>JAFREQ010000015.1:2400000-4800000 GCA_025331565.1 Holacanthus passer
TGAAAAAGTCAACCTTTTCTTTCATGAATACTGTTGCTGTGTCACAGTCTTATTGGATTGAGCACCATATATATTTGATCCATTTATGTTACTATCCTACAGGACCATTAAAGCCACCGTGACTTTCACCAAATGTAAAGCTCTTTCTCTCACCTCTGGAGTTCATGGTCAGGCTGAACAACTCTCCCCACTTTAGCCATTTTTTCCATCGCCTCCTAAAACATAAAATCGCAAAAGACAAATATCACTCAATAAATCATGTTCTGCACATGCAGTTTCAGGCCGGCCGTGACCCAGTTCTGGTATTAACACGAGCCAACTGCAGCGGTTTCGGTGTGGCTGAGTTTATGACTAATGCAGCGCAGGGCCTCTCTGCTGTCTAAACCTACAAAATCCAGCCAGTTGAATGTGTGCAGCTCAGAGGATCAGACACAACAACTGCCTGCTGTAGTTATGGCTGAAAATGGGTTGACAGGTGCGGCCTAGTCCAAACAATAACGTCTTATTTTTAGTATATCTGGCTTAAAGGCTTGCCATTCTCTGGTGCTTCCAGCTCTGGGACTGAGACACCAAGGGGTGAGAGCTTGACCTAGCAAAAGATTAATCATCGCTCTATATCTTAAATGCATTGTGCACAAATCTACTCTGTGACTGAAGCAAGCAGAGCCATGCACTTTATGCTTTATGTGTTTTGGTTCCACCCAGCAGATGGAGGTATCGAGTCAGTGATTCTGAGATCTCTGTGTGTGTGCGCGCATGGCTTGGCAAATAAAGTTTTTGAGGTCACTTTTATTGGACTACAAAACAAGAAGATTGGATTGCAAACTGCTAAATATATTGCAAAATAAACATGTTTTTAAAAAGGGGCAAACCACTGATTTTACCCACAAGGTTCAGTTTACTCTTCACGAGCAGCGCTATGCAGCCTGTGGAAACAATTGTACAATGTCTTCTGTGGCTCTGGAGGGAGATTTCTTGAGGTAAAAAAAAAAAGTTATTTTGAATTTGGCTTGAAACTTGAGACAGTAAGCCTGCTTTACAAACTGGAGGTGTGTGGTTTGAAAGAAGTGGGTATTTATAAGGCAGGGGCAGTCTAATTAAAGATGCTATCCAGTTAGGAAATATAGGATCTAGTGAATTTGAAGCTTGACCCACACTGAAGACTGAAATATAATATAATAATGTTGACCTTTATTTTTTGTCTCTCACAATTCCCTCAACTTTATGGAAGTAAACACTAAATTACTGAAGAACCGCTTAGTTAATTTAATTTTAATTTAAAAAAATCCAACTATCTTTGCTTCAATATCAGCACTGATTTAACTCCTATTCATTACATTGAAACATTATCATAATTAAAAAGATTGTATTAGCGGTTGATATTGTTTTTTTGTTAAACTGTTTCAGGCACACAGGCTCCTCGCATATTTTCTGTGGAACTACAAAATCCTTCAAATGACACACACAAATATTTCATGCTTTTGGGAAGCAAGTTGTTTAACGCAACATGCACAGAGCATTACAAGTACAAAACAACACAGCATGAGGAAACTGGTTTGTACTATTTTTCCACTTGCATAAACTGGCAAATGCAAATTCTCACTGCGTGACTATTCATGAAGTCTCAGTTTATTGCCAGTGGCACACTGCTATGTGTACTGTACACCAGACTTCCAAATGTGTTCCAAGTGAGTCATTACAGAGTACACAAAGAGACAATTTTGACTAATTACATATTTTTGAAGATCTGTGTGATTTTATGTGATGTTATTGCGGAAAAAATTCAAACAAACAAATAAAAAATGCTGTAGTCCAAATTTCCCAGGCATTTCACAATGTTGAATCACCAGCAGTGGCCCATGCTGGACAACATTTGAATATTTGAAAACTCATTAAGAACATATCTTTGAAAACACGATACAACAATAACCCTAATCATCAGAGCAATCTTTAACCCAAAAAACATTGTATAAAGTCTTTTCTGCCTACACCTGCCAAATTTATGACCATACTTTACATGTTGTATGTGTCTGTGTGTCACTGCACCTGTATACTGCTGTAGTCCTGCGATGCACATGCACCCAGGACTGACGCTCCTATTAACACAGCCTCCATCTGGTCAGGCAACACCACAGGCAGTCCTGAAAAGGATAATATTGAGAAAGGTTGGCCTCCATGGGATGCTGTTTAACAAAGGTTTTCATAATAATGGGCAAGCTTAGTTTGAAATTGTGTTATCAGTATTTAATATTGTTTTTTTAATTGATTGTACTTGGATGAATGTCTATCTTTTATACCTGTAGCATTAGCGTGAATCTGCACAAACAGGGAATTTTTGCTCAAGCCACCACACAGGAAGAGGGTTCTGATGTCATGTCCTGCTTCTTTCATGGCCTCTAGAATATGAAGTGTACCGAGCTGAAACCAGAGAAAAAGACACAAAGGGGAATCAGGTTACAGGTAAACAAAGCCAACCTTCCTTCGTACTTTAAGGTACTAGGATGTCAGACTGAGGCTCAGAGGAAGTCATTTGAAACTTTGAATCAAATAAAACACAGCAGACTCACAGCGAGGGCTTGTACAGTGGCCAAATAGAGCAGGGCCAAGTCATCCACAGTTTGGGAGAGTGATAGTCCAATCACCTGGAAAACAGAAATGAATCCTTCATGCACAAATGTCTCTATAGTAATAATAGTAAGAGTCTCATAGTAAGACTCACCAGAAGGGTGCATTCACCAACAAAAGTGTTGATGAAAGAATTTGCTCTCTAATTACCAAGTAAAATAAAGTTATAAAAATGTGTTTTTAGGGGAGGAGATCAATAATATATTATTTCATAAGGCACATGAAGCCTTGACTCACCATGCCCTTCAAGGTGGGGTCAGCCAGGGGCGACCTGTTCCCATGGAAGTCCGGCCACACATGTAGACCGGAGGCCAACAGGTCAACAGCAGAATGGGGGTTAGCCATTAAACTCAGATGGCTGTTCAGGTAGCTGTAGATGTTCTCACCAGTGAAGGGCAATCTGGGAAAAATGACAGTAAGTAAATAAAGAACACAGTCTAGTGAAATAACGTTAAAGATTTTGTTGTATAGACACTAACAAGTTCAGAAAATGCTAAAGGCCTTTTTCTCAGGAGACATTTTGACATGTCATAGCAGGAAAAGCACAGGTGTTACTAATAACATGTTCCAGTAAGCCATGGTCAATATACCAGGGCATTTTGGTTTAAATCTAAGTGAATGTTAAGAAAAACAAACAATTAAATAATAATTAATGTGTAACTTCCACCGAACAGTAGAGTTGTACAGAATACACAACCTGACTAAGCATCTAATCTTCCTAAAGCTTGCTGAGCATCATTACTGTAAATATGTCAGCTGAACAGGGACGACAGCTGTGCTGAAACATTGCTGAGAAGTGTAGCAGTAAATGCATCAGCTGACCTCTGACGCGTCTGTTCCTGGATCAGGGTGTAGGTGGCGTGGCCCTTCACCATGTGGTCGATCTGACAGAGGACAGAGAGCGACATGGTTTAACAGAGAGGATTACAGATGACACAGCTGATGACACAAGACTTACAAAGCCGCAACTGCTGATTATATTTATAATTTATCAATTATGTTCGATTATTGGTCAAACATTTAACTTATACTATAATATCCTTTTAAACTCCAGTAACTTTACAAGGGAATTTGTCAGATATTTTTGACATTTTATAACTCAGTTTTCAAGGATGCGAAACAGAGAAAAAGCATCAAATCACCTCAACATCACATTTGACAAATCAGAAATGAGAAAATATTTGGCATTTTTACGATGTAAGTGACGATTAATTGACTGTTATTGTTGACAAACTTTGTCAATCATTTATTTCTCTACTACTGAAAAACTGAAAAAACTGATGAAATGACTGTGTTACTGTGGCCTCTTTTACATTTCTCGTTATTCATCTGCCTTGTATCTGTGACTCAGGTGAATTAAATTAACATCAGATGATAAAAGAGAGTATACTGAAATAATGCGGATTTCTTTTAACTCAACAAACCAAAGCCTTCATGTTTTACAGTCACTTTTATAATCACATAAAACATCTTGCCTTGATTGTTGCCAGTCTAAGAAATTACTGGAGAGGAGACAGATTGTTTATGTGATCAGATGTGTTGATCACAACCGGGTGTTGTTTGGGTACATTTACTCGTGGATTGTGAAGATTTTATCTCTGCTTGCAAACCGTCTTCTGTTACTGCTCAGCATAAAGCAGGTAAGTAAAATCCTTTTTAGAGCTTTACAGTGGACTCACCAGCCTTCCTGTCGCACTCTGTCCTCCCTCGTTGAGCCACATGCCAGGCACCATGGCAGACAGGCAGGGCCCCCACACTCCGGGGACAAACAGAGGCTGCTCGCTGATCTGATGCACATGAGGATGACCAATCAAATTAGTTAGCATTGTATACCACTCTGATAGAGATAAGTATTGCTCCAGTAAAAAGCTAAGCTGTTTTAAATGGCAATGTAATGTAAACCACTACAGTTTCAATTTCAGAATGACAAAAGAAGATGTGCCAACAAGAAAGGAAAGACGATTTATGAGACTACTTTTAATAGATTGCATATCTGTGTATTAGTATTAGCTACATTTTGAATCACCTCTGAGTTGTCTCAGTTAACACACCAGGGGCAGCGAGTATGTGATTCACTGTAGGAGGTGTTGTATTAGTCATGCAGTGACATTCTCAGAAACGTGTGCAAGAGTCAGAAAGGTCATCTTGGAGTTCATATTATATCCAGGTTTTTAATACCACATAAGTGTTTGCTAAAGATAAGTTATACAAAATGTCACGCACTCACCGCCATGTGACAGGTGGACGTCCCACAGATCATGGCCATGCGTGAGGTGATTGGCTGGTCCTCACAGGGCAAGTGAAAGCCTTTTACATCTGCACCTATCACACCTGGAAAAGAGCAAAATTACAGATTTTTAATCGACATCAGAATTTCAGGGGGGAAAAAGTTACGTAATACAAAGTTTGCAAAAAATCCTGTTAGAGCCCCATCAGGGATTAATCACAATGATTTGCAGATCAAAAGCTTTAAATCCTTTTGATGTGGTTCTCTAACCTTCACATGAGTTTCAGCAGTGACACTAACTACTGGAATAATGTTTGTCAAGCTGGTTTGAGTTTAAGGTGGAAGGTTCATCTATGCACAAGGGGCAGGGGGTGTACATCACTGTGACATGCGCGACAACTAAAAGTGCAGAGCGTTTTAACCTCTGACTGATGCAACAATGTGTGATAGGCAGAGGTCACAGCCAGGGGTCAGAGGGCAGAGGTCGTAAGCAGTTTATCTCCAAGAACAAAACCAGATGGTTAGGATTTCTGAACCAGAGGAAAGACCTCCAGCAGCTCTGCTCTAAAGCTAACAAAGGGCTCACAGATACAGTATCCAGCAGTGTTAATAAATAACTTTTCAGACATCTGTGTGCTGCATGTTATTTAATTTTTGCCCCGAAATATTAACACTCAGGGGTTTGGTGAGCTCTGATATGCACATCAGTTGATGCAACATTCCTGATGTCACCCCCCTCTTGTAACACTACTGGTTATAGCTATCTAACAAGGCAAAATGCTAAACTAAACTAGCTACACCACCGGGCCAAAAGTTTAATTTTTTTGCACAAGAAATGTAAAAATCTTGTTTTGAAATGTACTGAATACTGTCATTTATCCAGGAGAACAAGCCCTTTGCTTTTGGGATACTTCACTGGCTTTCCTGTGGTGCTAGCCTCAGGTCAAAATTTTCTACTTTGTGCGCATGATACTGAAAACTATTGGCTGGAAATCCATGAACTTGTTGGGGATATTTATATTACGCTCAGATTGAAATGTGGTCTTTATGGAGCCCTGACATTCTGTAGCACCACATTTATTCTCAGTTTTATATTTTATACTTCTTCGACCTCCCCTCTCCTGTTGGTGAATTACTGATGACACATATCATGTTTTATGGTTATAAGACTTCATATTTTTAAAACTGTTACCTCTCAAACACACTATGCAACCTGCAAAGTTACCTAATTAGAATACCTAATTAGCACCTTAGAAAAAAATATATATTTGGCTGAAGAAGAATGAGTAAATACACAGGTTTAGGGTGGAATACCAAGGCCTCCAGCATGAGCATCAATGAGAGAAGCACCAACTGCAGTTCCTGGCTCCAAACCCAAATCTGCTGCTGCCACCTGGGTGAGGCCGTCTCCCAATGGGGTCCCTGGAGGACACGTCACATTGCCTGGATAGCAGAAGACAGCACAGCATAAGTGAAAGCTGAAGTGTTTGAAAAGCTCATAAAATGAACGCTCTGTGAAGTTTCTGAGTAACATTTTTGATTTCCTTAAAATTAGGAGCTTGTTTGTTAATGACTTTTACCTATTTTGGAAAAGTTGTTTTCCAGGAGATCCTCCAGTCCAACGTTAGTCCAAAAACTAGCATCCCATCCCTCTGGAGGGCAATATGTCCATTTACACACCAGAGTACATAAAGATCTGTGAAACATTGCAGAGTAGTACTGTAGCATGTCTTGTGATATTTTCGGTACATATATTAAGTACAGTATGAGGTCACATCTGAAGGAAACAGTATCAAAAACTGTCCAGGATAAGAGACACATTTCATGGAATTACCCCTGCTATAGAGGACAACCCTATTCTTTCTTGACATTTGATACAATGATAATGTATCGCACAGTCTCAATGAGCAGCATTCAACAAAGCTCACCGTGTCAAAGAGCCTGTTGCCTTCCAAGACAGAAAGTCTGGAAGGTCGAAAAAGTGAGCAGCTTTGTTCCAGCAGCTTTCTTTTAGATTCTGCAGAAAAGACACGAGAAATGTGTGCTAATGAACCCTTGATCAGTGACACAGCACAGCATGTATATACCTCAACTACAAACCACTTTTATCTATAACATGTTTTGGAGCTTTCACTATCAGATGCCTCCCATGAAAGAGGTGTGTCAGGCTGAAAGACTTCTAAAACAACATCAGGCACATGCTGACCAGTCAATACAGAGCAACAATAAAACATATAGAGATCAGTGGTCCTGTGGTGACCTTGCTCACCTCTCACCTCTTTGAGCCAGAGCAGCTTAGGGGGTTGCATCTCTGGTGACATGACCCCTCCCACCCTGCTCAGGACACTGTGGCCGGTGTTTGTTATACGTGCAGCCTGCTCTTCAGCACGATGGTCCATCCACATCACCACGTTCCTTTGTCTGTCACCTGGGAAAGGCAGGTTTTAGTGAAAGCAAAATGTAAACAAAATTTAGCCAATAGCTAATACTGCATGGACTGATTATCCTTGGTGATATCCTAAGATTAAGATTTGTCCATTAAGGGATGATAAACAAAACTGTTGTGATAAACATGTGATATCAAGGCAGCATATAATCAGCATTATTTAACCTGAGTGTCTGGGTCCTGACCCCTGAGTCCACCTGGTGAAATTGAAGAAAACATGAATCCCTACTATCTCTGGGGTTCTGCTCTGTAGCTGACCCTGACCTCTGACCTTGCTGTGGAGGATGGGATTTTACCTTCAGGGATCAATAAACTATCCCATTACATTAAACGAAAACAACTTGTCCAAGCAAAACTCAACTGAAAGGTTTCATGACACTCTGAATAATCCATTCAAGTAAAATCTTACAGCCTGAACATTTTCAATCAGCATTTCAAAAACATAAATAATTTGATCCATAATGTGCACTTTGGTGTATATAAATGGTGTTTTTCCAAAGCCAAAAAACGATGTTTGAGGTTCAAAGGTCAGGCTTTAGAGGAAAAAACTGTTTAACTTACCATCCTGGTTGACTGGCACAGGCTGGAAGCTTTGGTCCAAAACCACTAAAGAGCAAGTGGCATCAAAGCCAATCCCTCGCACTTGACTGCTCTCCACACTTTGGGTAACTTTCTGGAAAAGATATAAAATATAGTCTGAAAAATCAAGTTAGTACTTGTACACATAAGTAATATATGTGAATCTAGATGGTCTGTATGAATACGTACATACATCAAAGTTCTACATATGTAAGTTGTATGTTACAGTGACATGATTGCAATGATTACAATGAGCCCTTATTTATTTTGGCAAATGATTAGCATGTTCGAATGACAATAATACAAAAATCTTGGTTCTCTCAGGCAGTGATTCACAACCAGGTGTACTTATGCACCTGATTATAAAAATAAATCCATATATACAGAAAAATAAATATTCAAATAGAATTGTGATGTTGATGTTGTCAATTTATGTTTTATTTATTTAGTCAATATTGACTACACTGACTATAGAGTGCACACCTCCCACCAACCTGAGACATCTTTAAGATATGTGCTGCCATTGAGACTGTATGAGAGTTAGCAAGTTAGCAGAGAAGCAGATAAGGAGCTAAAAGTATCAAAGAATGAATACGAATAAACAGCTGACATATTAGCTAGATGTGATGAATAAACAGTTGAAATAGCTAAAAGTAATTAGTTCAAATTCACAGCTGAAATTATTAGCTATGAGTAATGGATAAACAATGATGAATTATTAGGTAAAAGCAATGGGTCAATAGTTGAAAATTTAGCCAAATGTAGTGAATAAGCAGTTTAAATAGCTAGAAGTAATTAGCAAAAATAAACAGCTTAAGTAATTAGTTAACCTTAATGATAAACAGGTGAAGCATTAGCTAAAGGTAATGTATTAACAGTTGAAATAGATAAAGGAAATTAGCTATGATGAATTTATAAAGTTAAAATAATTAGCTAGTTAAGAGTAATGGAGAAACAGTTAAAATATTAGTTAAGCTAAGCTTGTGGATAAACAGTTGAAACAGCCACACAAGAGAAATGTTGAGACAGTTGAAACCATTTTGCTAAAGACAATGGATAAACACTTGAGATATTGGCTAAAAGTAATGAATGAACTGTTGACGTTGTTTGCTAGCTAATAGCAATGTATCCATAGCTGGAGGGTCCAGTTTATCTAAAGTGAAATTAGTAGGAGTGGAAAGTTGAGAAAATCAACTTAAACGCTGACATTTCAACTGTGTGATAAGAATGTTTTTAAAAAATCCATTATCATTTGAACCACATCTGGAGTATAGTGGTGTCTGTCTGTGTGTGTGTGTGTGTGTGTGTGCGTGTGTGTGTGTGTGTGTGTGTGAGGTCTCCCTACCTGGACCACAGTGCAGCACTTGTCCCAGATCTCGGTGGAGGACTGGACGTAGTGGTCAGCCTGGGGCTCCCAGATGCTGATGGGCTCCTCTGCGGTGGTCTTCAGCAGACCCTGCCTGGTCACCAGAGCGGCCCTCACACTGGCAGTGCCCACGTCCACTCCCACGTAGTAGACCTCTGCCATGACCAGAGCAGCTGCGTGTGGAGGAGGGGGGCAGAGGGTCCACAGGTTGATTATTAACCAAGCTACACTGTCAACATTTCACAGACTGTTTCGAAATAGATAGAAGTTAACGCAGATATTAACGTATGATACTACACATTTGCTCTTGATTGATGATTTCTTTACTCAAACACTGAACTCGTCCTCATCTGAACATGTTATCGCCGCAGTGCCGCCAATACGGGGAAGATACTGAGATTTTCCACCAGTAATTTGCCCAGAATAACGTCTCAAATGCGCACAGCAGACATGAACAAACACAGAGGACATGTGTACATCTGCTAGAGCAATATCTGGGAACTTACCGGCAGATCAAATTCTTATTTTAGCGCAGCAAACATCACTTTGTAGTTTCTGCTAAACGTACTTTGAGCCAGAGACGGTGGCTGCGACGGAACGCGAGAGCGACCAAAAAGGGCGAAGGCGAATATATCTGCTGAGCAGAATTAAGCGCCATGAAATTATTATTTTAAATTCGTTCATATTTTTCCAGATCTCCTAGGGCCATAAAAGCCATATGTTTAAATTTACATTTTTAGATAATAATTATAACATAATTTTAAAAAATTCAAATTTCTTACCACTCAAGTAAAACATCAGCTGATACAGGTCCAGGCTGTAATGTAGAGGGCTCCTGTGTGATCTGTGTGAAAATGTACTATTAAGAGCTTATTATTTCAATTTATTTTTTTCTCTCATGATGCATATTCCTAAATAGAGCTGTGTTCAATCAAATTAAAGTCAAACTGACACACAAAAAAGAGGCAATTAGTATCATTCCATCATGGAAGTGTTATTAATCATTAATCTTGAGAAACCCCATGCAACCTGCCAAAGGCTGTAGCTACCACTGAGGACACCAAGGCTGATTCCAATATTTTTAGATAATAAAACATCCTGAAATTTGACTGCTTCTATGATTCAACAAATATTAAGACTTGTCTTGAGCATATAACTAAAGCCACCAGATGTAGTAGTGTGTGCACTGGATATATCAGGAACCAGGAGGTGACCGGTTCAATAGAGGCCCAACATTTTTTCCCCGTTAACATGTGAGCCTCACTACCACCACTTCTGTGCACAATTAAACTTAAATAATGAAGATATTAAAGAAAATTTCCTACAAGACCAGGCCTCAGGATTAGCCAGTAATACAGAGCACTTGTTATTTGAATTGATAATCACAAAAAAGTTGCTACTAATAAAATTACTACAAACCAAACTTACCTGAGGCTTGAAGGCCCTCTGATAGTCTGAGGCCTGTGAGCAGTTTCCCAGTTTGTAATGCACCTTACTTACCGTTGTTGTTTCTTGTCACGATGACATCCTCTGTTGAATAGAACATTTAGGACAGGCACATGTTATTATAATTATTATTTTTTATTACCCCATTTAAGGGTTCCAACATGTCATGCCATTGAGCCAGTATGCAGGTCTTCAAAACTGGCAAAACTAAATTGTGCACAGCCATCGTTAAGTACATCTCTGCTTTTCCTGCAATAACGTAAAAATATCTTCTACATAAAAGGTCTATGAAAAATTAAACTCCATGAAAATATACAGTGATACAGTTTACTGACTACTCATATGTGAAATGAATAAATAAAGACACAATTTACTGCAATAAATAATAATCTGTCTCAGTGGTGTGAGCTGTGTGAGACAATAACCCGCCATCAAAAACATTTGACATGTCAAACTTTCTAGTCTGCCCCCCGCCTTGTCTCTTTACTCTATTGTGTTCTCTTCTTAGAGGAGATCAACAGCTGTCCAAAGGAAGCGGGGCTGGCTGTGATCAGCGTGTTTGGACCAGGAATGATCAGCAGAGATGGAGTACAGAGAAAAACCGAGCAGCAGGACAGGAAGAAACAGATGGTCTTCAACAAACACTGCACAGACAGTGTTTGAAATCTCATCTGTCTCTCTCACTGCTGGTGTGTGTGTGTCTGTGTGTGTGTCTCTGGTCCACGCCTGAAGGTAATCAAAACTTTGCTCTGTTGATACATCAACACATGCATATATAGTCTTTCTCTGTGTTTTGCTCACATGAAAGGATGAGTGTTTCCATGGATCCTGGACTGTCCCACCTCTGTACAACAAAAAGCAGGCCTGTTGGGAGGCAGGCAGGACCGGCTCCTGATTAGAAAACTCCATGCAGTGGAAACAGCTGGCCTGGGCAGGGAGGAGGAAAGCACTGTTATCTCAAAGCGACCCCATCAGGCCAGCGGAGGGGAAAAGCTGACAGAGAAACAGGAAGCGCAGCCGGGGCACAGCGGTAGTTTGATAGGAAAATACTCCTCGGTGGGGCTTAACACAGGTGTACGGACAGAGACAGAGAGAGAGTAAAGTGGCTCAGAAAGTTCTTGGTACTTTGGAAGCTGCTTCGTTACGTTAAAAGAGGAGAAATGCAGAAAGACAGAAAGCAAAAGCTGAGGCCTTGTTTGCCTTCATTACTGCTGTGGTATTAGACACAAACGTCTCTAAAGCATTCCGATGCTGGATTTCCACTTCAGGGTGTCAAATACTTCCAAATGGGTGTTGCAGGGCCGTGTTGTGAGGACAGCATGTCATCTCAAGAGTGTTGACCTCAGGCAGCTCTGGTTCTCCCAGGCTGTCTGGGGCTGTTAACTTATTTATAGTTGGCTTCAGGAGAACATGTTGAATAATACAATGGGGGAGGCCAGACAGACTGGACTGCAGCTGTACACAGCATTCAGTAATGAGCGCAGCAGCTTTACGTTTACCTATGAGGCCTATGAGAGATGAACCACAGAACAGGAATTTAAAGCAACTTAAGCACAAGCAAAGATCAAGTGGCCAAATTATAAGCATGAATGGCCTATATAGCATGTTGTAGGGCTAATATCTATATCGTGATACATTTACTTTGATAACATTAAATGCAATGATCTCTTTTGAATTCATCAGTACATTATATTTACTTCCATGTGTTTGCTCAGTTCTGTTATTTGTCCATAGTACAGATATGATCAGTTCAGTATAGTGCAGTACACATATACACATGTGTATCTATATAATCCATACATAAACAGTAAAATAATATAATGATAATATAAATACATAAATATATATAGAACAGAGAAAGGTCAAATTGCATTGATAAGAAGAAATAAGAAGAAACAATAAAATAGAAAATAGCAATACAAGCACAGAAATATACAAATAATAGGTGTTTGAGCTATTATCAATTTGATTATGAGATTTGAGCTGTACAGTGGGATCTGTGATATAATAGCAATAAATCTACAATGTAAGTTATTTAGATTCAGTTTGTTTAGCCCTATAAGTCAATATTAATCAATTGTACTGCTTACAGTACCAAGTATAATGCAACCTGATATAAACAGTTTACAGTAAGTAGTGTATGTTGGTTGTCCATCCATCATCACACCCACTCGTGTCTATGTATCATAATGGCTGTACTTTATGTTTATGTTTGCTTATCTTTGTGTTCCATATATCTGTTTCTGTATACTGCGTGTTTGGCCCTGTGTGGAGGTGTATTGAAAACCACAGTCATATTCCTCGTATGTGTCATACTTGGTCATTAAAGTTGATTGTGTTGCGGAAAACACAAATCCTCCTCCTCTCTCTACAAGAACGACTGCAAACATGCACAGTTGTAGAAAGACATTTTTTAAAATGTGTTGTTCTTTACAACAAAGGACCTCTGACGCAGGTATGACCTCATTTTTCTTTCTCATCTTTAACCCTTTTAACTGCTTTACCAGCCAACAGCTCTCCCTTTCTTAACTGTTATAACTTTTAAGAGACATTAATCGACATTTATAGAAACAATGAAGATGTCATATTTCCACATTTTGATAATGAGGTCATCATTTGAATGTGCTTTTATCTAGTGATCTGTGTAACTGTACACTGTGTGAACAACATGTTTGTGATCAAAAACATCTTATTGGCAGAATATCGATCTGCTGTTGTGTGTTAATCAGGGTTAAACCCTGCAGATCATCTGGAGCAGCCTTCACTTGTTCAGGATGGGTAACTAATAATTGAGCGGGTAACTAAATATTCAAAAACACTACGTAATCCCAGAGTACATTGCTCCACTGTCTGCATTACCTAATCCCATAAACCATCGCGGGGGGAGGCGGGGATATGGCTCGTTGTCAGAGCAACCTGCATGTCATTAGACACACCCCGCCCACCAAATCTCCTCCAGCCAATCGGGGGCCGTAGAAATGACATCATTGTTATTTTCAGTAGAGCTGCAGCTTAGAGGTGGATAAAGTTCGTCTCCACGTTGGAAGTGATAGAAAGTATTATCTGTATCCGGGCTCGGTTTCTGGGTTTTGGGGAAGGAGGTGAATCAAAGCGGATACTTCAGGTGTAAAAACATTGAGGTTCGGCGGCGGAAGGACTAAGATTTTTGTTGACGATCGCGCGGATGTGAAGAGCAAAGTTTTCTCAGGACGCGAAGTTGTCAAGTGAGTTGAACTTCAACAATAGGCGGACTATCACAAGACAGCAGAGAGACAGAGTCACAGGACAGAGGCCCATGTAAGCAGCCGAGCCGGGACCCTTTTTTAAATGAGAATAAACCTCCCTCAAGGTGACACAAACTTTATGTCCAGAAAAATGGAAGCGACTTTCTACGACGAAGCCGTGAACGGCTCCAACTCCCAACACGACGGGACGACGGTGTACGGGTTCAACCCCAAAACCCTCAAACAGACCATGACCCTGAACCTCAACGACCCCAAGAACTTCAAGCCCCAGCTGAGCTCCAAGGCCCTGGACATCCTCACGTCCCCCGACGTGGGGCTGCTGAAGCTGGCCTCGCCTGAGCTGGAGCGGCTGATCATCCAGTCCTGCAGCGGGCTCACGACTCCCACCCCGACCCAGTTCGTCTGTCCCAAGAACATCACCGACGAGCAGGAAGGCTTCGCCGAGGGGTTCGTGAGAGCCCTGGCCGAGCTCCACTACCACCAGCAGGGACCCGCCGTGCACCCTGACGCGCAGGCCGGCAACAGCGTGGCATCCGGCTCCGGCGCGCCCGAGAGCGGCGGGATCCCCTACAGCTGCACGGTGCGCACCGACCCGCCGGAGTACACCAACTTGGGCACCTTCAGCCGGGCAGCGGGCTCCGCGTCTGCACCTGCCGGCGACAGGCACCCGCCTGTGAGCTACCCGGCCGCCCCGCAGCCGTCCCACAACCACATGGACCACCAGCTGGCGGCGCAGCACCCGCGGCTCCACGCGCTCAAAGAGGAGCCGCAGACGGTGCCCGAGATGTCCGGCGACACCCCGCCGCTCTCCCCCATCGACATGGAAAACCAGGAGCGCATCAAAGCCGAGAGGAAGCGCATGAGGAACCGGGTGGCCGCGTCAAAGTGCCGGAAAAGGAAGCTGGAGAGGATCTCCCGGCTGGAGGACCGGGTCAAAAACCTGAAGAGTCAGAACACGGAGCTGGTCTCTTCCGCCAACGTCCTCCGGGACGAGCTGGCCCTGCTCAAGCAGAAGGTCATGGACCACGTTAACAGCGGCTGCCAGCTCATCCTGACGCAGCAGCTCCAGGCTTTCTAGACTGATGAGGGAGGAGAACCAAGGGACATTTCTTGGGGACCAACATGCAGCTTCAAGTGGGCCTGCGGGTGGGAGGGGGGGTTGTTGGGGGGTGGTCCCTGCTTCTCATTTCATATTTTTTCCACCAAATGATCCACTCAGGCTGTGACTGACAAGATACCTGTGATTGGTCAGTGTGATGAGATATTACAGAGCAGAGGTCACCAAACTTTGCACACATGCGCAACAGCTCAGAGGGAACGTTTGATCCAAATAAGACTGATTTTTTTTTGTCCTGTTTTTCCACTCAAAGCTACAAGATCAAATTTGGTCTCAGTCAAGCCAAGATATGATGGCAAGCATCCATACCTTGGGATTATTTTAAATCAAGTCTCATGTCCCAGACTCTGTGGGCTCAGATTGCAAATGGACAGAAAACAATGTGAACCAGGCCTCGTCCTGCGAATCTCCCACTATTGTCAAGTAGCAATTGATGCATATAGACTTGAGTCAAGCACTGAGCATCCCACCAGCGACTATACAGTTATGTACAGAGTAACACTAACATTTAAAAAAGAAAAGTTTCACACCTTTTACGCAAGGACTCTTAGAGGTGTGTGTGTAGCGTTTACTGACAAAAAAAAAAAACCTGCCTTACTTTCTTAACCCTTTTTGTTCATACGAGTTTGTGATATAGGTGTAACTAATGTTAGACCTGAAATAACACTTTGTAATAATATTTGTACGCTGTATTTTGAGCACTTCAGAACTGTACATATGACGAAATAAAACGTTGGACACGCGTCACGTGTGCGTACTTTTGTGCCAGCTGGATCATGAACCATTGGATGAAGTCTTAAGAAGTACATTACATGGAGTGTTTGTTATTGAAGGAACTGGGACAGACGGGATATTGAGTCACCAGTGTGTCTCTGTGTATGTGTGTGTGTGTGTGTGTGGCGCTTGTAATGGTTGGTGAGTCTTCACGGCCGCCTATTGGACAGCGAGGTGTCGGAAGTGAGGCGCACGCAGCCAAATATGGCAAGAGGTCCTCGATGCGCACTGGGACGTGTGTGTGTGAGTGAATCACCGTCCTCCCACTACAGCTGGTGACTCCTAGAAGAAATCTATGAGGCATAAGCAGATCTGTTTACACACTTGGGGAGTGTGTTGAAGTACAAAAGAAATATTTTGATTAAAGAATTATTCTCAGTCCATTGGCTGGTGAACAATTTGTACAAAAAACATTTTTTATTTATTTTCTGATATAAATTATAAACAAGCTTTGTGTAGAAAAAAAAGGTACAAATTTACACACATTTCAGCCTGAACCAGACGCTGCACACAAACATGGCGAACAGATAATCAAGTGCACCAGGACATAAAGTTCATCTGTACACATGTTGTGGACCACCGACAGTGATGGACGTTCACTGGCCTCAAAGCAGACACCAGTAAATGTGTTTAGGAATACTTGGGAGACAAATTCGAGATATGTTTATGAGGGGTGTGGGGACACAGGAGGCAGCTGTCGGGCAGATCTTAAAGAGCCTATGCAGACACAGTAAACCCACACAGGTTTTCACTTTCAGTTTGATTAGACCTCATCTCATCCAGCACAGACGGCGCTGGATTGACTTTTTTGTTGCACCTGTAAATGCAGCACAATTTCCATCTTCATCATTCTCATTCGTGCGTTGAGGTCAATGACCTCACGTAATTCTCATCAAAGCTTCAACCTGAGATGAGGTCTAATCAGAGTAAATGCAAACACCTGTGTGTAAGGAACGCTGCTTTTAATACAGTTTAAGACTGACAACATGAACAAGCTTTTTATCCACACACACCTAAACATCAACCTTATTTTCCTGTCCAGTGCTTGTAAGCAGCTGCTATATCCTACATGCTTTCAATATTTTTCCACCAAATTAGATTCTCACTATATAACACAAGTTCCAAATGATGATGGGTCGACGGCCAAAATGACTGGTGGAACAGACAAAAATAAAGCAGCTCCTGGCTGGTGACTGGAGCCGACTGCCCACTTTGCGTCCACTGTCCAACTGTTTCGTTTCATCTTGCTCCACATATGATTTATCTCTTTGTGCAATGGGGATGTGATTTTCCAGATATTATATATATAAAAAAAAAAAAGGAATTCAGTTCAGGACACTGTTCCCTGTCCATTTCCATGTGAGGATTATTTTTGCATTTGGTTCCTGATGATATATCCACAGTTCAGACTCAGTCCTGTGTCGGTGGTTCTCAGCTGACGAGCACGCCGTCTTTCCCGGCAAGGCGCTGCCGGTGCACATGGTCCTGCTCTAGTTCTTCATGGCTGGGGTGCCAGAGCCGTGACAGGATGCGCTCCATGTTCAGGGCGTACATAGTGTGGGAGGGCATCACACCATGGTGAACCTACATCAGGTAAAAGTTTCAGAGAAATATTTAACCATATAAACCACTGCTGTTTACAAATTCAGTAATAAACGGGTCGAAGCACAGTTCACTAATAGGACCAATGAAAACATTATAAAATATCTGACAACAAGAGATTACATAAGTGTAAATACTATATGTTTGTGTGACGAGCGATTAAGTACAAGATTATTACTTACAAGCAATGTTATTAAAGCTCATTGACCTCTTTCTATGTATGAGGCATATGTTTTTGAATAAGGTTTCAAGGTTTAGTTATTCAACTGGTTGGTTTTCCAACCAATGAGCCTTTGTTTGATCATTTAGTTCATAAATTGTCACAAAACCATTTCATAAAGCTGAACTTGATCTCTTCGAATAGCTTGTTTTGCCCAACCAACAGTCCACAATCCAAAAAAATGATCAAGTCACGGTCACATAACAATAAGAAAAGCAGCAAAATGAGAAGTTAGAACTCAGGAAGAGGTTTGTTTGAAAAACGACAAATAAAGAATCAACTGATCATTTCAGCTCTATTATGACCACTTTTACCAATCACACCCAAGTTTTGGAATAATTTCAAAACAGATATACTATCCTACACAACCAATTCAAAATGTACAAAATGGTATCAAATTTTACAGGGTCAGAGTTGGCACATGAACATGTTAACCAAATCTAACCCCTGCGGTACACTTGACCAAATTTGAAATTGAATTTCTTCTGATGCTTGGGAATATCAAAAATAAATTTGATAAGTTTCATTTAGGTTGTTTCAAATACCAAGTGCTCAATTTGTTGAAGATCTTTGGACTGGAAACACACGTGAGCACATTTGCCTCACCTGTAAAGCCTCTAGGAGATCAAACATGCTGATTGGAGGGAGGGGGGCGGGGAGCATGTCAGCAGAACAAGCCAATAAGTGAACAGCTTGTTGCTCGGTCTCATCAGGTGACACTTGAGGTGGTGGGCCAGCAGGGAGGGAAGCACTTGGAGGGGGACTGAAAAAAAAAAATTAAAAATAACTATGGACTGAAAAATGTAATCAGCATTACTATTAGTACCATTTAAGATGATTATGATTAACTAAATAGGTTATTGTATACAGAGAGCATCTAAATGATAATAACAAAGTACTGCCCTTCAGAGCAGCAAGAGTATTTACATCTAACTTCTTTCTCTTATATTAAGCCTGCACAATGTTCATCAGGAGATAACACAATTGTCCCTACCATTCAGTGACACTATGATAAGCAGCGAGGCTGTTCTTCAGATAAGGCTGTGGCGTGACGTCGCTGCCAAAAGCATAGGGGAAATGACCATCTCGTAGCCGATACGCTTTCCTCCGGGTGATTACAGCAGTCAGGACGTCTTTCAAGTGGTGCTGAAATATATCAGGACAGGAAGTCAAGCTTTGCTCCATTTCCAGGGTAAACACAGCTGTCAGTCATACTTAAGAGAGAATACAAGCCAGATTCAAAAAAGCTGGGATGCTGCGTAGAACATAAATAAAAAAAGAATGTGATAATTTGCTAATTCTTTTTGATATATACTTGATTGAAAAGAATACCAAGACAATATATTTAATGTTTGACCTCATTGATTTCTACAAATATATACTTATTCTAAATTTGATGCCAGCAGCATGTTTCACACAAGTTGCGACAGGAGCAACAAAAGACTGTGAAAGTTGTGGACTAATCCAAAAACACCTGTTTGGATCATTCCACAGGTAAACAGATTCATTGGTAACAGGTGATAGTATCATGATTGGGTATGAAAGGTTCATCCTGGAAAGACTCAGTCATTCACAAGCAAGGATGGAGAGAGTTTCACCACACATGATTGTATAAGCGATGTTACAACATGGGCTCAGGAACACTTCATAAAACTGTTGTCAATAAACACAGTATGTTTGCAAGTGATTGCACCCTGTTTTTATATCTGTTATACACAGCAACTATTCTGGAGCCAGAGTTGTAAACCATCGCTAGTACTGAATCGTAGGTTGAGTATGACCAACACCAGCATTATCAAAAGAACTGTGGACCCATTTAACTGTTACACACATACCTTTGCAAAGCCATACATGCATACATGAACACATAGTCACCAAATCCCTCGCCCACACAAAACCATTTATACACAATCAGTCACACTCACATACTCTGATAGAGGGTATAATGTGCCATTCATATTGTAAAATCCTTTGAGGAAAATTTGTAATTGTGATTTTGGGCTGTACAAATAAAACTGACTTAACACTCTCGGTGGACAGGTGCTACATACCTCAACAGCATAGATCATGGTGCTGACAGAATCGTCTGTGATGTTATCCAGGCCCAGTTCAAAGGCTGTCACCATCATACGGGCCTCCAGCTGGCCCCGTGTGGGCAGCAGCAGAGTGTGGGCACTGAGACGCAGCTCCTCCTCCTCACCTCCCACCTCCCGTGGACTGAAAGGCTGGGCGGCACTTAGAGGGTTCTGAGGCTGGAAACGATGCTGAGGGTGCAAACGAGACATACAAATATCCAAATGATGCAGACGGTCTATGGTTTCAGCAGCTGGTGATTAATTGGAACGCCACTAACCTTAACTAATTTCACACCCTGCCATTATTTGGGCAAATAGCTTATTTGAAAATTTCAGCAGAGGTGCTGATAGATAGACAGATAGATAGATAGATATACTTTATTTGTCCCAAACTTGAACACACTCAGTCTCTGCAGGGATGAATGTGAAAATAGGTACTTACATCAAATTTCTGTCTGGAGGAACACTTCTTCTTCCCTTTTGGTTTGCCAGGCTTTGAAGCAGAGCCACCTTGCCATTGTAATGACCCTGCGCCCTCTAGAGGACAGTAAAAGAACACATGACACAAGATGGGTTGAAGGTAAAAGAATATTTCCCTTTAGTTAAATAATAATCATTTCCAATATTGATAGCCTCTAACTGGCTCTTGAAAAATGAATGTGCTTGTATGCAGGAGATGGGCATTGAAAATCTCAAGCAATTTTACATTTAGTCCTTTGTCACACACACACTTTCAAATTCCATTAATAAATCAATAAACCTAATTTTGTCATTATATCAATTGTCTGACAATTACACTGCGCCAATACAAAGGACAATAAAATCAATTCAACAAATAAACATGGCTAATGAAGTTACAACAGATTGTGGTAATTCAAGCTGGAATAAAACACATCTTTCACATAAATACAAGCCCATGTAGATTCAGAGGATAAAAAAATGTAAAAAAAAATCATACCTGGTGTGGAGACGATGATCTGGCATCGTGTGAGAATGGCCAGGAGAAAATCATTGTGAACATGGACTGCAGAGGAAGAAGGAGAGAATGCAGAAACACATTTTCATACAGCATTGTTTTTTCCAACATAAATCATATTAAGTACTTTTTCCTGCTGACTTACCATTCTCCTGGGCCAACAGACGACGTGCCTCAATGTCAAACTCCTCCTTGCTGATCTTTTGTTTGAACCATAGCTTCAGGTTTGCCCAGTAACTGCAAGGAGAGACAACAGCAACCATCAATACAGGATAAACCTTACTCCATCACTCAATGTACATTTATAACATTCCCTTCAGTTCATAAACAAAACTTAGTTAGACATAATGTAGCACTCTCATCTCATTATGTCTTCAATAGTTTAGACTTAACGTCAGAGCATCAACAGGTTGAACCAAGTATTCAATGAAAATGAATGAGAATGTTTCGCTACTTAAGTCTCTCTTATTCTCTTTTCATTTGACTTAACGTTAACTCAAGTCACACATCCAAATATATTTAAGATGCAGTCATACAAACACGTTAACATATATATATAACGTTAGCTGAGGAATTCAATAGGTGTAGAAGTAATAATACACTTAACGTTTGCTAATTACGTCACAAAAACAAGCACATAACAAATACTGAATAACTGCAAAAATATTGTTTCATTTACAACTACTGCTGAGGAGAAATGCTGCAAACATTAGCAAGTGCTAGCAAGCTGCTAATATGCACATAGCTAGCTAATGGGAAAAAATGACTTTGCATTTCAGCAGCAACTCAAAAAACATGGAAGAAAACCAACACCACAAACAGAAGAGACACACAAACAGCGTTTTACTTACTGCTTAACATTATCGCCAATTGCATCAGTTAGATTTTTCTTTGCAATCTCAAGCTCGCTAGAATGAGCTGCCATGGCGTTCATGAAGACCTACCATGACGTCATCAGCCCGCGACACCAAGGAAGGGTTCCCTTTTTTCTGTCTAAACTTTATTGTAGCAGGTAAGTTTTCATTAACGATTAACATTGTTTGACAATGAATATTATATAACTAGTAATATTATTACTAGCTTTGTCTGACCATACTTAAATAATACGGGTTTAGTAAAAAATATATTTTTTTAAATGTCATGATAAATAATACCCATAGGGGGCGCTGTAAACATAATTAGAAGAATCGGGTTTATTGTCAAGCATGTTTTCACATACAGAGAATTTGCCTTTGTATATTGGTGCATGACAATAAATATAGTATGGGAAAATATAAGAAAATAAAAGCAAGTACTACAATACAAATGCATAAACAGAAAACAGAACCTTGACAATAATGTGAAAATATAGTTTGTGTACAGTTTGTGTCCAGGGTGCAGTGATCAGTCACAATCTGACCTGCACACCTGGGTCCTGGAGGAGAACAGGTCATGGAAGGACAATGGCTTTTTCAGAAAATGTTGATTTCAATTAAATCCTCACACAAACGTCACACAAATGCAGGCAGATATTCATTTCAAAAGATGCATTTTAATTCCAGTTGGATCTATCTTGAGATGTCTTTTAAACAAAACTACTTGATTGTTCCTCTTTGCTTTGTCCATATCAGTGGACATTTGTTTGTGAGAGTGAAATGTCTTGTGTTTTGTGACGAAGGAATCATTTTAAGTATTGCCTGTTTTACCTGTGCTGCCAGAGCGAAGATCACAGTATGGTTAGGGAGTAAAACTACTCCACCACTAGATGGTATCATAGTATGATTTAAATTCTGCAAAGCCCAGTCCACTTACATCTTGAAGCATGGGAGCTGAATAAAAAGATTTAGACCAGTGCATTAGAAATTTGAGATGTTTTATCAAAAATCATCGAAGAACATCAGAGAAGCATGGTGAAGACACATTTTACACCCAAACATATAGTGCAGTAATGAGTTTCATTCCAAGGCAGAAAGGGTTCATCTGCCTTTTGCAAGCCACTCAGCATGTGTTTTTATGGCAGAACAGTTTTGTTGCTCATTATTTTTGATATTTAGCATGTTGAGTTCCAAAAGATGATAAGAGCTGAAATTGCACCATGGGCTCACTAGAGCCAGAGCTGATGTAAAATATGACTGTAGGGTCAATGTGCAAGTCTGATCAATGCCAAGAATGTCACCAAAGAAAAAAAGATTATCTCATGGACATTAAGCAGTGTAGCCCTGAGAGTAAATCTAATTCGCCCCCCTTCCCAGCAGGAATGCATTATTAATGTTGATTTTTAATGATGCTCCAACTTTTTACTGCTCAGTAAAGTTGTTGAAAAGGGGATTTTTTTGGGTTCACTAACTCCGGGAAAACTACTTTTAATGATCCCAGCAACCTCCTTCCAAAACAAAGCGAGCAGCCAGAATCATTTTAATAAAAGTGGAGAAAGCTGTCGTTAAATATAAATTGTATCACATCCCATTTTAACCACTGAAATCCCTGCCCATTTCAAAAGTCGCTCACATCTGCAGCTACTTCACAATGCAGCAGCCGAAATGTGAACTACTGTTAAATGAAGAGATCAGACAGGCTATTTCCTGTTCCATCATCTGAACGCCATAGTGGAGTTACTGGTTAATTTCAGAGCGAGTGAAAAAATGTACTAATCACATTTAGAGTACATCCAGACTTGGCTGTAGAAGGACTTTATTTTCATTTGACTGTCCCTTGGTTCATCAAGTCCTGAATATCTTTCCAAAAATGTATGTAAAGATTTGTCACCTTCCTCTTTTTGTATCAGTTGGTGTTCTATTATTTCAACTGTTCTTTCTTCAAGCAGATCTACTGCAATCTATTTTCTTTACTTTTTTTAAGTCCTATGTAGAATTTATTGTTTGCAGCTAAAAGAAAAAGACCAGAATTGGTGCTACTGCTGTAAGTCTTTTTTTTTCCTATTCCCCACTGGGCTGGATGTAAAACATTTCTGTGGTTCCTTCTGTTGTCCTTTGTGGCTCTTCGGCTCATGCTTCTCTTGAGCAGGTTTAGGCTGGGAGGCCCTTTTGTTTTCCACTGTTTTAACTATGGTGTAAAAACAGTTGAGCAGCCAGGGTGATCGCTCCTTTGGCTCCGTCTCCCCAGGCGGTCACGAAGCCTAAACAGACCTCCATGACTCACACCATTCATCACAATAAGTGAAATCGTATATCCAGAACACATACAGTCAACAGTCATACTGTAGACAGTTAGTGTGTCTTCCAGTTCAGTGACTAATGCTGACTCCACAGTGTTTCTGAGGTCATACTTCTTTACAGAGGAGATCCATTTGATAAAGGTCTCAAGGTCTGAGTCTAGAATAAACAAGCTTTTCGTGCCAACCGCATGAACAATGAAAACCATCTGAATTTTTGGTCACTAATAGATGTATTTAACAGGCTGCATATCTGGTAGTAGGCAGCAGAAACTGGAGGAGCACACTTCTCATGGCTCAAATGTTCCTGTGTTTGTTATCTCTGGGTTACGATCGGTGCTTAGATTGACTTCTTGCTGTCAAGAAAACCCATTAAAATAAATCAGATTTTCACGATCTCAGCACTCGCTTGTGTGCTTCACAGCTAAATGAAATATTATTCTGCTGTATGTTTCAGACTAATAAGCGAGAGTGGAAACTGCAGCTGTCTGCCCTCAGTGAGCCTCCCCAGATCCCTCCAAATGATGATCCATCTCAAACAAGTGTCTGTTAAGCTCTAAATCAAAAGGGCACTTAGGAACAGACCTAGTTACGGAGTTGTTTAACCGTCCCAGTTATGGCAAAAATTAGTCACGGTGTTTATTTTCAAAGCAAACAGCTCCACATCCTGTCTGTTGATTTGACACTAACTGAGCTTTTGAGGGCTAATGAGTCACTCTCACGGACATTCCCCAAACAGCAGATGTCTTTCAGCAAACAGCACTAGAGCCTGCTTCTTCCAGAAACCTTCCGAGCCCGGTGCCACTTTGGTGCTGCAGCTCGCAGACAGCAAAGCTTCACTCGGTGACAAAGACGCCTTTCACTCCTGAAACCTGCAGCGGTTCTCAGAGGACCACACCGCAGCAAGCGCTCGGCCGTCCCCCGGTGTGTCGGCCAGGTATTCGAGGCGGTGAAGGTCTGAGTGTGGTCCCCCTCGGCAGAGCCAAGGATGTCACCTTGTTTGTTCCAACGTCTGACCGCGCAGGAGTTTGGTTTTTGTGGGCTGATCATGCATTTCCATACCAAAACGAGGCTGTGTGAAATATGAACAACGCTCAGTGTGTGGAGGGCAGAAGTCATCAGAAGAGCTCAGTTACAGCTCCTGTGCTGACGGAGCATCTCACGCTGGCAGTCTGAGGGGTGGTTAGACCTGATGTTTGAGGGGCAGACTTGTGACAGGAAGGTGGCCCTGTCATAAAACAGTGCAGATGCCTGTTCGATAAAACTCTTGGAAGAGAGTGTCTGAACCTGCACTTGACCTTTTCAGCTGTGTCAAAGGGATTTAGGGTTTGATGGGACACAGTTTTGATACAATTTGATTGGATTTGTGCTCAGATGAATAGTTTTGGGAAATGTGCTTTTTTGCTTTATTGGGATGAAACTATCAGGACTTTAACTACTCTAACTACCTGTTGGACTTGAGAGTGGTATCAATCACCTAATTCTATGATTTATCTATCTCCAATGTTGTATCAAACTATCCCTTTAAGTACAAATCCAATCCCAGTGTATGCATATGCGACACGTAGACACAAACTCTATAAACTCTATTACCCTTAGGAAACAGACGTTTGATAATGATGCTTTGTTGGACAGCGGAACAAAAAGAACAGACAGTGAGAACGAGTCATGTAATTCAGGTTGTGTGCCAGACTTGAATTGACGACTTGCCCTCGCCCAGTCATCCACAGAAATGTGTTACCACTTGAAACGACATGTCTCCGCAATCTGTCTCCTCGTGACGCTTCAACACCAGCACAAAACACACATGGATATTTTACAGAACACTTATTACTGTTAAACACAATGATGATTAATAATTTCAGTCGGAAAACTCTCTTTGGCAACTCCTTCTCAAACTCAAACAACAACATCACATCTGCATGACTCACGGCCGCAAGATAAGTTTGGAATCTTAATCTTAAGAAAAAGCTAACAAGTCATGTAGTATTTATGAGTTGGTTAGCAGAATAAATAAGCATGGCACATGAAAGGAGTTCCTCTGAATCTGAATGAACAAGAATGTCCCCTGATGTGACCCGAAATGTTCTCAATTTATTGACTGCTCGTTGTGTAATACTGTTCTGCCAAGTATTGTGACTCATTGGTTTTATTGCTGTTTAATTTTAACATTATAATGCCGTTTTTATTAGACGCTGCTTTTATACACGTTCATAAACACGCTTCCATCGTCCAGCCGGGTTTGACCGATATCCCGACTTTGTGTTTTGTTGCTTTATAAAAGTTTGTTAAAGAGATGGGTGTGAGGGCCATTGTGGTCAATAAGAAAAAAAACAGAACAACATGAGAGTCTATTTCGGGCTCAGAGACCAAAGACTGTTGGATGCAGGGTTGTTGTTCAAAGCGGACCCACCACTTCAAACCCCCCGGCTGCTCCCCTCTCCTCTGGGATGGTTTCCTCAAAAAGATGCTGCTTTTCTTCCATACCGGTAATTACAGAGTGCAGGCAACCGTGACTTTGTCAATGAAAAGATATTTTTACAAAAACATACAGTTCAAGCACTTTTGTCTGGAAAGAATGTAAATTTCTGTGTATTTAAAAGGAAGAGGGGGGGAAAAATAACTTGGAAATTTGGACTGATTCCATCCCGGTTCATCCCCTCCCCTCTCTCCTCTCTCCTCATTTTCTTTCTCCATCCTGTCGGGCTTTCAGCAATGTGTTTCTCGTTGTCTGTCCCGTTGCCTTTTGCTCTCAACACGCTTGGTCGGCATATTTTTCGTGCTCGAAAACCACTCAAAACAAAATGTAATTCCATCTTTTTTCCCCCCCAACAATACTTGTTTTTCCCAGTCATACTGAAATTTAATCGACAGCCAAATGAGGAAAAACGTATAACAGCAATTTCCATACGTGCAAGCACACTTTGAGAATGATTGTCATATATACAGTGGAGGAAATTAGTTCTATTTTCTGTCGGATCATTTACTGTTCCCTCAGGACACCTGGCCCTTTTCAATGTTATGATAAGTTAATTGTACACATAAATTATCCTTTCTGGTCATCTGCACTTGGACAAAGTAGTTTAACATACAGTATAAGGTCATATTAAGTGTATGGAGAAATAATAAAATAATTTTTGTGTTATCAAATGCACATAAAACATGTATTTAAACCATGTTCCTTTCTCCAACTCCTTCAGGTGTTGGCCTTTTGAGGTCTGGAAGTGGATGGGGAGTCTAAATAAATCTTTACAGGACTTAACAAAATGTATTTTCCAGCTCCCAGCAACTATAGCACAAGTGAAATACCATGTATGAATGTTTCCTCCACACGTTTATCTTGGCGAGGTAGGAGGGGCCGCATTTAGATCCTGTGAGCTAAAGCTCACAACTGAAATCAATACCAATGAAGTGCTGTTAGGACGTGGCGCTCCTCTCCGCTGGGTGACCTGGTAATGAGAAAAACACTGCAGCCTCCTAATCAGATAGACAGCTTGCATTATTTAGCTGCAAAAATTTGGGCCGTGATTCTTAACTTTCCTTTACCATCATATGTATTTTGGTGGTTAAAGGAGTTGTATGGCTTACTATAAATAGTATATCTCTCTCTGTGTGCATCTAGTAGGATATAAAGAGAACAATGATCACACAGAGTCCATGTCTGTTACAAGAGGCAGTTCAAGTCACTACTAATGGTTGGTAATCGCCATCAGTGTAGTTCTTCTATCCAGGATCAACCAGTCTCTGATGACATGTACACTCACAATTTGAAATGAGGTTCAAGTTTGCCCTGGCCTCTGTAGCTGCCCCTGGACCAACCTGGCTTTACAGTATCTCCTCAGTCTATGGGTCTGATCAGCATCCGGACAGACTTCATCGAATAGAAGCCTCCACCATAGTCAGCCCAGAATATCCCGTCTTGGAACTTGCTGCGGTAGACGCCTCCGGTGTACCAGACACCGTTAAGATTGGCTTGGCCACAAGAGTTGTACCACCAGCCTCCTTTATGGAAATGGGCACAGTTACCTGTTGTGGGGGAAACAGGAAGCATGAGGATTAGCTCCATGAGGAAGTGTTTCACAGAAAGAATGATTCAAGGAAACATGTTTGATGTTGTCTTCAGAAAACGCGCACATATTGACAGGATTTCATTTATAAATTTCCTGAATTGCATTCATCATCGCCACTGCCGCCTCTTGCTTGTCCTGGTAAGATAAGATATTCCTTTATTCATTCCACAACAGGGAAATTTTCAGGTGAACATATAATGCTTAAAAACAAGTAGCTTGCTTGTTCTCAAACATGGTGTAAATGAACAACATCGTACTTCCTCCAACACTTTGTATGACGTTAGGTCAAGATGCACTTTTTCGTATTTGTACAGAGGAATCCCAGAAACTACAATAATGATCTTTTCCCCCATAGACCATCCAAAAGAATTTTGCCCTAATTTGCATGAAGTTAAAAAATATATGAAGAAAGTGGGAGGTTGTGGACAATGTTTGCTAACTAAAAGCTACTCGCTAGCTTGGGAGCACAGTTAAGAGAACAGTGATGGAGTCGATGTCACGCAATGTTTTCGCTTCCAGTGGATCATCACCACTACAGTATTTATTGTCTATTGGATACAAGTGAATTGGGGGGGGCTTCCAGGTGATGTAGGACTGATCGGCTATTGACCAGTGTGAGAGAACCAATATGTTTTTTTTTTATTAGGCTACCTTAAGGGGGGGCTGATTTTGAGCAATAAAACAGAACTTTGATTTACTAAATAGAATATGAAAAATGTAAAGCTCTACATCAGGCAGAAGCCTATAATTCCAAGGATACAATATTAAAAGAGAGGCTTGATTTGATTTCAATAAAATAATGCACTTCAAAGGAGCATTATGGACCATATGCTGTAAGAGAACAAAGGGACCCCACGTTCATCTACCTGAGAAGCTATCCTTGTCTCGATCGAGAGTAGTGAACTGTTTGCCATTGTGGCTGCTCAGGGAGTCCCCGGCGTTGCCCTGGTAGGTTCCCAGCCGCAGGCGGTAACCCTCGCTCTCAGGCTCTAGATGGAAGCTGCTGTACTGAGCGTAGACCTTCTTGCCCATCCAGTCCTCCAGCTCCACCAGCAGCTTGTAGTCCCCCTGCCTCCCCAGGTTGTAGATGCCTTCCAGACCGAGCCAGTATTCACCGTCGATGTTGCCAAAGCCGCTCTGAGATTAAAAGGAAGGTTAGAGAAAGATTACAGAAAACAAGGCGCATTCTTTTTAATGTGGCAGCCTGAAGAGTTTAGAAACACGAGAACTGTTTAGGAACATCAAACCTCCTGTAAGAGAACAAATGAAAATTCTCTTTTTGATGACATTTTTCGTCATGGTTCTGGAGTTAAGCCACTACAAAACTTCAAAAGAAACAAAAAACACTGTGGCAAAAGAATACCACACTGTCTGCGAAAATCCTGAGAAAGACATGTTGCAGAGTTTATGCCGAAAAATAAGCATCCATCTTCAAAACGCCGGTTCATCTCTCAAACCCCACAGATCTCTTGGATCACGGCTAATGGCGAAACTGGCCTGGGCGCTTGTGTTGAAGAACCGCAAGCAATCCACATCTGGCCATGTGCCTCCAGAACACTTCACTTGGTAGAGGAGGTTGAGGTTTGTGATTGTGGATTAGCTGGGTGAGCCAGCAGATGATGAATGATGTAGGGTTTCAGTCCGTGGCCTCCTCTCTGGTGCTGCGTGTGTGTGTACATGTCGTGGCTTTGTGGGAGAGTGCAAAGGCAAATCAATGTTGAAGAGAGCAATTTAGCTTCCAGTTACACATGCACAAGCCTGGCCGGGCTGAATGGAACACTGGATCGCCCAGGCTGCCAGCAACTATATACTCCATCTCATTCTCACAGAGCTTTGATGAGAGGGTCTATATGGTGTGGTGTAGTAAGCCAACCAGCCATCCATCCAGGAAGGCACCATAGTAGTAGCGGTTTTGGAAAGAAACGCCTGCAGATTGAGCTGTGGAACATACCTTCATAGTGGGCCATCTAATATTTCATAATGGAAATCTCAACCAAATGACCTTGGACAAATACTGCTGCTGACGGGGCGTTATATCTTACAGTAAGTGAAAACACAAGGATTCTGGCCCAGGAAATAGTCCCAAAGACCCCAGATGGTTCCTCTAGATGGGTCAAATATCGGCACCCCTGTTGTCTCAGGATGAGCCAAATATTCTGGTTGGCTCGGGAGAAGAGAGAGAAAAATAAGACAGACAGGGCAGGGGGAGCGTTATTGTCGTCACCTTGTAGTTGTCCCAGTTCCTGAAGAAGTTAATTGATCCGTCTCTCCTGCTCTGGATCACGGCCCAGCCTCCGTTGTCTATATCCTGTTCACACCAGACTTGCACTGGCCGCTCCGCTTCATCTGGTCTGATCAGATACATGCCACTGGTGCTGTGGCCAGCTTCCTGTGCTGCGAGACAGTCTCTGAACGGGCCTGAAGGAAAGAACAATAATAGGGAGAGAAAAGTGGTAAGAAAGATGGGGACCATCTGGAAATGAGAGGAGAGAATGTGTGGAACAGAATGGAAGATTTTTTTTCAGGATAACTGCCATCCGCGACCCAAAACAAAAAAAATCTAGATAATCTATGTTTATCTATTTAGCAGGATTACTTACTCTCCATTATGATTTAGCTACTGCCTTATTATGTGGCATAATAATAATCTCAAATACTAAGATGTTGGAGCATCACAATCAATTTTTTCAAATACAGGAAGCTGGTCAGAAACAGTCTCTAAATTAGATCTAGGGAAAACTTGTGGCCTTAACTTGATTTTTGATTTTGAAGTACACAGTCACTGTGTTTTGGCCGTGTAGGGTAGTTTCAGCTACTTTTAGAGCCAGAGACAAAAACATGAGCGCCACGAGTTTACATGATGAGGAACATTGAAGTCACTGTCTGGGAGTACAATAAAAGGAAAAAACACTAAACAAGTAAAAAAAAAAAAAAAAAGTCACACAAGCAGACAGAGTAATATAAAACACATTCATCCAGGAAAGATCAACTTGTTTACTATGTTCTCCCAGAAGAGCAGAGAAAAACGGGGCGAATGAAGTCACTTTAATAAGAAATTGCTTGCCTTCATTTGAGGTCAAAAAACGAAAACAGATCTTGTTAACCCACTGTATGAGCGACTAACTTCTGCTTTTTTTCAAGCTAATTCACTCTCCTCATGACATGATTCTTAATTAATAGCATATGTGGCAGTGAGTTTATTTAAAGGGGGAGTAACCCTCTCCCAGCTAATATAATAATAATAATAATGTAAAGGTATAGTCCATTCACTTCATGAAGTAGACCAGAAGTGCTTCGACTCTGTGGTTTGCAGGAGCCTATCATGCCAGCCTGGGTTTTGTCTGTGTCTCACATGCAATGGAACAGTCTTGTAAAGGATCATTTTCATACACAGCTGCACCGAAATCCTACACACTTTATTATTCTTGGGCGAGGGCTATCTAAATGTGTCAGGAATTTCTGTTGATGAGCAAAATCGCACTGGTTGGGTCTTTCTTTGCTTTACTTTAAGTCTCCTGCCTTGGTTGAGACGTTACAACATTTTTATTTCCATCCTGGTTTTTGTTCTTTCTCTTGAGTGGGGAGCAGAGTTCCAGCTGAATTTGCAAATCTTTAACCTTTGAAAATTAGGCCACTGGCCCACCTGCAGCTGTTTTCCAAGTCAGTGATTATTATTTTGTTATGGTTGGCCTGCGAAGTCGTAGCTGCTCTAACTTTTACCTTGACTGTTGTGGATTTTTGTGACTGAATGGAAGAATAAATAAATGTAAAATAATGGATGGATGGATGGATGGATGAGTCACAAACTCATTCTTTCACTCACTCACCTTCAGCACTGAAGTTTCTCTGCGGAGGTTTCTGAACTTCCAGGGTGCCACTTGTGGGTGACGGCCCAGAGCGAGAGCCCCTCTCTCGGGCAAACCCTCGGGTGTTGTCCGTCTGGATCTCGTTGGTGAAACGTGGCACGTTAACAGGAATGTTCTCAGGCACCACCTGCACAAGTGGAGGTCCCAGTGGCGACTGATCGTGCCTGCGGCTGTAGACCTGCATACAACGCTCCTCCAGCGCCCCAATCAGCACTGACTGGTTGTTGACTACAGCGGACAGGGCTGCGTACTTGGCCTCCAGCTCCCTGTACCTGGAGGTCAAGCGCAGCGACTCGGTGGTGGCGTTGAGGATGCGTGTCTCCAGCTGAGCTAGCTCCAGTGAGTTGTCCCTCTTCCGGATGATTTCGTGCAGCAGCTGCATGTAGAGCTGGGTCACTCTGGAGTTCATGTTCCTGCTCTCTTTCCTCAACAGCTTCATCTCATTCACCAAGTTGCCGTCCACATCCACCACCAGCTTCAAAGTCTCCATCTCCCGACGCTGCTTTGACAGGAGGTCACGCACCGCGGCCACATCCAGGCGTGTCACCCGGTCCTTGTCGGTCGAATAACCGCGGGCGGCACAGATGGGTCCTGTGATCTTTTGCTCAGGCACCAGGAAGGTGTAAGAGCACTTCTTGGCTTCTCCGTTGGCCTCTGGAGCTCTTCGTATCCGGGAGAGGATGGGGTGCTTAGTGAGGGCTTGGCTGTTGCTCCAGAAGGACAGACCAAACAGGATGAATAGGCTCCACGTTCCAGTTCCCATGGTTCCTCCTCTCTTTATCACCAAAAAAGCTAAAGATCTATAGAAATGAACGAGAAGTGAGACTGTTTTACTTAAGGAAAATATATTGTCTGTTGATCAATTGCAGGATGGATTGCCATGAAATTGGCTACACACATTCATGCCCCCTCAGGATTCATTGTAATCACTCTGGTGATCTACTGACTTTTCATATGGTGCCATCATCAGGTCAGGTTTGGTTTATAACTAAATAGTCGCACAACTACTCATATTGTGCCTCAACTGTACTTTGTGTTCATTTGCAAATGTTACCATGCTAATGTGCCTCATAAACTATGATGGCAAACATTACACCTGCTACCTCAAAGCACCAATGTGCAGAAATGCAGCCTCACAAAGTTAAATGTTTCCTAAAACAGTTTAGTTTAGTAAACGTTCCTCAAAGAGAAGTAAATTGTGCATTTGTTTAGGACTATTTTCAGGCACAGAAAAACATTAATTTGGTGGGTTAGGAGTGTTGAAGGTCCAAGAACCAAACTGACTCAAAATAAACTACATGTTCATCACACCAAAGAAAGATGTCACCCAGTGCAACAGTGTGGCTCATTGTTGGGTTTTTGGAAGTTAACAGTGGAAGAATACTGCAGAGGATTATGCAACATCAAGCTTTGGCTACACAGACAAGACTTGTTAGTAGGATGAGTTCATTGTTGGCTGTGCTCTTTTCATTGGCTTTGTTGACAATAAGAAAAATATCAAATGTCACTGGACTTGTTCTTTAATTTGGTCCAGGTATGCATAAAGATGTTTCCTTTTTGTTACCCCTCATTTTGTAATTTTTGTTCAATTTCCTACCAGATGTTTTCCTTTCTCCTCTAATCCATTGTAATCCAATGTAACCACTGTGCCTGTAAACCTTAAATAGTCAAGGAGCATCTGTTGGCATCACACAGGAGAGAGCTTCCAATCAAGAGCCCTGCTGAATTATGGAGTAAGTGAGCATTAAAAGCGAAAACCAGCAGACTGTGGCAAAGGCGCAGCTGGTTTCACATATCAAGCGCTGCAGACAGCCGAGCTCTTGGCGAGATGTGCCTTTTGGTGCGCTTGTGGTGGAGTAACAGCAGTGCCACCCACCTGCCACAAATCTGTTATCGTAACTCACATTTTCAATACTTTCCCTCATGAGTTCTCTTTCATTACAGCCCTCACCACATCTGTATCAGGTGTCGGGGTGTGTGTGTGTGTGTGTGTGTGCTGGGATCTGTTTTTCATATTTCTGTGGATCTCCTGGCTCCTTCCTAGAACCTCCCATGAGTACCTGCACTCGCTTATGTGGAAAATTAGTGTATGTTAAAAAAATGTCTGACAAGATTTGACTGGGAAAGAAAATATTTGTTTGAGAATGGAGTTAATGTGGCCTTGGATGGCGTTGGAAATATCATTTTAATGGGAGAGCATCTGCTGCCAGTCCTTGATGGATTCATGAGGTGTTGAACGGCAGATAGCAGTAATGAATAACATGGTAGGAGCCAGCAGGTGGTTATCATTGGCCTCACTGACTCATTTAACTTCTGCCATTTCTGTCTTGCTGTTACAAGTAGATACATTAGAATTTGGTGAGGAATAAAAGAAATTGATGTGCTCGAGGAGCAGCAGGGGGAGCAGGAATCCCTGGTTTATGAGTAATGTTTTCTGGAGTCTATTTTTGGAATGGAAGCTTGTGTTTTGATCTTATTGGTTTTGACAGCACAACGAATTGAGCATGGGTGGGTGACGTTCAGAAATGCATGCTAAGTGAAAGATCCCTCATTCCATATTCAATAGCGAGGCTTGGATCTGGAAGTGGAGTTGATGGTGAGCCAACTTCAGGCTGATTTTGGCTGTCGGGCCAAATCCAACCAGAAGGCAGTCTGGTGGATATGGCCAAGGAGGTTAAGTAACCTTCATATAACACTTCTGACAGGCACACAATATGACCGACTTCACGGTGGAGCTCATCAAAACAAATCTGAGGAGTATTTTAACAGATGGCAAAGAAGCAGAATTAAATGAGTCCAAGACATAGACAGCAGGGGCTTTGAATCATTTCTGTGGTCTCCTCTTGATGTTTAGTTGCACTGAAGAGTCCTGACCACATTTAATGGGACAGATCCCAGAGCATTACCTAAACTCAAACTGCTGCTGTAGCAGAATAGTAGTCTTTTATCATTGTCACAGGGAAAAAAAAGCCTGTTTGTCTCGAGGGAAATGTATAACATCAAGTATTTGTGTTTTCATAAGGCACAATGATTTATTGACTTAAAGAAAGTGTCTGAGCCAACAATAAATTTTAATAACTGGCATAAAAGTTCAAATGCCCTGAAGCCTGCATTTGAGCTTTAGCACATTAAGAAGCTGGAGTTTGTTTTGTAACAGACCATCTGAGGGCAAAGGAAAAGGCATTTTAAGGAAAACGGGCCATGTGTCAGGGCTCAGAAACACCTTGGCACTGTCAGTCAGTTATTACCCAGAGAGGACTTTTTCCCTGTCTTTCCGTAATCACAAGTCATCTCCTTCAATAGCTCGGTCTCAGCAATTGGCCCGTCTGCACGTCTCCAACCCCGCAATATGAATCTCACAGGCCCTCGATCTGACAGGAGTGACAGTGTTTACACAGAGGCTCCTCAGCCAGGGCTGTGAATCTCATCGGCAGCTATTACCACCAGGTTTCTCTCAGTCGTTCACACCCTGCTGGTCTTCATCAAGTCAGCCTCGGGAGCCATGATTTTTTTTTGTTGACTTATTAAACGGGTGTTTTCTTCTTTCCTCCCTCAGAGCCAGACCCGACCAGATTCAGCTACCTCATCTATATTAATGCAATCCTCGCAAACCAGACAGGTCAAACTTTTGCGGTGGCTGGTTTTCCTCAGCTCAGAGGATGCCAATCGGCCCACTGACTCTAAGTGGTGCCACTGAGCTCTAACTGTCCACTAAGATCCCCAATTAAAAGATTTTCTTTTACTCTAAACCCCTCAAAAAGCTTATCCCTGGGAATACCGCATTTGCCTCCCATACTTTCCCTCCAACTTTATTTCAACATACAGCATGAATGTATTGCAAGTCAAAAAGTCAAAATTTTTCCAGTCTAAGCTTGTTGTGGCTTTTGTTCTGGGCCAGCAGATTTTTAGGACCATGCCGATTAGCCCACAAGTTATTCTGATGGTGCCACTGATTAGGTCCGTCTGCTGAGGGGACGATATGATGCATGAGCTTTTGTACATGCTGAATATGATGATGGGGTTTACAGCATGTTAAAACAAATATAAATTGATAAATGCTTGCTTTAATTTCAGCATCTTACAGCCATTCCATGGTTCTTTATAAAGAATGGATGTAATCTAACTTCATCGTTCTATATTGCCTTTACATACTTATTTATTTATAGTGATGAGGAGGAAAATCAAAAGTTTCAGCAGTTTGAATACTTTTCCACAGCATAACGACATACAAATGTCATGTTAATATCATAAATAACCTGATCACAGGAATGAAAAAATCTTACCTGTGTCAGTGAGTTGAGTCAGCGGTTCAGGAGGTGCAGGTAAGCCCCAGCTTGGTGTCTCAGTTGTGTTTCTTCTGCAGGTTCATGCTCTCCATTCTCCTCCTCTCACTCTCAGTCCCTCTGTCTTTGCTCTCATTGAGAATGCAGGCCCGCATACAGCTCTGGCACAAGCAAACACCATCCGCTAGGAGAACAGTGGAGGGTAGTCCATGTACAGAAAGAGGGAGGCCGATGGTGTGATTTTCTCTGTAGTCTGAGCCGAGGGTAGGCTTGGCCCTGCCTTCCTCCTCTGATGTCATGTAAAGTTTGGGAAGAAAAGAAAGACTCCTCCTAATATAAGGTTTCACCACAAATGAAAAACTAAGCCATGAACTAGACTGGCTGGGAGTCAGCAGGAGTGTGGAAGACGCTCACACTCCCAAATCAATCTAGCTGTCATCATTTATCTCTCATAAGGTCTTGTTTACGAGGATATATTGTCTCCCACACACTACTTGTCTTGCAGAAGTTGCTGTCATGCACATTAACTCTCTTTTTTCTTTCTTTCACATACATCTGTCAGCTTCATTCAAACGACTGCTATTTCTCATAGTCTAGTTATTCTTCCTCGCAAAGCTGTTTCCTATCAACTCTAATCTAATGACTGAGTGATTCTGGCGATCCGGTAGCTTTTATATATCAAACAGAAAGGCCTGTTTTGGATGTGAGCGTTTCTCTTGTGTTTGCTCCATATATGGCGTGTGTGTGTGTGTGTGTGTGTGTGTGTGTCTCTTGCGGCAATCAAAGAGCTATTGGCAGCTGTGTTTATTTGGTTATGAGGACAATATGCAGTGGGCTTTGCAGACAAAAAGAACGCCCCTCAGCTAAATGTTTTGGATGGAGGAGGAAGCACAGGCTTTGATGCATGGGGATTCTCTGCGTGGGGAGAAATACTTCAGCATGTGGGAGGACAGATTTGCTCATGAGCAATCGAGGCAGGACGTTCATAATGTAGTTATAGAAGTGCATGTGTGTGACCCTTACATGTATGAGAAAATGTGTTTACGTATGTGTGATTGATAGTGTGTGTCTCCGAGGTGGTCGCTTCATATAATCAAGGTCATCCAATTTATATCAATTATATATAATAGAACATGTCCATTTGGATGGAGCTGTTGTTGAAAGAAGCACAAAAAACACATTCTGGGCTAATTCAACCTGTGACTGGAAAATCTTTATCTGCGTCTGCACCACATTTAAGAAGAACTACTCTAGATCAGTGTTTCCCAACCTGGGGGTCGGGTACACCGAAGGGGTCTCATGATAAACCTGAAGGGTCCAAAGGAGATTAAAGAGATGAGAAAGAAAATTTCTTGTACATCAAATTGCGTTTTTCTGTTTGACAAAGTTTTGCTTCTTTCTGGTGACATGTGGGATACTTCCACCTCTTCAACTATATAAAAATTAACTCCTAATTCAGGTACATGTTCTGAGTGCCGAATTGCGTCTTCATTTTAAACAGGATTTCAACAAGACTTCCAAGCTACGTTTGTGCTCTCATGTCCCAGTAGACATTTCAGCAAAGCAAGGTCTTCTCCACTTCATGCCAGTGTGCTCAGATGAGGTCAGAAGTTAGTAAAATAGTTTAGATTTTTTTCATGCACGAAGTAGAGTTTGGGCCTTTTAATTCAGGGATTAATTGTATCAAAAATTCACCTTTCACTATATCGGACATAAGCTGTCACACTGGTTAAATGTTCAAATCAGGCTCTCTCTGTGAGCCCCTCCTTGTGGCTAAATGAGTTTATTACCACCTCCACCTCCACACTTGTTGCAGCTTCATTGGTTTAATCCAAGATAAGATAAGATAAGTTAGCTTTATTGATCCCCCTTCACTTGTTACAGCAGCTCGCAGAACAGGCAAATTGAAATATAGTACTCAAAAATAAAGTGTCATAGATAGATAGATAGTTAGATAGACATAAATAGGCAATTAATAATAGTAATAAACAGCAATTAAAACTATATTAGCATGAATCAACAAGCTAGCATACCTTCAAACAAACCCTCGGTGACGTCAGGCGTACCGACCAATAGGAGGCGGTCAGCCGGTGACACATGACACTTGACGGTCAGCAGCAGCGTCTGTAATCAAAACAGAAGATTTCATAATTTTTTGTTAGATTTAAAGGGAAGAAATGGATTAAAACAATGACGCCCTTCGGTTTGAAAATCCGCTGAACGACGTGTGACTGTTATTTCTTTAAATTTTGCTGTGGACTTTTCCAGCATGGTGAGTTTGACCCCCGTCCCCTTCTGTCAAATGTTGCCTGTGTTTTGTTTTGGTGAACTTTGCGTCAGTGACAAACCTGCAGCCTTTATGTTGCACCGCTCTGTAGGACTTGTAAGGAATTGCTTTTGTCCACTGTGGCCTGCAGAGAGCGGCTGGATTAGGTGATTTAACCGGGCTTTACTTGTGTGCAGTGTCTCATCTGTTGGGGATAAAATTAGACTCCTGCAGCGTTAGTGATCCTGTGTCACTGTGGATCTGTTGAGCCCCTGAGGAAGAAGCCTGGGAGACAACTGTCAGGGCATATGTGTGCTCTCCAAATGTATTTGATGTAAACCATGAATAAACAAAGACCTGTAAAACATATTTAGGATGTTATTGCATTGATATATGACACCCTGTGCAATAAAGAATTATTATTAATACTATTTATTGTTATAGAATTATCTCTGCAATGTGCATGAACTGACCTTTTAAAATGACTGCACTTGTGCTTACACCTACATTATGATCACTGTAATCATCCAGTGATAGGACTCTTCTGATTACCTGTGGATGTGTTGCAGGATGCCGAGGGGCCCCAGACCCTATGTGAGCTCTGCTTGGCTCAGGTGTGCAGCAGCCTGGATGCTCTGTGCAGCAGGCGAGAGGACGGCTCCATGTGCCTCAGCTGGGCCCCTCTCTTCCCACAGGAGATGGTTGACCAGTTACTGCATAAGATGGCGACTAAAGGTAGATCAGGAGGACGGAAAAGGCTCCGACAACATCAATATCACCGATGGTCTGAGGGCAGCTGCAGTTGACAAGTGATAGTAGTTCTTTAGGACAAATAAACTGACACCACTGATAAACTTGTGACCTTGGTAATAATTCTTCAAACACACAACTTCCTGTAGTAACAAAAGTTACTAAAAAGGTCAAAATGGAATCCTGATTTAGAAAAAGTTGGGGCATTGTGTAAAACATAAATAAAACAGAATGTGATCATTTGCTAATCCTTTTTGCCATATACTCAGTTGAAAACAGTACAAAGACAATATATTTACTCTTTGACCTCATCAAGTTCATTGATTTCTATACATATCTGCTTATTCTGAATTTGATGACAGCAACACGTTTCAAACAAGCTTGGACGGGAACAACAAAAGACTGAAAGTTGTGGACTGATCCAAAAACACCTGTTTGGATCATTCCACAGGTAAACAGGTTCATTGGTAACAGGTGATAGTATCATGATTGGGTATGAAAGGTTCATCCTGGAAAGGCTTAGTCATTCACAAGCAAGGAGATTAATACATGGGCTCAGGAACACTTCATAAAACCGTCTGTAAACACAGTTCAATTTAAAATGATTGCATTCTGTTTTTATTTACATTTCACACTACGTCCCAACTATTTTGGAATCAGGGTTGTATCATTATCCTTAACTTACCCTATCATCAGATGATTCATTGGTTCACAGTGTACTATGCCAGGCTGAAATGGTGGGAAACGTCTATTCCACAAACATAAATGTGGTTAAACTTATGCTACTTTTCCTACTACGTCCCTCTGTTTGCTTCTCTCTACAAGGCATATTGAATGACACGACTGTCGGGATTTTCCGAAACTGCAAAGAGCTCCGCCTGCGCCGAGCCTCCATCCGCTGCTGTCCGGTGTCTGCAGAAGCTTTTCTCCTGGCCCTCTGCCCTCACCGGCTCCAGGAGCTTGATGCCTCCTGGGTCTCTGGGGGCCTCACTGGAGCAAACATCATCTCAGGCTTGGCCTCCAACCCAGAGTGCAGATCCAGCCTGCAGAGGCTGTCCCTCAGTGGGCTACAGCTGGACTGGGGGTCTCTTGGGGAGGATAGAGGCGCCTGCGTTGGCTTTAGCTCCTTGCAGGGCTTGAGGACAGTTAACCTCGCCAACACAGACCTGACTGACGCTGTCCTTGAGGATGTCTGCTCTCTCCCTCAGCTGGAGACCCTGGACATCTCCTGCAGTGCCGTCTCAAACCTTACCGCCCTCCTCCACTGCAAGAACACCCTGAGATCCTTGATGGCCCACCGGCTGCGGCAGCTGGATATGTCACCTGCCAGGTTGCTCTTTGTCCTCAGCCAGCTTCACGCTCTCCGGCACCTTGACTTTTCAGACGACCATATCACTATGGACAGTGACGGGAGTGATGGGGACGAGACAGTGCAGCAGCTTCTGGAGGGGAGTCCCCAGGTCCTCCCTTACCTTGTTTCTCTAGATATCTCTGGACGAAAGAGAGTCAGTGAAGCAGCCATCAGAGCGTTTGTGGAGGCCAGGGGTGGACTGGTCTTCTTGGGCCTGCTAGCCACCGGGGTTAGCTCCTGTGATGTCCTGTCTTCACAGAAAAACCTAAGAGTAAGGACTGTCAGGACACCAGAGAATGTTATGGGTAGACACATGAGCTTGACTCTCACATAAGTTTCTCATTTGTCTTTGACTTGAGGCTCTGTTTGGATATGTACTGAATACGCCTGCTGCATTTTCTGTCTCTCTGACGGTGTTGATCTGCTGTGTGTGTTCAGGTAACTGGAGAGGCTAATGAGAACCAGGTGTGCGAGGCCCTGAGAAGGTACAGAGACCGTGAGTGTTTCATACAAGAGGCCCTCGTCCATCTCTACAATCTAATCATTGACATTGACAAACCACGACCAGATTTGCTGAAGGTACTATGGTTAGAGTTGCTCTTTGAACCATAATTGTGATTTATTACAACACAGGTCTTATTTTTGACATTTCTGCCATCATTTCTGTTGGTTGTGAATAGTCAGAAAAAACTGCTCGGATCTGGAATGCCGATGACATTTCTAAAATAATGTCCAACGAGTGAAGGTTTAGAACTGATTATCTAAGACGCTTTATTTCAAGGAAAAACTGAAGGTAAGGGCGCTTAATATGTCACTAATAATCCCTCATTGCACAGGAAAACTGGGTGCACAAAAAATTAAAGCAGGAAGTTTGTAATCTGTCATTGATATTTAAAAAAGACAGTGGGTTATAGTTTTACGTTTCACCTTTTTTTCCCCCTCCATGTAAGTTTTGTTAACCTGGGGAATTGTAAAAAATCTGTGTGATTGTATGGCCGCTGGTGCTTCTTGCCTGCAAGGACCAATTTTTTTAGTGATTCAACGCATTCCACCACATCTCAGCAATTCCAGAGTATGGTATTTTTTAATACAAATAGGAATGATGGCCACAACTATATATAAGATCCTGGATTTAAGAAGCTAGACTTATACTCAAATAGTTGCATTGTAGTTTCTTATGATGTTTTGCTCAATATCTGCAAATAGTTTGTTTATCCTAAAACAGTTAAACAGGAAGTCTCACTGAGATCAAAATGTACAAAAGACAATTTCCACAATAAAGGGAACAATTTGAAGTAGCATTCCAAAGGCTCACATATAATGTTTAGTCTAAAAAAAATGAATGCGATCTAAAAAAATAAATCCGATTTTTAAATGTAAAAGTGTTTGTTACTCATGTCCCTTGTAAGGAGCAGATTTTTTGAACGTGCTGTATCACTGCGTTAAAATGTTTGTCAACCTGACATTATAATTACTGTATTTAGACGTGATTGTGAAGAGGAGGTAAAGAGGCAGTTTCTGGTGGAGCCGTAGAGATAAATACTACAATGAGCTTCACAGCTGGTTTAGTGAGTAGCTTTAGGAGGTGGGAGGTTTACTCACTAATAATATCTGGGAGATGCCCTGTCCCATCACTGTCCTCTGCTGATGGAGTTTAAGCCAAGTAATGATGGGTAAAAAAGGACACCTGATGGTAGTTGAAGAGGGAGATCATACATCATTCCCCTCACACCCCATAATTTAGCCTTTTCTGCACAGTTTAAAATCCCAACCGCAATTACAAACGGTTTCTTACTCTGAAGCACATGTGATTACGACATAAACTTGTTGTTTCCTGTAGCTGGTGCTGAGTGGGATGCAGAGCCACCCAGCCTCTGTGCATGTCCACCTGGTGGCCACGGCGTGCGTGTTCAACCTGACCACTCAGGATCTGGCAGAGGCCATGCCCATCAGCCTGCTCAGCTCCACTGTCACCCAGCTGCTGTACGCCATGAAGACCTTCCCCAACCACCAGCAGGTCAGGGGATATGCTCGATGTCTCCGATTGCACGTCCATAATGATGTCATGTAGTTACACAACAGTGAATCGTGGCGCAAGATGGTTCTGTTGCTACCAGCTGGCTTGTCATTTATCAGATTCTCAGTTACTCCATAATACCTCCTACCCATTATTCAATTCATGAACTCTTTCCGTCTCTCCAGGTGCAAAAGAACTGCCTGCTGGCACTCTGCAGCGACTACATCCTTCAGGATGTCCCTTTTGACAAGTTAGTCTACTTTCTCTCAGCTATAATATGACGTATGAGCCCAATACCATGCAGCAGCCAACACAAACTGCACTTGTAGCGTGGCACCGTAGTGTTTTTCCAACAAACCGTGATCCAGCTAAAATATACAGTATTTTCTCTCCCAAGAAATATTCCCTCCAGATGTAACAGTGCAGACCTGAAATCAGTTTTTCCCAAAGCTTGTCTGTACATCACTGGTATATTTTTGTAATACTGTGTTCCTTATATCCACGCTGTGATCATGGTTCAGGTATTTAGCGGCCTCGCTGGTGATTAACTGGCTCAGCAGCCATGAGGATCCGACCCTTCAGAGGATGGCTGTGGCTGTCATCTCCATTCTGGTGGCCAAGGTCAAGACTCCTCTCACTTACTGTGCATTAGCGTGCTGCAGGAAAATAGTATGGCACCTGTTAGTCCCACCTGTTAAGAGCCCTGTGCCTCAGTCACCTTTGTGACACTAGTTTCATCTGCCAGCTTTATACTTTCGTTTGGTCCTGTTAAGTGGGGCAATAAAAGCACTGTTTTGTTCTAGTTTGACATTTAGGAAAAATGGTTAAAGATGCGCTCATCTTGTTTGCTTTATTTGCAGCTGTCCACAGAGGAGACCGCTCAGCTTGCCAAGGACGTCTTTATTATGAAGGTACATTTACATTTTTGGAGTAGTTAGTTTCCAACTTGCACAACTTCCCCTGCTTAGCACTAGATATGCATGAATGTATTTCTAGTTCTCTCTCTCTCTCTCTCGCACCCCCTCTCTGTCTTTCTCACCTGCTATACTTTCCATTACCTACCCGCTGTGTACACTCATTTACTCACTGCCACTGTCGGCCCATTGCTCCACGCACTCGTCCTTCTCAGTTTACTGCTCTCCGTTATTCAATCACCTCTCTATTTTTCCCTTTGTGTATGTAATCAAGATTCTCTTTAAGCTTCAGTTATTTTTGGTTACATCTGGTGCCACTTATTAATAAACAAGCAAATTAATCCAGCAGTTAAATTTGATACTGCTGAAGGATGTCTCTTGTATATCTACAGTTGTGTAATGTATATTCTTTTTTAATTCTTGGCTGTCTTACACTCCTCATCCCTTTCTATCATCCCCCTCTGTCGCTGCAGCAGCTGCTGGCTATTGTGCAGCAGAAAGCCATGGTGGGAGTGGTGGACTCCACTCTGAAATTTGCCCTGAGTGCTCTGTGGAACCTGACAGATGAGATGCCCACCGCCGCTCGAAATTTCATCGAGTGCCAGGGCCTGGAGCTGTACGAGGAGGTTCTGGAGGTAGAGCAGCCCCCAGAAAAATACACTGATAGACACATTAGCACAGAAATGTACCCACACAGACGGTCACATACACACAAACATTTTTTCCCCTTATACTGTCCCCTTTTTTTGCATTGCAGTCCTACTATGCTGAACCTTCCATTCAGCAGAAACTTCTTGGCCTCCTGGTGGGTTCAGTGTGTTTATATGTGCCGTTATTAGTTCAGAATGTGTTTTTGGATTATGTGTCACAGCGCTGCATGTTTACAGCTTACTTAAACTAAAACGTCATGCAGTGTTGTCATGCAACTTTTGTTCATTATCTTTTTGCGATCACTCCCATAGCCAGAGCATAATGTTGTGACATCAGTCGGTATCTGAATGTGGGAGTTCTGTAAATTATTTTCATATTGCCCCCAAATGTTTACAAGCATTTGGCCAATGAGAATAAAATTAAATCCATCTGTAGACAATCTGACATTAGACAGTTCCTGAATCACATCTGGCCTTAACGCCTTTCCCTCTCTTGCTGTCATCACTGCTATCATTTGTGTCTGTGTGTTGCAGAACAACATTGCAGAGGTGGAGGGGTTACAGGCTGACCTGTTGGAGGAGGACCTGCTGGAGCACATCGTCACCCTGCTGCAGGACTCCCAGGTGGAGATGGGGGTCCGGTACTTTGCAGGAGGGATCCTGGCACAGCTCGCCTCCAGACCAGAGGCCTGGACCCTGGGCAACGAGCTCCGCAGCACCATACTGAAGCAGCTGGTGTGTGTGTGCGTGAGGGGGGGAAAGGCTTGGATGGTGGTTTGCATTTAACAGAGAGTTAAATTCATCTCTGGCTCTTTACAAAATGTCTTTCTGTCTTTGCAGCACGCTTCCATAATAACGTGGACCCAGCTGGAGAGAGAAATGGTCTCCTACAGGTGAGAGAAATGCAGGCTGGACAAAACGTGGAGAAAGCTTTTTAGAAGTAGAGTCATTTTTAATGCATTTGCTCATCCTGTCTGTTCAATTCAACATCAAATGTGAGCTCCATGTTGCATAACACTTTATTTAAATTGTTTCCCATCAATAACGCATCCCACAGTCTCTCTTACATAACATTTTGCCCAGTTGTTGTTGAATTATTGTATCTGCATGGTTTGAAACACCATGTACATTTAACACAATTCTAATTACCCTGCATGCTCATTTGTTTGGATATCATGAGTGCTAAAGAAAGCTTAGATATTCATGAGAAAGCATTTTCAACTGTAAACGGAAAATAATTTTTTATAAGTGATACCTCAGTTTACATTCCTCTGTCAGCAGGGATGCCAAAGAAAATTGTCTGTCTGGTAATTCAAGCACAGATCAAACCAAAAAAATGCTCAGAATGATTCAAACTCACATTTTTTTAATCCCAGTCTACTGTTTCCTTGTGTGCACATTTCAGGTCGTTCCATCCATTTTGTCCTCTGCTTCAGACTTGTCAGCCCCCGGGAGTCCAGCTGTGGGCAGTCTGGGCCATACATCTGGTCTGCAGTCAAAACAGTAAGACACACAAACAGACTACTGTGGGGAACACATGGGTGGGTTTGTAGAGGTCAGCATATTTGGATCAATTTGTCATACAGATCTGTGCCTGTATAACAGCACTAGAACTGATATGTTGATTAATCGTTTTGATAGCTGTTAATCTAAAGTAATTTTTCCTACAAAAATGATAGAAAATGCTGTTTTCAGCCTCTCAAATATTTGTATTTAATTTCCTGCTTTTCTCTGTTTATCATAAATTGAAAATCTTTGGGTTGATCAATCAAAAAAAGACATTTATAGATGTCACCTTGGACTATTTTCTGACTAAATGATGAAATAACCTAAAAATTAATCCACAGATTATTTGATAATAAAGATGATTGTTAGTGGCAGCCCTATACAATATACTACTCAATTTATCTATTTATCTATTCATTGTTCATTGTTATTCTATCTTTCACCATTTTACATTTGCTACAAATATTGCACCATATGCAATGTTAAATATATTCATATAGACTTCTCTAGAATATTAATATTCAAGTGGTGGTGGAGTCGATTCCACTCCTCTCTCATGTTCTTATCACTTCGTCTCTCTATCCTCTAGCTTCACATTACAGCAGCATGCTGGAGAAGGAGGGCGTGACTGAACTTCTGAGGGCTTTGGCTGCTCATCCCGACACACACAGCGACGTTAAAGGACTATCAGATGGCATCGTGCGCATGGTAGAGCAGCACCGGAGTCACTCAGGGCCCTTCAACAAGCAGACGGGGCCTCAAAACTCTTGACAAAAGAGTAAAGAAATGGAATGTATTTGATTTATAGTCTTTGAGCTTTGCGTAAAATGTGCTGGGTGTGAGGTTGCAGATAGAGTATTGAAGTACAGACAGTTCATGTCAGTCCTCTTGGAATTAGGTTTAATGCAATAAATGATGTATTATATTTTCTATAGAGTATGATGACAGGTTGTGAAAAGTTATTTCTGTCATTATCTACTTTTAAACTGTTGATTTAGTTTGGAAACTAAAGTAAGACTGTTTACAGACCGTAACGAATGTCCTGATGAATATTTTCACCATTCTGAGTTGCTGCTTAGTTTCAAAATGTTGGACCTTAATTAAGTGCTCTGAAATAAACTGAAGTTGGAGGCAAAAGCCTGTGTTGCATATCATGCATAGAACCAAAACCTGTCACTAGAGGGTGCTTTGGTACTGTAACTTCATTCTTGTTCTGCCCTTCTAATCTGTTTGTGCAAAATATTCAGTCATTAGATGTTTAGATTCCAGATCATACATGATAAATAAAGCCCAAATACCAAAGCAGCCAGAATCTGCTGTGTTTCTGTCAGTACTGAGGGCCTCATTATAAATCAGCCATGCTCTAAAATACCCTCACCCTCCCTCCTCTCTCTCTCTCTCTGTCTCTGTCTCTCTCTCTCCCCTGGTATCCTAGATGCTGAATTCATTATATTTTATGTAACACAGCTGGAAGACAGAACTGCTGGTAGGCATCTACAGAGTCTATTCTAAGTAGGTCTATTAATAATTCCTTTTGAAAAGTGGATTAACAACCTAGCATGAATATTTGAGTTGTACCCCCGTGTTCAACTTTTAAGTGTCAAATCCCCTTGATTCACATTTTTTAACGCCCTAAAGGAATTCAGAGGGATCTACAAAATAGGATATGGCTTTTGCGTGCTTGTGATTCACCCAGGTTAGTCATCTCCTTGCCAGTGGTAGGCTATATGTATAGAAAAGAGCTGCGCAAAGTGATCCAGAGTCAGCATTTAACAAACCCCCTCAGCCCCTAAGCAATCTCACAGTGGTGGCCCTGAGGGATCAAAGGTCAAGTGCCCTGTGGTGAACATGGTGTAATGCTCCCGTGAGAAGTTCAAGTCATGAGAAGTGTGGGAAAATGCCACTGCTTTCCTCAGGCCGTAGGTTATTCTATAGCGTGCACTGTGACTTAGGACCGTGTTGGTTGCGTACATGGAAATTGTAGCATGTGAGGAAGTAAGGAAAAGCCAAGGGGTGACAGTGGTGTGCATTGCATTAATCAGGTTTTAAGTTTCTGTCCCCAGCTCAAAGAGCTTATCAATATTGAAGTGACACACGAGACAGAATAGACAGAAAGACTGTGTCAAATAGGCAGAGCTGGAAAAACAAAGGAGGGAAGAAATAACCTAGTAACTTTTAACCATAGTTCAACATTTTGGGAAATGCATTTTGTTTTCTTGCTGAGAGCCAGAATATAAGATTGATGCCATTCTTATGTGTGGTCAGACTTCTTGGGGTCTCTGCTGGCCCCAGCCCAAATAAAAGTCTGGCACAAACCCCCTAATTATGTCTGTAGCTGTAGCAGCAGCCTATTAGCTTAGCATTAAGACTTGAAACAAGGGGAAAACAGCTAATCTATCTACGTCCAAAGGTAGCAAAATCCACCCACCAGCACCTCTAAAGCTCATTAATCAACTGTGACGAGGACTGGGGATGGACTCAGCACACAGGATGTCCAGGATAGTCCAGAAAATCTCATCAGAGCAGATCCAAAAATGACAAGCACACAGACAGTCATGAAGGAACAACAAAAAGAGGAACAATCCAGCAAGGGCTGAAAGAAATGGAGTGGCTTATATAGTGTCCTGATGGTGATTAGCTGCAGCTGGGAACACAGGTGAATAGATGAGGTGGGAGTGGCTGACAGGTGAGGTGAGGCAGAGGCGGGGTGAGTAGAAAAGTACTGGGACCTGAGGTGAGAAGCTACGGCAGGTGACGAGACCAACTGAAAGAACACCCAAACTGAAAGAACTATAACAAAGACTAAGGCTGAAAAGAAACTAAGATGGAACTAAGACATAGAACTAAGACAGAAAACTAAGACAGAAAACTACAACCAGAACTAAGACACAGAACTAGAACATGACAGCAGAGACAAGGAACTAAGACAGAACAGGGCAGGACAAATACAAGACACGAACAGGACTCAGACAATGACCACAGACAGAGACTGGAAACAGACATGGCAGAGAATGACTGGGGCTGAACCAAAACATGACAGACAGAAATGTGGCAGAACAAAGACGAAGGCTGAACAAAAACTAAACAGAGGTCTGGCTGGCAGAACTGTGGCATCAACATGTTCTATCTCACATGTTTAATTCACACAAAAACCAAAGTATAAACATGTCAAGTTTCCAGAAAGTCACTGCTCCCGGCCAAGAAATAGTCCCTCACATAAGCCCTTCTAAAAGGGTCAGTAGTTGTTTTTACGTTTAGGTTTTTTGTATGAATTAAACAAACAAGATATAATGTGTGAATTAGTGAGCTTTAGGGGTGCTGGTAGATTTTGTTGCCAAAAAAAAAAAATCCCAGTGTTTTTGTTGATTGTTTATGTATTTATTGTACAGCTATGCAAATGGTATCAATCTCTCGAATATGCTTATTTGCAAGAAAGCAAATAAACATATTTCCCCAAATATCAAGCTATTCCATTAAGTGAACATAAAGACAAGCACTTGCAAAAAGACAGAAATAGAGACGTCTGTAGGGAAAGTGACAGGTGCAAAAAATAGGATTTATGGCCGAAAATATCTTTAGACGAGACAAATAAAGCACGGGAGGGATAAAGAGAGACACGCTGGAGATGAGAGGAACAGAGTTAAAGTCAAAGTGAAATTAAAGACCCCTGCATGCTTCCATGACTGTTTGTGCAAAAATACCACAGACCAATTTACAGATTCCCTGTCTCAGTTTGAAATATCATTGTGCTTGCTTTTGAGTTGGAGCTTAGTGTGAGTAAGCATCTCGTTATCTCGCTTCTGCAGCCAGCTCCATTGGATTAACAAAAATTGTGAACCAGTCTGGGCGCCCAGAATACACCGAGACCCAATGCAACACATCTCCAGCTGCGAGCTCGTGCACATGTACTGGTTCACTTGTGTGGCAGGGCTGTTGCGGTGCATATATTTGTGCAGCTACGCCTGTGACTCGGTTTAGACCATGAGGCCGACATACAGCTTTTTTTTTTTTTTTGGATGCTAATTAGACACCAGCTAACCTTTAAAATACCCACTGAGCAAAAGATGGGAAAAGTACATCCAAAGAGCAGGAAGAGGTCGAACAACAAGACAAAGCAAAAAAAACAAAAAAACAAAAAAAACACATCTCCAGGCAGAACTGTGACGCACAAAAGGACACACCATCTCCTCTCAAATGACCTTTTATTGCTGGGGAAGGATACAGAGTTGGCAGGCCCCTGAGCCTGTGCGCAGATACAGTATGTAACGGCAGTAGGACCGTCCTCCCCTGCCGAGCGGAGGCAGGGGACTCGCTCTTTGCCATCAATCGATAGCCACTTTCGCAGAGGAGGGCTGAGCAGAGCTTGTCAATATTCAGTCCAATAGAAAACATGTAACATAGGATCAAACACAATCATTTAATCAAGATGAAAGAAATCCCACAAATCATTTCTAATAATAACGCAATGTGATGCGATAATGATAGAGTAAAAAGTGAGGGAAATTAAACTGGAGAAAACGCTGGAAAAGTCTTTTTTGGGGGGCTTGTAATGAAAACCAGCCATTTTGCTTAGTCCTGTCTTTCCCTGTGTGCTTCAGCGTGAACCAAAATATGAACCGACAAAGAATTAAAGCCAAAGAAAATACAAAACAGGAGCGCTCATTATACACCGTAGTATGTTTACAATTGTAAGCATAAGAAATAGATCTAACTTAATATAAGTTGCAGCAGTTCCTTTATGTTCCAGCTCCAGAGCATGTTATGTTACAGTTCAGCACAGCATTGTGGGTATTTGGCTGACAGTAATTTGGTGCTGTCATCCATATGTGGCAGTGACTAATGATGAAATTTTGTTGAAATAAGTGAAACGCAGGCACCCAGTTTCCAAGCACCATCTCTGGAAACATATCCCACATTTCTAACTTTGGTCGAAGTCATTCCGCTGCTCCGTGACTAAAGGGTTTTCTTCCTGTTTTTGTGTGTGTTTGTGTGTGAGTGAGCGCATTTGTGAGTGGATGTGTCAGAGGGCTATTACGGTCGGTTAGAGCCGCTCTTGCTTGATGTCGCATCTCCCATCTGCGGGCGTTTTACAGCGGCCAGTTTGCCTTCAAGCTTGGTAGATGCACACGACGGTGCAAAAAAAAAAAAAAGAAGCATGAGTTAAACAACCACAGGCAGGAAACAAACCTGCAGGAGCTTCTGCACCCAGTAGCTGTGTGCATTTTCACATCTATTCACCAAACTGGCTCGCAGTCAAAGCTGTGCTATTGATGTGACCATAGCCGGCTGAGTGCATCTCCTGTCCTATCCATTCTCAAGCACAACAATATCCCCATTAGTTCCACTATGTGTCTACTAGTTAATAGTTTGATAGTTTGGGATTTGTGACTTTCCTGCCAAGAGCTGGATGAGAAGATTGATCAAATGTTTGTCGATACCCCTCATCTCACTCCCAGCAAGAAATACAATGAGCAAATTTCCCAAAAAAAATCAACCTTCTAAATTTTTAGATTTAGTTGTTTTGATGCTGTGGGATGCTGTTCTGGTCCGTGTCAGTAATGGAGTGTTAGTGAGAGCAGAGTACTTCTTCTAAGCTTTTACACAGTACATTGTGGACTCAGAGGTGATTCGTGTTGGAGTCGATTATGGAGGCAGAACTGACTGCTTTTTGTCTCTGTGTGTCTGAGCACATGCGTACATGTGCCTCTAAATACGGTCTGAGTTTGCAGTGTGGGGGTGTAAAAAAGTGCAGAATACTGAATTTCAGCTCATCCACTTAGTGTATTATTGAAGCTCTGCGTATTTAGCTCCTGTAAAGTAGCTCCAAGTGGCCATATGGAGCAAAAACTGGAATCAGTACTGAGAATTTTCAGAGCCAGGTGTTGGTTTTGTGTGCTGTACATACAAGAATAGCAACTATCTACATGTTTATTAAGAAAGAGGAGACGTGTGGGGATTCCTTGTCGTACCATCTGTGTCACTGTGCTGACATGAATTAGGGCAACAGCTCTCCTATTCCCAGGCCACACCCTCACCCTCGCCTGCGGCGTCACACGGCCTCATCTTCAGAATGTAATACATGACCTCATATATGCATGTGCTATATGCAGATATAAATGACTTACTACACAGACCTCTATAGACATGCACGTTATGCAATGCGTTTTGTATATACTGAAGGAACCCATGCAAACATTACACCCAAAGCCACGAGAGCAACCAGAAATGTTCAGAGGCATCTCAGCGTTTTGCTTCAGTAGGCAACTTACAGGTACAGTACATGGGTCATTTTCTTGGATTGACACGTTTGGCATCCGGTTACGTATATGCCACAGGAAAAAGTATGTTTCATTTGGTACATGCATAGTTATGCACACTGCCATAAGTCAAGATCACTCTTGACACACACGCTAGATCCATTCCTGAGTGTCTTATATCAGTGGTGTCATGGAAAAAAAAAATATTACACTTACACCAGAGACTTCCTTTTCTCTAACACCACCACACAAACACCACATTTTCACTGCAACAGGAAGAACTTCACAATGGACGTTTTTCACAGCGGACATTTTGACTTTTAATTGCAGGAAAAGCACTTCAGTGTAATGAATAAGATTAATGATTCATTAGAGCAGGCCGTGACGCACGATCACCTGAAATGGAACGCAACCATCATTTATGTTATTAATTACACTTGAGCTTTTCACGCCATGACAAGTCAAACTGTTTGAAAAAGGTCTATAATGGTCAAAGCAGAAAATGAACTTTTGCATTCAACACTCAACCATCCATAACCAGCATGTTTATAATGTATAATATGCTATTATTATATTCTTAGTAACTTTGTATTTGCAGTTCACTTTGGACAAATCCCAACAATACGCACGTGTGAGTGTCAGTATATGTGTGAAGAAAGGTTTCTCAGTAGTATTGCAGATCACATTACAGAAAGACAACAGATTGTGCAGAGTCAGAGCGCGGATGAACTGCTCTATCCTCGCCACATTTTCATCACACAAGTACCAAAGTACTACTTCTACGTTCTAATAATTCAATTCCTCACAATTACCCTTGGTTGTACCACTACTTCCTCACTTCTCACAACCTGGCAGTCAGTCAGTAGTTGGACAGTCCAACTCAGCCATCATTGATTTTATTATCTACATGCTTTCCCTACTGTAACGTGTCAATATGTCTTCTGTGAAAAAAGTATTTTACCTAGATGTCACTGTTATCACGGTAACTTGTACTTGCATACATCCAAACATAGGAATCCATGGTCTTTAATAACTGTATAAACTAAAATCTGCACAACTTAAAGTGAGGGGAAAAACAGCTGGTCCAAACAGTGTGAGAGGATGCACCCTCCCTCTCAGGTCCCTCAAAAGTTCAGTTTTGTTCTTAAATTAACAAAATAATTTGCAGACAGTACACACACAGGGGACACTGGAGCAGCTGCCTTTACCCCAATGAATTTCCTAGTCCAACAATAATTTCCTCAATTCATAACAGTCAATGCCAGGATCAATGGACAACTATGAGTAAAAATATGGAAGTGGTCATTCTGCGTTTCGGGATGTTGCAAACAGGAGGCAAAACCTCACACAAAGCAGGTGCTGATATTTACCATTGTGGGCTCAAATGATTCCTGACAGCATCACCTGTCTTATCGCTGTAAAATTCTTGTAAATTCACTCAATTAAAAAGTGTCAATAAAAAGTATAATTCACCTAATAAGAAATTAGGAGCACAGATTTTTTTTTTTTTTGAGAACGAGAAATGATTTTGGATGTTTTGTCTGTTATAGTAAATCCTGTTTCATTCACCCTCAAAGACACACCTCCTAAGGCTTTTGGGTGCATCAGCAGTGCACACGCAGAAACGGATAGGACACTGCACTCGAACCAGTTACCCAACAAAGACGGGATGAAGTCGAAATCAATTATCACACTCTGCCTGTTTACTTGCCATCCAGCGGGGCCCGCTGCCAAAACAGACCTCAGCAGTTGGCACATGTCGGCTCTAAACTTCACAAACAGATCTTCCAACGCTAGAACCTCGACTGTGGTTTGTTTTTGGGCTAATAGATGAGGGAGGTGAAGTAACAAAACCACACACCTGCTGGAGCGAAGATGGGCTCACGTCTGCAATCACACGTACAGCTACAGAGTACATGCGAGCTCACACACTTATTCACCCACACTGATATAAATGCATTGTGTAAATGCGTTCAATCCTCTCCTCTCACACGTACGAGTAGAATGACCACACCACTTTAGATATCGTGTAGAGGCTGTGAAGCTAAGTCACAATTATCCTGCTATGCTTGTTGCCATCGTGGAGGCCCACAGGGCAGCTTTTGTGTGCAAACAATGCTGTTTGAGTAGAGTCTTGAAGCAGATTATCATATTAATGAGCAGCAGGTGTATCTATCCCATTATCTGCTTGTTTATCCATTAATAGATGCAAACCAATTGTAGAACATGACCTGTGATGTTTCCCAAAAGCCCCCAATTAATTTGGTTTGTTGAGAAAACAGCCTTTAGGCTTTTTTGGCTTTGGTCTTATCTCTGCATTTCCAATTTTAGGAAAAGACCTCATGGTTACAAAAGGTAACAGGGCTTCAAGGATATAGCAGCTAATACTCAAATTAGGTGTTTCAACAAATAAATATTAACCACAATGTGAGGATAAAGCCAATTTTTTTTCCCAATAGCAAAATCTTATATTCTAATCATATCTGTCTGTCAAATACAGCCAGCGGCTAGTTGGCGCGGCATAAAAAGTAAAAAACAGACAGCTAAAAAAACAGCTTTGTTTTGTCCAAGGGTAATAAAACCCACCTGCCAGCACCTCTAAAGCTCACAGATGTGAGGGTGGTATCAAAATTCCCAAAATGTGAAGCCATTTTTAAGCTGGTAAATGAGACCACTAATACTGATACAAAGGGCAAAATGAGTATGTGCTCATATCAGCTGATTACCAGGTGAAACATTATGGTCAGACCAGCAAGCTGCTTCCAAGATACCCAGCTTGGCTAATGTAGGCTCCTTTGTCACTCTGTATGACCACATCACAAGTATGGTAGCAAAGTCGACATTTGCATAAATGGTCAGTAATACCCAAGGACCTCCACGATGGCAGCCAGAGTGCCTGTTACATCACCTGAAAGCACACTACAAATGAGAACAATGAAATTCCTCATCTCTGCTGAATCCACTCATCCCTCTTTCAGAGAAGAGCACGTTAAATAGACTCATTTTGACTGGAGTGTCATTAGACTTCACAGTCAGTCCTGGAGGCACTGTGGGAATCCACGGCTGGCAGGGCGGGATTCAAATCATTCAAACAGTATGTGACGTTTTCAAATTCCCATTGCCGTGGTCACTCCTGGCCCGCGAGGCCCTGCCCGTCTCGCTGGCTTCTTCCTCGTCGTCCACGTCCAGCTGTTCATCTTTCTTCTTGATGTAGCGCTCGTAGAGCACCATAATGACGCCCATCACCCAGGCCGACACCGTGCCGGCAGCAAAGATGACGAAGCCGATGACAACGAAGAAAAGGTAGTCCCAGGAGCCCAGGGTCTGGTGACATAACGTCCGTAACTGGATGCCCACCTCGCCCAGGCGACGGCCCTGCATGTCAGCAGGTGAGCCACACACCGTCTGGCCCTCATCTGTCACACAAGACCACACACCAAGAAGGAAGGATGGAGGATTAATCATGGGATAATAGAATACATCAACAGATTTGGTTTGGAACTATAATTGATTTGAATAAATTGTGATACTGAAGCACATTGGAGACAAAAATGCGCCGTCCCTCACTTCTCATGCATCAAAATTCCAGGCTGGTGGTGTTAAAACAAACATAACATAAATAGATCATCTGTCCCGGAGCGGCATTATTCAGACGACTGAGTCATCCTGTTTTAGACTTACAGTAATGTGCGGGATTTGCATTTCTTCATAACATCTATTCAGAAGAGTGACAATCTTAATAGATATAATTGTCCCTTAGCTGTGGCTGGTAAAACTGAATTTGTTTGTCTATAAAATATTGCTTTTGTAAAGCAGGACGACAACGTGCAGACAGAAATCATTTTAAAGCTCCTGAAAAGTTGTTTTAAAAGCGACTAAATAAGCCAAATCAATGATAAAGTTTGGAAAAACATCTGCAGTTATTTCCCATAAAGAGATTAATATTCAAAATTCAGCTGATCTGCTTCATCAGGTCTTTGATTGACACTGATGGCAACGTAACTCCACACCTGAAATTATATTACGATTCAAACTCTGACAAATTCTGATTCATGTTCATAGGTACGTGACACCACTTTGTTCCAGCTGAGCCACGTCCACCTCAAACCGGTGAGAAAACCAAGGTCAAAAACACAAGCACATAAATCTTTCATGTGGAAAAAACTGTTTCAACTTTGGAGGAAAATAACGGATTCAGGCAGGAACCTGTCAGTCGGAGTAAGAAGCTGATTGAGAAAATATATCTTCAAGGCTTTTAAAGTTCCCTTAATCTCTGATCTCCGTTGCAAATATCAGGTCACTTTAGTTAAATACAGCAAACATAAAGACATGTCCGTTGATGTTTGAAGTAGCTTAGCAGGGAAAATATTATATATTAAACAGAACAGAAGGTTAAATAATTCAAGCATATGACTTTATGTTGGCTTGCATAACATTTGTAAATGGCTGCAAAGTGAGCTGAAGATAACGATGACATATTCAGAATCACACAGCTAAAATGTAGAAAACTGTGCATAACAGTGTTGCCTTCTTTATGAGGAAACTGCAAGGCTTTAGGAGCTCCCCCTGTTCTACAGTCTCCAGTTGATGCAGCATTACATTACAAAAGAATAAAAAAAGTAAAAATCACGGATGAATTATTCAAACTTCTGTCTCCCCCACAGGATTAGAGATTGACTCGGGTCTTTGTGTCTGCCTGAAAACACAGATAATAAGGCTTCTCATCATCAGGCACCGGGTATGACTACGACTAAGACCTCGCTGAAATCCACAAATCCTAATGAAAATGCCGAGTTCCTCCTCTTTCACAAAAACTACAGTGGATGGATACACTTTTAAAAGACCTAGTCAAAATTAAATACGCTGCATGATGCCTGTCAAGAGGAGCATTTTTTTCAGAGAATAATCCTGAAGTCTGGCTGAGTCTGCGGCGTTTTCCATCTCCACACTGCCATTGTTTCTAATTGGCTTCTGTTTTTTTTTTCAGAGCTTTTGTGCTCGGGGGAAATTCCCGCTGGGAGAGATCAAAAGACTTGGAAGTTTCTGCACAGGGAACAGTTTTCTGTAACCCTGTTTCTACAACAACAGTCTCGGAATACACTCATGGGGGGACAGTGTGCTATGAAAGTGTGGTTTGTGCATAGACCTAAAGAATATGGGAAAAAATATAAGACAATTGTATACTTGCATTTCATTGTTAAAATCATACACAGATAAATCATCAATATTGTAATGGGGACATAGATATGTTGTTTTTCTCACCTGAGTGTTTGAAGTTACTGGTGTACAATTGTATTAATTTTCACAGATTTTTGCTTCATGCAACGACATCACACACACACACACACACACTATCATTGCACAACTGCCATTAGATCAGTGGCTCTCAAATGTTTTCGTCTGATGAACTATCAGATGGACTCGTCATGTTCCAGATGTGTTCATTTCAGTTTTTTTCAAAGTGGATGTCAAATGACAAAAAGTGTGTATTCCTATAACATTTTTTCATGTTACTGTATTTTCAAATCATTTCTACTACTACCATTTAAAGTGGCACTATTTATTGACAACAAACTATAATTTTAACCATTTATGTGTTATTTCAGCTTACACCTGTTTATCCATAGTTTCAGCTACAATAATCATTTCAACAATTTATCCATTAGTGAACTATTTAAACCATTCATCCACATTCTCAGGTGACTATTTTGCTATTTTGGTGTTATTTCAACTCTTTAACCATTACATTTAGCTGATTTCAAATATTTATCCTCTCTTAGGAAAGTATTTAAACAATTCATCTGTTACTTTTAGCAAACTACGTCACATGTTTATTCATTCATTTTAGGTTTTAACTCTCAGGCCTGCTTTTGGACTATTTCAACCCAAACAATCATCAAATAATTTCAGCTAATTATTTCACTTGTTTGTCCATTAATTTTAGGAAATAATAACAGTTTCTTCATTGCTTTTGGATTATTAATTAGAACTGTTTCAACTTCTCTGCCACTTGGCCAACTAGGCTACTTCTCTCAGACGCAACAAGAGGTGCCTGTGTTCCAACTGACTCAGGTTGGTGGGAGGTGTGATTTGACAGAGGGCGAGAGGGATCACGCTGTAGCTTTCAATCAAAATCGCTCGACGAGTTGATTTCATGGGACGACTGGAAATGTGCGCTTCCCTAATATTGCATTCACTCGGTGCATAAATCTCCCTTCTCATCCTCGGAGGAGCTCTTCTGCGGATCTGAAAACGAACAAGCGGCTGAAGAACGCGAGGACATTCAGCTTCTCTAAGCTCTGTCTGCCACCACGAATTCAAAGCGTACTCTGATCCTCTCAAAGGCTGCTGCTGTGCAATGTTCGCACAATATGCTGTTAAGACTCTTGCTATAAGGAACACACACATCCACGCCTGCACACACACATGCACAAAAACCAGCTCCACGAGACTTAACTTTCCCATCTTCCATCTCTGTCCTTGCAGAGTATGCTAATGTGTGTGTGCACATGTCAATGTGTGTGTGTGCCTGACAGCTAGGAAGGAAACCCTTCTGGCTTCACGCCCCCCACCTCCCTCCCTCCACCCAAAGGAGACTGGCATCAAAGAAGAGGGCTTCCCTTCCCTCCTTCCCCCATCCACACTCTGCTCTATTTCGAGACGCCCTCCTTATATAACAGCTGGGAGAGTGCTAATCCAGCCAGGAAGGCGAGACAGAGGAGAATCTGTTGGTTCCTTCCTGAAGCTTTCTCCCTCTCTCTCTCTTTTGCTCACTCGCTTGCTATTGATGCGTTTCCTAAACTGAGGAGACAAGCGAGTCGTGTTGCATGAACCAGGTGAGACCCGGGCGAGACATAACAAGGCTTCGGAGACGGGGCCCACAACCGAAGCACAGTTGTCTCCAAAATGTTATCCTTCTGCCACCGCCCCCCCTCGAGCACTAAAAGTGTGCTTTATCTGTGTTTGTGTGTCTAAACGCATGAATCAGTGACTCTGTATTTGTAAATGCATGTGTGTGTGTGTCCGCTTATTTCTGCGTGTATGTGACTTTCCACGTGCTTTGGGAGACGAGGCACTCAGTTTAAGAGAGAGTGAGGTATCGGCTGTGCTGTCTGCCTGAAAGAGATGGACAGACCGTGTGTACATAGCAGAGGTAGAGAATGTGTGTGTGTGTGTGTGTGTGTGTGTGTGTGTGTGTGTATCTATGTGTCCGCCTTCTCCCTTGCTGGCAGCTGTCACTGGAAGAGGCTCCACTCCAAATTAAGCTAGACAAAAGGCAATGAGCAGCTAGAAAATAGGACAGCTCTTGCAGGACTTGTTTGGATTCGGCCTAAGCTGCACAGGGACCAGTGAACTATTGTGTGTGTGTGTGTGTGTGTGTGTGTGTTGTAGAAAGAATCAGGGGATGCCTTTCTAGTAAGCGTGGCAGTTGTATTATAGCCACGGTGTTAGAATTATGACTGACTTCTTGCTCAGTAAGATGCACTATAAATAGCAGCTGCCCTTTTGCATAGTGACACATCCACATGATAACTCAAAGTAAGAGAGATTGTTGAATATCAAACGCATCTATCAGCTCAACAGTATTAAAACAAAAAAAGGGGGGGGGGGGTCGATAAGTGACTGTGCATCTATGATCCATTAATCACATCTTGCAGCTCAGTATCCCCATAGCTGGATAAAACACAGATTGATTAGTCATTCGGAGATAAGAGCCTCTTGTTTTCCTCCCAAACCGCAGAAGGCAGAGCTGAATTCATGAACACAGTTGCGAGAAGAGAAATCTCTCCGCCTCAGATCTCCCCCCCCCCCCTTTGCTATCTGATAGTCTGAATGCTGTCACGCTCCACCGCCGTCACCTGCGTCTCAGCCCATGGAAGCTGAGGAAGGGGTGCACACTTTTCGCCACAGCACATTTTGCATGACCCACTCTATCGGCTAACTTGATAAAACTGTTGGAGATGATGGTGTGATATTTTCTGTTGTGTGTGTGTTCAGAGCTGCAGACGTGTCAAGGAGTTTTTTTTTTAAGAAACATGATGCGAGGGAAACCCAGCAGTGAGGACTCAGCATGTGCTTGAAAAGAGTGTTGGCGTGGAGTCATTCCTTCCTTGAAGGGGTCAGACTTTCACTGCCATTTTTTTTAGGAATCACTTGTGATATTATTTTTCTCTTTTAACACTAAGCTTTTAACTCCTCCCTTATCTCTCTATATTTTTTAATGTGTGCCACCTTTTTATAGACTTTATAATTGATTAATATCACATTTCACAATGATTTATAAATCTGTTATAAACCATTAATAACAACAATTTTGAGGTTGCCAGGTTGCGAAAAATCACTCTGGCTGATGTTTTGTTATGCTGAAGGATGATAAACAACCAGCTGTGTTGCCAACTAGGCAAAGTGATCTGGGGCCCCAGAGTTCCAGGGGCCTAAAAGCTCCAGACTTACAGTATGTTAAATGGTTAATCTTTCTTTGTGAATGCACTTTAAAATGCCCAAAATCAAGTGACATAATGACACAATGTGGCCCTTAAGGTGGGTCCTGCTTTGAAGAGGGCCCCTGTGTCAAAATCTGGTTTTAAGACCTTGATTATTTCAGTTTTGTTCTTATTTGTTTTTATATTCCAAAATTAAAGTGCTGAATCAAATTACCACACAACCATACACATTCCACAGAGAGTGGGAGGAGCAGGGGGTCAGTAGTTCATTTTTTGCCCTGGAGGGGTAACAGGTGAATTCAGCAAAAAGGAATTTTCACAACCTGGCAACCCAAAGGTCTTATTAATGCCTTATAAGTGAAGCATTCCTAACTTATTTATCAATCATTTATATAACAACATTATAAACCAGTTATAAATGGTGCCTCATCATAAAGTGCTACCATTCAGTTTTTATCTGCTATTGAAATGCCTGCTTTCTCTTTCACAACTGTTTCTAGGATCATCCCAGTTAATATAAAACACTTAAAGCTGCTTTTATTATATGGAAGCTGTTAGATAAATAAGTTTCCCTCTTTAATGGGATACATTATATTTAGTGCAACAACCAGCAAAAGACCAGTAGTTTACATAACCAGACATTATCTAATAATCAATAACTGGAGCAGAGCAGTTCTTGTGTGTGATTGGCTCCGTGGGGCCAATCCACTTGATACTCAAGAAAAAGCTCCACTAAAGGTCACGTTGCGATTATGTCATTAGAATAAAGGAGAATAGATGAGAATAGATGAGACCTTGGAACTTGAAGCCCTCCAGGTGGACCCACAGACACAGGTCCTCGTTGTCGCACTCGCAGCTCCACGGGTTCCCGCTGAGCCCCACGGAGCGCAGGGCGGGCAGGCCGAGCAGGGAGCTGATGTTCAGGGCCGTCAGGTTGTTCCGGCTCACGTCCAGAACCTGCAGGGCCGCGTTCTCCGCGAACGCGTCCTGGTGGATCTCCGACAGCCCCGGGTTGTCCGTCATCCTCAGCATCACCAGGCTCGCCAGGGGGCCGAAGGTCCGGTCCTCGATCCGGCTCAAGGTGTTGAAGGAGAGGTCCAGGTAGGCCAGCTTCCGCAGGTTCCCGAAGGTGGACTCGGAGATCTCGGTCAGGGAGTTGTTGCTGCAGTCCAGGTAGACCAGATCCGACAGGTAGTTGAGCGCCAGCGGCGGCAGCTCCACGATGCGATTGTTGGAGATGATGAGCTGCCGCGTGGCCAGAGGCAGGTTGACCGGGAAGGCGGTGAGGTGCTGCCCGGCGCACTGGACCACCAGCTGGTCGTCGCACACGCACCTGTCCGGGCAGCCGGCGGACAGCACCGGGGACGCGCTGACCCCCGCGGTGAGGAGGAGCACCGCTACGAGCCGCAGGGGTTGCGCGCTTGGCTGCGGGGCAAGACGCATGACACCGCCGAGGGCTTCATCCACCCCGTCTGGAGAGAGTCGGGCGCGCTCACATTCTTCATGGATACATCCTTGTCGGTGTCAGAAATGATCCCCACAGAGGTCAGAGCCGACCTGCCCGCGGACACCTCCTGCGCCCAGCGTCTCACTTCATCCCGTCGCCGCCTCTGGATCCGGCGCGCGTCCTCCGTCTGTAACTTCACATCCACGTGCCTTCATGCTGCCTCACATGTCACTGGTCTGTCGGGTTCGTTCCGTCTGTCCGCGACATGGCAGTGATCACGGTCAGTTGTTCCACAACATGTTTGCCATCGTCTCGCTTTCCGTAACTGAATCCAAATGAGGGGGCGCACTGAGCTGCGCGGCGGCTGGAGGCTGGGAGGTGGAGATGGGGGGGTGGGGGTGATCTCACGCTGTGGTGTGAGCTGGAGTGAGGGGGGGAAGCTCTGGGCAGCAGAGGGAAATAAAAAAATTATAATCCATGCATGGTCGTGGAACCTACAGTGACCTACAATGTTCCAGCTGCAGGCACAGTGATCACCATCTACACATGCCTCAGGTGTGTGTGTGAGTAAATATCTGTTTGTGTGTGTGTGTGTTGGATACTGTTTATCAGGCTGCCTCAGATGTGTGTGTGTGTGTGTGTGTGTGTAAGCTGTATCTACACAAGATTAAAAACTAGTGTGTATGTGTATGTAAATATCTGTATGTGTGTGTGTGTGTGGTAGATGCTGTTTATCAGGCTGCTTCAGGTGTGTGCGTGTGTGTGGAAGCTGCATCTATACTTGTGTAAGTCTATGTAAATATCTGTTTGTGTGTCTGTTGGATACTGTTTATCAGACTGCCTCAGGTTTGTGTGTGTGTGGAGGTGGAAGAAGAAGCAGGTGCACCTGACACCTGGGAAGCATATTGTACCGTATGTGATCAGATCACACAGGTTCAGGCTCTGGAAACAAGAGAGTGGTGCAATGATAACAACATGTTGAGAGGAGGGGGGGGATCCATGTCAGACTATGTACACCAGCCAGACCTATATGTGCAATGAGGCTTTTACAATAATGACTGACATATCAGCCATAGGCAAACCCCCCCTCCTCCACCCCCACCCCATTCAAACCCAGTGCAGAGCCAGCAGAGGATGGGACGAGATGAGATGGGACAAGGTGGTCTCAGGCAGCAGTTGTTTCTCTCTCCTCTCTCCACTGCGAGTCCAGAGTCTATTCTTGGTTCCCTGTGTAGGTGTTGAAGTGCTGAATCAGACTCAGCATGATGGAGGAGGAGGAGGACAGATGTGCCGCTGACAGTCCGTGAAAGAAACCACCCCGAGTCCACAGTCAACAGCTCACTGGACGCTGACCACACACACTCTTTCCACTCTCACACACACACAGCCACAAAATGAAGCTTAGCCCTTTTTTCCCTGTGTGTATTGCAGGGTGTCAACAAATAGAGCAGGAGGCCTATAATCATGTACAACCTAATGCTTTTTCACACTTGCCATCCTGTGGACTGAACTAATCCACACAGCTGTTTGGTGTCATGGATATTCAGTGACTTTATGAGGACATCTAGTGACGAATGCTTGGTAATGTTTAACACAGTGAGCAGCTGCCACGCAACCATCGCCTCATATACTTTCTTATCTAATGCATGGTTTGCAGCTCGACTGGTCAACATTATTTAAAACTTGCATTAATGTATTATTTAAGCTCTGAACAAGCAGTGGCCCACTCATTACTCATGCTGTTCAGTCAAACACCGCTCAAACCCAAAGAGCTGTTATTTTTAATTCTGGAGGAATTTCCAAAGCTACCTAAAATGTCAGGCTGAATTTTGGCAGAATGTGTTTAAAATGATGCACAAGACATCTATAATAATTCCATTTGATAGGATGGTGCTGCCAGAGTCTTAGTCTTGAATATTTCCCCAAACATCAGATAAATAGAACGATATGATGCTTTCAGACTGGGTAAAAGAAGAATTTAACAGCCTCTTACATAGGAACGTACAGTGTATGTTGTCACATTTGTTCTCCTGGTATCACGCGGTGGTCACGAGAATGATTTAGTGTTGGCCTATGTTTCACCTCACTGACACGCCTCAACATTTTTTGCACTGTCATTCTACATTGCTATGACAGAACATTGAGAAATGTAAAGGAAAAGCTCAATATAAAGCAACTGTCAAACAAGGGTATACGTTTCTTTGTTTTTTGTAATCCCTTGGTTTAGAGCATGTTAGCCACCTCCTACTGTCGTTGTAAGGACTTGTCTTCCTTATTTATCTCAATGGGTAATCTGCCTTCATAAAACTTGTTTTAGTTGTAACAACCACTGACATGTGGGTGGATTTACTTCCAACAAGTGTTGTTGGATGTTCATATAAAGATAAAGAAAGACATATAATATAATATAATATAATATAATATAATATAACATGGCGTGATCTAAAATGATTTTGAGTTCAGTCTCAGGCAGTACTGAGCCTGGGTCTGCTGACACCACTAACAGCATTTGCGTATCTCAACTTGACCTGATATGTGATACAGGAAACTCTGGCCTGTTAGGTCCTTGCTCACCTCAACAGAGGGCAGATTCTTTGGCGGCCTTCCATCTAGGTTTACTATGACCAGGGCCCTGGTAGCGTGAACTGGCCTCCTGGCACAGCTTTCCAGGTCACCTAAAAAAGACAGAGCCATCATTGATGTTTCCCCTGTGATGTTGCTGCCAAGTCAAAATGTCTGCCATAAAAAGGGATTGTAACTCTAGCACTGTCAAATAAATGGAAGCCTTGTTGAATATATTGATCGGTCACACATGGAACATATCCGGTTTCTTTTTGGACTCTTAGACTCACTGCTTTATATCTGCAATATCTGATAATAATTAACCATAGTGAATAATGCATGCATGCATGTACTCAAGCGATGATAAATTTTACCTCCAATTATGGAAGAAACCAGACAGGAGGAGGTGAACACCCATATATGCAATCACATCATAGCCGAGCTATAGCCACGTAATTTATGAGATAATTTTTTGCAATGCAAGAAATTTCTCTGGAGCTTTTGTGGAAGGGAAATCACTGCTTCTCCTTGGCACTGGCTCCCAACCTTTTTGGCTCGGGGCATCTGATACAGATATGAACAGATATAAGTCCAAAACATGGATTCAAATTTTGCAGCAGTGACTTGGATTTTCTTCTTTACAAGTCAAACTCCTGGACTGAAAATCTCACTCAAGTAAAGGCACAAAGTGAAAAATAGCATTGTTACTATTTGTATTGTACTACTACTCTTTATATTGATATTTAAATAGGACTTTAAGTATCATAATGCAGAAAAATGGCCTCCATACTTTAAATATAATACAATTACATATTAAATCATTTTCTTATTATTACTGATGCTTTAATGTGTAAATTGCATAGCTGGACAGGGTGGAGCTAATTTTAACAATTTCATACACTGTTGGGTGGTTTAATCTAAATGAACAAGTGATATTTTATATGGTTCAATCTATGTCTGTGAAATAACAACTAAAGCTGCAGCAAATAAGTAAATACTGAAATATAGTGGAGTAGAAGTTTAAAGTAGTATAAATGGAAATATTGTACTCAATACATGATCTCAGGATTGTTAGTTACATCCCACCAGTCTTCTAACAGCAGCTCTCCAAGTTCCTGCTCAGCTTTCTTGTGCCCTTATTTGATCTGGCTATCGCGTCGAACTGCGCATGTCAGACAAACGGAGCTGATAGCGTGAGGAAACACTACGGAGCAGCTCTGTATCGCTCACAGTCAATACACTGATAAGGTGTACACATATTACACACATTAGCTATAAAACCCGTCCACTGATCATTTTCCACACACACACACACACTCACAGTCTGCGTGGTCGGCTCCAAACTCTGCGTCACGCCCCCGCCGTCGTCTACGTACGTTACGTAAGTCCCGACGCACACGGATACAGAGAAACTTCCGAGCTGTGAGTTCGCCTGTGTTTCAGCTGTCAGCCTCTTATTCTTCACCTGCAAGGTACAGTAAACCTTTATATACATTTTTATGGGATGTTATAATGTTTCCTGTCAAACCTGTTGGTGTAATATTAGTGACGCTGCTGAAAAACAGATTTGACCTTTCGGTTTTATTCGTCCTTGCTCTCTTGTGTTGCTTTGACATCCTCTTTTCACCTGTTTGATAAATTTGTCCATTCATTTTTGATAGATAGCATATAAGCACAAAAGCATCCGAGTGTTTTGCGTGAAAATGAATTTTATTTATATGTCCAGAAAAATAACCCCTCCCCTTTCTCAGCTGGTGCAGAAATGAAAAAAACTTCTCAGCTAAAAAAAAAAAAAAAAAGTTATCACTTTGAAAATTAGTCAAAAGCTGAACTGATTGAACAAAACACAAATGCACTTTTTGTTTGGAGTAATCAAGACTGATTCTGTTACTTTCCCTCTTTTCTAGTTTGCCAAGATGGTTGTACTTTCCAAAGAGTATGGATATGTGGTGTTGACTGGGACTGCCAGTATATTGATGGTTGCACATCTGGCCAAGAAGGTTGTCAACGCCCGCATCAAGTACAACGTGCCGGTGAGCAGAAGCACTGATCGTCAAATAGTCCACTATATTTCACTCTTTCTCATTCATCCTGTTTATAATCTGCAGTCGCCCACTCAAACAGCTCTATTGCAGCTTGTTGGCAGTGGTTTCAAGCTGAAACACTGCATCTCCTTTTCTATCATTTTGACTTGCTTATACCATTAAACCTGTCTTTTCTTTGCAGTATCCTCAGATGTACAGTGACGACCCAGAAAATGGAAAGAAGTTCAACTGCATCCAGCGTGCGCACCTAAACACGTATGTAGGCTGTGAGCAGAAATATGGGCAATGCAACTTAAATGTGTTGACACACTGATTTAATTGCATCATGCTTTGGTGATTCAAAGTAACAGTAAAAAAAAAAAAAAAAAAAAAAGTTAACATGCTCTTATCAACTCTCACCAGCCTGGAGTCCTACCCTGCCTTTCTGTTCTGCCTCACCGTTGGTGGTTTACATTGCCCTGTGAGTTGGTTTTTACACTGTCTGCTGCCTACAACACAAAGTCTTTAGCAATTAAAGCAAACAATTTTGAGAAACTAATGATATGCAAGGATTCCGGAAGAAATGTATCCTGTCATTATCTGAGTGTGTTACCTTTGTTTGTGTGTGTGTCAATCGCAGCGTCTCAGCAGTGGACTTGGAGCTATATGGATCATAAGCAGAGAGGTGTACGCACATGGGTACTCCACAGGAGGTAAGATAAAGTTTGGCATTATACATTTCATCTGAAATTTCTTCTTTTGTGAGATAAAGCAGAGCGTGAAGGTGCTATTATTATGACTATTCCTCTCAATCAGATCCTAAAAAAAGAATGCGGGGACTGTTCGGGAACATAGCTTTGATTGGGATGATGCTGGCCACAGCCAACTATGGCCGCCACCTGCTCGGCTGGACGGGACCACGGGTTGGCTCCTTCCGTCGCATTACCAATTGCTAGTGAGGACGAAGCCTTCAGGATGGGCTCACTCAGTCATTCGCCTTATAATCAAAGCCACTCTGTGTAACCCATGTACCTTGCGACGTGTGTGCTAACCTCGGATCAATTTAACACTTGAAGTTGGGTGAAGTCGATGCTGTCAAGTGACCTGACCAGTTCTCCAGGAAGGGAAATGCCTCATTTAGGAATAATGGATGTGTTGTATTCAGCGATTGGCACTCCCACAGCGTGCCAGACCAGTCAGAATGTCTTGATAGCATGTTCGCCTATGCCCTATTTTTGAAATGTTGAACTAGTTGGCCACATGACTTTACATATTATCTATATTTTTGTGATAAATAATTGAAGATGCTGTAACAGGAAGTGAATTTTTAGAGGGAATTTAGCCTTCCATGTTTGACGGACAGAATATCATATCATTTTTGCATTTGCTGAAATAGTCAGATTTTGTAAGTTAATGAGTATAATAATGTTAATGAAAAAAGCTTAGTCAAAAATATTGCTGTTTTAGAAAAAAAAACTCCATAACTCCAGTCATGATGATAATAAAAAAAAAAAAAAAAAAAAGCTGTTGTCTCTTCTATGTAAAACAAGGTTTTGACATGTGTCATGCTGATGATAGTAAAGATTATACATTGGTTATAAATAATCTCGTGTTTTTATTGGGAGTTGAATGGGTTGAATGTGTGTGTCTTCTTAACACTGGTGTGTGTCTCAGGGAGTGGCTGTTTTTTCTTTTTGTTTTTTTACCATTGAGTAATTGTTCAAAGTCCACATTACTTGTCCAGGCAGGTGGATTTATATCTCTGCAAAGCTGCTAGGCTCAAAAGAAAATGCCCTTCATACAACGACACAGCATAATGACCTCGCCCACATACTATATAGCTGTAACTGAACAAGGTCCCACCCTCTATGCATCTGCGACTTAAGGCTTATAGCGTTGTGGTTTCTGTTTTATTATCAAACAGGAAATCCTTATATCAATACATTTTTACAGTCCACATTTCAATGGCATATTATCATACATCACCGTAACTCACACACTAGGTAAAAACTGATACAACAGCTTAGTTCCAGCACATTTGCGTGACACTCCAGCTAATACAGATACAGGTAATGACAATCTGAAAACTCGCCTGTGCCTCCTCTCGCTGAAAGCATTTGAACAAGCTAACCTTGTGCTGAAACATCCTTTATAAATATGAACACATTTAACAATAGCAGTGTGTCTTACCGTTACAATTTACTCATTAAAGTGTTTATTTAGAATAGCAAGGTGTCTTCTCAGTGTGCACTGGTGCGTTAAACATTCATCATCAAAAACAAAATAACCAAATTCAATTTTTTTTTATACCAGCATCAGGCCAAATTGACACAAGTTCCATAACACATGTAACTACACAGTAAAGGCTGCAACAATAAATATTTTCCACACACTATAATTTGGGGTAACAATTGAATGATTAGCATCTTCTACTGTAAGAATTGTTGAGTCTGTGTTTCCAAAGATATGGCTTTTGAATTCTAAAATCACGTCTGATTTTTGTGTACACCTCAGTTTTAAGACAACATGTGCAACCTGGCAACTTGTTTTGAAAGAGCACTTCACTAATATTTGGTCACCTAAGAATCAGAATTAATATTCCTTTTAATCGCTTTAGGCATGTTGGCAACTTTCCGTGTGTTTTGAAGCACTTAATATCCTCACTCTATCCTTGTCTCTCACTTTCCTATTTCTGGCTGGATAACCTGAGGTTGTGCATTAATTACATTGGAGGACTTCATGCAACCTTGATCCACATGACCTCAAATGACCCCTAGGGGGCACTGTGAGCATTCATGCCACTTTTAAAGTGCTGTGCATACATTAGGAGTCAGTCAGGGGTGTAGAGGTACTATTAACTCACCTCAGGAGAGAAAGAAAACAAAAGGTTTCCAGCAGACTGAAGATCTCAGGAAACTTAAAGGGAATGTGGAAAAAAGTTCTTCTGATACCTACCATTTAAAAGACTTTCTCACGGAACCTCATAAACATTTTGATCACTGGCCAAACTCACAAGGGGGAACTCATCTGCAGAAACGCAGCTGCATCCAGGTAAAGGCTTTTCTCTGATCCACACTGGTCTTCTTTTGGTGTCTGCTTGGCTTCTGCTCTCTGAGTAGTAGAAGTGACTGACAGGATGCTTCCCTCAGTAGGTGTATCTGGAGAGTGGCGTGTCCTCCATCAGATCATCCTGGAGAAGATCAACAGGATAAAGTGGACTTTTACAGTAGTGCAGCTGTTAAGGACGACTTAACAAAGGTGAGAAAAAAATTAAACAAGGTGAATGCTTATTTTAACATTTTGTCAACAGTGCATGAGTGATTCTGTGACTTCTTTTCTAAATATGTCTGATGACATCCATAGAGCTCCAGAAATCACAACCACAACTGACTTATTTTTTCATCTTTGTGTATGTTTCTCCTCTGAAAATCTCTCCTTGTATGTGCATTTGAAAAGGAGTGGCTGTACTAAAAGTAGGATTCAATAGTTTTTGCTAAATTAGCTGGACCACTGACCTTCTTGAGAGAACTGACTGAGGGATAGTTATGACCAAGTTATGTCCCAAAATATCCTATATGTTTGCACTTGATATTTCAAAACAGCTGATTTTCAAAACATCAACAGTGAGCAAGGTTGAAAAGTTGGTGATTTGAGGCTGCAATTAAAAGTGCAGCTATTTATATTCATAGTATAAATAGTGTATTAATAGAATTGCACATCCATTAAGTTGAGGGACTACAGGCACAGATGTCCCGCCCTCCCACAAGAATTTCCCAGTTGGGGACAAATAAAGCACATCTATCTATCTATCTATATATCTATGTATCTATCACCACTTGTTTTAAATGCTACACTCCCAGTTGGTAGGCTTTCTGCCAGAAAACCCAAAATCTAAATAACCTCTGAAGACATCATCAAGGTTATTTTCTCCATCATTAGACGGCTCCCTTTAGAGCCACAGCAGATCAGACCTTTATGTGTAAAAAAAAAAAAAAAATAGTGGAGTTGGAATCACAGAATCAGGGAAGGTGTCTTTAACAGCTTTCGTGTATTGTAATACTTGAATGCCAAGAAATGTGTGTAGTACCATGGGTAGATCCTGCAGCCGGTGGAACTCCGGGTGGTTTGTCCTCTGGCGGAATTTGAGGAAGAGGACAACGAAGATGATGGCGGTGGTGACAATGAACACTGACAGCAGACCAGCCAGCAGGGGGTCTAGAGGGGAGCTCGAGCGCAGGCGAGGCCCCTTTAGATCTAAATGACACAATAATGGACAAACGTAAAAAATATTGAGAGAATCTAGGAGGCCTCAAACAATATTCTCTCACCTTCATCTCCGACGTTAAGCTGAGATGGGGCCTCCTGGTGCGTCGGCCCCGCAGGACCCCGGCTTGTAGCTGAGGTCAGAGGCTGTCCTGCGGCCGTTGGCTGTGCGGTGGCTGTGGTCAGTGATTCAGACTGCAGCTGCACGGTGGAGGCGTGGGCTGTGGAGCGTGTATCCGGCACCATGTGAGCTGGCTGAGATGAAAAGGCGACGAGGGGATGTGTGGTCAGAAGGGCTCTGCCTTCAGTGGATGAGAGGTGTTGCAGAGGGGCGGCGCTCTGTGCGGTCGGCGTGGATGAAAGGCCGTCCACGGCAGCTGAAAGTGGGGATGTGAGGGCAGCGCTGTGTCAGTTCAAAACCGTGTGGAGGATTCTTCAAAGGAAACTGTACACAAAGGTAACTCTACACCACCCTGCTCATGAAAACTGATCACTCCCACTGTCATTAAAGCTGCTATCCACAATGTTTTTGTTGACAGGTCGAACTTATCCTGGTTGACAACATCAAGAAGCCCTGTTTGAAACAGAGCCAGCGTGACGGCAATGAGCTGTTTCACACACACAGCATAAAAATGGTGGTCACTACTGTTTTGACATCCACCATCTTGAACACTGTTGTGGTTTTTTGCTAGAGTGGGTGACAGTGCGCCAAACTCTCAGCTTTAAGTCACAGATTATAAAATAAGCGATTGTGGTGCTGATTGATGAAACAATAGTTGATTGTTGATGGACAGAAAATGAATCCGCTATAATTCTGGTAATCAACTAAAGCAGTTTTCAGGCAATAATGAAAATAATTTGGTGTTGCTTAGACAAAACGAGACATTTGAAAACGTCACTGTGGGTTCTGGGAACTGACACAGACACACTGATTATCGTATAATCGAGTTTGTTGCAGCCACACACAAAGCCAGTCTTTTTTATCACGCTGCTATACATTGCATTATAATATACAGGAGTTTCTATACGTCTTGTCAGTCAATGCTTATTATTTCTACTCAGTATATGTTAAGATAAACAGGCTCACTGTCTTTTCCCTCTTTCAACATGAGTGTATTCTTACTCAGCTTTAAGCACATGTGTCTGTTGGCATCATGTTTGACAGCTCATGCTGACAGCTGGTGGAGGAGGCCGAGAGAAGGCTGCGTTCAAGGAACTCTGAACCGTCTGTAAATACAAGTCAGACTACCTTTCTGCTGTTTACACATAGGATAGAATGAAGGGTCACACAGTCGTTAGCATGGGCAAAAGGGCCAAAAGATAATGGCTAAGTACTGTATATAAGCTGAGTCAGAAGAAAAAACATTTCCTCATCATAATGCAACACATCCTTCTGGCTACTATGCATGAAGTCACAAAGTAAATCAAAGTCATTATTTATGAAATTTTAAGATTTTGAAGTGAGAAACTCCAATAGCAGCTTTTGCCAGCCTCCACATTATTGCACAGAGACAGACAGAGATGCAAAGACAACAGCTTACAAAAGGGGGAAAGAGTGTGATCTGGAAGGTGTTATGTCACATTGTTAGTTATTTCTGAGCTGCTCAATGAGGGAACATGGCATCAGCAGAGGGAGTTGTATATATATATCTGATCCTAAATGAGGTTACGACGCTCATTGTTGACCTCGGTCCAGTCATGTGGGGGTCACTATGTTCCTGGATCGCTGCTGGCAATGGAGCTGAGTCTCAGGAGGGAGGCTATGTTTGCAGACAGCTTTCAATTTGTGGCACAAGTGTTTGTGGAGTCTGGACAAAGTAATCAGACTAGGCCAGAGAATTATAGATGCACAGTTATAGACTAATGGATTAAATAATGACCATAATTTCTATGTTTCTGAGTTTCAATGAATAAGACATATAAACAGTGCATGCAGGTTTGTCTTGTTACCTGAAGGTGAAGCAGTACCGGGGTGAGCAGTCACGACAGCAGGTACATTCTTGTGTTGAGGCGTAGCCACTGCAGAGCTTGTGGTCAACAAGTGTGTTTCATACACTGCATTTGTCACAGTCTCTGAATGGACCGTCCCCTCAGTCTTGGTAATGGTAGTGGTCTGAGTTGGGGTTTCATCTCTGCCCACCGGATTATGTGTCCGCTGACGGACTTCATTCCCAGAATTCTCTGTCGGGTCAGGAGATGCTGAGCTTCCAGCGTGACTCGGGAGGGCAGCCAGGGTGAGGACAGGGGGCAAAGCACTGCTCTGACCTGTCAATAAAAGATAAATCATACAGATTACTGAACTGATTGTTTGGTCTATAAAACTGTGTCTGCAAAAATTGAATAAAATGAAATCTTTAGATGTCTTGTTTTGTCTGGCCAACAGTCCAAAATGTTTTCAGTTCATTATCATTATTATTGCAAATTTCCCCACTGTGGGACGAATAAAGGTTTATCTTATTATCACTGAAGACTTAAAAAACAGAAGCAGAGATGTTTGTAATTTGTTCTTAAAAAAATACTCAAACGTTATTACTTATTAAATATAGTTGCAGATTAGTTTTCTGTCAATCAGTCAGTTGATTAATCTCCTCATTGCAGCTCTAAAATCCCAAATATATTTCAATTTACTATTAGAAAAATCTCTGCTTGCACATGACTCATCCAATTAATTGATGATCAGAACAGTTTAAAATCAATTGTCTGTCACTGATTATTCATTAATGGTCCAGCACATTGTGTTCTTCTAATAGGGATGTTGTGCAATTTTAATTTCAAACATGAGTTTTGAGTGTTGCCTATTTTGCAGCTGTCATGTATTGAATGAGATTAATGATGAAAACATGATACAGAGCGAAGTCTAAATAAAGTGTGCATATATTAAAAGTTCAAATAAATAAACAAGAGTCTGGTGGGCACAGATCAGAATAACATGAGTAACCACGTAGAGACAGAAATCTCAAAGAATCAAAAATCTGAATGATCATAATTTAACAATGATCTAATGCAGCTTTGTATGAACTTTCTATGGGATCAACAGACTGTGGAGAGCATCATGGTCCAACTCACGTCAGCAGCCTGTCCTCATCACACACACACACACACACACACACAGCAGGGATGACACCTTACCTCTGGTCTGCGATGAGCCGGTAAGAAGCACCAACACGCCAAACACCAAATGAATGTCCAGTCTCATCTCATTGGAGGCCTTCCCCTGCAGACGACAGTAAAACGGGCACCACGGCGAGCTCTGATCTCCGCTGTTCGGCTGCGAGCTGCTTTCCGTTACGTGATTTGACGGGGTGCCTCATCAGCGCTAAAAATATCCGGAGGGAGTCGGGCAGAAGAGGAGCAGGGGTGGGGCCGCGTGGCGGGAGGGGGAGCACCGGAGCCGCTTTATTCTGAAGAGCCCCAAACTCCACATCCCTGATCCCGATGCACGTTCACGCCTCAGTCTGCATCTCTGCCTTTCTCCTCTCGCACTCACTCATCCCCGCATCCATTCCTGGGAAAAAAACAGTTTGCAGCCGCTCCAATCAGGTGTCGGTGCGTCAGACGCGCACTCGGTGACGTCAGGCGCGCCTGTTGTGGAGCGCTAGACACCAACAAGTTTGACCGGATCCATCCTCATTGTGGGTTGTAATGTGACTTGAAAGAGTGACAGGTGAATGTGTGTCAGTGTCGCCTTGGTGGTAACGTGAGACACCAACTTTTCAGCCCCCCCCTCCTCCTCCTCAGAGGTCGGCGTGACGTCACAGCCCACATGTGTACACTGTGGACAGCTGAGCGTGTCCTCCACCAGCCTGCTTTCACACACTTCAGAGGACAGCCAATCCTCCGTTTGATTGCTTCCCTTTCACCGATCAGACTTTGATTTGTGGAGGATCATCCAGCTGCGTTGAGGAGACACCTGAGTTCATGTTGGAGATGGAGCCTCCAGCCAATCCGGGAGACAGCCCGGTGGAGTTGGAGTTGACGGTGGAGAATGTGGAGTCGGTAAGTTTCATGTCAGTAATCAGCCTCTTCACTGGATGACTGTTTATTGACCTGAGCCTGCAGATGGATCTCCTGTGCTATCATTCAAACACCAGAGCTCATTTGAACGCACGTTTGTCAAAGAGCTGCAGCAGCATCTCATATTAATATTGATGCATTTTATTTTATATAATAACTGACGTTATAGTAAAACAGCAGCAGTATGGTCAAACAGAAAAGAATAGTTTGTTAATTGCACTTCAACATAGCACGATCAGACAAACTGGACCTTTTGTAACATGATACCAGCTATAAGCATATGCTGTCCTAATAATAACTAACACCATGTGCTTTGGATCAGTTGGTATGACAGCACATTTCTTTACACTATTCAAACAATGCACGCGTGCACGATTATTACGGCTTGTTGTAAATGCGCCTCAGGAATCTAATTTAAAGATACTATGAAAAAATTAGTCGTATCAACCTGTTACACTAGATGAGACACTATGCATTTATTGTCTTGACTGTATACATTCTCAGTGAAACTGGATAGGAAATCTAGGGATATTGATTGTTGGACTTTATTATGATTTTGATCCACTCTGACGTCCTCATATCTGTTTATACCTTTGCATTGGTTCCTCTGTCCTCCAGGCTCTCTACCAGCTGTACTTTGATCCGGACATGGAGCGTAAGAATGTGGCCCAGAAGTGGCTGACCCAGACCCAGGCCTCTGCTCAGGCATGGCAGTTCTGCTGGGCCCTGCTGGGCCCTGACAAGGTCGGATGTCAGTGTTGATCACAGCTGCAAAATGAGAATACTTTGTTGAGTTCAAACATGAATCCAGTATGTGTGTGTCTCTTTGCAGCTCCCAGAGGTGCAGTTTTTTGGCGCCAGCACCCTTCACAACAAGATCTCCTGTCATTGGAGTGACCTCCCCACAGACCAGCATGAGGGCCTGAGGATGCAGCTCCTCTCTCACATCCTGCACTTCTCCTCGGGGCCCAAAATGGTGCTGACCAGGCTGTGTGTGGCCCTTGCTGCTATGGCTCTTAACCTAATTCCCCAGGCTTGGTCCCAGCCCGTGGAGGACATGGTGAGGGCCTTCCAACCGCAGAAGCCTGACTCTGAGGGGGGCTCCGGTGCAGAGGCCCCCCAGGACCCTCAGGCACATTGCCTCGCGCTGCTGGAGCTCCTCACTGTGCTGCCGGAGGAGTTCCAGAGCAGCCGTCTGGCTCAGGCTCGCCGCGCCCAGCTGAGGGAGGCCCTGGCCGGGGAGTGGACGGCGGTGTGTCCCATGCTGCGCCAGCTGCTCCAAAGCCAGGACTCCTCGAAGCAGGTGAAGGAGAAGGTGCTCCGCTGCCTGTCCAGCTGGGTGGGGCTGGGCGTGCCGTTAGGGGAGAGTCACGAACTGGTCCAGGACTGTTTCACTGCCCTGTCCGTGCCAGAGCTGTTTGACACAGCTGTGGAGACGATAGTTAACGCCATCTCACAGCCTGACTGCCAGAGGTGAGAAACACACATAATTTCATTAAGGTCACAGTCTATTTTCAGGCGCATGAATCAGAACATGTGTGTGCAGGTACATCGATGCTCTGGTGAACCTGATGCCTCTGGTGCTGGGTCTCCATGACCAGCTGAAGACGGCCGCTCAGGACGGGGACATGGAAACCTCACATGGCATCTGTCGTATTGCTGTCGCCTTAGGGGAAACTCACTCCAGGTACACACACATGCACAGACACACACATCCATCCAATAACCTGGCTTCAGTAAATGGCTTTTATTCTTTAATTTGGATTGATGTGTTTGTGTATGACAGGGTTTTGTTGGAACAGGTGGAGCACTGGCAAGAATATCTGGCCTTGGTTAACATGATTCTTTTCTGCACCGGCATCCCTGGCCACTACCCAGTCAGTGAGACCACCAGCTCCCTAACACTCACCTTCTGGTACACTCTGCAGGTTAGATGAATGTATGAGATTAATACATGTTTTTTTCAGTTTACTAAGTTACTCATGTGTGCATTAAATGTGAAAGTGCGTCTTCATGCAACTCCTATCAAAGGATTTAGACGCCTGACTTTTTTTATCTAATTATTTTCTTGCATGCTCTCAGGATGACATCTTGTCATTCGAGGAGGAGAAACAGGCGATTTACCTGCAGGTCTACAGGCCGGTTTACTTCCAACTGGTGGACGTGCTTTTACATAAATCCCACTATCCCTCCCAGGACGATTACGCCTCCTGGTCTTCTGATGACAAGGAGCAGTTCAGAATTTACAGGTGAGACACAAAGTGCAGCTTGATTTCAGACTGGATTTGATTTCCTTTCCATCCTAATGGACACATGTCTGTATCAAATTACCTGCCAATCCTGGCAATGACTAAAAATGGTAGCCACAGACTGAGCTTGGCATTTCATGTCTTGTTTCAGAGTGGACATTTCCGACACTCTGATGTACGTGTATGAAATGCTGGGGGCAGAGCTGCTCAGTAACCTCTATGACAGGCTGGGCAGGCAGCTGATGGACCCCCAGCAGTCAGCAGTATGGCAGGTAAGGTCATTAATTACTACATTAATTGCATAATCTGTAGGTACTTGTCCACAATGGATACTATCCAGGGATGGAGAGTTAATCCGTTTTATCCGTTTACCTATTTTTCTTTATTTACAAAATGCCCTGATCCTTTAATCTGATACCTACCACCTCCCCTTCTTTTGACCTAACGTCACACTTTGTTTTTCTCCACCTTCAGGACACAGAGGCCCTGTTATTTGGCTTCCAGTCCATAGCTGAGACCATAGATGTGAACTACTCTGATGTTATCCCCGGTCTTATTGGCCTGATCCCCAGAATCAACATCAGCAACGTCATGCTTGCTGACACCGTCATGTACACTATAGGTACATACCCATACGTAGTAGAGACTCAGTTACCAATTTACGTTTATGTTTTGCCTGAAAGCAAAATTTAAAAATTGAAACAGTTCATTAATATTTATGACCTTCATCTATGTGTTCTGGTCTGCGCTCATCTGTACCAAACTCATTTACATTCACTCTCTATGACGTGCACCTGTTGCTGTATTTCCCCTGTTGGGTCAGGCTCCCTGGCTGAGTGGCTGGCTGACCACCCAGTGATGTTGGGGGCCATATTGCCCATGGTGCTTCAGGGCCTCGTGAAGGCAGAGCTGTCTGTATCCAGTGTGTCCACTCTGAAGAGGATCTGCAGGGAGTGTAGACATGACCTCGGGCCCTACGCTCAGGACATCCTCACTGTGTCACAGGTCAGACGCACAGGCTTTTTTTTTTTTTTTTTTTTTTTTAAACAATGCTGTCAGCACTGTACATTTTATATTAACACTTGTGTTCCTCTGCAGGATGTGCTGGTGAAAGAAATCCATAAGGTGAGTAAACAGCCTTCAATATTTACTCAATCTTTCCTGTTCTATTCATAACCAACCGTCTGTCTGAGGCCATCATGTATGATGTGTGCTGTGTATGCTCCTATGTGTGTGTGTGTGTGCAGAGCAGCCAGTGCATGTGGTTGATGCAGGCTCTGGGTTTCCTCCTGTCCGCCCTGCCCGTGGAGGAGATTCTGGTCAGACTTCACTCTCTCATCACTCCTCACGTCCAGCAGCTGGATACACTGGCCCAGCAGGAGGTAAAAGAAACTCATGCAACTTGTGCACACAACCTAAAATACTAAAATAATAATGGTAGTAGAGGTGGTTGTGCCCAAGTACAAAGTGAGGGTATTTTTCAAAAATGGTGAACAGTTTATATATTTAAAATTATCCTTTGAAAAGCTTGTAGTAGTAGTGTATTGTATTAAGACATTTTTGTATGTTGCAGTGTGTTTTCAATAAAATATGACAGAAGTAGCAGACCAGTGTACTTAAAATAAGTATACTACTAATCAATACCACATGAGTTGGTAGTAAGTACACTTTAATTTAAAATTGCTACCGAAAACATATACTTCAGTCAGTTAAAATATAAGTGTGTTATAAGTTTATATGAAAATGTTCTTTGATGGATTCACTTTAAAAATTCTCAAATATTTGATTGCATTTAAAATAAGTAAGTAATACTAATTCACTTGTAATAAATACACTACAAATCCATACAATAAAGTATACTATAAGTACATTTGGTAAAAGTGTACTTTGTTTAATGTAATTAAAGTTGGGACTAAAACATAAATACAGTATAGCGACTGCCCTATAGTCGCTCGTGCATGGGTGTGGGAGACTGTTTTTGATGCGCTCCTAATCACAACTGTACAATTTCCACGTTTGGGTGATGTTCCCATTTAATTATCAAAAAGTTGCAACAGGAATATGATTATACTGAAGCAAAAAAAATAAACTGATGGTTTGACAACATGACAATGCTGTTGGACAAAAGGTGAGGCAAGTGAGACAGGTGAGCGGTAAAGACCGCATGACCTTCCACCCCATGTTTCCCCCATAAAGAGAAACGCTACACTGCCACCCGTGGAGACCCGACACAACCCACAAAAAATAAACAGATCCTATACACTGGCCCCTAATTGTGATGACAGAACAATTACATCAATGCAAAAAAAGGAGTCACAAAACAATTAAATCTTCTGTCTTCTCTCTTCTGAGTCCGACATGTGTGACTCGACGTCGGGTCATGACCTTTACACCACTTCTTGAAGCAAGAAGAGCTTCGATATGGGCTGCTCCAAATGCCCTGTTTTTGTCTTCAACTGTACTGCCTGTACAAGTCCCTTTTTGTCGGGGTAAGTCTTTGTTACTCTTCCCATAATCCATGAACCACGAGGAGCTGTTTGATCAATGACAACAACAAATCTCCTGATGGCATTAATACAGGAGTCCATGCCTAGAGAATACGCAACCTCCAAATGTACGGCTCTGCTTGCCATGCAGGTGAATATTACTCCATACCTTTTTGACCATTGCACGTCCTCTCTTGACCTCAATGGGCCTGAAGTAGTCCACTCCTACATTGGTAAAAGGTGGCAGGTCTGGAATAATTCTCTCCCTTGGCATGTCGGCCATTTTCTGCTCACTTGGCTGTCCTTGATGCCGTCGACAAACCACACATTCAGATATAATTTTTCGACAGGAAGAGTTAGCATTTGTGATCCAGTACTTTCGTCACAAGGTTGAGAGCATGTGATTTCTCCCAGCATGGCCAAGCTGTTGATGAACAAATCGCAGAATGAGATTGGATACATGATGACCTTTGGACAGTATTACAGGATGTTTCAGCTCTTCAGGTAAAGCTGACCTACCTCTTCCACCCACTCTCAACAAACCATCCTGCAACACAGGATCCAGCCTGTAGATGTCACTGGTTTTCTCCAGATCCTCCGCTCCCCAATAAAGTGATTTCTTCCATGAATGCTGCCCGCTGACTGGAGCAGATAATGGTAGACTCTGCTCTGGAGAGGTCACTCGCAGAAAGTGATTGGCTTCCAATGGTGTCTCTGGCCTTTCTCATCTCCTCTTCAACTGACTGCATGGACGTGCCAGCAAAAGACCCAACCACCTCCTGCCTTTTTCTCTGTAGCTCCAGAAGAATAGCTTTGAGCCTAAGAAACCAGGCAACTGAGGTCTTGAGCTTAATCCATCCAGAAAAGAGATGAATAAGTTTCGTGGTGGCATCCTCAGAGCCAGAGATGATGACATTTGCCTTTAGGTCCCTTTTGACCTCTGGATCCGCTGTGGAAATGGGCTGTGGAGCAAAAGGTTGCGGCCAGTCCATTTCTGGTTTTCAAAGAAAGTCTGGACCCTCAATCCACCTTTTACATGCCAGGAAGTTATTCACAGACAGGCCTCTGGATGCTTCATCAGCAGGATTGCTCTTTGAGCTGACATACCTCCACTGAACCACATTTATTGCTTCCCTTATAGAGGCCACTCTATCTGCCACGAAGGCGCGAAATCTTTTGGTCTCATTATTGATGTACTTAAGCACAGTCTGACTGTCTGTCCAGAAGCAGGACTCCTCCAACTGTAATGACAGTTCTTTCCTGAGCATGTTGTCCACTTTAACTGCAAGCACAGCAGCAGTAAGTTCAAGGCGAGGAATTGTTGTTTGCTTCAATGGCGTAACTCTAGCTTTGCCCAACATAAATGCAAGCTGTATCCTTTTATCCTGGTTCTTACAAGCTTGGAGTCATCAGAACCCTGCACCACCGAGCAGAGAACATCCCCACAAGTGAACAGGCCCAAGAGAAGGAGCGGAAGCACTTGAAGAATGCACTCAAAGCTTGTGGATACCCCAACTGGACCTTTGTGAAAACAGCCACGAAATCCAGGAAGAGTATCAATGCCACAGGGGAAGAGGAGAGGAAGAACAGACGCAACAACATTGTCATACCTTACGTGTCTGGAGTATCTGAGAAACTCCAGAGGATTTTCAACAAACATCGCATCCCGGTTTTCTTCAAGCCTAGCAACACACTCAGACAGAAACTGGTCCACACGAAAAGACCCTACGCCGAAACACAAGAAAAGCAACCTGGTGTACGCTGTCCAATGCAGCGAGGACTGCGCAGATTTATACATAGGAGAAACCAAACAACCACTCAACAAACGGATGGCTCAACACAGGAGGCCCAACACCATAGGCCAAGATTCAGCAGTTTTCCTCCACCTCAAGGAAAATGGACACTCTTTCGACGACAACAATGTACACATTTTGGACAGGGAAGATAGATGGTTTGAAAGAGGAGTGAAAGAGGCCATCTACGTCAGAGTAGAGAAGCCATCACTCAACAGAGGAGGAGGCCTCAGACATCACCTGTCTCCCACCTACAATGTTCTTTCATCTCTTCCCAGGAGAGTAAACTACCACTTGACCTCATGTGACAGTGTTAATGGTCATTCACACTTGGCATCAGGTGACTCACAAACGATTCTCAACGACTGTCGTTTAACACCCAGGAGCACCTGCATACTAAGTGGTATCAATGACACAGTGAACAACTCCACAGAGGTAAAAGAACCTGGGTCTCAGTCAGACCCCAGTCAGTCAGAACTGAAGAAGCTTCTCTGATTCTCTGAGAAGTGAAACGTCTTTGAGAATCAGTTGCCTTCGATTCAACTCGCACTTGTATACCATGACCTGGATGACTGAGAACCTTCACAGACATATTCAACAAACACATCATTGTTTGACCTTTTGGCCTGAAACCATGCTTCCTACCTTCTCTGCTCCTCCTCTGGGAGAGAAAGTTGAGTGAGAAATGTGTCACGAAACTCAGAGGCCCTTTGACAGAGTTGTTTGAACCTTTTGAGATTATGTTGAACAGCAGAGACATTTTCCTTGAATGCCAAGAGAGTTCTGATTTTTATCTTTAATTTGCTTGCCTGTGCAAAATAATTACTTCTTTCCTTTTGGAGCCGTTCAATCACAATCATGATTCCTTTGGGAGTGGGTTTCCTTGTTCTTTTCTCCGAGACATCGCTTCTCACAATTGAGTCGGTTTCGGCATTAACACGTTGCATTTCATTCATTTTCAACGAGACCGTATCTACTGATGCTTTAAGGAGAAGACGCTTCCACAGAGTGCTGCGCTGTTGGCAACCTGCACGCGCACGCACCTTTATACACACAACAACTTAAACGATTCTCTTTCCGTCAGTTCACAAAGCATCACAATGAATCACATCTTGAATGAAAGACATCAACATCAAAACGGCCGACTGCCGGATCAGCGCAACGCTGTTCCGAACCAGATACAAGCGTCTTTACGGGTGAGTGTACTAACCTGACCTCCCAGGTGTTAGTCGGTGCCCACAAACTTTTCCTTCCTCTCGTGGTGACGATGATGGAATGGCTGCGTCCGCAGATGTTGTCCAAGGAGCTGCAAGTCTCCAGTTTAGATCCGGTTTTCACTTGTATAGCGACTGCCCTATAGTCGCCCGTGCATGGGCGTGGGAGACGCGCTCTTAATCACAACTGTACAATGTCCACGTTTGGGTGATGTTCCCATTTAATGATCGAACAGTTACAACAGGAATATGATTACACTGAAGCAAAAAATGAACTGATAGTTTGACGACGTGACGATGCTGTTGGACAAAAGGTGATGTAAGTGAGCCAGGCGAGCGGTAAAGACCGCATGACCTTCCACCCCACGCTTCCCTCATTACCTGCACCCGTGACGTGATTATGAAGAGATACCCTACACTGCCACCCGTGGAGACCCGACGCAACCCACCAAAAATAAACAGATGTGGCTCCTATAAACAGAATGCAATCATTTGCAAGTCAACTGTGTTTAATGACAACAGTTTTACAAAGTGTTCCTGAGCCCATGTAGTAATCTCCTTTATACAATCATGTGTTTGACAAAGTGTTGAACCTCTCTCCATCCTTGCTTGTGAACTGAGTCTTTCCAGGATGAACCTTTCATACTCAATCATGATACTATCACCTGTTACCAATGAACCTGTTTACCTGTGGAATGATCCAAACAGGTATTTTTGGATCAGTCCACAATTTTCAGTCTTTTGTTGCTCCTGTCCCAACTTGTTGGAAACATGTTGCTGCTGTCAAATTCAGAATAAGCAGATATTTACAAAAATCAATGAAGCTGATGAGGTCAGACATTATTGAGGTGATTGACATTCTTATCCAGGGTGACTGTAATTGAGGTCAAGATTCAATGTGTATGTCTATGGCAGCATTTTTGCAACATTTGATGCAGCTTTTACCATAACATCAGTAAAACTGCTCTTTGCTCTCACAATCATTTGACTAAATCTTTTCCAGTCCACATTATCAAATCCATCCACTTTGTCTCCCTTTACAGCCTAATCCCACTAATAAACAGTCTATCATCCACATCCTGGGGATGCTGTCCAGTCTCTTCACCACTCTGGACATCAACAGACAAGCAGACAGCTTAGAGGGAGCGTCCAGCCCAAGACTCGCTCCCTCACAGAGCACCCGAAATCCAGTAAGTTTAGCCATCTGTTTCCTCTTATATCAGTCAAATAGTGGCTTGTTTAAGGCATCAATATTTCTGAACATGCAAACAAAATTAAAATATGCAGACATGAGCTGAACATAATTTGAAATGAAATATATACAATGTATTATTTTTTTCACAATGTCATAAGTAGTGTTTGACAAGTGAGGACAATTTTTCTTGAAATTTTTCTTTTTAGGTTGTTGTTGTGCTGCAGCAAGTGTTCACATTGATCCAGACCATCCTCAGCAAGTGGCTTGATGACTCAGAGGTAGTGGAGGTAAGAGGGATTTACTGCTTGCATAAATATGGATGTGCATGATATCGCGTGTGTGTGTGTGCATGTGTGATTTATCTGTGTGTGTCCACTGACTCACTCGCAGTTCTCCCTCCCCCTCCCTGCAGGCGGTGTGTGGGGTATTTGATAAGTCAGTCCGAACCCTCCTACATGATTTCGGGCCCATGGTGGCTCAGCTCAGCGGGATGCTGGGGCAGATCTATAGCGCCTTCCCGCAGGCCTCAGCTCTGGACCTGGCACGGCAGGTACGCCCCCGCAGATCAGGGTCTGGAGAAAAGCGTTATCCCTCCGAATGTGACGGAGAATCCGATTGTGCTTGTGGGGATCAGATGTTCTTCTGTCTCTTTTCGTTTAGATGGTTCACATATTTGCTGGAGAGGAACACCACAGCTCTAACATCAAAAGCCTTATTGAGGTGTTGACTTCTGTCACGCTTACTATATTTCAACAAGGTAATAAACACCTGCAAACTAAATTTTCATTTACTTTAGACATAGTTTGTCTGATCTTATATTTATTTTACAGGTCCAAGGGATCATCCTGATATTGCGGAATCATTTATGCACCTTCATGCTCAGGTGGGTTGAATATCTTGTCCATCATCATGCACATCTGCATCACAGAGAAAACGCCTTACTTTGTTTGTCTTCACCATTAGATTCTTAAGAGGAAGCCTGATTTGTACCTGTCTGACCAGATGGATGTTAAAGCTCTGTTTTACTGTGGTGAGTATCACTACAAGCTTGTACCTTATCTTTACTTTGTCTGCACTGAACAATCAGTAACATAGGAAAATTATTTTTGCCATATTTCTGCACCTTTTAGATTTTACCCCTTTCACGTATCTTTGACTCAATGCAATGTGTGGTCAAATTCAAATCTGACTTTGCTGTGGTTAATTAAGTCTTTCTAAAAATTAACATGTTCCAAATGAACACAAAACCTGTGTCACATTAGCTGAAGCATTCATATTACAAAATATCTTTTTATCCTGTGTTTCCTCCAGGGATTCTATCGCTGAAGTTTCCAGAGACACCCACAGTAAAAGCTGCCAGTCTCTTCTTTGTAAGTCAGAGCAGAAATGTGCAGTTTATAATTATGGTTTCGATCTCATTTCAACTCATCAGCTCATAGATTCTTGTTATTTTTGCCCTGACCCTGGCAGACAGAGCTGCTGCCTCGTTGTAAAGACATGCCCTCGCTTGGTGACGTGTTGCAGAGGGATGGAAAGATCCTGACAGAGACCATACTCCACGTGAGTCAGCTATTTATCACCAGTGCCCTGTGTAACTTTTTGCTATTAAACCAGTGCATGCATTTTATTACTGATATTAAGATATGAAGTCACCAAATTGTCTTCTAATGGACGTGGGCCGTATGTTTTGGTTTCTGTGTCAGGCGGTTGGAGGCGGGTCACCTCGCAGTCTGACAGAACACTTCTCAGAGGTGCTGCTGAGTCTGAACAGACACTGTCCAGCTCTGTTGTCCCAGTGGCTGAAAGAAACACTGCAGACCCCAGGGTTCCCCTCCGCCCAGGTCTCCACAGAGCACAAACACACCTTCAGTCAGCAGCTCCTCAGGTAATAGCATATCCATTATTCTGATGCATGAGAAACACAGACCTGGTTTTAAGAAAACGTGAATCAAAACATCAAAACAGCACATGCATGTTTTAAAGGTTTTGTTCTCGCCACAAATCACAGACTTGGATACAAAAATACAGGGAACTATAGCAACATGTTTACTCACTGACACGTGTTTCTTTCTTCCAGGGAGCAAACCAACAAGCGTCGCGTTAAGGAGATCGTGAAGGAGTTTTCTCTGCTCTGTCGGGGCCTGCAGGGATCTGGATACTAGACCACTAGACTGCTACTTTACTTGGACTTCTTACTCCTAAGTAAGTCTAAGAGAATGTAACAAAAACAAGAAACACAAATCTGAATTTGTTTCCATGATAAATGATGTCAAACAGGACTTTTTACTTGGGCAAGTGACACTGGACTGTGAAAAAAAAAAAACATAATACTTGGACTGAACCAAAGCAGAAACACAGATGAAATGGGCTGTTGAGTGTACCCTCTGTGCAACATGTTTTTAATAAATGAGGAATGAGGGAAAAAGTGTCACGTTGTCTTTTCCTCATCTCCGGACAGGGATCCAAACCTCTGCTCCATCTGACAAAAAAACACCAATAAACAGCTCGTTCTTTTCAGCTGCATGAGCAACTGTGTGTGAGTGTTCACTTGTTTATTGTTTCTCTCCTGTCGTATACTGCTTGTAGATCATATTCACACATTATCAAAATATAGAAAACCCCCACCCCAGCCCCGACCCGAACCAGGCTTCTTCTTCTCCTCTCTGTTACAAAGCAGAGCCTTTTAAAAACGTGATGTCGTTACATTATATAGCTTAGAACTCTTGTACATGTATATTTCTGCTAATATATAATAAAACAATTTCATCACTTTCACAACGGAAAAAGAAAACAAGACCGACTTTTTGAAGCAGACAACGTGTCCTGACAATAGACTGTTTTTGATCAGTGACATCACTGTGAGGGATGGCAGTTGTCGTTGGAAGTTGGGGATCCTCTGTAGAAAAAGTGGATGTGAGAAGGGCTGTCGTAGTGGTGGTTGGTGCTCTGAGAGGCGGTGCTGAGATGAGACGATCTAGTCTGTGAGTGGGTTGGAGGTGACTCTGTGCATTTCAACCACAGCTCAGCGGGTTCCTCCTGAAACCAGTCCTGACCCGCGCTGTTCACTATCGTATTCTGGTGAAGAGGTTCAGCACAGACTTTGACTCCTGGGAAGAGAAATGAAATAAAATATGTCCTTTATTGCCTTTATCTGTCAGAAGAACATTAATTTCAAGGAATTTTAAATGACTTTCAAGATCTTGGCTGAAATTCAAGAACTTAAAATTAGACATTATACATTATGTACTTACTTTGTCATGTTCTTATGATTTTGTCAGTAAATTAGGATGAAATCAACTTTCAAACTGTTGTTTTATCAAAGTTTCTAGAGAGCTGTGAATCAGAACTGCTATTAAGATATTGTTCAGTAACTTCAAACCACTAAAGGCATCAAAGCTACATATGATGGATATGTGGCACTGTAACTGACAAACATACTGTACCTTGGTGCAGCGTGTCTTACTGAAGACGTTCCAGAAACGTAGCGTCTCATCCCCAGCTCCTGTAACGATGGCCTCCCCATCTGGTGACACAGCCTGAGAGGGAAGACAGAAGCAGTGGGGAAAGGGTGAACATTCTGGTATGTATATATTCGGACATTCAAAATTCAATTCAAAACCCCAGTGGGGAAATGAAACCAAATACAGTTCTGAATATTTCTACACTGTATCTGAATACTTCCTCCACCACTGGATAAAAATGTCAAAACATTGTAAACTAAAAGGATTGAATATGCACAGCTGTTCTTTGGAAACCTCAGGTCTTACCAGATACAGTACTCTATAGGAGTGTCCTGTCAACTTGGCCACCTGTGTTAGAGACGGATACTTCCACACCAGGATCTGGTTCTGAGAGTAGCCGTGAGTGCTCACCTGTCAACAAAGGGAGACCAATGAATTAAAAATACATACACAAATAGCAATTATCTGTGATTAATGATGTGATTGAAAAAGTGTATACTGTCAAAATGTTACAAAATGTCCCTCAACTTTAGACAAAAATTTATTGCAAGACACTGTCCTAACTTCCTGACACTGAGGGTATATTATTGTTATTGTGAATTAAGAAGATTCATATTTATCTCAACCAATTATTAAATTACAGTTTATCGATTATTGTCATTATCCTTTGCTACAAGGCAACAACTCAGTCACAGAAATCCTCTAAGAACCGGCAAATATCTCCAGAGCAACGTGTGTATGTGTGTGTGTGTGTCTCCTCACCAGCTCGTTGGCGTGTTTGGACCACGCCAGGTTGCAGACCTGGGAGCCAGTGTCTGTGCTCTGCAGCGCCTGACCCGTCAGCGTGTTCCAGAAGCGCAGGCAGCGGTCTGCGGTGCCGCCCCCGACGCCAGCAGCCCGTGTTGGTGGGGGGACCAGGCGATGGCCTTCACTGCTGCCAGGTGGTCACTGTACTGCTGCACGGGGAGGAGGCTGGAGCTGTTCCACACCAGCAGCTGGGCAGGAGGCAACAAGGAACAGGAGCTTGAATATGTTCACACATTTATTTCTAGTGTCATGGTTCATTCATTCGTTTTCAAAGTGAAGTTTGAAATGACCCACCTTGTTGTCGTTGCCTCCTGACGCGAGGTGCTGGTGGTCAGGAGACCACTTGAGACCACACACTTCTTGTCTGTGACCTTGCAGCCTCCTCTCAGCAGTAGGGGGCGTTCTGACGTCCCGCTGCAGGATCACTCGGTCCCGACTCCCCGATGACAGCTGCTCTCCATTCCACGCCAGGGCACCTTGGGCACAAAGAGTAGGGAGGGCGGGCTCATATTTCACTGTGGCTGTCAAGAATCCATCTGCTGTTTCTTGATATGATAGTAACACATGTTTGGCAGTTAACAATATACAGGATGTGATGGAATTTAGGGTGACGGTGAAGTGCAAAAAAAAAAAATTCTCTTCAAAACCTCTGTTAGGAGACTCTAATTTTTTCCTTTTAAAAGCAGACTCAGATTGTAACCAGCAGTTGGTGACTGACCTACACGTGCTGAGTGACCCTCCAGACTGGTCAGCTTCCTCCCTCCTGCCGCGTCCCAGATCTGAACGTAACCCTTATGGGTTCCGACTGCAACAAGGCTCCCCTGAAAGTCAAATCACACTGTTATTTTCTCATTATCTTTCTACAAACAGTTAATTATTCTCTTACAACTGCTGGCGTAAAAAAGCAGTAGATCTGGCCTCACCCTCTCGTTCCAACAAACTGACGTAACAGAGTCTCCATCCACTGACAGGTCACATAACCTTGTCACCTATTAAGATAAACAAACTAAATATCCACTTTTCTCTTCAGCAGATAAGACATTCATTCTCCTCAAGACAATAGCTGACAACTGACAGGAAATTCCACAATAAAACTCCAAACCACACACTAATGTCTTGCACTTCATCTTACCTGGCTGGTGCAGGCACTCCACAGGTAGACACAGGCTCCCAGGCCGACACTGAGTAAGTTGCCCGCCGACCAGTCTACCAGGTTGAGGTAGAAGTCGTCCTGCAGCTCTGGAGCGTCCAGCACCTTGAAGGGGATCTTGGAGATCTTCCGGGCCGGTTTGCGAGGGGAGCGCAGCAGCTTGTGACTACAGAAACATGAAAAAAAGAAACGTTACCTGATCGTGTAGCTCAAGCTCTGTTTGTGTTCAGCATGCAGGACGTGAGACATTTCATACCTCTTGTTACTAAGTGGAGAAAGGGAGTACGGTGAGACCTCGTGATCGCTATCGAAAGGCACTCTCTTAGTGTGAACAGTGTACTGTGGAGGATGAACGCACACAGCAGAATTATAGTTAGGGATTATTTTACAGTTGAATCACACACAGATTATATTAACTGATCCCATCAAAATCAAATTATTCAGGAGCTGATCGGTCTTTTTTTTTTCCTGACTCATACCCTAAAAAGGCTGTGAGAGTCTTGAGAGAGGACTGCATGCCGCCGGTCGTCTGTGTGAGGGTCTGGCACTGTCTCTATCCCCGCCCCCAGTAACTCGTTCCTCAACAGGGCAGCGTACGCCACAGCATCTGGAGCGGTGATGGAAACACAGGAGGGGGGAGAGATATAACTCAGGATAAAAAATTTAAAAAAAGACAACTGGGGTTATTCAAGTAGGTGTAAATAAAATGTCCGACCTTTGCTCGAGTCTGAACTGGCATCCTTTGCTTTGTGGTTCTGATTCGGGGAGCGACAGTTCTCCTGCAGAGGAAAGGAAAGGTAGGTCAATCCCTGTCTCTGTGGTTCAGTGTAACACATCAGCTGACTAGATGAAGAAGTGCTTGCTCACGTTGGCATAGTGGAAGTTGATGCTCCAGTTGCTTCCAGCGCGGGTGGGAATGAAGCGGTCCCCTGACTTAACACTGACAGGACTGCAGGTAGCACTTACACACTGGGAGGGCCAGAGAGAGACAGTCAACCATAACAACTCCAGCAGGATTATTGCTATAATCATGGAGTGTAAAAAAAAAATAAATAACACTGTTTACATGTTTCAGAGCAGATATTTCAAACAAAAGGAAGGACGACTGCTTGTATCATGCATAACCTATTTTAAATATAAAATATGTCCCTATTTGGCACAACAACACTGAAAGGTCATTTCTATATTTTACCTCCTTCATGAAATGCAAAATCCTAATTTGCATCAAAGGGAAAGGTCACCACTTTAATATGTTTCTACATTTGGGGTTTTGATAAATTCAGAAGAAAAGGAAAAACTTTTTTTTTTTTTTTAAATATGTTGATTTTTCATATATATTTTTTTTACATGTCCAGAAGCTTTGGGGTCTCCAGAACCCCAAACAATGATGATGAAAAGCCACTGTCAACAAAAAACAAGAATTAAACAAGACCCCCATAACACACCTATGCCAGGATCACCAAAGACCCCCGAGGACCCAACAAACCCTGGATCCTCCTGCACATGCACTCAACCTCTCACATTAATATACAAACCATCTGTGCTTCCATCAATAGTTGCATGTCAATAAACCCATAACATTCCAGCCGGATCATTATAATTATTTTGAAAAAAATAAATAAAGGTGGTCAGTATTAATCAGGGCTTTTAAATGTCTAACTTTGCTTCTGCTCACACCATAATATTTAACATCACTTTGACAGCTATCATATACACACACATACAGGTTAGTCAGCCTTGTTAAGCATCCACTGACTGACCCTGTGTGCGTGTGTGTGTGTCACCTTAGCCAGGTGGGCCTGTGTGGGCAGATCTGTGTGTGTGTGTGTGTGTGTGTGTGTGTCACCTTGGCCAGCCGGGCCTCCGTGGGCAAGTTCTGGTGGTTGATTTGCCTCAGCAGTCGTCTCTCGTACTCCTGGTCCATGTCCCTCGGGGCTGACGAGCAGCGGGGCCGCGGTGCTGCTGCTGCTGCCCGCCCCCTTCAGACCTCCGCTCCCTCCGGCCGAGGAGCTCCAGCCCGGATCCTCATGTCTGCGGGAAAAAGGCTCAGATCACAACACGAAGCAGCGTGGAGAGCAAAGAAACACACACATATCAGACGGCCTGGTTAGCATGATGTGTGTGTCAGGTGGTGTTTATGTGTCGGTACATGCTTTAAAGACCACATCAACATTAGCTTCTCGTCTCGTGTAAAAACAGTCGGATCTTGAGGTAAAATCGCCAAAAAGCACCAAAGTGCGCTAATGACAGCCGCACCGTTGTCATGGCATCATGTTTGCGGGCACAACAACCCGCAAACTAACAGCAGCCGCTCCGTCTCTTACCCGACTGACACCGCGGCTCAGGGCCCCAGACCGCCTCTCATCCTCGGCCGAACAGATCGCAGCTGCAGCGAACGCACGGTGCTCGATTTCTGCCCGAATCCCGACTCAGCTCGCTGGTGTTGTTTATGTTCGCGACAAAGATGGCGACCGAATCAGCTGGAGCAGAAATTCTTTGCTTGACTTCTGCTGCCCGTGCAGGCAACGCGGCGTTCGGCTCAACGGCGACTCCCGCTGGCGATACACGCTCACTGCAAGTGAAGCTGCGCTGTTGTAATTACCAATATGGCCACAGGGTGTCGCATCTGCACTGCAACATGAGTCAATAAAATCATTTTCATGCCTGATAATTCTTATTAGGCATGAAGTAGAACTAATATAAAAGAAAATGTAAAAATGCTTATTAATTAAATTAGGCCCATTAATACTGATTTTATTAACAGTAGAAATCATTTTTTATACTTTGTATGTACATGTTTCAGAGTAGATAATTAATATATGGGCCATTTGTTCATTCATAGCCCATATAACAGATAAAGCATGAAATATTTTCCTATTTTGTGCAATAAAAATGCCAAAAGGTCATTTTCATATTACTTCATGAAATGCAAAATCCTAATTTGAGTCAAATGGAAATGTTACCACTTTAATATGCTTCTACATTTTGGGTACTCCATGTATTTTGTTACACATGTAGCATTGGGGTTTGTGGGACCTAAACAATGATGAAGCAAAGCCACTGTCAACAACAAAGGTTAAACAGGTCCCTCATACCACACCTATGCCAGGATCATAAAAGAGGTATGCGGTGAAAGTGCTTCCCAAGACCTCACAGCGACCCTGGATTCTCCTGCACATGCATTAATGAACTTTTAAAAACCAACCTCTCACACCAATTTGCATGCCATCTGTGCTTTCATCAATCGGTGCATGTCAAGCAGAGAGTGAGAGTATTGATAGCACATGCTCGCCTCGGGGCCCCTGCGTGAGCGTGACTTCAGAGTAAATAAAGATGTTACATTTGCCCTCGCTGATACCAAAATTTTCCATCCCCTGCTAATAGCACCGGAGAGCACTTTGCAAACGAAACAGGCAGATAAAGGTTTACTCTTTGAACTCGCATGTGTGGTTTTTGCTCTGAACCACTAAAACACTGAAAAGGAGAGCAAGAGAGAGAGAAGAGAGAGAGAGAGAGAGAGAGAGAGAGAGAGGCCTGCTGCTTTAATGACACCCACTGACATGGTAGAGTGGAGTCGAGGCATGGCATCTCTGGTGGCACTCTGATCTGCACGTAGGCTTACATTTACATATCAGCAGACCCGGAGTCAGTTACACACACTGTTTATAGATCTGTCTCTGATTGTATTTCTGTGCTACATAGTGTCTCTGTTGTTGACACAGACAAAGCATATATGTACATTTGTTATAGAGCTACTAGAGTATCTTTATGCTTCTACTCCACTACATTTCAGAGAGTAATATCACTTATCACAGTAATTTTCACTCAGCTATAGTAACTAGTTACTTTTCAGATCAATATTTTACATTAAAAGGACATATGTTAATGTTTATAATACATTTCATAGATGAGTCAGCCCTTTTGTCTTGTGACTCTTTGCAAATAGATCTTTCTCCTCTGAACTTCTCACTTACATTGAAATAACTCAAGAGTCAAAGAGGTCAACTGTTCAGATAAGTTTTTAGCTGTTAACTGTGTCATCTTCTGCTCACCGCAGTCTCAACAGGTGAGGTGCACATGTCACAGCCGACTCAATATGTTCTTTTATTTCAATTATAATTTCTATTTTTTTCAAGGTAGTTGAACAACAATCTTTCCTCGTGCCCCCTGGTTTGGGATCAGTAGAGGAAAGGTCACAAAATCAGTACAAGTTTGTGCAGCAGAGTTTATCTTTCTTGTTTTCCTACTGATTTAATCATCTCATGATTTTCCAGATTTATCTTATAACCCTTTGGAGGGGACTGACCCCTAGGTTGCATTAACAGTAACTATTTAATCATGTAATAAACTATATCAGTCCCATGCAACATTTTTCTGCATAACAAGTATGTTTACTTTTTATATTTCAAGTGTGTTTTGCTGATTTTGTACTTCTTAAATAGAATTTTAAATGCAAGTCATTTACTTGAAATGGACTATTTTTAGATTGTTGTTTTGGTACTTTTACTTAAGCGAAGGATATGAGTAATTTTTCCGCCTCTGTACATTATACTCTATAGGCATGTTTACGCCACTCGCCGTGCACACATTCCACACACGCACACGCATACAGTCACACAGGGACACAAACACCAGGATTACTTACAAGAGGCTATCTGACAGTCATCTCATTCTGCTTTTAGACAGCCCAGTCACAACAGCCTCTCTTATCTGCATCCTCCATCAGCTCCACACTGAGCAACGTGCAGCCGGGCCCACGTTGGAGAGGCCTGAAGCCGACGGGGAGGGCAGCGTCTGGGGGGGGGGGTGTAGAGCAGCTGTCTGCCCCGGTCAGGGTGGAGGGGGGGGAAACCTTATCGCTCCTGTGATACAGTACAGTTGAGTGGGCAAAGAGGAAGCTGGGGCAGAGCTTACAAACTGTGACGCTTTCAGATCCTTACTGGAATTCACAACAAAGCAACAATAGGCCTCTGACTAATCTCATCTATATGATGACAAGAAAAATAATAGTTTCAGAATGATAAAAGAAAAAGGGCATCGAATGCCAGCTCAGCATTTTTCCAGGCCAGAATAGCTTTATTGTTCATTTCCTGTCAGAGAAAGTTGTTATGGAAAGAGTAGTGTCGGTGTATAAGAAACTGAGGTTTGGAAAACACAACAATGGGGCATTAAAAACAATCTTATCTATGAATCATGTGAGCAGCGCCACATGTTGGTTGATAAGCCAAAGCCCACGCTATTTACAAATGGTGTTTTTGGTGTCAACTCCCACCTTTATTTGATGAATGCGTGTGTGTTTTGGTGAGGAAATAAAGGGACAACAACAAAGCTCCCGGGTCACGTTTTGGATGTATGCCTTGGGCGTAGATCTGGATGATGTTTGATGGTGTTTTCACCGTGCTGCAGCCAGAATGTTTTGCTTCCCTCGCCCCTATAGATGTGGCATGGTTGATATTTTCACATCGTGTGGGCCTCCACCTCACTCTTTCTCTCTTTCAGTCTCCACCGCAGACTGCGCCATGTTGAACATCTCCTCCCACGCACTTGCTCACTTTGACACACCGGAGAGTTCACAGAGCAGCATGTTCTCCTCTTCCTCTCTCCGCCTGCCTTCGTGTCAATTAAGGAGAAGTATTGATCTGGGCAGCATGTGGATTAAACGTGATTTGGTTTACAGTGGATCATTGTCTTGCTCAGACCAGCATGGAGCCAAATTTATGAGAAAAGCAAACATTCTGTTTCTGAAAATTTGGCATGTGCATTGTATGTGAGTATGTTTATGGGTTAGTTCAGGTTATGTGTCTGCACATGCATAATTAATATTCCCTCCTTTCCCTCAGGCAGTGTAGGTTCCCTCCATCCACAAGTGTCACATCTGCTCCTCTGCTATGTCACACAGTTTTCAGTGTGTGTCTGTGTGCATTGCATGTGTCTCAGTCTTTAAACATGCATGTATGTGGGGTTTTTTTTTTCTTTTTTGATAAACAAGGATGACAGTGTGCTCTTGTGTGCTGCTGCGTCCCCACAGGGATGTTCCCTTCCATGTCCAAACAATTCCTGGGCCAGCTGCACGCTGGCTAAAGAGCCCAGAGGAATCAGCACAAATGTCAGACTGGTGCCGTGTCCTTAAATGCATCATGATGAATGTGATTTGACACAGACAAGCGCTTTATGCACAGACTGATGTCCAAGGATCCCCCTTTCTTTAATTACACATATCAAACAACAGCATATTTCTTTCAAGGAGTAATTCAAGATCAGAAAAAAAATGAGAGTTACCATAATATTTTTTATATTATCTAGTTTTTTTCATAAATGCAAAGTCTCATTAATATTACTCAAAGTTGGTATGAAACACTGCATGCATGGTTCCGCTTTCCCTCATGGAAAGGTCAGAAAACCATGTCTTACGTTTTGGCTGTGTTTTGACATTTCTCATGCATTCGCTCATTCTGTGGATTATATAACTGCTGCCATACACATTCTATGTATTTGAAGATATTTGAGACAGTTGCATGCAAAGGCAAATCCACACTGAGAGAAACAATGGCATATCTACCATGACTCCCGCCATGTTTGATAACTCGATGATTTGTGACATATTCTGGGAAGGACGCATCCTGTTATTGTCCTTATCCTGAATTTTAGACCCTATGAAACACAAGACACACACACACACGAGACACACAAGAGGCCTTAGAGGAAGCTAACTGCCTCATCTGATCTTTTCCAGATTCATCATTTTCTTCAGAGCGGGGGCAGAGCTGTCGTTTTCAGTGCACTTCCTCACCCATCTGTCTCAGACACTCTGTGCTGATCTCTGCCATCTACACACACACACACACACATACACACGCCTGCACTGCTATTGAATTATCCTGGAATGCCCCATATTAGCCTGTATTCCTCTCACTGACTGCCCAGTTGACTTCAGTCCTTACTGTCAACCCGACTAAAAACAAACAGCAACTGGCCAGGAGAAACTGCAGGAAGACATTTGTTTTTATAAAGTGGATATGGAGAGAGCAGGTTTGTTTTGCTGGAAGTGGTTCTCTTCCTCTCTCGCCTTGGCCCCGGGCCGCGGGCTCTTTCAGGGTCCTGGCTGGTAGAGCGGAGAAAGGGGGCTGACTGGCCGTCAACTGGATCCACTGGCAGAAGGAGCCTCCGGCCCAGCCTGAACCCAGGCAGTTCACAGACACTGCCGCCGGGGGCCGGGGCAGTCTGCCTTCCCCCTGCTGACGTCAGCCACCGACAGACCACAAGGCTTGTGTTAGACTTTCAAACAAACTCGCTGCCCATTGCCATGGCAGTACGGACCACCACCATGGAAAACACCGGTCCTCGTCTGCTGCGCCCGTGTTTACCATAAACAGTTGCCTCATTTTTGCTGAATCTAAAAGAAGAGCTTCAGGTTTCTCGTTGTCATCCAGACATCCACAAATGCCAAAGTAAACACAATCTAACATCTTGGAAATCTTCTTCAAAACCGAGCCTCTGATTCACTAATTACATATCTCACACGGCGTATGTGCAGTTTATTTAAGGCCATGCATGTTTTGTTTTGTGTCAGGAACAAAGGATCAGTCTATCGCAGCATTGCTCCATGAGTGCTGCCAATTTTCTGTCCTACCAGATCATTTTCATAGCTAACTAATGAGTGGCTTTTAAACACGGGTGACCCGATAAATGCAATATGACACCTGGCAGAATATTCGAAGACAAGAAATACTCTCTATCTCAGCACATGAGCTGAGAACTACTGGCACTATAAGTGGTATCAACCTGCAAAATCTGTCACCACGAAAAAACTAGAGCTACGGAGCTTGTGCATAATCTGAGCAGTGGAGATTAGATTCCATCAGTAAATGTCTTTATTCAAGCCTGTTTTGTGGAAACTGAAATCTGTAAGTCTGGTCAGGGCTTCATGCGCGCCCTCCTGTTCATCACGTATTCCAGATGCTTATCTGTTTGGGTCAAGGTGCTCATGGCCATGGGAGAGTGAATGCCCTGAGGGTGCAGCACATAGCATCACTATCTCTCCCCTTCCTGTTTACATTGCTGCCTCAGTGTCCAGCAGTTACTGCGCTGAACTCAAATCAGAGGGAGGACGTGTCACCGGTGTCACTGCGGGGAAGTGAAATGAGACAGAATGGACTTGTTTGCCGCCTATCAGTTCCACCTGGTTTTCCCCCTCAGAGTTGCAAAACTGGAACTATGACGTGAACAAAACCACATCACATGCTTGTAATTGCAGGATCATGTTTGTGTATGTGGGTCTGTGGATTCATTTCAACTGTGTTGAATAAATCTGAGGGAAATACACCTGGCTGCCTTTTAGTCATAAAATTCACGTCAGAAATTCATTCAAACATTACTCTTTGTCCAGGTTGATGAAGCAGCGGAGATATGTATAATCTACTCACTCTTATCATTTGTTTGCTGATGTAATAAAACAGAGCAGAAAATTCTATAATACATGCCAATTTTAATAATCTGATAGAAAACATTTGTTGAGCACAACATACACCATTTTACCATATATTGTGAGGAAAACACTGAAAAAATATATTTGAAACAATGTTATATATTTCAGCAAATATTCCTATAGCTGTACAATGACCCGTCACCGTACACAATATACTGTGGTAAATATCCAGCCTTCATAATCCGCCAGGAACAAAAGACAAAAACAAAAGCCAGACTTCTTCTGCACCTCGCGCGAGGTGTTGTTGGTTCAGACTGCACAAACATTTCTGACTGGAGTTTTTGAAAACCAAACATACATTTCAAATTGTCAAAATTGAACTGCATAACTTCATGTTACGGTCTTATAGCGAAACAGCTTGCAAAATACAATAAATCAGAACCACCAGACAAGTTCAGTATAACTGTGATTTGACATGTGGTAGTGCATATAAATAATAACAAATAAACAGGGAATATTAACAATCAATATTAATATTATCATATACAAGAATAAGATAATAAATACACTGTTACAAACAGCTGAAGGGTCAGCACAACACAGCTGGGTGCAACAAGATTGTGCAACTCTGTGACCACTGACTGTACATACGCACTCACATGCACACACGCAAACACACGGAGGATATCATGTCGTGACACGATATTGACCCAACCTCTCTTTAATCTGAAGGTTGCACCTTACAATGTGGTACCTTTAAGGTAGTGTGGGACAGATCGGCAACCAGCTGCGGAACTGTCGACATATTCAAAGTGCTGGAATACTACAGGATACGATTCATCTATCACTAACAGGTGTCTGCGCACACAGTCTCGCAGTCATTCAAGGTTCTGAATGAGTCACGGTGTAAAGCGTATTGACGAGAATGGAATGCTGTTAACCACAACAGGTGTGTGAGTTTATGAAAAATTACAAGGTGGAAACAGATTTCCCATACAGGAAAAGCTCAGCACAAAACAAGGTCAGGAGGTTTTTTTTTTTCAAACCTTTCTCGGATATTTTTGGTGATATTTAATAATTCGCTTTCATTTGCCAGAACTCTTCATCTGGCTACAGGAAGATGTGAGGGATCAATTTGGCTTCAGATTGGAAGTTTGACTTGTTACACTAGTGACTCTTCAAGCGTGGGATCACGCTTTTTCAGAGGTGGCAGTGAAATCATCAAAGTGCTTTCTTGACAGGATCTTTGGAGTTTTTTCTTTTCAACGTTTTTGGACTGAAAAATACAAAAAGTTTTTCCACTTTCAGTGAATCTGATCTGTGAGTTTTAAATTGCTAATGAAATGAATTACTGGGAAAAAATAGTTATTTTGGTTTCACATGTTTACTATAATGTTGAAACGGATGCTTTCCACTCTCTTCGTCCTGTGCCACAAAGTGCAAATTGTGCTGGGAAGTCGACTGATTTTTAGAAATACATCCACTTGGACGCTTTTGTGAGAACAAGCTTATACTATTGCCAGAACATTAGGAAGACTGTGTGAGACAAATGTGTCCTTTCTGTAGAAAATCTGACACATTTTACAGCTACATGAATGTGTTCAATAAATTATAAAAACACTTACAAAAAGACACGGTTGTTAAAAAAAGGCACGCAACTTTTTTTTTTAGACAACTGTTAGAAAAAAAACGACTTGGTTACAAATAACTTGCTGACCAGTAGTTTTGGTTTGGACACTTTACCAGGTGGCATCCCGACACATTACAAAGAATCTCAATGAACATTAAAAAAATGTCCTGAAGTGCAAGTTTGGAATTTTTACTAGTCCCAGTACACGGATACATATTGTCCACTTCACCTTCTTTGTCTGTGAGAAGCAAGATTCAGCCCTGCCTCTGCAGTCCGACAGTAGTCCCTTCTGTAAAGAGCAGACGCTACGCTCTTCCAGCTCCCTTCTAGGGGGCTTAAAAACAAACTGCCACAGGGTTTCCAAGCCTCGTTTGCAGGGGTGCCCCACATTCAGTCAGGCCCTCTTTGCCAGGCAGCTCCAAAGAGCCAGATTGCAGGATTGCTCCACTGCAATTAAATGAATTCAGCAAAAACCTGCTGCACTCTAATAACACCATCAGTTCGGCTATGTTTCTGCTGGGGGGACGTCACGCGTTGCCATCTCCACCCCGTCTGGACCTAAGGGGTGGTCTTGGAGTGACACGCTGTCGGACATCTCCATCATCCCGCTCTCGCCGTCCCCATCCTGGTCGTCCAGAGTCAGTTCAAATTGAAATTTACTTGCCACGGGTCCCCCCTCCACCTCCCCATGTGGGCCGCCCTCCCCGTCGCTGGTGTAGAAGGGAGGGGAGGGACTCTGGGGGATCATGCTCTGGTACCAGTTCCTGTTGTCCTCCAGTGTGTCCAGGATGTCCTGAGCGTCCGGGTGGACCAGGTCGGCCCAAGTCTCCCACAGAGGATGGGCGATGTAGTCGATGAAGCCAACCTAGAGAAGATAAATGGTGATGTCAGTAAAAAAAATAACAACAACATTCACTTTCTGTTTTTGGAGCTAGATGTGTGTGTTCTCTACCTGTGTTCTCTCCACCGAAGCCGTGTGTTTGTCGCACATGGGACTGATCTCCATCCCCCTCTCCCTCTCTCTGTCTCCCTGGTGGAAGAACTCGTCCATGATCCTGTCTGTCCACTGACGGTACAGATCCAGAGGCTTGGTGGGGTTGCTCAGGTCCGCACAGTGAACCATGTTACGCAAAACCTGCAGAGAGAAAAAACTAACAATCAACATCTTGCATCTCTTTCATTTGTACCAGACTCTCTGCACCATGTGTGCACAAGCGTGCCTCTTACCTGCATCCTGTCTGTATAGTTGTCCAACAGCAGGACTCCAGAGCTGGTCACTTTCTTGGTTTCCACCATCGTCTTCAGATCAGCCAGCAGGCTCATGTGTTTGGACATGTCAGTTGCCAATACCTGGAAGAGAGCAAGACAGGGAGAATGATGTAAGACATAATTCAGGAAGGAAGCAATAAAGTAGTGAAGACGTCACTCTGCAGCTTCATGCAGATGTTTCCCTCACCATGTCTATGACCATCCTCCGGAGCGTCTGCCTCTGCTTCTTGGTGAGGTTCTGGAAGATGTCGCAGTTGTCTTCCTGCAGCAGTTTGAAGCCCACGGCCAAATGGTGGTTCTCCAGCACTGACTCATCATTGTACATCAGAGCCAGCTCAGAGTCTGAAGGCAGAGGGAGGGAGGGAGGAAGACATGACAGGAAGGGAGAAATTTAATGGAGCTCTAGCTTTTTTAAACTCTGGTCAGGAAACTATGGTTATCATGCAATGTTCCTAAAAAAACCCATGTTATTGCCTTTGGAGACAGACCCCATCAAATCATGCAAACATTTCTGTCTATTTTGTAAATGTAGACTAAATAAATAGGACTCACTGGTGTTGATGAGGAACTGGTTGGATACTCCTGGGTGGTCCACGTCGTGAATGGCTGCAGCGAAAATGGCTGCCAAGATCTCCAGATCAGTGAAGACCGCCTGCGTTTGTGGACGAGGAAGAAGAAGAAAGAAATGAGCTTCACAGTCAATTAACTGGCCAAACAAGTTCAGGTATTAAACAGTGGTTTGAGGCCGGTCCCTCTATGTGTCATCCTCTCTGGCATGCGCTTTCGGAGGCATGCCAATATTGTTGACAGCTCTGACAATCAGCTCTTTAAATAATAACCAATAGCTTGAGGAAAAAGGTGTGGGGTGATGGTGCCACACTTTAATGGTGTCAGGTTCATCAGATAAGGAACCAGAGCTTCATTTAAAACCAATTTTACAACTAATAAAAGCAAGACAAATACAATTTAGTTATTTACAAGTGACTTACATCCAGTGCGGGCGTGGACAGGAGGATGTGGGTTGACTGGGCTACGTCGGCGGCGTGCAGGCTGTTGTGGTAGGCCACGTCGGAGTGGTAGTGGCCCTCCAGGGTCAGCATGAACGTCACAAAGGTGTCCGCTGGAATCTTGAACGTCCTCATCAGGTCTCGCTCCTGCATGCGACACACGGGAAGAAAATGAGAAAATGAGAAAAACAAGACCTTTAACTGTGAGAAGTGAAGGCGTCACAGCACGCTAGTTCCCTTCAAGAGTCTTTTACCGCAGACCAGCGATCTGACCTTAGAAATCAATTTTGAAACCACATTCTGCAAAATGTGAATCATTTACTACAGAAAAAAGGCTGGAAATGAATACAATTTCCTCTCCTGCCAGGATGATTCACAGCTAGAAATCAATTTCTGCTGCTAATGTCCCTGTAGCAGATGTTCTTGTATCGACACTGACGGCTGAATGTATCAGAGGACATACTGTATGCGCTGATGTGGGCTGTGCCTCTATAGCCTTCTGTGTATGTATGAATGCTTTCACACTGTTTTTTAGGAGCTCATAGCGTCGAAGAAGCATTACACTGACCTGAAAGATGGTGTACATGATGCATGTGAGCGGTCGGTTATGGGAGTGCTCGGCCACTCTGAAGATATTCAGGCCCCATTTGTTGATGTTCTCCAGGTCCTATCAGAGAGCGGATAAGACGACCGTGAGTGTCTGACTCAGTCACACAATTTTCACATTTCCCATGGGTCGTATAATCTGTCCATCACTTACCTTCGACAGCAGCTCCTCCTGGTCTGTCTTGACCCCGAAACGATTGCCGGAGCTTCCAGAGATGCTGGGTGTGTGGCTGACCTTCCTCACCCCGCTGATCTGAGTCATCATCCCACCCCTGCTGCTGCTGCTGCTGCTGCTGCTGCTGGCCCTGCCTCCTCTTCCTTTCCCTCGACTTAGGAACCGGACACGGAAGCTCCAACTCATTCTGCTTGTCTGGAGAAAATAGAAACAGAAGACACAAGGACGGGAGGAATAAGATTAAGAAGGTGGTTTCCAGACCAGGCTGGGGGATGCTGCATAAAGCTTGTGTTACCACTGTGCTGAGTGAACAAAGTTGACACAGGGAGAGAGTTGACCTCTCACACCTACGTGACAACACATTAAAGCTGCACTGACGGTTGTTTAATTAGCAGGCGATCCTTCAGTTACAATTTACTTTGCTAAAAAGTAAATTGACAGCGAGAAAAAGCAAAAAAATGAAAACATAAATAAAAAAATATTTACATATAAACGTGACAAGACTGTCATAATGACAAGAAGTACTAATGAGATGTTATGAAATTTGACAATGCTCTCGTGGCCCGTGCCTTCTGAGAAACTGAACCGTGTTGTAATAACAATCCACAGAATCGTAGAAATCTAGCCAGAATGTTCAGGGGAGGACGGACTTGTTAGTATGCGGGTTTGTTTGGTGCATGTGATGTTCTGCACAGCTGACAGTGTGTATACATGTGAGTGCAAGACTTCCCCCCGGAGTTTATGCGTGCACCACAGATACGCTGCAGTGAGACAAAAAAAAAAAAATATCTAAGCTGCATCTTCCACAAAGCACAGGAAGAAAATGATCTCACTACACCTGACAGGTGTTAGCTGCAATGCAGATGACAACAAAACCGCTAAGCTTCAAAGATAAGCCGAGTTTCTTTTTCGCCCTCTCGTGTTTCTCTTCTCCCCGAGTGGCTCTATCATGCAGAAATCTCTTTCACTGCGCCACTTCTATTGTTAGATTTGTTTTCTCCACCGTGCATCCAGAGCCTCTCCCCCCTTTTAGGTTCTCTCCGAGGTGAGAAGACGGAGGTGTGTTTAGGAGCGAGAGCAGGAACACGAGCGTGCACACAGCCCTGATAAGCTGGCTGTCTGGGTGGATGCTGGGGGTGAGTTGGATGGAAAACCTGCGGGGCAGACTGGCTGTTTGCTGGCTGGCTGTGAGTCACGAAACACCGCTGGGCTTTTCAGACACGAGGAAGCACTGCTGTCCTCCTCATGAATAATGTAGTGTCCATCTGAACCTGATGGCATACACACACACATCCCCTCATAGCCCCTGATCTCTCCAGAGGGAAGTCTTCCCTGAGTACAACAACCACTGCCCCCCACCCTCCCTTGAAATCTCTCTGCAGTCAGAGCAGGGAGGGGGGGGGGACTCTCTGCCTCTCCCCTCCAGACCAGATCAGACTGGTTTGAGAGCAGTGGAGCAGACCAACTCTGAGTTTATCTGCTACTTAGCACATCCTTTGGGTAACCTCACAACCTCTGCTACATATACACGTGATGCGGCATGCGATGTACTTCATATGTGTGTGTGTGTGTGTGTGTGCAGTTATGTGAGTGTGAATATGTGCTGCAGTGCTCACCTAGGAAGGTGTTGGAGATGTACTCTGACACTTGGTTGCCTGAGCGACTCATCTCAGACAGGTGGCTTAGCTCCCTGTTCAGCATCCTCTTGAACTGGAGGCACAGAGAGAGAGAAAAAAAATAAGAATAAGGTTACATGATCTATACAAGGAAATACACATCATTTAACTGCTGTTTCCGAGCAGAGGAATAAAGCATTTCCTGTTATTTTCCACTGGAATATGTCCCATGAGAACATGGCCTCATGTTTTTTTAATGCACCATATAAGGTCTGTGTTTATGTCCTCTAGGTCCTGGTTTGAGTTAAGTCACTAAGACAGTTGACTGGCAAGCATGTCAACAAGCAAAACTCGGCGCGTGAGAGACAACATGCAGTATCATAATGTTTATGCTGAATTCTTCAAGGGGAACAAAATGCGCCAGTTTTTCTCAGTGCATGCCACCGCTGAGCTGGAGCAGGACAACACAATCAGTCGAATCTGATCAAACACATCCAAGCGTGGAATCGAAACATGACAAAAATCAATGTAGGAAATCTGAAATATTTCAACAGCTGCAGTTAAAAGATGTAAATTTACAGTATGTGCATGCACATGCACACGCACACACACACAAACAGTTCCATCCATGCCAGTCCTCCTCTGGGACACACCTTGATGTATCCCCAGGACACAGAGAACAGGTAGTTGGCCTCAGGCATGGTGCTGAGCTGTGCTGAGCCCCTGGCGCTCCCCAGCAGAAGCCCTGTGTGCTCCTCTCTGAGTGGACCCCCAAGGCTGAGCTCAACCCTCCAACCTGAAGCTCAAAGCACCACCGAAACCCCCCGCCTTCCGACGCTCGACGACGGCAAAAACACCCCAGCCGAACTCTCCAGAGAGGGGCTGTGGCAGACCCCTACATCCCCGGTCAGACGCGCCTCCTCATAACGTCGCCCCCACTGTTTTCCAGGATCGCGAGCCGCCGGCGAGAGTGATGGAATCCCCCTGGATGCAATCAATATTTCCTCCGCTTCTCTCTGGTGCTCGATGCCTCCGTCCGTCTCTCTGAACCTCTTTCACCTCCTGCCACCATCCAAATGTTATCCAGTGACTTACAGAGGGGGAAATCCTAGCCTGCCCAGATTGAGCAAGGCAGGGAGGAAGGGCAGGCTCTGAGACAGACGGAGAAAGGAAAGGAGGGACAGAGAAAAGGCGGAGAGGAGGGGGGAGAGCTCTAGCAGTAGAGTCCCCTGTGGCAGACGGGCTGATGGAGTCTCTCTTTGCCTCCCTCCCTCTCTGAACACTGAGCCATGCACGGCACTGCAGAAAATGGGAGTTTGGAGAATCCCCCCCTATATCTTTCTCTCTCTTTCTAGCTATTTTTCTCATTTTTCCCTCGCTCCTGTGCTCTCTGCAAACCCCCTCCCACTGTCTCTTTCACCCCCCTCCCTCTGTCTCCCTCCCTTCTTGATCCCTTCTGCTCAGTAATGCAGAACAGATCCAACGCATACTGCGCAATGTGAGGCTTCAAAGCGGCCGAGTGTTTATCACATGGATGAGGAGACGCTGGGTATTAATTTACCAGATTGGGGTTGAGTCGTTTTTTTTGTTTTCTTGTCCATTGCAGGAGCAGAACCATAAGTTGCTGCACATACTTCAGTCCATAATGACTGCAGTGCATTTTAAAGTCTATATTTTAAGATGCAAGATTTTGAACCTGTTTCTTCTCCTGTTCCTGTTCCTGCTCTTCTTCTCACTGCAGCAGTTTTGTGTTTTAATAAGCACAAATGGAGAAGATGGCAGACGAACAGATGAGAGAGTTTTCAGTCTGCCGCCCACCAGAGGACCACCAATTGCACGACAACCTGAACGCCATGGCAACAGAGTCACATGGCCCCATCCATCGTTCTCACGGTGGTCCCCTCTCTAAAGTCTTTGCATCGCATCACATGCACACGCACACAAGCATTTTCAAACACACAAACGCACACACACACATGCATTCAATATGCAAATCTACAGCAGAGATGCTCCAGAGAGACACAACTAGGCTAGACATTGTAGAAACACACAATCACAGACATAGTTTCTGTTGCAAAATGTCTTTTCCTGTCAAGAAAGAGAAGTACTAATGCAAAACCACATCCTAATCTTTATAATGAACACTGGAATAATGGTCTGTTTTTTTCTTGAAAATGTGATTGTAATTTCCTGTTTTTCTAACGTCTTCAAACATTATGAAAAAAAAAAAGAGAGCTGAGATCAAGCCTTTTGCCAGGGCTCTTTTATTATTCCTTACAATAGGGTCTTTTCACTTCATAGTGAACCAGACTCTCTCTGGTCTCAACAGCTGTCTAATAGCTGTCAAGCAGACAGCTAACATCTACTTGACTGTGAAACTTGAATACCACTTTCAAAGCGTTTGGCTGCGCTCGAAACTCAGACTGCCAGAGGCGGTCCATAAAAATGAAAGAGGGCTCGTAAGGACAAAAAATTTGAGCTTGGAATCAGGAGGCTTTATTCCACTCAAAGGGAACTAGTAATTGATTGTTTAAAGCAGCGGAAAAGTGAGGATTTGTGCGACCTCTAGCAAATGAACCAGGAGCGGAGCCACATGTCAGTCACCCGGGGTCGCTCGGGTCATACGCGCACAGTATGGTGACAAATCTATGCTTGCGTTCAGGAGAGCATATTACTCAATGCACGCCGTTAACTCATACATCCTTTTACGTTAGCAGACACTCAGAACAAACCCCTGTTTTAGGTAACACGCAGAAGTTACATCACCGAAAAAAAACTTGTGGTTAGTTCTCAGAAAATGACGAATTGACGCCTCATAAAGTTCGAATATTCAAAGTAGGTGCACACTGGAGCCATTGCAAAACACCAAGGTAAATGATTATGTGACTATTTACACCTGAGTCCATTTGAATTAACACCACAAGTGTTCAAAAGTTTTTGTAAGCCAAACATGCCACCACACTGCTGTTCTGTCTTACTGACCTGAATCCTAGAGCAAACAAGCCAGGATTAAAAAAGGCAACTTAATTCAATATTTTATCATGTTTTCTTAAAGAACTAATCAACTTAGATCAAATCAAATCAATCAATCTAGTCTTGATTAAATCACACAGCACAATGTAAACAGCTCCAAAAACAACTCACCTTTTTCCAGCTCGTCATCATCTCAAAGTTTTTCTTCTGCTTTTCAGAACAACATAGTCCCATTGTCACGTAACAAAAAACCCCAAACAAAACCAGAAAGAAAAGCTATGCGGTTCTACAAGCAACAACTCTGTTCTGTTCAGCGTGCCTGCTTCCTCTCTCCCTCTCTATTCTCTTTTCTGAAGTGGAGTCAGGCAGGAAACATATAGCGATAAAGCCGACTTGACTGACTGGCCTCCTCGGTCTAACAAGAGATTGATGGCTCCTCCCTCCGACACAGGCCCGAGCATGTGTCCCCACCTACTTCCCTTTTACTTGATAGAGTAATTCACTGAGGTCACTTACTGGTAGACATCCTGCCTCCTAACATGGCCTCAGGCTGCAACTAACATACCTGAGCTAATCACTGAAAAGTCCCAGATAACAAGTTTAGCAGACAGCTGACGCACTGTGGAGAAGAACTGACATGCATGCGTTTGAGACAAGTCTAAAAGTTGAGTCCTTGCACTACGCTTTGACCTCGACTGACACGGAGCAGGGGCAGAAATGAGATTGCACAGGAACGGCTTGACATTATATTGCAATGCCTCCGCTGCGCAATCCGACAAAGTCCGGAGTGATCCAATGCTGCCTCGGTCCAGTGTGTGCTGTTTACAGTGTCAACACACGGTGTATTCTGCCGAGCGAGTTTTCACACTTTAGTAACATCAGAAAGGCACATTTCCTAGAAGGTGTCTATCAAAACTAGGTAAGAACTGGGTTACAGTAACAGCAGGCTTCATGTTTGCCTTTTTCATTCAGGCTCATTTTTCCTGATAACAGCAGATTAGAGATCACAGAGGTAAGACTTTTTAATTACAATTAGGCTCCATAATCACTACTGCAGCTTGGCTGATCTCCTCGCCCGCCCTCTCAGTCAAACAGAATCAAAACACTATAATTTAATGTCCATTACCCCTGCTACAGCTACAGACCCACCGCTACATCTGTTTCAATAATTTTGTCATTTTTTCCCCCTCTGAAGACGGCGGCGCTTCAAAGTTTAAGTGACCACACGTGAGTTAAAGTTTCCTACTCTGCTCGCGCTCTGCTTCGGGGGCTCGCTCGCACGCTAACCCGCAAAAGCTCTGCGCTCCTCTAACTGGATTCAGATGGCGGTGTTTGTCCAAGGCCGTCGCCGGCATCGGCATGGAAGTGTGGCGAGGCTAATGATAGTGAGGGGCACGGAAGCAGCTCCCAGCTCTGAGGTCACAGCGACCAGGCCGGCGGTCAGCAGGGTGTGTGGTCCCTGGAGCCCCGGATACACCTGTGCCCTTGGACACTGAAAGTGGAGACACCCTGGGTTTGATCGTGGGTTCAATTACAACCCCTCTGGTTCCGAAAAGAAACGGGCTCTTTGTCAAACATCACGTCATGCAAATGCTGGGAAGGAGCGAAAGCCTGCAGATGCTGCATTAATGGTGCAATAATGAAACCGTGCATGACACCGATTTTGCAATAAAAACGTGAATGGACCAATAAATCATTTCTTTCCATCCGTGTACAGTTGCACAACAATCGAGCACAGTGACGAATCCAAACTGTAACATCGTAAACTTTTGGCCCCCGCCCTTGCAAAAACAGCATTGGTCAACAATGCTCAGTGGTGTCACTGGGTCACACTGGAAGGACTCTGACTCACAGCGAACAATGTGCCAGGCCTGCCTGACCCGTCGGCCGTGCTGCTGAGCGCCTGCAGGGCCTTGCGCTCATTGTCTTGACGGTCCCAGTGACGCGGTTGTCTGTAAAAGCTCAACCTGGCCGCTTGGTCAAAGCGCCGCTCATTGTAGTCTGGTAACCAGGGAGCAGGGTAGAGGGGGCGGCGGGGGGCACGGGAAATAAAGAGACAGGAAACTGGTGTCACGGTCACAGTCACCCGTCACGGTCTGACAACACCCCTCCCCATCCCGGTCCTCCCTCAGACCACAGTGTAGAATACAGGCAGAAATGGACAACACCACCCTGGGTGTTTATAATCTGACGCCGCCGTACAGGCTCCACTGTCTGCGCGGGGGTTGAGCAATACTGTGCACTGTATAGTCATTTGGTTGAGCTCTGCACAAAGGGAATAAGCACGAAAAATGTTTACGTGCTTCAAAGCGAAGGGAAGTAATTAGTTCTAAATAGCAGCGTTGTGTAGTCCACAATGTGTTTATTCAACCGAACCAGCAAGATGGCTGTTTGTTGAGTTTTTTTCCATGCTGGATTTATCTTATCTGTTATGCCAATTGATGAATAAATAAAAATATAATATAAATAAATTCTTTATCTTTTTGGCCAAGTTGGCAGAATTGTCATGGGAAGGTCTGTTGGACTAGAAATTTTGGACAGACATTTATGTTGCCCAGAGGATGTTCCAATGATCCCTTAATATTACCTCTGGCATCATCCTGAGATCGACATTTTTGCTTTTTAGTGAAATTCCTTATTATAATATCATTAGTATTAACAAGTATTGGATGGCTTGTTGTGAAATTGCCATGAAATTTGGTTCATGCTCCCTTCATGGATGAATTGCCATAACTTTGATGATCCAAGAACTTTCAATGCAGGGCCATCATCTGGTAAAATTTTCCAAAAAAAAAAGGTAAATAACTAAATATCTGCAAAGAAAATGACATACCCATCAGGTTCAGCTGTAATTATTTTACAATTGGAAAATGTTAGCATACTTTTGTGATGCAAGTCAATTTCCCCATGGGGACAAATAAAGTCTACCTTTCTCTATCTATCAATCTATCTTAAATTTTTTTTTTAAAAAATTGGGTAGTTTAGTAATATTCAGACATAGAGTAGATGTGACTTGGTTCCATAGCTAGTGGAAGACTATGAATATAAAGTGGCTTTCAATTGGCTGCCTCAACAACACAAAGAACAAAGAGGATACAGCCCAAAGTACCTGATACACCTGGGTGTATCTTTAAAGCGAGGATGAACTTTCCTCTAACACGTCCTTATTTTCTCTGTTAATATTAAACTACACTCTGGACAAATTAACGTCTGTCAGTAAAATGTGACCTTTTACGATGACGTCACTTGTCTGGTGACCAATGTCCCGCTGAGCTCAACATTACAACAGAGCCAACATCCACACCACACTAAAATAAATGATCTGAGTGAAATTTAAGGCCACATTCACGTGGATTCAGGCAGACGGTCAACGCATTCTGGACATCATAGGAAAAACAAACAGTCTGACTAAATGGCGGGGCGCCAAAACAAAACATATGATGATATGTTGCTATGGTGATGTTGTATTGTTTACAAAGAATGAATAATTATTAGATGCATTATTAGATTAATTATAAATAATTATTAGCTTCTCGTGGTCCAGATGTCCCTTGTTTTTGTGAGAGGGAGCTATGTAACATCCAATTGTAAGTTACATCACAGAGGATGGTAAAAAGTTCAAATATTTTAACTCTGGACATAATTTTTTTATCACCCTGCTAAAATGATATCCGGTTTGCCTTCTACCATCTGCCTGAATCCATATGAACGCAGCATAAATCATAGTGCATGCACATCTGAAGCTCAGTTGTACAATATAGCATGTGTGTCAAGTAGTTTGAATGAGGTCAGGAAACCGAAGCAGAACCATACTTTCCCTGGAATACAGGCATTTCTGTTCTTCAAAATTATCAGGAAGTCCGAAGCCATATATGCAAAACAAAATCCTAGATCCATAAAATGATGATGCCAGCTCATACACCGCCAGAGAACGTCTGTTACTTTGCAAGTGCGTCAGTGTGGCGAAAAGCAATTTACATTTTGCATACACTGTGCAAATCGACAGCCACACTGCAACAAAGACCAACTGTACAGCTGTGTACAAGTCAGTCCAGTCATCATACAACGACAAGTTCAGTCATATCAGACAAGTGTGTAACATTGAACAGCTATAGGATCAAATCTGTAAAATGATCGTCTTTGATCTAAATAGCTGTTCATTTTGGTTTGCGGGACGTGACGCTGTATAGTGGCAGTGTGCTGTGTTCCTGGGAGGTCTTATGGTGATTATCGCCTCAGTGGATAGAGCAGGCAATAACACACAACATATACTAAGAGAAGTTGCACTGTAAGACATGATCATAAACATCATCCGGTGCTCATCAAAAGCATATTAATGTTCATGTGAATAACTTTTTAAACTTGCAATTTGGAGATCGTGTGAGTTGAGAAAACCATCTGGCCTCTTTGACTCACATTTCAAAACTTGTTTGTAGAAACTCAAAGAGTATTGGTGGTGAAGCCAACACTAAGATTACCCATGATCCCTCCTGAAATGATTCCTTTCAGCTAACTGTCCAGAATATGAAAGTGAAATGTTTTGTATTGATGAAAAATGTATCTTCATTAACAAGCAGCTCAAATTAAAATCAACATCAACAAAGGCACTTCCATAAACAAAAGTCCCATCCATCACAGGACAGACTTATACACAATATAATAATACAGTATATAGCCTACCTTGTTGGAGGCCATGTCGCTGACTGAGCGGTAGGTCTGGATGGTCTCCAACTGGTCCAGACACCAGTCCAGCTCCTCCATCGTCTCCATAGCCAGCTTCTGGTAGGACTCATCTGCCAACAGACACATGGACACGTAATCAGGCCCCAGAGGATCCATGTCCATAGCAGAGCCCCCCGACACCATGCGTGGAGATCCCAGGGTCCCAGAGTGGCTTGATCTCACAGAGGACTGACTCGTGGGACATCCGGGAGACGCGGAGGAAGAGGGGGAGGTGTGTATGCAGAGCTCCTTCATCTCGTCAAGCTCCACCGCCTCAGAAAGTTCAGAGAAGTCGAACTCTCAGACGAACTGAGGCCAGAGTTTGTGTTTGCCGACTCTCTCTGTAGTCTCTTTCAATCCGTGCACCCTCTTTCCCTCGCTCTGGTGCGCTCTTCAAACCCCCTCCCACTCTGTCTGGTTCCCCCGCCCCCTCTCAGGCTCTCTCTCGTTTCGCTTATCTCCCCTCTCGGTACCACTCGTTCAGCAGAGTGGCGTGCAAAGCAGGAGGTCTGCTGCCTCCTGCTGTTGATATGTCTGTGACCCCCCCCTCACATTTAAACACATACAAATGATGTGTACACACAGGTACAGTACACAAACCCACTGCCTGAAGAGGGGCTTTTGGTGGAAGAGAACCATCTGACTTTGTTTTTTTATGCTCTCTTCATGATGTTTGGACCAAAATAATCCATCTCTATATCTAATATATCAAATTATGGGGAGAAGAAGTCGAGAAAAGGGATGAATGGGAGAAAGCAGACTGAACTTATTTGATGCACTTTGTCACTGCTGCAAAGACAACCCCCTCCACTCGGCAGTGACTTCCTCTCTGAAACATGCAGACCACTTCAAGGCTGTACTCTGCTGAACTGCAGCAGCAGCAGCAGCTCACCCCACACCGCCATGCTTCACAAACTGGCTCTCTGCTCTCTGAACCTCTCTGAGGGAGAAAAAAAAAATTATATCAAACACCAAACTCTGTGTTTGCACAAGCAACACGAGAGGCAAACTTTGACTCCCTGAATTGGGGGGAGGCCAGGCCCGGGGTCTCGCTGTGTGCCAAAGAAACCAAAGCACTTCCTCTTTGGCCCTGAACTTGCACAAAACATGGAGCGGAATTACTGCATGGCGGAGTGACTGCTAAGGACCATCATAGCTGTCATTTGATGAAATGGCTCTGTCGTTAGCAGCCGTGACTCACATGTGGTAGGCGCATGGGTTTTAGAAGGAAAAAAGAGGTTTCTGAGAAATGCCCCGAGATGATAAAACATGAGCAAACAAATTAAGAAGGATCATTCTCTGATATACCGGGGAGAATGTTGATTCAACAAATTTCTGCCCAGAGGGAGTGAACCCTGGACGCATCTGGATCTCCCCACCTTCCTTTTTCTATGGAAAAGACTGATCTCTACTTCATAGGGCTTCACACATGGAAGAAATTTACCCCATATGCTTAGCACAACAAGACAGCCAGCGTGCTGCTCCCCAATTTACGTCAATATAGTGGATCAAAGCACTTCAAAGCGTAGTGATGGCGCACAGACTCCGAACCACCGGTGTTCAACAAAGAACTTCAATGAAATCTCAGACAATACATGCGCATTTGAAGGAACCTCCCAGCATTGAAAGATATCGGAACAACATGATGACAGTGACTTTTCTAAGTCAAAAAGTAGAGTCAAGTTTCAACCGTTTGAGCCCGACTGCGGTTTCTCAAAATCAGGCCACTGGCTCCTTAGATTACATGACTGCGAGCGCAAGCCTCATTCCTCAGGTCAGACCAATTTTCCTTTACTTCAGCTTCAGGTTGGACAATTCAAAGAACCCTTGGCTACAATATACTGCCGGACGCCAAGCTTGGCGGTCCAGAGTATTCACAGGAACCACCGGCATCCAAGCCGTGTAAAAGTCAGTGACACAGAGCAGAAATCAAAGCGGCTCATGCACAAGGCGGCGAGCTGTTGAAACCGGCTATACACCAATGTGTGGCTGTCTTGAGCCATAGGGGCATGAGACGTTGCCAAGACGGTGCAACCACATCCTGCCCCTGCTCCCTCCATCAAGGGCATATAGAGACATCAGACATTATAATGGGGAAGTCAGGAAACATCAAAGGCTTGGCTCATCCACGCCGCCCGTGTGACCGCGATTCAGGTCATTTTGAAACTGGAGGCTGATTCATATACACAGCCCAGAATCTGATGGCAGTAAAAAACCCTCAGATGTAGAACAAAAGTTTACTGGCTTTGCTGTCTGGCTTTAAACCACCTACAGCAAGATCACTGAAGCAGAATGCATTCATCAGTTGCGTTTCCTAAAAATGACAACAGCTGGACCCGGGACCACACTTCTCCAACATGACTCATGTTGCAATCAAGACGAAGTTGTAATTAAAACAACGTTCTGCGCACACACGCACACACAGTAGGAGTGGATGTGAACTGCTGAATCCATCATCGCCTCTGCTTCATCATAAATACAGTGCGCTAAATGGGCTGACAGACATTTTACAATGTCACCAGTCAAAGGTGGCGTGACGCACTTGGAGTCTGAAAAACCTGCTCCCAGACAGAGTGCGAGGTACTTTTCCAGCCTGTTTTTTTCAGTGGAAGACTATTTTTTTTTCTCCGGCGAGTCCTAATGCCTTGGCCATATGCTGGAGGCTGCCGAGAGGACAACAGACCTCAGTGTGCAGACAGACCCCGTCTGCCTCCCCCTCTCTCCCCCTTTTCCCTCCAGCTCTCTCCCCTATAGGGCCACAAACCGGCCTCTGTGAGAGCCATCAACTGCACCAACGACCAGGGGCTGGGCTCAAACATCCTCCCCCTCCACCTCCATTCCCACCCAAGACACCTTCCACTCACATCCAGCTCACACTGCCCCTCTCTGTGCTCTCAACCTACCCCCCCCAAAAAAACCTGTTTCCCTTCGCTGTCTGGCTGAAGCTTGGCGTGCAGGACCGGGCTGCTTCATCTATTACACCACCTACTGATAAGCTACAGCCAGTGGTGGAAGAAGTGTTTGGATTAAGTGTAAGTTGTGATACCAACGTGAAAAAGTACTTAATTGCAATTAAAAGTCCTGCATTCAAAAATGTAGGTAAAAGTACAGAAGTATAATCAGAAAAAGCTTTTTAAAACACTCACTGAACAGAAGGCAGTTAAATTATACTACAAATTTTACTTCTGAATAATATTATTGATACAATAACATGTGAGAATTTAATTTGTAGCTGCTATTTCATCTACTTGAGCAGTTAAATCTGTAACAAAATATTTTTAAAAATGCATATTTCATGTTTTGTATATAAAGTCTTAACCTCCAGAGGCACTGGTAACTATAGCTGTCACATGGATGTCCTCAAAAAAAAATACAATAAAAATACAACAATGTCGCAGATATATAAAGTACCAAAATTCTCAAGTTCTCAAGTACACTCAGTACTTCAAAACTCTTCTAAAGTAAAGTACTTTAACAGCTGTAATTAGTTTGCACCAGCTGCTCCAGCAAAAGTTTCTGTTCAAGCAACTTCACAGGCTTTGACGTAGAGTTGAGGTTTCATGTAGTTTTTGAGTTGTTATGATGAGGTTGACTTCAACACAGTGACTAATAGGGTTTAAGTCCTGTTTATTCATACTAATGTGATATGTCAGGAAACAATGGGGTCTTTTAAAACACAGGGTCAATGAAAAGCACTTGAGTCATCACTGTCAGATAAAGTGTAAACAGCTCCGAGGTATCTGCATGTACGCAAACACGCGCATTCCTCAACTTGACCTCGACACATCATGAAGGAGAAAATGCTTTGACAACCATATGTGCACATACTCAGTGCTGTTTGCGTTTGACTTCGCACTACATGTGGAACTGAGACAGACGGAGACGGAGCAATGAATCACCTTTGTATCATCCCCGATGTGCGTCAATTTATTCGCCAGTCATGACAGGAAAAAAAAAGAGTTTTGACATGAGGAAACAGACAGAAAGAAAGAAAAGGAGAGACCGACCTAAATTCTAGCAAATGTTTGTCCAATCAGAACGCAACCGAAAGGGGTTATCTATGGAGGTGAAGAGTCAGCTCAGCACACACATTATGGGAAAACACACTGAAACTGAGAATATCTTGAATTTGATCAGTGATCTGCCTACAGGAAATTTAACTGTTTGCTCTCTGATTATGTGAATTGCAAAGTGTGCACTGCTACTAATCCATAAAACCATATGTGCTCCCTCACTTTGAGATGTTATTTTTCGCACACTGTTATGTATAATTTCAAAGTTTTATTGATTCATTTTTATTCTATTGCATTTTATATAATATTTATAGCAGATATAGAAAATAAATTCCGAACAATAATTATTAAAATAAAACATTTTGGATATTTTAGCAATTCAAAGATAATTTTTGTAACAACTGTGCTGTTTATCAATGTACTTTTAGTCAATTTACATTTTTTTCAGCAGCATACAGACAAGTAGATAAAGCCAAATTGTATTGTATCTTATTGTCTTCATTGCTTTATATGCATTATTTGTGTCATTTCTACTGTTTCAATATAGCCGGTTCATGCATGTGTGTGTATATTATTTTTTCACTGCAGGATCCAACTTAACCTCCTCATAAGTATCAGTAAAATCTCATCTAATCTTATCAGATTGTGATGAAAAACTGTCTCACAGTCACGGACAAAAATCTCATTTACGTATTGTCACAACAATAAAAGGCTTATGTGCAAGATGGGTTATTTTGATGACTCAATATAAGAAGTGACTTCTGCATGAGATAGAATGTGATAAAACATTATGAGAGTGGCGTGAGGTAATCTCCGGGGAACCTGCAGTGTGATGGACATTAAGGTCCAACCCCTGAAACCACACGATCACCCTTTGTCTTCTCTCACAAACAACCCTCACTAGTGATTATGTCTCTTCATAGTTTACAACTGTGGCATAATCTCCCATCAAAACAAAAAGCTTCAGCAGTTATACAAACACACACACACACACACACCTCATCAGGGCCTGTTTGACAGCTCCTTCACAATGCACCATGGAGCTGTGTTGGCACGGGCCAGCTTGAGGGATGGGCCGCAGCGAGGTTTATGACTGTGCTGACGTCAATGACATAATTCAAATACTTAACCAGGCTGCACGCTTCCAGCCCTATGTTCCAGCCCTCCGGATCCTCTCCTCTGGCTGCGAGCCTGGAAAACCTGACATGGAGTCCTACTGCGGAGCAGAGGAGCTAGTGCAGACGGGAGCGGAGCGGACTGGACGAAAATGACCGGTCGGATTTATCCTGGCTGTCATTTGCGGTCAGCTGTCTGTCTGTGTCCATCCCACCCATCTGTTCATTCATTATTTTAACTGTCACACACAAGGAATATGGGTTTCATCAAGACATCATATAAACACGCTATGATGTTTAATCCCTTTGATCAGAATGATACAATAATGAGAGCAGATAGCACAAGCAGAAATACTGAATTAGAAATACTCAGACACACTTTACTAGGGCTGTTTTGCTTTGTGCTTACACTAGGCTTTTAGATTTCATGGTGCACTTATTGTATGCATGCACAAGCAGACTTACACATGCACACCTACACACAAGACTTTATCCTACCCTGATTTGAAAGTGATTACTCCTTGTTATTTAGCATCAAAGGGCAGATTACTGGTGATTGAGACCTGCTTTTCTCTCTTCATTCTGTCAGAATAACCTGTTTCAGATTAGTCTTTCATTACCTCTCTTTCAGGACGTGTTTACAATAAGAGACAAAAGATGAATGAGTAATGCTTATTGTGTGAGGCCCCACGCCCTGGGCAATTTACGCACGAGGTCACGTGTGCCTTTAGTTTCGAGGCAAGGAATGTGCATGTCTGAATGCAGCTTTCTGCCGCGCTGAATTCATCTTGCACAGTTGCATTAAAGTCTGCATTAAGTTCTTGGGAACGGGCTTATTGAGAAGCTGACAAACAAAGACAGACAAACTGGCAAAGGGTGACAAAGACGCAAACACTTCAAACCTCTATGAACTGATAAAAACACCATAGCAAAGATATGATCATTTAACCCTTGGCCCCCAAAGACTGTTTCTTTTACAGTGGTACTTTTACCTTGAAAAGATAAAAATGTAACTTGATGAAAGTGCATTGCAGTGCAAACATATTGCAATACAAGGCAATGTTATACTGAAGGATACTGTATTAAGATACAAAATGATGTGTCTCAGCTCCTATAATTTATTTTAATATGATTGAAAACTTAACTCTGTAGGCTTTACTGAATAAAATATAATTCACTCTAGAACAAAAACAGCACCTATGAATTTGATGGGGTTCCTCCTAAATGTTCCTACAAGAATTCTTACAGTAGAAGCAGAAATTGTTTAAAGGAATAGTTAGATATTTTAGGAAATGCACTTACTCAGGCTCTTTCTTGCTGACAGTTAAATGAGATGCTCATACATGTTAGTGCAAGTCTAAAGTCAGCTGCCAGTTAGCTTAGCATAAAGTCTGGAAACAGGGGAAAACAGCTGGTCTGGCTCTGTTGCAAGATAAGAAAAATCTGCCTACCTGCATCTCTAAAGAATCTTGCTTGCTCAATGCCAACACAAAAAAAGTCTAAAAGAACAACTTGTGATTTTTAGAAGAGGTTTAGTGCTGGACTATTTCTTGACCAGGGGGTTATGACTTCTTCTCCACTGGTTGGTGACGCACATAACCCCCCCACCTCGAACCACAGCTTCTTGTTTTTCCACATTTTTTTTTTGTATCTTAAGGATTAAAAAAACTAAATTCTCTACAGATGCAGGAAGGCGTATTCTATTATCTTTGGACACAGCTGGTTTTGCTATGGAACAAACAAGGTTTGACGTGTTAAGTAATGACCTGTGAACTTTAGAGGTGTTGGTGCACAGATTTTCAGTCAGAGTTTTCAAAATCACTACAGCTGCTCGCTGTAAGATTGGTATTGATCTTCCCATTTAAGGGCGAGAAGAAAGTGTATTTCTAAAATGTTGAACTATTCCTTTAAATAAATCTTGCCTTGCCAGGTCAATTCATGAGGTCTATGAAAAATGTAAACTATATAAGGTGAAACTGTGTTATCATAGTTCAATTCATACAAAACCCCATTAGTCTGCATTCCTATTAGTCACATAAGTCTGCTAGTTTTGATTTGATGGCGGCAAATTAATTAAAAATGTGTAGATCCAATGTCAACAAAACAACATGAGGGGAGCACTTGTTTTATTGTTCTCATATAGTTGGTCGGTCTGAGGTTAGATCAGGTAGCCACTTTGACCAGGACCCACTTGGGCAGCACTGCCTTAAACATTAATTTCTGAAGGCTTTGTGCAAACATTAATTTCTCAAAGGGAACACTGACTCTCAGAACATGATGAGATTTCACATCCCCTTCATGGTCAAATGACTAACCGTGGACCCTGGAGTCCCTGCCATCTGTGGCAATATTCAGCTAGTGATAACCGTTACAGATTAATCATCGATCCTTGACGGTCAAAGACGTCACGATCGTGCATTCTGCTCAAAAGTACTATTTATCTGGCATAATGTAGAGCAAAGCCTATAATCTGAATCAGTCAGGGAAGAGTGAGCCCTTTGTTGGCTGCGGGGTTCATGGGACTGCATGTGATGGAGCCAAGATGGTTTGCGAAGCATAAACTGCAGACTCACATGAGGGAAACTACAATCCCCTCACGTTACTGGAGTAAGATGGTTAAAAGCGTAAACAGCCCGGAGTGACGCATTTGCAGCTGAGCTGATCTTTAATATGCCCCCTAGTTTTCTGCTCCTTGTACCCTCTCACCCAGTGACTGTGGTCACGTTCCTGCTCTTTTTGTTTATTTCATCCAGTCTGACCTTTTTTTTCTGCCTCTCCCATATTGCATCTGATTAAAAGGCTCAAAAACTCTGACGTCTCTCTCTGACCTTTGCTGTGTTTTTGTACTTTCCCATCTCACTCCCTGCAACGATCTGGCAAATCTCTCACTCGTTCTCAAACCCACTCTATCTCTGCGTCTAACCTCACCATCTTCCTACAGCTACTCTTTCTTGACTTCTAATCCATTTCAGTCTATTTCACTACATCTATCTCAAAATCCCTGTATTCAAAGTTTCCCCTAATCAGCCATCTACACTGAGCTCATGCTCAGAAAAATGCAGGTACTGTATCTTTTCCAAAACTGGGGATATTGCCTCACTGAAAAAAACACAGACGCAAAACAGGAAAAATCTGTTCTCCTTTTCCGGGCAAAGCGTTGACAATAATGAGGAAGAAATCAGCACGGGAGAGGATATGAGGGCATCTTTCCTTATATGATATTGTTAATTGTTGTAGTCGCCTCCTGAACAATTACTATTATTTAGTGGCAGGTGTACTGTATGTGTTTTATATGTTCAGGAAGCTAGAGATATTCTGCAGCAGGACTAGGGTAAGAAAAATGTTGCATTAGAAACATAAGTGTTTGTCAGAGCTTTAAAAACAAATTCACACAGATTTTTTTCACATTTGTTTTTGTCATTCTAGCATGATGGAGGCCAACAGAGGGTTGGTTTCAGTCGTCAGAGATTACTCTGAGAAGGTCAAGGTTTGTGAGAAGTGTGGAGGAGGAAGGACAATAAGAGCCTCACAGTTGTCTTGTATTTTTTCCTGCTGCGGGACGCTCCCGTCAGCCCATCTGTGCTGATAGGAAGTGGAGAGCACCCGTGTGCAGGCCCTGCTGACGTCAATGGGGCTTGAAGAACCAGTGCAGCAGGAACTAATATCCCCACCTCCCTCCTCCCCTTCTTTCACCCGTCCTTTCCCTCCTTCACATCTACCTGATCTGAATCTGAACTATTAAATATCTTTCTCTGGTTCTCATCCGCTTTCTTTCCTTCTGTCCGGTTATAACGTCAGTGCATGGGAATTTTTCCGGTGTTATCAAGTCATAGCTTCCTGTGTCCATTACTGAAAAGATTACAGTTTCTACTTGCATTTGTGAAAATGCTCCATGATAACAAAGTCTGTGCTGGTGGTGTAAATATCTATTACTGTGCAGACATGGAAATAGGACCCAAATTTTCTACACTAATTAAGCATTTGCATGCAGAACACTGAACAGGAATTGTTTACTGTGAATGTGTGCCATGTTTGCAAAGACACAATCTACTCTATTCACTGCACGTGTATGACAGTGTAGCAACTTGTTGCATGTCACTGTTATTTATTGTTCATCAAACGTACTTCAAATTCTAAATGTTCTTTACAACTGTGCAGATTCTTGGCAGAATACTCAGAATGGACCAAATGCTAAAGATATACAGAGCCACTGCCACTTGGTAGATCAGAACCTGACCTCATCTTGTTAACATCTCAGTATGTTTCAAAAGCAGCCTGTCTCCACAAGGACTTTGAGAAGGTGGACTCAGGAGGCCAGTGAGGCTCTGCAGGACTGCTTTGAAACTACAGATTGGCATGTGCTCTGTAGCCACATGGGGATGATATAAATAGCATTACTGACTGCGTCACACATCAACTTCTTTGAGGACACCACCATCCCAACAGGACTCTGTTACCCCAATAATAAGATGTCGACCACCAGTGACCTGAGGTATCTGCTGAATAAAAGGAGAGGCTTTAGGTCTGGTGACAAGGATGAGCTGGAAAAAGTGCAGAGTGAGCTGAAGGTGGGACTGTGGGAGTGCAGTGTCCAACAGACAGAAAGTGGAGAATAAAGCAAAACAACATCAGACGTGTGAATTGGTAAATTGGTGGAAGTAGATTGCATTAACATCAAAGACCGTCAGCGGACAGGCAGCCTGGAAAGAGGCAACAAGCTGAATGTTGAACAGGTTCAGCACAGGGTCCCAGCTGGGTCTTCCCATAAAGGACCAGTCTTCATATCCTCTCAGACATCAAAACAACCCCTGTTTTGCCCCCACTCCCCCTTGATGAGCATCCCTGATCACAATCCCCCCAACTCCAAACTCCACCACCACTGTGGATGACCACATCCACTAGGAGAGGTTAGGAATGGTATCCCGCAACAAATCTTTAACCTGGGTCTGTTGCAGGAAGGATACTAGCGCTATAGAAAAAATACAGTTTAGTACCAGTACCTACGAAAGCCATCCCATCTGGCCTCAACCACTTTGATATCATATGTCATGTAGGTACTGGAGAGTCTGGTTCTGGCCCACCTTGGACCACAGGTGAAACCAGTCTCTCTCATCAGCCTCATGTGGATGTAGATAATGCTGTCATCCACCTGCTGCAGTGAGCTCACTCTCATCCCTGGATGGTACTGATGGTACTGTGAGAATCATGTTTTTTGATTTCTCCAGTGCCTTTAATACCACCCAACCACTACTAAGTGAGAAGCAGCTCAGTATGGGTGATCTCTGCTGTCTCCTGGATCAGTGACTTTGTGTCAGATAGGCCCCAGTTTGTGCAGCTGGAAAGCTCCCTGTCAGATGTGGTGGTCAGGAGGAGTGACTGAGGGGACTGTCCTGTTTCCATTTCGGTTCAGTTTGGTTCAGATTTTCAGTATAACTCTGAATCATGCCACCTGCTGACGTTCTCTGATGACTCTGCGTTGGTGGAGCGTATTAGAGATGGGCAGAAGCTGAAGCCCAGTGTTGGATAACTTTGTGGAGTGGCGTAGCAGAAATGTGGTCGATTTCAGGGGAAGAAAACTGCAACCAAGTCCATAAACATCATGGCTGGAATTGTTGAGTATTACAAGTACTTGAGTGTCCACTTGAACAACAGACTGGACTGGAGGACCAACAGCGACACTGTGTACAAGAAGGGGGTGATCAGACTGTATTTTCTGAGGAAGCTCAGATCTTTCAATGTGGACATGGGCGTGTTTCTACAATTCTACAGTTTCATTTAGCAGATGCTTTTATCCAAAGCGACATACATTCCCATACCTATGGAACAGCCATCAGGGGCAATTTTGGGTTCAGTATCTTGCCCAAGGACACTTCGACACATAGACTGCAGGAGCCAGGGATCAAACCTCAAACCTTCCAATTGGTGGACACCCGCTCTACCTCCTGAGCTACAGCTGCCCAAAAAAACATTTGCGCCCAACGTGGGGCTCGAACCCACGACCCTGAGATTAAGAGTCTCATGCTCTACCGACTGAGCTAGCCGGGCCTACATGTTTCAATGTGTGCAACAAGATGCTGGAGAACTTCCACCAGTCTGTGGTGGTGAGCTCCATCTACTGTGGTGTGGTCTGCTGGTGGAGCAGCATCAGTGCAAGAAACGCCAGCAGGATCAATAAAATCATTCACAAGGCCAGAGCCATCACTGGTCAAACCTGGAGATGTTTGAGTCAGTGAAGAGCAGGAGGTCACTGAACGAACTGTTCTCCATCATGGACACCCCCACCTCCTCCATGACACACTACAGAGACAAGTTTTAAAACGTTTTGGAAAATCATTCTGACCTTTCACCATTACACTGTAGACAGTGCAACAGCTCACCTCTGGGTGACACGTGAACACACTACTGCACTACCCTCCGTGTATCTTGTATTGTATCGCATGCATGGAGTACAGTTTTCCATATTACCCAAAGCCATTAATTCTGATGAGGGTATGACTCTTTTTATACACTGGAAGGCTTATGACAGGACTCACCTGACAGACAGACTTTAGTGACAGAGGGTTGATTCGCAGCAGGAGACTTTCTGCAACCAGAGAGAAACAAGTCAGTGCCTATTAAAATCAGGAGGCCTAATGTCTAACAAATGGTTGCATTATTTTTTCCACAGTGTGATTTGGTTTCAGCAGCAGTCAATGTTGCCACAGCAAAAACATGAAATAAGTGCTGCTTCAGTTCGCTGAACTGGTCACAGGTCAGATTTTCTACCATGTCATGCTGCCACATTGAATTCGGTTTTGGCCCACAGTGACCCCTCTCTCTCTCTGTCTGAGGTCATGCTGACTATGTCCACCTCTGGCAAACCTGATGCAACTGCAGCAACTGACCCAGTTAAGTGATCAGAGGGAGCTTTCATGATTCACATGAGGTTACCCCTTCTTCCACCAATAAAATAAAATGTCAATGTGTCCAATTTAGGTTTTCAATGCTGCTGCTCCTGCAAACCAGCTTTGGCTCAATGTGAGTGGTTCCTGCATGAAACCATCACATTAGGGAAGTTTCTTGTGTATTGGCGCCCCCAAGTGAGGAATTGTGGTATTTGAAATTGTGCCATCTAAACATATTCCTGAAAGCTAAAATCCACATGGAAATTTCATACAAAAAAAAAATCATGTCATGGATTTCTAAGTATACAAATGATAAAAAAAGCAGTATATACAATAGAAAAAACCTCCTTGCATATCTGAAGATGTTTTGCAGCATGTAATCACTCACGTAACACAACCAGATACTAGAATAAAATTATGACATGACTTACTTATAGGATGCACATTGTACATTTGTCAAAGTGGTGAAATTGTTCCTGACAGTCCGAAGGCTGGCCAGAACCTTTAAAAAACAAAATAAGAAAAAATGAGAACATAGAACCACAAGAGGGAAAGGTGGGGTTGAAATATGAGGAATATCTGCATGAAAAATACATTAAAAAAGGTATATAGAAATATTAAATTCCATTCATCATCATTACTATTACATAAGATTTAGGAATGACTTAGGTTAAAATGAGCATGTTTGTAAACCTGGGTTTTCTCATGTTATCTGAAACAGTGCATCTTATGAACAACAGCTTAAAGTTTTTATTACCTTTTAAGTGTCAAAAAGAAACATAATCATCACATGACACTGTGATTGTTTGGAGCTGATTGTAACCATTAGAAAGCAGAACTACACAGGACCAGTTCGACTGTAATGTTAGTTGAGGACAATGAGTCTAAAAAGATCTTGCCGTGCCCACTACAGGCCACCAGGGGGCAAAGACATAAATCATAACTGAGTGAGTGAGAGTGTCTGTATCCATGAGATGCTTCACATCTAAAAGCTCCTTGGGGACAGAGCATCATTGACTTGTAATCAGGTCTTACCTGCGCAAATGGAGTCACGATCAAGTCCTCTCCGTGCCTGAAATGGGATGTGAAACTATTGAGCAAAGACTGACACAAACAAACACACAGTTGAACAATGTGAATTTGACCCAACAGCAAACTCTCACAGTGATCATTTCAACTCACAGCTCTCCGACAATGGAAGAGTTTCGAGACAAGGACTTGGGCGACAGGTCGTAGTCGCTGTCAGAGCGGTACAAGAAGGACTCGCGCCGCTGGCCGTGGCTCGCCAGGTTGGGATGCAGAACCAGACCTGAACCTGGGGATGCCTGCGGGTCTGAAGGACTGCAGCACAATGACGGGCCATTCTCCACTTCAAAGCTGAAAGAGGAGAGCAAAAAAAAACAACAGTAACCAGTTAAATAAGAAAGACAAAATGTTCTTTTGGTATTTAGAGAGCACATGTATTATGAAATGAAAGCAGAGAATGGGTCTGAGTCATTCCTAAATCAACTGCAGGACGTCCATAAACAGATGATGGAGCAGACAATCATTCACATTGACTTATCAAATCATTATCATCATCATGTACTAAGTACTTTCAATAAGCTGCCACAAAGTACTGGCTTGCGCAACATGCTCACATATCCCATCCAGGAAAAGAGCTGGTTGCATAAACCCCTAAAATGGTTACTCACCCATCCATCCATGGCCTAAAAACCAAACTATTGTGCTCATTAAATAAGTATGCTTTGCTGGTCAGTGAGAGGAGGGGTTGTTTTATTGTAAACTGCTGCTCTTTGTCTTTGTCTCTCTGGAATACTGCACTCGACAGCTCCACTCATTCATCCCTGCTCAGTAGCATAGAGAGAAATCAGCTCCTTATGGTGTTTATGTCAGGCATTTTCTAGCGTTCATTTTTTTTCTGCCTCGTTCATTTTACAGTGACAGATACACTCAGCCGTATCTAATGGCCTATAAAACATACAACGGATCCTGTAAACAAGTTTCAGAGTCTGTATGTACCTGCTCAGGGAGCGCAGATGGCAGTTCAATCTGGAACAAACATCTCCTCTCATTGCTTGAGATTATTTTTTTTAATGTTTTTGTACAGCAAATAATTAAATAAAAAATACAATTGAAAACATGACCAGTCTAATGCAGGATAAAATCATTCAAATCATTTTTAATTCTGGCCATTTATAGAAATTATACATATACAGTCCAATACAAAAATATGCAATCAAAAAAAAAAAACAGCAGATAGTGGAAGAAGTCCTGACAGTGAACTCATCAAGAGACGCTCAGAGCAAAAGCAAACCGACAACAGCAAACATCTACAGTCCATCTCTCCAGCATGTTGGCTCATGCCACAGTGAAACCACCACAGATGCACAGACGGTTATAATCTGTGTGTCATCATGGAGTGGGTAGCAGGAGGAGAGGACGAGCTATTGTGTAACCAGATGATCAGGTCAGATGGACTGGAGTTTAGAGGTGAAAGGTCAGAAAGTGTCAAAGCCCAGCAGGAACAGCAGATGCCACAAATCATGACAAAAAAAAACAAAACAACAATAACTCACAAAGTCGTGAGTTTGGTTTGGATTATATGTATACACAGGTTGAGTCCGTGTAACTGATGTATTAGACGCACAAATCACATTAACATTTTTTAGTTCGACAGCAGGAGAAAAGTGCCTGCAATCACACATTTCATACTCACATTTCTACTCCAAAAATCTATCCTGTAATGGACCGACTGTAGCAAAGGTCACGTCACTTTTTGCCCCACATTTATCCCCCCCGCCTCCGTAATTTCTGCAACATGTGGGATTAACCAGGCACATATCCCACTGAGACACTCTGAGGCCCACACCTCTGCCAGAGAAGCTCAGATTAATGTGAAATGTGCAGACTCTGATTACACACACGCCGAACGATAAACGTCATTCCGGTTGCGCTTTGCGTCATCCAAATCCCAACTTCACAACATTAACAGCGTGCTTTACCTACAGCAATCTAATCCCTTAATCTGACGCTGGCAGGAAGCCACTATGTGTGTTAACGACACATATTTTCTGTAGATCCTGATTTACTGTAAAGCTCGTAGCAACTGTCTGGTACAAAGACTCTAAACAAAAGTCACATTTTGTTTCCTTTTGAATTCCACATTGCAATCTACTAATGACGCAAACATTCTAGACACATGTAGAGAGAAAAGAAAAACAGACAGACTAGAATAACAACTCGGAAACTAAAAGAAAAAGAAAAAGAAGGGACAATTTCAAAGTGCTAAAGAATCACCTGGGAGCCGAGAGGTGTGCTCTACCGACCACTTCCTCGCTGAAGTCAAAGTGCCCAACTCTGCACCTGGGGGACCTCCGTGGCATTCTTCTCTCCCTTCCACCTCCTCCCTCCTCATCAGGCAACAAAAAGCACCGGTACCGTGGCTGCTCACTCATACAAGTATCCGCATGCACACCCGCAAACACAGACAGACCCCCTTTCTGTGCAGCGACGGGCCACGTGCTGCAGTAACGTAAGCTTGGCAGACGCTAACAGGCAGATCTGGAGCTGGAGTAGCTCGCAGTCGCTCCGTTTATCTGACCGCCTGGGCTTTTTCCCTCTTTATTAAACCGCTGCAGATTAGTCAGTGTGTTCATCATCCCGCCCCGCCCTTCACACGGCCACCTATGATGTCCTATAAAAACATATGCACTAGAGTTCAGAAGGAAAGGGGTATTAAAGTGGATTTATATGCCAATGTAGAAATTCTCATTAATGCGCATACGGAGATATTTACCAGAGGGGAAAAAAACATGCCTACGGCTCTCAGGTCACATCGACTTAAAATCACAATCAGCACAAAAAAACTCGACCTTTTCACCTTTGCAATAAAATGTCGCCTCACAAATGTTCATTTTCCTGCATTAAGAATTAAAACAGCATTACCAGGAACACAGAAGAATACAAAGGAGATTGCAGTTCATTCTTTAGGAAGGAGAGCAGGGGTGAGATGCTCAGAGGAGGGACTGTAAGTAGGGTAGAGGTGTGTGGGACAAGGTTCCTAAGCTGTTGTTGAGAGATGATCATGATCTCCAAAACCATGTGATGAGATACAACAATCATCCTGTTAAAGTGTAAAAATAATGGTTGTAAATGTTTGAGATTTCAGGGATAAATGTCATCATTTAGGACGGACAGGACTTTACGTCTTTGACAAACTGCGATTACAAAATGACCTGAAATAACGTTAACGTTCTGGCAGGAGAAAGTGAATTATTAGTAAAACTCAGTGTGAGCTTATCTCCATGTCAGTGTTAATACATTGTACGGATGCATCAGTACTAGCATTAGAGCTATCTGAGTAAGCCGAAAGTGACCCCGACAGCGTGACTGGGTGAGGTTTGAAAGACTGAGAAGAACCAGAGCATCCCATTATCATCTGAGTGAAAACAGAGGGGGAAAAAAAAGAAACAGACTGGCTTCCATAACCAAGACCACCACTATATAAATACAGATTTTTAAAAACACGGACTCCAACTTCACACTCCGGATCCAGAGAATAAACCGAGCACTGTTACTCATATAAATAATCATGAGCACTTGATGATGAGCACTTATTCACGTGAGGGTCGAGGAAGACATTTCTCTTAAGAACAGCACATCCAAGAGGAAAAAAACACTCTGCTCTGCTCGGTTTGTACTTTCTAATGTTTCAACAATAGCAACATTTTTATGATGAAATAATGTAAGATCTCTGGCACATTTCAACACATGAATAAAAGTAAATCTCCCCACTGTGGGACGAATAAAGGTTTATCTTATCTTATCTTATCTTAAAGTAGCGCCGAAACAGGATGTGCCTTGAAAGCAACACAGATAAATTTATTTCATAAAATCCTCTTTATTTGTCCAAACTATTGTAATTTTGCTGCCACTTCTGGGCACTCAGTAGCTACAGAACAGTAAATGGATGCATTTTTAAAGTACTTTTCTTGTCTAACAGCCACTCAAAGCGCTTTACAACACATGTCACACTCCTATTCACACACACACTCACAGTTAATAAGAGCGATTTCTTGCTCAGGGACACGTTGACATGCAGACTGGAGGAGCATCGAACCACAGACCTTCTGATTCGTGGAAGAGCCGCTGTTCATCACCTCTGCTGTTGCTTTTCCTGAGGTTTCTAACAAGTTTTTCTTCCCTTCTCTTTCATTTTTGAGTTCATTATCCACATTGAGCATCTAAAGATAGAGCATGTCTTCTGAGAAAAATGATTAAACTTCACTGGATTTAAGATGGAAAACTGCAGCCAACTACCCTCAGACTCTTCATATGTTACTGGCAGCGTGTGTTTCCCATGTTTTTACATTCTCTTTGATAAATCCCTCTCCCAGACTCTAACTCACCCTGGAGCAGGGACATTTTTGGCAGCTTGAAATAAACTACTGCTGAGGGTCTGTGTGAGTTGCTAAATAAATGCCAGATAACCATCAAGCTCTTTAAAAACACAATAAATAAGAATAAATAAATAAACAGAGTTGACAGATGAAGACAAACGGAATGAAACAACAGCTCTCTCCATCTTCATCTCAGACAAACACACCAGCCGAATTCTTACCAGGTGTTCGCTACGGTGAAGCGTCTGTATCGACGGAGATGCTTGTTTACCACCTGTTTGCGAAAGCACCTCGGTGAGTTGCGTGGTGACACTTTCTGACCAGGATTGCCAGCAACAGCGCTGCACGCCTCTGCCTGGCCCGACCTGAGTTCCCTGTTCTCTCCACTGGCTTCCATTAGTGATCTACAACCAGTCCAACCAAGTCCAGTGATGCCACTTTCCAGGCCTTTAGAAGTGGCGGCCTTCCCAAGAAACAGCTGAAATCACACTATATGGAAACCTATCAGAGCCTTTTCCAATAAGAAAAAATAGTTATTGTATTATACTCAGATCTCAACAAGACACATTGAAGACAAGAGCTCCTGAGAGATCAAATGCATGCTACTGATCTACTCATGTACTCAGAAGAATATGACTCTGAGTATATGATTAATGCGATTGGTAGATATCTTTCAGACGCCCCCCTCAGTCCCTGAAATGTTTATGATGCAAATCAAATTCCAAAACAACATCATCAACAAGCTGATTGGCTAATCAATGACAGCTGGAAAATACCACCAAAAGTTGCGGTGCGTCCACAGCGACATGCAATAAGCGGAGCAAAAGTTTTCCAGCTCCCGACCTTTAATCCAGATAAATGCAACCCGTGGCTTTAAAAAGCAGTAGAGCAGAGTACGAGTGCTGCCGAGATGAAAGCAACTGATGAGACGGTCAATGGCCAGAAAGTCCGTAATCATCTGTGGTTCAGTGAGGTGAATCATAGTGCTTCAAAGAAAAAAGGATATATATGGCAAATTGACATTCAATGATCATCATAAAAACTCCCTTTAATCCATATTGCCTGCATTAATGCTGCCATGGAACAGCAGCCTACTGTGCTCTCACAGACACAACATTAACAGCGCATTCAACTAAATGACTGCCAAATCATTTCGTACCATCTGATGCTTCAGAAAAATGTGTGTTCTTCTCAAAGGCACAGGGTTACAGCTATTACTGTAAGAAACAACTGAGAGTGAAGACAAAAACAAGGTGTTGACACACACACACACACACACACACACACACACACCAAAATAAATATAAAAATGTCACGGCCAACTTTGCTGCTAATTTGCAAATCTGATGGTGAGATGGGAGAAAACACCGTCACCATCATCAAACACACCAGCCTCCCACTATTCCCAGCACACAATTTGCTCTGATATTCTGTTCCTGCAAAAAGACAAAACTTTCAACTAAAACCAGAACAAAAAGCAAATTATACTCACCAAGTATTACAATCCTCCTCAGACAGCAGTGATACCTCACAATACATCTGCATTACTTCTATATGAAACCCTCACCGCAATGATCGTCCTTTGTTGCTCTGAGCCTTACCTGTCAGGGTCAGCGTGCGTGATGTCGATGCGGGGCAGAGAGACGATGGGCAGACTCGTGGGTCTGGTCCGGGTCACTGGATCTTCGTCGGGCGTTAATGATCTGCCCCTGTCCCTCTCCTTCTCCGCCTGACGCCATGATAGCGGAGGCAATTGCAGGTTGCCAGAAAAGCGCCTGTGGACTTTGCACAGCTCTACCCCGAGGGTGCTGCCTGCGGGGAACTGTCCCACAGGTGGCTCCTTGTTCTCCTGAGGGTAGAAAAAAAAGGAGAAATAAGAATTACAATGAATCATTTGATTAGATTTCCATGAAATTGTCTCATAACATTCCCTACGGATAGGCTTTGTGGTGAATAAACAGGAGGGTGAAATTAGTATCAGGTGTTGCTTCTTGAAATAGAAAAGCTGAAACAAATGTTATTGTGTACAGTATCACAAAAACAAGATTAATTAGAAATAAAGATTTCACAGTTTTCCAAAACAAAAAAAGGATATAATCAATAGAGCCAGAAGTTAAAACAATGAAAAGGAAAATAAAAATGAAGCATTGCATAGCAGAGAGGCAAAAAAAGAAGATTTAAGAGACCGATTGAGATCACATAAACACGACTGTTCCACAGAGACTCAAAAAAGTCCAAATGTTTAGACAATAACTAAACAAACTTCCCGGCACGTATCTCTGATTTTACATACAGCATATTGGCAACATTCATGTTTTTACATTCTTCACCACACAGAGAAAAATTAACCACTTCATCAAAGCCTATTTCAGTCCGTCGACACTCGAGCTGCCAATTGACATTTTAAATAAGCTGTGCTGAATATAAATCGTGCGTTTAATGTGTCTGTGTGAGTGTGAAGGTTTCAGTAAGGAGCGCTGGGTGCTTCACTGGGATGACGGGTTGTAAACAAGCTGGGGCACCGAGGACGCCGAGGAGGCCTGCCAGAGCTCGTTCTGCATATATCAACCTCTACTTTACGTTCGCCGCATGCAAGTGTTAATGAAACACTCTGATGGGCTTCAAATGAACGAGGGGGGAAAGAGAGGCACGATGCTGTCGAGGGAGGGAAATGGAGCATCGAGGAACTCCTAGAACACGGCTTTGGGAAACAGGAAAACATTTGTCTTTTTGGTGTGTAGTGCAGGAGACAAGACAGAGAAGAGTGTGAACCACAGAGGTTGATGGCAAGTGAGAGAGTGTGAGAAGAAAGAGTGAAGTCATAGTAGTCTGACCTCAGTGTCATCAGGGCCGACAAGACCAAGCCTATACACAATCGACTACTAGAAAATATCAATATTTGGGAGACAAACTACGTAATGATGAAAATATTTCTAAATGATCTCAAACCTACTTTGGCATTTCTCTACTGAAATATTAATCTCAATGTGAGAAAATAGTGAAAAATGCACATCACAACTTCCTGAACCTCAGGGTGTCATCTTCAAATGTCTCTTTTTGTCCGATCAACAGTTCAGAAACCAGAGGTAATTAATTTACTCTCCTAACAGAATTAAAAGAAGCTGAACCTGTGATTTTTAAACAATTGTCAAAACTGATGCAGATTGATCAGTATTATTCTGCAGGATTCAATAAAAAATCTGATCAATTTTCACGTCACAGAAATGACAGCAGCTCCTAAAAATAAAACACCATGCTGACTTGTAGCATTTACCTCTGTTTGGTAACAAGTCAAAATGACCAAGGTGATAACACATCAACATCTGTCTTGTTGAGGAGGAAAAACTGTAAGTTATGTCTCCCAAGGGATCAGGCAACACTGTCATCTGCTCCCCTTAAAACTTCTTCTTTACTGCACCGAGACAAGTGCGTTTCAAGTCCAAATTGGCTCTTGGTCATGGACAGTGAGCTCTTCTCTGAAGGCTTTAAATGACAGTGGTGCAAGTAGTGATGAAAAGAGAGATGAAAGGTCAAAAGGAAAAACTATAAAATTCACATTAATGAGCGTGAGTGAAGTGAGATAGAGGGGTGTCACATGATGAGGTAGAGAGCCAATGGCAATTAAGAAAAAAGGGAGACAACAGTCAGAAACAGGAAGGCGTCCCACCTCCTCTTTCCAGTGAAAGTGACGGTAATGGCAGGAACACGCCAACTGGGAAGCAACATGAATGAGCAGCAGAAAGCACAGACCGAGACAGGAGTCTGCCTTCCTTTCTGATTGTCAGTGAACACAGCTCTACTCCTCTGCTCCTTCTAGGAAGTGCAATTTGTCTGATTTATCGTGTGTGTCTCTTTAAAGACACAATCTTCCCATCCCAGGGAAAATGGCTGAAAATTAAATCTGGCAAAACATAAATCTGCTCTGACAACTCTGTTTGACAAGAGTGATTGTGTAAATGGAAACAAGTCCCAGATCAAACATAATAAGCAGAGGTCTAAATAGTCTCTTGTCAATATGTCAGAGTGCTGTCGCTGTTTCAAAGCAAAATTATTCATCAATTGTGTATGGATTGCATTTCCGACATCTGGACATGTAATCCTAGTTCTTCATCGATCCCATGTCCCAGTCCAAATGGCATTTGGCAGAGGAGACACTGCTCATTTACTTTGAGCGTATGTCTGTCTATAAGGCAGGAGCAGGATAAAAATCATTTTAGAATTCAAAACAACAGAATATTTAGAAACCCTGATTTCTCCTATGTGCCAACACACGGTCATACAAGGACAGGAAGGGAGATGAAAGGTAACACAATGAGTCTAGAACAGAGGTAGTGTCAAACAGAGGTGGAGTGGGTGTTTTCTCCATGAAGATAAAAGGCCTTTCTTGGCCGCAGAGCCTAAACAACTCCAGTGTTCTCTGGGAGACTTCCAAAAAAGTCTTTCTGAAGCAGGTGATGTAAATGAGACGGAGAGAGGAGCAAAGCTCTAACAGCACGGCTTGATGTAGTGGCTGAATTATTGAGTCGAGGAGCCGAAGAAAAAAGAAATCAAAGACTGCTTTAATTATTAACTGCACACTTCAACGTGTTTTCTGAGGTGTAAACTAAATGATATGACTGTGTCGTGATGAAACACCTCAACGCTGGCATTGACATTTCTTACCAAATGTATAAAAATTGGCAATTCACGTGTTGAAAATGGCTCAACACACCATCTGCTGTTTTTAATCATCCTTAACCTTGTAAAGCCAACGCTGACATAGAGTCGCTGTTTTCGTCATGAGATGTATGTAAAAAAAAAAAAAAAAAAAAAAAAAAGACTGTTAACGCCCTCGAATCAGAGGTGGTGGCCCACCTCCCCCTGCCCCCACCCTTGAGTGAAGCATTACCAGACTGCATTCTTTCCCTTGATGATGATCCCATGATAAACAGCAGGGCTACAGCTACATACTGACACTCCCTCACAGACACATACACACACGTCTCTCTGAGCCTCAGCTACAAAGCAGGTACCACACAGACACTTTCACAAGCGGCCATGAATGTGCTTCTGGTGACTGTCAAGGCTCCGGCGTGGACACAGAGAGTCTGACCGCAGCTGCTTACAGCTGCTCAGCTCTGACTCCCAGTTGGTTGTCAGTCTGTCAAACTGTCATCACGTCACTCTGGTCAGTGTTTCCGTACCTCCTGCGTCACGCTCTACGTGGCCACAAGGCCGCGCTCCCTACAAGTGGTTTTCCTGCGCAGGCCTCTGCTGCAGCTTTTAAATATGCTGGCACGGAGGGAGCGAGCAGATTTTGGGGGTGTAGTTACTTTAAGAAGAATTTGAATAAAAGCTGGGGGATGGACACTCAAGGGTGTGGAGAGGTGAAGAGCAGCAGATGTCTGTACAGAACCACATTTGACTTTTCTGTGAAATGAAGAAAAAAATGAGTTGAAAATGAGCTTCTATAACCATGGTGAAATACATAATTCATACATATAATTTAACTTGTACTTCATTAGTATTTGAATCTTGAACTATGCCACACAAGTGTTATCTTCAATGAAATGTTATTAAGAGCTGAAAGAAGAACTTTTAGTAAAAGTAGTGATATCACAGTGTAAAAATACTCTATTTCATGTAAAAATACATAAAACTAGCATATATATTTAAAGTTAAAGTATTCATTATGCAGGATGGCCCGTTTCACCGGATTTAGTGTTGCATTAATCTATAAGCGTCACCAATGCTGGTGAAGGTTGAGCTAATTTCAACTACTTTCTATAGTACTGGGTAGTTTAATCCATAATAATAAATCAGAATTTAACAGTTGACTTATATTTTGAATTAATAGCATGAGTCTGCAAAATAACTACAACATTGGCTTCCAGATGTAGTGAAATAGAAGTGTAAAATAGTAGTAGTATAAAAAGAAAAAGCAGCCTAAAATGAAAACACTCAAGTAAAAGAACCTCAGAATTACACTTAAATATAGAGTTTATATAAATCTTGATGTCAGCCATTGATTTTTTTTCCATCTTGATAAAGACTAATGAATTGTGTAGACTATAAGGACAATGATAGAAATAAATATTGTTATTGTTATTGTATTGTTAATATTGCTCTATCACCATCTAACTTAAATATATTTGGTTTTTATAAAATGTATTACACATAGGTAACTATTTTCCTGGTGCTATTACAAAGCCTCACATGTATCTCAAATACTACAGGAACTATGAAGTAGCTATTAGTAGTAGATATATTACAGTACACTAAAGTACAGAAAACCTTTAAACATTAAAGAAGTCTGCACAAACATTCCCACCAGCGGAGTATAAATAAGTATTTCTGGTGCTATTAATTGAAGGTTTTCATTCCAAAATGAGATGCTGACCTTCTGAAGAATGCGTCTGCTATTACCAAAATCACTGCTGGCATTAAAGTCATCATCATTCATCCCTCGTATTACTGGACATTAGACTGGATTAAATTACATATTTCATCTATAAAAAGTGAGAAATGAACCGCATTAAACAAGCGTAAAAATATTTTTGCATTACCATAAATTTTTAGCGGCTAACTAGTTATGAATTCCCAAGGGGTTACAGGGTGATGGAGGCCAGTCCCAGCAGGAAAACTTTCATCATCCAGGACGTAGCTTGGCCTCTGAGCTCCTGTTGGACAATGTCAAAGTAAATGATCTGGCGTGCCTGCCCAGTCATAAACACCGGTGGCGTGGAGGAGAAACAGATGGGCCTCTCTGTCAGATCTGTCCTTCCTCCTCTCATCCATGTTTCCATTCAGTCAATGCCCTGAATGTCTCCTGGTGTGAACTGTCTTATAACGCCTCTCCTCCTCTTCCCGCTCTCTGCCTCCTTCTAAACTCTGCATCACTCCTCAACTCTTCGTCTTTATCATCTTCCTAACTCGCACACACGCTGTCCCTCACCCGCCGTCTCCGTTCCAAGACACACACACATACACACACACACCATCTCGCTCTCTGCAGCGTGTCCTGCCAGATAGCGATCTGTTGTGTACAGTACAGTCATCTGTTTATGAGTCACCGACCACCGCACAGACATGCTGCACCTTGCTGCCTCGGTGTATTCCCACTAGAGCTCACTGTATTGTTGTTCGAGAGGCAAACGTGACGAAATTTACAGTAACTGTGCAAACTGCAGAATGAGGCTGTAAACTTTACAGATACGTGTTTCAGATAAAGAGGAATCACGAGTGGCCGTGCAGCAAATGCATGGACGGATTCACGGTTGCACAGATGGATGGTTGGAAAAAAAAAAATCAATACTTACATCGCCTGGTGTAACTCCCTGTGCACTACTGCTTTTCTTCATCCTGCGGGATGTTCGGCCAGACTCTCTCTCTCTCTCTCTGATCCTCTCTCTGAAAAACGCAGTTCTTTCCTGCTTCTCCTGCTCCGGGCAGCCCTCAGCAGTACGCCTGCACATGGGATACAGAGAGGAGGGTGGGGGCAATGATAAGGTATCCAGTTCCAAAAAGTTATTCTGCCTCCCTCACAGTCAACATCACGTCTGCAATTCTGGTCAGACTTGCGTTATTGTTCTGGCTCAGTGATGCAGTTCTGTGTGCGGTAATTTGACAAGTCTACAGTGTGTTGCATTACATAATTTTCACAAAAACGCAGACGTTACATGAACTGTTAGATGGATTACCTAAGTCAGCAGTTACAAGTTTGTGCAAGTAGACATTCACACTGTAGTTAAATGAATGGAAACACAAAAAACATAAAAAGGGGTATAAAACAGAACTATGTGGCTTGGAACCTTTTTAATATGAGTTCCAGTAATGCTATGTTTAAGTTTTGGTATCAATGCCACAACAATACTTTTGAAATACCTCACTTTTTAGGAACATTTTCAGCTGGTCTGTCATTCAATCACCCTATTTCTGACTCAAATATCTGAACACCTATTTGATGGATTGCAATAAAATTTAGTACAGATATTCATGGTTCCAAGAAAATGCTACTTTGGTGATCCCCTGATTTTTCCTTTAGTGCCACCATGAGGTTCATATTTCTGGTTTTAAGTGAAATATCTTGACAACTATTGGATCTCTCAAAGAAAAGGTAAATAACTCTTACAAACTTGGTAGATGCCAGCTTTCAGTTCTCAGTGCTCTTTGTTAGAGAAACAGGTACCAAAAAAAATGAGGTTCAGCTTTGTGAGTAACAGTGATAAATAAATGTGAACAAAAACAATGCTCCTTCAACCCCGGTGTGTATCGCTCTGTAAAATACACTCTGTGAGAATGATTGAGTGAAAAAGAGTTACATGACACAGAGACTTTTCTGTGTTTGTGCCTGAAGGTCTTTTAGTCTCGTCCTGTCTGTCAGCCTCTTCTGAATCCAGTGACTGTACACTCATCAATTATAGAATGACCACAGCGGGTGGAAACAGGCAGACATGAGTGACTAATCTATGTGACAGAAATGAATCGATATTTTCCATGTCACTATCGATCCCCCTTGTGTTGCCCCTATATTACCCCTTATTTGGCAGGCACTGTGTCCTTGTGTTAAAGTCAGTGTAGGACTGCCGGCGAGGGAGTCTGTTGTTGGTGCTTTCCAGCTGCTGCCAAGTCAAGCGGCATGAAAAGAGAATTTCTCAGCTGTACAAACAAGCCAATCTAGCGTGTAGCTTTCCAAACAAACCTCTACTGTATATGTGCGGCTCCCTGCTGCCCTCAGTTATAGTGGAAAAAACGTCATGAGAGGTGAAATGACAACAGATAACACATTTAACTGAGCATCTGTAGGACGACTCTTCAGCTGCCAGTTCAAATCTCAGCAGGAGGGAAAGGTTCTCAATAATGTATGAGGTTGCCCATATGTGTCCATTATAGGTTTCACAAGAACACCATTCAAACTCTTCATACTTCATGACAGAGGTTTCAAGTTGATGGTTAAGCTGTGGTGGTTCTTGTGACTATGACAAGAAAAAGTACTGTAGAAACTGAATGTAGAATCAGCCAACTGTTTAGAGACTTAAAACAGTTGTCCAATTTTTCTGTAAACAGAGAAGAATGTTATTTATGTTCCTCAGTATTAAACTATTTCAATTTTCAGGATGTACTACAATTACATCAAATTATCTTCAATCATAACAAACCCCCAAAATAATGATGTTTAAACAAGACTGACAGTCTGTGAGGCTGCATTCAGGCACAGCGACACTAAATGCAGCTAAATGCCAATGTCAGCATGCAAATATGTTCATATTGACAATGTTAAAATGCTAAAATAAAAGAAAAAAAATGGCGGCATTACATGGAAATCAGGGATCTATCAAAGTCAGTAGGATTCACCCTCTGGGGGCCATGAATGTCTGTACAAACTACTACATAATTCACTACGTAATCCATTGCAAGGCCATTAAGATAATGCAGCATTGTCAATGTTAAAAATTGTGAAGTTACTTTTTACATTGATCAAGTACACTGGCCCAGACAACATAATGACAGCTTGTTCAGACTTACTTAATAAAAACTAAAACCATTTAGCAGCTCAAAACCAGGGCTCCTCTTCAGCTAAATAAGTGCTTAAACTATGATCCTCTCAGATAGCACCATTTGAAAAATTTGACAAGAAAATAGTTTTTTGCCATCAGAAAATTTCAGCGTTCCAAAGTGCATATCATTAATATATTATCCTCACTGATAGTCTCAGTACACCAAAAAACCCTTTGCCCTGTGTCCCTACGTAAATGTCAAGATGTTACAAATTATCATTGGAGGAATGGACACCAGAGCTGAGAACTACTTTACCAAACAAGCAAAAAGCAAAGAAAAAAGCCACCAGTAAAAGGTCATGTCAAATCATGTCATGTAAGTCCGGCAATGATGGGCCTGAACCTACAATTTTAAAGCTTTAAGACCATTAGCACAAATGATCAGAGGACAGGTACAGAAAGGTCGACGTGTCCATGTGCCATCTCGGACACTAAGGAGCACTTGCACACCCTACCCCGAAGGATCAATAAACCCTAAAAGTGTAGCTGTGTTAAATTTTGTAACGAGCAGTTAAGGGAGCTGTCAGACAACTTATTATGAATTCAGGCGGTGTACTCTGTATAATGGTTTGTTTCTGTGCTTCAAAAGTTTGTTTTTGAAGGTTCTGATGTCTCCAAGGACTCGACTAGTGCAAGGAAAGCATCGCAGTTCCAGGAAACAACGCGGTATAACATCACTCCAAAGCCTGGGTGATTTAATGATGGACAGAAACACACGTAGGACTTCAACTCTCAATCATCAACACCAAGGACACACACTCCGCATTCAATGGAATTTTTTGGCCACAGCTGCAATCCCATAATGAACAAGTAAATAAGATTGAACCATACCACTGCTGCATAGTTTTCCTCAATGAGTTAGTTACACCGCCAGCTTAGGTTTTAATCAAGAGGAGTGCATGCGTGGCCGCTATTTTGGAGAGCTAATGACTTCCATGATCCATTGAGCTGTTGATTCAATCAATGAATTGTTTCACCTGTAAAGTGTCAGACAATAGTAAAAGAAAAATGGCCATCAGACTTTCTCAGAGCATCTTCAAATTGCTTGTTTAGCCCACCAACACACAGTTTTAAATTTGAAATGACGTAAAATTGACAAATATGATAAGCGTTATATAGCTTTATAAATTACTTACACAATTAATTGATTATCAGATGTCAAACAATTTTCTGTCAATTCACAGATCAAGAAATCCTTTCAGCGTCACTTTTCTGTCAATCTCAACATTTGTAGCACATAGTCTGACTATACACATCGTAGAACTGATACTTACGGGCTTACTAAGCATTTTTCATTGTGATCTTTTGTCAGTGTTTTGCTCCATTTTGAATATCTTAGACTGACAGCACATAGTTGAGCACTTTGAAAGGACACATCAGTGACTGTGTTCAAGTCTATTATCTAAGAAACCTTCACTTTTTTTTTTTACAGAATTACTCACCAAGAAAAAATGAATCTTTCAGTAAGCTTACTGAAGGAAATGAAATGAAAACGGTTGTTAGAAATTTATTTTCTAGCCAGGCTTTTTCCTTGCCAGCAGCATTTCAGTGAAAAGGTCAGGGCTTTGCCAGTACATTCAGGGAAAGGATGAGACTCTGAAGAGAATTTAAACCTAAAACCCCGGAGACCACTCGCTCAAAACAAAGAGGATCCTTGGACAAAAGACTGCTGATTGAAAATGCACCCCTGCCTCCACTTTTTAGACAAACAAGCTTGGAGTAACCTCTCATTGCTGTAACCCCAGCAATAGGTCATCCCCATGGTGGCTGCCTGTACCTCTAGAAATAATTGGTTGTTGATGTGAAGCAGGCAACAGAATGCACGGTCATGAGGAAGCACTCGAGGTGCTGATTGTAAGGATTTGCCTTGGCTTTTCAAGAGAACACCAGGGATCGCTGTGTTGCGTGTATATCATCACTGCAATAGAGTGAAAATGATTAAAGCCGACCACACTTGCTTAATTCAAGGACAATGCAAAGGCCATGGACAGACTTTGCTTGTGGCTATTATTTCTTCCATTCAAAGTTGGAGCTTGAAAAAAAAAAAAATAATGAATTAAGTATGTATGAGTAAAATATGTCATCTCTGGAGAGGAAAGGCACTGCAGCAGATTAATCATCTTGCGTCATTTTCCCAAAAACGCTGCATACAGCGCTGTGGTGGTGGGTTTGGGGGAGCGAGCTTTAACGACTTATCTATTAGTGGATTGATGGAAAATTAATTGGCAACAATTAATTTATCATTTAAGTCATTTGTTGAGCATGAATGACAAACATTTACAGCTTCTTACATTTTATATGATTATAAATTGTACGTTTTGGGCTTTGGATTGTTGGGCCGACAAACCAAGCTCTTTAAAGACACCAACTTGGGCTCTATTATAGTTAAGTGTAACTATTGTAAGTGGTTTTCATGGTTAGTGGTTTTGTGTGGTTTCCCACTGGTGCACATAAAGCGAACCAAGAGCTCTGAACTACCCGCAGGCATGAATGTGAGTGTTCATGGGCTTGTGTATGCGATGTGCTAATGACCTGTTCAGACCGTTTCCCTGACTTTTACCCTGTGTGTGCTGGAAGAGACATCAGTCGCCCACCGCCATCCCCATTGGCCCTAAACAAGAATAAACAGGCATAGAGAATGGATGGACTTTGAGGCTATCTGCTATATACGGCACTCCCCTACTACCATCTTAAAACAGCCTGTAATGTAAATGGGCGACTCCCAACGCTATCATTTCAACCAATATTTGCACTTTTGCCCCATCACTTACATAAGGGGTCAACGGGGCTGCATTGCTGGCAGCAGTGAGTGAAATGTTCCCATCTGAATAGTAAATCTCACAGCGTCCGTGCACAATGGAGAGCTGTGGAGGGTGAGTCAGTAGCCGTCATACATTTAAAACCACTGGACGCCCACACAAAGGTAGCTTTTGTGATGCCGAAACAAGGAGGCTCAAGAACCCATGTTGGGAACTGCGTTGATATTACGTTCAATTGCTCAGCCGTACAACAATGGGAGCTTTCAAACCCATCTGTGAGCCACAACAATGATGGTGTTTAGGATTCTACTGTGGTCAGTCAGTCAAATGAAGGAACCATTAAGACCAAAAAAAAACAAAGAACATACTGTGCACTTATTGAGCAAATTGACTCAACTTACCCAGGTCTGATCCGTTCAGAGGAAAATTAGTCTTTATTTAACCTGAGCCTTCAGATACGCACTCATCAACTTGTGGGCGCGAAATAGAGAAGTGAGCAGCACTAGTCACAAGACATGGCAGCTGTTGACAGAGCGGCAGGTCCTGCTTGACTGCTGGGCCTGTCCACATTTATTCAATCTAAACAACACCACACCCACTTTATTCACACCACAGGAGCAGCACTTTGAACCCATTAAAAGCCCATTTAAAATTGTTCAGTCTCCACAGAATTATTTTGTCTGTCTCTTCTCCAAAGTTTAAGTTTCTCAAAAAAAAAAAAAAAAAAAAAAAGCTTTGAGGTCATTTTCTGACACAGAGCTAAACTTTAATGACCAAATAAAAAAGATTGTGCAATCTTGTTTTATCACCTCAGAAATATATCCAAGATAGAATAGTTTCTCCTTCTGACCTTGAAAATAATCGCTGCGGTTCTCGCTGAAAGGCCTCCTGGGAACTGAAAGGCAACTCACAGAGGAACGGGCCAAAGTCACCATCGCACTTTATATTTAGTTCAAAGGCAAGACTTCAGTATTTCATCCTATTGCATCTATACTGGAGTCATTTTTCTGATAGCGTTTGAAAGCATTTAAACATTTTATTGTTTATTTGTCAGGTCTAATCTTTCAAAAATCACTCTTGGCGATCCCTAGGAGCAAAAAGGAGACAAAGAGAAAGTTTAATAAGATGGGCCTCTTCTGGTTCGGTCCCCAGGGCACAGAACAACCCTGCCTGAAGCACAAACTCTCCAAACTCACCGTTTTAATTACACAGCCACAAGGCACTTCCATTCTAACAGCACAAGTGGGATGAAAAATAGTACACTGTATTGCTGTCATTAGTCCATTTACCACGACACTGAGGCGTGCAGCCTTTTGTTTCATTCGTTCTGCAATCTGCTCCATGAAAATAAAGTTATTTTAGAAGTAGCAGCTGCAGAGAACTGATAACAAATGATAGATGAATGGCCAGGAGGACAGATACTAATATGTTGTTGCTCATAATGCAGATCACACCTACTAAAACTCTGCATCGCTCCAGGCTTACTTTGTGTCTGGGGCTGAAAATATATATATTCTGTACAACAAAAACTGCCATGATAGATCTCCAACTGAATTTAATTTAAATGAAAAATATGAAACCCAGGGATAAGACGCTGAATATTTCTTACCTGGAATATCTACATGCAATAATTAATATACGGACAAACATTACTTCTAAGTTGCACTGCTGCTTTACTATATGAGCAAATGACATTCACAGATACACAACAACACAAACACTTTGCTGTATTCACTGGCTGCCATTTGTTAATCACTTTATCACATACACACTTTCTGTGCTACAAATCTCTAAAGCCTATCTGCGCGACTACCCTCTTAGACACATCCATCATTATGTAATTTAATCCACAACAAAAATACGACACCAATCAATATTTGTCCAGACTTGTTAAATGGTTAATTTCTTATGAATATATAAGATAATGAACTGTATGTCAAGGGAAAAAAATACTTGCTGGAAGGCTGCAATAAGTTTAAAGGCAAACACTTTTCTAATCTTATCCTTCCTTCCCACACTGTTTGTGTGGGCATGTCCAGCACACAAAGCAGTTGTTGCACTCCATGCCGGTGCCCTTACACTCACTGACTAAGTCAGGCAGTAATAATAACCATGGAATAATATATATATTGGAACTTATTGAATTCTACAGAGAGGGACAGACAAAGTTATAGATTACAAACAGCTTCTCTCCATTTAGGGAGAGCTGGAATGTTTAGTTGATTAATTGATTAGTTGATTGACAAAAGATTAATCTATTATCAAATTAGTTGCAGTTGATTTCACAAGTGATTTTCGAAGCAAAGATACTGCTTCTCGTTGTCTTAAATTATAATATGCTGAACATTTTGGGGTTGTTGGTGGGACAAAACAAGCAATTTGAAGATGTCACCTTGGGCTCTGCATGGGGAACTGTGATGAATTATTAAAACACTATAATGTAATTGTAAGCAGATGTGCAAATGGTAATTAATGTATTTGTCAACCGCTTCAACTCCTCCTGTTGGCGCCCATAAGTGGCAATGACAATATACTGTAGTAAACCACAGTTACATAATATATGTCTTGAGCAGCTGTAATTGCTGACAAAGACTGTACATTAAGAAAGACTTAAAACTTTCCTTATATTGTTATAAACCATACATTAAATGTGTATATAGTGCTGTATGCTAGCATGGGGTTAAAATAAAGTTTTACTGTAAAGCAAAGCTGTCAATGTTCATTTAACTCTCAGGATGTACATTTCAACACAGGTTCTTCTATCATGTCATTTCAGTAGATACCTACATCATTCAACAGTATTTTTAACACTCACCCTATGACTGCAGAAAAAATGCCAATCACTTGTCAACTTAGATAACTTGTCAATGAAAAATCCAAACTAACACAGCAGAATCTTTGCTGTTTGCATTTGCATCCAGTGCAGTGAAGCAGATTCCAGCAGAAATGAACTTTTGAGCTGAGTGAGGGCTGAGAGGACTTTGTTGAGGTGGGAGAGAAACAACACTCCAATTTGTGGCGGCTGAAAGATGACGTCACTGTGGAGGCCACATGCAGGGAACCCACTGCCCTACTGTACGGGCATAAAGAGAGAGACTGAACAGGCCAGACTGTGTGAGCCCGCTGCCACTGGGTCACATGTCACAAGGCCGTTTTAGGATTGTTCTGCTGTCGCACCATATGTTTTGTCATGATGGGATCACAAATATCGTCCCAAAAACAAGACAAAGCTCTGTCATCTCACAAAGCTTGACTGGTTTTAAAATTAGGATTGGGAGAAAATTGTGCTTTTTGTGCTAGTGTACCTGCCTTAAATGAAGATTAACTCCATCTCTGTCACGTAATAATGACGGGTCAATACCATCTTCTTCTGCTTACCACAATGTGCTCCTTTGATTGCATTCAGCATTCATCACAGCTCCATTGACCTTGTTGTAATTAGACAAAAAGAAGTGAATAAAAGCTTAATTCATCATGAGCTTTTAATGCCGTGTTACTGCACTAATGCAGACACCTATGAAACCATTTCAGAGAGAAAAGAAAGAAATGAGAAATAATTGGTGGGCCGGGACACACGGCTACTGTGACTCTGGATGAGTCACTGTTCGATTGGAGTTACTGAAGAAGCCCAATAATTAAGAGGGAGTGCCATTCTGTCAAATTCAAACACCCACACACACATACACTAATTACTTCATCACATTCAAGTCACCCTATTTAAACGTCCTGTGATTGAAGCACCGTCCGTGTCAGCGCTTCAGTTATCCGTTCACAAGACAAAACTTTCCACTGCCAGCTACATGGATTCAAGCTCTTAGGGTGAATCATAACAAATGACTTGGAAGAGTAAGGAGGTAACAGAAGGCTTGGCAGGAGTCTGCAGGATCTGGGACACAGAGAGGGCCTTTGGTGAGTGTCACCAGTTGGCACCCTCCATGTCAACATGGCTGTGAATCCCTCACATGACAACTGATACAGAAATGAATCCTTGTGGAGTATTTGACCTGCGTTCTTTGGAGATGCTGTTGAGGTTGAAGCGAACGAATCGATATTATCCACCATCGCCTTTACACACAGCAGGCCTATATCCTGCTGTGGAGCAGCTGGTTGGGCCTCTGAACCATGACAGATCCTACATGTGTCATACACCCATCACCTTCTGTTCACCACTTATATTAATATCTTTATGAGGGCTGCAACTGACAATTAGTAATAATCTGTCTCTTATGTCTTTGCTCATTCAATTAAATGCCGAGTATAAAATGTCAAAGAAATAAGAAAGGCCAGTCCCAATTTCCCAGAGTCCAAAGTGAGTATTCAAATTGCTTGATTTGTCCAGTCAGCCTTTTAAAAACCCAAAGATATTCACTTTTCTATAAATCAAGACACAGAAAAGCAGCCTCACATTTCAGTACCTGAAACTATTCTTGAAAAATAACTTAAATTATTATTTCATTATAAACATAGTTGCAAACGAATTTGCAATTACTCGACTAATTGATTAATCATTTCAGCTTTACATTTATTCACACATACGGAAAGTGAAAATGCAAGAAAGGATCATTTTTTTATACTGACCAATGTACTGTAATGTGGACTTACTGTAAATATTTCAGCCAGTAGCTCCAGAACCCAGAGAAAAATAATGTCTTCTGCTTGAAAACCAATGAAGAAATCTTATACACTGCTTTAGTCAGCATTAGGTCCGGCACTAGAAAACTGACACTGACCCCAGTATTCTGAGCCAGACACTAAAAAAAAAAAAATGTACTCACGGCTCGAGCTCTTCTCCTTGAGCCAGCGGCAACAGGATGAGTGGGGATTCTCGTCAGCAGGCTGTCAGACTGAAAGACAAACAATGCATGGATTACGATTTCACAGGTCACATAGTCGTCACACAGCAAAAGAAACTGACCAGCTGAAACCATGTGACTGATCAGCAACAAGGACACCTGACAATATTACAAGTGTCTTGGGGGCAACACACTCCCTCTGACAAGCAGAAGGAGAACATACAGATATTTACACATGGGTTCACTATAGTTAACAATATATGAGTAGGGATGGGAATCGAGAACTGGAACTGTTGAGAACCGGTTCATCCTATGCCTCCAAGCTTATCATTCCCTTTTATTGATGCCAACAGGTTTTTCTGACAGTTGCACATTGCAAAGCAAAGATGTCAAACTCTATGCGTCCAGTGCATGTATGCTGCTGGAAGCTTGCAACAAGAAGGAATCATGTCATAGAGGAATAAACGGTCCACATTGCGGCTTTATTTCACGAAGAAAGATGACAACAGTGCTAGTTGTAATGTCTGTCAAATCATCATTTCAAGGGTGAAAACACCTGCAACATCCTGAAACAACTTTCTGCACAACATGGGCTTAAATTCCTGGAATGCCATGTATTTGACACTCTACACACAAGTGCCACTGTTTCCCAACCGAGGGTAAATATCATGTGTTATAATAACATTAGTGACACATAGGCAGGCTTAGCACATTTTTTCTTTGCCTGAGAAAACCTAAAAAAAAATGTTGTACAAACAGACAGACTTTTGCAACGGCTAGTTCTCAGACTACAGCCAGCTCTACTAAAATTGATCAGGAATTAATAAGGAAATCTGGCTGATAAGCAGAATCAATAATGGTCTTGACATCAATAATATCTTATCAGTTCTCATACCTGTGGATAAAACACTTTTAATACGTCAGAGCTGTAGGAAAAGTGTGAAAGCGAAGCGTAAAAGCTGCTGCTCTAGTACAACATATGTAGTTCTAAACACACACATAACCATCCAACACATAAATAGAAATAGAAATAGAAATAAGGCTTTCTGCATTCACAATCAGCTGTTTTTGTTATCACAGTTCCAAGTAGGACAAAACACTCACCCAGCCTACAAACCTAAATGCCAAGCGCAGACACGGCATGTATTCATCAGCTGGATGGGCAACATCAGTGTTCAGCAACAGAAAAGGCAGTATAGTAGCCACATCACCGGCAAAGCCACCAAGCAGCCACTAAGTGAGTCATCAGTCTGGCAGCCAGAGCCCCTCTAACAAGAAGCTGGATGTACAGTATGTGCCCTGTTGTTTCAGCGCAGACTGAGAATAAAAGGACAGTGGCCAGAGTTCGCACCACATGACCCCGGCACATAACAGAAAGGCTATGGACTGGGCTCACAGGGAAGTGCACATCTGATATTCAGGAGTGCACCATGAAATGCCACTTGTGTGGTGTAATAGAGGAATTTGTGTGTGATGCCCAATCGATGCTCGGCTCTAAAACATTATTTGTAGAGGAGGGAAAATGCTCTAGGGATGAATCAATGTCATGTTCTGGAACTGAAATAAGGCTTAGATTAATAAAACTGCTCGCATCCACAAACTTTATTCTGAACATTTGCAAAGATGCTTCAGATCTGTGCACATTCCAGCAACAAGGTTAGATCAGCTATAGGTATGTGCTGGTAGGAGAAGTCCCAGGGCGGAGATCCACAGACAATAAATCCCAGTAGAGCTGGACTATTACAGTATAAGACAAGGGAAGACATGCGGGTGGTGGAAACACATTTGAGGCAGAAATGAATTCCAGTGATGTGACCAACGCACACACACACACACACACTTCCTTCTTATCCTGAAGAGGCTTCATGGTTCGGCTGCACACACACACACAAAAAAAATTTGCACACAAACCTGCACGCTCACTCATAATGACAATTTTTAAGATGAGCAACTCCAGACGAAATGAAGTTTGAACGTTAAACATGTGCGACACTGAACAAAGAATTCACTCATTCTGAATTCATTCAGATCATTTTCTGCTCCCATTTGTTTCAGCTGTTCTCACAACCCCCTTGACACTTGTTGTGAGTGCTGCATTTAGACACAAAAAGCCAAAGACGCTGATCAGCTACAATCAGCTATTTCAGCTTGACTGATGTTTCAGCCGGCACATATTTCTGTGTTCATTTTACCCACGTGAAATCACAATACTGCCGGATCCCATATGCAGCAAAGGACGACTACTTTTGTGCATCAGTGGAACACTTTGGGTTTCTCCACACATTACCTAATATACAGTATGACCATGTGTTGGATGCTAAATGACTTATTGTGTATGTGCAGCTGACAAATGCTGGTAACTTCAACCTAAGTTTGAAAGTTGCAACAAAAGAAAAATGATGAATACCAAACTTTTACAATCATCGCGTGACACGCAGACATATGAAGTCCCAACTGAGGCATGTTGTTAATTTCTCCTCTTGGGTGAAATAAAAAAGCCTAACTAGTGCTTTTTATCCTCAGGAAGTCTTGACTGGCCTCATTTCATTTAGAGCATTGCTAAATGGACACGGATCGATTGTGTGATGGAGCATGAAACCCTTGGTTTATAGACCCAACCAGCAGTGCTTCCATTACAGTGTTAATGTGGGTTTACCATCACATCATTGAAACAAAGATCCCTCTTTATCCCAAACTCTCATATAATTCAAACTCTCTCTCTCTCTCTCTCTATGCCAACACACGTGTACTGGGAGAAAGTGGGAATGACCTCATCATCACACTTCACTGAAGGTTTCCAAAGCATCTGTGCAGCACATCATGTGGACAGAAGAGAGACGAGATGAGTCCTGAGCCGGATCAGAAACAACAAGCCTGAATCACCTTTCAGACTCTTTCCTGGGTTGATATTTCGTTTCCTCCAAAAATAGCTCGTGTGCTGCTCAAATGACTGAAACCTGCCACCTGAGCATCAACCGTGCAAACATCCGGATCTGATCTCGCTTCTCTTAATAAACTTTGCATGAATCCTGGAGCAAGGTGGCGCTGCAGTCAAACCTCATTGTTACATAGAAAAGATCCGAACATACAAGCTGGGGTCGTTTAACCCGCGTCTCTCGGAGGAGTGTTAAAGCAGCCGATCGGTCTTACCGGTGCTCTGTCCCATGCTCTGATCCGGTCCCTGCTCCCGGTCCGCTGTTCTCCTGTTTCTCTGCCTCGCTCCCGGAGCTTCAGCCTCCTTTTATCAGCTCCCATTTGTTCTATTCGCGCTCGATCCTCCGTCCGAGCCCCGAGCGCATCGATTGGCTCCCACTGCGGCGACGCACATCCTGCCGTCCACCAATGGCTGCCCTCCCTCCCTCCCTCCCCTGCAGCCCCGCACCCGTCTGATCGCCAGTCAGGAGAGAGTATGGATGTATCTGCTTCACCACTTTAACGAGGCTGCCCCTCACCTCCGGCTTTCTGTCCTTCACTGACTCCCTCATGTCTTTTACTTGATTGTTGAATGGAGAAATATAACAATGCAGATGCAGATTACCAGTTGATTCTGATTTGGTGTCTAAATGGAAAGAAGAAAAGATCTGAGTGACTTTGCTCAGCTGGTGTTTCAATGAGAACAGTGACTCAAGTGACATCTGCAATTAGATCTATGGGAAGTGATATCAGCAAACAGGGTCTGAAATTGTGATCATAAGGGAAAACACAAGAGCAGCTCATCCTCAGGTGACTGAGAATTTCAATGCTCAATCAGACTGTGTCAGCAGGAACAGCCTGTCGACAATTACACAGAGAGATATTATAGCAGGGTTGCAGTGCATGAACCCTTCATTACTAAGATGAAGGCACATTTGAGAGTTCAGTGGTGCAAAAACCAGGTACTGGTCTGCAGGCATGTGGAAAAAGTGATGTCAGATATTCTCCACAACCAGGCGAATGCATGTGAGAGAGAGCGGTACAGGCCTGAATGCTGGACCCCGACAGTGAGGGGGTCCGGTGGCTCTGTTATTCTGTGGGGGGATCTTGCTGGGCTGGTTTGGGTCGACTTGTCCCCTTAGAGGGAAAAATCACTGCAAATCAATACAAAGTCCTGAGTGATCACATTTATCCTCTGATGAAACATCTTTATCCTGATGGGAGTGGTCTCTTCCAGGGTGACAGTGCCTCCATCCACAGGACACGAGGGGTCACTGGATGTTTGACAAGGATGAAAATGATGTGAATCATATGTTATAGCCCTCACAGTCACCAGATCTCACATATGTGCACGACTGTAATTAAAGTTCTCCTCATTGTCTGTCTCTCATGATTTAGTGAGGCAAAGTTAAATTTAAGTTTTATACTGTTTTGCAGGCAGCTCATGTAGCTCATTAGAAAGGGCAATGGTTACTACTATAGAAGACTATTCAGCAGCAAGTTGCAATAAGATGGTATTACTAAGATAAAAAGGAATATCACTATAAGATAGATAAATTAATAATTAATTAATTTCTAGTAAATACCTTGTTGCAATCTTGATGTGCTAGTTTGAAGTGTGTTGCCTTGTTGCATTGCATTACATTGTATCAGTTTGTGTTACCTCGTGCTGAATCACATTTAGATGTGTAGTGTTGCACTGTTGCATTATTCAGTTCTTTCTCTTCTTACGCCGCACTTTACTAAATGCTGTGTTTGACATCGCAACCTGCCACAGGTGCAGTGTTCTGCATATGACAGCATCACACAACAACCTAACATGCTGTGTCGTACTGTATTGTGTTGCATCGCATAGCATTCAAGGACAGACTCGGCAGTCTTTCAGAATAATTTTGATGCCTCGGTTGTTGCCAGGCAACAGCTGTCCTAAAACAGAGATGAATGGGTGTCCCTGGGCTCTTTCTCTTTCTTCATCTCCATCTTTACCTTCATCTTTTTTTTTTTTCTTCTCAATGCCTCTCACTCGCACTGACACTTTGACTCTACGAGACTATTCAGTGTAAATGCAGTTTCCTTCACTCAGCAGGCACTTTGCCCGTTGTCATGTTGTGGGTTTTGGGACGTAGCACAACTTCTGATTCACATGGTCTCAGTGTCACTTCAGTGTGTCACATCATGCACTAAGTAACTGTGCCAGGGTTGATCAGTCACCAGCTTCTCTTTGTGAAATGATGGCTCGTCTTGATCAGCCACCTTAAGATTTCTCTCTTGTTCTGACAGACCTCATCTTGCACATACTGGCCCAGGAGTGTAAACTTCCCTGTGGCACTATTCTACACACATGCACTTGGCTCTGCTCATCATGTTATGTCCCAGCATCAGAATAAAGTCTGCTGATATCCAACAGGAAGTCTATCAGCAGCAGTAACCTCTAACCCATCTTGATGTTTCATACAGTGGCTTTTGTGTCGCTATTTTAATGGTTTCTGGGAATTTGAGGGACCTCCAGAGACCAACTTTCAACAGTCCTTCCTTTAATATTGTCAGCTCATTTCTTTAACTTGTCACAACCAAGCATTTCCATGCATCAGACATAATGTATTGCACATACACTCCTCTGCAAATCTTCTCCATAAGTGCTACAGCCACCTTCCTCTCTGTGGGATGTTAGTCCATGCACACTGTGTCTGCCCCTTGTGAAATGCAATCACTGGAGGCGGGAAGCGCAGATGTTTTTGTGGAAATAATAATTCATTTACAGAGTGTGGGTTCTCTTCTTTTTGCGGAGGAAATGCACTCGGCTTAACAGGCAAAATTGGTGAGGCAGCTTTGGTGCATTCATGACACACAGGAGCTGAAAATGAAATTAAAACCGCTGAAGTTGTACGCAGCTGCATGGGTGATTTCTATCATATATTAAACCCTGAATCACCTTTTATCAGTTGTTTGTCATGCAGCTTGCTCACAAATGGCGATGTTGTCAATCTGTTTTCATTAATGGTTGTGTGTTTGAAAAGAGCAAAGCGTCAGGTTTAAAGATGGTTTTCAGTGAAAATTATAGCCTTCGAGGCAAAACACGGAGCTGTTCTAAATGTTTCTTGATGAATATTGCAAGATGTTTAAATTATTTAGCAGCTGTTCACACCTGAATTTCTGTCAGTCGGGCCGAGGGTTTGCTTGCACAGTCTGGCCAGACAAAATGTACCTAAACCCAAAACACACTCACGCACATACACACAACACCCCTCCCTCTTTCCCTGTCTGTGTTTTGTCGGAGGCCGTTACAGAGGTTTGCTACAGTCACTATTGCTGCTGTACTGTATAAATAGCGTGCAGGTGTTTGAATGCATCATACATCACCACTGCACAGAGACAAGCTTTACACAAGTCAAATCAAGTTCTCCATCCTCTGGAAGATTCACTAGTCTCAGCACATCGTTAGCAGTAAGACAGAGTCTGTACATTTGTTTATACAGAGTTTTAATCAATGCTAGAAAACAAAATGCAGTCAGGAACTAAAAAAATAACCTTTGAGAGCTCTTCAGCACTGTGTGCAGGAATCACAATAGAATGAACAAACTTTCTTTATTAAACATGTCAGTTGTGAGACATACAGTATGATATTTTCCCTTATAAGGCAGCTAAGGAATTAGGAAATCAGAAATTGTGTAGGACACCAAGTAGAAATTTCTCTGATAGTCTCTCTGAAGTGGCGTAATGATACAAAATACAGAACCTCATTAATATTGTTACTGACAGTGATGAAACAGGACATGATATAACATTGACTCACGATTATAGATTTCATCCGCTGATGATGAAAGACAAAAAACTGACTCAAGACCAAATCACAGTGATTTCTCTATTTATCAAAATATAAACTGTGAATGACAGGCACTTCTGAATGAATTTGCAGGTAAAGCCCTCTCCTTCAGGAAAAAACAAAACACATAGCCTAAAAACATACACGTAGTGTACTTATCATTGAACATGTAAAAAATATAATTCACAAATTAATATCTTGTTCTTGTCAACAGTTTGAATTTCTTTGTAGTCTGCAGGAATATAAAATGGGTGCTTCCTCTGGCTTGTTGACATGATAACTGAACACTTAGATATACGATATTCACTAAACAGCGCTTTCTCAAGTGCCTCAGCTTGCGTTTGAGGATCATGTTGCTGCATAAATCACATATCAAAACACTCAGTTCAGTGGTAATATGCTCCATTTTTCCACTCTAAAATGATCTTTGGTGAGAATGTAAACAATTGCACCAGAACAAAAAGAGTAAGACTTTAAAGTCTTACAGCAAAATGAAAACAAACAAGCACATCATATCCATACAAATATATTTTTACCTGATTAGGAGTCCTACAACTAGTTGCCAGATAGCATGGATTAAGATAACTTGCCCTGCCTTTACACGTTTAACAGCAAACAGCGCTTATAATAAGCAAGCCATTATTTAGTATAGCCACTTCCCCCTTAAAGAATGAGGACAGATAATGCAGTGAGCATTGCAGTGTACATTACAACAGAATTACTCTTTAGGATCTCTTTATGATATTGATTAACTGAAAAATAATGACATAGCAGGCAGCTGCAATGAGCTGGGTGATTTGGGAGTTGAAACACAGGCGAGACAATGAAAAATAAGCGGGTTAAAGTGGATAGTGATGGAGTTACAGCATAAGAAGTATATAGGGATCAGTGTCTCTCTGGTCTCAGACATAAGGCACGTTAATAGGGCAAATAGTGTTGTCTCCAACCCTAATACCCCCTAATATAATAATCGGCCTGAAAGCATACCCAGTAAATTTGACATTTGCAGCCTTTACTGTACACGAGCATCATTCCCTATTGAGTGCAGGACACATGTGCCCCTCAGTCTGCAGTCTATCCATTCCACTATCCACCTACCCGCCCACCCACTCATCCATCTGTCCTTCCGTCTGTCTGTCCACTGTCTACAGGCACTTTACCACTGCTCCCAGCTGAAATCGTCCCCACCTCCAAACACGACAAAAAAGCCAAAGATGGTGAGGAAGATGACAGCATTTCCGGTCATCACCAGACCGCAGGCACCCCACTGGATCTGAGGGAGAAAAATATTTATAGAATCCTCAGAATCAAGTCTTTTGACTGAAAGAAATCCATAATCTGGCTCTATTGGTTTCCAACAACACACTGTTGGCACACTGTGCATCTCTGCAAGACAAATATGTCTTGTGTTTACCAACTGGAAAATCAACCAAAAAAAAACAAAACAGAGAGAACTTACTGTCATATTGCGGGCTAACACAATGGGAAGCCCAAAAGATGATACCACGATGCCAGTTGTTAAGAAGTAGGCCAGCTCTCTGCATGCATTGCTGGACTCAGTGTCGTCACTGAAGCGTCTGGATATGAAGGTCGGGATGGGGCTTAATACGTAGAAAATCAGGACAAACAGTGGCCAGTAAACCCTACAAAAACAGTTAAAAGGAGAGACCATATTTTATTACACATGATGGCACGACTTTGTCAGAACAACATAAACGTGTAAATTCAACAAAAAAAATGATACCAAAACAAACTACTCACACATGTTCAACCAATCACAACAGAATGCAACATTTTAAAGGGGCACCCCACATATTTTAACCTCAGTTTACCTGTCATGAGAAGTATTACTCTGCCTGGAAATAAACACAGTACGTCTTCTGCGAACCTCTGGAGGAGATTTCATAAAAACTAACCCTGATGACATCAGAGATATCTAAGCTTGGGCTTGAGGTTGTAACAGAAAGCCTGCATTACAAACTGGGAGCGTGGGCTTTGAAATAAGTGGGCATTTAGAGGGTAGGGAGGCTCAAATGAAAGAAGCTATTGAGTTGCAATATGGAAATTGTAGGATCAAGCATTTCTGGAGCTTTAGCCATACAAGGGACTAAATTTCTGGGCCTCTGTTGCACTGATTTGGATCATTCTTTTAAAATCTGCCTCCTCAACCTTACAAAAAGTGCAATACCACATTGCTTGTAAAAATATCTTAACCATCACTTTGAGCTTCAATAATGCATGTAGGTCTTTGACATATAAGAAAATAAAAGCTTGTAAGAAAGGACCCACCCGTACTGTTCCAGTGCACAACCCAGCAGAAGAAATGTGAGTCCGATTGCACCGCTGAAGGACAAACCAACCAGTGCTGAAAGAAGACAAACATTGCATTATATTAAATTACACTCAGATGCTTTTGTCCAAAGAGACACTACGCCAGGCTTCTGACATTTACCATGAAAATTATCTGTATGCTAAGTCAACATGTTAGATGAATTTACTGTGAACAAAAGCAAGAACTTAGCGCTTAAAACAGCTTAATAATGGACACAGAAACGTCTTAATATCCTTGGACAGTGTTGCGTGTGACGATAGGTTTCGAAATGATTCAGCAAAGGTGTTGCAATTTTGTAGTAAACTAAGCTAATAAAGTTTTGGTAGCATTGACGCTAAACAAGAAGCTGTGCGTAACTTATCGAAGCTAACTGTCAACTGGCTCATGAACACAGACAGTTAAATACCTTTAATGCCGGCCATTTCGATAAAAGAGTCAAAAGCTTGTGTTTGACTTTTGTTCTGCTCTTTGTGTATTGTTTATGTGCTCAGACTCTCCTTCTTGGTGGACCGACTTCCTGCTTCCTCCATCGGGGTTTTTCCTTCTCGGTCAGGTGACCGTCTTAAAGAGACAGTAGCTCCGCAGGTCGCAGCACTGACAGAGGACTGACACACCTGAACACCACCATCATCACTATCATCATCATCATCATCAACACCACCACCAACATCATCATCACCATCATTATCTTTATCCTCCTCCTTCTTCTCCTCCTCCTCCTCCTCATCATCATCCTTCTCTTCCTCATCATCATCATTAGTTGCTTGTGGGCAGATTAATTTAATTAAAATTAAATAAAATATAATTTGCTCCCATGGTTGTTGCCATCACTAGTGACGAGGATTAACATGTCATCAGTGATGTAATGTTCCTCAAGTAATATTACACTTCAGTTACCCAAGTACTGAAGTACAATTTTGAGGTACTTGTACTTCACTCAAGTATTTTCATTACATGCTACTACTCTCCTACATTATGAATAGAAATACACATTTTTAATCTACTGCTTTTATCTGACAGCTGTCGTTACTTTGCTGATGAACTTTTTATATACAAAACCTAAGATCATATAAAATAGATTGTCCCTTTACATATTAAACACCCAACAGTATGTTAAGTAGTTCATTTAGGCCCCAGCTCAACCAGCTACAGCCATAGACTACAAGTATTTTTACATTGCTATATTGCTATTTTTATTGACAAGTAAAGGATCTGTATACTTTTTCAACTACTGTGTGCCACTAATATGTAACCAGTTTACAGTGTTATGCAGTATGTGTGGTATAATAGGTCTCCACTCTCTTGCAAGTCCATTCCACTTCATTCATTTTGAGGTTAGGTTTCTCTAATGATGGTAGTGCTGCATGACAAACCTTTACAAATAAATCTGCTTTTTAACAGAAGACATTTTGACATGTGACAATAGGAGAAGATGTCTGCTTCCGTTTCAGGGTCCTGGTATTGTTGCCACTGGCTCAATGTCACACTGGGACACTTGGACAGAATGGAGATTTTGTTAAAATTATTTCCAACACCTGTTCTATTCCTATTATGATAAACCAAAATGCCTGCAAGGAAAAGGCCTACTCTGTATTTGGCAAACTCTTGATTTATTTCCTGCACACATTCATGAAATTTGTTAGCATGGTTTAACATCTGTAGTTGTTTTTCATCTCTGACTGAATTTTACTTCTGCCGAATATTTTTAGTGGGAAAAAAAACTCACAATAAGATGACCTCAGAAGAACCAGAACTAAGTTCTCAGTGTGTCTCCCTCTTCTATCTTTTTATACATACTGTATCTGTATAAAACACTTGATCTAAGAACTTCATTGTCAACAGCTGCTTCACTGTAATTGCGGTCCATATGACAATAAAAAAACTCGACTTGTTGGCCTTCAGGTTCAGTGTGATATGGAGATGAAACCAGGAGAAAGGTTCAGAACTTCAAAGGGCATGGGTGATCACAGAGCTGGACCAGCTGTTAGTGGACTGCTGCTGCTGTTCAGATGGAAATCATGTAGCAAAGAGAGTTGGATAAGTCCATTAAAATGTTACCTACAGGTAATGAAATAAAATGTCTCCTAGAGTAAAGCAAACTTCAGGATTTGATGTGGAAAGATAAGATAAGATAAACCTTTATTCATCCCACAGTGGGGAAATTTACAAAGATGTGTTTGTGTCCACTCATGAGCGAGCTGACATGTTGTCACTCATCCTCCTGCTCCACAAACTCAAACTGCAATTTCAGGTTGTTATTCCCTGATGAGTTTTATGTAATTTTCCTGAATGAATGAGTATGAAGGAGAATGAAGGAGAATAATTTGAGGCTTTGTGGCAGGAAACATGCACTTATTTTACCAAATGAGCACCGGGCGCATGAGGAAATGTTATTCATGTGCGAAACTGTATGTCACTTTGGTGTTTTCTTCAAAATCAAAAATTTGCAAATTTCCCCACTGTGGGACGAATAAAGGTTTATCTTATCTTATCTTATCAACCTCTCAACAGTCTTCGTTACTGCTTTTCACAAAACCATGAAACTGACTTCCTGAGTGTGCACAGCCAGATGCAGCAATGTGAGAACACACAGTGCTATAAAACACTTTCATAGAGGAAATGAAACTGCTGTTATAGAACCACATGCTGCGTTTAATAGGACAACATTATGTCATGATTGGTTGTTTTGATCAATAGGAGTTCTGATGATTTTAAAGCCCTGCTGCTTTTCGTCAGTGACTCATTGGTTTAAATTACAGTTGGAACAATTACAGATCACAAAAGTGATATAGACAATTTAGGGCAACAGTATACGAGGAAGACACACATGAACCAAAAATAAAAAGCAGTTTAATGCGGCACAGAGACAATCACTGAGTATGTCTGAATATATTTAGCCTTAAATGCACACAACTGCATGGAATTGAAGCTCAGTTTATACAAAAATCTGAAAAAACCAAAAGGGGATTACTTTAGCAAAGATGGAGAAACATGTGGGAGGAATCATGTAATGACTGACGGGCCACTTCGACCTGTCCTGTGATGGAGCTGGGAGATCTTCAGAGCGATGGTTGCGAGGGGCGCCAGCATCACCTGTCCCAAACAAGGACGATAGGGTTAGAAACTCAAGCACCTGGCTGCCACTGATGCACTTCTTCATGAGTACTTAACTGTAAGCAGACATACACTGTCAAGTATTGTACCACTACAGTAACATTGGCCAAATGATCAGAATAAGATACCTGTGTGTCTTCAAAGATTTGCTCCTTCTCATAGCTGTCTATGTAGATTCGAACTGTTGCTCCAGCACTGCCTGTCCCACTGAGTCTGTAGATAATTCGAGAACCGTCAGAGAAGATTATCCGCAGGCCCTGCAGTGAAAACAGCCCAGGACAGAGTGTGTGAAGCTATGAGGATCTGCAGGCACATATAGTGACCACTGGAAGTATCCAGCATCGTCACACATAAAAACCTTATCATGATAAAACAACAGCTCAGTGTGTGTCACATACCTGGTTCCTGGTGATGGTGCTGTCTACCGGATCTGTGTACTCAAAGTTGTCTGCTTTTTCCACCTGATAGATTTTGTCATTCACAGCAAATCTCTGCTTCACGAAGGATTTGTCAGCGATCATGATCTCCAAATCCTCCATCATCTCACAGGCTGCATCTATGTCCACGTTCTCATAGTCATATCTGGACCAAAAAAACAACCATTAAAATCAGAATAAGCACTTTATGACATAGGTGGTGAAAATAATACGCACCAAATGTGCATTTCTTTCCTCGTGTCGTTTTTCTAAGATTATTTGGAGCCACTGTGAATCTAAACTAAATGGTTGTCAATTTCTGTTAATACAACAGACACATATCACAAGCCTCAAGCTGATATCTGGTTACAGTAGGTACTGATGTCAACACAGGCAAATTAGGAATTCAGGGAAGTACTGGATTATATGAGTCTCTGACGTCATCATTTTATGTTTTCATTTACTGGAAAATGCTTGAAAGAATATGCAATAGCACATATGCTCCACTAGATGTCAGTCATGTCCTATATGTTTATTCTTATGTATCCGTATCATCAGTCCACTTATATATGAAATAAATATTTTTGCTTAGAATAATTCAGCCACTACTTCTTTGTTTCTTACTTCCTCTTTTCAAACTTTTGTTTTTGATGGATATGATGGAGCACAGCTCTGAATACAGACATATGAACTGACACAGGTGTGTCCACATGTCACCTGGTGAAGTAGTTTCTTCCATATTTTAGCCAGTGGTCCTTAAGAATATCCTCCACACTCTGCCGTCTATTGGCCAGGATGGACAGCCATGCCAGCACGGCCCAAAGCCCATCCTTCTCACGAATATGGTCTCCACCTGAAAGAGGATATGGAATTAAGGTTACCATGCACAGAACAAAACAAAATGAAGACATGAGAATTGGAGTCTCCTTTTACTCCCTTGATATTTCGATTAAAATGGAGCATCTTTTGATCTAATAACTTGCTGAGGAGTACCTGTACCAAAGCTTTCCTCTCCACACAAAGACAGTCTGCCTGCATCCATTAGGTTCCCAAAGAACTTCCACCCAGTGGGAGTTTCATATAACTCTATTTTTGTTGCCTTGGCTACTCTGCAGGAAATAAAATAATAATAATAGTAAGAAAGTACAGTGAAGCTTTGAAACAACAGAAGTGAGACATTAGAATAACATAATATGATTGTTGTTATTATTAATGCGTGCTTTTGCATTTTTAAATGAAATGAAAAAAAATCTTATTTAAAGATCTATTTGAACCAAAAAGACTGTAAGTTTGACATGGCTTCAACTTCACTGGCTCACTGTTTTCAGTAGTGATGTGAAAGCCTGGTTGTATTTTTACCTGTCTAAGGCTGCGCTTGTGGGCATGCTGCGGGCGAAGCCTCTCACCCCTGTATGCTGGAAGTATGGGATGCAGAAAATGTTGTCAGCGATCACAGCCACAGAGTCAGGCGGGGTGACGAAGAAGCCGTGCTTACCGAGGATCATGTTTCGGTCCTGGAAGGCCGACAGACAGAGGTTAGAAGTCAAGGCCTTTGCTTCAGTCCCACGATCATTCCATACATTACATACATACCATCTTTGTGTCCAATTAGAAAAATTAAGAAATTAATCTAAAGAAAGAGACAAATAATATTAACACTCACCCCATCACCATCGAAGGCAGCACCAAAATCATACTGGCCGTCTCTCATGCTGTCAACCAGATCTGCAGCGTAAGTGAGGTTAGGATCCGGGTGCTGACCCCCAAAGTCCTCCAATGGGACACAGTTGATGGCAGAAGTGGCAGGACAGCCCAGCTCCTCGCAGAGGATTCTCCTCACATACGGGCCAACCACTGGGAAGCAGACGGAGGTGACAGAGAGTGACGAGAGAAGACTGGTATGAAGACAATGATGAGCTGAACTGAGTCAAATATTGGTGTTGTATGAAGTAGCACTAGAAGAGCATAAAGGATAAGAATTTCTCCAACATCATCCCTAAAAAAAAAAAACAGCTGATGTTGCTCCGTTGTTCAACATTTTGGGAAATACACTAATTTTCTTGCCAAGAGTTAAATGAGAAGATTTATGCTGCATTTCCTCATTTGTCTCATTCAATTAAAAATATGATCAAACCTGAATAATGTAGCTATATTTTCAGAGTGGTTGAAGAGAAAGGCAAAGGTCACAGTGATGGGGTATGTGGTATGTAGCCTATATAGACTATCAATAGTCACTTCCTGTGAGGAGGTTTATGTTGCGTTGTTGTGGTGGTGGTGTGGGTGTATGTGAGGAGTGGAGGGGAGGATGTGGGGACTGTTCCACCATAAGTTTCAGTTTCAGCGTTTGAGGACGCTGTAAATATCTTTGGCAACCTATTAATTATGAATAGCTCTAAAGCAAACAGTTTCTTTAACCCCGTGTTGCCTCTCCAGTGTCATAAATCATAGAACAAGTATTAGTATATAGTTTGGATTTGTGTGGCATCATGATTGCACTTGTGTCAATGGAATCACCAAAACGTTATGTAACAGTGGGATATTTCAGTGACTAAGAGGCCAAACAGATTCTGGTGGCTTGATCTTTCTTCCTCATTTGACCTTATAGAAACATTTAAGGAACATGATCATGAGGAACGTGTGGTTTTTCACCTATGACTCAGTTAAAGAAACAGATCATAATGAGCATGGAGTCTGTCATTTTATGCTACTTTATACTTTTACTCCACTACATTTATAAGACAGCAATATTGTTTTTCAGATATCAAATTTATATGTAAGATATGTGACATTTGTTATAAACTACCTAACACTAGTTAATATACCTAACATTAACTAAAACTAGAAGTAAAATCTACAACAATAAAATGTTACTTAGACGTGATAACATCAGTAATAGTAATCCAATAATGTGATGTATCACATAAAAACACTCTGCTTTACTAATACTTCTGTATGTTTACTAAATTTTGAAGACAGTACTTTTATTTGTAACAGAGTATTTTTACATTGCTACATTAGAATATTTATAATTTCATGTGTTATAATGTTTATAACTCTATTAGAAAGTTAAAGAGGAGAGAAACAGAGGGAACAGAGAACTGAAAGTTGACATGAAACAAAAAGTTTTATACTGATTGTGCTGTATATTCAAAGAGAGCAGACTGTTTATGCGTTTTGATGTGGTAATCTTTCTGTCATTTATTTTCAGAGTAACAAGAGAATATGTTGACGAGATTACATGTTACATACTTAGTAAAGATCGTCTCACCTCCGTGCATGGCATCTAGTCTGATCTTGATGTGGTTTTCACCGGACAGAAGCTCCTTCAGAGCAGCAAAGTCAAAGATGTTCCTCAGCAGGTTAGCATAGGATTCCACTGAGTCCACAATTTCCACTGGACACAACCAGAAAGGAGGAAAAAAATATTCAATTTTATGCCATCAGAAACATTAAGATTAATGATCACTGAAGAATGAGTCAGTGAAAGTTTTCACTGCATCCATCCAGATCCCCTTTTTTCTCTGATTGCCTGCATCTTCTCTTAATTCAAAGTGATGGGTGACAGACTGATGCTGTGCTTCACCTGTGAAGGGTTTGAACTTGTTCTCCAGATCAAACATCTGCTTGCCCAGGGTTGTCAGATCCACGTGCAGTCCTGGGCAGATGGCGAACTCCTCAATGGTCCTGCTGATCTGAAAGATCTTGTTCGTGACGGCCTCCTTGGCCGGACCTGGAAGTGGCAGAACATCTCTGATATTACAGGTGACATTTGCAGTGGGTTACTATAGAACTAGAATAACTACATAATGTTGAGGGTTGCAGATTTTTTTGGTGTGCTTGAACTTTGTCCCAGATTTTATGTCCAGACAAAGTCTCAAGCTTTATCTCAGTGCTGTGTCTGTGCCACATATCTGAATGAGGACAGCCTTGTTAAAAGTCTATTCCACTTCTCTCGTAAGAATATTTTTCACTTGGCTGATGCCCCTGCATGTTTCCTTCTCTCCAGTTACCATACCTCCATTTGCAGTATTGAACTTAATGCCAAAGTCTCCGTCGGGTCCACCAGGATTGTGGCTGGCAGTGAGGATGATGCCACCGATGGCTTTGTATTTCCTGATCACACAGGAGATGGCTGGTGTTGACATTATCCCGTGGTGTCCAATGATCAGACGACCCACCTGAGGAAATGTCACGCAGGTGTGTATGTGAGTTGGTTGGCTTGACTGTGGATCTTAATTTATCTGAGTGGGGGAGGGGAGGGGATGCCACTGAAGATCAGGTTTGGTGTGTCATGCTTCTTCCTAAAAGTAACTAGGACTGGAGTTTCCTTTAATGACAGTTACGGCACATCGGCACAAAGTTTTATTATTAGTGTATTTTAAATCCCTCTAAGTATACCATCCACCAAAGCATCAGAAGCTCAAAGCTTATGTAATTTAAACCCGAGGACCACAGAGAGCTCATTACTGCTTCTCTGGCAAGACGGTCGAAAACAAAACAGGTTATCCATTTCTATTTGAAGACAGCAGAGTGTCCAGGAGCTGCAGTTACAGCAGGGGCCACTTTCATGGCTGAAAGGCAGCATTCATCCTTTAATTCCTCTGCGCCACATTGTTCTGGTGTTGTATTGCATTGTACTGTCTGCTCCAACTGTCTTGCATTGTTTATGACAAACAGATACCGGCCCTTTATTCTTGGCTACTCATATTTTAAGCGATAAAAGCATCGTTGACCTGCTGCCAATTACTCAGTGCAGTTGTAGCCGTATGCTACAATGAACAAAAAATGACATTTAAAATTGGATGTTTAATTCAAAAAGTCAACATCTATTAAATATTTCACAAAATAAATATATTAAATCAATATAATTTTCAAACAGTGTGTATTCACTATCTTAGTTTAGTGTGTTAGTGTGCTAACATTTGCTAATTAGCAATAAACACAGTGTGGCTGAAGTTGATGGGAATGGCATTTGGTTTACAGAGTATTGGACAAAATAAAATCTTGACTTGATGATGGCACTTAGATGAACATGACCTATTATTATAATTCATCCAGAGGGGAACATGAATGCGTGTATCAAATTTTCAGGCAAGCCATCCAATAGTTGTTCTCAAAACCACAAATTTGGACCTCATGGTGGCACAAGAAGAAAAATCAGAGGACCACCAAAATCATTAGGCTTCATCCTCTGGGGACTATGACTGCTTGTACAAACTTTCACGGCGATCCATAAAGTGGTTGTTGAAATATTTCAGTCTGGACGCACACATCCGTCCAAGTCAAGATCCACTTACTGATTTATTTTTGTTTGTTTGTTTGTTTGTTTTGTCAGCAGACTGAGTTTGTTGACATGCTATCACTGGTAGCTGTTATGGTTTTAACCAAAGCACCTCTGGCACTTCTACTACTTCTAACTTGGGAGGAGTGTGACTGTGGTTGAAAGCTCCAGTAAAAGTTAGTAAGTGGACCTTGAGTTAATTGATTTTGTCAAACTTTGCAAAGAATTCAATGTCAACAAAAGACTGCCAAATATTAAGAATGTATCTATACCTAGAGTTCCTTGCATGTAAATGTACAATACAATACAACTTATACAATATTTTTTCTTTTCAATTTATTGAACATTTATTTATTTATTGATGTATTTTTTGTGATAATGTGAAGATAATCAATTAAAAAGTTGTGATCATCTGTCTGGATTGTGTTTGGATCACAGATTATACATTTAACTTGTTAATGTGTGACGCATGATACAGGATTCATTAGTTTTTAATTATTTTTTTTTGCCTTTGAAATACAATTGTGTGTCAAAAGTTGCGATGGAATATTAATAAGATATGAGACTGGTACAACCAATGACAACAGAGGGGTAATAACAGGTGACGGGGGCAGGTGACACTGATATACATGCTGTCACCCACCCACACTTACCAGCATGCACACACAAACACATACACACACACGCACGCACACACCCACACAGTGACACTGACCCCGTTGGCAGCTGCCATCTGCACAATGACCTCAATAGCCGTTCGGTTGAAGAAGCGTCCGTCTCCCCCCACCACCACTGTTGATCCCTGGCGGTCACGTAGGTCAATAGAGGAGAAGATACTCTGGATGAAGTTGTGTAGGTAGTTCCTCCTGGACTGGAATACATAGACCTTTTTCCTCAGGCCGCTGGTGCCGGGTCTCTGGTCGGGGTAGGGGGCCGTGGGGACGGTCAACACCTGCAGAGGACTGTTGTCCATTGTTTCAAAATGAGGATCCAACTTAATGCAACAGTGCAGAGAGCCGGGGAAGCTGTTGTTTAGAGGGAAACCCCCCCGTCAGTCGACATGGGGAATGGTGCACGGGCAGAATGGGAGGGTAAGATCTTGACTCCTCCTATTATCTGACTGGAAGCACAGGGTTACAGTGGTGCTTCTGAAGCCCAAAATAACCTTTCGAACTAATGTGTGTGCAGAGGCAGGGGGGAGTAACTGAAGACGCTCCTTCACACATGTGCAGGGAGATCACTGTCAAGGCTGCAGGCCCGGTCACAAAGAAGCATGTGTGTGTTCGGGTGTGTATGGGTGGAAGTGTTATGGGGGCAATATGTCCATCTGTGAGGGGCTGCAGCTGCGCTCAGAGTAATGATATGCAAAAAGAAGGATGACATCTCTCATCGGAGATGCACTTGACACTATTTTAGGAGGGGATATTTACCCTTTCTTAAAGCTGAGTGTGTGAACAGAGAGCGAGAGGAGCAATTAGAGAGTCATTAGAAGCACACACTGAATATAGATGTGGTTTTAAGAAAGTATCTGTTTACATAACAAACATAATTTGCCACATCTAATTACACATGAAGCACAATCAAATCAGAGTGGAAGCTATGTGTGTGAGACAGAGCAACACCGCCCTCTAGAGTTTATTAAGCGCTAATGACAACATAGCACTAAAGAGATTGGCATCACAACCTCTCAGTGCACAATTCTGAAAGTATTGGCATGTAGGAATAGCTCGCACATGCAAGTGTCATTCATTTACAAGACTTTGGCATCAAAACAAAGTCGGTGCATTTAGTTCAAGCATGACAAGACTCTGAGCCGAATCTTGGTTAACATGAAAAGACTATTGTCTGTCCAACCAATGTCAGGACAGCAAGCAAGCTATGGCCCATAATAACAAATGGGAAACTGTAAGATTTGTCTTTGTCAGTTAAGGTTTGATCAGGAAAGAGAGGTTTTCATTATATATTCAGTTATGGATATCCACACCTAAAATGAGCACTAGCATAATATGAAGTCACCATCATGCTTTAATTTATTGAAATTGATATAACATAGCATATGTATCAAAAATAAAGTAAAGGTGAGTATTATCTATAGCAGCAGTTCCCAACCTTTTGACTCCTCAAAATGAAGATGCCTCAGGCTGCCCTTAGATGTACCTCATGACCCCCTCAAGGGTCCCGCCCCCCCACGCTGGAAACCACTGAGAGTCAATGTGACCCAATATAAAGACTGCTCATATATGACTGTACGTTTTAATTTCTTCTCCATGACCTTTGACCTCTGAGATACAGGGAGTGAAGGCTTGCTGTATTTCATTATATTTTAGATTTTACACTACATGTTAAAGTGTTCTAGTACATTAGAGATGATACCGGCATAGGCAGAAATATATTCTTATGGCTTTTCCCTGTTTAGCAGCGCTTGACACAGGAAATATCATCCCCTCTGTCCATGCCTTCTTGAACGATGGCTGCCCACATGAGGCATTACCAAGGCTCTCCTGAAGAGGCCACTGTTGAATGCAGTATTTTCACTGGAGAACGGCGCAGGATCACTGAAAGACACCTGTCTCAGAGGAAAATGAAGTGGAGGAGGTGATGCTGGGGGAAGCCACGGGGTGCACGGAGATCTGAGTGAGCTTGAGGGAGTAAGACGCCCTTTGGCCCGGCCTCCATTGAATCCCTCTCCTACGCTCTGAGCGCCCCTTAGGTCTCATGTGGAAATACCTCCCATTCAGGTTGGTGTCTCCGCAGGCGTTGAACCACCATCCACCTGGATGATGACATGAAAATACATGTTGTGCAGCTGACACTGGGTGACAAGTATTCATTATTGCCCATCCCCATCCTTGCATTACATGAAGCTAAACATGTCCACTACATGCACATCTGCTGCACCTGTGTAGTTGTAGGCGCAGTTGGAGTCCTGGTGGTTGTCATTGTCCCTGTCCTTGGTGGAGAACATCATGCCTGTGTGGTTGCTCATGGAGTCCGGCAAATCTCCAGACAGATGCGTGAGGTGAATGGTGTAGTTGCTCTCTGGACCATTAAGGTAAAATCTGTATTCGATGAAGCGCCTGCCCTGTTTCCAGTCTTCCAGCTGGATGTGAAGGACAGAGTTGCCCTGAGCAGCTAGAGAGTGGATCTTCCTGAGACCCAGCCAAAACTCCCCTGTGTGGGAGACATCATTGAGGAGTCAGAGCTGGCGTGATTTAACAAGCGTCTTTGAGATGTGAGGCACACAAACTTACATGCAGATGTGCAGGCATGCTTTTACTTATAGAAGTTAGAAGATTGCAAAAGTTAAAATTATGATATACGCCAAGTCATTTTGAATTTGGCAGTTGAAGATGAATTTTCCAACATTAGATGAGTAATGGTGCTTAGAAAAGAATATTGTCTCTCACCTTGAAGATCTCCAAACCCATTTTCATACTTCTCCCAGGTTTGGTCAAAATTCACTGAACCATCCTTCCTCCGCTGGACGACTGTTGCTCCATGGTCTCAATGGAAAAAAATAGGGAAAATAAATAACTTAATTTAAAGTTATAATTCCTAAGATTTTCATTAAATAGTTTTAGCACTATTCATGGTATGACATTTTTAATAGCAAAAGCTATTTAATGTATTATCAGTCTGTAATTACTTCCCTTTATATTAGTTTTATTGTTAGTGGTCGAGTCTGCCACTCCCACGCTTTTGATATTGTCTTGTGTGTACGACTCACAGGCAACAATTCATGCATGTAATCCAGTGTCACTGTTTATAATTTAATCTCATTGATATCAGCCTCACTCTTTACTGTTCCCACATCTGTATCACAACCGTGAGTTACTATTAATGCAAACCGGACATTTGCTACTGCAGCTGCTTTACATGAAGGATTACAACTTTAAGCATGATAGACAGTTGGACTTAACAAAGATTAATTAAAAAAAACTGTAGTCCTGTGCTGTGGTGAAGCTGAATTTTTGTGAGACAGTGCAGTACCTTTGCTCATGTCACAAAAGGCCATAAAGGGCTGTGCTCCGTTGGGCCTGATGGCATAGACGCCGCTGACTCGTTCCCCTCTGTTGAACAGCTCACCGCAGTCTGATGGCAGATCTATTTTAAAAATGACCACAAATCTGATGTCAAACTTGAAACTGCCTTGAATAAAGATTAGCCGTAAAGTGGTAATCTGGAGCAGGGAAGTACATTCGACCAGAAGGTCAACAGTTCATATGAGGAGCATTAGCAGGAAAAGTGTGTGAAGGATCAGTGATTGCTCAGCAAGTGCTGAAACTGTGAATGCACCAGGTAACTGCATGAACCTGGATGAATGTGAAGTGGAAAATTGCTGAAAATTGTCTGAGATCACAGGCACTGACGCAGTAAGATTGAAATATATAACTTTTGTGCTCGCTGATAGACTGTATGACAAATAAGAAATACCAAACCACTCTCAACATTTTCTCATGTTTTATTATCCATCTTACTCATCATTTCGGTGGTGCTGCTAGAGCCGGAGGGCAGATAAGGGATGAGTGTTGGTGCTTCACTGTTGAAGGTTTCAGGCATCCTTTCAATGGTCTCTTGGGTCAATGTGTTGGCTGTGAGCTGGGGAAATAGTTTGGGAAACACTTTAGCTTGCAGACATAATCCTCAGACTGACTCTGGGAGAAATACTGTGGATTAAATATCAATTCCACACATAATTAAATTCAGGTTGTTATTCAGCAAAACTAGAAATTTTTCAAAGTTTATGGGATACTTTACAGTAAAAATATAAATTTTGAGTTCTCAAGACCAAGGGAAATGCAAGTATATTAGATGACTGAGGCACCGGCTGAGATTATTGAAAATATGGACAGCTCCTTTATTATGCCTCCAAAGATATGAAGTCTAAATTTTATAGTACAGCACCATGACTCCATTAAAGTTTCTTTCAACCAGCACATTCGGTGCAAAGCTATGACGATGACAGCTCATAACTCAAGCAGCAGGCAAAATAACTTTAGGAAAATTCCTGAATAATGCATACATCTGCACAGCAACAAAATAAAATCCCATTAGATTGGAATCTATCCAATCAGAGCGAATAAGGGACTGTATGAAAACTACTGGGGTGGGGAGGGGGCGCTGAAACAATTTCAATAAAAGAAAAATTCTATAGAGATATTTTCATTGGACTCTCTCCTTGACATAAAAAAAAATGCAACATCCTCCCCCACAATATCTCAATATTATGAACAGAACATGACAATTCTCTTTAGGCAAACATAACAAAATGATGAATATTCCACCCACTCTCTATTTTTGAATAAAGAGCTGCTAAGTAAACGGCCATTACAGCTGCTGAATGAGTGAACACCAGATCTGTGGCTGCTAATGAACTTGAGTGCTACAATATTCTCACAGAACCCTGGATTATTCCACTTAATACAAAAAAAATACAAATTAGATGACGCTCCAAAAGACAGCTTCCAAACAGAGGAGCATTAAATGTCAACAGAAGAAAGAAAAAGTACATGACCCTCCCCCTTCTTTGACCCTCCCTCCTCTCTAACAACTTTCCCACAATCCCTAACATTTACCTTTTCCTCCAGAATCTTGATCTTAACCCTCTGGTGGTTGAGCTGGTCGCTCTGCTCCCTCACAGCCCTCAGCAGCTCCGTGATGCTCTGCTCTTGGGTGTGGATCACGTCCTGATCAGGGGAGAAAGTTGGAATCATGGGAACTGTTACTGTTAGAACAAATGCAAAACAAAAGCATAGTTAAGGTGAAAATAATCTTAACTTCTTATGAAAAGTGTTGTTAAGTGTTCAAAAACCATATCCTAGCACGTCTCCATCTGTTTTCAATAAATGGAGATTTATGTTGGCGTTTTTCTGTTCTAATTTCTTCCTGTGCAGAAAAGAATAGGCAGGAAAAGTTGCCATTCAAAACAAGGTTTCAACTTTTAGTGTTTTAATGGTGCATGAACCAAATTCAGAGGCATTTCCTCCTCAGCAACAAGGAAAAAAAACATCCAGGTTTCCTTTCTAAAAACAGGTGACTCACCCTCAGGCCGTTGATCTCTGCCACTTGTTCGCTCGTCACCAGGTTGTGCGACAGGCTGCTCAGCCTCTTCTCCAGGCCGTCCAGCTTGTTCTGCAGGTCGCCCTTCTCCTGCAGGATGTTGTCCACTTTGGAGCTGATCTCAATGGACAGGCCCTTGATCTCTTCGTTGTTGGCCTTCAGCACCACGGTGGTCTTCTTCAGCTCCTCCTCTTCCTCTTTGATTTCGCTGGCGAGCACCGACAGCTGGTAGAAGGAGCGGTCGAAAATGTTGAGCTTCTGGAGGATGTCGTTTATCTGTCCCTTCGTCTTCTGCACAAACTCGCGCAGGCTCTGGCCCAGCTGGAGGAGGCCGTTGGCCAGGAGGCGCACGTCATCCAGGGCGGCAAAGCGGGAACGGGTTTCGACCGGGGCCTCGGCCTGGAGGACAGGCTGCTCCTCTCTGCCGCAGAGGGCAGGGACACAGGCGGCAGCCAGGAGAAGCAGTAAGGGAATAAGAGTGATTCTCATGTTGTTGTCGTGCTGCTTCTCCAGCTGTGTGTCGGTGATGTCAGGGGGAACGACTGGCTGCCCTCTCCCTCCGCTGTGACTAGACAAAGACCTGCTGAGTGAGGATCCCGGGCTTTATACACTGTCCAGAATGGGGTCAATGATTAACCTGTTTGCCTGATCAATATCTGCACGGATGATGCAGCTTCCTCCTGCTTTGGTTAAATTCAAATAAGTCAAATTTCTGTGGTTCGTCTTTGCATTATCATCAGCTGGAATGTTTCTCAAACCAATAAACCTCATCCACAGAACAAACATCAATTTGACAAAATGCTTGAATGTTGTAAAATGTATCATGCATAATTAGAGGTTTTCTGCAACAAACATGTGCAACCCAACTCTGAATTTTGCTCCTTTTGCTCTTTCCTAGAGAGGAGTCATTTAATGTTTCATCCGCTTGCCAGAAAAATAACAAATGCATACTCATGTGCAGTGACTCCGTCCAAAGATGTTGTTCCCCTGAGCCAGGACGATGTGACACAGTGTTTTCACCTGACCTGCAGTTACCTGTGATGAGGCCACAGCTGCTCTCTGTTATTGTTGTCAGGCGGGTTTATTTTTAAACATGACCCAGTTCACATATAGGCTCGATTGAGAAATTTGACTTATACGTTCAAGGTTTCGCAACATTTATTTCCGTTTTCATTATTATGATTTTTTGATCCAGCAGTGGGCGAGTGTAGACGCTCTACAAACATAGCTGCATGTAAAATCTGTAGGGAACGAGCAGCTGTTGCTCAAAATAAAAATCAAGCAACATTGATTGTTTCTGCTGTAGTTCCAAAGACAAAAATGCCACCTGACTCAACATGTTGTCTTTTATTGATTTTTAAAGAATCATTGCTTTACCTCCCTGCTGTGAAACACTGTTCATTCAATAGCTTGCAAGAAAGGCTGACCTGTATTTCTGTCACGCTACTCTTTCAACTTTCACTCCCACACACACACACACACACATGCACAATGCAAGAAAACAAGGCTGAATTGGTGGTGCACAGCCCCTTGCAGTTTGAAGCGGGAGCGCTGCATGAGGTGAGATATGACCGCCTATCCATCGGGTGATGACCCCTGTTCTCCTCTGTTAAACGTTAACCACCCATATGAGAGCAGGACTGCATGAGCCCCGCCGTGTGTACACAGTAAACACACTCCACAACCCTGACTTCAGCCAGGGGCCCCTGCTCTCTGGAAGGTAAAATGTATGGGTGCATATGCTGGGGCCCTCTTGTATGAAACCTCAAACAGCAAAGGGACTTACAAAGAGGAAGGGACACACAGTATGGGGGCCGTGAGGAGTTTAAGGGGGCGTGTGTGATAGACAAAGGAAGGGGAGTGAGGCGGTGACCACTATACTCTACATGTACAGGGGTTGGGGGTGGAACATTGAGCTCATCAATATGTATTTACATCACTTATCATTGAACAGCGTGCTTCCTTTGATTATTGTGAACAAACACACACCTAAGAGCTGCTGTGTGAGAAGCTGGTTTAACCTGGTTTGGGACTTTACCTTCAATGGATAGCAAACCCATATATAGGAAGAGACTTAGCAGCATGATGAAGTGAAGTGAAACGTGTTTTTTCATTTTTCTTTTATCGCCATCCAGCCTCATCTGGTCAGTGAGAAGGTCAGTGTCATGCACGTGGTCAGTGGCATGTTTTTTTTATTTTTTATCCCAATTATCTCATCATGAGGCAACAGTGTGTCTGCCTTCACAGAGTGGTGTGTCTGTCCCATGTGCAGCGAAACAGCACAGGGGTGAACAGGGAACTGTATTGTCTCATTTTTTGTTGCTCTTAACACTGGACATGCAGGAATGACAGCAAATGCCTGACTGTATATATAGTGACATGATGAGAGGATAAGGACTGAACTCCACCCTAAACACCTCCTCCTGCACTCTTTACATGAACAAGTGATCCCTCAATTACATATTGCTGTTATCGTTACTATGGGAGTAGTAGTACAGATAGTAGTAACGACACTATAGGGCAGTGCTTTATATGACTTATATCACTATATTACTACTAGATGGTTATTGTATTTTCATATTATATGTATGATAGTATTATTGTTATATAGTGCTTGTATATTATGGCTTGTAGTATATACTATACTATATACTTCAATATGTTATGTATAATGTATTTATTAGTTCTAATTATATACTTATAATGCTATTTTATATACTACACACATAATAGTTGCACAACTGGATTTCCATTTTACAAATATTTGCATAATTCATTTGAACAGCCTAAGGTAATGTATATCTTTTAAATGTAATTTTGCTCATTTGACTTTTTGTTGTAGTGTTTTTGTGCTGCTGTAACACATGAATAAATAAAGTCTTTTCATATTCTTTCCTGGGTTCCAAATTAGAGTGCAATTAGGTAGTTGTCAAGTAGCCATGTGAATTTCAGTATCACATATATATTCTTCTTCTAGGGGTGTGGAAGGAGCCTCAAATGTATTATACACAAAATATATATTTCCCACTGGTTTATTTTGTTCTAACATGATGCTAAGTATCAATATGGTGACCTGGTATGCAAGTTTTTCCACATGAACTCCATGGTTGTAACTCTGTACTGTGATCTGATGCAGCTCAGAAAATCTTCAAAGCTCTCTTCATGGAGCTCAGGGGCAAGATGAACGCACCTGAGGTGTTGTTTTCTGCCAGCAGCCGTCAGACTGTACAGCGCTTCCTGCTGGAGGGTGCTGAAGCAAGTCTTCTGTAACATCTAGTCAACCTGCCCTGGATTGCGTTGTGCACATTGTACACTTTGGACTGTTGTGTGAGTCATTTGCTTTGCATTCGGAAACATTCCCCCCCTCCCTTCCATGATGATATAGCGACAGTGATGTTTTGAACAGATGATGTATTTTTCTCTCTGTGACTCTCTCTAGATATTGAATAAATATGATTAAGTTCAGTGAAATTTTCTTTTGCAGGTTTTTCTCTGAATAGACAAATGCAGCATCATGATGAGGTTTCGCTGCTACAGTAACTGTCATTGATTTATCTGTTTTTTTCTTTTGGCTGCTGCTGAAAAATAGATAACAGCTCAAATTATTTCATAATACTTTTTATCTACCAAACACACACAGTCTGTTTATGTGTTTGCTCAAGCTGCCAAATAGATTTTTTGCAGAGTTGGCATATTTGTGGTCAATCCACATTTAGTGTAGCCTTCTTCTTTTTTGCTGTAGACATTAGTAGGAACAACAACAGCATTTGACATTTTCTTGGCTTATTGTCAGTGAACTGGGATAAACTGTCTAAAGTTTGATTCCAAAAGCAGATACGTTTTTAATGTTTTAAATATGTCGGTCTGTATTAAATATCATTAAATCCAAAGATAATCCCGGGACAAAAAAATTGAAATGTCACTCATGTTTGGAGCAATAATTCTGGACTGCTGTAGAAACATGGCGGCGCCACATGGCGGGTCCGTGGAACAGATTCCCCCTGTGAGTACAATGAGCTCATTGTAAGGTAATGAAAACACAGCGATTCTTATTTTCAGGTGATTATACACTTATGAAAACATAATTATATATATATTCTATTCCATTTCTGTGAATAGAGCCCCTCCAAATGCGACATCGCAGACCTTTAATTTTAAAGTTGTCAAGGGTCTGTGGCCTTCTGGTCAAAAGTATGGTCTTGATTCATAAGTCACTGTTACATGACTGCTTACACTGTTTCAGTTGGCCAATGCAGCTAAAGCACAACCTGTAACTCCCCTGACCACAAGCCACAGTTACATAACAGACATCAAATGGTAGAAAATGTCAGCTGCGACAGACCTTTAGGTGGACTGATCCGCTTTAAACTTTTCCATCTGTTTTGTGTCTTTTCTGTTGTCTTTTAAATGTCCAACAAAAAAAGAAGAAGCATTGAGCATAGTCAAACAGAATATGGATACAGCATTGATTGATTAAAATTACTATTCCTTCGACATAAAACTTCAGTGAACACTTTCCAGCAACATCACAGTGATTTTTGCTAAAAAAAAAAAAAAAAGAGGACCTGCCTCTTGGCTGTGTTTAACTTACCTCCAGCTATACTTTCCACCAGGAGGCAGCTTCCCTGAGTAATAACAGTCAAATGGGTGGAAAATTGATACCCTGCAGCCGACAAACCTCGTGCCTCATGCATTTCCCTCTGCGGGCCAAAATCTCTATTTGTATCGATGAATAATTAACGACTCGTATTTCAACTAAGATTTTATAATACAATATAAAATTATACCACACACTTCTCCTCAAATGTGATGCAACTCTAAATCTTTCTCTGAAACTGCCTCAGAGAACATTTTTGCCTCTGGGCCAAGTTTTCTGCAGTATGTGGTCAGTCCGTCAGCAGTCATTTGGTCCAATAAAGACTGTTTTTTCTCTCTCCCTCGATTCAAACCACAATCCCTCTCGGAGTCAGTTGTCTGCTTCGGTAATGGAAAAGCAGTATTTCTTGCTAATTCTTGCTAATTCCTTTTCCATCCATGATGGGGCACAAGGCGGTGGTTGAAGTTCTCCCTCTTCATCATGTCATACACTTCATTAACATTGTCCAGTTTATTTTGCTTTCAAGTGAGGCTCAAGTTGGATGCAAACAGTTTTCACTGTAAGGCACATTCTATGGGATATACATAATGGGAAAAACACTCCTCTTGGCTTGAGGAGACAAACTGAGGCAGTTGCATCCCAACACAAACTTGGACACAGCAAAAAGAGATGGGAAGAGAAAAAAGGGAGATGAATTGTAAAAAAAACAGTAATGCGAGGAAAGAACAATACAAACTTGATTCAAAGACAATATATTTTATGTTTGACCTCATCAACTTCATTGATTTTTGTAAATGTCTGCTTATTCTGAATTTGATGGCAGCAACATGTTTCAAACAAGTTGGGACAGGAGCAACAAAAGACTGTGAAAGTTGTGGACTGATCCAAAAACACCTGTTTGGATCATTCCACAGGTAAACAGGTTCATTGGTAACAGGTGATAGTATCATGATTGGATATGAAAGGTTCATCCTGGAAAGACTCACCAAATCACCAAAGTTATTACAATTCATGCTGAGGGTAACATGAATGGCTAGACCAAATTTTATAGCAATCCATCCAATAGTTTTTAAGATATTTCAAATATGATCACAAATGTGAACCTCATGGTGGCACCAGTAGGAAAGTCGGGTGGCCACTAAAGTCAGAATGATTCATTCTGAGGAACCCATGAACATAGAAAATTTTCTGCCAATGCATCTAGATGTTGAAGTGTTTCACTGGACAAGTAAAAGCTGTGACCTGCTGACAGCACTAAATGAAAACTTAGGGGATCCCCGAAGTCAGTAAGGTTCTTCATTCAGGTACCATGAATGTCTGTACAAAATTTATCAGCAATCCATCTAATCATTGTTGAGATATTTCAGTCTGGATAAAAGTGGTGGACAGACATTGCTATCCCTACAGCCATGGCACTAGCTTTGCTAAAAAGGGAAATTTCCACTACTTGACAACAAATCTGGGGGTAAAGGACATTCAGTCAGACCTGCCAGTTGTTATTTGTTGTCCACTGCCCTTATACAGCAAAAGGGAAAGACTTTCCTGGCATGATGGTAGTGCCCCAAAGGAAGATGCTGGGTAGGGGTTGAAAGAGGATCCATGAAGAATGAGAGGTATGCACTGAGAGAATTAACCCCCATGGATGGCACCAAGCCCTCCACTCTCCCCCCTGTTTACTTGATTATAGAGGACAGAGACCACATAACATTGGATAGAGTTACACATTCTGACAGAGGGAGGTCCATGAGGCACTGCGTGGTCACTGATGTTATCTGAGAGGATTACGGCCAGTACACAGTAAGGTGACTCTGGTACTTTCTCTTACTTCATGCCAGATGCTCCATATTTTGACATGTTGTCACCAGGGTCCCAGAAGAGCCGCCGTCTCTTCTGGGAGGCTACACCTCTGAACTCCCATTGGCTGCTGCCCGAAGGGGTGGGTGTGGTTCAGCATGTCTAGCCTCCCACTTGTCAGTCTTGTTGGACAGGAGGTTCTGTAGGAAGGCATGTTCGCAAGCTCCTCCCTGCTCTGTGCTCTCTTTTACACACAAGCAGACCCAGCTTCTGTTATGGCAGGGGCTGCACAGTGGCATTCACCAAAACAGCCGCGGCATGCCACTCTCCCTGACAGCTCCTCCCTGCCTCCTCTGGAGACAGACAGGCAGGCTGAACTGAGCTGAGCCGAGAGAGCAGACTGTGGTGGACTGTCTGACAAACACGCCCTCACATCAGCAAGACAAAGTGGAAGAAACTGCTGAACACATGTCACAAGGTAGGCTCTGGTTTAATATTCATCTCATATCTTTCAGTCAAAGCAAAGCACTGGTGAATTGGATAGTTAATCAAAGCCAGGATGCTGAATGCTGACCTTGAAAGTCTTCGATCCAGGACCGGCTGATCTAAATTCAGGGTCAGAAAAGCTTTTGACTCTAAAGTGATTTAACAAATTGTGCAAAGTGGACCTCCGGGCCTGTGCTGAATACTAATCAGACTTTCAGGAGAATAAGTTTCCCTTTTTAAAGATTAAATGTTAAATTACATTTACATTTTATTGCACCTATATTTACACATTCTGAACAGACATGCACTTGGACCAACACAAGCACACATGTCCACGTGAGGGCGCACACAGGACTGCACACTTTCTATTTTAACCTTGCCATGTTAACATACCACAGCTTTCTTCCTTGCGTGAAGCCCCTGGCAGCTGCTTCATCCTATGAGCTCTGGCTCCACATACCACACAATCAGGCTTAGATGCCACAATGCAAATCTGAACCCTGTTGCTGTTGGACTATGACCAGGACGGCACCAGTGGTCCAAAGTCTCAAGACAAACAAACACAAACTGAAAAAAAGATCACAGGTCTTGAGGGATTTCCAGGAAGTCTTTATGAGTGAGAAATGTGAGTTTAACAGGAAAAAAAAGAAGAGAACAGATAGAGCAAGAGCGAAAAGGGAGCTAGAGTCCAAACAGTTGGTTTTGGTTTCTAAATCAACTCCGAACAGAAGACAAGGTTGAGAGTTATGCGTTGGAAAAAACTGTGGTCTGTGCAGCCAAAAAATGGAATGATTTTTTTCCGGGAACAGAACATAGACAGGGAAACATGTGGATATACAGTACATACTGTACGGAGAGGTGGACAGACACCGAGGAGACAGAGAGAGACAGAAGCAGAAAGATCGAGATGTGCATGGGGAGAGCTCAGTGTTAATTGTCTCAAATTTTCAGGCTCCCACACATTACAGTGGTGTCAAGTGGTAAAGGATGGTGGGTGGCTGGGACAATGGGATAAAGTATCCAAATTGTCAGTTCTGCAAGTTCACCCGACGTGAACTCAGGAAAACAAAAACATAAAAGACTGTGTATTTCCATGAGTGAATGAAAGACTGTAGTGGCTCTGTGAGCTAAATGCTAACAAGATGATGCTAACAGGTGTACAATGACAATACCACCATGCTGATGATTGCCAGATGTTGTTTTCACCGACTTCTTTAGTGAGTTAGCATGTTAATGTTTGCGAATTAGCACCAAACACAGGATACACCTGACACACCTGCTGGGAATGCCATTAGTTTTCCATTTATTTGGTCAACACCAGAGTGTTGGACATAATAACATTTTTAACTTAATGATGGTGCCAGATGAAAAGTTAAGGGTCAAGTTATTACAGTTCATCTTGAGGGGGACATAAATATCTGTACCAATTTCATGACAATTCATCCAATAGTTTTTGAGACATTTCACTCAAAGCAACAAGCTCATAACAGTGTTAAGGGAAAAGTCAGGATCTCACCAAAGTCAGTAAAATGCATCCTCTGGGGATCATGAATGTGTGTACAAACTTTCATGGCAACCCATCTAATAGTTGCGGAGATATTTTAGTCTGGACCAAAGTGGTGGACTGATGAAAAATGAGCACCTTTGCTGGTGCCATTAGCAAATAAACCAAATGTTAACTTTTACTGTCATAAAACCTGAAATCTAACATGATCCCTTCATCCTAATCTGAGGCTCAAGCATTTATCACTGCTTCATTGGGAGGTCGCCTTTCTTGCTGTGTCATGAGTTCATATTTAATTTGTGGCTTCGGTGAAGAATGCTGTGGATGGAGATGTTGTGATTATGAGGTTAGTGCTGATGCAGGAAGTCTGAAAGGTCTGTGTGAGAAGGGACACATTTACCCAGAGGAGGAGAGCAGCTGTTGTGGGAACCGAAAGATGAAGGGAGCCGAAATAAAGGACGACATGTCTTGAACCGAAATACAAGTTGAGAAAACCTTGATTTAGAAAACTCAAGAAGAAAATGTAACTGGCTCTGATGTTTGACTTTTGGGTCGAGTTCAGTGTGTGCAGAGGCACTGCAGCGTTGTGCAGTACTGTTTGGCTGGGGCCTGTTTGGGGTAAGGCAAATATTTTACGTTTCATTTCTTGGGTTTCCTGTGAGGTGGGCCCACTGCTCCGAGCGTACACAATTAAAACCTGCGCCACGGAAATGTGGAGACAGTTAGGCAATGAGTCTTGGGAATTGCCCTAACCCTAACTGCTATATTGTTTCCTCTGTGGTAACCTGGTCTGAAAGAAAGTTACAAGTACGTCTATATTTATCTGTAAGAAGCTTGTGGGCAACAGCAGTTTGCATTTCGCTTCCTTTGTCTGAGAGCAGCCAGTAAATGGCCTACAAATGTACATTTCTGTTTCTGAATGTTACACATACAGTGTTTGAAATTCCTTTGATAATTTAAAGGAATGGTTTGAAATTTCAGGGAAACACGCTGATTCACTTTCTTGCAAAGAGTTAGATGAGAAGACTGATACCACTCTCATATCTTCATGGTAAATATGAAGGTACAGCCAGGAGATGGTTAGCCTAGCTTAGCATAATAACCAGAAGCAGTGGGACCAACCAATCAGTTCAACAGCACCTCTAAAGTTCACTAGTTAGCATGTTTGTTGTATGTAATTTGTTTAATATGTGCAAAAAAACAAGGTTTAGTTGTGATTTCAAGGGGGGTTGTGTCCTGGAGCCAGAGCAGGCTAGCTGTTTCCCCCTGCTATCAGTCTTTGTGCTAAGCTAAGATAACGGTCTTCTGGGTATAGTTTTGTAATTAACATACAGATATGAAAGTGGTATCAATCCTCTCAGCCGAGATACAAATGAAATTTTGTATTTCCCAAAATGTCCACCACAGCATTTGATAGAATTTTGTGCAATCACTCATTTCGTATTAGTCCTTTTTATAACCTAGACATCTAAGCCTGAGGTGAAACTCTTAATTTTTTACTTCAAAGCACAAATGGAAATGAGGCTCCTGAAAGTGTTTCCGTTGAACTGCAGCCAGCGGTCTGCGTTCTCCGCTTGATGACCGAGGCAGCGGTGAGACTGATTGAGCTGTCTGCAGGAAACAGGTGCTCTGCTCCGCCGTGCTGACGGACACAGTCAATGGTGAACACAGCCTCTGCTTGTAGTCGACATTAGGCTCCCTTTGTTCATCTTAATGCCTCACAAGCTCGAGACATTTCATTACAACAAATTGATTTATCTTGTTGCCCTTCCTGTTTGTTTGCCTACCTAAATTGAATTATCTTGTATTAGCAGGGGTGCACATAACTTTAGCTCAGGTGAGTACCAGGAGATGGTGTTTGGTACTCAGCCCAAACATTACAGTGTGGTTTTGATAAACACAATCTTCCTCGCTGTCCTCCTCAGTGTCTCCCTCGCTGTCCTCCACTTCAGCTTCCTGGACGGTACGTGATGATACAGCTCTCAGTCCCTGTTTGAGCCTCTGATTAACTGTCTCCATCCACAGGCCAACAGCTGGCTTTGGGCCAAATGTCTCTGTGGTTGTCTTTGACAGGTGAATGTGTATCAGGGCTGAGAGATGAGTGCGTGACAGACGACATCTGTACTTGGTTTTTATTATGTTGAGATGTAAGAAACCCTCTCACATAAAAAAAAAAAAAAAACATTACACAGAGCTTGCTGTTGTTTTCTTCTGCTCTGGTTTGGTTTGATGTTTTTTGTAGGTAGCAGAATGCAAAAGTAGCCACTCTAATGTTTTTCTCACAGTGGGTTACTTCACTGGATCAAATGGAAACATATCATGAAATGTGTATTGATGATCAATGACAATTGGTACTCAAAGGTGCATTTTGAAACAACATCTCTGATTTTTGTCGTGCACACATGTTATATATACCTGTGAACCAGTTATGTGCACCCCTCTCTATTAGTTTGTAAAAGGAAGACACATGTCTGGGTTTTCTCTCTTGACATGTACTTTAGCTTTACACCCACATGTAAAGGCTAAACTTAGACTCGTCACATCGGGCGCTGAAAGATTCCTCTCAACATCATAAAACCCCACTGGCATGACAACATACGTACTGTATCAGTTTCACATGTATAACACATGTATTAGGTTTCTGTAAAGGCAACAGAACATTTGCAATGAGAAGGAATTGTACTTTGATAAATAGTTTTCTAGATCTAGAAAGATAGGTTTCAGGGTTTATTTTCTATTGCCAGCTGGGATCTCCCATATTATGTCAATACAGAGAGTGTATAGCATCTGGGGCTGGGTATCAGGCCGTTTTGGTACAAACAGAAATGTGTCCCAAGCATCAAGTTTTGACAACTGTCAAGTACAGTCTGGCCACAAATGTTTCTTTGAATCATACTTTACATATTCTTTGCTCAGAACCTTTTGGATTTGAATTGTAGTGTTCACAGTTTTAGATTGCATATCATTAGTCAAAGTTCTTGTTCTTGTGTTTAGACAACATTTAAAATTTTGACCTTAAAAAAAGCATTTTGTGGACAAGCATGCTTTTATTTCTAAATGCAATATATGGAAAAAAGTATTATTTTAGACAAGTAACAAAACTCAAGAATAGTATCAGACAATGTCAAATGATACATAGCTATGTGGCAGCATGTCTTGCTCAATTCTCACGGACTGTCTTGGAATTACTTGCCTTTTTTGCACATCCTATACATCAAACTCCACCATACTGGAAATTAGAAAGACCAACATACTGTATGCATAGTGTGTGCAGGACCTGCGTGTATGCATGTACATGTGCAGCATTTTTGACTTGGACTAAACTTAGGCCTATCTAAGTGTTTTCGGTTTTGGCTTGTGGAAATGTGCACATCCATATAGGTAATTTGCAGATCTGTTGCTGTTTATTGCTGGCCGTCAGCAAGTGTGTGAATGATGGAAGTCAAAATTCCCAGCAGGGCCATTTGGTGGTGTTTGTCTGTTTACTGCATAGCTGACATTGTTTGGGGCTGCGGCTCGGCGGCTGCGGTGCCTCAAGAGGACAGCGAGCTGCCACAGAGGCTGGTGGTCAGGAGAGAGGAACATGGGGGGAGGGAAGGGGTGAGGGTGGAAGGGAGAGACAGGGAGGTATGGGAAGTAATGACTACATAGAGCATAGACTGTTTTCTATCATATAGACTCAGAGGGCAGTGAAGTCATGTACTGTAAAAATCATGCACAGAACAAATGATTTAAGTGAAACACAAGAGAGGAAAAGGAAGCCAGAGACAGTTCAGTAAGACTAAACCAAGGATCTGAAGGGAGACTAGTTCTAGTAGGAGGCACAGAGAGCAGGAAGGGAGGAAAATAGTGACTCACAACAATGGTCGTCTGTATTTGTGTATGTAGGAGTACATTTTGCTCCACTGGCCCTAGCTGCTGCAGTCTCGAGCTATTTTCAGCTCTCGTCCTGGATGGCAGGGCTGTAATCAAGTGGACATCAGGCCTGCCACCGTTGAATAATAGCATCCTGATGCGTGGAAGAAATGAGGCAGAAGCAGAGTGTGAGAAAAAACAGAAGTCTTAAGGAAAAGAAGTGAGAGAGATGAGATGGGAGAATGCAGAGAGAAGGCACTTTAAAGTAATTGAATGTTTGTATTTTGTGCTCAGCGCTACACGTGGGAGTACAAGAAAGGACTATTGCTGTCTGGAGTGATCCTCCATCTGGTCATTAAATTAAGACGTACTCTCCCACCAGAATACCGCAGCTAAACCTCAAGCAAATGTCAGTGCTAAAATTCATCTGTTTTCCCCCCTCAGAAATCATGACTGTGTTCATTATTTTATTAGATAACCTCACAATAACCACTTCTGCCACTTGTAAAAATGCCCTAATGTGTTTTTCATGTGTTGCTCCCTAAATTCAATCTTTTGTTTTAATTTATTTTGTTTGTTTTGTCAGATACCAAGAGTCCAACCAGATTACGTGACATCACACTGTTTTGCTGAAGACAAGAAAATGATGGAAGGACACAACGGTAAAAAATAAGTCGCTGACTTGACAGTATTTTGCCTAGTCAGATATTTATTTGTAATGGATCTTAAATTACTGTTTTAATGTTTACAGGAAATATCTTGCCACATAAAACAACAGAGAATGGAGTGAAGGGGAAGCCCCCATACTCAGTGGAAACTCCTTATGGCTTTCGACTTGACCTGGACTTCCTGAAATACGTGGATGACATAGAGAAAGGCAACACAATAAAAAGAGTCCCCATCCAGCGTCGAAGCAAGGGCCCGCGGGCAAGCACTCTCCCCAGACACCTCAACCCCTCTGGGTGTGGCTATCGCCCGAGCCAGTGGGGATCTACTGGAGCTCTTGGCCCCAGGTCCCGACTGTCAGACGCCCATCATCATGGCTACACTTCATGGGCAAATGATCACAGGTCGCCCCTTTCTCCCACAGGGCTCCAATCCCTGACAGAGATGGAGGCCAGAATCAAGGAGTTTGATGAGCAGCCTCTGGGTGAGCACATCAGACCTCATCTCCTCCGTGCCTCCAGTCTGCCACTCACTGTACTGCTGAGACAGGGATCAGAATCCACCGAAGACCCTGGCAGCCTCCGGGGTTCTAGGGATCACCTTGGAGGAAGAAACATCTCCTGTGAAGACGTCTTCTACTCCCCAGACAGTCCTCGACCCCAGGACAGTTCAGGGCTGTTGAGGCGCCTGACAGAGGCCCTGGAGCGTGTGGGGGAGCTGGAGATGGAGGTGAGGGTGATTCCAGAGCTCAGGGCGCAGATCTGCATCCTTCAGGAAGAAAGAGAAAGGCTCCGCCTAGGCCTGAATCCACATATCCCACCCTCATCAATGAATGGAACCACAGACCCTTACAACTCGTCCCACTACGGCACAGTGGATATCAAAAGGCCACGGCATGAAAGTCATATCATGTTTCCTAGAAATCACAGTCAAGAGGACTCTAATCCAACACATGAGTGGAGGACTAGTACTGATCTGGATGAGCTGCTGACAGTGACATCCCTGCAGGCCAAGGTAGCTGTGCTGGAGCAGAAGCTCCACGAGACCGGCCTGGAGCTCCAGAGGGCCTTGGGGCTGCTGAGGGAGCAGCAGGAGGAGAGCAGAAAGAAAGATGGGAAGATTGAGCACCTTGTCAGGAATCCTGGTGTGTGGGTTCGTGCAGAGAGAGTGATGGTAGACCAGGATGGAGATGAGACAGTGGTGAGATCCATTGAACCCTATAATAAAGTGTCAAGAGGTCCAGATGCATACATCACTGCAAGGGCTGTTACCACAAATGGAGATAGAAGTCGACTACAAGACTCTGATGTCGATTCTTCTGAAAGGAGCTCACTCTTGTCAAAGGGACCTGGAGACACTTCAGATGACGGTATAGATGCAGGAGTGGTCGTCCACCATGTCAAAAAGATCAAGAGGCTCCTGGATCAGCAGTGGGAGTGTTTGTGTGCAGACCATCAGTCGGGTGAGGAGGGTAAACCCCTAAAGCACCCAGACCCCAAAGTCAACTCTCTGCAGCAGGAGATGATGGGACTTGTTGACATCCTCACCTCCTACTACACTCAGCAAGGACACAGCAATGGCGAGAGGGTTCAACATGGAGGTATTGTGTAGTATATCGATCTAATTTTTAAACCACATCTATTTGGCAGGACTCAAGTGGAAAACAGAGTTTGATTGTGAAGATCCTATCAATGGTTTCCATCTGTTCCAAAAGCAGATTATGTTACTACAAATATGTATTTCAGACTAAATTCACTTCATGTTCTAGGTTTCATGTTGAGAAGCAGTGCTATCACATTATTTGAGGGGAGACTGAATCCTAATGTTGTGGTTTGGACTGGGTTTGGGAAAGAAGAAGTCCAAGGCAGAACAACCACTATAATTTGACACATTTTTGACTTCCTCCTTATACCTTGAAGGTGAATTTTTCCACTGATTTTTATGACATCTGACTGATAAAAACATCAGCAAAACCAGTTGTCTGGTTGCATTTCCTCAGAGCACACGACTGCTTGACCTAAGTTCGTTCCCACCTCAATTTCCATGTTTTGAACTGAGCTTTTCAGAGATTTTTCCTTTTAACAGTGTCAGAAATCCCAGCATGCAAAGCTGAGATAGCAGATGTGAATCTCAGAGAGGAGCATGTTTTCAATAGATTTCCAAATCTCCAGTGGCCATACTCAGAAAACTTAACATAAATTCAATAATAAATCAAATACTGCAAACGTTATGGGTATGAAATGACTTATTACCTATTATTACAGACATTATTATTTAACGCATTATTTCATTCTTTTCATTTTAATAAATAGGAATGTGATTTTGTGATCCTGATTTCATTGTGATGAGATGAGCCGTGGGAGCTCTGTGTAGTGCAAAGCCTGTATAAAATAGAGCTTAAGTTGTTAACGGCTGTATCAACACAGGATGGAGTTTATGTGAGGACTTTGGCTGTTGTTAAAAAACCACAAGCTCATTTCAATTTCTGTAGAGAAACACTATATGACTTCAAAGAGTTGCTGAATGTGTTAAATGTCGTATCCACGCATTTGCCTCAGACGTCTTGGTAAAAAAAAAAAAAAAGGCCTTGTTGGTTTAAGTTTTTCTTCTTTTTCAATTTGAAAGTCAATATTGAAAATCCAATTCAATTACCATTTACTGTAAAAGATGCTACAATACAGCACAAATCAGACCCTCAACCTAGCAGATGTAAAATGATGGCTGTTGCTGCCTTGTGTGACTCATTTATCAGTGTAAACAGTTGTGTATATTTGTATTTGTATTTGAATATTTGTCCTTGTTTGTGTCCAAATATAAAAAGCCATAAACCATGATAAATATGTATTTCCTCAGGAGAAACAAATGTTGTTGTTGAGCCGTGTCCTGACATTTCATCATATCCTCTGTGTTTGTCTTCCGTGTAGCCTCTAAATCCATCACGAGGACAGACGGATGTGCAAAAAGCCGACATCCCGGGGGTGCTAATGAAGGGTTAGTAAATAACTCTCTCTGCCTTTAGCAACCTCTAGAGTTATGATTATTGCTTAAACCATAGTTTCGGTTGACAGACATACTTACTTGAGGTTATTTAAGCTCCTGTTGTACGGTTGCGACCGAGCCGAACATCATAATTTAAGAGTGAAAGATGAACACCACTCCCTCTGAAGTTGTCAGTTAGAGGAGAATGGTGGCGACTCCCATGTCTTAGGATGACTTAGTCAACATTTGCCAAGGCCTCCAATGAGAGTTTATTTATCACGTCTGAGTGAAATTAGTCCGACAAGATGGAAATTGTGACTCTAACAGTTTACAGGATGGTTTCCTGTGGCTCAGGGTATATTTTGGCTGAGCATTACTACAATATACGAAATACGTCTGGTTGTAACAGTGTAACCGACAAGTCTTCTGTGAGTCAACGCAGTGAGAGTCTTTGAAAATGAAGCAACACAGGAATCATATTTAATTTGTTTTGACTTTTTTCTTTGATTTCCAGCTCTGACGCTTTTAAAGGATTGAATTCTAAATATTGACTGAATTATCGTGGACCATATAAAATGAATAATGCATTAGAACGCTCCTCCAAAAATCTTTGTTCTGAAATGAACCCAACTCAGACATTACAGCGGAAAAATGGTTAGTTGGCTTTAATGTTGATTCCTTGTGCTGTAAATGTTGACAATGCGTTAAAAGGAATGTAGTTTTGGAGGGATTTAAACAATATGTGAATTTTGTGATCGGTGGCTTGCAAAATGCATTGTTGATTAATTCATCTACCAGCATTTGGGTGGGAGTTTTATTTTTCTACTCTGCTCTCCTTTATTTATTTTTTTAAAGATGCACAAAAAGTGGAAATCTGGTTGGGCAAAAGGAGAGCAGCGTCGGCCCTAGGGAGATGGCTGCCGCCCAGGTGGATACAGACCCAGAGAAGAGACGTATGGAGAGAGAGAGGCAAACGAGCCCAGACAGACAGATGATATCAGGAGAATCAGGATCAAGGCGGACAGATGGAGGCGTAGCGTCTGTGGAAGCCGAGGCTCCGGAGAAAGCAGCCAAGATGAAACCACAGCCCCCAGGAGAACAGATGGAGGGCAGCTCTGGCTCAGAAACTACCACCGGGGGCAGGTGAGAAGACCGGAACAAACGTCTTATCAGTGTTTGTTTGGAAAATGAAATTGTGATATTTACTCTTTGGGGAATAGCTCTTGTGTTTGTGGTTCATCTCATGGGAATATGTTCCTAATGCAATGAGGCAAAAATGTCTTTCTATTCTCTCTTTCTTTATGCACATATGCACTTTTCTTGTAGGGAGACTGTGAGTGCAGATTTTGTGGCTGCTTGTCAGTTCCTCAAAGATCACATGGACAACATGGACAACCCCAATGATGACATGGTAAACAGCCTTTCACAGAAACTTTCAATCACGCCTGAAGACTAATTTATTTAATATTGAAGCTGCTTACAGTAATGGCATTTGAATGTCTTAAGGTGAATGGGAAAAATCTTTCAACTAACCACCTAACTTTATTTGATCAATGGATAAAATGTCTATGTGAAAGATGTCACTCATAGTGATGAACCCACAGATAATTATCACTCAAGTCTGCAGAGCTCTACAGAGCATTTTTGTGTCTTTCGGCTCGTTGTTTCGGTTTAAGGTCAGCAACTGTTCTGGTTCACTCTCGCCACCACCATCAGCTTGTTTCCAGCTGTTTTCAGTGAAACAGCTCTTATAAATCAACCACGTGAAACCTGCCCAGCACCAAACGGCAGACATAGAAAGTTTTGAGTTTTCGCATTGAGCGGCAAGAGACAGATATTTGTTGGTGGAGACCAAAAACAGAGCTTTAAGGAGAATTAATATTGCACTTACATTCAATGGCTGGACAGACACACGACTCAAAATTAACGCTATGAAATTAGACAATTGTTTGCTAACTTGTTCACCATATCAGCTTTATATGATGACAATATGTCAATGTTGTGTTCACAGCTTGTTCTGTTGCCAAACAAACCAATACTGCTTTAAACTACACCTTAAAGATGATTATTGAACATTGAACAAGTCCTTCAGAGAAATGAATCCAAAGTCAGTATCCCTCCTATCCTGATTGTTCCAGAGGAAGGCCCTGGTCGTGTTGTTCCAGCACTGGTTTGGCGTGGCAGCAGAGGAGGCTTCAGTGGCCAGTAGGTTGGCTGTGTACCTGCGAGAGGTGAAGAAGTCCACACCGTCACTGCTGGCCTTCCTGGTCAACCTGGCCGACGACAACGGCAACACCGTCCTGCATTACAGCGTGTCCCACTGCAACTACAGCATCGTCAGCCTGCTGCTGGACACAGGTACGAGTGTTGTGTTGCTTTGGAATAGTTGGCTTGTAAATACTGGGAAGGTTGAGATGTACTTTTTTTCTTTGCCTTACAGGTGTGAGTGATGTGAATCTTCAGAACAACGCCGGTTATACGGCAGTAATGCTGGCCTCGCTGACAGCCCCTGATGGCCCCGGTGGCATGGAGGTGGTGCGCAAGTTAATGGAGCTGGGCAACATTCACATTCGCTCCAACCAGGTAACTAAGTGCAAGCCTGATGATGTCATCAAGGTTATGTCAAACTGAGCTATTAGAACTTGGAGGTGCAGTTTAGTTTGGGTTGCATTATGGGAAAGGTAGGAGTGCAGTGGTTTTTGAAGTTTGACTCACACTTGGAACTAAAAATCAGGATAATTCAGACTCTGCTGCTTCAATTTTGACCATTTCTTTGTCTTATTTACATTTTTAGTGTCTCGTTATTTCCCAAACTGGATAAAAGTTCAGTAGTAAATTACTAGAGTGTTCCTTTTAAAGTGGCCTTTAGCAAGACACTGAGCATCAAAAGACAACGTGTTAAACTCTGACATCTCAGATGAACAGCATATAAATTGGGACCAAAGTAAGATAGATAAATGTACTGTTTTCAACAAATCTCTAATGTTTCATTTTCATCTTATTGTCTCTTCACAGACGGGCCAAACAGCTCTGCACTTGGCGGTGAGACACGGGCGTGTGGTGATGGTCCGCCTGCTGCTGAGCCGTGGAGCAGATGCCAACATCCAGGACAGCCAGGGAACCACAGCCCTGATGTTTGCATCTGAGAGGGGCCACACTCACATTGCAAGGCTGCTGCTGGAGAGGAGCCAGTGTGACCTGACCCTGACTGACAAGGTGATACTGCAGAACACCAAGTTTACTTCCAATATTAATCCAACCCTTTGACCAGAGTAACAGTAAGTTTTAACTGCCACTAGTGTGACATACAGGCTATAAGTTGTCTTTTCCATGGTATTAGTTGTTTATGGTCATTATACCAAAAGACTCACAGTTAATAGGACCAAAAATTCTCCAAAAAAATCTACAGGCAGCAGCAAATTAAATTTCAGAACATAGTGTTCATACACCAACTCCGTTTCTGTTAAATCATGTTATATTTGTTAACAAAATGCCATATCTACTTTTGTATTCACATAACTGAACACAAAAAGGAGCTTAGACATATGAAAGCTGAAATGTTTTGACTGACACTGTGTGGACGTGGGTGGACTGACAGTCTGGATGCAGCTGAATAGAGCTTTTCCAGGATTAATCAGGGCTACAGTAAAACAAATCTCCCTGGGCTGAGATGAGCTAATCCTCTAACAGTACCTTATCTGCCGGTCTGGAGCGAGTGGAGGCAGGGAAAAGAGCAGAGGATGCAAATGTATCTCCTACTTTTTGGCACAGTCTGCCTTTAAAGTAGAGTTTTAGAGGGGGAAAAAAGACCATCAACCACAGGCGTCCAATCTCGACTCTAATGCATGTTTCACCTTGACGCAAGCTCAGATTAATTGGACTAATTAATTAAGTCTGACAAATTAAACCTTAACCCATTTATCTTAAGGACTTAAAATGCAGCCTTGCACATTCTGTAGTTTTGTTGTTTAATCTGTCTTCTGGGAGCCTTAATTCTGCACCTTGAAACTATTTACATGGAAACAAGACTAAGCCTGCAGCCAACCCAGCAGCTCTGTGAGGCTGTAACACAGCGGTGCTTTGAGCTAAACATCAACATGACAATGAGAATGCTCACATACTGACGTGCTTGTTAGCCTGATGCCACTTGCTAATAGCTATTAATAAGCATTGAGGCTGATAGGAATGTCATTAGATTTCAGGTATTTCCATCATCAGGTGTATAACTTGATGCAAATTTCCCCACTGAGGGATGAATAAAGGTTTATCTTATCTTATCTTAAGATGGATTAGATGAAAAGTCAGGATAATACAAAGATCATGTTTATGTGGGGAACATTTTCTGTATCAAATTTCACGCCAATCTATCCAATAATTGTTCAGATATTTCAGTCAGGACCAAAATTGAACATCGCCAGGATAATGGATCAAAAAAACTGCTTTTAAGTAAGCCTGTCTAATGTGTCTAACTCCACATGGGCTTAAAATTTAAGATTTGTGTCTTGATCCTAATTCCCCGCCTTCCTTTCTTGTTGCCCCCCCCAGCGTGGTCGAACTGCGCTCTCCATCGCCATGCAAGGTTCCCACACAGACACGGCCACCCTCCTGCAGGCCCACGCTAAAGCTCGAGCTCTGTCGGACTGGAAACCTGGAAGAGAACCCGCAGACATATGATCCTCTCACATGTGCTCTTATCTGTCTGTGGCACTCCAACACCCAGTTTAATGTTGACGCTATGTGTTTGGATTGAGCTGTTGCTGTCATTGTATTGTTTCTGAATTCTGGACATCTTTGGCATTATCTTGAGTTTCAGGTGGTATGACATCATTATAACAAGGCTTTATATCATCAGTGAGTAAGGGAAAGCTTAGACGTGTGTGTCATGATACAGTGTAAAAAAAAATGTTTTCTATTGTCTGTATTGTTGATGTTCATAGTTACATCTGATCTTTGCACAAATAGCAGCTTAGCTTTGCAAACTATGCAGTGAAAAAATATTTATTATGATAACTTTATTGTATTGGACACATGAATATGTTATGTTAAGGTTTGTGCTTATAATAAAAGCCATCTAAGGTGCTTTTATGTTTTTAGAGGGAAATTGCAGATTGCTATATGCATTTTTGCAGCAGCCCAGCACTTTTTAAATTAAATGTGTGTAAAATATACGAAAAAATGCCAAATACTTGTCCCATGCTGCATGCAAACACATGAAAGAAACAAATATTTTTGGTGCCAATAAACCAACTGGTTGATTTCACTCACTAGTAATCATTATACTGATGTATAAACTAATCTGTTTTTAATAAAATGACAGAAAACTGCTGATACTGTGGCTTTTCAAAGAAGCAACCCTGTTCTTAAATACAGTGGTTCATCAGCTTTGTTGTTGTAGTGACTAACCTGACCAGCAGGTGGCACAGCTCCTCCATTCCACCACTGCCAGCCAAATCAAACACAATAACACACATACAGAGAGCAACTATATACATAAATCTGGAATTCTAAAATGAGCATATCCAAGGGATTAGATCTAATCCCTTTCAAGTGTGACAGACAATTATAAACATGACACCCACCGAATTGTACTGAATCCAGTGTGAGAGAGGACACAATGAGATTCACCTGCAATCCAACTGTACGGCAGCTGGAACAGCCCAGCCAGGCGTGAAAGCAGATGTGTTTGAGTGGCCTTTGTTCTTCTAAGCCCCTGGGAGACAGTAAGGGGCAGACCTTTTGTCTCTCTGCAAGGACTTGAGATTATGTTGGTGAGATAAGACAAAAAGGATTGAGTGTGGAGATGGGGAGGAGGGTGGCTTTCTGTCTGACTGAGCAAAGCCACCTCATTTCCCCTGAGGATTTTTTCCTGCCTGGCTGACTGACTGTCCTGCTGCTATAATGACCCAGAGCAAATACATATCCTCAGAAAAAGAGAGAGAAGGAGATGGAATCAGCTGCTTTTCTATCGATCACATGTCATATAAAACACGGCATGAGCTCAATAAAGTGACACAAAATCAGTCCGGCTCTATCAAACTAAACATTATTTGCTTTCAATGGATTGGCCGTGTTTATAGATGAATACAGAATTAATGCATTTTGACAATATGTATTCATGTGTAGGCATAGGCCATGTACCTATTCCACAGATGTAAACGTGTAAATACACCATCCCCCACCCAAAGAGGCCTTCACGCCACACTGAATAAAGGTGTTCATCTTAGCCTTTGTGCAGCAGTAAACATCTGTGACACCTATTTGTCTGCTGCAGGAACCACTGGATTAATATAAAGTACTTATTGCATGATACCCTAACGCACAACAAGGAAGAGTCTGAAGGCATTTGCCCTTCTCCAGTTTAATAATGATAATGGACTGGATTTATCTGCAACTGTTTTTCTGTCTGCAGATGAATCAGTTAAGTGGATAAATGTGAAAAGCAGCTCAGTGTGAACGGACTCTTCAAATATTGTAAGAACAGGTTCTCATCTGCTCTATCATGAAAACTTGAATTATTATAATACATTAAGAAAGATCATGCAAAATTCAGTACATTCAGGAATTTTTGTAAGTAAACAACAATGTTTGTTGTTTCCTGCCTATGGTCATATTCTGCTTGTTCTCAGTCAGGTTGATGATGTCTTTAAAGCTGAATTCATGACTTTTTTCCACTTGGGGACAGAATTCCACAACAAGCGGAAAATCAAATACTTTTAACATCAAACAATTTGACACGTGGTTGATAGAGTTCACAAATTTAGAAGACATGTAGCAATATCAGCATGCGCATTTATTCTGTGGTGACCTGATGAATGTCCAGTATTCACACACACTTGTAGTTTTGTTTTAGGCCTTAACAAAATCCTGAGGGAAATATTTGTCTCTTTAGCTTCTAAATGTTCATCTCTGTAGTTGTTGTTCAGTGCTGGGCAGAGAACAACATTTGACTTATCAGAGCTGCACATCCTGCAGCGTCTGGAAATGGTGAGTGATAAGACTGAACCAAAACATTTTTGGGCCTGAAAACCAAAACAATGAGCTAAAACAGAGTTCCATAGAGTGGAGGAGCTGCAGAGTTGGGGAATAATTTCTCTGAGTTTGTCACTGTGAGCAACACCTTTCACATCACACACGGTCAGTTGACCCACTGTTAATATAAGAACAGACAAGTGCTCCTTTAAAGCACCTTGTTTAAGAGAACTGAAAAATAAAAGGAAACTTAATGTACCAATATCCTCTTATTGCCAATTGTGCCCTAAGTGGCTGCAGTTCAGTAAAACTACATCGTCTCACTTTAAAGATCTTCAATGACACAAAAACATTCTCTTTGAGCAGATGGACTGTGACATGTATGAGTGATGTTTGATACGTTGTAGAAGGAAATGAAACAGCACGCAATGAGGAAATTTTCAGTCAGGTTTTATATATCAATATATAGAGATATTCAAAAGTAATCCATTACAGAAAATCAAAAAGTGGAACCAGTTTGGTCTTAATACAGTTCATCCTTGCATGTACAGTAGTTGGCTGATCCCTGTCCTTGTCATGAAAAATACTAGAGGAAAATGAAAAAGTCAACAAAAAGGCACAAATAAACAAAAATCAATCATTAACACCAAGGTTGGGAAGCGTTGCAAAGATGTGGGAGATCTCCGGGAAGGGGGGGACACCATGTGTTACGTAGGCTACCAAAGAAAAAAAAGGGTTGCACACAAAAAAGGATGCTAAATGGTGCACAGCAAGAAACAACACAAACCACTTTGGTGGATAATTCAGATTTCTTACAATCAGGGAATGCAGTGCTCTCCGTTTATACAAATAAATTAATATACCTGTCAACACTTTATCTAAAATCTTATGTACATCTTCTCTTTTACATAATTGTATAATACATTATCAAAAACCTTATGAAAACATATTTACAAATCAATGAATCAAAAAGCACCCTCAAAGCTTCTCCAGTGTCGTACACTGTCACACACATACAACACACACACTCGCGCTTGCACACCTGTGTATCCACACACCGTTTTTCTTCCATGCAATACACAATACAGAAGGCATTCTAAGAGGGTTGTGCAACAAAGAGCATACAAAACAGTTCAAATATGGCTGTGGGATGAACGTTAGCACTCACATGCATAATAATGAACACACACAAGCACACACACACCCACACACAGACTTTTATGAAAGGAGTAACAGCGTTAATGACGGGACTAAACCAGCATGGAACATGTTCACTGATAGGACAATTTGGTCTCAGCCTCATTACATCAGAGTCTGATTTTTGTTTTCGATGGTTACATCACATGACGGGTCTTTTTCCATCACGCAGCCACCAGCTGGGCCCTCCCACACGGCGCTATCCAAACCTGTCTGCTCGGATATCGCCCTTCTCAGGAGGAGGCTGTGGGAAGCGGCTCTGCTTTTGTGAATGTGTGCGTGCATGCGTGTGTGTGTATCTTGCCTGGGACAATGAATGGCTGCATTGTCAGTTGGTGAGCAATTATGCATGCTGTTTGTGTTTTTGGAGGGCAAGTGTACGTCGTCTCCGTCCTCTGGAGCGCAGCGTGAATTAGCTATCACCGCACCCCGCGTATGTTTACGTGCACATTTGTCACAGTCAAAAGCGGGTGATCAAATAAAAAAATTTTAACACTGGAGGATTCTTGTCAACCACGTAACACTGCAGCCTGACTAAAAGCTGCGCTCTATTGCTTTTCTCAAACCATTTAACACCTAAACAAGTCACAATAAAGAAGACAGAACTCCTGCATAAAATCCAATTCCCTCTAACTTCGCATCCTATCTGCTCATAGAAAACAACTAGATGCTCTATGTCTCCCTTTTCTGCTTTCCAGTCTGAAAAACCTGCCGCACTCTCTCAGGGGTGTCTGAGGTCAAATGCAGACGTTCTTTAAAATCAATCGCAGAATGAAAAAAAAAAATCTTACAAAAGAAAACCCATCCAGGAAAATGTTAACTACAAAACACGGCTCCAGTAAAGACATTTATGACGTTTGTGATTGAGTCTAACATGAATCTGTACAGATTGTCCCATCAACGCAGATGCTGTCCCAGTTTCAGAGCTCCTCCTGCCTAAACAGTGTTCCCAGAGCTCCACGGCCCACCAGGAATAACGCAAAACCCAAATTAATACATCAAGGACGAAACAGAATGTCTCACTCGCCCCGTCACAAAATATAAGACGCAAAGCACCTCACTCAGATATCGATGCAAAAAGAGGAACCAGTCTGACTCCATCCTCCAGTTTAGGTCAATGCTGGGAACACATTAATAATTCTGTAATTCGACATTTACTGTCGATCCAGCTCCAGCACAGAAAATGTATGAAACAATGTTATAAAGAATCTTATTAATGCTGCTGTTTTTCAAATGGAAATTGGCATAGGACATTGGCTGTGAATGGCTGCATGTGACACTTAATGATATGTTGTTCGTCCCTTCTGCAAACTCAGTCCAAGTCACCCCTGACCTCACTGTGTGTGCGTGTGCCTGAGCGGCCATCTTCCCCCGGAAAATCCGCCCCTGTGGGTCACTTTGCGGTGGAGAGCATGGGCTGCTCCGTGTACCAGTGAGTCCCTGGATCGGGCATGCTGCCCCCGAGCGGCAGGGCGATGAACTGCGGGCAGGTGCCTCCTCCTGCTCCTACAACCCCCATGTTGACGCCCTGCGGGTACGGGTGGTGGTGGGCGTGGTGCCCCATGCCGTCGGTCCGCCCGATGTGGATCTCGTCCTCCTCGCCCTCGCCGGTGGTCTTGCGGTAGACGGGGTTGTCGAAGTTCATGCTCTTGGTGGAGTTGCGCCGCCAGTTCCGCCACACCAGGTAGACTCCGGCGCACACCAGGCCGAACACCACTGTGGCAATGATAGGAACTGCATGCGTTTAACACACAGCGGCAGGGACACGGGGAAAGGGGGGAGCGTTAACAAGGCATAACGAGTCCATGGCGTGAAATGAGAGGCACAGAGAGGAGCAGAACAGGCATGCAGGGGACAGAGAGGGCAGGGGGCAGCGAGAGAGAGGTTGTGTGTGTGTGGGTGGCTCGGCTCAACATCGGGTCAAAGTCGGGTCACACAGCAACAGCAACAGATTTTTAACGCAGACTCTAAATCAGCTGTGTAGAACACCATTAGTGGCCTGGCTGTGGAGTAAATTAGCTTTAAACTATCCTAAGGGAGCAAAAAATTAAACTATCACATTACATTACAATCTCTTGGCAACTCATCCTCAGCGAATGTGTCCTTGGATAAGCAATGTAATTTAATAATGCTTTATTAAATTATACCAATAAAGCACCAATAAAGCCTTCATGCTTTATTGGCGTTGTTCACCTTATGAGGTACATAATGAGAACAGTGCATCCAGACTAATTGGCTGATTCATTTTGTTTCATTTTGGTGTATTGGTTTGACTTGTTTATACTTCAAACACGCACAGAGGAGTCTGAGGGAATATTTATCACAAATACAGTGTGTATTTTTTCTCCAAGTGGTGTCAAAGCAGGACCAGCTGTACTCCAGAGAAAATATTCCCAGGGGAAATGATTATTTTAATCAAGCTGTCTTTCCTCTTTAAAATGGCAGTTCCATTATCCAGAGTAACAGGGATATATTTTCTGGAAAAAGAATTTTATAATGTAATTTTTCAATGCTCCAAGCAGCGCGCACAAAATTGGCCGTCATTGTCCAATCGTCGTGTCTCCTATGGGAGTTTTACACTCGAATAACCCCACGCACATTAGTGAGTCTTCATCCAAAAAACTTTTCTCTTACACTGTTTACAGTAAAACCGTACTATTTGAAAACATGAACAATATGTAAGCTATGAAGTCAAATAGAGTTATGTTACTTATAATGCTAGGACTAATCAGCTCTACGCTGTTCACAAGTAAGGATGGAGAGAGGTTCACCACTTTGTCAAACACATGATTGTATAAAGGATGTTACTACATGGGCTCAGGAACACTTTGTAAAACTGTTGTCACCAAAGACAGTTTGTTTGCAAATGAGTTTTGATTTTTTATGATTCTGTTTTTAGTTATGTTTTACACAGTGTCCCAACTTTTTAGGAGCTGGGATTGTGCTTCTGTCTGAAATCAAGGACTCCAAGAGTTTGGAGCTGTAAATCTTCCACTGTTAGGAGTGCAAAGAGCTGTGTGAGAACAGAAAGCTTGAGAGCAACAGTAACCGCTGCATTAGTTTTCAAGACATGGGCAAAGCCAAACTATCTGAATGGCTGGACCCCACTAGTGGTAAGTGGTGCTGCACTAAAGTACCAGACACAAAAGTGCTACTGACAAGTCTGGCTGTAGCAAAGCCCAACACAACAACACAGTGTGAAGTGAATAATGCAGCGTGGCAGCAATGTCAGACGCACAGAAAATGACTCCCGAGAAACGTCGGCGAGGAAGACCTGTGGGCCAGGCTTCTCTCATCCTGCCACAGCGGGGTTAGTGTGAATGGACTACAAACAGAGCGGCCACGGGCAGCAGGTAGACAGCAGCTTTACGCAGCCCCGCAGGCCTCCAGCGTGGACGGACACACACACAGACAAGAAGGCTCCGGGTGACTTACCGATGGGGATGACCACTCCCAGAACAGCCACTGTCAGGTTCTCGCCCATGAGGAAATGCTCGCTTCCAGCTGAAAAGAGAGAGGGAGAGTGAGAGGAGTTAGAGCGCAAGCGAGAGAGGATAAGAGCGAGAAAGCGCACGGGATAAAAAATGTGGGAGAAATAGAGTGAGAGATAAAGCGGGGGAGGCAGGAAGAGGAGGGAGATAAAACAGAGAGGCGGGGAGCGGCTGGTCATGCATGCGTGCTGTGAGTGTTTTACAAAGAGGGACAGATAGCGAAAAGAGCGGTCGGAATGAAAATGAAAGACAGGGAGAAAAATGATGAGTTGCATGGCATTTGCCGGAGTGCGACCTTGACACTGACCCCGACCTTCTGACACTTCATCCACCAGGCTCCACCTACTACATACTTACTGCCACTTATTCATGTACAGTCAAATGCACGCGCGCCCTCGCAGACGTACAACAGCCCACACGGAGCACTATTCATGGAGGGAAAGGTGACATTTTCAAGGCGACGAGGCACCATCCATCACTCCTATTAAAGTCAGCCGAGCGTGGTTGTTAGGGCTTGTAGGTATCTCACTTTAATGTCATCATTACAGTAAGGGTGAGGTTGTTAGCTACATTATGAGTGCGAGTAGGACTATAGGAAGTGGTACTTGGCAGGATATGAGGACGCTCAGGTGAAAGTGCTGCTTTATTAGAGAATTGGGCCATTTCTCTTGTTAAGACCTGAATGGGCCACTCTTTCCAAATCATAGAGGAAAAAATGTTAATCACATATAGCTGGGAGACTTATTTACAGTGTTTGTCGTTTTTTCCGTGTTCATTGATAAATGTATTGGATTCAAGGTCCACTTACAGTGTTGAGAGACGCTGCTGTCCCCCGCCGGCGTGGTGGAGACGACCATGGCGGTGGCGGTGGAGTGGGAGCCCAGCGCCTTCGACTCCTGCGACGACACAGGCTTAAGAGTGGAGAGGGGCGTGAGGGGGTCAGGGGCGCCAGAGGGAGCCGTGGTCAGGTGGGGGGTGGCGTCCGCCTGTGAGACTCCCCCCGAGGGAGGTGGGAAGTCTTCAGCAACAGTCGCCCGGGTGCCAGGTGTGAATCCAGCAGGAGGTGAGGATGTCGGCATCGTGTCGTTTCTCGGCGCTGCTGCAAAGAGAGGAAGAGCGCAGCAGGAAGCTTTAGCTCAAGAAGCTGAGTTATTGTAGATGCCTTAAAATCTCTGGAATGTGGTTTGAAACAGGGCTGCTTGATCATGGCAGAAATCATAATCATGGTTATTTTGGTCAACACTGAGATCACGATTACTGAATATGATTACTCAGTGCCTTTAGAAACATCATATCATTTACTTAACTTGAGAAAATAAAGTTGTCTTTTAACCAGCGGATTTCCTAGAACTTTAAATAATTGATCTGTAAAACAACTTTAAAAATGAATGATTTATAATTATATAATATATAATAAATAAATTATTGTGTACTATAATATTGGTTTTTTTTAGTATATAATGTGAGAAGGTCTTGCTAAAATGTGACACTCTTGTCACGGATCGATGGGCATCAAAATCCAAGCAGCAGTTGGCTTGACCACGTTTTCACATGCAACGGCTCATTTGACCGCAAAAGAGCTGAACTAAAGCATGCCACAGCCTGACTGAGAGTGTGTTTGGGCTTTTAGGGAGGGGCGATAGCTCAGGAAGGGGGTGCACTGGATTACTAAGGCAAGACAAAATGAGAGCGTCATTGTAAATCAGAACGCAACATAATGATCTCAATGATTCTCAATGTTTTCACATTTGTGAGAAGACAAAATCGGAACTGAAACTAAATATGAATAACTGCCCAGCCCTAATTTCAAATCTGATGTATTTCTCAGATCAGACCCTTTTTTATTGATCTTTTCATCTAACTTTTTGAAAGAAACCGAAAAAGCAAATTTTCCCAAATTCTGAATTATTCCTTAAATTAGGATTGTGTGGGTGTAGTTTGATCAAATTTGATTCATGGGATTACGACAACATTAGCAAACAACCTCATAATTATCCCCTTTTGATAAAAATGGCCAAACCTAAAATCAGTAAGAGGAGCACATATACATACACAAACATAGAAATCTCTCATGTGTACAGAGTGAGAAGATGAGAATGAGGAAATATATCTTTTCAGTGCTTTGAAGTAAATCGACTCGTCTTGTCTGTTTTCATAGTTTGCATACTGTTTTATATGTTGTTGATGTATTTTTGTTATTGATATTTCTGTATGAAATTACATATGGCTGTCATCATCTGTTGTTGGCATAACAAAGCAGCTGTTCCCCTCACAGCTACTGTGAACATCATATATATTAATGCAATGCGATGCAGCATTATGAGCTGCACAAATGCAGTGTTTGTTCCAGAGATGCTGAGTTAGATTGCATTATATTACATAGTGGTGCTCCATGTTATTGGATCCAGCGCCTGTATGTGTTGCTTGGCAACTATCTTTTATAGTTATGGGTCCAATAACTGTGTTGCTTGGAGGGAGCATATTTATTAATTTATTATTAAATTATTACCTGCTACAAATTAAATATTCATCGACTTACTACATGTGCATTTAGCCAGTTATTAACAGAAACAGCACAGAGCCTCTTACTTGTGAAAATGTGAAATGGCAGTTAAATGACTTTCCAAAATTATTATTAGTTAGTTACTTATACTGAGTGAGTAATAACACAATATGGAAGACATGGTAACTTGATTTTTAAGCACGATTTGCCAGATTAATCTTGAATTTAATTCATGATTTGTGTCTGTGTTGTTATCAACAAATTGTACATGCACTGTTTGACTTTGTTGTTATTACTGCAAAGCACTTTGTAAGTGTGTGTGTAGAAAAGTGTTATATAAAGAGCTTCCCTGAGCGAAGCAGAATCTGATTATCTACACAGTAAGCACTGTGTCGCTCTGGCCAGACAAATCCCTTTAGGTGTTATTGATTACTAAACTGTCTCAATTACCAGTCATAAACACGCTCACCTGGCACGCAGCCCCTCATATCGGGCCCCAGGTCCTGTCCGTCGGGGCAGGCGCAGGTGTATTTGGGCGAGTGTTCTGTAATCTGTGGAGCCTTAAGACACAAGTACTCACAGCCTCCATTGGCCACACTGCCCAGATTACAGCTGTCTGGGCCTGGAGACAGCGACAGAGACAAAGAGAGAGACGGGGAGATTTGCACAGTTGTGGTTATATAAATAAGATTATCACTTATTCAACATGGGGGGAGATGGAAGAGAGTTAGAGAGAGACAGGAGAAGTTGCACAATTTATTGTTCCCCACTGTGAATGTTGCTGCATTCCCTTTCAACAAAGCCCATTACTTTACGAAAACAAAATCTAAAAGAATGCAATTTAAATATTAAGCAATTCCTGTGCTGCCGTGTGCTGTGTTCATAATAAAAGTCCTCTATAGATACAAACCTTGAAAGACAGGAAATGTGTGCAGATTGAAGTGGAAAGACGTTGATGAAATACAGTGAAAGATTAAAATAGAAATGGGCAGGGATGACGCACAGAGAGGAAGAAAATAAAAAGAGACAGACAGGCAGAGAGAGATATGGAAACTGACACACGAGAAAGGAAATACACGGCCATCACATTCATGATTAAGAGCTCCGTTCGCTTCAACTCAAATCTGGATTGTCCTGTTAGAGAAAATCGGGTTGGAGGCAGGGTTTTGACAGATGTGTGAATGTACTGCTGCTCCCGATGCTTTGATCGCTCCACCACAGTCACAAGCCTCAAATATCACTTATTCATGCGCCTGGGCCGGCACGGACCCACAGAGGAAACTTGGTCACAGAGATGCGACTCGGCTCACACGATCAGAGCGGAGGGATCGAGGGGAGGAGAGCGAACAGACGCAAAGTCTCCCTCGCTCGCACCGAACACACACCTTGAGGCTGTCGGAGCTGGTGGAAGACTACGATGTCGTGGGGGTCGTTGAGGTTTTCAGCCAGCGTGTGGACGTCCTGACCGGTCAGCCTGTTGGCCATGAAGACCGCCGCCCTGTCTCTGTCCGTCCAGTAGATACGATCCTGAAACACAGGGAGAATCTCTGCTTAATATAATAACACACAGTACCAGTTAGTCAGGGTTGTGTTGGGCTTCTACTTAGGCTCCACAATATACAGTCTAAGAAGATGCTCACTTTATGGCTTTGGGAAACTTGGAAGTGCAAGCTTACACTCCTTGTTAAAATTTGCACGTTATTTTCTTAGTATTTCTTTGTAGCATTTATTTTTTATTATCTTTTTTATTTTTGACTCATTATTAATGATGATATGGGAATTCATTCTGTTAGGACTGTTGGCAGTTAGGCTGGATTCTTGCATCTTTACTCTTTTTAATCACGTAGCGGCATAACTCAAGAAATGGCGATGTCTGACGGTCGGCCCACCACTTCGATCCAGACATAAATATCTCAGCAACTACTGAATTTACAGGAGCAGATATTTTTGGTTTGCAGAGGATGAATCCTACAGACGCTGGTGATCCTTTGACCTTTCTTCTAGCACCATGAACAGGTCAACTTTCTCGCTTATCTAGTGAAATATCTATTGGATGGACTGCTGAATTGCAACTTCAATAATCTCTTAACTTTTCATCTACTGTCGTCTGGTCTAACTTTCAATTTGTCCAATACTTTGGGCTAAATACAATAAAATTAACATTCCCATCAGCCTCAGCGGTATTTCATGGTTAGTGATTAGTATACAGTAGAGTACAACAGTCTGAGACCACACTAAAAAATCTCTAATATGTCCATGCAAACCTGGAAATAATCAGAAAGTTTGAGGATTCAGAAACATTTCAAAACACAAATTTCAGCAAACAATCATATTTAAGCCAATTTGATTACGACATTGACCTTTGTACAAAAGGTCAGATCAAAGATCAGAAAAGAAAGTCGTGTGTAAAGACTCACTGGATTTGAAAGAGACTCTACCAAACGTGTGTTTATGTTCAGGTGACAGAAAATGGGTGAATGAAACAGAGGAACAATGGATTAAAACCTACAAAGGGAAACAAAGCAAAAACAGGACCTAAACAGAGAGACATGAGATTCAGACTGGGGGAGAACATGTAGAGATAACAGCTGTAAAGTCTTGGCTCAGACTACTCACAAGTCTAATTTTCTTCAGGAAAAACAATAGAGAGAAAATTAGCACAAGTGGAATATGCCCTGATAAATATTTGTTGCCACACATAGTTGAATTCATTATCTTACTCAGAAGAGAGAGCGTGTTAATTTGGCTTTTGCTGCGGAACAAGACGGGATGAATGCATCGAGGAAATGCATATGCAGAGGTTTCATGGCATCTAGGACATATTTGAATTCAGTTGTAGCAGCAGTGCAACAATAACATAAAGGGCAGATATGTAATAAATGGGATAGAAGAGGAAAATTTAATCTGTTCTTTTGGTTTCAAGTGGCTGCACATCCTCTCGGCTGCGTTACAATGTTAGGTCTTAAATGATTAAAACACATCCTATTTAGGTCAAAAAATAAGAGCTCACAGGCACATTTTAACAATGCTTGTTGTTTATTAATTGATTTGTTTGCTTTCTTTCCCTTGTTCACTCCCTCTGCAGGTTAAAAAGACAGTTTTAGACCGGAGCTGACATTTTTTGCAGTTGCCTTAGAAACTAAGGGCTAATCTCCAGAGAGTGTCGACAATGGGCCTCATAATATGAGTGTGTGTGTGTGTGTGTGTGTGTGTGTTTGTGTTGAGCCAGTCATGGAGTCACAAAGAGATTGTGATGTACACTACAACAAGCTCCACTCAATAATATGGGCCAGGTGTATGTTCAACATCAGGAACAAGAAGGTCACCTTGTAGTCACAACAGGGCAGAGAGCAAAGAAGCCCCCAGATCGATTATGTATTACACCACAGGGCATTTATCATTATTGAGTCACACTGCAGGGTGGACTAACAGCTGAGTTCAGGAAGAAAATCCTCAAGGTTATTCTTCAGACAGCTTAACTGATGTTTACATTTATTAAGGTTAAAACGGTTAAAAGGGTTGGGAAGTAACTATAATCCATTTTACTCAAGTACTGTATGTATGCATTTTATGTTACGTTATACTTCTACTACTAAACAGTTAAGATTCATTCCACCTCGACCAGCTACAACACTCAAATGCCGCTTACACATTAACGCATCAATGACAGTATTATAAAATACAGTATGACAATATAAAACGGAACAGGGACGTTCTGCAAAATGAGTACTTTTACTTTTGATACTTTAAGTACACTTTACTGATAATGCTGCTGCACTTTTACTGTAAGAAAAGTTTGGAATGCAGAACTTTACACCTCTGTTTTTAGAACAAGTCTGCGGAGTTGAGGCTTCAAAAAAGCCACATGGGACAAGTTTCATGACCCCTTAGTGCACAAATGTAATTCAAACCCAAGCGGATATTTTTTAAAACTCATGCTTGTGTATCTGGTTTGCTTGCTGAATGAAACCTGCATCTGTGCTCCCACTGAGACCAGTTCCCTTTGAGAGGAGCCCCACTGGGGATTAGACCTCTTGGGCGATGTCATTAATACCCATCTGAAACTGGCTGGGACTTTGCTGCAGTGGCAACAACAGACACATCCCAGACAAGTTGTACACAGGCGCAAACACACACACAGCACAGAAACTAAGAGGCAGCAGATTTGCAGGACAGCTTGGCACACAACCAGATTTAAGTTTCTGTAATGGACATGAGACATATCACATGCATAGGGAAGCTGGCTGACGACCAAAAGCATGAGTGTGTGGGCTGCTTTAGGCTGCTCTCTCCTCCCTATAGCTGCCTTCTGTTTAGTATGCTCTGCCATTCAACCTCACGAGGGAATACAAAAGGACACGCGCACACAAACTGAGCATACAGTAAATTGAATTTAACAGTCATTACACTCAAACTCCCAGTCACACTGCGGGCCCCCGCGAGGCTGATGAGAGAGATGTAGATATGATGAGATGTGGGAGTCTGGATGAAGCCGCAGACGACGGCCAGAAACCGTCGGAATCTATTGCACAAACCTCAAAAACAGCCAGAGCGTAGGGGTGTCCCAGCCTCTCTGCAGACGACATGTGCGTCCTCCGGTGAGCTCCGTTCAGGTCCACGCTGGCTATGAGGTGCAGCTTTGAATCCACCCAGTACAGACGCCTGTTGGCTACATCTGAGAACACACACACACACACACACACACACACACACGGATAGGACTTTCCCAAGCTTGAGCAGAAATTGATTGTCTTTGCGGTAAGCACTCGTGGACTCTGACCAACAAATCCCTTTAGGTGATATTGATTACGTTTTGAAAATGTCAGATTCTCACCATCCAACCGCCGAAAGTTTTACTATGTCAATCCATAACTTCTTAAACACTACAAATATTACTCAAAAGCAACTGTGATAACTTTCTAAATCAATTACTCTGCCGTCATCATTGAACGTTTACCTTTACTAGTTCAATCGCTTCTGACCTTTACCTCCAATGAGGTGATTGAGCTCTTTTTCAGGGCTATGCTTCAGGCACATTAAGCGACACACAACTGCCCAGAAAGTGTGAAATATAGCACAGTGTAAAATAAAGACAAGAGTTGAAAAGCAGCAGTTCTCCTCTCACCTAGAGTGATGCCATTGGGCCATTCAATGTTATCAGCCACCAGCACCTGTCGGTCCACTCCATTCATCCCGGCCTTCTCTATCTTGGCTTGCGTGCCCCAGTCTGACCAGTACATGAAGCTGGGTTGAACAAAGGAAGCACATTCATTGCGTTATCATGGAGTGTTCATGTAGTGCTGCAGTGCTCGTCAAGAAATGTTTTAATAAATGTTATACAGTCCTATAGAGACAGTTGTTCAATAATTAGTTTGTCTGGAACTTTGACATTTTCGGTTGAACTTGTTTCTGTAGCTGTTGCTCTTTATTTGGTCTGTTCAGCCCGGCAGCTGTCGCATAACCATGACACTGCTACCAGACACCGGGGGGTGGATTTACTAACTTTATGCCACAGTTTTTCAGATGCTAACGAGTCAGACAGCATCCTGCTATATTCATTATGAGGACTGCATCAACACGATGACAGAAAAGCAATGCTGCTAAAAACTGCCTATGCAATATACAGCCCATTGTAGAGCGATCCTATATAAGACTTCAAAAATAAGTTGTTTCAAATAGCTTTGAAAGGATTTTCCACTACAGACTGAAATCTATAGCAGAGACAATACTGTCGCTGATTTGATGTCTGGGAATATCATCTGTGGGATTTGTGAAACTGTTGTTTTGAAGGGGGGGACAGATGAGAGGAAATGTCTGTTAATAACAACCAGTATATTACAAAACCACGTTAGTGACAGAAACTAATATAAGTGCAGCAAATCTGAGAGAAGATCTGTGTAGCGTGCGCTCTGTGGGAGCTGTCCGTTCAGCACCACGAGTCAAAAGACCAACAGTGCAGCAACAGCATCATCTTTCATACTGTTTTCTATCTATTGCCTTCAGCTCGATTTTTTTTGCAGCATTGTAGAAGCCAAATCCATAGTTGAAGCAGTTATCATGCAAACTTAAACCACAGATCTAAAATTGTAATACTTAATGAGGAATATAGTTTTTGTTTTTTTTGCTCTTTTATTGTTTGATGAGCTGACAGCATTATTATTATTATTGTCTTTGTGGAAGGAGCATATTATGTTTATTGCTTTTTGACCCAATATTTAAACTCCCTCTCAGTCTTTAAGAAAAGACTAAAGACTCAGTTCTTCACTGAACACCTTGGCCCCTTTACAAACTGCAAAAAGCAAAAAAAAAAAAAAAAAAAAAGCAACAACAAAAAAAAGTATTCCCTCCTCACTGCCTGCAGGCACAAGCCCTATCTAACTTGAACTTTGTTTTATGGCACTTATCCATGTTGTTTTCTCCTGACTAGATCCTTGCTTGTGTTGTATCTACTCTCAGATGTACGTCGCTTTGGATAAAAGGGTCTGCTAAATGAAACTGTAGAATTGTAAACTGACAGAAACTCACACTTTCTTTTGCTTTCCAACAAGCCCATGATGTCATAATCAGAAGCACTGTGTCCAAGTGAACTCTGCAGCTACGCTAATTTACACCATCAGTGTTGGTAAATAAATACTGAATGGAAAAAGCAAACTTCTGCAGCCATGGCAGTGATTTGTGGCAGGCTTAAACCAAACCCCAAGTGTTGAAAGCACCACATTAAAAAGCTGTTATTGAACGAATTTGCTATAATCTGAATGGTTATTGGGTGATATCAGTCAGCGATCACAGCAGCAAAGTACGCAGTGATTTACAGTCATTTCTATTTAATTGTGTATTAGTGACATTAAGTGACTTTTCCTGTAAAGGCAAAACTCATTTCGTGTCAAATCTGCGTGTGCTGGATTCCTGTTGGGCAATTTTGTCAAGTCTGAAAATCTCCCTGTGTGTATACTTCACTTTAATCCATGTGCCTTTTTATTTTTGCCTGTTTGTTTTCATCTGGGTTTGGATCACCAGAACACAAAAGCTGCAGAAGCACACGCTGGCACGAATTCATAAAGCTTCCCAGATTAGGAGCGATCATCTAGGACACAATTTCTAAAAAAACTATTGAGTCAGGATGCTAAATGGGTCACAGGCCTGTTACTCTTGATTCCCACATACAGCAACAAGAGTTCTCTTATGTTTATCATTAGACGTGGGCCCGGAAGAGGATTATGTTTATTCAATTTCTGGGTTCTGGACTGAAATCGCTTTGCAAATCTCTATCTGGGTTCATTGAACATCATCTTCAATGTTTTAGAAAAAAAAGATGTGTGGTGTTCTGCCAGCCTGTTCAAAGAGATATAGAGGAGGGTACTACTATAAATTTAGTCTGACACTATTTTAAGCTGACATACTGTTAATTGTTATGAAAATTCATACAGTTTAGTTATTAGCATACTTTTCAAAATTAGAAATTAATTTTGCAGGTCAGTGAATTCCTGTCTTCTGTATCTTCAATATTACATTATGTGGAAAATACTTTATCTCTGAGCCTGGTTTCAATGTATTTCATGGACAAACACACACACACACACACACACACACACACACACACACACACACAAGCACACACATCCCCCTCCTCACCCGTGGTGGGGATCCAGCGCTATGGCCCGGGGTTCGCTCAGGTCGGTGTTGATGAGGACGCGTCTCTTGGTGGCGTCCACCGAGGCCACGGAGATGGACTTGTCTCCGGAGTCGGTCCAGTACAGGTTGTGTTGGAGCCAGTCCAGAGCCAGACCCACGGGGGTCTGCAGGAGCGAGTCCACCAGCGGCACCTGCTGGGAGGGGTCGCTGGCCTCGTGGATGAAGGCACTGCAGGGGGAGAGAGGGAGGGCGGCGAAGGGAGAGAGGGAGGTGTTTTGAGGTGAGGAGAATATGGAAGTTATAATCTAAAGCAAGGCAGGCGTTATTGCAAAATCAATGAGCGGTGGAGGGATGCTGACTGCCCGGTGCGGCTCTATTTTGTGATAATGAGTCTGTATACACTTTTCTTCTTATTACATGCCACCATACCAAAAAGATGTATCCTTGCAAAATATTGACTTTTAGCAATTTCATTACAAGCTGAAGCATTTTATAAACTTTTCCCAAAAAGTAGTAAGACTGTAACTGTAACTGTATAAAAGTCACTGCAAGCACAGCAGTAAAAGCAAATCTATCAATAACTGTGACTCTTGTTGACACATTAATTCTATAAATTGTGAGTGGATATAAAGTGGATACATGAGCACATACAGGACAAGTGTATAACCTAAAGATTATGTATCAAGCAGAATCTCTACTAATTCTCCACCGTGCTGCAAAGCGACTGCAGAGTGGAGAGTGGGACCGGTGTGTGAGCTGTAGCCTTGGGCCTCGCGCTGAGCAGGTTCATCCGGGGGTGAGCGTCCTTCTTAGGTGGACCACTTATCAGAATAGACAAGGCCTTACTCCGGGGTTGCCCCGCTCGCTAATGATTTGGCCCCGGCAGAGGTGTGAGGTGAGGGCCAGGCAGCTGTGCTCCCAAACAGGAATTTCAATTTCAGTTTCCCCAGAGATCTTTTCTCTTAACATCTATTTTATAAAGAGAACATAGTGCTCCAATTAGACTAGACTCTGGGGAGAAAATGTAGTGGAGATAACAATAGGAAGGGTGGAATTAATCTAAGATAATAGTAGGCCCGAGACATCAAGTCAGTTGATTCAATTTCAAAAACGTCAAAAGTCTGAACGCTCAGTACTTCAAGCACAGGAGAATCAAGTCAGTGGGTAACAATATAAGGTTTGGCACCTCAAATGTTTGCAATGTCACATTCAGAGTGTTTTGTTTAAACTGTAAAAAGAGAGACCTTTGTTTCAGTGGTTCATCTTCGGAAAACCTGTGATACACAATAATAATCAATGATATTTGTCAAAGTTATCTACCTAGCTAGAATAAGAGTTCATATATTTAAATTTACATGCATTCAAAAGTCATTTCAGTCAAAAGGCTTTTTTTTGTAAGAATTAAACTTGAAAATGTATTTATGAGACGGCTGCATCTCAAAATCTTACCACAGAAAATGCCATGAAAACACTGTGTGACTCTGACATGTTTGAATGCAACATGAAAACCAAAAGCATACTGCGGATGCCAATCATGCATTACTCAGGAGCCCAATGTCAAGTCAAGCTTTGTTTATTATAGTAAGGCATCTGCATGGTGGGGAAGCCTCAATCTTTTACATGAAGCCTCAGTCTCTGACCTAAACTCAGGCTTTTATTCTAAGATCAGGATTGTGATCTAGATTAAAGGCACTCTGTGGAACCCTTTTGACCACTAGGGCCACTATGCAGTGATGTTTTTAGGAGTAAGTCCCTGTTTTGTTAGTACATTTGCACACACTCAAGGACGCCCATGCACATGTGTGTGACATGATGCACTATGTGTTTTCGGACTGGAGGAACTATTTCATAGTTCTAAAAGCAGCTTTAATTGTGTTTGCACTCCAAGAACTAGGTATGATCACAGTTCTTTCTTTCTTCTTTTTTATCTCCTATGTCAGAGGTAGGTACTCTCGAAGCGCAAGAAGAACACTGAGTGACAAAAGTTTCTGTGATAGGTCAAACACATGAGCCAATGCCTCTTCTTGGTTCACCTGTAGATTTTCCGGTGAAAGCGATCACACCAGAAGACGCGGTTGTTGGCCACGTCCAGGTCCAGAGCCACGGCGTTCTTCTGGGTGGACACCACCTGGCTGTAGTCCCTCTTCACCAGGTCGATGCGTCGGATCTCGTGCCGGTTGGTGAACAGCAGGTAAGGGCTCTTCCCTGCACACAAAGCAGAGAACAAGTACGGGTGAGTTCAGCCAACTAAAATTTACAATCACAGCCGCGGTGCAAAGTAATTCAGGAAAGGGGCCGATGCAGGATCAATGGATTGTTAGTAAGAGGAATTAATTATTGATAGGCGGAGCTGGGATGTGCTTCAATAATAACCAATCAAATCAGCTTTGACAATTCTGTAAAGAGCCAGAAGAAGGGTCCAAGCCAATGTCTCCTATTAGAAAAAAGCTTGTCCAGGAACTGCACAAATCCTCTATACACAGCACCTCTTATATGATTCAAATGTACTAAATAAATATGGTGTAATAATATAAGTCTAACCATTAGCCAGTAGAATTAACTTCTAGCACATTCTGAGGAACCATGGTCTGGATTGAGACTGGATTAAGAAATAAGGGCTGTGCATCATCCAGCATTATTCTGCTGTAGAGGAAGGACACAAAACAGAGGTTGCCAATAAACCTGAGAGATTGTTTTTCAGCACAGCATCAAACAGGTTTCTGTGCTCCACTAAAGACGTAGCTGACAAAGATGGGCGAAGCTGCGTGTCAGGGAAAGATGTCGCCTTTCCTCTAATAACACCGAGCTTTCACCACAGAGTCAAAAAGCACTGCAGCTTAATGTGCCGCTGCATATTTGTACCACAGACGTCAATGCTCTTAATGTCATCTTTTAACACAGATATAAATAACACAACACGGCTTGTGCGATACAGCTCAATATCCACCTCTAACAAGAGTGTGGGGGACAATAATCCTTCATTAAAAACCGCTGAATAGTCGCTGTATTGATCAGCGTGTCTGTATGCATCATTAAGTCGCGCGCTCCTTATTATCCTCTCCTTGCAAATATAGATCAGAAGTACCTTAGCATTCGGCTGCACCTCTTTGAACAGCAAGCTGTCTGCGTTCACACAGGCGGCACAACCGAACAGACACGAATGAGCGCGCACGCACGAAAAGACTAGCGATGCACTCGTTTCCTCTGAGGACTGATAAACAACCTTGAACAAAGTTGAATCCGACACATTTCTTACCCTTGTCTTAGATGCCTGACATAAAACAACGAGGATCAGATACTGAGTTCACTCAAAGCGCTCTGACAAAGTTTAACCCACACAATGCAACAGAATAATGTTAATACCTTTTCATACCTGCACTGTGTCTATTATAGGGGCAGATATGGTTTGCAGGTCTCATCTGGCAGCCAAGTGCATTTTAAATGCATCTCATGTGATCACTTGTGATTACATTTTCAATTCCACGCTGTCATTTGATTTTACCAGCAGGGAAACTGTGACCACTACTGGCTGAGCCAAAGGTCATGCATTGGCACAGCAGTGCTTTGAGCTAAATGCTAACATGCTGATGCTAAGCAAAGATGTGATAATTAACAAGACCACAAACTGCAGCTGAGGCTGATTACTTGCACAAACCAGACCAGATGATGGCGCTAGATCAGGGTTCACCAACCACCAGTGATTACAGGGGGGCATACGTTGATTTTATGGCAGCTCATCCAACAGTTGTTGTTCAAAAGTTTCACTTAAAACACACAAAGTGAACCTCGTGGTGGCGCTAGAGGAAAAGTCATAGCAATTCATCCTCGGGAAAGCATGAACGTCTGTACAAAATTTCATAGCAATCCATTAAACAGGTGTTGAGATATTTCACTCCAGACAGCTGACCGACTAACATTAACATTCCTCAAGCTACAATATATGTAATTATATAGACAAAATATATATATTTGCTTTCAGCCACAGAGCTATAGAAGAGGACCACAACAGATATTTGCACAGTGGATGGAAAAAAACACTGATGTGACACTGTAACATCACACATCATAGAGAGACACTGCAGAGGCATTTCAGGTATAGACTGTGTTTGCTAGCTTTGCCATGCTACAGTATCATAGTAGGTATAAATAAGCACAGCACACACAGTTATTAGCACTGAGCACCTACATCACACTGTGTCCTTGTTTCATTTTGGGTGCGTTCACACCTATTTTTAGAGCTGTCCACTTGTGATAAGGTCGCCCAGGATGCATTTTAATTAGCCCCAAATCTGAACAGGGGCCTTTTACATTGTCATGGCTTTATGTTTAGTTCCTTATAATCCAGGCAGGAGAAAGCCAAGTGTGTGACAGATACACTGACAGTGTGTGCCTGCAGGGAAGGTTTTATCACTCTGGATAGCAACTGGAGCCCCACCTTTGTCTTGTAACATCTATACCAAGCCTATCTTCTTTCTGACACTGCCTGGTAATAGGATGGCAGCTGCAGCCAGTTATCTCCAGAGGCAGATATGATATTCTCTCATTAATGGCTCGCTTGCCTCTGTTTCCCTTCTGACAGTCAGTGTCGTAGCCTCATCGTAGTCTCGCGCTCCTGCACGTTTCCCCTCCGTCTTCCCTTCCCTTCCTCTCCGTGCCCAAAGTCGGAATGATGACAGCGCTGTTCGGGAATAAGTGTTCTCAAAAACTGGCCATTACAATGACAACATTTCCAACCCCTCTGAAGAGGAAAATGGACCCCCGCTGGTTTTATTGGCTGTCACGGCAGCGGTCGTTTTCATGGTCTCAAAAAAACCAAAGCGGTGGAACTGCTGCATTCGCTGAGATTCTGCTTTGGCTGCTTTCTGACACACAGCCAGACACAGAGTTCCCTCCTGGCCATGATAAACTGATAGCAAACACACCGGGCAGTCATGCACGGAGAAATACACAAGTGTAGACAGAGGCAGGGGGGCTGATACAACCCAAACGCATATACAGTGTGTACAAATGCAAACACACTCAGCGCACACACACGCGAGTGCTGAGCTTTGATATGAGCTCAGTTTAATTGAGGAGAAATGAAATCACAACATTTGACAGCCACTGGGAGCAAGTCACTGCTTTTCATTTGACTCACTGTTTCCTGCCAATTAAATAATGCACATTTTGGGGGAAATGAAGTGTAAACATATAAACCGGCCTCTGCCTGTAATCCTCTCGCTAATAGCTCTCGGCCATAGTTGGAGGTCAAAGAAAATTAATTGGCCTCTTAGCAGTTCACTTTGTTCTCCACTAGTCGAACAACTGTTGTCAACAAGCCTGACGGGAGACCAGATTAAATTTGTTGTAATTAGCCTCGACCGTGACTCAGCCAGGTACCCCTGAAGAGTTGCTATACCTAATTATAAGTGTTCGGCACGGTTGAGCACATCAGTCTGTCAGTCATGAAACTGTCTAATGGGATGGGACCAGAGGAAGACAGATTTGGCCTGGGAGAAAGTCTGTTTTGGCGATGCTTGAATTTTTTTATTTTTTTATTTTTAGCAATTATGTCAAGTACGCAAGCAAGTGCAAAGCAATGATAAGAACCTAACAGCAGAAAGATGTTAGTGATTATGAGATGAGAAGGGTTTGACACTGTGGCACAAAAGCAGAAAGTGAAGCGTTGCATTAATGAGGCAATGCAATGTCTGAGAGAAAGTCTCGTTATCAACGGTACAAAAGAGCTTTTCAAACTTTCAGAGGGAGAAAATTTATCATTAAAATGCAAAAAATGGTTTCAGCAGCAACTATGTAAGTTATAAACTTCATAAATAGGAAACCAATGAAACATTTTATAGAGCCTATAATGCAGTGTATATATATATAGTATGAACACAAAAAAATCAGATTCTTATTTTCATCCTCAAAATAGAAAACTTAAATCTTAATGTTTCCGACACCCTGCATGGTTGATCACTGAGCGCCGTGACTCACCTTCTGCCTTGCAGGTCTTAGTAACTGGGTCCATCTCGTAGCCTTCATAGCATTCACATTTAAAGTCCCCCTTGTAGTTGATGCAGATCTGGCTACAAGCGTCTGGGTTCTCACACTCATCAATGTCTGCAGGGGGGAGAGGGAAGAGAGGTTATCAATCAACTGAGAGACAGCAGGAGAGAGACAGCCAGTGACTAATTCACCCACATGAGCAGCAGAAGATAACTTCATTTCTTAAATGTAAATATGGCGATGATGTTCACAGAGTGACGTCTGTAATGGATGAGTAAACATGCGCATTTATAAGCGCGAGTGCTGGAGAAACACACAGACGTGTCGTCAGTGGCAGTTAATGGGAAGGCAGGGAGACGGGGCGTGTCCCTGTCGACTTCTCTGCTCTGCTTCCTTCCAGTGCAGCCTTTTTTTTTTTCCTTGGGTGTGATATGGAAACGTTAGTGGTAAAAGGATGGCGAAGGGTGTGAAGGGCATAGTATATGTGCATGTGCGTGTGTGTGTGTGTGTGTGTGAGGGAGTAGTATGACTATGCTAGTTTCCCTGTGGAAATGACAGGCTGGGCACATTAAACAAAGACAGACAGCTAGAGAGCTGGGAGCACCCCAAAGCAATACACACACACACACACACAGCCTGCCACTCGATTTTTATACCTCTCCGTCTGCGTGTCTGTGTCAAGTGTCTCTATTTACCGCCACAAGTCTTTTTGTCCAGCAGCTGGTAGCCAGTGGGGCACTGGCACTCGAAGCCAATGGGTCGGTCCATGCAGACATGGGAGCAGCCGCCATTGTTGATCATGCACTCATTCAGCCCTGGGAGACAAAGACAAAGAGCCAGTGGTCAAATGTAGCTGTTCACAGGGGAAGTAGAGACACAATGGTCGCTCAGCAGGTCATTTGAAAGGTCAACATAAGATTTGGCCTAAGCCTCATTTACTGTAAAATATTTCTGTTCTTCTGCAGTAGAATGGCTTGTGATATTTCATAAAGGTGTATAAACATGTGTGGCACATAGGTGGGGACGATATCCATTTACCATCTTCATAATCTCCATTTCATCTCGGCTATGCACGCAGCTCTTTTCCATCCTTTTTCGAATCCTTATCAGATGTTCTCAGAAGTGGAAAAAAAAGCAATCAAAGAGACACAGCATCACACACGGTAAGCCCTTAAACTGAGAATCCATCTGCAGGGATGTGAAATACGTGTGTAGAGGAGATTAATGGTGTGAACTGGGAATTCTGGGACGCCCCGTAAGGATCTATCACAGGAGTGAGCGAGGACGTCTGAATTAAACAGGAGCGACGCTCAAATAGAGGCAGGGCGACGTAAAAGCATCCGGAGAATGAAAGAAGTGGAAACAACAAGATGTAAAAACACAACCACTCTCATTTAAAAGTAGGTCAACGCAGCTGGCACAAGGTTGGCACACAACAAAGAAGGCAGAGGCACACGACGGCTTTATGAATTACTTGATAGCAAGAGAGGCTCGAAAGTCACCGGCTGAAAATTTAGGATCAGTTTTTTACACCGCAAATTCGTTCAAGGCAGCTGAGAAGAAAGTATCATCACAAGTTGTTACATAGATTCGTGTGTCACTTCACTGGTGCGGTCTTAACAGTAGCAGCTCTTCAGCACACTTTTCTTTCCATGTTTGGCTTAAAAATAAAACTTATTGTTTGAATGAATCACAGAAGGTAAGCCAACTGAGTGAGAGCTACGATCACCAGAAAATAATTCCCTCCAACATTTCATTCAGCGGCGCACAGGCTTTCGCTTTTGACACAAACAATTGAGCATGGCTGCACAATGAACAACTGGAAAGGGGTGATAAAGAGAAAAAAAACTGCAAGAGAAACCTCACTCCTCAATACGAGAGCACTTAATTCTGTCAACAGCATCCTACCCAATCTACTGTAACACATTTGTCAATAGCCAGTGAGCTTTATATCATCAGTCTTTGAAAGCAGGGATACTGTCTGTGTGTGGGTTAATAAACAAGACAGTTCCAAAATGAAGCTTCATTAGTTGAATACATGAGCAACAAAATGAAAAATGCATTAAGCTTTACAGATTATTACTTCAGTTTTCTCATGTTCACATCACATCAATCTTTCTTTTTGTTGATGTTGTTGTGGAGCAGTGTGTATGTTATTGTGCTATATTAATGTACATAAATTAAGGTGTATTTCCACATCATAAACTTTTCTAGGGAATGATTTGTGTTTCGACAGGAAATTAAACATTGTATTTTAATACTGTATGTTTGCATTTCTGATAGTTTTACTTCTTTTCTTTCTGTACCTTTTGCCTGAGGAGGTTTGTATTTTCTTCACGCACATCACTTTCAGTATTTATGCCGTATATGTGATGTTAAAGAAGTATTTTGACATTTCAGGATATACACTTGCTTTTTAGCTGAGACTTAGGCTGGTTGGCTGAAAGGACGTTTCTGCACCCGGCCAAGAATAAGAAATATTTGCATCTACAAGATATCATCGTTAGACAATGTTTTTTATACAGATTGAACAAACAAGATGAACGTGTTCATTTGTGGGCTGTAGAGATAAAGGTAGGTAGATTTTCTTAACTTTAGACGGAGCCAGGCTTTTTCTTTGTATTTAACATACAGATATAATAGTGTTAACAGTTTTGTCATTGTAAGTCTTTGCACCCAAAAACTTTACGTCGCTGTGCCATGTCACTTGCAATGAAAATGTTGTTGAGATGTTGTTGGCTTGTGTTTTTTATGTTGTTACAAACTACACTGGCACAACTAACATGTATGCAAGAGAGACTCTGTGAATGTTTTGTCTCTCTACAATGACATTGAAGTTATGCTGATGCCATTTCTTGTGCCTGGTAATAAAATGCTGGAAGTCAGTCCTGGGAAGCGTGGTCATCGTTTATTATACAGCACAACAGAGCTGGACCCACGACCAGCAGGATTCTGACAGCAGGGATCCGAGATGACCTGCTTCTCTCATCTGTGGAGCTTTGAGGAAAGTCATTTCTGCACTGCTACACAACATTATTCTTTATTTATCGTAACAAAAATAGAGAAAGTTGACTCTCTAAAGATTTACTGAAGGTTACTTTTGTGGGAAAAATTTCCCTCTTTGCTTTGTGCGAGTGCCAGCAGGCTTTGAGCGCTGCAACCGCCGGCATTAAATTCCCATCTCTAATTCAGCTGGATGGGTGACAGCAACCTGCCACTCTCACTAACTCCCGCTAACTCCCTTCATGTCGGTTCAGAATGAAGTGCAGGCAGAAGAAAGAGCGAGATGGAGCTGGATTTGAGGACTCGCTCCTTCCTGTTTCTTTGAGAGGGGTAACAAAGATGCCCCAGGAGAGGCCCGGTGTGACAACAGCTCTTTCCAGGCCGCTTCCAAGGACAGCCACGATTTAGAGGTCACTTCTCCCTTCCCATGGGCAAACAAACATGACGTCTCTCCTTCTCTACCCCACCTCCATCTCTCTCTCTCTCTTTCACCATGGTAACCCATTATGTACTACCTATTTTCAGCCGCTGCTCTGAAAGCTGGAAGTGATGGCGCAGCGTTAAGAAATTAATGGTGTGCCGAGTAATGAGTCAGTATTGTGGTAATATGCCATTATTTCTAATGAGATGGGAAACACAGAAAAACATTTGCCGGCGTGCAGAGAGAGTCGCGTTGTCTTTATTTTCCCATGATGCAAGGCCGATGCTGCAAATGCAATCACACCAAACATCTACAGTATGTATAAGTGTTTTTCGGAGCAGCGGGGAGTGATGTGTCTCTGTGTGTAGTTTTCTTTGTGTGTGTGTGTTTTGGATGGGGAACATCTTGTGAGTGGACGGTTGAGCGAGCAAAGCGATGAGCTAGGCGTGTGTGGACACGCTTTTAATGAGCTGAGAACAAGACCTGAGTTGAAGGAGAAAGAGAGGTAGATACGAGGAGAGAGAGAGGTAGAGGAGAATCACTATCTGGAATAACCGGCCTCGCAATTTCCATCCCAGCAGAGGTCAGTCGACTCTGTCAGCTGTCACTTTGTCCTCCTGACCTTTACGTTCCTCTGAGGAAATGTCATTTTATGAGAGTTCATGCTTCTCACTCTCTCATGTCAGACACTTTCTTACCGAGCTCACAGCTCAGAACACAGCAAACAAGGCTTTGATTCTTTAACTAAGACATCCCTTTCGTTTACTGTTGGTCGGCAACAGAGGTTAAGAGATGAAGGCAAACAGAGACAGGAAGAGAGAGGGAGACCAGAGAGATAATCGCAGAGCTGAGGAAGCCTTCTTCTACCGTGTGATGGTAATTAGTACACGCAGACTTTGTTCTGATCAACGTAGGCCGCTGCTAATTTGAATGCATCTCCAATGCCTTTGAAATGCGAGGTAATAGGAGGGAGGTAGTTGTATTTTGTTATTGCAAACATGATTACGCCGCTACATTAACTGCTTGAATCCATTTACGATAGATATGTACATGCTCCCTCAGTGCACGGCGCCGATACAAAAGTTCCGCTGACACACAGTTTCTCTGTGAAAGAAAAAGCTTTTACCTGCGAGCAGACCAGACGAAAAGTCACAAAAGAACTGTATTTGCACCAAGGGTAAAAGAGATTTTCTTAGATGATGTAAGGTTACATCAGAGTAAGTAGGTGCGTGCAGAAAAAGTCCTCTTACCACACTCTTTCTTAGGCTCATCTGATCGGTCCTTGCAGTCCTTGACGGAGTCGCACACCTTGGAGCTATCAATGCACTCTCCATTCTTACACAGGAACTTCAGAGGTCCTTCACATTTGGTGGCTGCAGCAGAAAAGAAGATACAATCAGCATCTACACTAAACCTCATGAACATTTATTTGCATAAGCAAAAAGTGATTCACAACCTCATGCATGTAAAAGTGTGGGAAGTCAAATTGAATCTCTCCAGTAGCTCATCAAATTATTGAAGGCTCACATGAAACATGTGCCAGCAAAAAAATACTTCCCACTCAGATATTCATATCATCCCATGTAAAAAAGCCTTGTGTAATAAAAACTGAACTTTAATTTGGTCCACTTTCACAGTGCTACGGCTTAATTTCCTGCAAAATAATTTGGCAGTGCTCTGGTAAATTATGCATCATAGTCAGAGGAGGGAGAAGTAATGAAATCAGCTTACAGAAAGCACTGAGCTGGATCCACACAACATAACATCAGCCGGTCATTAGAGCAATTAATTTCACAATAATTTACGTCCAGACAAATCCCACATAAGTTTACTGAAAGGGCATTATCATCCTTATGGTTTTCATGAAATCAGACCCTGTTTTTGATGCTATTGATGGTGTGCATTTTTCTGCCATTTTACATTATGTAATTAGCTCTCTATACAGTAGTCATTGCTAGTGGCGTGGGCCGCCACTGGATTTGAATTGCCAACCTTCACACAAGCTATCAATGCAGCATGTAATCAAGCATTATATTATCGATTGAAATCAAACTGTTTACTGAATAAGAGCTGTATTAAGTTACTGCTAATGCAAATCGCTTCACATTAAAACATTTCAACTGTCAGAAAATAGGGTGGCTTTAATTAAAGCAGCCATGAAACACAATGCATTTGTCGCCGCTGTGCTAAACAAATTCATTTGGCATTTTCTGCATTTTTTGGTAGCGATGAGTTTTAAATATTGAAAGGAATGCTCACATCCAACTCCTTGGAAAGGTCGCCAACTCCTTTCACCTTGCCTTGCTGTTTCCTTGCACAGCATGAAATCAGATTGTGCTACAATTATAGTTTTGACTGACTTCTTTATTAAAACAACATAAGTCTGTTCAGCTGCTCTGAAATAGACACCAGTCTCTCTGCTGTTTCTGACAAAGGAGCAGCTCAAGGAGTGTTGGAATGCACTTGATAACACCACTAGTATCCATGGCTGCAGCCACATCAACCAGGACTGAAATATTGAGGAGTGTAACTCTGAAATGCTATTTTTGCTGTGCAAAAGTTTTTTTTGCATGTTGCAAAATCGCATATTATACTATAACTAAAACAAAAGTAAAAGTAATGGGAGCGAATACAGAGCAGACAAGCAAATCAAAGGGAGTTGTAGCAGGTACTGTAATATCAGCTATGTCACTTTTATCGTAAATTCCCTTTATTTCTACAACAAATGCAGCTTATATCATGCAGATCAGACAAGTCATCACAAAGTCGTCACTGGCCGTTACAAACTCCCTCTAGTTTTAAAGTGTTTCACAAAGGCCGACATTTACAAAAGGCAGAGACACTGTGAATCAAATATGAATAGCAGAGAGAAATAGGAAGACAGATTCAAACAGACACTGCATAAAAGAAGAAGACAGGTGTACAAGCGGAGAGGAGGACAAATCCTGGCAGCCAGACAGGCAGACAGCGATGACAGGTGTACCCACCGTTGACACAGCCCGACTCATCGCTGTGGTCGGGACAGTCGTGGACCTTGTTACACTGCTTGGTGCCGTGGATGCAGGAACCGTCACCACACTGGAACTCATCTGGACGACACGTCAACAGGGCTGTAAGAGGCACACACACACACACACACACACACACACAGACATAAACACACATGAGGTGCAATTGGACTTGCAAATCCCTTTTAATCCCTTCAAGAGGAACACAACATCCTGGGGTCCAAACCAAGGCAAGACCTTTAGTTACATTTCACTTCATCAGTTTTTCTCACTACTTTAACAAAAGCAAGACATGCCTAGAAATGCATGAAAAAAAGAAAAGAGCAAGCATGCATGAAAAAAAAAAGTCACGCAATAACATACAGCGCTGTACTGCTATCCATTCACTGCCTGTGTTAGGTGCTGCCAAGGACAGAGACAGTCAACCTGAGGGCGTGTGATGAATGATTTTCAATATAGCAACGCAAAGATGGAGGCTGCATGAAGCCACACCAAATTTCATTAATATCCCGAGCACAGACAAGCTTTTCATCAACGGGGCCCAGTGTGCTCATATAACTCCTCTCTAAACCACACTAAAAAGCAATATATATGACTGAGGGGGATATGATTTAGTGTCATCACAGGACGAGCAGAATGGAGGCAATGTAATGGAGACGGGGCCGGCTGTAGCCTGGACACACGTAGGCACATACAAACACATACCATTAATATAGTATTTCTCTGTATCTGGGAGATCAATCTAGAGATCTGATTGGCCAATAACCTAGTGCATATAGACACATGCATGCACACACAGTATATTCATGAGAATGTATTGATGAATCACAATAGCATTTGTGTTAAGCTGAAGAGTTTGCAGAAAATTCGATTTAAAAGGAAAAGTAATCCTTGTATAGACATAAAAAAAATATATAATAAATAATAATATCATAAAAGTATGTGAATACGGCAAAGGTAGTGAAGGTAGAGCATAAATGGGTTGCACAGTAACCTCTGGACAAATACGAGGCGGCATCTCTAACGTCTCCTCTCTTAATGCAGGGATCCAGTTGGCTAACAAAACATCAATCTCTCGTAAGTGCTGCTTATATGACACCACAGAGTGTGAGAGGTGGGTTTGATGTGTGCACCGCACATCTTGATAATGAATAGTGGGACTATCTGGGCTTCACACTCTGGCTTAGCGAGACAAGAGCTTCAGGGCTCCCCCATCCATGACCAGCTAATAGGAAAACCAGCTTTATCACAAGGCCCCATCTTCACACGCTGTTTATCAACAGAAACACATTCTTTACCAGACACATCTAGGAAAAAAAAACAAAAAAACCCCAAACTCCCAGCAGAGTGGAGATGTGCTAAATGACAAAGTAACACCCTCAGAAGAGGCAGGAGATATTATTTGTTGAGATTTTTTTTTCTCCCCACTCTCCAGAATCAAAGCAAACAGATATCTCAACATACCGTGCACACAGAGATAATGTAAAATTAAACTGACCTTCAGTGTAATTACTTCTGAATGTGCTGGAACGTGATTGGTTTGAAGCTATCTCTGAACAAGACAGGTATAATAAATATAAAAACCTCTAGGTGCTACCGGCTAAAATATTCATGGCAGCAATACAATATATGCAGAATGAGGTAAAGAAAAACAACTCGAACATTGACCAACACATAATGTGACCTGTTAGACTCTCATTTGACATTTGAACAAAGCTGCCCAAACCAATGTGGCCCAATTTGATATTTGTAAAAAGAATGTGCTATACACTAACTTCTCTTTGAAGTTAGTATACAGGATTTCAAGGTAATTTATTTTTTGTACTAACAGGAAGTGATGTCAAGCGTGTGCCAACAGAATGCAGAAGAAGATCCTCCATTTTTTTGTGCATTGCATTGTGGGACTCTAGTGTACATCAATAGCAAACTCACAAACAAGCATTTTTAGTATCCATAGTCTCCTTCTTGAGAATACATTTCTAGTGAGACCACCAATGAAAACCTGCTTATTATTAGTATGCAGTATGGTATTGAGATGGAACTACAGCCCCTTCACTCACACACATGGTTACATATGCATCTGATGTACTGTAAGTGTACTTCAATCCACTTGCATATGTACAGAAACCCTTTCGGACAGAGCATCATTGTTCTGCATCAATGTGAGTGGAAAGAACAACCTTTTCCAAGATGCATACAAAGATAGCCTTGGTATAATAGAGAATGTGAAAGCTCTTGCAGGAAAGAGCGTACAATACTGTGCAATGAGGGTGGAAGGCAAGGTGACAGAAAGAGAAACTCACGGCAGTCAGACTCATCAGACTTGTCCTTGCAGTCCGGATCTCCATCGCACTTCCAGGTCAGGCGCACGCACTCCCCGTTGGCGCAGCGAAACTCCCCTGCGGTGCAGTTCGCCCGGCGGTTGAGCAGGTACGGGACCCCGTCGCCTCCGCAGCGCTCGGGCCCCTCGTCCGAGCTGTCGGAGCAGTCTGGGTCCCCGTCGCAGCTCCACATGAGGGGGACGCACTCGGAGGTGTTACAGCGGAGGTGGTTGGGCCCGCAGGTCAGAGGGGAGGAACACTTGAGTTCGTCGCTGCCGTCCCCACAGTCGTCGTCGCCGTCGCACACGTAGACGGTGGCCAAGCACTTGCGGTTGGCGCACATGAACTCGCCGCTGGGGCAGGCTTTGGCATCTGGAGGGCAAACAGGAGAGGAAGAGAGCAAATGAGGGCCTGCATCTTGAAGACACACACACACACACACACACACTGAAGCAGGGAAGGTGCAACATGTATTTTGAATTTACAGTATTATCAATATGCTCTAACCCTCCCTTAATTGCTGAAAAGGGGAATTTAATAAATGAGTCTAGACGCCATTTCACAGACATAAAAAATGGTCGCCAGCTTTTGCTCAGTGTGCATGAAATAAAGGGCAAAGCTTCAACATTGACTGTACGTAGATGAAAGTAAGACCAGAAGCGAGAAACTCATTGGCTTAAAATAGCTTCAAATATAGGGACATATAGGTGAGAGGAAAAGAGTTTCTCACATAGGTTGAAAGTCAAATATTTGTATTATAACCGGGGGAGAAACGGACAGGAGGTGCTGGACAGGAGGAGCGGGGATGATGGTGATTATCACAAGGAGATGGTGAGAGGCTTCCTCTCCTGTGGAGTGAAAGATAATAATGCTCTCTGTGCCATCAGTCGGTCCTTCTCCTCTCTCTATCGTGGTACTTCGTCCTCTCTCAAAAGATCCTTCTCTTTCTAGTGTGTTGGTTTTTTTTTTTTGTCTGGCTCTGTAGGTCATTCTCTTCTGTGATCAACAAGGAGACTGGTTATCCATATACAGCATGTTAGCACACATTGTACATATTCTGCCTTGCAAATGCAGAAAATATTGGGACAGAGAAGTTGAGAAAAATGACTGATTCTGAGTATTGATCTCGTTCCTTACGGCATGAAAATGTTTCCGCGCAGGAAGGAAAAGTTTGTGCTGTACCTCTCCTCTTCACAAAGCCAACCTCAAGGCTTATGCAAATCCTTCCCCTCTCTCTCTCTCTCTTCTCTCTCTGCTTACCTTTTCCAGCTTTCTCTGTCTACACTCATGTCTGGCCAAAAGCGCACCGTGAAGACAGTCAGGGTTCCCACTGTGAGCCCATAGCGGCACAGAGGCCAGCACAGGAAGAAGCAGAATTTGATATTTACACAAACCGCAGGGAGCTTGGCTCCAACACTGCTGCCTTTGACTGTTGAGGCTGGTTACAGGAAGGGATGGCCGCTTTAAAGCATTTTACACCGAGTCAGCGCTTTGTAAAGAGGTGGCACATTGTCAGCGACCTGCAGGAGAAATCTCACATCTCCCCAAGTTTTTGGTCCTAGAGTCAGGATTTAACGTGGGTACAGTTATTTTGAACTGATCCTGACGTGTGGAGCAAAAACATTCATCAGTATTTAAACGGTAACAGATAAACCAGTTTGAAACGTTCTGAATAGAAATGAAACGTTTAATCCTCAGTTAAAAAGGATTATGAGGAGAGTAGGTGTCCTTGGTTGGGCTGTTTGAAGCTTTAAACACTGGAAGCAAACAGAATCACAAACAGCTTCAGAAAAAAAAAAAAATCAAATATCATAGTAGAGTGGAAAATCATATGCATTCCCACGTGCTGCGTCTAACCGGGTGATCAAACATCGGATGCAAGATAGTGTCCTAATTACTATCCTATGTAATTATGCCATATGTTAAAGTTGCTATCTATTTTCTCCACGGCAAACATCAGTGTTCACTTAATTTACTGGTGCTGACGTGACTGCCAGGGAGGCACGGGGAAAGCGAGTGAAACCAAAAAACACATGTCGTGGATTCAGTTCAGTGAAAGGGTTTATATTCATTAATATTCAACAAGCTCCATCTGATTCTGATGGGTTTTATAACCACTGTCCCTGTTATGCCTCTGCTCTCGCTCCATACTAATTTGACACTAAATAATTAAGGAGATTCAACAGACATGTACATTATTACACAAGGGGCAGACCATTAGTAATGTACATGAGAGGCCCAGTGTAACCAGGCCACTCGTGTACAGAGAGACTTTGTACTGAGAGAGACTTTGTTTTCCAGTGGGGGAACGGAGCAAATGAATTTCAAGACTTTGAGCAACTTTGAGCACACGGACCGCCTGCATGTAATGTTGTAGGAGTCAGTGGGTTTGAAATGATAAATAAAGCATAGATGGGACCCAGCAATTCACACAGAAACAGGAAAATAAGACCAAATGGATATATACAGTATATATGCATGAATATATACAAATCTACGATTCTACAATTTCATTTAGAGACGCTTTTAGCCAAAGCGACGTACATTCACATACTGATGGAACAGCCATCAGGGGCAATTTGGGATTCAGTATCCAAGAACATTTCGACACATAGACTGCAGGGTCCAGGGACTGAACCACCAATGCTAAATGAAATTGTAGAACACATACACTGCATGAAGAGCATATACTGTTCACTATACTGTATGTATATATGAAGCTCTAGCATTGTTGTCTTCAGCCAGGAAGACAACAATGCTTTTCGGTCACAAGCTGACATTGCAGACATTCATGTGTCCTTTTAATCATCAGGTCAAAGTTTTAATTTGTCCAATACTTTCATTTATGACCCAATACTGTGATTTGGTGGTTGTGTCCAAATCACCAAACAGCCAGATGTTTCTCAGCACACCAGCTCAGAAAACAGCAAATGGACCACATAGTCTGTTTAACGGCTCTGACTTTGTTTCTTGACTCTTCCAGCTCTTCATTTTATCTCTCGATAATTTCAGTGTGTCTCCTTTCTTATTTATCTTCCTCCTGTCCTGTCAATCTCTTTTCACCACTCATTCATGCTCAGCCCACCCAGTTTATCAAAATTCACAACAAAATTTGACATTCTTAAACAACTTGTGCAGTAAAACATTTTTTTACTACAACTTCAGCCAATCATAATCAAGGATGAGTTGACTGTTTTAAAATCTTCTTTACAAAGACATTTTGGCATTACTAAGAGTGTGTCTTGTATTTTTGAATCATTTTTTTTTCTTCCTTCGTCTTCATATCAAAGTTCATCAACTTAATTTGAAGAGAGACAGATAGGATAGATAATAACTTGATCCCAAAGGAAATTCTTTTGCCAGGTTACTCCAAAAATTACAGCAGCATAAATACAACGAAATATAAGAATAAAGTTCTATCCATCCGGTTAAATAAGTGGAATAAGCATGAGAAGTAATATAGTTCATTTTTCCTTCCTGCAGAAGAGGGAGGAGTTAAACAGTTTCATGGCCACAGGTAGAAAAGACCTCCTGTGGTCAAAGCTATAACTAAAAATATCTTGCCCATGAGACGTTTTATTCAACCAATCTTTCCTTTAGCAACAAGATGAAGAAACTGACAAAATAATTCATAAATCACTGGGCACAGGCACATTTCACTGCTGCTTTCTTTGCTGACCCGCAGCTTTCACTTCATTTCAAAAATTTCTCCAGACAGAATTTGATTCTTCCTGTTATCAAAGCAAAGTTTTGTTTGCTAGCTATAATGAAATATACATAATTAAATAGAAAATATGCTATAATGTCAACTAATAAAAACTCCATCAATATTCTAAACTGAGAGCTTTACAAAGCTGCCTCTTCTTTATTATTCCCAGGATGGGAGAACCTTTCCTATGACGACCGCCACAGTATTCAGAGGCTGGCAGCGTCATCAACTTCACTTTTCCTGGCAGCTTTAGTGATGGGAGATTGTTGCCAGCTCAGATGTAAAGGCAGGAGATGGCTACTCACATTAGCATTACAGCGGATGACTGTGTGGTGCATGTGTGTGTTCATAGTCAGAATGCATTAAAAAAAAAAAAAAAAAAAAACTAAATAAAGAAAATCATTTTTTGCATAGGAGGGAGACCGTGAGAGAAAAAAGGAGAATTGCGATAAAAAAGAAAGACATCCAGGTTGTGCATGCAAAAGAGTTTTGGTTTTTTTTTATCTGTAGACGCACAAATACCTCTGAGCACATCAGTCACTGTCTGTGCAGCTTAACATCCCCTCAGCTTTCTCATAGATATTCATAGATTTAAACAGAAGGGACAGTCCAGACCTGTCCACCCTGCTCAGAGAATCCACTGCAGCCACAGACACTGCAGCAAGGTCACAGGAACACACACACAGGAACACACACACACACACACACACACACACCTTGAAAGGTAGAAACACACACTCTCACACTTCTTGCCAGTTCAGATGGGTCACAGTGCCTCACCAGGGAAATAGCTCAGTGGCTGACCTTCCCTGTGATGCCACACACACACACACACACACACACGCACACACACACGCACACACACACACACACACACACACACTCTCACACAGCTGTAATAGAGAAGAAACAACTCTCTAATCTGCAGTGACAATCAAGAGAAGCTAATAGAGGACAAGATGGGAGCCAAAGTGAAGGGAGTTTTTTAACCTCCCCTCTGATATCATTACTGACTGACAAGGTAAGCTCGCCGAGGGCCGGTGGGTGAGGGCAGCAGAGACATGGAGCTGGCGCTGAGACGTTTAGAGAAATTAGCAGAACGAAATTAGGAAGAAATGTTGTCGGTGGAAGCTAAACATGCAAAAACTTCATCATCGGGGATTCGCAGCATCCGCCAGTTCGGTTTCACTGTGGTGCGGGGAGACAGCTGTGAAGAGAGCAGGAAGTAATTGTTTGCCTCATACTATGCAAGCAGCTTTAAATATGAATAAAGAAAGCAAGCCAAAATACAACCTCGCTGAAATATCATATGCACACACCAGGCAGTCGGCTCGGCCCGACGCTGCGTGCAAATGCAAACACACATGAAAACACACAAATCCAGACCGGCTCATGCTCCTCACAGCAGATCCCAGTAGACAGGCGTGCTCAGGAGAGACAGATGAGTAAGTGCACATTAATCTCCACATCGCTGAGGGTTGAGGACAGTTCAACGTTCTCGCCGAGCCTCTCTACAACTGCCGCTTAATGTAATGTTGATCAGGGAAAGCTTCCTCTGGTGAGAGCTAGATTCTACTTAATACATAATTCAACATGTGGATGACTCAATTAGCAGGATGCCTCTGCAAGATTTGCTTTTTTTCCCCAAGTCTGCGGCAGGCTATGCACTCTGTAAATTTCTACTAATAGCGGAGCGCACTGGGGCTAACTGGATACGTTCAAGCTCTGTCAGTTTTGGGACTGCAAATTCTGCTCAACATCCGAGCGAACAGTAAAAGTGTAACGTGAGTTTGAATGTTTTGCAGTAAGAGGGATTAAGCCGGAGCGTGCTCGCAGGAGCATGGGTGTGAAACACGACAAAGAGCAGGCTCACGTCGAGGGTGCCTTTGGTTGGTTTGTTCAGGCTGGTGTGAGCACCTTCAATCAAACTCTGGTTGTGCAAATGCAAAGAGGACCAACCAAGAATTGTGTGATACTGGATTTGTGGCACTTAAATGAGTTCAATGGCTGAACTAAACACATGCATTTCTTCTGTTGATCACGAAGTGTAAAATCTGCAACTTCTTTATCTTACTTACATGAAAATTGGTGTGAAAATTAAAGTTCAAAATTGAGTAAAACAAAACAAAAAATACTGACACTCACATTTCATTATGGTAGAAAATACTTCATTTATGTCCCCAGTTTATCCCTGTTCGTCATTATGTATGACCAGCTGCAGAGACAAATAATAGTTCTAACAACCAACTATTCCCTCGTGAAATTTTCTGACCACCAGGGAGAATAAACGGAGCCACAAGGCGCGGTGACGCAGAGCATGAATTGACGTGACAGTCCCCAGAATAAACTTAGTTTTCCATTTTCCCCCTGCGGGTCCACACAGCGCCGCAGGATGCCGGGTCACCGAAACTGTCCGATAAATGATTAATGCATCAGTACATGTGAATTCACATCTCTGTGACTCCTGGTTGTTTTGGAATAAGTCTAAACAGAAAACAATTCAAAAACATGGAGGTGTAGGTAGAGCAGGTAAAGCATGTCACACACCTTAAGTGGCGCTGCAGTATCCATCACTTCTGTCTAATAGGAACATGAGAAAAAGAGATGTGAACATTTGAAGCTCTGCTGATTTTTAAAGTGCACAGAGTGTGTGGGATTTTTGGTTTCGGAGAGTACCCCAGACCACCTGAAATGGGCTTTTATACCACTTGCAGACTACTGAAAGAGCATGTCAATTTATGCTTCAATATTTTGAATTAACTACACCCAGAGATGATTTGCAGCCTCCTTCATTTGAGGCTTGCCTTCACTGAGCGCTTGCGTTTACTGGCAGGCGGGAACAAAACACAACCGGATACATACAATAGCTTTATTGTCAATATTGTACGACTGCTGCTGCATCATTCCGCACATCTTTCGTTCACTCATTTTCTCCCTTTAAACCCAAACATACAGCAGAGTTAATGCCGCTTTGAAGTAAATTCTCCAGCTGCCCCTGTGCCAACAGCCAGCACGCAACGACCAGACGCACTGAGACGTCCTCAAAAACCAATTGGTAATTTCCACCACTTCTCCCTGGCCTCGCCGCACGACTGTAAATGTGAAAGATCTGAAGGCTCCGGTCTGCAGTACTTAAAGAGTAATACAGCGTGCAGTGTTTTTGACACATAAGGCAATTATCATCCCTGCCCAGCTGTAATTCTGTGAACTAGAACTTCTTTTAAGTTTGCACATAGGCTGTGTCATTTGCAACTTTTAACCACTCAAGGCTGGGAATGCTGATCTGACAAGTCTGCAATGCATAAAATTATGCTCACAATGGGTTGAATGCATATGTTTTTCTATTGTTTGGATGGGTAAGGTCTAGTTAGGTTTAGGCACTGAAACACTTCCTGTTATTGGTCAACATGTAAAGAAAGCTTGGTTAACTTTATAGGAGACAATGTGGGAAGTTAACCTCACTTTTCTCACACAGCTGCAGTAACTGAACATCAGACTGCTTCCTTCATTGGCATGACTGATCTGTAGTGAGGTAACATTTAAAAGCTTCTTGCCCTTGATCTAGACATTATCTCTCAGGCTGGCACGGAGCCTAATCAGTCTACAGATAAACTGGCCTGAGCAGCACTTAATAGGCCTAATTTGCAATGTTATCTAGAATAGTGCCGTGCTGGTGTCGGAGTCAACTTCTCCCTCCTGGTCACACTGGGCGACGTTTACCTCTCTGGATTTTGCCCGGGTGGGCGGCCCGCCTGCTGCCTGCCCTCGTGTCACCGCTGAGAGGCTTAAGACTTGCAGCGTCAATACAGACATTAGAATGAAAAAAGGATTAGCACAGGCTAGACCAGGTCTCAATGGACAGCGCAGTGAAAAGCCATCTAAGCTCGGAAGGCGTTAGATCTAAAGTCAATGGAATCACTACCACTTGTTCTGGCGTGAGTGTGTGGGGCCACTTTGAGTCTGGGAGTCACTGACAGGCCACTCGCAGGCTGATGGGGCAAAAATCTTTATTGCACAGCAAATTAACAGCCCTTTTATCAGGTGTCTTTCAAGGAAGAGATGAGACGGAAGAGAGTTTCTCTGATTTAAGTTTTCACTTTATGCCAAATTGATCTGGCTTCCTCTCGAAATAGAAACTCAAAATTGTGTGTATTCTTAACAAATAAACATGAATTGCTCACACACAAGCCAGTCACAGTCTCAACACCCCCCACACACACACACACACACAACTAAAGCAGATGCCAGTTAAAAGGAACAGCATCACTTATATAGGATAGTGAGGAGATGGCTTTTTTTTTTTCTCTCCCTCCGCGCATTTGCCGCCATGTGCCATTTTGCACAATCTTCAAAGTCTAAACACCACACCCCCTACAGCTCTGTTGCCTCAATCAATTTTTTCTGACATGAAGAGGCAAGGGAGGGAGAGAGAGAGAGAGGGAGAGAGAGAGAGAGAGAGAGAGAGAGAAAAGAAGAAGCCAATTCTTCACGGCGCCTCGGAAGTAGGGCAAGGATAGTCCCTGCAGGGGGCGGGGGGTGGGGGCAGCGCACGCTTGAGTTGTCTGATTGGCTGGGCAGGAGGTGATGTCATTTTTGATGGTTCTGAGGGCCCTGCAGTGGAAAGGCTAAAGACTCAAGGTTCAAAATGTGATGAGCGAAACCTCCACATATCAACTGAAAGCTGCAGATCTTCTGATACTCCACAGCAAAAAATCGCACCACATCAAAGTAGACTTTGTTGTCGAGTGCAGCCGGCTTAAAACTGAAAACCTCACTTCAAAATCCCTCTAATTATATAGAGTGTTCCCTGCTGCGCTTTAATGTCTCAAGCCTGTGGATGATAAGTGAGATCAGAAAGGATGAAAGCCAATAAAATGCAAAAAAGGGGGAATGTGAGTATTATTCTTACTGACTGTGAGCCTCATCAAGTCATTCACTTCTGCATATCTGCCACTGCCAATGTTTGAATTAAAAGACCCTCGAAATCCAGGCAGCAGGGAGAAATGTAAGTAAACTAGCAGAAACAATGGTTCATGTATTTGAAGTTATTGCAATTATGTCAGAGATCTAACGGCCGGCTTCGACGAACTCACCAGACGCGCAGTCTTCCTCGTCTGCCCCGTTCTCACAATCCTTCTCCCCGTCGCACCTCCACGACAAAGAGACGCACTTGTTGGTGGATCCCCCACAGTCAAATTTCTCCGGGGGACACGTCTGTTTGCCTGCGGGCAGAGATAAAAGAGATAGGGAGATTACTGCAGTGGTTTTATGGTCCCATAAAAGCGGCGACAAAAAACATCTACAAGACTTTGCCAGACTTGATTTCTATCGCTCCCACGATGCAGTTAAATCTCATCCAAAACTCCAGCACTCTGGCCAGTTGGGTTTTACTGTCTGGACCGCCTCTAAAGAGACATGTAGAAAGATCATGAAATACTGCAAATGCACAGTTGGCTGTAATGCAAAAGAACAACTCAGCCCCCCCTCCTCCTCCTTTTCCTGCCAATCTGCTCTAGTTGGCACAAGGTAGGTTTGATCCAGATTACACTGCGTTTAATATGAAGCATGTTGTTAATTATACATCTTTGCTTACAGTGCAGCCTTAAGCCTCCTGGAATGAAAGCAGAGGGTCAGCGTTCATGGCGAATCATTTATCTCTTTGCTGATTTTTATTTTCATATTATATTTAAGAACAATGGCTGTCACGTGTAGCCCCAACAGCCCTGTCGGATAAAATCAAGCACCCATTCACCAACACCACCTGTCATCCTACAAATGTGTTTAAAAAGATTTTAAACTGGATGCTATTTAACACTATTATTAATATAAAGGTGGACATTGCTCAGAAAATGATTTCACACAATTGAACTGTCAATGTTTAGACTGATTTGATAGATTGATGGATAAGTGTAGTCAAGTGTGTATTTGTAGCGCCACATCAAGGTGAGTGGTCATCTCTTCTGTTTCACATGTGCTCACTGAAACACCAGTGTTACAGCTGACAAACAATCCAATCAGACGATCACTTGTAGCGTGATGACTGAGAACACGCCCCATAATGAATATCATTTATGAGCTTCTAACAGAACCCGCGATGCTGTCAGCAGCAATGTTAGGTGGAAAATGATGTTGGTAATTGGACCAGACAGGGAGACGGTCTGCCAAACCAATCTTTGTAAACAAAGCACATCTGTTTGTATGGAAATACATTTGTTAGAACGCTGCACTCAGGATAAAACTGAATTCCTTTTTATCTGATGTAAATACAACATGCAGTAGATTTGAATTATTAAATGAGCTACATTCCATGACAATTGCAGAGTCACAGAGAAATTGCAGAGAGCATTTTAGCTTTCATTTGTGATGCTTTTATTCTGGGTCTAAATGTATTTAACATTCATTTGTATGTTTTATTTAACTTAACACTGTAAAAATTCATATTATATGGTAGCACAGATAAAATCATTACACAATAAGCATGAAGTGTAATGCACTCTTTACGATTACATGGTAAAGAGCCTTTTCTTCCAAGTCAGAATAATTATGCTAAATTGCCTTGTTAAAGATGAGTGTATTTGATGCCAAGTGCCACCAGATTTTTGTTTTCTGTCTTTTCAAAAATCTTTTTATTGATTGGTTTCCAGCCAAGATGCAAGTAAGCATGAATTTTCTCATGCTTAATTGCAGGTCAGACTCTATAGCAAAATATCAAATTGTTTTTATTGTTCACATAACATGAACAGATTTTATAAGGAGCACTTAAAGTTGGTTATTAAAGACTGAAGGGGGCACTTAACAGTGGAAAAAATGTCTTTATATATCAAATATCTCTTTGGCATTTCTTTTTTATGATTATTTTGTTAGCATTTTGCTACAGTGACAGTGTAGCTACAGACAGGAAACATACAGTGGGGTGTGAGAGAGTGGTACAACATGTAATAAGAGTCTCCAGCTGGAATCAAATCAGGATATCTCAACTGCTAGGACACCAGGATGCTTTATATTATATTCAATTAGCAGACACATGTGTCAGAAGTGACTTACATGAGCTAAATGTCACCAAAATGAAAAGTGCACCCCTCCCAAATAAACAGCTAAAAGAGAGTCGAGTTCGAGTGCTACACTGCATTTTTGTTTGTTTTAAAGAAATGAAATGCAAGAGTGAGCGTGGGAGTCTGATTTTGAAGAAGTGGGTAAGCCTGTAGCAAAAGATGCTGTCCTTGCTGTCCTTTTCTTCACTTGTGAGTTCATGAGACAAGCCACCACAGGGTCCTCAGAGTGACAGGATGGCCAATCATGCCAAAGCAGAGGAGTGCATTGGTCAAGCCAGAGTGAGGCATTTGAGATTTAAAGGTAGGAAGGAGCAGCTCCTGTCACTGCCCTGTAGGTCGGTACCAGACTCTTGAGCTGGATGAGAGCTGCAACACAGCCAGCGCAGCGAATGGGGAAAAGGAGTGTTGTGCACTTCTGTCCTGCACTTTCTCACTTATCAGCCGACATATAAGTCGATACAGATAGATAAGAAATAAGCTGATATTGGCTGATCCATCGGCCGGGCAGATAAGGAAGGTAACTGCCATTAGATGTCATTGGAGTATGAAGGCAGGTTTTTCAGTGCAGTGACTGTCCCTGTAGCAGCATGGAGGGGTGACAGCAGAGAGGAGGCTGGAGAGGCAGCTGGTGCCTGGGGAGAGTGAGCAGTGAGAATAGCTGATGCAGCCAGGCCCTGACCCCACGCATGCACACACACACACACACACAACTGGACACTGCAGTGCTCTGAGTGTGTTTCTACACCTCAGGCTCAGAGAACATTGCATTGCTTCTTGCGTCTTCTCGCCGAGCAGTGATATCGGCCTCCCATCATTTTTCACTCAACAAACTGTACAAATTGCAGTGTTAAATCAGTAGAGTACAGCTTACTGTAATTGACACACTTTGTCAGTTCTTGACAGTTGTATTCTAAAATATTGTGTTGCATGTCCTGCTGTGATCACGCAGTTAACCTCTTCCACCTGCCGGCTCTGGAAAGGCTGTTATTTCCCTCTTACAGTATATGCATGAATGAGTTAAGCAATAATTCATTTCTTCTCTTTTAGTTTCATGTGCGAGGAAGTCTTTAAAGTGTATAACCAAGGCACAAGACTATCAAGTTAAGATGTGTGACAGTCTTTGATGTCGCCCGCAATATGTTTTTTCACTTCTTCCCAGACGCGTCTGTCGAAATGTGTCAAGCAAGCAAACAGGCTTAATGAAGACTGAAGAAGCTGAAGACGGAAAGGAACGATTAGCCAAGAAAAAAATGATCACAACTGAGTAGTGTCTGAAAAATCAAATGACAGACCGGCTGCTGAGGGATGAAATACGAGAAATATTCCTCAGAAATGTCGCAGATGAAAGGAGACGAGGAGGTGGAATCTTTGAGAGAGGAAATTACATGCTGTCTGAATGAATTCCAACTAATGTAGGTCCGACGAGGACCCGACAGAAAACAAGAAACCGACAGGGAAAATGAAAGCGAGGGGTGACAGAGAGAGCAGAGGAGGAAAGAGGAACACAGAGGGCGGCTTGGTTGAAAAAAAGAATCCGTAAGAAGGGAGACACGCCGAGAGCAAGATACTGTATGAAGGGGGAAGTGAAGAGACAAACTGCTGCATGACCTTTCAGATCCTTATCCTAAAGCAAAATCAAAGCCATCCATACCAAGTGGAAAGAGATAAAGGATGAGGAAAGGCGGGCCAAGAGCGGACTCGAGCTGAATCTGAATCCACCGAGCGGAGGGCGAGCTGTCCTCCGTCCTTCTAACTGATGACTCTTTAATGAAGTGTGAGCTCTGTTTCCCCCCCAAATCCAAACAAAGAAAACCAAACTCCACTAAGACAAAGCGATACCTCACCGCTCCTCCTCGTGACAGCTATTGATGAGCGAAGCCTCAGATGTTATAAAGACATAGGTAATGGGGTTTTGCCTGAGAAGGAGGCGACATAATAAAAGCCAATTACTCACAGGCAAGCCTGGCTGTTGTTTACCGTCCGAGTGAAAAATGAGGATCCATCACCGCTGTGGCGTTTTGGCAGGAGATCTGTTTAGACTCCATCACCTGTTACAGACCAAAGGCGGTGCTCATCTCAACACTGCAACGGCGTAATAGCTTTAGTTATTTTATTTGATCACCGCGCCTGACCTTGTTATTGCTCCGAGCATTTTACCCTAAACTTGGCTTTCAATGAAGAAGTGTATTGCATTTGTCAGTTGTCACCAGGCCTGTGGTGTAATACTGTGATACAGGGAGACCTAATAAGCAGTGTGGAGCTGAAAACTGTATTAAACTGATCTGATATAATGAACAGGGGATTCATGACAAATCTAACACCACACCGCAGCGTGACACGGAGTTCCACAAGTAATAATTTGCAGCCTATTCATATGAATTAATGTCTATTTTGCTGCTTACAATCGCTAATACAGTGCTGATTCATCCTACAGCCACTTCATGACAGCTTTTATGAGCGGATCCGTGACCTCAGCGTATTGTGATAGCCTGACTTGCCTGTATAGCTACAACTGCAAAAAATACCTGCTTATTCTGAATTTGATGGCAGCAACATGTTTCCAACAAGTTGGGACAGGAGCAACAAAAGACTGTGAAAGTTGTGGACTGATCCAAAAACACCTGTTTGGATCATTCCACAGGTAAACAGGTTCATTGGTAACAGGTGATAGTATCATGATTGGGTATGAGAGGTTCATCCTGGAAAGACTCAGTCATTCACAAGCAAGGATGGACAGAGGTTCACCACATGATTGTATAAAAGAGATTACTACATTACTACATTACTTCATAAAACTGTTGTCACTGTTGTTGGTAAAATGTTACTGTTACACATTTAAAATCATCACTGACTAATCCTGAATCTCTTTTCCAGCTGTATGTGCATCTACCTGAGTCTCTGTACTGCAAGCATGTTCCCAAGCATGTGCACCTGTCTGCGTTGTGACAGTGAAAGCGATAACTCAGCCTCTCCCACAGCCAAAAAGGTACAAAATGCTCTGAGTCATACTCAGATTCACTGCTTCATTAAACATGGCCATGTCCTCCTCTCTAAATTATAGATCTGGTACAGCGGAGAACACTTGCTGCTGGCAAACTACGAGATGGAAAATTGTTAGTTTCAGCAAAGTGCATTAGCAAGTAATGTACTGTGGTATGCACCTCTGCTTAATATCAAGTGCTTTACCTGAGCCTCGAGTTTGACTTCATCAGCTGAGTAAAATCAGACTTTATTAGGATATGCTGGCAGTATGTCAGTCTATCACAGGTCTAACACACACTATACACACACTGTACACACACTTAGTTAGTTTCTTGATGTTAGTCCACAGCCCTAAGTACTGAGGCACCAAGTCACTCTTCTTTTGAATTCATAGTTAATATTTATGATTGGATTTTTCTGAGGTTGCTGTTCAAACTTTACCGTCATCTACAGCAAAAATGCTAAACATTGCCTTGTTCCAGCTTCTAAAATGTGAGGATTCGATCTTGTTTTTGTTAAATGTGATTGTAATCTGGGTTATTGACACAAAATACAGCTTCAGGCAATTGTGATGTACATTTTACACTATTTTAAAACAGATTTCAAGACTAAATGCTTGATCAAGAGAATAATTGACTGTAATGAAAGAAATCATTAGATGCATTATTGCCCTGTAACTGTGTAAACTAACTAACCCTGACAAATTTGTGGGATCATGGCCAAAAATACTAATGTCAAGTGTTTCTCATAAACAAAGAGTGATCACGTCTTGATCATCTTATTATTGTCAACTCATAGACTGACAAAACTACAGATATGAGGCCAAGTGAATCATGGAAAGATGCTCTGGGGAACAAACACATTTCTTTTTTGAGTGAGAGCACCAAAGTGAAACTCACTGCAGGTGAACCTGCACCTGCTTCCTCTTCTGAGCTCTAATATAATTAAGTGTCTATGCAACAAAGAAAATAACTCTAAAATATGAATTACAGCATTAGCCTCAAAATTCCAACATTGTCAGTTTCTACAATGGATAACACTTAGATCAGTTGTGGTTTTCAGTTTACTCACATGGTAACTTGGAAAAGAGGTTCTGATGGTAAATCTACTTTTGTAGTAAGAATCAATAGAAAAACAATACTTGGATGGAAGAGTGTGTGTAGGAGCTACATATCAAATGCACTATACATCTGTGCAGTGCATTCAGTATGTGTGTGACTGCCTACTGCTATTAGTGTGGACATAAACAGTCTACAGTAAATGTACCTGCAAACAGTTCTCTCCTAGCACCTACTGTATGAATCCACGTCTCCACATGAAAGGAAAGCCTAAGGATTAAACATACAGAGAACCGTACAATCCAGTAGGTGCAATCCAAACATCTTTACAAAAAAATATTTCCCATTACAAAGTCAATAAAAAAAGCCAGGCTTTATTATTTACTCTGCAAGAAAAAGCTCAACCAGGTTCGAAGCTCAATATCTACAAAGAGCTTTATGGAAGAAGGTTGCATCAAAACCCCTCTCAGAGAAATATCTATAATCCACAGCAAATTACATAACACGAAAAAGACCAAATTGAAAACGCAGGGTGATGGATTTAAAAAGAAAAGTTCCATCTGCTTTAATAGTCCACAGTTTCCAAATATGCACCGGTTCAGGGTTATGTCCTCACATGATAAAAGACTCTTCAAGAAAGATGAAACACTGTGAAGTTCCCCCCCATGCCTGTCAACCCCTAGAAATGAATTTAAAAGCAGAGAGGACAAACTGACATGCAGAACAGAGCTGAACTCAGCAATTTTTTGTCAGAAAGCTTCAAGTAGCTAACACCCTTTAAATCCTTAAGAAGTGACTGGGGCAACTAAAAATGTCGCCGCTGTGGCCTGGGAGCGGAGAGGCTACTGCACAGCCGGCTGCGGTGGCCCACTTCCACCTTGATTACACATTAATCTAACACAGAAGCTACGAGTTCTGGCACTTCATGTGTTCCTCCAAAGACTCATTCATTTTTCAGAGCTTGAGAGTAACTCCCTCAGTGTGGCCCGAATTTGAATTCTTAATACGGCGGTGTAACGCTACTCCAGCGTGTAATTGGGAATCCACTCAGTGAGCCAGAATGATCGTGGCACAGATGTCTGCGGCGCCGAGTCCAAACCACGTTAGCCGAGCGTGTGTGCAAACGTGAGCGCGCCATGTTTGTTTGTGCACACGCGAAACCGAAATAGATGGAAAGTACAGGAGAGTTGAGGGGGCAGATTGGATGAAAAACAAGATGAGGGTTTTCTGCATGTGACAGTACAGGCCGGCTTATCGGGCTCTGGCATAACTGGAGCGTGATGCATTAAGGTGTGTGCTGTTCTATATGTAATTAGCCCGTGTAAAACGGTCGTGCACCCGCCGGTCTCTTCTATTTACATAATGGCAAATTTCATATCTCTATCATGTTCAGGATTGGATGCAGCCTGTGTGAAATTCCGCCCTTCCCTCCGCTGTTAAGACGGCAAAACAAGCCCCACTTTAGCAAAAGTTTAATTGATAAATGTGCAGCTTGGTAGCTTCTGGCTTTAAAGTGAAGTGTTGCATGGGATTGGGGTGTTAAGCAAAACGCTGATTCCGGCGACATGTCTAAATGGATATGCAAAATTTCCATGTTAGACAGTGTTCTTTGCATCCTCGCTCTAATCAAAAAATGCTCAGCACATCAGGAGGTTTTTCCCTGACAGGTGTACAGTCCTCATTATGGCTTTGTAATCTCACCAAGTGGCTGACACAGACAGGGAATTCACCAGTGAAATGAGGTTAATGAGATAGATGATAAGAGAGGCATTCAAGAGCAGGTTGGTCGCCGTTGCCTGAGATGCTGCACGCTTATTGGCACAATGTCCATCCTTGAGTCTTTTTTTTCCCATCTCTTGTCTCTTCAGTGTGATTAGAGCACAGTTGCATCCACTCAAAACTGAAAGACAGCTGTGATGAAGTGGATCTCATTAGCGATCCCTCTGCTCAGGATACGGCCTCGATCTGAACACATCATCAGCAGGGTTACACAACGGATGAGGACTACCTGGATTATAGTTTGACTTTTAGGAGGAAGGATGAGGAGGACATAAATGTTTCCATTTTGCCAACAGCACAGAAGCAAATAGTGCCCTACATCTAAAATTATGCTTAAATGAAATCAAAAAAATTCTGACCGATTATTTTTTGCAGAGAGAAATAAAAACCGTAACAGATTTTTACTCAACGTGTTCAATTTTTTTTTTTTTTTAACATAACAACATCATATGAATACATTGGGGATTTCCATATAAATGGCTTTCTTCCCAGCCCAGATCTCTATCTCTTTATTCTGCAGCCAAGAGATGAATCCTTCCTTCATTTATCTTTAATTGGATTTCCAATATAAACTTGTTATCCTTCAGAGGTCCCTTTATGTCTCCCCTCCTTGCACTCAACTTTCTGGGGGTGACATTAGAAGCTTTGCCTGGCTGCTACATTATTCATCGAAGCGACCCACACATCCACAGCCAATAAAATGTAACAAAACTAGAATGAATATCCTCTGAAAGATTCGCTCGGCTTTTTCTTGATTCATTTCCCCGCTCTGCTCGGCGCATTTTAATTCCTTCCCACATTAACTTTAAAAAAGGGTTTAGAGATCAAAGCGTGATAATGGTGGGTAGAACCACAATATCCATTTCAAACAGGTTGCACAAAATCATCATCAACATCACTCCATCTCTGCAATCTGATCTTAACACTCAAGACATTTAAATCGTCTTGTTGTTTAACACTCAAAAACACAACTAACCTTCTTCGTCAGGACTGTTTGATCAGATTTGAATGACAGTGGCGAGAAAACCCATCAACTGTCATCAAACTCTGCTTCCAGATGTTGCTAAAAGGTGATTGGTGCACAATATGTGACATCATCTTTTCCAAATTGAGCCCAGCCCCTTTAAAACCACTGACTGCACAGAGAAAAAAAGAAAGAAAGCAAAACAAAAATCTCTTCAAACCAAAATTGTCACATATAGTAATAAGCTGATGTTTGCAGGGCCTTTTAGAAATTTTATTCCACAACTATTCATGTGTCAGCAAAGTTAAAGATTTTTGGGGTTGAGAAATGAACTGTTGAGATTTCAAACATTAAATAAAGCCAACTTAAAAAGTTTTGTGCAGAAGAGATGTAAGCCGGGCAACACCGACCTTATTTTGGAAGCTGGCCAGCTCGCATTCTGAACAGCCTTATCTCAGGAAGCCCTTTGGGTTATTTACTGGGGGCACCAACGTCTCCACTGAATTTTAAACAGAAGATGTAATTTAGTGTGAAAGATGAACTTAGAGTCGAAATCGAAAAATATTTGTTGCTGCCAAACTCAACTGGTTTGACTGAAGGTGAAGTCATGGTTCTTTTTTCAATTGGTCAGTTCAAATTGTGTAACAGTGCTGCCTCTGTGTATCTCTGGCTCTTATACATGCAGATCTTGCCACACTTAAAAGTAATTAGAGGCAGAGTGGTGTTGATATCGGATACTATTGTCAATATAATCCAGTGAGGATGACCCGATGAAGGCCGTGAGACCTGTTCAGTGTAACACACTTCTGGTGCTACACTCCAGTGAGTGGATACTCTCTGCTTTTCCCTGAGACATCATTATTCATCAGTGCAGCGCTTTAAGCTCCGTCTGATATCTTTAACCCCAAGAGAGAAACAAGCAGCCATGGGAGAAAAAGAAATTTGCATTTAAGAAAGAAAGAAAACAATTAATAACTGCTTCAAGCCTCCCACTCTTCAGCCCCTTGCTCAGCCGCGGAGACGTCAACTCACCTAACCCCCGCCGGGGCCCGTGTGTGGGTGCGCTGGACTGGCGCAGGCTAAAAGTGAGCCAGCCAGAGATCCACGGCTCTAACAGCTTGGCAGAGAGGTAATCGAGGCCTTTCTATACACTCGCCATCAGACAGCATTGAGTATTGAAGTGCGTGGGCGAGCGGAGGCATGCGAGGCAGCTGAGCGGCCGCCGGAGCTGAGATAACAAGGGAAATTAGCAACCTGAATGCAGGTTCTAGGGGAGTCGTGCTAAATCTCGCCTTAAACGGCTGAGATGAGGACATAACAGCGTATCCAGACACGCACAAATGCCGACATGTTTTGCCAGCCACAATTCTCTTTTTCCTTTAATGTAAATGTAAAATATAGGATAGACTGTAACAGTAGAGCCCACTGTGCCTCACAGATACTCCGGCTGAAATCAAAAACAACATGATCACACAACTTGGCTCTTATTTTTGTAGTTTTATCCATGATTTCTATCAATAATAGCATCGAGTAAGTTAAGGTTTAAGCCAAAGATATCAGTCCATAATACACTGTAACACACTGTCCATAATAAACACAGTCGATGGAGGATCAACTTTCTGGTGTGACTTTAACCTAATTTACTTACCATAGTTGCCAAATCTTCCCATGCAAAGAGGGATTATGACCGACATCAGTGGTTCACTCACTTTCAGTTTTAACTCCAAACAAAGTGGTTTAGACCTTTATTGCTTGTGACACCTTACAGCTGCTTGTCACCCCTCGCCTCAGGCTGCATGTTTCCCTTATTAGAATTTTTCATTTTCTTTCATTTTGGAGGCCTGAAGAGATTCGACTTGCAGGATTTCACAAGACAGAAGCAAAGATTAAAGTGTGAAAAAAGAATAGATTTTTATGCAGCGCAATCTTGTTTTTTTCTATCTCCTATCCCAGTGATCTTCTCACAACCCCTTAGATTAATCTCATAGGCTGGAGGTCCCGCCCCTCAGGTTGGGAACCACTGGTTTGGACTAAACCTTGCTGGCTTGTTTCCAGCCTGGCTGATTGTCTGATCGCCTTCTTGCCTTACAGACGTAGTTGTGACTGATTTTGGAGAGCACAATATTCATAACAAAACCTATGAAATTAAAGCTTAAATCCAAGACTCATAAGTTAAAACAAAGTGGACGTGTCCATTAAAGACATCCTTGACGGGGGAAGCTGAACTTTCACTTACTGCAGGTCTCCTCCGCCTCGTCCGAGCCATCGGGACACTCTGGTTCCCCATCGCATCGCCAGCGTCCCGGGACACACTGGCCGTTCAAGCAGGCGAACTCTGCGGGGGCGCACGTCTTCCTGGCTGCTCAGAGAGAGAGAGAGAGAGAGAGAGAGAGAGAGAGAGAGAGAGAGAGAGAGGGGAGAGGAAGTGTTAGGACAGCATGACAGGATCCCAGCATGGTCAGTCTGCAGTGGGGCTTAATCTCTGGCATGAAACCGGTCACATTATCTAAAACCCAGCAATCATCCCTCCCATCAGCAGAGATCAGGCTCATCATCCCTCACATTATTCCTACGCAACCCCCCTCTCTCTCTGCTCTCTCTCCTGATATACTTCACTAATTATCTCCATTTTCCCCATTTTCTTGACACTTATTCATTGTGCTCTCTCCCTCTACCCCTCCCTCCATGTGCCGGTCTCCAAAAAGTCGAATCTCTCCTTCAGGTTTTCCATCTCAGAGCAGTGAAATGGATGCTGATTGCCGAACACTGCGAGCTCGGGGAGGCTAAACCTTTTACCTCCCAAACCTGTTTACCGCAGAAAGCTACAAGCCGGCGAGGCCACGGGCTGATAAACACGTCAAACGTGCCGAGAATCGGAAATCAAATGCGTATCAGGAAAAAGGCCTGCTTAAGCAGCGAGGAGAAAACGGAGAGCGATCAAAACTTTCACATAACAGCCCAGAGCTCATCGTGGCTGCAACCAAAATCTCAGCGACCTGCCGCATTCAAAGAGAAACAAACTCCACACGCGCACAAAAACACCTTCTCCACCTGTAGCGACGAGGCCACGAGCTCGGCCAGGAGAGCCGAAAGCAGACAGAGGTCAGAGCCATTCAATTTCCTCAGCCCGTTAGTCCTGGAGGACCCGCAGTACAGTCTAATAAATCACTGGTTAAAAGGCCCTCAGCTGAGCTCTCCGGTGTTGTTACACAGCCGCAACTGTTCCTAAGCTGGCCCCATCTTGGCTCTGATTCTTCAAATTAGATAGAGCGTTTAGAGATGTGCAGGGAGCTTAAGCTTAGCTGAGGGGCTGTGAGGAAAGAGAGCAGGCAGAGAGGCTTTCTGTGCTGCGCTCACACTAATCCAACTCTCACTTCTCCTGCTCCTGCTCCTTCTCGACCTTGGTATCAAAGCGGGGATGGGAATCGAGAACCGGAGCCACGGAGAACCATTAACAAATTGTCTGACCCATCTGAGCCGTACACCTCTGAACTTATCAATTCTTTTTATCTATGCCGGCATGATTTTCTGACAGCTGCACATTGCAAAACACATATTAACCCTTTAACTGCTTGCACTCCTTGTAGAGCTGTAGTGACTCAGATGTGATCTACCATATTGTTGTATCATATGACAGCTAGTTCGCACATAGCATACATTACCTTCACCTGTTTATTGAAAAAGTCTGTGTTGACTATCTTTCCATCATTTTGCAGTGGCCCTTTTCAACGTCACAGTCGATTAAGTTCGTTTGTAGCATAAGTAGAGATGATGCAACTGAACAGAGGCGAGTTGTGGCAAAGCAGTTTGTACTGACTTTACATTTGAACTTACTTTTGTTGAGCTGGTGCGACAGGCTGCTTAAACAATAATGTTAAATTTGTGTCTGTACAAAATCAATTCTCATATCAACTTCACTGTCCTTTACCGCCTCATTTTTGATTGATTCAAGTCTGGATTCAAGATCTGGACTAGATGGGTATATTAGGATTTTAATCAATATCTCAGTTATGGCAGCTGGATGGTGAGGACTGGGCTGCTTAGAGAGATTTCAGTGAGTAAATCAAACTGGAAATCTGTAAATGTAGTCAGGACAAAAGTGGGATTTTGAAAGGTGTCTAGCTGTTGACCCCTTTTCTGTGTCATCCTTCTGTCCCGTTTTCTCTCACTGTCTTTAATTTTACACTGAAAAACACTGAAATTTAATTACCACATTTACAGTATGGGTCACACGGTATCACATAGTAGTTGTAAGTCTTGTTACAGCAGTCCAGCTACAGTACAGGACGGCCCGCCACCGAGAAAGCACTCCGATTAGAAACTGCTCGTCTCTAATTCTAAATCATGTTTAATTGCCCCATTCTCAATTATCTCCTGTGTCAGAGCAGCAAAGTCAAAGCGATAACAGCTCATCTTGGCTTGTTGACGCTTTCAAAAGAAAAATTATGAAACGCCTAATAGTGTCGCTCTAATAAGACATGTGTTTCGGCTGCAAATGCGTTTTCAGCCTGTAAACCGCCATCAGCGACCCTTGTTTCGTTTCACATCAAAAATGTCAATTAACACTCTTTCTCGCCTTTTTCTGCACGATGTAATGAACTGACCCCATTAAAGCGCCGAGACAAACATTCCCTCTCCTCCCTTTGTTCCTCCACATCGCTCCCTCCTCTAAAACCCCAACTGCCTAAATTTGCCGGCACAAAAAAATAAACACATTTTTTAATCTTATTTTTCTCAGATCACTTAAAGCGTGCAGGTTTTCAGGAGCGCAGCTTAAGTGCCACTTGTGTTCTCATTAGAGAGCAGGAATGTGGGGCCTTTGTTAAAGGTGAAGACAGATGATTATGGGGCAAACGAGGATTGTGACATCCTTTTAACCAACACCTCCCTCAAGTGTATAAACTCATTAGTGCTGTGTTCACATTATAAAAAAAGAAACAAACTCTGGTATTTCCTGCGACGCACGCAAACGCATGAATATTTTCAAAACCTATTTATCGCTCGTATCGGTGGGCGTGGCGGCGAGAAGAGAGCGAGAGACACAAACCGAGATACCCTTAGGCATAATACCAGGTTTAAAGGAAACTGAATAATTAGATTCATAACATCCTACAAATCCTGGAAGATTCAGAAATTTCTCATTGAATTAATTAATCTGACTCCCATGAGAAGAACAAAAAGAGAGCTGAGGGCAGGATTGAGAACCGAAGGCGAGGCGGCGTGTGCTGGCGCTTAAGACTTTATTTGATTGCACGACAAAGTCCTTGAAAATCTCACAGCGATCCGGCGCGTGGCCTCCGCAGGTCAGATGTGCCCACGCTGTGCACTTTCTCCTCGGGAGTCTGAGCTTCATACCCAACCCAACTGAGCTTGCTACTCATTTCAGCGAAGGTCTACAGGGGCCATGGTTCACTTGGCAATAATTACCTAGGCCAGCTCATGCCATCTGCTTGGAATGACTTTCTGTTTTAATTAGAAGGTTTTAAAATGTGAGGCTCGTGGGGGGGGCGGAGAGCGCAAGGGTGGGCTGAAGGGGAAAGTGACAGGAGAATGAGAAGAAGGCAAAGCTTCAGACGGGGAGAGGAGAAATAGCAGAAGTGAGTAATAGCAGCAGAGATGGAGACTGACATACACAGTAATAATGCTTTATGGAATCCTAATGGAAAGTGTGATACTGAATAAAAACAGGCAATATTACTGTAGATGGCGGGGATAGCACTTACTGAACATTAATCCCTATGACATGAACTGTGAGCATGTAAACCCACTCACTCTCTCTCTCACACACACACACTGTCTCTCTGTTCGACTTTTACACAGAGACGAGGCTCCAGCTCATCTGAGAAAAATCTAAGAAAAAAAACAAAACAATTGCAATTCAGTGTCGTGTGAGTCGCCCATCACGAACATTACAAATGGGATGTGACACAGACGGAATGAGGGCCCTGCACATGGGAGTTCACCCAGCCATGATACGTCTCCTGGAGGAGGTGCAGTGGGGAAGGAGCTCCGCGCTCCGACAACCCCACCTGGAGCTTTCTCCTCTGGGGCCGATGTTGTCAACATTTCACCGCTTCTGGCCCTTTTCATCTTTCTTAAACGCAGTTCATGTGGATGTGCATGGTAGACCAATACGCAGTACGGGTGTGCCGACACACTGGGTTGATGGTGGGCTTTATATATGATGTGGCGATGTCGGTTTTGTTCACCATATACGCCACCGATGTGTGATTTTCTTCAGCAGCTTAAGGGGAGAGTAAAAACTGGAATGAAACCCGCTCTTTCCTGCCTTGAGGATATCGACTTTTAAACATTTTAAACCAAGCCAGCGGCCTGGTTCTAGAGATGGCATTGGCAGTCTGTTGGTCAGTCAATCCACCACTTTGATCCCGAGGCATTTTTCTCCATGTTATATTCCAATTTCATTTTTTTTTAATATGATATTCTCAACATAACTTAAAAGTGGAACATGAGACTCACCCAGTTAATGTGACAATCATATAAGTTCATGTTATGGTCACCCGCTTTAATTATTTCTGAAACATCATGTTTTGTCTAGCAGTTGGTGGACGGCTTAAAATACTACAATACCCACAAGCTTTGGCTGCTGTTGCCATGGAGACGAAGCCAATCTAAAGCGGCAGGTTCAGCGTGATAGCACATTCAAAATGCTTCATCATTCATTCTTGAGCTTGTGAACAAAACACAGCTCCAAAGTATCAAATTCAAAATTAATCCAAAATATAAATTGGATTCAACTACGGTTTGTATTATTATCAGTTTTCTCGACTCCTTAACTGGGAGAGTTTTGTGTCCATTCAAGACATAGAAGTTCTCCAACTATGATCACATACCTTGTCTATTGGAAACAGACTGGGAATTTTACTTTTTTAGTGTCATGTTTGTTGCGTTTTGCCACCTTGAATCTGCACTGACTGACTGACTGACTGTTTTCCATCGTCTCATCGGGGCCTGGAGGATAAAAGACATGGAGGACATGCAAACCGAGCCAGCGGGAGATTCTGCAGACGTCGGCCTGTACGTGACCAGACCAGCTTCTCCTTATTTCATAGAAAGCTAGATTTCTTTTGTTTGTGTTTTGTTTGTGACAAGAATACCTTTTGAGCGTCGAAATAGTCAAAGGTATCAAAAACACACAAATACACAGACAGGGAAGCTTCAAAAACTCCACCTTGGTCTGAATATGTATGTGTAAGTATGAGGCGGCTGGATGTCATTCTTAATGCATCCTGTCAAGAACTGAGCTCGCTCAATCACTCAGGGATGTTGAAGAGCAGAGCAGCAGACAGCCTTCAGTCATCTGACATTCACACACACTCCCTAACCCCTCGAAGAGACCCTTTTTTTTTTTTTTTTTTTTTAACCACGAAGGATATTAATGACAGCTCTTTCCATTTGGAGGCCACGAGAAGCTTGATGGGTAATGCAGTGATAAGCACATTCTCCTGGGCATCAGAAGACAAATGGCCTCATTAGTTCAGAGGGAAGTAGGGGAGTGTTGTCGAAGCAGGAAACATAATGTATCCTGTTGGCTTAAACCTGCATGCAAATGACTAAACCTTCCGAAAAATTAATGGGATATCGTGCTAGCATACAAAATGCAGCATGCGTGCAAGAGTTGGGACACGCTGTTCTTGAAATTGCTTTTCGCAATGATTATAGGATGTAATTAGGCTAATTAGAGTTTTAAGGTTTACTAGTAGCGCCAGATGCATTGGTAGACATTTTCTAATAATACACCTTCAGTAAAAGCTCCACATAGCTTCAAAATTGTCCTCAGAGTGAGAAAGTCATTTTCTCCTGTTGAATCCAACAGAGGAAGTCACTGTGTGTCCTGTCCTGTCAGTCAGAGCAGAGGGACGCTGGAACCAACAGGAAGACAAAAAGGCCGACTGGGGCTGAGCTCTAACTCAGTGCTGGTTGATAGAGTATCGATCTAACAACACAGAGCCACAGATTCAATCTCCCTTTCTCCCTCGCTCCCTCTCTTACTGTAACTTCTTGCCTTTTGGAGCAGATCAAATTTTAAAGATAAAGTTAAAGGTATGACATCAGATTGCTAAGCCTCCTTTAGTAAACCGGATTTAGGCTGTAAACTTAATCACATGTAATTGTCTTTGTTCCAGTTCTTGCTACTTGGTGGAGTATTTTCATATCCAAATTGAGGGTGATGTGAGATTTAGGGCAATATAAATAAAACTGACTTAGCCTGAGTCATACAGGCCTGAAGGTGTGCGTTGTTTTACGGTATTTTTTCTGATGTGCATCCTTTTCAAAAGTTCTAAATATTAAAAAAATCACAGAAAACTTGTGCTCACTACTAATTGTATTTCAAGTAGCAGCAACGAATCCTAAAATAACAAGATGCATTTAAATTTTATCAAATCTCAGAAGGAATGGAAAGCATAAGACAAAGTGACTGGGATTGAAAATGAACTAAGGAAGCACACACATAGTACAACCTCTCCTGGTAGGTTTCATATTATTGGCTGTTATAGCCAATAGAGCCACCAAGGGTGACCAGGAGGGGACACAGCCACCATGATATAATTGCTGGTCCACCCAGTGGTGGATGATTTTCACGTCCCATCTGGCCACATCTGAGAAAAGATTTTGGGTTCACCACTAGCTGTACTGATATTAGGCTACGCTCGCCCCACCTGTTGGTTTTGTTGACAGCACAGTGCCAGCACAACAGAGCGTATTCTCCTGAAATATATAGAATAGATCATCATTATGTTTTTTATGTTTGGCAATCAGCTGTATAACGAAGAAAGGAAATTTTGGTTTCATTCCAGAAGCCATATGACTTGTGATCATTTACTTTGTGACTGACCGATGAACTTTATGCACTTTTTTTTGAATGATGTGCCTTTATAGTGCTGAACACTGGTCCTTTCAGATTTTTTTTTCTTTTTTTTAATCTTTACACTACCATATGCTGTATTGCATCAAATTGCTCTTGATGGACAAATTAAGTGCTTTGAATGGAACTGAACTGAAAAGTGACCCTTATATACAACCTCATATTCTTACTCCAGCACAGGTCAATTAAATTAAGTCAGCAACAGTGGAATATGCCAAAAAACATATGCCTTACCTATCGCTAATAACGGTCATGTGATGGACATTACAGGCATATGTACTTAATGCCCGAAGCTTGCTGTCAGGTGAGCATCCTCATACATTCAGGATGCCGCAGATAAAGGAGGCTACTTGCTGCTGTTCACTGCCCAGCATTTCTTCTGACCTTGTGTACTGATCAAAGACACATACTGTGCTAATTATAGCTCTCAGCCTGCTAAAAGACATATTTTCTCTCCCCCTGTCAGGTCACATTGGCACAAACAACCTCCTGACCAAGGAGGAGACCAGGCAGGCTCAGCCAGCAGAGCCCCTCAGTTCCTTCCAGGCAGCATCAGAGTGATTTATATTGAAGACGGTTTGGTTCAGCTTGGCTAAATCCCAACGGATTTATCCTGAAGTACCACAGAGAAATATCAGACAGAGACACAGGTGGTTGTACAGCGGCGTCTGTGAGAAGGCAACAGGAGGCCGCTGAGCCACATCCGCATTCAGTCTGGATTCATCAAACTGTTTTCGAGCGTCGATGCAATTTTTTTTTTTTTTATTCATGCTCATGTGACGGTCGACTTCCTTTTGCTCTGCGTGCTCATATGGAGCATGCAGGGGGCGACATGAACACATACACACAAAAGACGCACTAAGTACAGAGCGGTGGAATCAAATATTGCTGAGATAACACATAAAGCGGCGTTTACAAGAAAAGCTTGCCACTGCTCTGATGATCAGCAAACACACACACACACACACACACACACACACACACACACACACACACACACACACACACACACACACACACACACAGGGTCTGGAATTAACAGCAGACAACAAATGCAGGTAGATTTTCTGTTTGGTGAGTGAATCTCAGGAGGCTATTCGCCATACTGGCGGGTAAATGTTTGTACCAAAATAGTCAGGTAATAAAAAAACTATGCTGAGAGTCTCTACTGCATTCTGGTAGAGACACGCACACACACAAGCACACACACACATACACAGGGACTTTATGGTGCATTCAGGTCATAAACTCTAAAATCTATACTCGAAGGCCGACACGTCATTGCATTCTTGTTCTTTCACTAAAGCATTTTCAATAATTAGATGCTAGTAACATAACAAATCCCATTCAATGCTACATAACCACATAAAAAAATTCTATAAAAAAATCTTGGGTGTCATCACAGGTACAACAGGTACCTGTGTGATCATTATAAAGTTGTTTTACTGCTGCATCTTTTAATAATTACATACTACAGTCACATACAATATGCATACATTTTGGCTGGTGAACAATATGCCTGGCTCGTGGATTTTTTCATCTACCTTGGCTGGCGAAGTTAATTTCGGACACTGCACACACAGATCCCTGCCCTTCACCGCACGCCTGCCTGCTCCATGTGTCTGACCTTCTGCTCCTCTCCTTCTTTCCTGTGCTGTGCTTATTTAGAGAAGCAAAATGTGGGTGACATACAGCCATATGTCGTCATTTTCATCCTACAGCCTGGCATCTTCGCCGAGACACGCTGTTCCTTTATACAAACTACAGAGCGGGCCAAAGCTACAGGGGCCTCGAGTCAAACAAGCTGAGCACACTGTTTAAATTCAGTTCAGTCAAGGGTGAAAAGGAAATCTAAACGGCTGGTAACATTTCAGGATTCTGGACAAGTGGCAAACATTTTTTCATACACTGGTTGTCAGTTCACAGGTGTATTGAATGTACTATCAAATTACAGCAGTCAGGAACCTCCAGCAAGTTCATAGTGGCAGTGTCACATAGAAATAATGAAAACAATAGAAAACTGTGTTACTGTTTTCTTAACAAGTCATATAGTCAAGTTGTAATCCTTCATGCAGGTCCTTCATGAAATGAAGAATGGCATTTATCTATGGTTAGTGCTTTTTTCACCAAAAGCCATGCAGCGTATTTATTCTATATTCAGTAATTACAGCTCTGTATTGTAGTTCTCACAGTGACACAGCCCACCATTGCCACCCGGCATTCAAGTTGCCTTCCCACACCCAATGGATTCACAGGAAACAGAGCATATATTTAATCCAGTAACACAGTTTGTAATTTTAATGATATCAGCTTAACTGTTTCCTGTTCGCTCCTTCCTAACACCAGCCGTGTTAAGAAACTGCAAACCAAACATTTCTGCTGCTTCACCTTAAGAGTATTTAACTGGCGAAATATAGGATGGCTTCTATTGTGAAACTGCACAATAAATCCAACCCAGGTGTCATCAAATCTGATAAAAATCTGAAGGACTATAACTTGGACATGACTGAATTTGGAGCATCTACTGAATATGATGATCAGTTATGGAAATAAATGACATAGGCCAGACATGACCACTTGTTAACTGCATCAAACACAGAGGAAGAAGCCATAAGATATTCCTAAGATAAGATATTCCTTTATTCGTCCCACAATGGGGAAATTCACATCAAGCCCTGTTGAGCTCAGTGGTGTGTTTGGTCGGTGCGGAAACGTTCTTGGCATCTTGCAGGTCGCTGTGACTCATGATAGGCTGCTGAATGAAAGCAGTGTAGTCACATAATGAACTGACCTACATTAGCAGACAACACTTACACAGGTTAATTCCACTATAGCTGCCTGCTTATCATTTTTTCCTGTACGTGGACATTAGAGAAAAGCCTTGCTGCATGCATTAAGCTGCTGTACCTTGAAAATGCCCATTTTTTTGCTACTGTGAACTGTCATTGTGTCGAATGATTTCCGCATCAACAAAGAGGCATCGGGTTCATGAGCAAAGAACAAGGCTGCGAACATGGAAACAGTGCCCATATTATCTATTTATGCAATATCTATGAATATATATAAGATCAGGATGTAAGAATAGAGACGAGAACAGAGGGAGGAAGGTGATACGGGCTTACATATGGTATTTCTGAAGCAGCATCAGTGATGCAACCATGCTGTAATGTCATCCAATCCTATGTAATTACCATCTCTGCTGGAAAGTCTAACCTAGATTCAGCCAGGAATTTTACGTCTCATTATGGAGTTAAAACAGTTGTTGTACAAGTGGCTACACGGTTATATTTGGTGGTACAGGTTCTGCTCTCTGGGGTGTTCCCGGCATGAATTCCAGCAGCCTGCTAATGATTCAGCGGGGAGCACAATCAAACCCCAGGGATGTCAGAACAAAGCCAGGCAGACGCATATTGCTGAGGTATGGAAGTCATAGCTTCGAGAGAAACGCCTCCAGAAACAGACGACAGGAGACGGGGAGAGGGAGTCAACAGCACAACAGCATCAAAAATATATCAAATTACTGAGCATTTCATTGAGAAACCAGCGCTTAGAGTGAATCAAAGCATTTTGGCAGAGGGATCTAATTATGGCCGGCAGCAGCGGAAGCAGGCAAGGTTTTAACAGCAGGTGTTTGCAGCAACTGGCCCCTACTGCTGTTTCTTAATCCACGGCAAGGGTCAGACAATGTGTGCTTTTCTCAGTGTATGCATCCCCCCCCAAAATCCTACTTTTATCAGGAAACAGGCAGAAAAACAGGAAACGTCCTAATAAAACTAATCCTGCCAGCCAGATGGACGTGCCTCTTGGTGGTAAGATAAAATGCTGAAAACGCCATTTTGATAAAGGCCTGATTCTCCAACAAGTTCACACACAAAATCCCAAACATTTGCAAAAGGAATCAGAAGTGTTACTGAAGCAGCTAATGATAGTCAAATAAACAATACAGCTACAACGTGCTTTAGCTGGTGACCTTCCAAATGAAGTGCAATCCAAATGAGAGCAGAAAAGCTGGTTGGTGCAGTCTGTCACCTGTGCCCACAGTTTCTGATAATAAAGTCTTCCTGGTCTAGAAAACAAGGAGACACACAATTTGAGGACGGGTCCCTCAGCCAAACAGCTGACACCTCCGCTCTTCCCTCCAGAGCCTCTCCAGCACGCTTCAGTGGAAATGACTCCAAATCGACACAGTGGCCAGATGCTCCTTCTTCCTGGCCTGAAACAACGAACCGTCTGCAGCCTGGAGTTCAAAACCAAGATCCCGGTGAATGTGCATATTCTGCAGAGGTTGCCTCATTCTGCTTTGTGTTGTGCTGCCTCTTATTGAGTCCTGAGGTCTTGCATTTCTCATCACAGTCCCAGCAGTCTACCCAGACCTTTTTCCCCAGAGATGTATTGATCAGACTCTCAGTTTTTAACCTTTAATGATTACAGGGAAGCTTGACTGCACAAACAAAACCCTGCTCAGAAATGCTTTGGTTCATTCCGTTCTCTCCACCTTAAACAGTCGTTCACCAAAAGGACTGTCATTCAGAAATCAGCTGATGAGCGTCTCAGATGGTGCAGACGGAGGGGTTGAGAAACTTGCTTTAGGCAGCTACTCAAAAGATACTTGGGAAGAGAAAGGCAGGCTGTTTAACTTTCCCCAAAGCAGAGCTCAAATCTCCAATCTCTGAAGACCACATCTTTAACATTTAGGCGATCGCTGCCCGTACATTTATTATTAGTTCTGAAGTTACAAAAGAGATCCGGAGTAAAAGCTTTCACTACAAAGACACAGCCGACTTTACATTCTGATATTCACAGATTAGAAGCGGAGAACTTTCAAAGCCTTGTTGAAGATCTCGGGGGAGAATATCAGTGCTGCGAGTTTAGAGTGAAAAACAGTGCAAGTGCTCTGATTAATTAAATACACAAATGCACTAATATGAACACACAGTTTAAAGGATTGACAACAAAACATCTTGATTTCAATCATTCTTATGCAAACAAATGCCATTTGAAGTGTCCCAGCACACACTTAAATTGTACTTTTGCATGTGCACATACATCAATCTTTCTATTCACTCTCAGAACAGAATTGGGGAAAAAGGCACAAAATGGCCTTTAACCTTCTTTTGCAGCAATCTGAGAACAAGCACGGCCGAGAAATGAGAGTCTGAGCTGCTGAGCGATCAGATGAATGGAAATTAATGAGGAGAATCCCAAAGTGATTTCCCCCCTCTTCACTCGGACAATCTCCTCTCAGTTCCAACGCAGCTGCACACAGGAGACAGTCTTCTTAACAATCATTATCCATCTGTCAGGAGTAATTATGAGTCCTGGACCAAATGCCATCACTCACTATTGAGATCTGACTGACACAATCCATAAAGTCTGCAACAACGAAAAGGCTGTTGGGGTCTGTCATTTAAAGATGAGTTTGTGATGGGAACATTTTACCTCATTTCAACTTCAAGGCGGATAGTTAGCAAATGAAAAACAAGACCTTGAGTCTGTGTTAGCGTCTCTGAGAGGCTGCACAGCGGTTTGAGCTGAACACGAACCTCAGCACACTAACGCGCTCATAGTGACACGGTCGCGGTTCAGTTCATCACTCCAAATTTCAAGGCAATCCATCAAAGAGTCGTCAAGACATTCCACTTTAAACCAGAAACGTCAACCTCACGCTGTTTGGGGGAAAATCAGGATTCAGGAAAGCCTGTGCAGAGAGAGAGAGAGAGAGATCTTCTGTGCTTCCCCTTTGAAAAGTGTTCCCCTGTGTGTTTCCCACAGCGCTGCCCATCGCGGCTGAGGTTAGGTCTTAGGTTATGTTCAGGATAGTCATCAAGGAGATTATGTGGATGGGGTTGGGGCTAAGGTTACGTTCAAGTTAATGTAAGGGGAAACGCAAATCGATGAAGACCTAACAGATGCAGTCAAGATTGTTACTAACACAGACACATAAAGAAATCACACCTGGATCCATATAGATATGTGACAAATGGGTAAATGGGGCCTATAATCCATAACAAGAGCCATTTGTCGACACAGCTGATCTTCAGACTATATAAAGAATCAACAAAAGTGGTTAATATGTCATTACACTCCTGTTTCTGAATGCAGCATAGAAAAAAAAAAGTCTTCAGAGAGGTTGATATCTATTCCCACTACTTTCAAGTAGTCTTCCATTAAGCATTTTGAGTTTACAACAGGTCTGGATTTAGGAATAAATGCTACAAAGTGCCTTTTGCCACTCGAAGTCACAGGCAGCCAATTACATTAAGAGAGCCTGTAGTCACTCCTGTATGTGGAAATGTGTGCCACGCTGGATTATAGTGTCTGTCTACTGTAATGGGAATTGGGAGATTAGCCTTTTACCCTGCAAAGAGAGTGAGCTTCTCTCTCTTTCCTCCATCTCTCCTTCCTCCTCTCTCTTTCTTGTGCAAAGACGTGACTCCAGTAACACGTAACACAATGCCAGCTGAGGCCCGAATTTTCAGAGAGACCCTTGCCGGCCTGAAGACTAAGGCATTCAAATTGCTGTGACAGGGTGCTGAGAGCGGGATTTTGCATTTCACACCGCAGAACGAAAATTAGCATAACTGTAATACTGCCCGAGGTCAAATGTCTTGTTCTAGAAAATCTGCCCCTAGCAACGAGGCAGCGTAATTAAGACACAGTCAGATTTTAGTCCCAGCTGCTTGTTTGCCTTTGAACACAACCCGACAGTTCCATGCAAACACAGCGCACTCGCACGCAGTCGCCCACTTCTGCACAAGTGCAAGTAGACCTTCTGCTTCTCCGTGTCTTCCCGCTTTGTCTGTTTGTCTTCGTCTCTCCCACAAACACACATGGGTCAGACACAGTTGCAGACAGGCTATTGATGGACTCCGTGAGGGCCGACATCCTTTAGTGTGGGCCCACCAAATGCCCGCTGTCCAATCAAAGACTCCAGCAGCCACCCACAACAGAAACAGATTACTCAGACCGTGATGAGAGGCTTCCCTCTCACCACCACAGCTGCTGAATGTTAGCAAAGAAGCTCGATGGAGTCACTCTTACAGGGTGGGCACATCACATGAGCTTTAGATAAAACCTTCATCAAGGGCTTGCGAACGCACCTTGACACCCTGTGGGTCATGTGAGGTCTGGATGTTTGCAACCAAGCACAGAAAACAACTCGGAGTTGTAAACACTCCACGTGAATTATTAATAGTCAGATCCAACCCCCACACACTCCTGTCACACAGCTTCCCTTCAGCCATGCAAGACTATACATCTGCATGTGCTGCATATTGCATCAGTGCGAACAAACACGCTGCATCTCCAAGCGGGTCTTGGTGAAAATGCTGAAGGTGACACAGCAGCTACGGTCTTTACTGCCGTTTCCTCTCATGCATGTAAAGCTCAGATGGCTCCATTAAAAGCACGGTACATTTGGTACACATCGGAGATGTAGCATTTCGGTTGGCCTCACTTAAACTAATAGGAGAGAAGTGATTCATTAGCTGTTTTCATAAAATCTTATTCAAGCCTTAATGGGCTGGGGAATGTTACGGCAGCATTGTTCGACATTCCCAAAGACTGAAATGTCACGACACAAAACTGATTTAACGCAGCAGCGGTCAGATTGATCAAGCAATCCTCTTCACAGAAATCGACTCTAAATGTTATAGGAAAGTGTGAGAGCTCTGGGAGTATAACATTACCAGTGGATTAAGATTGTTTAAAAGTGTCTTTAAGTCATTTACACCACTTTAATTTGTGACTTAAATGCACAGTTTCTGCATAAAGCCCTCGGCATGAAACAAACGCCAGCACATTAACGTTGGGATAATTATGCTTTAACAATATACTGTGTGAAATGAGTTGCAGCTTTCAGTTGCATGAGGCAAGAGTTTTTTTTCTACCCTGCAATAACATATGTGGTGTCGAGATTCAAAGCAGGCCACGGTACAGTGCTCTATGCAAATGTGAGGTTTCTGCTGTGTGGATACAAATAAGTACGCAGATCTTTGTGGACGACAATAAGTGAAAAGCTACATTAAGTTTGTGCTTTTAGAGTTGGTGCAGGAGTCTTGACATTGGAGGAGGTGGAACAGGTGGATCCAACAAAAGCATCACCTGTATATAATCTAGTGTAATAATGCTGCAATAAATAATACTCTTGTTTGTTTATGTAGCTCACAATTGTATTTTGGCTCATTTTCAAATGAATGAACTATGTTGTATTAAATGATAATAATGGAGGCCTGGCTCGCCACCATTCTGACAGATAGTTAAATACAGAAAATGTGCTTCAAACAGTGCTGTAAGTAGAGCAGGGAAGCTGCACGTATGCCAGGTGTTCCCAGCAGCCTGGCTGTCTGATAGGACGAGCAGATGTTCTGCAGCGAGATGGAGCCTCCCAGAAAGATGCTCCGCTTGTCATCATTCAAGCCAAACAGGTGCCATTGGTTTCAGTTTTGCGGTCTGGCTGGAGTAAGAGTTTGATCTGCCTTGTTGTCTTGTTTACTTTGTGCGTGTTGTGCTGTCTGTCGTTACTCCCTTTCCGTTCGGTACAAGTGCGATAACATCCAGATTGGGCAGCACAAGACAAGGAAACACATCCTCAAATTTGACCTTTGTGAAGGAGAGACTACAGGTGACTTTTAATGAGCTGTCTGTCTTATCGGCTACCCTTTATCTGATCTGCATCACAACAATAACACTGCAAAACAACCACTCTAAAATCAATGACACTGCAGCACTCTTCATCCCTGCACCCGCCCCCCCACCACCACGCTCCACAACAACACCCTCCTCCATACTGCCTCTTCTTTCTCTACTATTATTTTTCTCCACTCTCCATCGCTCTTGTTCTTATTCTCTGGTGATCCCTGTCACAAGAGATTATGTCATTGTCCGTGCACGAGAAGCACACACAAACCAATAAAAACACCCTGTACTCTGTCGTGTATGAGTGTGTAAGAAGCTATTCCATGAGTATCTTCCAGTGTGAGGCCTGTGCGTGTGACTGTGCCAGCGTGCACACATATTTGCGCGTGCGCACGAGTGGCCGATGGCTACACATTTAAAACATACCTATCTCTAGGCAGAGCTTAGCTGCCGAGCTTTGATCACAATATGCCTCCCCAAAGCGCATGAGGTCAGGCGCAAAACAGAGAAACCATCTGCCAGCAAACATTTCCCACTACTCTGTTTTCTATCGGCATCCGCTTCCCACCACGTTCAAGAAAACTTCTGCCGAAGCACCGAGCGACAACTACTGTTAACACACACGGCCAGGATGAATCCTGAATAAGCATTAAATTCTTATATAGCCTATGATTTAAATATAAGCTTTCTAAATTAAAACAGGCATGGCTGACCTTTCCTGATGAGATCTGCCTTTTTCCTTTTCCCCTGCAGAAATCTATTAAAAGCTCCAGATTACACAGTGATTAAAGATAAAAAAGGAACAAAAAGGTAATTTCATTTCAAATTCAAAATCAAGTTCCCGCTACAGCATTTTGGAAGATTTGGCAAAATTAATTAATTTGAGCACATTCACATTTACATCTAAATCATCAAAACAAAGATTTTTCAAGACTGATTATGACGTTTTCATTCCTTGTGGATCATACACAGCCCATTTCACAAGTGCATTAATATATATGAGCGAACACTTCAATGAAACACTGCCGGCCGTTTTAAAGTCCAAATTGTAGAAGAGTGAAAGTGTCTCGCTGAAAAAAAGGCACTTTGATGTAAAACAGGCCTGCAGAGGAAAAAAGGTTGCTCTGCAGAAAAGATCTGTGCTCTGCGCAGCCAGTAAATTGTGTCAGAGTCTGTTATGTTATATTCCACCAGTCATAAAGTGTCACATTTTCCTTCAGATCTGCACTGAGCAGAGTGTGAGGCATCAAGAGCCTGGAGTCTAGACCAGAGGTGCCCAGAGTGGGGCCTGTGGGAGCCAGCGTTAGGGTCGATCTGGCCCACCAGATGCTTTGAGCAAAATAAAAATGAAAAAAATAGAATAAATAAATCATTATTTATGCTGTCTTGTTTTTACAAAGTTAAAATACTCTTGAAACATGTGGGATCACTAATTATTAATTTATTTTTTATAATCTGAGCACAGTGGGCAGATTGACACTTGGTGCAGGAAGTCAGTCCATTAAGGGAACTTGGGATCCAACTATCAATTTGCATCTTAACAGTGCAGTGCAATTCATTTGGGGACCACTAATCTAGACATTTGACACATTTGGCCAAAGTAAAACTGGTCTTCCACTAACTGGAAGGCTGGCTGAGTAGAGACATAAGTAGATTGTACCTCTCTGGCTTGTCACAAAAATGTACAGCTGAGTAAATTAGTCTAAGACTTATTTGTATTTGCTATCATTGTTCAGGCAACGCAATGCTTGACACTATTAAATCCCCATTTAACTGAGGTTTAGCTCTACATTTGAGCAGAAAATGAATTAGGAATCACTCCTTGACAGGGAAGAGAAGCTAAATCGGCTTTACTCCTACAATGACTAAAAACCTTCAGAACATTTTTTACCCCCACGTACTTGCTTGATGCAGACTTGACGCTCCATAATGACCGGCTGAACCAATAACAAAACATACAGAATGATTGAACCTAATGAGTGTATATATCTACATTTCCAATAGTCCTTCATGGTCACACAGGAATGGGAAGCATCAGGGAGACCGAGGGCGCTCACTCCAGTTTATGTGGTTTAATTGGGTTGAATTTAATTGGGTGGAATTACACAGAGGTCGTGTCAGACAAAGAGCTATTCTGTCCTGCTTGGTCAAAATGAAGCCATAATTATCCCACTATTATCTCTTATTTGTACAATATGTTAATGATATTCACTGTTAAAGAACACATGTTCAAAATAAATTGTTCATCCCACTGAATCATATTTTCATATTGCTGTAAAAACTGTAAACCACACTAACTTAACACAAGAATTGTGTAAACATAATGGTGCCAAAATGATAAAACTGATCAGTTGAGAAGTTCATTAAAAATTGATTTGACTATTGCTTCATCATTTAAGCAATTTTGCAAGAAAAAATGTCAAAGATTTGGTGGTTTCAGCTTCTAAAATGTGATGATTTGCTGCCTGTTTTACATCACTAAGTGCATTTCTATCCACCTGTTTTTATGCTTATTTTCAATTTAAAAAAGTTTTTATGCTCACCTGAGGAGGAAAAGTAGAACAGAAACAGACTTTATAAATGAATCATAAACATTGTGACAATGTGACATTATTTGGCACTCAAGCTTCAGCTCTACTGAAGAGTAGAAAAGAAATTGCTGTAAATGAAAAAATCTGCGTGGAGAGAGATTGTACATTCTATGAAAACCTGGTTAATAGAAAGTGAATATCTTTTGGTTTTATACAGTTGGTTGGATAAAGCATGAAATCTGAAGACCTCCCTTTGGACTCACTGACCTTGTTAAGGGCATTTTTTTTAAAGACTTAATGATTAATCAGTTCTCAAGAAAATTATCAGCATTGACTAATCGATAATGACCAATAGCTGCAGCACTGAAGAGTAAATTCACATTGAAGAACGATAATACAGAAATATTGAATCTCCTAGCTCTAACTGATCACTGTTGAGTTCCTTCTTTACACCATCATGGCCCGTAAGAAGAAATGCATTGGCACAATGGGCTCTGATGGGTGCGCTGATGGTGGAGCCATGTCGGCAGGTGGAACGATTTCAAGGCAGCGGCGGCCTGCATGCAAAGCTTTAACATCGTGATGGTGGCGACATAATGAGTCACTGGGCAAAAGGAGGCCATTGTTGTTACTTCTGTGAGCGGGGGTGACACTCATAACTCATCCGGCTACACTGAATCATCGATAAAAAGAAAGAGACCGGGGGGGCTTTGGTCGCTGTGTCACAGCCATTTGCTCATCATTTCAATTCACTACGGCGCTCGCTGCTGACGCTCTCTGTTACCCTGGCTTGACTTCAGAGTGACATAATGTCCTGCGTAGGTCTGTGATGAGTGTGTGTACTCATCCACAAACAGATAAATCAAAATACAGCGAGACTCACAGCCACACTCGGCCTCATCTCAACATCCCCGGAGCTGTCAGAAAAGATTCACAAGCATGCCCGTTGAGTCACATGAAGTGGCATTTTTCAGAAAAAATGAGTCACAAGTTGCAAAGGGCCACAGTTCTTGCAATGTGTGCCAACATCCTCCCTTGTGGGTTGGGTTTTTTTCTGACTGATTGTGGATGAAAAGCACTGTCTGCCTGGGTGCCTGTGACCCTGAGGCCTGGGCTCACAGAGCAGGCAGCCTCTCTCAAACATCCAGCATGTGTCTTATTGATTTTAAAGCTAACCTGGGTTCATTTCACTGCCACTGCTGAATCGCTGTTACAAAAACCATAGCTATGAATAGCAGCAACCAATTTAACTGTAATGGGTTTTTTTCATGCGAACTGAATGGTGGGATTTCAAAACCAGCTCGGCTCTCGACTCGTTAAAAAGACAACATCTCGCCAGATGCATCACAGACTCTCCTCATCTTTACAATTTTACAACTGTCTGTTGTGAATATTTGAATGAATTTACAGCTTGATGTCTATTTTTTTACCTGACATTTAGGATATTGTTTAAATCACCCTGTTGTGCTGTTGATAAAACACATTTTGCAGCATTAATTGACATTTGGAGGAAGCTCTAAATATGCAAGAAAGGAACCTAAAAGGGTAAATATGAGTCATCTACTTAGTCACACGGCACGCAACAATAAATCTCGCATTTGAAACCTCGTGTTTGTCACAGCTTTTAAACAACCTCATTCAATAAAGGTAAAATGAAGTCTTGGTTGACTTAATAAGTCAGTTAAATATGTAATGCAATATGTAAGAAAGTTAGTTCAAAACTTTCAAAAATTGACTAAGATTATCAACAGAATATGAAGAAATGAATCAGTGATGTCATGTCAAAGATGTCTATGTATTGTGTCGCAGAGATATCTACTGAAGATATCTACCTTTAGTCCAACAACACCCAGGTGGTTTTCTTGGTGGGTTTGGCTCTTGGCAGCCCAGGGTTGATCCTGCCATGACCCTCACTCAGGCCTCCAGAGGTGGGTGCCCGACCTCCCTCTTTGTTCCTCTTCTGCTTCACGTCTCTACCGTCTTCTGCCTAAATCCACCATGTCTTAGTCTCCCCAGAGTCCTGGTCTGAGCCGCTGTAAATCACCTCTGTACTGTAGTCCCCGTCGGTCTCGGAGGCCATGTTCACTGGGAGGCTGATGGGTCTGGTTCCTCGCCCAGCTATAGCTCTGGTGCCCATTCCAGTGCCGCTCCCTGCCACCCTTCCCTGCTGGGTCACCCTGTGCCTGAAATCCTCCTCCCAGTGGTCCAAAGCTCCTGTGCTCGCACCGTAAACACCAACACTCCCCTGGTCCTCGAGCTCCCAGTCTGAGAGCCAGCTAACAGGAATTAGAGCTTAACCTGGTGATATGCTTCCCTGTATTTGACCTGAGTATGAATTCGACAGGTGACCAATTCTTACATATCGCACTTTTAAAGTTTAAGGTTGGAAACCACACAGGAGATTATTCTGTTTAAAAACCAGTGTTGCCCAGACTACAGCTTATACAGTTGTCTTAATACCATGGCTGGATTTCAATGATTCAAATAAACTGAAACAGCATTTTTCATGAGGCGAGACACACTGCTCACAGTGTCCCCAGAGAAATATCTGCTTTTTTTTCCTCCTTTGAAATGAACAGAGATTTCTGGGAGGTGCAATGTTTAAAATAATGCAAACAAATGCTCTCTCTTAGATGTTGGGCAATAAAAAATTAAATGGAATTGGGGATAAATAAATGACAAGCAAAAGTCCTGTGGCTTAGTGATGTTTTATACCCCCACACTAACCCCGCCCCCCCCCTCTCTCTCTCTCTCTCTCTCTCCGGCTCATCCTCTCTCTCTCAGCATCTTTGCTTAGAGACATGCACTAATCTGAGATAATAGCTCAATTGCGGACTTCTTAATGATCACTTTGGGCGAGCAGGCTTTGAGACACGCAGACACGGGGCAGTAGGCCAGCAGTGCCAAGCAAACAAACACAAACACAGTTGCACACACAGACACACACACGCACATATGTGAATGGGGACTAGACATAGGCTGTTGTCTCTGAGAATGTTAGACACCCAATGTCAACAAACACACTGAGCACTAAATGCATCCTGGGAGAAAATGTCTCCTCACTTTCCAGCAGTCAGACTGGACGGTGATTTATTACCTTATTAATTATTGGACAAGAATATCATTAGTCTGCATTTTATTAATTTGTTAGTTAAATGGGTTGGGCATCTTGCTTAAAGCCTTCATTCATGCTAAGAAATCAGTATATATATCCTTCTTGTTTGGTTTGACTTGTGTATATTCTATTCAATTCAATTAAAGTCAATTTTACTCATACAGTGCCAAATCATAACAGTGTCATCTCAAGGCACTTTTCATACAGAGCAGGTCTAGACCATACTTATAATATTTTTTATAGAGACCCAACAGTTCCCATCATGAGCAAGCACTTGGTGACAGCAGCAAGGAAAAACTTTCTTTAACAGACAGAAACATCGGAACAGAACCAGGCTCTGAATTTTTGGTTACAAGTGACTTTATTTGACTTTTTGAGTGAGATTAGACAATCTGGTCTTTTGCCATCTGCTATGCCCACTATGTGGACTTCCTGGTTATACAGGGCTCTGACGTGCTCTCCATAGCATCACTGAAGTTCTTTAACAGTCAGTTAAACGCTGCAAAGGAAAACGCCCATCCAGATGGTTGAGGCTTGGAGCTCGTTTTCACAAATATGCCTAATAATGGTTATCATCTTTTGAAAAATAGAAAAATGCGTGAAACAGCTGCAGCATCATTATAGTTTCGATTTACTTAGACGTGAGGAGAATTCAAATTTCAGTTCGACTTTAACAGCTCCTTGATATTCTCACGATAAACACAGACTTTCAAAGTGTCTTGCTAAAATGAAAAAAGATAGAAGATGCAGATAATGAGATAAAGGTCATTTTGACTTAGTGAAACAAGTGAACAAGTTTTGCCATTGAAAGTTTTCCAGGCTATTAAAAATCGGTAGGCTAATTAGGGCTCTATCATGATCGTGTGTGCAGCCAGTGAAGGAGTCAACGGAAAATAAATTGACCACAGACCCAACAGAAAACGTGCCTCCTTGTGAGGAGAGATAAAGGCATAATCCTTCCTGCGCTGTGTACAGTTGTCAACAGCTGTGAAGATTACGAAGAGAATTTGATGGGAACACAACAACCTCCACAACTCATCCTGCAGGTCAGAATTATTTCTTTCCCCCACTTTCTATCACTTCAGCTTCAACCTCTTTTGTTTTTTCTGCATCATCAACTACCCCTCGCTTCCCAGCTGTCAAACACATCCCTTCCCATAACGCAGACAAGCAGAGGCAAAGACTGCAGGGGAAAAATGCATGAGCACAAACCAAGACGTGTATTCAACAATAAGTCAAAAAGCACAACAAGATGATCTCTCTCTTTTCCCATAACCTCTCTGACACAAAGCAGAATATCGCGGGTTACTGTATTATTCTTCTGCATTTAAAAGCAGATCTCAGCAGGTGGCCAAGCATGCATTACATGACTTCACATTTTCTGAAATATTGTTGTCAACTAGCCAGGCTGGGTAGTGTCCACGCAGCAAGGAGGAGAACAACTTGCCAGAGCAATGACAGCAGAGCCGCGAGTACTCAAAAAGTAGAGTCGACTGGAAGTGCTCCAGTCACACATGAGTGCCGAGGGAGACACAGCAAGTTTCACTGTCGACGGATTTAGTTTTTGTTGGTGGCTGACATAAAGAAAGAGAAGTCCAACATACATATGGTGGCTTTATCGTAGATGGTACTGAATAGATGCAAAACAGATGCAGGTCACACAAGACATAAGTGAGTAGATGGATGAAGATTTCTGCAAACTCTCTTCGCTCTTTGAGAAAGGAGAGGATGGATGAGTAACACATGAGCAAGGCAAAACCCAAAGTCCATCACGTGAGGCCTCCTTCGGTCTCAGTTACGACTGAATAGCTTGATTTTCAATGTTCTGTCATTGTATCCAAAGCAACATTGGAAGCACTTTAAAGCTGAAAGTGGAAGCATTTTAAAGTTAAAGTCAGTGAGCAATTGCGACTATTGTCAAGAGTGAAGAGAGAAAGCACTCTGAAAGGCTTTGGTGCCTTTCAGCGTGACATTCCTCCCAGGAACCCGGCGAGAAGCTCTATAAAAAGGAAGCAATATGGTTGGAAGCCAAAAATAATATTATATATTATCGAATCAATTTACAGATTGTGTGCAGAAGTAGAGAACATCTAAATTGAAAGAGCATGTGGGACAACAACATAATTAAGAGATACCTGGATTTACACTTGTGGTTTCACTCTGTCCTCAACTGGTGCCAGACGTAAGCTGAGAGAAAAGCAGCTGAGCTTTAAACGCTGCTGAATAAAGCATTAACCGAGGGTGCAGGGATACTTTTTGCATTTCTAAAACTTGGTGTGTTGGCAGGACTTTGTTTTTAACGCTGCAGCAGAGGAGGCTGCATCCACTGAGAGGCTTTTGGAATTAAGAAATTAACTATGACTACAGAAGGTGTGGAGGAGCGCCAGCAGTTTTTCCAAAGTGAGTTTGCCTCTGAAGGAGTTGCGCGGATTTATTAGGTAAAAGAACACAAAGCGAGGAGGGCTCCCGGTTTGTTGCTGAGTCCGCATCACAGAGGAAAACAAAAGAACGCTTTGAGCTCGGCGTTGGCAATGCGAAAAGCCTCCCTGCAGGTATCGATGTTAAATTCATGAACACGGATGAAATGGATCGTTATCATATCCAGGGATGGAAGAAGAAAGTCAAGCGGACACGCCGAACTTTGAAGGTAAGGCAGATAGATGGAAACCGAGTGATAGGCCGCTTTAATCAGGATGAGGATTAAACAGCGGCTCCGTGTCAGAGTTGGCATGAATCTGACTTGGAGAATTGAAGGCAGTACTCTTTTGTTGCCTCCACTGCTGTCAATGGCAGACGAGGCGAGAGGCAGTGGTGGCTCTGCATCTCATCCTCCTATAACAGAAATGTTACGCAACCAGCAAACAAAACATATACTTTCTATTCCAGTTTATGCGGATTCAACTTTGCAGCTATTTGCCAGAGAAACAGTTCATTGGTATGTATTCATGCGTGTTCATGTAGTTTATATTTATGCTCACACGCGTTTGGTCCACACTTGTGGCCATGCATGCTTATGAGTGCAATTATGCATGTATGAATGTATGGGTGCACGAAGCCATTGGTTGGTCAGAGGGGAATAGAGTTTGGACGATGGGGGATGGTGACGGGAGGGCAGTCTGGGGGTGGACTGGTGGGGGATGGGGTTAACAGGATGAGGGTGGAGGATGGAGGAGGATCATGGTGCATAAAGGGTACGATGCTGGTGCGAGCACCAGCAGTGTTTTTAAGAACTCTGCACCTGTTCTGCGAGGTTCAGCTACAAGCGGCAGCCAGGTTAGAAATAAGGTGACGCCGGCATGACAAATAAGAAGCTGCGGCACAGGTTTCTTCCTGTCAGCATATTTCACAACCATGGTCTGATGCACACATTCAGTCGCTGGATTCCTGGGCTTGGCATTGTGTTGCAGAATGATATAACATGAATACAAATAGAATAAAAAGGGGAGACCATCCGTTCAACCACTCGGAAACTTAATTTAAAAATGCACCCACTTCATAGTCAACAAAAAACTAACTGTGTAATTCCTGCGCAGGATTTGCTGTGTGTACAAGCTAAATCCTCACAGCACTCTCCCCCTGTGCAGCATATGTCGTACAGGTTTACACTTCACCGCGCTACGCCGCCTGCCCCTATTTATTTTAGCCTCCTCGAATGTGGAAATAGAAAAGGAGTTTACAGAAGCCTGGGAATGACTTTAATAGTAACACGTTAATTAAATATTGCCGGAGCTGCACAGTGAGCCAGAGAACTTCTATTCCAAATCAAACAGGGTAAAAGTTGAACAACTAATATCCTCAGCCAATGCAACGAGGGCGCCAGTGCAGATGCCTGCGTCTGCCTGCCCACACAGATACAGTAAGACACACGAGGAAAGGAAGCGGACGTGCAGTGAAGGCCACCCTCTAATGTAATGGCAAGTAATGCCGGACAGTCATAATCATCAAATGGTGGCTTTCAGGAGGAGTGTTTTCACTCAGACCCTAAATGTGTCAGAAATTCTGCCTGATGGAAAAACTAATAAAAGCTCACTGACAATTTCTTATTTCATTCATGAACAAAATGCTGCAGGAAATCAAGCCTGACACAGTAATGATTTTCTCCAAACATCACGAGTTTGTGTGTGCGAAGCAGTGACACATGAATGTTTTATGAGCAAAGATGCTCCCAATGACCAGCTTTCTTCGGCGCGCCCGAGGACCCGTCCTGAGGCCTCGGAGACTGAGCAACAACGGCGACACCTCCAGACTGATGCACAGAGGGGAAGAGAGGTGGATGTATACAACAGGTCTGTGTGTGTGTGGGAGTCGGTGGGAGAAGGAGAAAGCAAACAAAGACAGAGAGAGAGAGAGAGAGAGAGAGAGAGAGAGAGATGAGGAGGAACACAGTATGCATGCATGTGCGGGGAGGTGCAGGAATTCCTCCCGAGCCACAATTAACCCAGACACAAAAGAACATAGCTGCACGGCAAACATGCAGGGCTCCGATTCAGCTTTGGCACAACTTCACTGGTTTCAGCGCGAGCATTCTTCCAGAATATAGGCCACTGGCTCGCAGTCAGAAAGGAAACCGGAATTCTATTATTTCCGCGCAGAACAACACATCCGAGATACCTGTCAGAGCCTTGCGCACCAGACCGATGCACCACGCAATCTGTCTCTCAGCTGGACGGCTTTTCATTTTGAAGGAGATTGGAAAATGGTTCCACCCAATCAACCCTCATTTTTTTTTTTAAAAAAAAACATGCTTGTTGAGCTTTCCATATTTAGGTGGAGCAGGGATGAAATCACCTGCGCACACTCAGGGCCTGAGGCAAACACACACACGTACAGGCCTAATCCCCACTCAGAACATGATTTTATTTGTGCCTCTTTGTAAACCCTGGGAGCTTTTATGTCTGCCTAGAAATAAGACACTGAAAAAAAAATAGATAAAATGCTCATAAAACAGCAAATCTACTATAAAAATAATAAGACATTATGAGAGGACGCAGACCTGGGGGATGATATGCATGCATTTCTGGTTCATAACTGTTTCAGCTCATTAAGATAGAGGCGCTTCAACACACATACCAGCCATGAATCTCCCATGAAGTCGAGCTCTGATGGATATGGTCTTCAGGAAATGTCTCTTGATATTAACTTTTTAACTTAACAGTTCTCATGGATTAAAAAAAAACTACTCAATGTTCTCAATCATCCAGGTCATGGTCTTCAAATAAGGGTTGAATCAACTGAATTTGACTGAAGATGTTTCTCATCCAAGAAGCTTCATCAGTTCAGAGCTAAAGAAGATTCTTGGATGAGGTTATTTATGTAGTGGATTTGCTCTTATTCTCTATTAGCATTTTATCTATTTTTTTCCCAGCGCCTTATTTCTAGAGATATAAGACCATAAGAATACTGTGGGTTGCTTTAATGGATTAGTGCACATTCTCAGACATTGTTTCTTGGTGGGTGGGAAAGAAATGAAGGGAGGAGCTGTAGTGACCTAATAAGTGTTCTGTGCTATTTTGATGTTGCCAATAACAGGTGACTCCTCTGTATGATGATATTTGCATAACACCTGAATCATCCCAGGTCCTTTTTTCCACGGCCCACAGACCCCACACTGACGTGAAACACTTACGACAGTTCTCTTCATCACTGTTGTCCGAGCAGTCATCATCATCGTCGCACCTCCAGATGGTGGGTATACACCTTTTGTTGTTGCACTGGAACTGTCCATCCTCACACTCATCCGTTGCTGGAAAAGAAAAAGAAGAAGAAGAAGAAGAAGAGGGAGGAGGAGGAGGTGGGAGTCCAGATGGATCATCAACAAACGCTTGTAGTTGTAACTGTCATTTGCAAATGAATGCCTCATTGATATTCAGCGTTCATTCAGGTCAGATTGGCTGAGGAGCGTCACGGTCTGTGTTTCCCTTTCACTGATTGATCTGATTTAAATATGATGATTTTAAAAAAGTGATCTGTGAGGGAGGGGAAAGGCAGCACAGGTCTGTCTGATTTCATTCATGATGAGGACAAAGATTCAGTGTGGGCTTGCTGAAGCTCCCAGCTCTGATGCAGTATGGACGCTCACAGCCGGGGAACACATGACAGACCCCCGCACAGGCTTCTCCCGCATGATCCCGCACATCCCACACAGCTATCACACAATACATTTCAAATAGGAGGAAAGTCTTTTTCTCTCGTTGTATCACACACCGGCATCACACACACTCATGACACACACCTGATTATTTTTATTCTCCGTTTTATTTCTCACATTCTAATAATAGTAAAATACAACACCGACCTTGGGAGAAATGAAGCCTCAGGAGCAGCGAGTGAAAAAGTAGCAACGTCCTTATATCCGTCCACATTTCTCCGGGAGGTGATGGAGCTCATTCACGTCCGCAAAACAAAAGCCCGAGAGCCGCTCGCGTTGAAGCGCTGCTGCTGCTGCGACGCTGCCCGCCTGCCTCTCCGCCGCCGAGCTGCCCCCCCCCTTTCCCCCCCTCCCTCCCTCCGCCGGCCGCCGCCGTCGCCTCACTGGCTGCCCGGGGCGTGACGACGCGAGGGGGGCGGGGACAAGAGGAGAGTGGAGTAGAATAGAATAGAATAGAATATGATAGACTATGATGGACTATGATACGATAGAACAAAATAGAATAGAATAGAATAGAATACAACAAAGTAGAATATGATATGATAGAGAAGAACAGAATAGAATATAGTAGAGTAGAACAGGGCAAAACAGAACAGAATACAACAGAGTAGAATAGAATAGAAAATGACAGAATAGAACAGAATACAGCAGAGTAGAACAGAACCAATAGAATAGAACAGAAAAGAATAGAAGATGATAGAACAAAACTGAATACAACAGTAGAATATGACTGAATAGTACAGAATAATTGTATAGACTAAAATAATTGTAGCATTTGCCCTCCTTCTCCTTCAATTACTATGTTTTTATCTGCTAGTCTGATTGAACATTTATCCTTGACACTGGACAAAATAAGGTTCATTTAGTTTCTGTTGTGAAGCTTTCAATCAGCAACTTCAATCTAAAATAGAACAGAACAGAATAGAAAAAAACAAACAGAACTACAAATACAGTAAGTGTTGGGATATTATGGCCAAGTGGGTCACTATGGGACAGAATATATGCTGGGCTGATCTGACCAATGTATTAAGTTAAAGTAACTTAATAAGACACATTGTGTCATGTAATTAACCACATAATTAAATCTTTATATATATTAGTATAATTCCTTCAATTGCAAGACATTTTCTACATTACACTGTAGTTTGGTGACTGTAGAACTCATGTCATGCATGGTCACTGGATACGCAGAGGTAACCAGAAATGTCTGGATTTGTCAAATGTCCTGCACACACATACACACAGGTGTTTTCAGTTACTCTGGCTGCTTAGACTTCTGGTCAGGTCGAAGCTGGGACTTACATAATGTCGCCAGACTAACTAGCCGACTAACTGAGGTGTAATTTGTCCCACCAGATGCTACAGCACTAGGAGAGCGAGGGAGTTCTCAATCGAGCAGTGTTTGTACTCCTCACACAGTCTTAAGAAAAGGTCTAATTGGCCTTTTCACAGCCAGCATTTTGACTCGTCACTGTAAGTAAAGCACAGTGCTGCGGTCGATCAGTGTTTTCTGCTTAGGAAGGAACTGAGTGAAATGACCTGGAAGTAACTATGACAAGAGCTGGTCGGTTTCTCTGAATGCTCGGGACTTCAGCGCTTCCTTTCTTATCTCCTTTAGCATAGGACACCATCATTTATGAAATGACAGGAGATAACACCATCCCACAATTCCTTGTGGTAGCAACATTTAAAGCAACACACTACTCATCATCCCCCTTCTTATAATGACGTAGTTTTCCCATCAAGGTCAAGGAAAAGTGTATAGAAAAAGACAAGAGATGTAAAAAAAAATTTAACTATTCAACCACAGACAAGGTGTTTCTAATCACAATAACCAAGGCTCCGTTCTGTGACGGTGAGCCAGCATGCATGAGACCAGGATCCCCGAAACACCAGAAGGCTAAATGGAATTCATCCATCATTAATTTTATTATTTACGCCTGTGTCCTACTCTGCCATGTCAATATGTCTGCAGTGAAAAGTTTGTGTGGGCGGACTGTGGATGTGCAGGGACTTTAATATATTACACAAACTATTTCAAATACACATCCACAGCCCCCACTAAACAGCAGCTTTCAATGGCACCGCTTGTGATGATAACTTGCTGTCATCCGTAACACAAAATGATGAAAATAACAACGGCCATTTTTAAGATTTAATAGTGATCAATCCTCTTATCCCTGCATCACTTGTAAGTGTTCCTTAACTACAGCTATGGTCCATTGTTACCATTGTGCAAAGGTAACACTGTCAGAGCGCTTTTTGAAAAGCAAAGAACCAACAGGTTATGTGGGCAGTCTTCTAGTGGCTAACAGCGAGGAAAATAACAGGCAGCCCAACTGCTGGGTTGAGAGAAATAAGTAAGAAAGGCAACATCAAACAAATGCATTTATCCAGACAACCCAGCTTTTTTCCCTCTTCTTTTATTGAGTATACCACTAATACTAATCAAGAATGTACAACTGTGTTTATATGTGTGTGTGTGAGAGAGAGCGAGAAAAAGAGACAGGAGGACTTGGGTTGTCCATGTCACACCCACTGAGCCAGTGAAATCAATTTTAGAGTATGACAGACCTGTAATAGTGCGACAGTGGTGGGGACTAGCAGGAGCAGATAGGAGGGGATCGCGAGGTCAAGCAATTTTGTGTCCCTGCGGTGTTTTTGTGTTCAGTTTATGGGGAGTCATTTAGACGACCTTTATGAAGCAGCAAGCTCGAAGCCCACTCAGAAACATGCCAGTGGATCGGCACATTCTGAAACCCTTCAAAAAATGTAAACAAGAGACTGAAAGATGTGTCTGACGGAGAGCAGGTGAAAGATGCAGTCGGCTCTCTGAGCTCCACCTGTTTCAGCATCTGCACAAGTCTCTTGTACAGTACCATATCCTGTTCAACAACCCCGTTATTAATATACCCCCAATGCAATAATGTGATATGATTCTCATCTATATGCAAATTATGCAAACGCTGAGGTGAACCGCGGGCTATACGGCTTCTCAGAGGCAGCAGCAACAGGAAGAGGCCCCCTGTACCTCTTTCATTAACCAAACTGCTGCGTTATTGCTCTTGCTAAACACAATGAGGTAATACTCGACCGCAGATAAAAGTGCATCAGTAGTATTTACAAGGTCTAGTGGCTCCCGGCCAAAGCAAACGAGGCTGTCTTTCAAATCTAGGCCACGACCGTTGCTGACAGCATAATCAGTCATTTCGATGGAGATAAGCTGAAGGATAACTTAATCCCTCTCCCAACCTCGACATATAGTTAATACACAAACAGACACACATATGCGCATCTTTGCACAGTTGCAGCGAGGTGAAAGTCATGATAGTTGAGGCCTGTTGTCATGGTTTCGCTGCAACCATCCAGCAAGAGTGAGGCAGCGGGAGTGAACGACAGCGGGTTGTCGAACAGGTGTTCAAATCTGTTACAGGAATTATTGTCTGAATATGAGTATGTCAGCAATGTCAGCCAATGTGATATGAGCTCGTTCCACACCTGGCCGTAGCAAATTCAGATTCTGAGCCGTGACCAGGGTATTTAGCTGTACAGGAAAACATCCCAACACAAACAACCATCTAATGTACTCTTCCAGATTTAACCCTCAGTGCTGCAAGTTAACAGGAAAATGAATCGCAAAGTAATGAGCCTTTAGTTTTCATTTTTCAGATCTCCATCACGCAATATAGGCTTATTATATAATATGCACAGAACCAGCTGCTCCCACAAATAGCTCATGTACTGTAGGTTTTTGCACCTCGAAAGATAATTACAACATATAAAGTACAGCATGCGTTATTACTTGTGCCCATCTGGCTCCCTCGAGTCAAAATTAAAGCGACGCATATTGATGCAGCGCGAGAAATGTTTTCGGTTTACTTGCAAATCTGATTCTCGGCCATCGGAGATAACACGGGCTAAATTGAATTTACAGTCAATTTGCCGTGAGGAGTGAGTCATGACTAAATCAAAATGCTTTTAGCACACTGAGGATTAAGCAAGAGGCAGGGTATATCTGAGAGAGTGAGAGAGGTTGTCAATCAGCTGAAATATGAAAAGACCAGAGCAGATTTTGCTTACCAGACACAGGCCGTGCTGCTTTGCCTTTTTCTGGCCTCGGCGCCCCGTCCGCTAACCTTTGTCCACTGTCAAACATCCTGTGACTCCTCTGCCTCTGAAAACTAGGGAGCTGCCCTTGCTTTGCCCCTGCTGTCACTGTACAAGCACTATTGCAAACAGTAGCTGCAAGAAAGACAGAAAAAGTAAAGTTGTTTCTATAGGAAACCTTGACCTTCTAACAACATCCAAGATTGAGAAAGCAATGGAGCAGCTTGGTGAGGCTGCATGTGCTTTCTGCTAAATGCTTATGTCAACATGCTCATGATCTGCTTCAGCTACTACAAGTCATCCAGGGGTGAACATGAATGTCTGCATCTATTTTCATGGCAATCCGTCCACTAGTTGTTGAGATGCAACTCAAAGACGAGAAAAAAAGTCTGGGGATCATCAAAGTCAATGGGATTCATCCTCACTCTCGCTCAATGTCCAATATTTCCTGCATAGCACTTGTTGAAGATGTGATTCTATGGCTGAGCAGAGGTTTTGTGTGCATTGACATGCATTTCAAAAAACATGCACAAAATGATTCACAGCAGATGTATACTGTAAAACACTTTTTGTATTATTCTGCAGAATGCAGCACGTCACATCAAATCCCTTATAACTCCAGCTTTTTGACAGACTCTGTAACGCCGTTATTGAGATGAAGTCACTTCACGACACGTCTCTCTGTCTGTGCCTGAGGGACATCTGGGTAAACTACATCTGTGCAGGGGTTCATAATTTGGTGGGAGGGAGTGAACAGTCCGGATTGGTAAGGTTTGTCTCTGTTTGCCTAGTGTGTCACCTGGGCCTCAGAAAATTGGCAGCACATCCTTTTCATTCGTCACAGCAGCCACTCTGGATGATGTGCCACATTTTCTCAGCGTTGTGGATTCAAGAGAGGCTTCAATCATCCTCACATACAGTCACAGCGATCATGGAAATCTGCAGTTCCTCTTGCACGTGAACAGCATTTCAGTAAATAATGTGACTCCTACTCTGGCCACGTTTCTTATTTAATTAACCTTTAGGGGAAATTTGCTGAGCGTGCGCACTTTTTTTTCCTGCTCTGCATTTGCACGGCGGCAGAAACTGGCATCGACGAGCTTCATGGTTCAGTTACAGTGTTTTCTCTGGGCCTCCGAGCCCTTAAACAACTACTACCTTGCTCAAGAACACCTCGACAGCTGCTGTTGAGAGATGAGAGAGTATAATTTGCTCACTTTCCTCCCACCTTTCACCAGCTGGTCGAGGGGGAAACTGGAACAGCGACGCTCTGGTCGCAAGCCCTGTTTGTCTAACCCAGTGGTCTGCAACTGTGAGATTAGTTCATCCTCTCTGGTCGATGTTGCACCTGTCAGTGAAATCAAGTGCCGGAGTGTCGGGCCAGAATGAGAAACTGTTCACACAAATCTGTCTGGCACATTCTTGGACACCAGCTTGTCAGACGGCATACTGCTGCAGGTTCGTGGAGGACGCCGTCTCTGCTCAACACTCCTCCAGCCCCCTACTTTAATCTGAACCATAACCAACTATCACTTTTTTAAGACTCCAAGCTGAATTTTATCCTTCCCCCACACACACCCAGCACAGTTTAAAAGTAAATATGTAAAAACCTGAAGGATGTTCTTGTGGATGTTCTTCTTATATAACTAATATTGAAAGATTTCTTTACTGTAAGCATGTTTGCATGTATTTATTCAATATATGTGGTACAGAGTATTTATTGTATAATAAAAATATATAAGGTAATTTGCTTCAATGACATTGTTGTGCACAAGTATACAATACTTGTACTTAATTTTGAGTATTTCCATCTGCTATGTTATACATTTACTTCACTACGTTTCAGAAGTAACTATTGCACTTTTTACTCCGCTACATTCATTTGACAGATTTAATATTTATTTTGCAGATTATAATACAAACACATGCTAATAAAATGTGATAGATCTTCATACATTAAACACCCAACAGCACATAAAGTAATTAAAATGAGCTCCAAACTAGCTGCCACCAACTTACTTATACTTTTAATACTAACTGAACTCTATTTTTAATTAAGATGCTAACGTGCAATGCAGTATTTTTTACAATGTACTAACGTTACTCTTGCTTAAGTAATTAATCTGAGTACTTCTACTACTGCATCTTCAACTACATACAGTAATACTACATACTTGGAAGCTGCTGCCCTCTACATGTTGATTTTCAACAACAGCACCACACAGACATGGCAGTGTCTTGGTCAGTCTGGAAGAAGTCATTGTGGGGTTTAGGTTACTGGACCCAGGAGTGAGACAAAGACGTGGTGGGAAGGGTAACAGGGATTTATCAATCAACAAAAAAACTCCAGGACTTACAGCAAAACAAAGGATGAGGCACAGGGTGAACGGAGAGGCTTCAGTGGTTGGAGGCTGGGCTGTGGGTGCTGAGGCAGGACGGCTGGAGGTGTGCAGGTGGAGCAGGTTGGGATGGACACAGAAGAGAAAAAGCCAAGGAACGACTGGAGACACTATGAGTATAGAAAAACTCGAAGCACTAGAGGACAGGGAAACACTGGTAAAGGGACAACGACAGGGAACGAGCTGGCAGCTTGAGATGCGAATGAGAGAAGTTTTTAAGCAGAAGTGATGAGGCGGTATTGGATGCAGGTGTGAGAGAGAAGGACCCAGCACCTGAGACCACGCCCCCAGCACCTGAGACCACGCCCCCAGCCACTGAAGCAATGCCTGAGCAAAACACAAAGAAACAATCTTAAACCAAAAATAATGGAGATGAAACTAAAAATACACAGAAAATAAACTACAAAAAAAAATAAACATAGAAACCCAAACCACAACAGAAGTAGCTGTATCAATGAATATATACATAATTTAGTCTCTGTGTTTTGTGCTTTGACTGGTTTTACATTTTCTGCTGATGTGGCTCGATACATGAACCAGTGACTATGAGGATAAAGTCCTATCTTTCATCATTTAATCAGGTATGAAGGTGCACTGTGGGAATAATAGTCCTCTTTATATAAACAGATCTACTTCTCAGACGAGACAATTGTACAGTGACAGCAAATGCAAAGATATGTCACTGTCCAAACACATACAGACTGCATATCATGCCAGAACTACAGCTGCCTTTAGTAATCCATAAAAAACAGAATGAGGATTTTATGCTCAGGCTTTTACAAATGCATAATTTATTCCCATATTTGTCCATCACTTTTCTGGATCCAGTTTTATCAAAGTCTGTTGCATTCTGGAGTTTCTCCCAGAATGCAGCAGACAAATGAGAGGCTTGTCTATCACAAGGAAACATAAACATACTCATTTGCCAGCTGTTCAAAAAGATGGCAAATACATAATAACATGTCACAATAATTTCTTCAAATATTGCTTGCTTGATGGCAGTGCTAATTGCTTTAAATTATTTATATAATATTTATAACAATTGGACTCTGTATTTTGTAACATGCTATAAAAAACACAGCCAGAGTCATCTAACACAACAACGTGATGATACGGCAAAGACTGTATCAAAAGCAAACTGATAGCAAGTTATAATAGTTATCATTAATAAGAGTAATTATCATAAATCTTTATGTCCTGACTCATGACTTGGTTTGACTGACTGCACAGTGTTAAAGGCCACAAAGTAACATGGTTATTTGTTGCCACCTTGTGGTTGGATCAGACTGACTGGAGAATCACCAGTGAGTGACTCCTTTAGACTAATATGTTTTCTTTCTTATAAAATGAACTGGAACACTGACATAAGCAAAATTACTGACCGGAAAGATTAAGCGGCACCTGCAAAACAAACCCCATCTCAGTACTCATTACTAATTATAGTCATTGTAATAAATAAAGTCCTTGAAGGTGCAAGATCAGGCTTTTTACACAAGAAATTCATGTATTTCTTACAGGGCTGGATATGACCATGCAGAAGCACAAAGTTGTATTATAGTTATTAATGAGTCAGGCCAGTGAATTTTTCTGCCATTCAAATGAAACTGATGAAATTGTAAATAGTTCAAAAGTCACCATTCTCCAATGATAAAATCTTGCAAGAATCATATAGAAATTAATCCATTATTATCACCATCTCTGAAAATGTAGGCTGTCAAGGACCAACTGCAGGAAGAGAGTACGTCATCAGTACTTTCTACAAACTAAGGACATAACATACACTGTAAGTGCAATAATAAACAGTATGTCATCCATTCATCCGTCCATCAATCAATCTGACCATGCATTCACTCTTTTGTTCATATATTTTATCCCCCTATTACCCTTTTTTCCCCCTTATGACAACAAATTAAATATTTAGATGCACTTCAGTTTTGTTTAAAGGCTCAGAGATTCAAAGGCTGAATAGTACACTTAGAGATATTGTCCACTAGGGGGAGGAAGTGCATTTTGAGCTCCTGTCCCACTCCTTTAGTCAGGAGGTCTTCACTGGCTGGTCCCTCTGCATTTGTAAAACGGGTAAAGGGCTCCAGGAAGCCTCACCATCAGTATGTTACACTCATTTCAGCATAAGGATGAGGTTTGTTGAGGTGCTGAGCATCTCCATGCCCCTCAGGAAATAAGCTTGATTGATTCTTGATAGGATGGGGTCAAAATGTCAATTTTATATAGCCTCTGTGTAGCCTATTTCTGCCCCAGGGGGCGTGAGCTGGAAACAGCTTAGCCTGGCTCTTTTCAAAGATAAAAAAAAAATTACCTAACAGCACCTCTTAGCTCAAAAATTTAGATGTGTCTCAGCTATTTCTTCACTGGGAAGAATTTCTTCCTGGAGTGCTTTTCAAGAAACATTCTGGCACATAACTGCCCCTAAATCCACAATGTATACACATCAGTTTTTGTACAGATTAGACAAACAAGATATATGTATAGATATATATTAAATGATTTTTTAGACAGAGCCAGACTGGCTTTTTTACTCTGTTTCACTGTCTCTTGCCTTTAGCTTCATATTTAATAGACAGATATGAGAGTTGTATCTATCTATCTACATCATCATCACCAGAAGGAGAAAAAGTGTATTTCCCAGCATGTTGAATTAATTCTTTACATTCAAGGCGACATGTTTTGAAGAAATCTCCTCAGCTCTTGCAGGTGAATTACTGGATGACACAGATCAGCAGGCCTGGTTCAGCGAGCGTCTCACTGAGGAGAGACAGCATTCACTGTGGCCTATCTAAGAGGCTCAGCTTAGTGTCTGAATGACGCTATCCTTTGGATCACAGAAACACCATTATCAGTGCACACTGACATCACTCAGCCCTCCACAACAGCAACGCAACACCCCTCCACGGCTCACACACACCACCGCCCGTCTCCTGCAGCACAGTCATTGTGTTTGCCAGCCAGCCCATTGTCTGTGTGGAGGCACGGCGGACAATGTCGCCAATCTCTGTCCAAACCATGATCCAACACTGCTATTGTGACCTGTCTTTTTCCCACTTAACCAGACAAGATGGTGGTCTCATGTGATGACAGGAGGAAGAGGAGGGGGGGGTCCTCTGTTCTGCCTGGCACTGGGGTAGAGAGAGTGACAAGGGCCAGATTATCAATCTGTGACGCTTGTACAGTCACTGCGGTGATCATGAGCCGACATGTGGATGGGCTACGTACACAACACACGGCCAGGATGTCAACATCATCATGACTTCTCGACTGACAGTGAGTATCACACAGTGGAGGATACTTCTTCCATCAACACTGAGAAGAGTTGAAAGCAGCTGCAGCTAATGGTCATCTAAAACTTGACCACTGGAAAATATTCTTCAAACCTGGATTGTTTTTTTTTATGGGAAACACCATCTAATCTACAGAATGGAAACAACAAGATCAGACATCTGTAGGATCTCCTGAACCAACCATTGTAATGCTTTGACTAAAGTTGTGTGATGGGATGCAGCAACACGTGACACTCATCTAACACCACGTGAGTAACTCTTTTCACAGAATTTGAGATGAAGCACAGGATGTTCCTGCTGATAATACAGTTTGTGTCACAGTGGAAAATAGAAAGGTATCTGTCAAAAATGTGAAGATTAGTTTGAATCCTGATAAAGGCTTGTATTCTGATCATCCACCCACATTCTGCCCAATCTTACAAGGTGCCGGTTTGGGGCTGGCTGCCATGCCTGAGATGCAGACCTTCTACCAGGCCCGCATCCATCACTCGCCAGGTCTCTACCTGGACCCCACCCTGGTGCAGCGACGCGTCCTGGAGGATCAAGTGGAGCTGTGGTGGTTCAGAGAGCCACGCCACTCACTGCTGTGCTACTGCGCCTCGGTGGCCCTCATACTGGGGCTGGGCCTCGGTGGCGTGGGCCTCCTCTCCACCACCACCAGCCTGTCCGGGGAGTGGCGACTCGGGGTGGGCACCACTCTCTGCCTCTTGGCCCTGGCCGTACTGCTCAAGCAGCTCCTCAGCTCTGCCATCCAGGACATGAACTGTGTGCGCAGTCGACGCCGGATCAACCAGCTGAAGAGCGGCGGGAGGGCTGACCCGGCACTGATCTTAACAGTGGGGCTGGCGGTGACGCTCTGCGGGACGGTGCTTCTCTGCTTGGCCACGGTTGGCAGCCAAGGTCACGACAGCAAGGAAATGTTGGTGTCCAGCCTGGTGCTGATGGCTGCTGGGGCCAGCATGGCTCTAGCTGTAGTGGGCTACAGTGTGCTCGTCTACCTTAAAAGAAGAAGGGAGCAGAGTAGGAGGATGATGATGAGAATGAGCAGAGCGAGGAGGCTGGGGAGTCGAGCCGTCAGGGTGTTCAGTGTCTCAGGAGTACAGATGAGCCAGGCCAGGAGAGAGGCCTCCTCCAGCAGGACCAGCCTGATCTGACGAGACTCAACGGGCAAAATCACTCAGAGAAAAAGGATCAAAGATCAAATATGTGTTTTTGCATCATTAGCATGAAAATAACTGCTGTTGAATATCATCACCATCAACAGAATACCTGCAAGTAGTTTGTACGAAAACAGAGTGCTGCACCACCTGCTTTCAACAGTGGCTCAGCAATGTGAACACATTTTCTGCATTTTCTTACTGGCTGAACGCACCATTTTCATGCATCTGAGTAGTTATGGGTGAAAGTGTTACTGTATTCCACATGTTTTCTGTGCTCATGACATTTCTACCACTGACTCAAAGATCAAGGGTGGCAAAATTAAATAAAAGAATGAAATTGGAATTTATTCAAGTACATTTCTAATAAAAATGATTTCAGACTATGCATACAAATGCATTAAAATACTGTCTGCTATCTTACATGAATACACTCAAGTTCCTTTCTCTCACACCACCAGACACCTTTCAAGCTGAAACCTGTAACTTTCTGCACTTTGAGACAACAACAAAGATGTTGAAGTGTCAAGCTGTTTGACTTTGTCGTTGTTGAGTTAAACTAAGGTATAATCAAGCACCCACGTAACCTATACGTGAATACTTTACTTAGTCAAGTGATTGAAAGGCGCTATGAAAAATTCTCATAAGAAACTTCCGGCAACTTACAGATGGAGATATTAATTGAAGCAATATTACAGATTTCAGCTTTAATGGGAACAATTCATACTCTGCATAAATCAAGTCAAGTGGAGTCAAGACCTGAAGAACAAGTACAGTCAAAACATTGCCTGTCCTTCACTGAATCTATAAGTTTACTCAGATTACCTCAATAACAGTTGGCAAGTGGTTACATTTTTCCAAAAATGTATGTTCTTTGTTTATATATTTTATTATTACTGTCATCACATGTATCTTTCTAGTTAATCATTTTGGATCAGCTTCAGCTTCAACTGTGGCTCATTCGCTTTTCACCTCTTTTTTCTTATCTTATCATCATAATCTTTGAGGGTGAGAAATGATCGATTGGAACAAAACTAGAAAAAACAAAATTCATTCATTAACATGTTTTCTTTATTAAAAAAATGTATCTTTTTTTTCTTGTGATACCTATAGTTTTACCTATTCTGGCCTTTAACAATTATTTAAATGAAACAGTATGAGACCTTTTTGAGGGGAGCTCACTCTTTGGTGGAACCACCCACAGTTCATTGACACGCTGTGTACAAGGTGTGGCGAGAGGTCGCAAGTAGACAGTGATTCATTTTAAGTGACGACAAGCCAGAAAGGTTCAGAATCAAAACCTTCTCCATAGTGTCATTTCATCTTAGTTGTAAACCAGCTGTTTTTGATGAAGTCTCCCCTTATCTAGTCACCCTATAGTGAACTGAAGATCTTCATCGCTGTCATCCATCTCTTCCTCCTCCACCACCTCCCCCTCCTCCTCCCTTTCTCTATCTGCCCTGTCTTTCTCACTGGCCTGGATGTAGTTATCCTCAATGAAGCCATCGTCATCTTCGTCCAGTTCTCTCTGGGTCCCTTCAACCACTCCCATGTTACCCATCACACTGTTAGGGAAGGGCGCCTCCTCCTGGCCATACTGGCTGGCCCCGTCGGTCTCCCGGAGCAGGGAGTGTCTGTAGCTGGCCAAGAAGCGATGGAAGAGACGAAGCTTGATGGCCATCACAATGAGGAGTGAGATGGTGAGGACCGCGCCCAGGCCTGCAGCCAGATAGGACCACTCCAGAGGCTTTGAGCCCTCACCTGGGTTGGACGGCTCTGGAAGGAGAACAGGAAAAATCTTTATTGCATCTGCATGTAACTATAAAGACAGACATGCCAACACCAGTGAATTCAAACTGTTTCCTATAAACCAAGTTTTATAAAGTGCAAAGTTCCTCAAACACACCTGGCTGTAAATAGTTGGATGATGGTAAAAAAAAAAAAAAACCCCAAGAAAGTTTGCCTTTTGCTACTTACTTCGAATTTCAGTGCTGTTAATATCTGGGTGATCCTCTTCAATCAGTAGGTGTCTCTGAGCGCTTTTGTGTCCAACAACATCAGATATAGTAGCCAGATGTGCTTCTCTGATAAAAGCTCCACAAAGAAAACACACCACAAAGAGGCTGCAGCTCCACCGGTCCATCTCTGTATCCTGAGGGAAAAATCAGCAGCTCTTTAGATCTACTGAGGATCGTGAGAGGGAGCTGGGAGACGCACATTATAAATATTTAGGTCAGTTTTGGGGTAAAAACTCCTGTTGGTGTTAGTGTGGCAAGGAAACTCTATGCAGGGAAACACAACAAAAAAAATTTGTACTAAAAAGACTGTAACATTGGAAGCTAACTGAACTTTAAAATGCATTTTTGCACAAAACAAAGACTGTGATTTTGTCCCTTTGCTCTTATATTGCATCAGGAAGGGATCTTTTCACAGCCAGTGTGGAGAAAAGTAGCAATTAAAGCAATCAATAACTCTTTCTGTGTAGATATAGGATTGTCAGCATTGTTTTAAGACATTTGAATCTCTCCTTTTATGGCTGATGAGACATCATATTTCATGGCCACCAAACCATTAACCAACGTCTTGTGACTATCAAAAGGCTTTAAAACAGACACTGGAATAGTAGGAAGTTAACATGAAAAATATAGATCCATTATCCTAATCCTGATTCTATTATGTATTTCTTTTCATAGGATTTGATTGTATCTTCCATTTACGCACATTTGATTTCAACGATTTGAATAGACTTTAGTTATCACAGTGATTCAGCGATCACCATCACTGTCATCAGCCCTGAAATATGAGCAATACACCTCCTACAGAGCAGAGAAAGATCTGAACATCAGCTCTTATTATCTTTCATCACAAATTGCAGGGTGTAAAGATTAAATAAGAGCTAATAAATATGTAATCCATGGCAGGTGCCTTCAACCAGCCAGTAAATGCCCGTCTTGTGGGATACATGAACAAACAATCTGACAAAAAGTAAAATATATTTCAAACTTTGTGACTGAACGGTCCTCTTTCATACTCAGAAACTGTCACATGATACTAGGGAGTTGACTCGCCAAGTCTTGAGCAATGTTCATGACTGCAGTCCTGAACTGCTTACTAATTAACTTTAAACATTGCATGAGCAAAAATGTTATACAGATAATAATCCTTAATCAAGAGAGCAGATTTACAATATGTGCAGCAGTTTAAAGCAACAGTTGATAGGTAATATGGGTAAAATGTAATGAAGGCCAACACACAGTAGCACTATGACCACAACATACCCGAAACTGTCTCACCTACATCACCAAGGCACATACAGTAACCCTCCTGTCAATTTGTACAATCTACAACAGCACACACACACAAAAGTAAAAAATCTAAAATACATACCTGTACAAAATAGGATAATTGACAGAGCAGGTGTTCTTGTCCTCAGCCTGATTTTTAACTACTGTTTTTATCTTCCTCTTCAGCTCCTTCTGAAGAAATAAAGAGACTTGCTGGGCAAAGGTTGCAGGCCATAACGTCCCTCTTCCTGCTCTGCGGCCTCAAGGCAGAGACGTTAATGAGTAACTTTATTATTGGTTTGTTCCTTTCTCTAATTCCTTTTTCACTCACTATTCCAATCAGGAGAGAATGTATGCACGTTTTCATTTCCATTCAGTGTCTTTGCTGTGAGTGTTACTGCAAGACAAAAATGTTGTTTCCACAATTTACCTTAAAAAATATATGTCGATAATGTATTATTGGAGGAAATTGAAAATTCAGTGACAGAGACAAAGAAAACATCTGGATGAGTTGTTGCATCTGTGCTCTGAGGCCAGACAGTGGCACTGTTATCACACAAGACATGTGAAATCTTCTTGAACCCACCAGGTCTCTAACTTGAGGTATGATGAGGAAGGCACGTTGAAAAGCACTGAAATGATTCCATGTTGCCCCGGTCTCATTCATTATTCATACATATTCAATCATGATTTCTCTGCCTATGAGAGCAATATGTCTGCCGAAGAGCTTCCAGCGTCTTAAGAATTCTGACACTCGACTCAGGGACTCATTATACACGCAGCACTTTTTATCACCATGAATAGAGTCTGCTTCACAAAGGAGTTCCAGGAATCCTCTTTGAACAGGAAACTGAGAAAAAAATTTAAATGCTTTGGTACATTTAATTACTTTAACTTTAATTAACTGCTGTCCTCTGTTTAAAAGAAATCACCTTTAGAATGATGATGATCTTTTGAGCATAAAGATTGTGAAGACATTTTTGTGTGAGATAAAAAAAAAGTCACTTTAAAGTGATGTACTCAAAGCATGCTGTAATCTCATAAGCTGGCATTGGTTTCTTCCTTTGCATTAGCTTTATGTGTGAAGTCCTTTCCACTCAAAAGAACAAGGTTATTTTCTTTGCTGAACTTTTTTTCTTTTCGCTCAGCTCCAACCAGCAAAAACTTTCATTTAGGGATTGTACCAAAATTAGTGGGGTATTTTTCAGTTTTTAAAATCAGCACTTTTAAATCAATTTTATTTGGACTATTGCTAACTAAAAAAGGCAAAGCATAAAGAATTTAAGATGATTAAGGTGTAATCTCATTTAAAGCTTAATATATTTATGGAATAATAACTTTCACAGCAGGCACCAATGTGAATATTAAAAGCGGAATTTGCTATTTCTAAATTAATGAATATAATAAACATAAACAGGCTGAACTTGACTATATTATAGATCAATTTTATCATTTGAGACTATTTGATTTACCTTTTCTGCAAGAGAATGCTCAGATATAAATTTGAAAAAATAAAGACCATTCAATGTTCTTCCAAAACATTCCTTTCTGCAAAAAGAAAAAGTACCTAACCCTCCCCCCTTTTCCGATCTCCTCTCTGCTTCTAATAATTTGTGTACGGTCCCTTAGTTCAGACTTTTCTATTTACTTAATCAGATGTAAGGACGGCAGTGAAGCCTTCAGTGTCAGTGTTTCTTAAATTGTGTAAAATGCATTAAACTTCATTTGCCAGCCCATCAAATTGAATCTATTCCTTGTGAAAAGAAAGAGAATTAATTTGTGGTAACCCATTAACGTTATAGCTGCATACAAGTTTCCATGTCCAGTGTCTTGTTTAAGTCATTCCATCCAATATCAGCTGTCTTTCTTGAAACAATCTGCCAGTGTTTTACGATCATGATTAGCTTCAAATGCATCCGCTCATATTATATTTTACTATGTAGATCTTATTAGAGTCTTGTTTGAAACATCTTGAAACAGGTCAAATATTTTGAAATAGGGCTAAAAACAGCTGACTGAAACAGCCCACTTGCTGTAATCTGCCACCTATTGAGATGTGTTTCTACAATGCTTTTTCAAGCCTTTCATCAATGAACATTACTCTCGACCTTCAAGCAATCAAATCAATATTATATCATAATGGGTAGTTTTTATAAGCCTGTGTCCAATACCCAACCAGGTCTACTGGTCTGCTCCCAGTCCTGCCATCATGAGCTTAATGCAACTATAATGCAGCCATTTAACAGTTAGTTCTCATCATCCCTCTAATACATTAACATAGTCTATTAATACATAGCAGTGTCCGTGCAGTTTGAAGCGTATTATATGGTAATGGAGGATTTGCAAGTCAAGTCATTCTCAATTTGACGAATACATTTCCCACTCAAGGTGCAGATTGGTGCGCAGTTAGACTGAATTTGAATCCATTATAACTTTTCTCGTTATGCACACTCTGAGACCTGAAGCTGAGCGAAATGCCTCTGGTGCTTATAAACCTTCAGCGTGCAAAAACTCGTCATTGAGTGAGGAAGCATTGGATTATTCATGTCATGGATGTATTAAATCCTTTATCTTACCCAGGAAAATAAGGCCATGAAAAACTGATGCTTATTACAATGATCAAAGTCATGTTGTTGTCACTGTCGTCCTCTTCACCGGCTTTCCAAGGCTCGGCAGAGAAAGATTAAGAACCCAAAGCCAGCACCAAATCTGAACTGTCTGACTTTAAGTCTCACCGACCCGTCTAATCTTTTTCTCTCCTCATTTCTGACATAGCGGCTTTAAAGCAAAGGGAAAGAGAGACGGAGAATGCCTTCATCATCAGAGCTGCTCAGCTGGATGCGTTCACTACAAACACAACACCAGCTCGGCAGAGGAGTCGCTCATCAAACGGTTTCTCTGAAAAAGACTTTTGTGTTAGGAAACCTTCAGCTCACCAATAAAAAAAAAAGCAAAGGAGATGAATTCCTTTCAGAACAGTACCAGTAACACATCCTGCCCTAATGGCTTGAAGAAAAAAAAAATCTTTGAGTCATAATTATTTTATTTTTATGATTTAAAAGTTAGTAGTTTCCATGTTGATATTCGTTTGTAGAAACCATACATCTGAGAGTGAGGGCATAAAAAATCATGCAGCACTTCACCATGTAAATGATGTGAGCCGTAACCTGTTAGACACGTGAGTTGAGTCCATCAGTGGAATGGCAGCGTCGACGCATAACAATCAGGTTGCATCTTTTGATTCAGGTTTTATTGATGCTCTTTCATGGACTGTGTGAATAAATCACTGTATATGTGCATGCAGTGATTGAGAAAAACACTGCCATCAAATGTGGGGCTGCGATATGAAAATAAATTGAACCCTCAGATTTGTTTTCCTCTTTCATTCTTTGAAATGCTGCAGTAGATTATGACACACACCTCGGTGCTGACATTTACAAATGAACATAACAAACCCTTGGACACATATGGCAGTAGTTGACTGTTTGTGACATTTTATAAGGTGTTCATTTTTTGCAGCACATTTTAACAGAGAATATACCTGTTGGGGGGGGACACACACAAGAGTTGAAGTGAGTTTCCATATAACGGTTACACAAGCGTGACATTTTGCATGGATTTATAAGCTACCATTCTGTGTTACAAAAAAAGAAAGGGCACTTGAAAGTTTTGAGCAGGAATTGAATATCCAGTACAGACAGAGTATGGTGAGTTACAGGCTCCACAGAAACGCAGCTTTGACCTCTTATGTTTGTCTCTTTATGTACAGTAGCACTGTAAAGCAACCAGAACTCTTCAGACCAAAGCTGAAAGGCTGGGTTATGCAATATCACACTTCTATGTCATTTCTATGTGCGATGTGTTCTGCTGTGAAATGTGATTCAAATGTGCTGTAAAAGCTGATGAGACAGATAAAAAGTTAGTCTACAGTTCTTTCCACAATAAAATGTGATAAAAGGCAGTAAAGCAAAATACCCTTATGTGCACCGGTTTTGGTCATAATTGTTTCTCCTGTTGTCCTCCCTGATTGTGAAGAGATGCCACTTCAACGTAACAGAAGGGGACAAAATCCACCTTTGTTTCGGCATTCTACAGTTTAGCAGTCGTTAATATGAAGCTTCAGCAGCGTGAGTTAGACAAATCAAGTGAGGCTCTTCCAAAGTCTTTTTGTTACTGTCCAGCCACCAGTCCATTAAATTTATCTAACTCAGACTTCTGAATCCTCATATTCAATGTATACATATACAGGCATAGTGTTTTAAAACAGACTTAAAGAAATCGATCCTTTAAGTTGGTTAGTTTGGAAAAAGAGAATGAACAATGGCACAGTGGTCAGAAAGTGTTTGTCCTGAAAACATCCATCTATGTACTCCTATGCTGGGAAAGACAATGCACAAGGTGGTCCTTTGCAACTCTCACGCTTCACCTTCACCTGGACCACAACATGACACTGAATAACCTCAGAAAGAGCCGGGCAGCTCAGCTAGTTTCAACTGGAGCCACTGACTAAGCTACCATAGCTAAACAACAAAAAAATGTATTTTTCATTGCCTTCCATCAACTCTTATGCCGATAATGGAAATGAGTCACATGAGCGTTTTTGAAAACAGTCATGTGTTGAAGCTACACACGGTGCTGCATTGGTGGGGGCTTGTTGCTTAAGGTGAGCTATGAATCAAGAAAGTCTAAGTTTAAGTAGCAGATGTGTGAATTTGAAAGCTTTTCAGACGCCTGAACACAGCACTGCTGCAATTATATCATCTTTTGTCACCACAAATGTGAGGTAAACAGTAGAAAACATGGTGTTTTTCTTATGAAGCCATCTCCCAGGAAAGTCTGATTGCATGACTTCTGCCGTGTCTTTGTGAAAAAGCTGAGCCAGGTTCACCTTTTTTGCTGGAGAGCCCTGCATTTGGCACTTCCTCTGCATCGCCAGAGTGGGCTCATTCAAATCAACACAATTATTTAATTTCTATTTTAAATGCAGAGTTAAAGTTGGTCAGAACACGACCTAAGATTTGGTTAGTTTAAGTAACTAAAACTACTGATGCATAGAATTAGTTCAGTCAGAGCACTGAAGTCATACTTGTGTAAATGAAATTGGTAGCAGCTGTTTCATTCATGCTTCACAATCACTGGTTTACTCACAGCTGTGTGGCCGTCAGCTGACCATTAACCTCCAATCATATTCATGATGCAGGCCATTATAACTTGGCACCCGTCACTCTTACTCTGCCGATTATTGAATTTTGGACTTGTCAAGTTAAGATTGAATCTCCATGTATGTCTTTATTAAGGAGGGATTAGCTCTCTTAGTAGAGTCCTTGTTGCTGCTCAGATTCTTTGGGAGCTCCATTAAAGAGAAAATCTAATGAATGTTTATTTGCAATAAACAGTCAATTAAATTCAAAGAAAAAATCTTTTAAAAAGAGAGAGGTCAATTCCTTGACATCTCTCTGACTGAAATAAGTTTAGGGAAATATCACAGTCATGGTAAAAGGAAAGCAATGTTGATGTAGGAGACAGATCTCTGTCTCCGGTATCAAAATCAGACACGCCCAAAAATCCAGCCAGACCTCGAGTCAAGAGTTGCATGATTACAGGAGATCTCTAGTCATGAAAACGTAAACATATTGGAGCTTAATTTAACCATTTGACAAATAACCAACACTCATTTTTTCTGGTGGGGAGAGTCTCATCACACTGTAGACCCTCCCCACAAATCCATCAGTCCCTGAGTAAAATGTAGCAGACTACAAATCTGCAGCTCCTGACTCCAGACTCAGCTGTTGTCTCGGTATGTCAGGCTCTTTTTCATCTTGAGCATCTTTCCTAGATGCACATGAAACGGTGCATCCTGAATATAAACAGGGCCGCTGCACTCGGCCCAAGTTGCCCTAGCGTACGTCTTAATGATTCAACAATTGTTAATGAGTCTTTGGCTTTCATGAGGCCAATTATGGACAATCTCTTCCAAGAAGGTGGCGGATAATCAATTTCCATGCGCACGCTTTCAATTGCGTGCTGCTGAAACACTTACTTACACAGTCATGAGGAGGAGAGAGTGCATGACGAAATTCATTTCAGTTCGGTTGGGTCCACAGAACTCAGAGTGGTCCTTTTCTTTCATTACACAATATTTACTGCACTCAACCGCCTGGACTCCACTGTACACCACATTATGTCAGCTGCTGTGCCAAGGCAGCCTCCCCGGCAGCGCAGTCTGCTTCCAGATCCACTGCTTCTCCCACCCTCCGGACTACTGGTCCCATTTCTAAACAAGAAGTCTCCCAGCTGCCTACGGGGGACTTTCCACTTTCACGCCGGTGACGTTAGCTGTGAAACACCTCTGGAACAGCAGCTCGGGGTCTGGCGGCTGGTTATCACAGTCCAGCTTCCTGCTCTTGAAGTGTTTTCTGAATCCCTGCGGGCCGGTGCTGGAGGTCAATCTGGCATGACTGGATCCCTCGCTGGGATCTCCCGCTGAAAAGCACACAGTTGCACACGATTTTAAATGAATAGAAGGCTTTGAGACAGAGCACATCAGTATGAGACTAAGTGCTATTATCCCAGTATACTTAAGAGAGCCTGCACACACTTACCTGGCGCTCTGAGGGGCAGGCCGTTGTCAAGGCGACTGGGTTTGGTGGCAATGAAGAGGTAGCAGAGGACACATACGGTGATGAGAAAGGCAAGGAGGACCACGGCTGCGATGGACAGACCAACCAGAGCGCCGATACTGAGAGAGGAGAGGAGAGGAGAGGAGGAAAATAGGAGGCAAGGAAAGGGATGGACAGGAGGAAAGAGGAGACAAGGAGAGGGGAGGGCAGGACAAAAGAGGAGAGGTGAGGAGAGGGGGAAAGAGGAGACAAGGAGAGGAGAGGACAGGACAGGAGGAAAGAGGAGACAAGGAGAAGGGAGGGCAGCACAAAAGAGGAGAGGTGAGGAGAGGGGGAAAGAGGAGAAAAGGAGAGAGGAGACAAAGAGAGAGAAGGGGAGGCAAGGAGAGAGGTGGAGAGGAGAGGAGACAATGAGAGGGGAGGACAGGAGGAAAGAGGAGACAAGGAGAGAGAAGGTGAGACAAGGAGATGGGAGGACAGGAGGAAAGAGGAGACAAGGAGAGAGGTGGAGAGGAGAGGAAACGAGGAGAGAGGAGGATAGGAGGGAAGAGAAGCAGAGGAGGAGAAAAGGAGGAAAGATGAGAAGTCAATAAAAGAAATAGGAGGTCAATGAGCAAAAACATGTGGTGAAGGCTGAAGGTGAGATGTTGCATTAGACTAAAAGTCCACAACTCCCCATAATGGTAAAGTGTTATAAATCTATTAAACACTGTGTATGTGTGTATAAGAGAAATGTGTATTTCGCAGCTGTCTCACTGTGTTAATGCAATCACTCAGCTCTCCTGGCTGATAAATGACTGAGGGGATGGATGCAAGGACAAAAGCCTCCAGCAGCTCAGGTAATTAGCTTTTTTTTTTTTTTTTTTCTGAAGGACTTTGAGACTTTGTGCCCGGCTGATTATGTGAGAGGGAAGTCAAAGGTTCAAAACAGGTGCTACATCTGTGGATAGTTCGAAATGTAAACAACAAGCTGCAACATCAGTTTTATGACAGTGATCATCTGTTGATCATGGCAGAAAATGACTGCATCTTTAAATCACATGGGAATTTTTTTGACAAAATGAAATAGGTCTAACAAACAAAATGAGGGAAAAGAAGACACTTTTAGCCACATGGAAGCTGCCCTTACCTCAGCCACCACATGTATCCGTACTCATATGGGAAAAAGCTGTTGGGATCTTCGCAGCAGTACTTGACATCATTAAATCCGCAGCAGTAAACAGCAGAAGCCGCGTTTCCCGGTCTGGGGCACGAGAATCCGTCCACGAACGCACCATCAGCGCTGTAGTAGCTGCTGCATTCAGAGCTCATGCTGCAGCAGCGGGATGAGAGAGGAGGGAGGAAAATCAAACACTAGTTCTCCGCGGGTTAAAGTGAAGAAGAAGAAGAAGAAGAAGAAGCTCCCTGCATCCTCAGCGTGGATGTGCTCTCTGCTGTCAGACCAGTGGCTCCATCAGCGCTGTGTGTGTGTGTGTGACTGTGTGTGTGTTTGATGGAGGTGGAACATTTTGAATCTGAAGACAACTGGAGCTCTCTCTCTCGCTCTTCTCTTTCTTTCTGGCTCTCCACTCACATGGCCTTCCTCTACTTACTTAATCTGCTTAAGTTTTTTTTTGTGTGTGTGTGGTTTTACAAATTGAAAAAAAAAACACTTGGACAATCAAAAAAGGCTCACTGTACATTACAAGATAATTAACAAGACAAAAAAAGTGCGAGAAGATGGAACAATTTAAATAAAAAATTTACCACTAAGTGTAAGCGAAACAAAGAGAAAAAGAGAGATAGGTCAGCTTTAACCATGGTCTTCATCATCAGCAACATCAGTGTGGTGACCAAGCAGACTTTCATTCATTCATGTGAGATGGGAGATTTTCTATGTAGGAAATAAAAGGTTGCCATAATTTATAGAAAAATCTCCCAGTGAGTAAGTTGACTTTTACAGATGTTCACTTCTGAGAGACACAACCCTACTGACCAAGATCTGATTTCCATTTTGTCGCAATACTTTTTTGGCCAGTGACCAGTAGGATTCCTATGAATTTGATAAAATAATTATGTGTAAGATTGAATTTCTTACTTTATTACTTCTCTTAGCTCATGTCATCTCTGTCAAACCCTTGTGATGAATTTTTCTGTTTGCTATGTATTCAAGTTAATATAGCTGATTTTCTTTTTTTTCTGTATAAATCTTTACTTGGTTTGGTGTATATATTTTTCAAACTCTTGAATTTCAGACTCAACAGAGTCAAGTACATGACTTTTAAAAAAAAATCCTTTTCTGTAAGAGAACATTTGCACCCTTAAGTAGGCCTTGAACGCATCACAGAAAATAAAAGTATTATGGTAGAGTGTTTATTTGTTAGTGTAAAAAAATGCTTTTACATTATAAAGCATTGAAATAGACAAGGCCAAGGGGGAGTGTTCGCTCAATGATGGAGCGAGGTCCAACACTCAAGGCACAGCTGAGTGGATAACAAAAGCCTATGTACTACATCTGTAGGTGCCACCAGGGTGTGAATACTAAGAATAGTCACTGTCTCTTGGGTGTAGCCACCTCTGAACATCTGTCAAATTCAAGTGACTCATGAAAAAATCACAGGCTTGGTAATAGAAAGTGGCTTATTGGAGGATAGTTAGCACTTAACGTGTTTTTCCAGCTTTTCTCAATGCAACTGAAATTGTCTGCAAAAAGCAGTTTTGCACAGACAGTTCAAAAAAATTTTTCTTCTTTAACATTTTAACATTGACAGTCATAACCCTCTGCTGCAGACTTTATGCTGCATGGTGAGGATTGGATCCATGTGACTCAAGCAGGTATATGGTACATGCATGTATATCAGTGTAGTCACTCAGTATTCAGTATTCTAATTATCAGTATTCTGATTCTAAAGCAGGCAGCGTTGTACAATGAATTATTACACAATCACTGAGTATTGGTTTTTTAAGTTGATTATTTTGCCTTAGAAATCAACCTGTTTTTTTAGAATTATACTCTGAACGCCATAAAATTTAAGGAAACAAAATCCCCTTATTACTTAAAGCCTCAGCCGTGGTGCAGCCACCGAGGTGTTGTCACTTTTGGCTGATTAGATCTCTTCTCAGGATCACTGGGGTCTTTGATTGACATCTCCCTCACTGTTGAACCTGTTCAATCGGAATAATAATTTATCATTCTGCTCAGCGCATTGGCTGTGTCAAAAAAATTCTCCCTATTTACAATTATTCACCATATGACACATATTTATCCACTATATATAATTCCCTAACCATGTCATGTACATTGGCTATTAAAAAACAACAGTGGTGCTTTTCTTCACCTGTCAACGCTGGTGCAAAATGATTATGATTCTTATGTTTCTCCCAATAGAGAGAGACCTGAGCGGAGGTGTGTGTAAATGAGCAGCACCTTAAATCAATAGAGTGATCGTTACAGTTCAGGCCTTTAAGCTTGTGAGCTGAGATATTGATAGGTTTTTTTGTTAGTAGTCCTCACCTGCATTGATACATTGTTGAATTAAAGATTATATAAAAATGCTATTGGCTAATACTGTATTTAATGTCAATGCACTGTACAGGCTTAAATATACTTTGAAATGATGAATACATATTTGATTTCCAAGAATTAACTCCTTTTGTTGCCAATAGACTTTGAGTTGAGCGATAGCACAGCAGCTCGATCAGGGTTTGACTGGCAGCTCTGTCACAAACACTCATGGCCTTGTGTCTTCATTTATGCTGCGGAAAGACCTGCTTTTGTGAAAAACCTTGAACATAGCAGATCTCTGAATGGCACTGCTTGTGCATTCAGCACACATTAGAACAGCATGGCTTCGTAGTAGAAGAGTGTACCAGACTACTGCGGTCCAGACCTGTCTCCCACTGAAAATGTGTAGAACACAATGGAGCAGAAAAATACAACAACGGAAACTTCATACATCAAGAAAGAATGGCAAAGAATCTCAGTTTCAAACTCTAGTGTCCTCAGTTCTTAAGATCTTACTGAATGTTGTATCAATCCATTTTTTCAGTTTGAACATTAAATGTCATGTCTTTGCACTGTATTCAATTGAATATAGGTCGGAAAGGATTTGTGGATCAATGCATTCTGTTTTTATTACGTTTTACACAGCATCCCACATTCTTTCAGAGTTGTATTCTTAGGCCATTTTTCCTCCATTAGTGGAGAGATTTTTCATGATAAGACAAAAGCTCTGGGCTACATTCAGACGTCAGCACAGGTTGAGCCACTGAGACACAACTGTCCTGTCTTTGTTTTAATGACAAATCACTGAATGAATAAAAGGAATCTCACAGTGAAGAAACATATTTTGGAATCATCAGTTAGTTACTGCAGTATTTTGGGACTTGCATGTAGCGTACAGTAATTACCATGTACTGAAGTGACAAAGAACAATAGTGAAAACCATGTCCTGGGTACTTAGTACTATTTTTGAGCCTCTGTTATTGACTGTACTGTAATAAGGTCAACGGAAGCACTGCCTCCGAACAATTAAGTCTTCCACATCAGCTCTCACTGTACAGCAGCTGTCAAGCAAGAAAAAACAGAGAAAAGTACTAGTCTGAAGTGCACTTAAGCCCAAACACAATGACACTTCACAGAGCAATACAAGACTGTGGTGCCTTTGGTTGTTCAGAAAAACTGCAATTGTTTTCAAGAATGAAAAGGTTCCTCAGTTAAGGATTTATTTTCTCAGCAGTGCTGTGTTTTCAGAAGAAAAATGAAGTGGATAATTGGAGTGTGTGCTTGTACTTGTACTGTAAGCCACACTGTGGGTACTTTTTTCACCACTTAGAGGCATCAAGCTGCAAACACTTACTGTAAACTTACATTTTATCACCTCAAGTCGTTATGGCAAATTTCTTAGCAAACACCTGCTGATTTACACATTTACGAGACCTGGAGCAACATTTATTTTGAGTCCTGTTTGTGTCCATCTGATGAATGTGGGTCGACTCCTGAAGTGAAATTCCTGCTCTTTAGCTTCCAAATGCATTTCAAAGGAGAACACAGGGCAAGCAATCTAAAGAGCAGATATGGTGTAACAGACAAAAAAATGTAATTAAATTTAATATGAACTTTCACCCAACCCAAAACCGAGAGGAGCTACGGAGTCAGGTGATAATTCTCTGTGGGTTTGTCACTATTAAACCCTTTTCATATCATCCACTGTTAATATAACAATTTCATTAAAGCAGCTTTAAAGTTACAAATTCCTAAATATACATTGGGTAAAAATAAACTTTGACAGACATTTGACAACATCTCAAGCTCTTTCAATCCAATATAAAAACTTATCTGTGCATGACTTCTGCTGCCCTGAGGATGATGCACATACTGAAAAGGGTACAAATGAAGAAAAACCTTGTGTATGTGTGGTGCACATAGCTGGTCTGAACTATATAATTAGCTGTAAGATGGATAGTATGAGATAAATTAATGCACACTGGGACTTTTTTAATGAGACCACTTGGCTCCAGGGCTCCCAATACAGTAACAAGGCACAGGGGATCTTCCTCTGGTGCGAGGAGGCTACATGTGAAAGATTCAGTCGTCATCTTGAAGAGGGAATGGATCACTCATATTTCTTCTTTCTCAGAGAGGAGCATCGATCTCGAGCGGGCACACGTCCGTCCAAATCGTAGATGAGTAAATGTTGTATGATCCTGCGAGGGGAGTCTCAGAGAGTAGTAGGTAAATAATGTAAGCTTTCAAAATGAAGAAATACAGGAAAAAGTATTGTAAAAAAAAAAAAAAAAAAAAAAGCCCACCTAATAACATCAGATGAAACAGAAGAGTGTGGGTTGTAACCGGTGTGTCAAATAAAAAGGAGTGTTCAGCTGAAGAGCTACAAACATATACAGTTTCCAAATGGTTGATTGTGTTGAGTGTGGAAGATAATTAACTGAATGAAATTAACTTTTTTTTCACAGCAACACTAGATTTTCTCATTCCTGTTTGGTTGTGTGTGTTTGTTCAGAGCTACCAAAAACATGTCTGTAAAAAACTTTTGAGCATTACAAAGGGGGTGTCTAAAAGAAAAGATGGATAACATGAGTCCCATCAGTCATTTACCTTCGCTGGATTTATGAGCAAAAAGACCAAGGAATGGAGTCAGTCAAAGACAATAATCATTCCTGCCTCTTATGAGACAGTGGTTTCCATCATGTAGCAGACAAACATTTTGTTGCAGGAACACTGTACAATGATGCCTGGATATCAAAACATAAGCTAAAAAAAATAGTGATAGTGATAGATGGGAACAAAAATAAAATTGAGGAAGAGTTAGAAAGAGAGAATTGAAGTCACAGGCAAATACCTGCCAGTATTTCAGGACCACATTCATTTAGGCTGATAAGGATTGAATCAGCTGCTCCGCTGCAGCCCAACAGGCAGCAGCCACATTCACTCTCGCTCTCAGTTTAGCATGCAAAGTGCCCAAATCTGCTAGATTTTGCCCTCAGATGATATGTAATGGAATATGTTGAGGCTCGCAGCAGATGACCTGTGGATGTTGGACATGTCTGCCCCGTCTAAATGAATGAGGCGCACACCAGGCCTGACTGCTCGCTCTAATCCCAGATTATCTCTGCCAGTCCAATCCAGCAACAGGGAAAAAAATTGGCAGAAGAAAGGGGATTATTTGACGGTGGTGGGGGATTGTGGAGGGACGCGGCGGTTAGCACACACACCTACTTGTTCACAAACATCACATCAACGCAGGCGCAATTCTAAATTCACACCGAGGGCCACCCTTTCATCACTTGCTTGTTCCCAAAGGCGTCGACGTCAGCGGTGAATAATCACAGCGTTGACGCGGCCCCCTGCCCCCGCTCTCCCCACCTGACTGCCTCTTCACCCCCCCTCCTCCCTTGTCTACCTTCCCCGCCCATCCATCTCTGCTCCCCTGTCATCCCCCCCACAGAATCACTGATAAACATCCTCCATCACCGCGCTCAGCCACACGACAGCTAATGCAGACCACCCCTGCAACGATCTCCACAATGCTGCAAATCCCATCTCAGATGTGCTGCACTTCTTCTCACTCTAATTGGTATTTTATTTATATCCTGCTTGATTTGTCCCCCACACACACACACAAGTGTATCGCCTCTAACAGTGTGGTTTCCTCTCTGTATTTTTCCCTAACAAAAAAAACAACACAGAACAAAACAATGCATCAGTTTACACCTCGTTGACAACTCAGCTCTTGCTGTTTTTCCAAGCAATCATGTTTCAATCAGCATCTCCATTGATATTCTGTGGGGAGTGAAGTGCATAAAATTTTATGGAAAATAACTGAGAACATGATTGCAAGTCAGAGAGCACAGAGTAAAGTGGATGCCACTCTCAGGGGTTAGAGCACCATGCTATAAAAGCACCATAAGACGAACCGAATCAAATTCTAAACAAATACATTAGGCCGCTTCATAAATTCTTCATGGAGAATGTGACACGACTCCTGGTTTGCAGTTACTTTGCTCCAAGGTTGGTTTGTTCCTTAATGCTGAAAGATAAAGCATGATTGTTATAACCACGTAATTTTTAGCCTTAGTGGATCTGTTTGGGTTTTTTTCTTTTTCAGGAAAACTTAAATTCTCATGGGCTTAGAAATAGTCCCTGCCTCTTAAAGCTGCTGTATTTTTATAATAACAATGTATCAAATAAGAGCATTTTGTTCATTTTCTTTAGATAATAAAATCTCTAAAACATTGCTGTTGGGCAAAACTCTCTCATGACTGCTTTTGAAGATTTCAGTTGAAGTGTCATGTTTCTTTATGGCTTGAAAGAAGATCTGCAATGCATTTGAATTTTAGACCTTTGTCGATGTCAAACAAGGTTTACATCTTGCAACTTCTTTGCCTGATGGCAGCAAAAATCTTGAAGTGAACCTTCAGGGGTAGGATTTTCAGCCCATGATACTGTGTAGACTTTCCAACAAATTTGCCATTAAGAGGAACACAAAGACCTACTTTTTTCTAATACTAGGGCAGCTTTACTGTTCTTGCTTTGCGTGTCAGCGTAACCATCCTTTTGGAGTGTGTGACAGAGTGTGCGAGACATATCCAAAGCACATTTTGTCATCCTATAACAATGGCTAACAATGAGCCACTGAGCAGCTGAATGCCACTGTGCTTCACTGACGTTCTGTCTTCTGACGTAAAGAGCGAAAGGACAAGATAGCACATGGGATCCATCCATCAATATCCATCCCCTCTATCCTTTGTGCCTGTTAGTGAAACTCTTCTGACAGCATTTTGATTTTGACTGAAATCCCCCTGTCCCTTGGTTTATCACAGACACTGCTGTGAAAACTGCCACGTATCAGCTGGAGAGGCTTCGTTTTCCACAGGGAACCGCGCTGAAGGCAGAGATGACGAACAGCTCGTTTCTGATCTATGACTAAAGTGGCCAGTGGCTTTTTTTAAAATGACATTTTCCGCAGGTCACGGAAATCGCTGGCGATTAGCATTTCAGACATTCTGCATGCCGGGGGGGCCCACCGGCGGATGAGTCCACATCTTTGGCCGCAGACTGCAGCACGTCCCGGAGCCCAGTCGGGGATTACACAGCAGCCTCGCAGCAGATGTGGCATCTGGGATTACAATTAGAGTAATATCACCCATCATGTGAAAGCTTGTTATGTTAACATAACAGGAGAGCCTCTGGTTTTCCCCATGTGCCACACGTGGGGCATTGTTGTTAATGGAAATGAAATAAGCTGTTTGCATTGTGCGGGACTTTGATGTAATCAGGGTGATGGAGGTCTGGGGTCGGGGTGTGTGCACAGGGGCTCTTCTGGTGCTTATTTTGCAAGATAGCTTTTTCTTTCTTGTCCTCAGAAGTTGAAAAATCGATTTACTTTGGGCTTGTTTTCACTCTCCTGACAGTTTTCCTCCTCTGGTCACACTCTCTCATCATCCATATTTTTCATTTGATTTTTCTTCTTTAGTGACTTCACCTTCTGTTACTCTCCCGTGTCCTGTCCCCTGTCTGTGCCTCCTGTTTTGCCTCTATTATAAGCTGCAGACAGGGTGACAAGATAAGAATGGGTAATGTCTGGGAGAGGTGAGGTAGGGGTGGTTGTGGCCACAGCAGGCCCGTCCTCTGGTAGATTACATTCAGTGTCAACACATGAAAGTCAAAACTCAGTGCCAAAATAATTATTATGTTCAGGAAGTCAACTGTCTGTCATCAGGACAAAGAAGCACAATGACTGCGTTGCACATGCGACATTGTGTGAATCATTATTCGTTCATTTTCAATTCATTTTGTTTTGTTCTTTTCATCAGACTCCTATCACATCTCTCTGCATGACTTGCGTGTCAGATCACTCCTCCACGGCTGCCTGCCTTCAGCACGACTAAAAAAAAAATACAACAGACGTAATTCATACAGACTTTTAGATTTTAAAAGGCCACCCTGCAGTCTTTAATCAGTGGAGAGTGAGATCAGTGCACGTCGGCGGGCAACACCAAAAGAAGGACGATCAGTATTTAATGTCTTATTAGGCTATAAATAATTTAATTTAATCTAATTTTCAGGACAAACAAGACAGGATTCGGGATTCGGGACGTCTGGTCACCCTGGCTGCTTTGTCTTCTCTCCAGTATGATCAGAGATCAGATCAAAGACGAGCACCTGAGGGATCTAAAAAACATTTCTCAATCATGTCTCCTAGAAATTATGTTTCTATTTAACTAATTTACAACAAGAAATATATGTTGTGGAAACATATGGCCTTTAGATGTTGGATGGTGGAAATGTTGTTTCCCACCAGTTTTCTGATATTGCTACTCACTATTAGCTCATAGCAATGAAAGCATCATTACACTTTTTTATAGTTATATTAATGCGCTTGCAGCACATCATTAGGGAAAGAAGATCTTGAAAGATGATCCTAGTTTAATACAAAACTGTATACCTCATAACTGAAACCATGATCTTTGTTGCCTAATGAATGAAAATGCATTGCAACGTTGCCTGTGGACATAATCTACTCCGAGTGTGTGGTTCTGTCTTTTTATTGACAACGCCTCAGCTACAGAGTCCAAGCATAAAGGTGATAATTCAACTATACTCTGTGGTCCGTGTTCTTCAGTTCAGCCATGACTGAAAGCTTTCTCCATAATGCACATTCATATGCACATGTTCAAGTCCTTTATGTTCCTGAGACGTTTGTCATTACAAGTGAGCAGATCCTTTCAATAAGACATTAGCTTGCTGCTGACCCTTTGTTCTGATGATAATTGATTGGTGATTGTTGAGCACTAAGTTGCGAACATACAGCACAGAGCCATACTATTTTAAAAGTAGAGATGGCTCATCAGAAGCACGATGCTTCGTGCAAGGAGCAACGGGTTCAGGCAAATCCTTCAGCTTCAGCTTTTTAGTTTGGAGGAGAATTAATGTCTAAATTAGAATCAGTGCACGTTTGAAATATAAATCATTGCTTAGTCATCATCAAATCTTCAAGCATTAATTAGAGTTTTGAATCCACCAATCTTAAAAGCAAGGAAAGCTGCATTTGCATAAAGACAAAATTCAATGTTTCCTGTCACATGTACTAGTAGGCTACTATCAATCTGACACGTTACTGATGGATGATTCATTTTTAAGACCACAAGGTACAAAGATGACTTCAGTATTGAAGTCAGGCTTTTCCTATTGAAGAAAGAAAAAATAGATGGAGGGGAAATGATCATTATTTTATACTTCAAAGATGCAAGAGAATGGTAAAGCAGGAAAATTACACCAGGACAGAATTGACAGTAATTTCAGTAATGTGTAGATTAATTGTAGTCAGCTGACAAAGGCCAACTTCCCTCTTCTTAGTGGCAGCCTGCTGCATATAGTAGTGAGAGTTTATGGCACTTTCATAGATTCAGTCGTACCATGTAATTGTGTATTGACTGCAAATGGCTTCGCAGCAGATTCAATCGAGTACCATATCCATTTTCGTAGACAGTGTTCAAAATGAGTCTCTCAGTGGGAGATGATTTCCCCGGATGGGAATGAAAAACCAAAGGGTTTGCAGCAAGTGGGTTTGAGGAATGAAGCCAATTTAGGGAGATGAGGTCTGTTGAACTGTTGTGTGTATCAGTAATCTAACTGCAGGACTGAATGATGTTTCTCAAATAACTTGTGCGCCTGGGGACTTGTTAAGTGCACGGTTTTATTTTAAATGAACTGTAAACTACACAAAAAATTTGTCCTCACTTAATGTGGTCATTGCTCTTTTTCACTTATGTGTAAAATAATTGACATCTACGGTTATGTCTGTTTCAATCAATTAACCAATCAGAGCTCTTCATACCTCACAGTTTTCTTAAAATTTAATTTTCTGTCTTGGTCTTTGTATTCATTTGTTTCTTATTTATTTCAAATTGTCTTTACACGTTCGAGGGCCTAGGGTTTGCCAAGGCCCTTCGGTGAACCATCAGGATACCCTGACGGTATATCTGGCCATTGTTAGTAACATGTGTGATAAAGGCTGACAACCCATCTTCACTGTATCCCACCTCAGTGCTTCTGTCAGGTAAGTGGAAAATTGGGGATTCCTCAGGCTTTATGTACATCTCTTTTCCAGATACTATCCACACTTTATCTGTATGTCATTTGTAACTGGCCACATCAATGTGTCGTCACACATGAGCATGTACTGTATATGTCATGTGGAGGCACATCCAACTTAAATCATAGATGTGCAGTAATGTGATTGTAATGTGAGTGAACAAGTTACAGTAATGGGATTACTTTCAGTGGACTAGGACTGGTCCAGGACATGCTAGCTTGGCTCAGGGGGAAGGAGGTGTGGAGTGGCAGTTTGCCTCGAGCAAAATAGAAGAAATGTGGTTCCCAACTGCAAAGTCATTTACTTCAAATGTTGCATCTTCTTCATCTTCTTCCTTTCAAGAATCACCTGGTCGTTGTTTAGAGTTTAGCGGGTGTGTGGACTTACTTCTGAGCTATCCGCTGAACATTGATTTGGTTTATACCATAGGCTGTCTCCTTACATTAAAAGATTATTTTTGCAGTGTGTATTTGATTACTTTTTATAATATTAAAAATGTAGCCAGACTTAAGACTATGCAAGAGCAGGTATGTGTTGTGTGTACATCTATAACCATTGTGCCTCTGTAGCGCTCTGATTGTGTCTTAAGTAGAAATTGAAGACAGACTCTTTGCAGAAAGTGCAGTGAAGAAATTACTTATGGATTCATTTCTGCAAGTAATTGTACTTGATTATTCTACATTTTTTTAATAGACAGTAAATCCCATGAAAAGACCCTTATCCTTCTGATAAGCTGTATCCGTGGAGGTGTGATATTATCTTATTCCTCAGTGCCATACAAATCCTGTTGCTGGATCACATGTTCCTTCCTTACCATGAACACTGATGGTTTTGTTTCTTTCACGTGAGCGGTTGAAACATAGACTATTTAAACATAAATTCACATTAGTATTACCTCCACATCACCTCAGGCCACTCACCCTGTGGTACTGTGTATATGTAATGGACTGCCTCCATGCAGTATGTATGTGTTCCCATGTGTTTGTGCCTGAGAACATGAACTATGATTAGTAAGATGGTGAGTGATCATCCGAGGACACTGACACTGGTATGTTTATGTGTTTATTTCTGTGTGCCGCGTATACCATCATGTGTCATCATCATCATGTTCGATCAGTGCTGCACTTCTGCGAAACATAAAAAGAGGTCAACAACTCACCGGGGGGTTGTGAGGCCTTTTATTTCGCTCTGTTATTTACCTCATGTCACTTGTTGTGCAATTTTTTTCTCTCTTTTTTTTCTTTTTTGTGATCTGGAACAATCCGCTGTCCAATTGTTCAGAGAGCTCTCTAATCCAGCCTTAGATCTGAGTCGTGCAGCACGGCCTAATAGGATCGTAGTATTAACCCTGATGACAATACCACCAGCTGTCGCAGAGCCCCCTGTTGGCCACCAGGAGGAATGTGTTGGTGGAGGTGGAGTGGGGGGGGCAGGCAGAGAGACAGAGAGGGAGGTGACTGACAGAGAGAGAGACAGCCAGAGATAGACAGAGTCTGTGTGATGCTCTTAGTCTCATGTGGAATAACCAAGGAAGCAGCTCGGAGAAGGAACACAGAAACTCCTGAAGTGCTTTATTTTTGGATGACTACCTCTTTAATCTTACTTTTCGCCCCCCTCTGTTAACCACATCACTTTTTTTCCTTTAAACTTCTCTTTCTCTTTTTTCCTCCTCTCTCAATCCCACCTTCTCCTTCATCATCCATCTATCTCGTCCCACCTGCTGCGTCCGCGCTCTGCGATTTCTCCCAGCGTGGTGGTGGCGGCTGTCGGCTCTCTGCTGGCTCTATATGGCTGAATAAGCGGTTAAAGGGGGGGGGGGCTTGCTCTGGTGGTTTTCTCTGGGGAGGGGGTTGCGAAGTTGCAGTCGGGACCAGAACAAGCAGGAGGAGGAGGCGGTGGCGGAGGAGGATGGCGGTGGCTCTGGATGAAGTGTGGGGGCGGGTGAAGAACGTCTGCAAGCAGAACGGACTGCTCATCCTGTCCGTGCTGGCCGTGGTCATTGGCTGCCTGCTGGGCTTCTTCCTCAGAGGCAAGCAGCTCTCTGAGCAGGTCAGTTGCTTAAAATGCCCAGTGGTGATTGTGACCCCAAGTTCCCCCCTCACACCCACCTCCCCACCCGCCTGCCTGGCCGCCTTATCTCCCCCGTCAAGTGTCCACGTGTGACTCCCTGTCTCTTAAACGCCGAGATGGACTCAGACCCCATATCTCCTAATACAAGAGACTGCACCCAATTTCCTTTTCCCTGCATCTGCCCCTTTACCAACACTCCATGTGCTACACGCCAACACGTTCACACACACAAACATGTACTGCTGGCTTCTGGCCCTCTTTCTGAGGGCGCCGTATTGACTCACATTCAGTTCAAGGAGGCTTCACCGTAATTGCAACATGCCTAACCTCAAGCTTTAGCTGAATCTTAACATAGACAGGATTCTAAACAACCAAGTGATAAACCAAAAACTAACCGTGCAGGGACTTGATTTATGTCCCTAGATGGGAGATACTACAAATCCCCACAAATGGGATGAAATCACAGTACTCGCACTCGACCACACACCCATCTGATTCCGCCAATTTAGGTTTCATCACCACAATCGGACACAATTGGACCATTAAAGCGAAAGAGGAGACCGTGTACTGAATAGTGGATCGTGCCTCGGACAGATGCAGCGAGGAAGGGATTTTGTTGATGGCTGCTCAATTTCACTTAAGTGACTGACTGACTGTTCTTTACCCTTACCACTCACGCTGGAGTGGCAAAAGAGAGTCAAAAACACAACGTTAAGAAGCCTCCAGGGCCGGCTGCTTTTGATGAGAGAATGAGAAAAAAACACTTCGTGAAAGTGGTTAGCTTGCTCCTAGAAAAACAGACTCATCCAAAAGACAATCTTGTTTTTTTTGTTTCCCCATATTTCTAAGCATGAAGCAGCATCTCATCAGTCATTCAGATTGCCTTTAGCCTCTCAGCTGGACTCAACGCACCCGTGGAAAGGGATTGCAGGTGGGGAGATTAGTTGTCAATCACTGACAGAGACAACAAGTCAACAACATACCATTCGTGTTCACTTATATAATTCACACAAGACTGAATGGGGAGTGGAATTAAACGGAGAGCTAAGAGGCTGCCGATGAATATTTCTGCATGCAACTGGCATCAAGCGCTTTGTGTTTGATCATGGCTGAAATTATTGTAAGAGAGAAAGGGGGGGGAAAATAAAACCGCTACAAGTTCTAAATTTGAATAGCTGAAAAAGCATGTGTCAAACTAAACTTGACATTTGACCTTTTTCCCGTTGGAGGCGGTGGGTGTATGTGAGCTTTTGCACAGCGTATGCATGATGTAAGATGTGTGTAGGTATTGCCATTAACGTTTGATCATGCGTGTGCTGTCAGATGATTGTAGAGGCCGTCTGTTTTATATGGAGTGCACATCTCCTTTAACCTCCTTTGTCTTGTTAAACTACTGGAGGTAACGTGTGCAAAGGCAAGTTCCAAGTGGAAATAAAAGCTTGAAAATGTGCATCTATTTCATGTATAATCGTTGCCTGTTCAGGGTCACTCAGGCCACAGAAGCCACAGGGCTGAATTCACTGCAAAATACCTCATGTTAGTTCATATTTCTTGTCCTCCCGCTATCTGGAATAGACACACACCGGCAGCAGAATACTAGAAAACTGAAAATTAAATCAATCTTGAACATGTCGCTGCAAGCAAATGTATTATTTTTTTCTGCAACTTCATTTAATGGAGTTGCGCACAACATGGGGAAGATTGCTCATGGCGGCTTTAATCATAAGGCACACTGATACACTCACAACTTCAGCAAGTCTGACCTTAAACTGATTCATCTTGGGAAAGAGAACAATGTACACAGAGGAATACTAACCTGAAACAAAAAGACATATCCAAAAAAAGAAAGCCATCATGTGACACTGAACAACAGTATGTGACTTTATATTATTTTATATTAAGCTTGTGCAAAGACAGCAATTTCATCATCATTTTAAAGCGTATTTCCTTCAAACCTCTGCCTCCAATATCATAAGAAAACTAAGAGTCTACAGCCATGCTAACAGCCAGACATTACTTAGCAACAGCGATGGCGACTTCATCCTCTGGGCACCACGATTGTCTGTACAACATTTCAGGGCAATCCATAATAGTTGTTGAGATTGAATCTAATTCAGTCGGGAGAAAGGTGGTGGGCCCAGCATTGCCAATTCAAGAGCCATGCTCCTAGCATGGCCAAGAACCCAACGGTTTACCACCTACGCAGTGTATGTGTATATAGTCCTGAGCTTTCAGTAACCCCATCTCATGGCCTTGGAGATGATTCAGTTATTTTGTGACCTAAGCATGGAACATGATAACAATACATGCTATACTACTTTTCTACACGCTACATTTTCCAAGGTCAAGAATGAAGCTCAATGAAGTTCAAGTATATGATCTGACAAACATTGTCTTAGCAAAACCTTTGAACAATGTAAAAACAAGTATATTGACAGAGCTAATTAACTCATTTATCATGGTAAATAACCAAGGAAGCAAGCCCATTTCTGTGTCTCTGTCACAAACACAGTGAGGTGGGAGAGTTTTAATTAGTCAGACATGGAGAGGATTTCAATCCCTCGAAGAGAAGAGAGCAGAATAATGCAGTTGTATGAAGAGACTCTCTCAGTTTTTAGTGTAGAACAAAGAGGGCGGTGGTGGATTAGAGTTGATTGTGTGGCAGCTGGTAGGATGAAAGTGAAGACAAAGGTGAGGACAGTCATGTTAACCACACTCATGAATTTAAGGTGAAAGCCAGAATTAGGAGCATAGGTGTGTGTGTGTGTGTGTGTGTGTGTGTGTGTGTGTGTGTGTGTGTGTGATGGTGTTATACATTTATATTTAGTATTCATGAACTGTGTTGGCCTTGGGGCGCTTTCTGTGCTCAAACAATCAGGAGCTGTTTCTTTTGTGAGAATCGTTAGGACCACATGATTTGGAGTTTGCAATCAATACAGCTGAGTAGACATTAAGCACCCACAGTTAATTGTTACTTGAAATTTCTGGCCTTCAGTTCAGGCTTTAAAAATCCTTCCATCCTTTTGTGCTGAGTTTCAATAGAAGAAGTGACGACATAGATGAAGTGTTTACATTACAAAAGCTATGGAAACTTTATTATGTATGTATGTATTAGGTAATTCAATGTCTTTTGCGCAAGTCGTCGAGACAACAGAATAAAATAAACTGGCAGACTGAATGAAAAAGTTACAAAGTTATGGAAACAGCATAAAAAGTTTAATGAAAAATAATGTTGATTTTAATTAAAAGCCATGGAAAACATAAATGGCAAAAAGTAAATTACGGCACGTATTCAAGGGTGGACTGTTTCTTAAAGGTACAATATGCAACATTAAAATGTCTAAAAATGACTTATGTCATATTTTGTGGAGTTAGTGTGTGAGTAGAGAGTGAGGAATAAATTATCTCATGCATGATTATTATTTCTGCCTGAGTCGGGTCCGATAGATTTTCACTGGCAATGGTTTAACAATGAAGACAACATCCTCCCACGCTACTTCACAATGCCAGCAAACTATGTCTTTTGTTATTGTTTTAATTGAGACACCACTTGCAGCAGAAATGACATCGTGTGCATTGAAATGATCCATGACCCTGCAGCTCGAAGTATATTTCTGCTTTTCTCGAGTGAATATAAACTGGCTTGACTCTGCCGCTGAGCTGCAGCACACAAAAAATTATCTCAGCATTTACTGGTCATAACACAATAAGAGTCTCAAACGCCAGCCAAGGATTTAATTAAAGGCTGGATGCCTGCATGTAAAGACACACTTCATGCATTTGTAGTTGTCTATTCGTGCACCATTACGTGTGCATATGCCAGCTCGTGGACCAGTGTGTTGGTTCCACCGTTAACAGATGCCAGGTCTCTGCGACAGCTTGTCCTTCCTGCACGCAGACAGTTCACATACTACACCCACATGCAGATACACTCTGAATACTGTGCTCAGAGACACAATAACACAAAACATACAAATGTGCGCCCACGCCCCCTCCACACACACACATGAACACACAACACAAACTCAGCCATTTGGCCTAAAAGCTCTCTCACTCCAAAACAGAATCAAAAAGCTTTTATTGCTCCATCATCTCACTGCACAGATGTGCTGTACTTAAATTTCATTTGTTCATTTCCAACTCTTCACCTTTTTGTTTTTCTGCTTGCATTTTCCCCTCATATCCTCCTGTCAACATGATACAATGAAGTGTTTTTATATTACTTTTTTTTAAACCAAATTGTTCATTTTGTCACACATGTATTACAAATGTGTTATGCAAAATGCTTCCTGCATTTCAAATTCATACTTTTCATTCAGCTTAGGCAAAATCGAAGTTTTAAGTTTTGCCATTTGCCAAATGACAAAACTTAATCATGGAGTTTTTTGGATTTGTCTTATTTTCGCCACCAGACAATATTCAGTCTTATTTTTTTTTTTTTTTTGGACTGTGCAGCTACAAACAGTGTTGATGAGATAAGATCTATGAGACTGAACCAGAACAGTAAAGTTTGCAGGCCGGAAAACCAAAACAATAAGCTAAAAGACGTTAAAAGGAACTGCAGAGTCGGGTGATAATTATGCTTTTGTCACAACTGACACCTTTTGGATTGCACATAAGTTACTTGATCCATTGTTAACATATGGCCAGGATGGGTAACATCATAGCTCATAGGTGTGTACCATTTCAATGCCAAGTTGTGAGATTCAGTCTAACCTAGGATTTAAATCATCCCTCCCTTGTCGTTTTCTGCTTCCATCCATCCTCTTTTTCCAACACTTTCCTGTGTTCTGAGGCCTTCGTCCTGTCTGTGTGAGCTCAGGTACCCAATGAAGGAAACTCATTTTGATTTTTTTATCCATATCCAAAGAGCATGACCACAGGTGAGGGCTTGAATATAAATCAAGGCTGAGCCGACACATCAACTCACCTTTTACACTAATCTCTTACTCCGTATTAAGTGTATGGAGGACTACTGCACCTGTAAAAAAAAATGCCTAAAGCCTTTTGTGGCTCCAAGGACTGAGAAATCTGAAGAACTGTCCACTCTTCATCTCTGTTTGAGGCCAGCGGCTTAAGACTACATCAGCCACTACTCACTGCTTGCCTTTTTATTGTTGCATGGCAATATAGTTGGACAAAGGGACTGATGTTTGTTTTTTGATGCATTTAAGGAACATCTGATATCCAACAGATGTACATCGGCTTAAAATCAAATGCACGAGACTAAAGAAACAGGAGGACAAACATGGACACTGTATGAATGATTATGTAAATGTGGTGGTTTGATGTATTTCAAAGGTTGCCATATACACTCTCTGACTCCTGTATGGTCTCAGATGATTGATCTGCACAGTACTGCAAGCACTTCCTGATCGCAACGGGGTCACCATACAATAGAAACATAACTTTTGATATAAATAAAACATTAAAAGTCATTAGAAGTCCCTTGCTGTGCCGTATTTCATTAACTAAGTCATTAAATAAATTAAATAAACTAAATTAAGTCATATATATGTTGGTTTTAAAAAATGGTTTATGTAAAAATAACCAATGACCAATAACGTAAGTAAAAGTCTATATACAAGTAAAGTGTTCTGTACAAATAGTGAAAAGAAGCAATTATTGAATGAATATGTGAATTACATCATGTACAGTATCATACATACATGAATTAAATCATCTGAATACACACTGCAGCTCAGTGCTCTTATTTTTAACCACGGTAAAATAATGTGATTAAATACTAAATTGGTTGAATAATGTTTAACAATGCGTCCAGTTAAACAGGCCGAGTTAAGCAAGCAGAGACTTCCTCAATTATGGTAATTTACCTTTTATTTCTGTCAGTGATTAGATACATCAGATATGTTGCATTAATGCGTTATATTACAGACAGAGACAAGCATAATTCAGCGTAGCACCACGTTCACTACGAGTCAGAGGTGAGAAGACAAAAGGAGAAAATGCATCACTTTCAGTACATTCATGTTAGTAAGATGCGAAAACAAACCTGATGTGGGATCAGTTTTCATTCCTTTTATTATAGACTAACTCTCACATAGAGCATGACATAAAAATCCCAACTTTTATCTTATGATCAAGCCAGTGTGACAAAACTAACAGAACTGTAGTATTTGGGCCTTAAATCTTCATTTTTAATACTGCTCTCTTTAGAAATCCTCAAACCAACTATTGCAAACAGTTTGCAACAGGATATTCGATTCCCCATTGCTCCATTATTTTTTTTAGCCATACTGGAAATGTGGAGGAGAATATCAGTCGGTCTGTCCATCATTCCACAACTTCGTTTTCTTGACTGAAAATTTCCAACAACTAATGGATTGATTGCCATAAAAAATTTTTACATTTTAACATGATTTTTGTACTTATTAGTAAATGTCTAAAACACACTGAACTAAGATTGTGAACATGGTAAATATACCTGCTAAACATGAGCATGTTAGTGTTAATTGTGTTGTTTGCATGTTCGCACGCCATTGTGCCTAAGTACAGCCTCACAGAGCCATTAGCATGCCTGTTTGGGTTTTAAAAATTTAGTTTTGGTATTAGTGAATGTGTTTTTCATTATCCAGTCCATCAACATTATTTTAATAGACTATAACCAAAAAACATTGTGCATACACTCACACACAAAACACACATATTCGGTTCACTCTTGACAGGAAAGTTGAAAAATAAAAGTTTCATTTTTTCTAAAGAAGTGAAAAATGTGCTCTTTGTAGCAACAAAGAGCATAAAAGCTGAAGGTGGTTTGAAAGTTTGCAGCAGGAGACCAGGGCCAGATGACCTGAAGGTTCTGTGTGGTTCGTAGCTTTTTAGCAGCAAAGCCATTCATGCTCTCCATAGGAGCAACAAAAGCCCATTGAATGCCGAAAGCCACTGGTCAGTGTGGACAACTGACTATTTTAAAAGTATTTTCTTTTCTACAAGTTACAGAAGCAGCATCTTATTTTTGCAGTAGTACAATACTGTTCAAAAAAACTTTTCAATATTGTCGACATGTTTGTGAAAATGTAAGTCAGAATGAAGAATGAAAACAAGATTCTTCCTAAAACTTCATCAGTATTTAACAAGTAGTTTAACATTTTGGGAAACACACTTATTCGCTTTCTTGTCGAGAGTTAGACAAGAATATTGATATCTCTCTTGTGTATGTTTGGTAAATATGAAGCTAGTTAGCTGGTTAGCATAGCTTAGCACAAAGACTGGAAACCAGTAATACTTTGTGCTTATTAAATAAATGAGATGTTTTAATGAGAGAGTTGCAGAGGTGTTGGTTGGTGTTTTATTTTTACCTTTGGATGGAGCTATATTCCCCTGTTTCCAGTCATTGTGCTAAGCTAAGCTAATCACCTGTTGGCTGTAACTTCATATTTAGCATACAGACATGAAAGTGGTATTGATCTTCTCATCTAACTCTTGGCAAGACATGAAATATGTGTATTTCCCAAAGGGTGTGATTCCTTAAGAGAACCTTAAATTTATGCCTGTTTTCATTAACCTCAATGCCATCAATTCTCTTTTGTAAACAATAAAACCTTGCAAGACAATGACTAGTGTACTGTATGTCCCCAGTTAATAACATATTATTTATAATTTTTACATCTAAATAAATGATTGCCATGGACAGACTCCTGTGGAACTCCATGTCATTCATGAAGTGTTTTCGTTCAATAAGTAAATCCAACCATGCAAATAGTTATTGAACAAGTGTAACACTGTGCCAGACAGTCAAATTCATTTTTTCAATTTGTCTAATAATATGGTGATGCTTGATGTCTGGTTAGTTCAGTAAAAATGCTCCACGGCAATTAGCACATTGCACTACGCACTGCACTGCTAATACAAACATGAATAATGCAGGCCACCATGATGTGTGAAATATTTTGGATGATATATTTTTCTTGATTTGAAGAGACTATGACTGAAATTAAGACACAAAACCTGTCATGAACATGAATATAAAGGAATCTTTATATATGACTGTTGTCATGTGAAAAGTCATTTGGTCAATTTACCCTTAAACACTTAAAAGATGACACAGTTGACCAAATGATATTTCATGACTCTTAAAGACAACATCCATAAGCATTCATAAAGACTCCATGTTCATGACGGTGCCCTGTCAGTCTTACGTGCATCTTCAACGAAAGTGGCGCCCACATTTGAATGTGTTTTTCTCTGCCACTTGCAGGAGGTGAAGTACTTCCAGTTTCCCGGAGAGCTGCTAATGAGGATGTTGAAAATGTTAATTTTGCCCCTCGTCGTATCCAGGTAAGAGCCACAGCACTCCACACACACACACACACACACATATATAAACACACGCAAACATCCGCATGCCATGCTTGCCAAATAACAAAATTGATGAAAGAGTTTCAAAATTATTTGGGTGGGTGTTGATTTTCACAGCGGGAAAGTCAGGTTTTAAGAAAGAAGGAGCAACATAAAAGAACATCACGTTTGTTTTCAGGTTATTATCACTATCACCTGCTGCATTTTGTAGATAGCACACTGTCCTCTCTGTGAAAATGTAGTGAGAAATCAGGGCTGCTGACCCTACATGCCTCGCCTCTTTTTTGGAATAAGATGAGACATAATATTTGATCAGCCTGGGAGCTAATTGAATGCTCTGCATCAGAATTTGCTTTGTAGTGACTTCATGGGGAATCGATTATGAGTGTTTTTACATATGGATGGACATGGTAAGATGTGTGTTGTATGGATTCCAGATTAGATTAGATTTATTGTCATTTGTGCAGGTACAGGACAGTACATTGACATTATTGCACTTATCTCTTAAATTCAACTTGTGAAACAATAAATACACCCTATGAATTATTGCACAATGAATGATTTCACTATGAAATATTGCACAACAGTGGAGTGGACTCTGTATGAGAGAAATAAGGTTAGTCCTGGAGAGTGAAAGGAGGTGAGGAAGACAAACATAGAAGCAGAGTGTGTAAAGTGTGTGAGTATTGTCAAGTGTGAATGGATGTGGTATTTCCTTCCAGCCTTAATGGCCTTTACAGTGGGTCTGCAAGTGGCTGAAAAAAGATGTTGCTGCCTTGTGAGCACTGATGCTCTCCAGAGTCGTACAGCACTTTTTGATTGCCTCGGAGACACTTTGCAGCACAGTGTTTGTGGCGCTTGGCGATAAAAACAAGTCGCTCACTATCTGGTGAAAGTTGGTGTTTGTTCACTGGGGATCTGAAAAATCTGCTTTAAAAAAATAGCAGTGTATTTCACGCCTGCAGGTCATTTTTTGTTGTTTGTCATGGTTGCATCTTTTGCTTTGAATTACCTTCTTTCATTTTGCTTTTTAAGTCTAGCCTGACCCCTGAGCTAACCAGTTGTCCTCAGTGACCACCTGTTCGTTGGTCCACTGTAACTGGCAAAATACGGTAAACATCACTGTACATGCATATCTCAATATTCATGAATGAAAATTAAAACACCCACCTTTGACTTAGAGCCACAAGTTCAAACTAGTCGAATTGAAAAGGAGTTTTGGAAAATGTTATTATTGTTAACAATAATTCCAGTAGACAGACAAGGCAAGGCACTTTCATTTGTGAAGCATCTTTCAACAACAAGCTAATTCAAACTGCATTAATTAGGCAAAATTACAAAAGACAGAAAAGGTTTGAAGACAAGATATAATAGAATTAAAAGACAATTACAAATAGGATTTAAAAAGCGTAAAATATAATAGAAGATACAAATAAGCCAAACTTGAATAAAATGGATTAAATGAGACAATACAATACAATTACACTGCAGTGCGAGATATGAATGAAGAGTGCCAAATGTAATTTACTGAAAGGTAGCGGCAAACAAAAGGTTTTATGCCTCAAATTAAAAGAACTGAACGTCGAAGCAGACCTCAAACTTTGTGGGGAGTTTTTTGCCAAATAGAAGGACACAAAGCAGCAGAAATGAATACATCTTAATCACAATATATCTTCTTGAATACACTGCATATCCCAAATCAATGAAAGTGTCTGATCATGGACCTTTCTCTTTAATTACAGAAAAATAACACAAGCTTAAAATTTTCTCCATACAGTCTGTTCATGGCTGCATGGTGATGAAAAGCACAACCTACGTGCGAATTTGACTGCACCCAATTATCGTTTCCAGCATCAAGGATTAAAGAGCAATGTTTATATGGAAGTAAACATGTTGCCCTTTTATAGCTTTGGATGCATTCTTAGAAGTGCACAGGCTGCCAGATTCTCCAGTTTGACTATTTTGGGCCCAAAGCTCTTAGTTGCCTGCATGAGGTCAGTGATGTCCAACACACAAAAAAACCCTCCCAAAACAAATCATGCAAACGCACCGGTTACATGCAGGGTGCTTTGTGCAATAAGCTACTTACAATCTATGCAACAGCAAAGACTGGATGAGAAGTTAATCCCCCCCTCCTCACTCTGTCTCTTTCTGTCTCTCTGTCTCTATCGCTCTGTGCTTCTGTGTCTGTTTTTGGATATTTCTCTTTCTGTCTTTATCTATTTTGTTTCAACACGAGGCGAACGGCACCAAGAGTATGTGTTTGTTGTTCTGTGCATCCTCTTGGTCCCTTCCCCCAGTTTCACAGATCCAGAGCAGGAGATCACTTCAGTGCAGGTTTCCTGCCAAACGTGAGGCACGTGAGGGCAAGAGACGTTAATTACAACTAATCTGAAACAGTGCATGCAGGCCGGGGGCCAGACTCGGCCGGGTTCAACGCACCGCTTCAGAACGGAACGTAAAAGCAATCAGGGCAGGCGTTCAACATTTTGAGCCTGGGCTCAGGCTGCTGGAGCTCCTGTTGAGTCTGCAACACACACAGCGTTCCTGGTGCCTGCCCGCGACTCGATGGAGGCAATAATGGATAATGACGGTGGAAGGCATTGCTTGTTACCTCACAGCTGTTGTGTGTTTGGACTAATCACTACCCATCCACTCCCATCTCCTCTGCTCTGATTCGTTCCATATCTGCATATCTGTGCAGCCCTGTGCAGACACGCATGTCGCTCCAGCCACAGACACAAACACAGTCTTGGTTTATACGCTGCTTTTCTCTCTCCGTCCCTCTTGATTGGGACTCACAGACCGGCTGGTTGACATGGTGCATGGTACAGTAGGGCTTATCTAGGGGTGAATATCCGCCCCAGCCCTATAGCCTGCCTGTCCCCATTTTTTTTCCCCTCCCAGCGCCATCTGCGCACCGGCCAAAGCGGAAACCAGATTATCCCATGAACGCGTCATGCAGAATCAATGGCCACTCCACTTACTGCCTCCTTATGCTCCATGTGTTTTTATTTTTGGGATTGTAATTAAAATGGATGCGTTACATTGAACTAAAATTAGGAAAAAATGTACATTGATTCAACTTGTTTGTGGTTTCTATTTAAAGGCAGCATTAACGTTTTGATAAAGCCCTTGGAAGCTCTTATTCACCAATGCTTTGACTGAGATCTGAAGGTCAAAGGTGAAGAGCAGTTTAATGATATGCAGCATTTGTACAAACATATGGCTGATCCTGCCTTTGTGTGAAACCTTGCAAGGGGGTGTAAATGAATCCCTCTTGCTTACAATGGCTAACAATGTGAGTTCTTATTCCCGGGGTTGTATTTGACTCTTAAACCTCACAATTAGTTCCCAATAAATTATGGGGATAACCTTGGGGTGTGCTTATGGATGTCAACCGCCATAAAACTCAACAGAAGAAGAAGATGGGTCGAGGCTGGTTGTATGTGTGAGCGGTGGAAGACTTTTTTTTAGGAACATGGCAGACAAGGAGCTGTTTCTGTCTGGTGCCAATGTTCCTGTAATATATTTAAGATTCAACAAGTTTGCGAGACAAGTAATTTCATCTTGTGATTGGTTCGCTTGTTCCCTGTGAAAGCATCTTTGGTCAGATGGACATAACACTTACGTGGTTTGTCCCTTGTCTCTGTTTTCATTTGCAACGCAGCCGTACCAGCATTTTCCCTGAAATGTTACAAGGCCTTGAGATGGTGGAACAGATTTCCCTGAATGTCGATCCCTGCTCCCATTCACACACGACCCCGTGGAGGAAATGGCTGCAGGGGCTTTGTTCTCAATCAGCCTTTCCATATGCAGCCTCAAGATGAATGTTCATTTACACACAGTGAAGGAGAAATATTTGGCATGGAAGATGAGTGTCGCAGTGTTCACAAGTTTCTGAGGATTATTGAATCACATATATCCTGGAAGCATGTTTTGTTTAAATGCAAAGTTACCATGGGTGATTGACAACCTTCAATATGATCCACAACATCTCCTGAAGACAAAAAAAAATGATTTGTGCAAAACCTTATTATTTTTATGCTTGTGTTTCCCAAGTTCATTTTAATTGGGCATCCCTCTTCTGATTTTCAGATCATCCCCACTGTTTTTGGGGCACTCATTAGAAGGACACGTGTGGAAGAAGACAAACATGTTTTTTGTGTGGATCAATATTTGCCTTTCACAATGAGATTTGTCTTGTCGCTACCTAATTTCTGTCCTCACACAGGAGCAGGATGATAGATCTCCCAATTAGGTCTTGGGAGCCGGATCATTCCCTGTGAGTCTTCCTCTGACTAAAAGCAGAAAATACAGATGAAATTAGCTCATGCCATTTTCCTGTTGCACTGCTAATGTGTGAGTGAGTGTAAAGGACTCTGATTATAGCCTCGAATGTAAGTCCTCGCACAGCCGACTTCCCTATCAAAGAGACGTGATTTGTGAGAAGTCAATGGTGCAAATACATATTTTAGATAAACCAGGTGAACTCATTGTCCGATTAGTGGCCAAGCTAAACTAATGAGCCAGCTCTGAGAGAGATGACTAGTACGATCCCAGCTGGCTAGCCTCATAAAGCTACAGCAGTCGAGCCGTCACTGCATCGCCAAGCCCCTGCCACCACATACTTCACACTGCACGATCCCTGATAAAGAAATATGAAAGTCAACTAATTTAAAGGTGTAAATAGGATGTGCAGCACTCAGCAGCATGAAGAGGAGTTGAGATTGTTGACTAACACCTGGTTTGGAAAGCACAGCGTGAAGTCCTCTATTAACACAGCACAGTTCATTATATGAAAGCGTAACACATATGCAGTGTGTCGTGCTGGCATATTTTCATTTCAGTTCTTTTGTTGACTGCTGGGATCGTCTCTTAATATGTAATGTTATTGTTCTCAGTCCATTTATTTTATTTCTTATTTATTTCTCATTGCAATTAACCAAAGTCCAGCCAGAGAACAAGGTGATGTTCGATGTCGGGGCAAGCAGAAAGCGAGCATCTGACAGTGACGTCTGCTGGATGTTATTGGTCAGCTCGGCAGGTCAGGCAGCAGAGATAGATGAACAAGAGGTTTATAGTGAATTGGTTTTCTTAATCTCAGCAGAGACAGATAAACACGGCGGTGTACAGCAGGGCAGCGAGGATTTCCCCTGATGGCCATAGAATGGCAGTAACCCAAACGAAGAGCACAAAACTCATCTGAGAAACCATTAATTTGTTAAATCAATCTTTTAGTAATTCTGGGGATCGTGATGTATGTTTTCATGCATAGTGTTTTCCACTGAGCAACAATGAAAAGATGCGTGCAATAACACCGACCAGCCCTGACCTTCATTTGAACTGGTTGCTCTATTTTCACAGACACTGACTTGTATTGACTATTGACTCATTGCAGTGACGGTTACATTGTCCTTCTCAGCAGGATGACAAGCGTGTCATTGAGGACTGCTGGTGAATAGACTTCAGTGACATGCACCTGATTAAACTATAAGAAATAGAGGGTCAAGATCTATTAACACTTTTTCTCATGGCTGTTTTAATCCATGAACTGAAAAGGGATTGATTTGAAAAAGCCTTATAATTTAAAAAAATGACGAATGACCTGTTGTCAATATATTTCATTTATTATTCATTCCATGTTGTCGTCATTAGTTGTCAGAGCTGTTGTGAGCTTCTTGTTTGAAACTCTCTTTTCCACATCTACAGCATGGGCCTTTAACATCTAGTGACTTTAAATAATCCTGGAACCTTACATAGCGAAACTGCCACAAATAGAAGAATGACATTTCTTCTACAGTGTAAAGACCTGAGCCGCTGAAAGCAAAGGCCACCGTGTCACTACCACATGTCATGGATGTCATGGCTAACCCCTCTCCAAGGAGCCTCGGCCTTATTTTTCTCATCTGGACGAAGGATTACTGTAAAGCTCTTGGTCAACGTAGGTGCAGCAGGGAGGACCATAAGCCCCATATGGTCCAAAAATCTTCTGGCAGACCTTCCCGTCGTGTGCTCGAAACCGCATGATCGAGGCAGCTACACATGGCAGGTGACGCTGTAATCCCACCTTGATTCAGATATCAGAGATAAGGACGGCGTGCAGCCCTGTGTGGCATAGATACTCTGGCAGTTTCCTGTCAATAAGAAACAGATAAGCAGCAGCTCAAGTGCACTCAAAGTATTTGTTCACAGGTTAAATAGAATAGAACAGTCTTTATTGTCATTGTACGCAGCAATTGCACAACGAAATTAGTGGGAGCATTCTTTCCATATTGCAAAAATGCAGAATCCAAAATACAAAATTATATAAATAATAAAAGTAATAAAAACAGTCCACATGTACACTCTGACTAATGTTGCACTGTCCCATTTTAAATTGTCCAAAAGTATCCATGGGAGTTACTCCTTTGAGTTTAAGAGCCTAAACGCCCACAGATGGAAACTGTTCCTCAGCCGTTTTGTCCGGCACGCACTACTCCTGTACCTCCTGCCAGAAGGCAGAAGGTTGAAGAGACCTCAGCCAGGGTGCGACACGTCAGACAGGATCTTCCTTGACCTGCCGAGACCACGGGAGTCAGCAGTGTCTCCTAGGGAGGGCAGGGGGCAGCCGATTATTCTCTGTGCCGACCTTATCACCCCCTGCAGGGCTTTTCTGTTGCCAGCTGTACAGCCGGCATACCACACTGTGATGCAGTATGTCAGTATGCTTTCTATCGTGGAGAGAAAGTCTGCAAAGGATTTGCCTCCAGGTGACAGGCAGTCTGAGGAAGTGCAGTCTCTGATGAGCCTTTCTGACCATAAACCAAAATTGTTGGTTACCACTGGCTGCATAGGACATTTATAGTATAGTTTGTAGCATTTCAGAGTTTTACAAGCAATTTATGCTCAACCATGACAACATTGTAAATGTCCAGCAGGAGATGTGATGGAATGACACTGTTGTCCTACATTACATTATAGTATTAAGTATTATCTTCCCTGCCTGGTTGCCAGTTCATAAGGATGTGTGTGTGATGATGTGTTTTCACTGATTCAAAACAAAACACTCTTAAAAGTATTCACCTCTTTTTGTACCTTCACCTTCAATTATCTCACGCAGAGGAATAAAATACTGGTCGCACTAAAAGTTACCAAGAGTGCTTATCTGCCCAAAGCAGTAATACAACTAATGCTATAGTATAATAAAGTAATACACATTAAATGTTCATAATCTGCTGATGAATCAGCAGAGTTGAATAAAGAGATAAAAGAAAACTTTGTCAGTTTAATAGATGTGTTTTCAATTAAATGACATTAATAACATTTATAATCATTTTCTATGCTTTTATCAGCTCACTCTGAAGTTTTCATCAGTTTTATATCTGCACATTAGCACATAGAAAAGTCAAGATAAGACAGGTCTTATGGACAAATTCCATCAAAAATATGACATTTGACTGTGATATTATTATCAGATTTAAATGCACAGAACCGGGAGGAGGAGGAGGAGGTCATGAGGTAAATCCCTGCAATAGCAAATGTAATTTTTTTCCAGTTTTGATCTCCTGGCTGCAGTTTCTGGTTTCCCAAAGAGCTGCAATAGATAAAAACAGTCATGTCAACTCGGCACCAAACATCTGGACATACAATGCCATTCAGTTGAAACAGTTTGTCGCCCATTTCCCAGAAAATTGTTATTTTGTCGTGTCGTCAATCCACCTCAGCTTTACTTTCCGCTTGTTCTGATTTTCCTGCCAGAGGTCATCTAATCCCTGACTAGTGCAGGTCAAGCCCCTTAGTTATCGTCACTGCAGCTGCACTTGTTGTCCGATATACCAAAGGGGCCAAGGTTTATTCACACAAGCTTTGAAACGAATTGTAATTCCAGTCACATCACAGCACTCGGTTCAAGCAACAAACAAACAGACAATGGGTAAATTGCCAAGAGCTTTTCTGTTTAATAGATGTGAACAACATGGTGGATGGAATAATTATAACTTGCATGTCAAGTCTATTTACTCCAATTTGTAAAGTTTGTGATGAGAATTCAAATCACGATGTTTGGTGATTGCATCCTTGCTAAAGGAGCACACTTACGTTGGTTTAATAATTATCGGCTCCATAATAGTCCCATTTATGCACTAACACATTCAGTCTAAGTGTTTCATTTGCCATTGGTAGCAATTAGCTGCTAATTGCATTCAAATGACAATCATACCTTAGAGTCATTCATGGGAGTGGTCAACGACAGAACTGAAATCATAGATGCTCATCTGAGCAAGAACATATTAAAAAGGTAACAACAAAGTATTTCTCATCATGGTTCTTTTGAGGTCTGTGTAAAAGTGAAGCAAAAGGTGCAATCCACCTCCAGTGATGTTTAAGGTCAAAATGTTCTTTGCTTTCTAAATACATCTTCCTCGAGTGCCTTTGGCAAAGAGGTTCTGGAAAAGTTCACATACTGAAGGAACTGCATCACTGCAGATGAAGAGAGAAATATGAAGTGGTAGGAATCCATGACCACAGAGCTGATTTTATAGTACTAATGATGCTTTTCTTGGCCCCAGTAAATTACTGGAAAGAAAATGTTTAGCTGTACTCAACAGAATGAAGAGCCTGATGGCACAGCAGTGCAAACAAACTGCACAGCGTGGGATCTTATATGCCCAGACTATTTAATGGTCAGATATAATAGATGTAGATGAGATTACATAATATCAGTTCCCCAACGTCATGTCTTTTCTCTACTTATGCTACTGTCACACTATGCTTTAGTATTTTAACATTATCCTGTAACTCCCACTCGTGGCTGCATTTCAGCAAAACACATAGTCTTGCTTTAAGTTGAAGCCACTTATCAAGAGCGTCTCAGCAAAGATTATCTTGCCCAGTCCAGAATTGTGATCTGTGACCTTTTGGACAGATGCTGACATCTATAATTTTTAGCTTTAGAAGTGCCTTGACTTCATTCCAGCTAATTTTAAAACGGTGCCAGCTTCACATCGGGCAGCTGAGCTTATGCCCTTCAGTCATATGCATATTCCTACTCATGTTGGGATCTCAGGCTCCAGCCCAAACCAAATATGGCTTTATCTCTTGTGCAAGTGTGTCAGCGCTGAGTCGATTTTGGAGCTGCAGAAATGTTATGTGGCTGCGGCGAAAGTGGAAACATTTAATCCTGTGCCTAAATTGAACTTTTTAAAAGGAGGCCCTGCAGCCTCTGCAGGCAGAAAATCACGTTTGCTGCTTTGATTTTCAACCAATTTTATACTTGTAGTCACACATAGGAAAAATCAAAGGCTTTCTGATGAGTCAGCTCACACGCATGCACACACACACACACACACACACACACACACACACACACACACACACACGCCTTTGCATCCTTATGACCCTGCTTTTTTTGCGTCTTTCGAAACAGCGTGAGTCATCACAGACTGGCTGTAAAATCAGATTTCACACTTTTTAAAGATGTAAACACTGAGCACACTCATCCCCAATGCGGCTACGAGAGAAAGGAGATGGAGGAAGTCCGTCTTACATTTCAGAGCTGAGGAGCAGAGGGACGGCGGGATGAGGTCGAGCGCAGAGAGCGACTGCACAGAAAGTCTCAGCGGCTCCATCCAAACGCTTGCCAAGTCAAACCAGATTACATTTTGGACAAGGAGAAAATCTTGTCACCCCAGCTCAAGAGACCCAGTAAAGATCTCTCCAGCTCTCTCTCTCTCTCTGTCTTCCTACTCTCACCAGCTCCTCCCTCCTGCTGTGCCACTATTTCACATTCCCACATATGAAATCTGTCTGCACTTTCCAAATGCTTTGTCGTACCATCTGAGAAGCAAACAATGTTGAATGAGTGCTTTTTGTAATTTACACTGGATGTTACCATATCTGAAGTGGGATATTCAAAGCAACCCATTTAAATGCAAAATACTCCCTTCTGTTTATAACGCTCATGATTACAGTTGTTTATTCCTCCCTCTGGCTTTGTGTTGTAGAAAAGAGAGAATCATATTTCACAAGTGAAAAAAGAGGAGCAAGTGACAGAGAGACAAAGACAGAAAATACCTTTTAGGTACTAATTTCATTCGGATGGATTCTTTCGTCTCTCTGTCATTTTCTCAGCGTTACAGATTGCCTTATCTGAATGTCTTACATAAAAGACTTCTCTGGTTTGAAAACGGCTTGAAAATGGTTTGAATTTGGTTAAGTGGCGCCATCTTGTCAAAGCTCAGGACACTTAGCTGAAGCCTTGATGGAAGATTTGCTTTCATAAATTACGTTATTACAATATATATTGAACATGAAGCCTGACAGAACATGCACTTGTGACACTGTTGTGACAGACATACATTGTTTCATTTACTTACAGAAACTGGCAGAAATAAGATTATATAGTTGTATCTAACCTTGGGAGCCTACAACACAGTAATAAATTCACCTGCAGCATAATTGTCTAATCAGTGTTGCTTTTCTCCATAAATGCTTTGAATGCACATAAACACCACATGATTTAGCTGAACACCTGCAACAGCATACCAATGAACATATTCAACCTGCCTCTACAGGAACACTGAATTCACTTTTCAGCTGAAAATTGAGGCAGAACAAAGGCAGTGGTCTGCCAAAGTCCTCCACGATTTCTAACATGACCTCGACCTCCTTGTCTCTCTTTTTGTCTCCCTACTGTTTCTGTCCCTTTGTGCTTCTCCATCCTCCAGTTTGATGTCAGGCCTAGCTGCCCTGGACGCCAAGTGCTCCAGCCGCCTGGGCATCATGACCATCTCCTACTACCTCTGGACCACCTTTGTTGCCGTGGTCGTGGGCATCGTCATGGTGTACATCATCCACCCGGGTGGAGCTGCTCAGAAGGAGGACTCTGAGGACAGCAAGAAGCCAATGACCAGCTCTGCCGACGCTCTGCTGGATCTCATTCGGTAAGAAACTGTCACATATCTCTTATTACATATTCAGTGTGGGCCATCATCCAGATGTGAGGTGCATGAGCAATGTCACCTTTTCACACACGCAAGCAGAGAGACTGACATGCACATGACTTGCATTGATATACGGTATATTCATGACAGTACATTGCAAACTATGAAGCAGGGACAGGGGGACATTTTTACTATTTCACTTTTTGCACTTTTATATTACACTTCAAACATACCAAAACAGAAGCAATAAACACTCAAATAACTGTTAAATGTGCTGTTATGCCAGCACTAAGATTGAAAATAAGATGATAGTATTTCACTCAGTATTGATGTCTATGGCCCTTGTATGAGTGTGGGTGGGCATGAGGGGGGTGGCCGTGAAAAGAAAAACACTATGAAGGGGTGCCATTGTTTAAAAAGTTTGGGAACCACTCTTCTGTACATGATGGCGTCATTCTTTGGATTCTTTGGAGTCTCTTGTTTCTCTTTTATATGTTGGAGATGTACCAAAAAGCACAATGGTATTCAAGATCTCAGAGACCACAAGATAAATCCGAGGGTATAAGAAAATGCGATTTGCGATTTGTAAATTTCTTGCTCTGCGTGCTGCCTCCTGAGGACTGAAGTCAGGGAAAGGCAGGAGGTCAGAGCGTAAAGCCCCGAGCCTCGTGTGCCAGTGGGTTATTGCGCTAAGCTAATTAGAGCTTCTGAAGGATGGAGTGGGTGTGTTTGAGGTGAACCTGGGTCAGCCCAGCAAAGACAAACATGACGGCGTAGGCCTGAGAGCCACTGTGTCAGTGTGACAGTCGGTCAGTGGGGTAAAGTCAACGGCCTGTGACGCCATGAAATTTATGACGCTATTTCATTACAAACCATAATTTTAACAGGGAAAATAATTCATGTTTAGTCATTTAAAAGTTGTTTTTTTTGTCTTCTGTTGATGTTGGTGTTGTTTTTAATATATTTGACTTTTTAAAAAAAAATCATACTAAGAATAAATTATATTTGAATGACTCACCTTCAATCACAATGTAAAAAAAGGGGAATAATAAAGCCATGAAATCCAACTATGCGCTGATCATGTGGCAGAGGTGAAGCTCTATCGTTCACGGGATCTCAGTGCATGTGTGCGTGTGTATGTGTGTGTGTGTGTTTCACAGAGCACAGCTGTGCTTTGGATTTATCTCACAAAGCTTCTTTACAGCCTTCATCTATCATGCAGGCATACTATATCGGTACACTCGCAAATGGGCCCAACTGTCTGAAGCCGTGTGTGTGTGATAAGTATGTATAATGACCACGGTATGTATGAATATGAGCATACTTGGATTTATTAGGGGCTCTGGGGTCAGAGTGGTTCATTAGCCTGCTTTGCTGTGTCTTAGACACAGAATAGGCTGTTGAATGGCTAAGTGGTCAAATCCCTGCAGAATACTCACTATTGTCTACTGGGTTGCACCATATTGCCCCTGTATATCTTTGCCATATGTCTTTTAAGTCACTCTGTTGAATGCACAAGCTGTAAAATATGCTTTTTAATCTCTGCATCTGAAATGTGCTGCTTGAGTTTTCACTGTGATTTGATCTCTGTGTTGACGTGGGATTTACAGCCAGTGCTAATGCAATGCTGATTCAGCTGTGATTGGCTCACAGCTCTGCGTAAAGATTGCTCCATAATTTATCTTACTCGACAGTCTGTAGCTAAAAGGCATCAATCTGCAACACAAACAAAAGGTGCTTCATATAGCACTCATGTTTGGGATTTGATTTCTCCATTGATAGAGCAGTGTCGCTGTTTGTTCAATGTAAATCCAACTCTCTACTGTCATTTATTTATTCTTGTAGGCAAATATTTGTATTTTAGAGTTTGACCAAAGTGCAATTTATTATTTGAAATAAATTCAATTGGCAGGAGAGGACAAATATTAAAAACTATTTTTAGAGTCATCATGGGAAACTTCCCAGCATGCAATGAAAGTCTCATTTTACGTGCTCCTGCATCGCTTCCAGTGTTTGTGCACTACAGTGTTTCCACTCTTTCCACACTTCAAATGCTGTTAGTTATTAAGAACAAGATGTTGTGCACGATTCATCCCTAATATGAAAGTATACAGTGGAGTGGCCCAGGTTCGGCTGAGTGAGAAAATCACAGACTTGACTCCTCGGTCAGGACAGTGAACCTCAGTTTGCATTGACAGATCTTTCCAAACATGATCACGTGAAAACACAAGAGTGCTCCTGCATGTGGTCACATCTAAAAAGAATATAAGAGTTTAAATAGATGCCCCACCTTTGATAAAAAATGTTTGGCCTTGTTTGAAAAATCAGTTTCAAATTATGTTGATTTAATTTGAAAATATTTAGTGTGAATCATTACTGCAATCTTTTTTTTTATAAATTGAGTCATGTTTATTTTTTCTGTGTAATCCTTTAATCAAAACTTGAAAAATTAATCCACTCCAAAAATGTTCATTTGAACTACATGTAAGGTTTTAAATATCTCAAGGATGCTTCAGTCCACTCTTTTTGTTTTATTGCACTATTACATTGGTCTTAGTTTGTTGTAAAACACTTTTTATTTTTTTTAATATATTAAATTCATTACTATTAGCGAATGGGCTGTATTTCTATACAGTGCTTTAATACCATAGAGCTTTACAATGTGTCTCTCAGGCAGTTGTTCAGTATCTTGCTCAAGGACACTTCATATGTGTCACAACTGAGTCACAACTAACCCTAATCCTAACCCTACGAGCAGTAATAGCAGTAATAGCATCACCTATGAAATGATCACTCCTGCATCATCATCATGTGCATTTGTTGTGTTTCACGTTGCTGGCCTTCTCCTCTGCCATGTGAGAGAGCTACAGGCATCGTAAACTGTGCACAATGGTCCCATTTAATTATCTGATCTGAGCAAACGCATATAAGAAAATCATTGACCTATGTGAGAATAAAGTATTTGTCTATTATCCACACAGTGCAAGGTCTGAATCCTGTCCCAGCTCACAAGGAGCAAGACATGGAGTAAGCCCAGGACAGGTGACCATCACAGCACTGGAACATATGGACACACCAATACTCAGTCTGACACCTACGAGGAAATTTGAGTGTGTTTAGGCTAATTTGCACATCTTTGGAGTGTGAGAGGAAGACAGAACAGCAGCAGGAAAGCCACACTGCACTAGTGCTATCACTGTACATATAAGCAAACCTAGAGTACTGTGTATAAGAACAATATGTAATGGGTCGAATCTGTTCAACAAGCTTTCATCTCAGCTTTGTCTCTGAGGGTTTTTGTGCATCCATTTCCCACTTCAGATATATATATTTTGCACTTTTCCACTCACTTTGCTCGTGTTTCCTTTTTCTACCCTCCTACTTCATCTTTAGGTCCCCCCCCCTTCCAGCTCCTCGGTCCTGCCTCCCTTAATTGACCTAGCAGAGAAACGCTGGGCTATTTAGAGAAGCTATTGTAGCACCTTCCTACTATCTGAGCTTCATGTGTGAAAATAATGAATTTTCATCAGCCTAGATCAATGCAGAGAATAAAAAAAGCATTGACTAATTGTGAAAACTATTAGGGCCAGCTGGGCCTACTCTTTTCACAAGGAACTCTAATGGACTACATATTGAATTGATGCCAATAACAAAATGCATGCACCATGATGGACGTAAGAATCAAAAGAGGGATTTTAATTTTCAAAGAGAGACGAGATGCAGATTCTGCAAGTGACAAGGTTGTCTTGCTGGGTACTTTGTGTATCTGAGCATATTGCATCTGTCATACGGCTGCATGATAACATCAATAATTCTGTTTCAAATCCAATTTCAAAGCAATAGATAACATCTTTCTTTATACTGAATGACGTCTTGAATCAGCCACTGAGTCCGGTGTTTGTTACTCATTGTGACAATGTGAGTGTTTGCGACCACGAAGGAAAATTATTTTATTATTATTTTATCTAACTTTTGAATACCTGCTCATGTATGTCTATTGGCGTATATTCATCCACTGAAGCGCTTTAACATTTCTCAAAATTATCTTCCGCAGCAACATGTTTCCAGCCAACCTGGTTCAAGCTACTTTTCAACAGGTAAGCAAACATCTTTAAGGCAAAGACACACTAAAAAGAAAAATATAAAAAAATATATGTTTCAAACACAAAATAAATCTCTAAAGCTCACCAATGAACATCTTATATATCGTTTGTTTTATCCATACAATAACCAAAAATGACAAATGTAAGGCTAGCTGTTCCCCCTGTTTTCAGTCCTTATGCTAAGCTAAGCTAACTGGTTGCTCATATTTAGCATACAGACATGCTGCATAAAACTTCTCATCTAACCTTTGACAAGAAGGCAAATATGTTTATTTACCAAAATGTCAAACTAATCCATTAATACTCACTATTGAGGCAGCAGTATTTCATATTTCCTCTTTTACTGTGTAATTCTTTGTTTCCAATTATTAAAATGATATGTTAGCATGTAGAAAAGTACATCTGTGACCTGTCAATAAAGTGCTGTCAATTTTATCTGAAAACATAGAAACAGAGTATAAAATAACACTGTCTACTGCCTTTAATGTCACCTCATTGCTACAATGTGAATCATTCTGAACAATTGAAATGTCAACACTTTTGATATGAGCCCACATGTGTCACTATCATGTGATAATTTGTCGCTTTCAACATCTCAGTCGGTGTCACGATTACTGCGTTCATGTTTGAGGCCTGCGCTCTGCTTTGTTTTCAAGTATCGAACCCAGAGAGTCCCAGAGCTCATCCCCAAACCCACGGTGGCCCAGCTCCTGGATGAGACCACCACTCGCAGGGTCTACATCTACGGCATCCAGGACGACAACGGCACAGATGTGCAGAACTTCTCCCTGGATCTCACGCCACCGCCCGACGTCATCATGAAAACGTCACCCGGTACCAGCGAAGGCATGAACGTGCTGGGGATCGTTATTTTTTCTGCCACCATGGGTAAGTGGTTGGCATGGATCCTGCACACACATGATTATACATATATAAATATGTACAGAATAATTACAAAATTGAAGTCTTGGCACATGCACATCTTTGCATAATTAGACATAAATAGACATGTGTTGCACTCCCATGAGGAAGGCAGAGTAGAAAATAAATGATAAATAAAAGACATTCTCATCAATTTACATTGTTGAAAGCATCATTGTAGGCACATGGTTGATGCATTCATCAAATTATTTATGCAACATACTGTATGTTGTGTTTTTTTCTTCAACCCAGGAATAATGTTGGGCAGAATGGGACCCAATGGAAGTGCTTTGGTCAACTTCTGCCAGAGTTTGAATGAGGCAGTTTTGAAGATTGTTGCCATTGTCATCTGGTAAGAGATGTATCTTTAAACAACATCAAAGTCAAAGTTCATCAAAGTTTAAAAAAGTGAGCTGTTTTACAGATACTGGTAATAATTATGAAACCAAAATAGCATTAGGAATTTCTCATTTTTACCTTGGCTTTATGGATGGCAACTTGTCTGTTGCTTGGTAAGTTTGTCCAGCTGATGAATCCTCATGACTTTGGCGATCTCCTGACTTTTCATGTAGCACCACCAGCAGGTCAAAAATTCACTTATCCAGTGAAATATTTCAACATCTATCTGATGGATTGGCAGAGAGTTTGCTCACATTGTTCCTCGCCGATGTATCTCAATGACTTTGGAGAATGTGTCTCAGCAAATATTGGGAATATTGTCATAAAATTTGGTTCAGGAATTCTTGTCCACCTCAGGATTAATTAGAATGACTTTGGTGATTCCTTTGACTTCTGATTTAGCAACAGGTCAAAAAAAATTTGGCAAATCTGACCACATAACTTTTAATGGCAATCACATGAGCCTTAGCTGTACTTACCAAATGGTGAACATGGTAATCATTATACCTGCTACCTGTTACCTACCTTCCGTCAGGTATTTCCCCTTTGGGATCGTGTTTCTGGTTGCCGGTAAGATCTTGGAGATGGACGACCCTTCAGCCATGGGGAAGAAGCTGGGTTTTTATGCCATCACGGTGGTAATGGGCCTGGTGCTGCATGGCCTGTTCATCCTCCCAGCCATGTACTTCTTCATCACTAAGAAGAGCCCCATCGTTTACATCAGAGGCATTCTGCAGGCCCTGCTCATCTCCTTGGCCACTTCCTCCAGGTAAAAGTGGAGCGTCTGTCTTTCACAATAAAAGATTTAATTGGATTTCTTTATGTTTGCATTCATTTATGAATGTGAGGACTGAATGTCTTCATCCAAACGTGTGGAGAATAAACCTGCGTATTATTTGCCTTTGTTTACTTTCCTGTATAGGATGAAAGCAGTTATTAAATGAGGCCACCTGAGGCTCTAATTGAGTCTCCAAGAAACACATAAATGAACGCTTTTCAGAAAACGTAATTATTTGTATATATTAAATGTTTCCATCAAGATTCTTACCGGAACAACTTGAGTGCAATGAGTGCTGTCATAGAATAATAATAAACTAACTAAGGTTCAGCAAAAAAAAAACTTGCATCTAAGAGAGTCATGGTCAGAGTAGATTTGCTTTTATTGCAGCAGAAGCTATGCTTTGCTCCTGTAAATGGGTGAGATAATGGAATTCACCTTGAATGAAATGGATGTTTGTTGGGTTCCACAGTGACCCTCTTAACCTCATACTGCACCTCAGGAGTTTGGCCTCTCAACAGTTTTGACACAGTCTTTCACAATGAAATCAGGCCAGTATAGATATACAATGACAAATGAATATATCAGTTTCAGGCAGTTTCCTAAGACTGTGTGTGTTTTCTGAGAGAGTCCTCACCAAGAAAACTGATACTCGGAATACTGCAACGAAAGATTTGCCTTTGTGTGTGACTCACAACACAACATTTGTCACAAAGGAGGCTCATCATCTGTAATTATTTTAATTTTAATGCAGCTCTGCCACGCTGCCTATCACCTTCAAGTGCCTCCTTGAGAACAATCACATCGACAGACGCATCATCCGCTTCGTGCTGCCTGTCGGGGCCACCATCAACATGGACGGGACAGCGCTCTACGAGGCTGTGGCAGCCATCTTCATCGCCCAAGTGAATAATTATGAGCTTGACTTTGGACAGATCATCACGATCAGGTAAGGCTCACTGCCTTTATTGGCTTTTCGCAGTGAATTTCATGAACTATAATAAATGTCAGCAGGCGAGGGAGGTCAAACAAGGAAGGACAGCACACTGGCTCCTTTATGAAATATCTGTTATGAGAGCAAACTGCTGAACCTTTTTCTGTGGATTCGGAGAGAGATTTCTAAAGCCTTGTATTTTTTAATTTAACCCATCACTCCAGGGTTACCTTCTAACTTCTAATTTGAAAGACGTTTATCTAAAGAAAGATGCTATTCATTTGTATTATGAGAATGTAGAACCTTTTTTCTCATTTAATTCTCAGCAAGCTAATGTCAAATTATTGCTTTGAAATGATTAACATCAACAACTTGGACAGATTCTTATCTCAACAGCAATTTTGCAAATGAGGGAACTTTACAAAATCGGACAACATAAGAAAATTTCAGCCAAAAATTGATGCAGGCACACTGTTTTGAGTGCAACATGTGAAATAATCTAACGTCACACATTTAGTTTAATTCTGAATTAATAAAAAATATTATGGGATTTGCCAGATACACATATATGTAAATGTCACAGAGATTACGCCTCATATGAGCTTCTTAGTCTGATCTGATTTCTGCTAAATCAGTCTGGAAGCCCCGGGGACACAGACAGACAGACAGACAGACAGACAGACAGAGACAGACAGAAACACCAACAGTACTCCACCCACCATCTCTCAACCACATTACCTGTGGCCCGCCCCAGGTTTGGGAGAATGGCCCGTCCCTTCTTTGATTCCTACTGATTCCTACAGTCCTACTGTAATAACATTAAGCAGGCCTCTCCTCACGACTGCGGTCTGTGCCTATTCCCTCATAATCCCCTGGCGGTAAAACCCATATGACCTGTATTACTCATCTCCCTTGTCACGCCAGAATTATAATAATTTTTCCCCCTCTCTGCGTCCTGTTCCCGTGCCGTTTGGCTGCTGACCATGGAGCTGTTCCATCTGCATGCTAACCCAACCCCACCACGCTCATCCCGGCCTCGCAGAGGAACAGTTTGTCAGTTCGTGCTCAGAGGTCCAAGGTCTCGGGCAGAACATCGGCTCAATCATTCTCCCGACATCTCCCATTCTCCCCACACCATGATGGAATAAATATTCAAATCCTAATATTAGATTGTTGGATGAGCATTTTAGCAGCATTTTGCTGGTTGATGTCAGGCCAAATTTAATTACTTTATATGTTTTGGGGTATCTCATCTGCCAACCAGGCAATATAAGCCAAAAGTTCCCAACCCCAGGAGTGCAGTCTGGTACTGGGCCTTGAGACTTTTTCTAAAAGTGCCACAAGGAAACCATATGCTTTGGCAAAAAACCCAAAAAATATATAACTGTATAGGTTATTATAGGTAATTCTTACTGGAAGTACCCCTTGGCTAAAAAAACATCCGTGAACAGCAACTGTCAATGTCAATTATAGTTGAATAACTGTAACTAGGTCTGTCAAGTTTTACATTTCTCCACATGCTGAAATGGAGTCCATGGGGGCCGTAGTAAGAGTGATATCTGGAGGGTGATGTCTATTTTTGGCTTTTCCAAACCAAAAATGCAAGAGCAAAAGTGTAAAGAATGGATTAAACAATGTTTTTAACAGCATACGCTGCAAATACAGGCATGCTTCCACTTCTACCAGAGAACTACCTACCTAGCTGGATGACACATAAGCAAACAGTCAGTTGCCTTGAACTATGTGCTGCAATTCTCCTCATCACTCCTTGCACGCCCTGGACAAAAATATACCTATTGTGGGCTAAAATGGCATTAGAATCAAGGTAACCATTCCACCTTTCAGCCTTCAGCAGCACATGAAATCTGCGTGTACCCAAATGTCACACGGTCACAGACCTTTTGATAGAAAAAACGCCTGCGGTGCAAAAGTGGTTCTTGTAAGCTGGCCACGTGTTTTGTGTGCAAAACATCAATCTGCAGTAGCTGTCACATACATATAGTGAAGTAAGAAGTACAATATTGGACTTTGAAATGTAGGGGAGTAGAAGGACAAAGTAGAATACTTCAAAACTGTACCTTCCACCATTGTCCACATCCACTTAATTGTTTTTTACTAATGCACTAATGCACCTCTCACAAACCACTCTTCCATCTTCCCATGAAAAGTGAATGCATAATAAATCCTCCTCTGTCTCCTCTCAGTATCACCGCCACTGCAGCCAGCATCGGGGCCGCTGGTATCCCACAGGCCGGACTCGTAACCATGGTGATTGTGCTGACCTCTGTGGGTCTGCCCACCGATGACATCACCCTCATCATTGCTGTTGATTGGGCTTTGTAAGTAAGGGTTAATCGCTCCATCATGAATAGCTGAACACAATCAAAGACACCAATTAAGTGGTTATGACATGTAAACACATTTTAATCTCCTAGCTGGTGTTTATATGTAGATGCAATCACCAGTATACACCACAGTGCACAGGTGCCATACTCGGTGTATTGGGAATATTATAAGCAATGCAGAGGCTTATAATATTCAGTGAACCAAATGACAACAAACTCTATAAGCACTAAGGTCTGCATGTTTTTCAGATTATGGATCATATCTTATTTCCTCAGGCTTCATTAACACTGTTGACAACTTTGATCCTTTAGGGACCGATTCAGGACTATGGTGAATGTGATGGGGGACGCCCTGGCCACAGGCATCATGGCTCACATCTGCAGAAAAGATTTTGTCAAAGAAGGGGAGCAGGTGAGACCATGCAAGGCCAAATCAGTCAATTCTGAAGTTGCAAATCATTCTTTTATCCTTGATTGTGTTTAGGGTTAGTTATCTTAGTTTAAAGGACAAATAGGAAAGTGGTTTATGGTTTATTATAGATAGATTATTTATAATGCGTGAAGATCAATACATATCTCTGTATGTGCACTGCAACTGTGAAACAAGAGTTAGGAGAAGATTACCTTAGTTTGAAACCACAATTTATTGTTTGTACTTTTTGACAAAGTGAATTTTCACATTGGGCAATTCATGAAAATTTTCATTACTGAACCATTTGTACCGTCCATGATTATTATAATTAAGTTGAAACATTACACATAGACACTTCCTTGTGTCATTTGCAAATTTGCATCTAATCATGTCTTTCTATTGACTTTGTATGTAATGGCGCCATCTCTAAAATTCACTCCACATTCTGTCTGAACACACAGTCGGGCTAGCTTTACATTCCTTATGCTAAGCTATGCTAAACATAGCTCCATTGTGAAAACACAGACATGGGAGTGGTTTCATATTTTTCTAAGAAATATTTCTTTATGTAATCCTTTAATGTGTCTTACCAACATGTGGGCACTGAACCACATTAGATTTTACTATAAACAAAACATTTATTATGGTGGAAAACTGATTTCATTCCCTACATTTCATCAAGACAACAGGCTAAATATACTGCCATAGGAAATTGTGCTGGACATCGATATTTACCATTAGTAATAATGCAAAAGCGTTTACTCTTTCATCATTTGGAGAAAAAAGCTCAAAATAGTGGAACAAGCGGCAGGAGAATAAATTTCATCTTCATCATCATTAACTTGTCATTGTGCCATATCATGTCATATCCAACCTTGGATTTTTTTTTTTTTTTTTGGTATGAAATATATATTTGAAAATTGAAAATCAGGTCAGTTTGCTGCCTCACATGTGAATTGCCTGCTTATTAACTTCTTCTTCATCTTCTCCTCCATGATCTTTGCATCCACCAGGTGCCTCTGATCTGTGAAACTAAACCCATGATAAGCATCCAGCAGATGATGACCTACCAGAACCAGAAGAACGGCTGCTACCAGCCGCCTCCTCCGGGCAGCAAACAGGACCACCTCTCCCCGGATGTGGCTCGCCTGATCCAGCTGGAGGAGGGGATCCGGCCAATCGAGAAGAAGAAGCACGCCCACTCCTCTCACCACAAGAGAGAGCACAGGGACAAGGACCACTGTTCCGTTGATATGAACGGGCTGGAAACTAACGTATAAAACCAGCTGCTCTGAAAACAGCTCCTGGCTCGTCCACAGCTGCAGGACTGAGTACATAAGACAAATTAAAGATTGAGGTGACTAACTTTACAGGCTTTTCTCCTCCGAGAAGCAGAGCGGCAACGAGCGGATGAATGCAGATGACCCTGGGAGAAAAAAACAAAAAAGACGATTTTTTTTCTACATAACCTAAACAATGACCCACATTTGATTGTGTATGTTTGTGTGAGTGTACATATTTATCAGAGATGTATTGTTTGGTACCAGCAGCGGCCATGTGCTGCTCTAGCTGACGGACGTTTCAAGCCGGAGAACTGATCCTGTTCAAGGTTTCACAAACATCCTCCAGGATCTGAGTCAGCCCGTCTTGAAGGAGCAGACATGCACAACAAAATAGTTAATATCAGATATAATTAAAGGAACCCATCCCTCTGTGGACTGTGGAAAAAAAACATCCACTCATATCTCTTTTTTTCATTATGATCTGGTTTGGTATATTTTTAGCGTAATAATGGTTGGGGGTTTTTTTGTACATTTCTTTTTTTTTTGTCATTCTGTTCTCTATAATGACACTCAGGCAAAATGTTGCCTGTTGGGAAAGTTTTTTTTCCAATAGATTCACTGACGCACAACACAGAGACAAAGTGGGACAAAAGGAGATAATTGAGCTCTAATAAGAAACCTTTATTTTAACAGACATATGCATAAGCCTATTATTCATGATTATCCAAATTCTCTCAGCAACACCTCTCCCTACACTTCTCTGCCTTGTGGTCCTGGGTCTAAGTGGGTATTCTGCCTCATGCCTGCAGTACTGTACGGTCGTCGCCAGAATCAAGACAAAAAGGTGACGACGAGAACGAAGACGAGTGTTTGCCCTCATGTTGACATCATGTTACGTTGTCTTTGCACCCCATTGTATTCCCTCTTTGCCTTAAACGACCAAAGGAGAAGCACACGGGACAAGTGCGTTACCGACGGACACGGCGAAACAACACAAGGTCACACTCTGAACTCTGTCCATATGTATGTGATATATGCTGTACATGTATGTATTTGAAAAGTTAAAACACGTAGATTTTACTACCATGTCGGTATGTTTCAAGAGCTGCCACTCTGTATTTGTTAAAAGAAACATTTCACTGTAGTCCAAAATTTATAAAAATGTACCAACTATGTAAAGAAAAAAAAGACAACATCAAGAAATGAAAATTATATGAAAATTGTACAAATAGTTTACTGTTGGAGTTTTTTTTCATGGTTTTGAAATATGAGGTTTGAGTTATAAGAACTGCAGGTGCAACAAAGGTGTCTGACTAAAACTGCAAAAGTGCAAGTATTTCACACTTCATTCAGAAATATGACGAGCTGCATCCTCTCTCTCAAAGACATGAAGAAAGAAAGCAGCTGTTTCCTGTTAACTAATGAGCAAACGTAGTGTTCAAACATGAATAAATCCCTGTGTACACTCGAGTCATCCCAGCCAGCGAAAGTAAAGAGAAGTGATCAAAAGAGTCCTGGTTCAATCCAAGCAAAGTGCACTTGAGAGCAAGGAAGCTTATTAAAATCTGCTTGGATAAGATCCTCATATTGATGTGAACTACTGTACTTAGATCCACTCTAAAGAAGACCATGTCAATAAATGATTTCACAGACTTCAGTACAACAATAATCTTATTGTCATGGCTGGCCAAAGAACCTAATGTAACTCTACCTGGCATGGGATTTCCTATTCAAGATACTTTTAAGTATATTTATTTTGCAGTTTCTAAAACAACTTACATTTTATTATACCTTGCAATACATTTTATTGAATGTGTAATCATCGTGGGAATAACCACAGAAATCCATTTTCAAAAGCAAATATATATCCTTCTAAGGTTGCATAAACATGAAGGTTGCAGGTCTTAAAGTGTGCTACAAGGTGTAATTTCACCGTTCAATCTGCTGATTTAAAGCAAAAGCTCTGAGCAGGAGCAACAACAGCAGCCTTGGAGCAAGACTGGGTTATAAATGTCTGACAAACACCATTACCAAGGCAACCTCAGAGAACAAATTGCAGGAACTGTATGCAATCGCCAACACAGTGACGATCAGATGGGCCGTTATATAAAGATGTACTTTATCTACATTATGTGGATGATACAGACTGAAAAAACAAAGCTTAACCTTACATTATACCAGTCAATCATGTCTGGTATTTCTCCCAGGTATGATGATCAAGTTAAAAGTGAAAAGATGACATTAGTGGGTTTCTGTTTGGTTTGGTTTTCTTTTTTGTGTGAAGTTCAGACAGGATGGACATGACATGCTCCTGCTCCCCAACATCCTGCATCCCTCTCATAAACAAATACACACATACGTATTACAGTTTTTCTACTGGACACAGAATGTAGGGACACTAATATGCGTTGACATCAATTTAAACATCTACTATAATTAAAAGCTCCTAATCTTCAAGATAAGATCAAGATTTCATTAACTGCAGTCCCCATAAGGTTTAGATACAGATATCCTGTCAAAACCACAACAGAGCTCTGGGCTTGCTTCTTTTATCAAGCCTACTGAAGTAAAACTAGTTTGGATAATTAATGTGCTTAAACTTTAAAGTGAGACAGCCGGTGTGTAACTTCTGAAAGACGATAGATCACAACCTTTTTCTCACAAACGAAAAGCTGAATTCATGAGCAGTTAAAAATGCACTCTTGCTCAATTCCATGCGCTCACATCCTTACTTGCTATGCTGAGCTTAGCTAATAGATAGTTCAGCTTGTTCGTTAATGTTATCAGTCTTTAAATATATATTACTGTGCAACTGTCCATTCACTGACATTTCAGTGGTTTTATCACAAAAACTAAAACAAGAAGTAAACATAGCAAACCTCATCTGCTTGTCATCCCACTCGCTCGGGTCAGGTCTTTAAAGCAACTGACTCAAGACAGTCCACTGTGCTACAGAGAAGCCAGGTCCCTCCCTTTCCAGTGAAACATCATGGGAAGTTATTTCAGAAAAAATACGTACAGTCGACAATTAATTTTTTGATCCTGTTTGAATTATGTGAATGTATGTCTGTCATCAGTGTAAGTTTATCAAGATCAATAAGTCACATAGCTGCAGTTCTCAACATGGCCAGATTTGATTTTCACCTCTTTTAATACTTTTTCCATCATTGTGGAAGAAGGAGGTGAAATGACGGCCATGTTGGTGACGTATAAGGTTCACTGAGTGATTTCACACAAAACTCAATGGTATGCATTACAGCCTCTTTAAGAATTCAGAACCCCCCCCCTCTTAATTTCAAAGACGTCTCAAACAGGCTAATGGAATCAGGAGGCGTTACCAGTGCAAGAGCAGATAAAAGGGTTTGGAAAGCTGTGGCTTCTGTGAGGGACATAAATTGTTGGAAAGGCTGCAGTGACAGTTCAACTCTTTTGACTCACAGCACAATTAGCTCCTCTATGATTGTGTGTAATTATTACGCTATTGGATATCTTGGTCCCAATGTCTGAAGAAAGAACATGTCATCGTTTGTTTGACTGGGTACATTTCACAGTCTAGCTCTGACTTACACTTATTATATGTCTGCAAGAAAGATGCCACTCCACACCGAAGTGTCACTCACTGACAACTGTCATGTTTTTAGTTGCAGCAATTATTTTTTCAGACGTCTCGTCGGCTGGCGGTGAACTTTGGTGGTTGCTTTTTACTCAGAAGTTCTGAACAAATGTCAAACACCAAGCCTTTGCACAATTTATGGTTTCATTCAAATACAGTATATCCAATATATATTTTTTCTTTGTCTTTCTAGGAAAGCTTTGAGCAGAGGTTATTTATTCGAGCACAGGCTGAGCTCCTTAAGTTGACTTGAGGCGAAACAAGCCTGAAAATCCTCAGCTAACACCAGCCCACTTCACCTCATCCCACCCTTGTTACAGTATATCTCCTAAAGACCCATTAGCCCACTGCTAATGGTCAGCGAGACAAGCCAGCCATGCAGCTTGGGCGCAATCTGAATATTACCATTCAGGCCAGCCGGCCACCTGGCACAGGGACAGGATGTGGGGTGGGCTGAAGGGAGTTGGCCGGATAGGAGCAATTAGGAGCGCAGGCTGGATCTGGCAGAAGGCGGACAGTGGGCCGGGGGGATGTGGGTGGGGGGTGACAACAGGGAGAAGTCCGGATCAACTCAAAAATAAATAGGCAAATGGAGGGAAAATGGAGAAAGAGGGAAGTAGGGCACAAAGGTTGAAAAAAGACTGACAACCAGTGAAAACCTAATAGTGGATACTGATGTATGGGTGAATAACATAATCTAATTTTTAATAGTACTGATGATGTTATGCACTTTCTTTCAAACCTGATGTGTGTATAGGATTTAAACAAACATATGATGTCTTACTCCAAACAAATACACTCAGTCTGGTGGAGTCTGTTGGAATCCGGAGGCCAACAATTTTGTATGTTGTTTAAAAAGCCTTGAAACATCTCTCAAGCGTACAGAAAACACAGCCTTGTAAAATAAATAAACAAATCTTGGGGAAAAATTCTGGAAGAAATGTACAGCGTTGATATTTGTTGTCCAGGCTCTGAGGCCGTCACTCCCCATAGGTAAACACCAAGCTCAGCACCGCAGCGAGTGAAGATCGGAGATCCTAAAACAAAATCTTCTGATGACACTGCCCAGTAAATAAGCTCACGTATTGCTTCAGCTCACTGGTACAATTTTTATAAATGCCTATTTTTGGTGAGTTCATTAACAACAAATAGTAAAGCTATCAGGGAATCAGTCTGCAAGTTAAGATTTCAGAGTGCAGGGACATGCGGAGAAAAGCTTTTGAGTAGAAGCAAACCCACAAACTTTCACATAATAATCATCAGAATTCTGTCCTTATATTTGAGCACATTGTGAGGAGTGACAAAGTCAGACACCAACCAGACCAGCTACCTTTAAGGGGAAAAAAACTTCAAAAGTTATTATTGTCAGCAAATTATTTATTTTTGAAAAATTAGCAATCATTAATCTAAAAATTAATAACTGCAATCATTATATACAGGTGAATATTCTATATAAAATTATCTATGAAAACAGTTGAGGCCAAAAATGGCTTTAAACAACAAGCTCAGACAGAAATTAGAGGCACGTTCAGTGTTTTGACTACATGACTAATCAAACACACAGGAGCATCACATACTTTTGAAATTTGCACATAAGCAGCTCCTCAGGACTCACTGGATGTTTCAGAATTTAAATCAGACTTAAAGATGATGGGTCAGTAAAACCTAACATGGATCTTAAAAATTCTGTATGCAGTATGCTCTGAGATCAAAGTGGCAGCTAGCATTGAAACTTTATGGATCGTATCTCAAGATCACAAACATTATCAAAGTATTCAATGAGCTAATTGATTAGCAAAATTCAATAGGATGGATTATGTTATCAAAAACAAATTTTGTCTTTGAAGCGTTGCCCAGAGGACAAAAAGGGTCTTACAGCTTGGCCTTGCCTGGTTTGAGCTGAAGGTTCTGCAGCTTCATAGCCATGCCCATGTTGCCACTGATCTTCAGTTTGCCTTTGAAGAACGCCTGAGAAGACAGAGGAGGAAAAAGATCAAAAAAGTCAACTTATAACTTCATCAAATTGCACTTTAATACTTTTGTCACTGCAAAATGAATCTCTGATACACTGGAAAGAAAATGACCAAACACCTCACAATGTTTTGACAAACGTGAATCTACTGGAAAAAATAATTTAAAATGAGAAAGTACAACAGTAAATGATGTGTTAAGTGAAGACTCCTTTGTGGTAGGACAAGCTGTCAACTGAGCAGCTGAACACAGTTTATTTCCTTGTCTTCTGAGATAAAAATGTGGCATGAAACAAGCACAAACCAAGTTTTCACTTTTTGGTTTGCCAGATTTTAAGTGAGTTGTTATCCAACTCACTACATCTGCCTGCCAAGAGCACCAAAGCCAGTATAGTTTGAGGGCAGGAAATTAACAGGTTTAAACTGTTTGCCACACAGCTGGCGCTAAAAGAATTTTTTAAAAAAGGGGGAGCCTCTTAAAATGAATCACTAGGTTTCCAAGTGCCAGCTAGAGGCTCAAAGCTTCATATGTATATGGACCAGTGTGTATGATTTAATGGCATCCAGCATTGAGGTTGCAGATCACAAACAAATGAATAACCTTCCCCTTCCAAGCATGTAGGAGAACCTACAGTGGCCCTCTCTTCAACGTAAAAATGCTAAAGGCTAGAGTCAGTGTTTGGTTTGTCCATTCTGGGCTACTGTAGAGGCATGGTGGTGCAGCATGGTGGTGCAACATGGTGATTATACACTGATGAAAACACTTGTTAAGACTGTTATTTTCCATTTCTGCCACCTCTCCCCCTAAATCCTACAAACTGGACCTTGAAAGACAAGTTGTGTTCAGTTCGACAAAACTAATCATTCACCTCAGCGCACCATTCCTGGACAATCAAATCCATGTGGGAAACATTAAAAAACATTTTAAAATATGAATTTACTATAATGTTATGAATGCTTTTTTATTAAATGTAGCCTTTGCAAGGTTCAAGGGTTTCTATGTTTCATTATTCGTAGTGCGAGACTGCCTTGTATATGGCAAATTAAAAACCTTGTACTTTGAAAAAGCCCCTGTGATCACCTGTTTGGTGATTTGTGGGTGATTTGTGAGCTCTTTGTGAACACCAGAGTATATAAATAAAGCCAAAGGAACTGAACTACTATTTGCCATAATGTTATAAAAACAAAAATGGTTTTATTACTTAATAAAAATCAATAAATTTAAGAAAGAAGATGTGGTTAATATATAATCACACACCGTTTGTGCATTCAACTTTCCAGTCATCAGATCCCGAAGATCCTCATCACTCATGGACAAGGTACAGTCTGCCTTTTTATCTAAAAGGGAAAAAAAGAACAGCAATTTATTCATTATGGCTAAATACCACAATATATCTAATGGATCAGAAGTAAAAACTCACACAGAAACAAAATAATCAATATTTGAAGGGTTTTTTTTTACACCTATTAAGGAAAAATAAGCCTCACTTGATCAACAGAGACAAACAATGTGTTGCATCTATAATGTTAAATATTAGAGACGTTTTACAATGCTCGAAATAAAAAGCACTCCAGAGTTCACTTGGTATTTTAATTCAACTTTCCATTAGTGTGAAAGCATGCTGCGGTCACAAGTCCAATGCAGTTTCTTTCACTGAAGCAACAATGCAGAAAGCTTTATGAGTCATGCTCGCTCTAGCATCACTGAAGACTGGGCCTGTTGTGTTCTGTGGCTTTCCAGGAAAAAAATGAATCAAATAATGAAATCGGATTAAAACATGATGTTTTTCCTGTAGAAACTGTGTATGTGTGAATTGCTTATTGTCCTGATAAATCCTTGCAGTCCCAAATGAAAAAATATGAGTTACGTCAGTGTCTTTTTGAAACGCAACAAAAAGTCAACATTACAAGCTTTATGTCAGTATTAGCTGCAGAGTAATGAACCATTGTGCAGAAAACAGTAGAAGGAAAGTAAACATATAGATCCAGCTGAGCACCTTATATGTCAGATATTTATTTTTCCAGTCTGTAAGATAACTCTCTATTTACCAGTGAGAAATGGGAGGAAGGCTTCAGTGTGACAGTGCTTCATTGAGACGACCCAGCTAAATTCAATTTATCTAAAAAATTTCCAGGTCCAAGTCTGCTAACATTAGATAACATTAGATAAGATGCCTATCATTGCAGACCGGGTAAGGTTGTAGCAGGAAAAACCTGAGTGCATGATATTGAACAAGATCGTGTTTTATTTCTCATGAATTCAGCTATTCGTTTGTGAGAAGTCAACTGTGTTATTTCTTCTTTCAAAGGCTACATAGTCTAGCTTTCACATCTCTTTCTTGACAAATACAATTGAAGTACCATTGTAACACATACACACACAACATGTGTTTAAAGTAACGGTACTTTTACTTTCTGAGTATTAGATTGTAGTTCTCTTTCCAGGCAATGGCAACTTCAGAAATAATGGCTTAGATCCAGTGAGCATGACGGGGGGGGACAGACTAATGGAGACATTCAGGGAGCTATTTATGACAGTGGCTGTGTGTGTGTGTGTCTGTGTTTGTGTGTCTAAGTGAATGTGTGCATGTGCATGTAACATATGAGTGGGTGTGGAGACTACAATCAGCTTATAAAGGCAGAATACAATATTGACAGCATAATATAAATGCTTAAGACATTGAGTAGATGAAAATAGATTGTGCTTTTAGAGACGGCGTGTTGCCATTTTCCCTAAATTGTGAGTTTTTAATTTTTTTGTTTCATATTTTATGTCCCCTGTAGCAGCTCTATCAGGCTGTCAATTCAAAGTAGACATAATTCAAGGTACTGTGATGAAGAGTGAGTTCAAAATTTTAACTACCACAATTGCTTCACTTGATAAGTGGTTCACAAGATTTGCAACTATCCAATACACTGCCAGACAGCTGAAGCAGTCTTCAGCATCTGAACCCAAAAGACAATAAAATCTCAACCTTTTAACTGTAAGAACCATACTGTTTAAATGAAGACATGCTTACCAAATGTTAAGAGTTTCTTAAAATTAAACCAGAACTTATCTGAGTGGATTGAACCTATTTCTCTTTTGAGCTTCATAGAAAAAGAGCCAAACAAGGAAAGCTGTTCAGTGTATGTTTGGAAGACTATGTTCGAGAAGTGGCCCTTCAGAACAGAGCTACAGGAGGCAGGGCTTCAATTCTATTAAAGCCTGTTGCTTGTTACCATTATCAATTATTATAGGCCCATATCAGTGAAAAATCTGAATTTGCAGGACAGAACAAGACAGATTAACCTGCTGACGAGCCAGATGCGTACTCATCATTTATTTCAGTGCAGTCCTGCACATAGAAAGTTCTGCAGAAAATTTGCTGCTAGATTATTTTTCAAGCTTCAGATACAGGACATAACTGTAATGTTATAGTCACTCACAAATCATCAATTACATGAAGTTCTATTGACATCATCAATAGTGATTTTTATGAAATGTTTGTCATAACAACCAAATTCTATATTACTTTGCATCTACATTAGATATTCTAACTGACTTTAAAATTTTTGCATGACTATTTGCAAAGATGTGGGCTCCTTTCCCCACACTGGGAACCATGTTTCATTTTACACTGCCTCAGTTCGCAAAGCATTCTGGGAACTTTCTTCTACCACTTGAGAATGTGCATCTGAAAACGCTCTGTTTGGAGGGACGTTTAGAGGGCTACATGACCACTATTCCTCCATCCCCTAAAGAAATGGGGGGAGGGCACCCTACCCTAAAGAAAAATGGGGAGAGGGGAAGGTCCAAGTGGTTGGGCCAAGAGAGGGAACTAGGATTTGGCCTAAGAGTGGGACAAGTAAGGAGGGTGTGTGTGCTCTCTGCAAGAAAGAGAAAACCACATGAAATACTTCAATATTAAATGTTCACCAGACAAAATGTGCATTTGTTGGTGCATGTACACCCTGTAGCTGAGAGGTGGGTGGAAATGGACTGAGAGAGAGAGACATCCTACTGTGTCAAAAAATACAGCTTTTTCAGTCTAAAGAAAGTAAATTGTCCATGAGGCAAAAAGTAGGAGTAAAAAGCTGATGACAGAAAAATCTAAAACTTGACAGCAGAGTTCAACACGTCCGTTTAGACACATACCTGCGTCATTGGTGATGGAACCTTTCCCACTTTTCACATCCACGATCCAGGTGGCCTCTTTCCCACCTGGTCCATCCTTCACTTTAAAGGCAAACACTCCACCAATCTTCTTAACAAGCTGCTCTCCTTCCTGCAGGGAGTCAAGAAGGCTTTTAATAATCCTTGTCATATAACGGCTGTAGGCAGGCAGTAATTGACCACACAAATACTAAAGCCATCCATTGTTGGGCAAACAGTCCAACTTGAATAATTGAAATTGAAGTCATGTGGTTTTGTAATTAAGAGTCAGAATCTGTTTTACAAGTTAAAACGATGATTTGACTGTCGGTAATGGGGCAAAATGATCGCGCCTCTTTGCATCTGACTGAACTTTGACACCAGAAAATGAGTCTCTGAAATGTTCATCCAAAGAGAGGCTGCCTCTCATTAATGATTGTGAGTATACTTTTTCATATAACAGCATGGAATATACTTGTCATGCAGCTTACGATGACAACCCTGGTCATATTATTTTTTGTATCACCTACATTTCACTACAGTGTGCAGGTCATTTTCGCCTTGCAAATCTTGGTCTGACAGCATCTCAGCTCTCTCTATACCACTGCAATCTGCTATGTGTCTACAGAGGCTCCTGGGTCAGTGAAAACCTGACCGTAACCACACAGAACCCATTTCTAAAATAACCTGTGGACACAATCACCCACACTCTTGAAACCACCAATCGAACTGAGGTTTCCTGCAGTTGTTGAGAGCGACAGATTCTAATAATCCACTAGTGAGCAGTTATTGTTTAGCATTACATTGGCAAGTGCAGGGAGAGTGGGAGCCCACATGCAGGAGTGAGCAGAATTCAAAATCAATAAGAACATACACTCCACATATGTAAATCCTGCCACCTGAGGCTTCCAGGCATCTTGGCAGCCCTAAGGACCACTGGCATGCATAATTACTGTAAAGCGGCTCTCCTCTTTGAGCCGTCAGCCACCGTCACATGCGGCTATAAATGATAGATCAATCACAAATCGGGCTCAAATCCTTTCTGCCATTTAAGTGGAAATAAATAGGTGATTTTGGATTCAACAGTGCCTTAAACCACAGGCATTCATTCATAAATAAATCAGCACACAGTTAGAGGGCCTGGGTGTTCTTCGTGACAAAGCGTGGCTACCTTTGAGGAGCTGTTTTGTATGTAGGAGGCCACAGGTAACAGCCTCACTAATGCACGTACATGACTGGTCGCTTCTGATACATCGAAGCACAATTATTAGGCCTCGAACAAAAGCTACAACTACTGCTGACCACATTTTCAGGTAACATTATGACAGAGGCATGCCACTCGACTATAAGTCATTTCCGCAGACCGTAGTCTAGAACATCATCCAATTACATACAACTACCATGTGCCGTCAGTGTTGAACTACTACTTTTACTGTTTCTGATTTAGAGTTGTCAAGTGTTGCACTTTCAAAACATTGCATATTATATGTATTATATTTGTTGGAATGTGCTGTAAGATGACTCTGATGAAGGCTGAAACACATTGGTCTGACAATAACTAAAGGTTTCTTTTGACTACCTCTAACTTTTTGCCTCCCACGCACCTTGCAAGTGGGCGAGGCGGACATTGTTGTTGTTGTCTTATTGTAACTGTACATTGTATCCTTAAAGATGAAATGTCGACAACAGTGAGTTCAACTATGAAAGTCAGTATCACTATATTTTTCCTAAGAAGAAAATTATGAGCCTGACCCTGAAACTTCATTGCTGATGTGGCGGCGGTCTTTTGTCATGGTCCAACTCACATACAGTTAAGTAAGTACAATGCTGTATGATGCATTTGTGGATAAAAGCATCTAAGAACCATATCTTGCTCTTGGCCTTAAAAAGGGAACAGAGACTCACAACCAAGTTTACTTTTCTTTGATGGCCCCATCCTTATGAACACCTGTTAGTCACAAGGAACGATCAGTAGACTCCAAGGAAGAAAGGGGAAGAAAGAAAATCTAAGATATGGCTGTTTTTAATTGGAAGCAAATGCAGTGATTCCATCAGATCAAACACAGAATGACTAGATTGAGGTGTGAGGGGGACTTTTGTTAGTGACAGCATGCTGTGATACCTCGCGTAGATGACTTTCAAGCTCTTTGAAGACAGGGTAAGCTTTAAACCCCTCCAGGCCACTGCCTGAGCTGGTGAGAACTGCACCCACACGGGAACTGAGGGAAAAACAACTAGATATTAAAAGAAGTAGGTCTAATTTACATGTCTAAAAAAACAAATTTCTTTTCAGCACAAAGGACATACTGACAATCAGACTGATTAAAGAATAGATCTATAATAGTGCCTGCAACAAGTGATCATTTATAAAATATAATACCACATAAAGTAACTGAACTACTTATTGGTAACTACTTCCTCACCCGGCCTCCTGAGGGAATCCCATCCTGTAGAGAGTGACAACCACAGCTCCTCCTAAGCCAATGTTGTGTTGCAAGGCCACTTTTGCCCCTGAGACCTGCCTCCTGCCAGCCTGTCCTCTGAGCTGCCAGCACAGCTCTGCACACTGGGCCAGACCTGAGAGAGCGGGAACAGAAGGAAAAGAGGGTGAGGGTGACCTGACTCGTAGAGGGGGGGGACGTGGTGAAGGGTGGTGTGAGGACCTGGCAATGTAATTTATGGCTTATGAGAAAGACAATAAGAAGTGAAAATGTTCAGGTGTAATTATCGGGAACTACTTTTTATCTGTAAAGGTCAAAGGTTCATTCACTGGTACACATACACTCACACATATACACACATTGTGTCACATGGTAGCCACAATAATGAGGACTTTTAAACCTTTGTACCTTTAACGAACTAATGTGCCGTGCCTTTTGGGGAATCAATTCATTCTCTTTCTTCTGGATTCTAAAAGTATTGGGTCTTCATGTTGCACTTTTTCCTCTATTGTGGGACTAAGGACTGAAAATACAAATACTTAAAAGAAGCGTTGGAGCAGAAGAAGTGCTTGAGGGAAGAAGAAATGTGTAAATGAATTCATTAATATGAGGTGAGGTGGATGGAAAGGTACTTAGATATCTGGTTGGTGTCAGAGAGCTCATCTCATAAACTATTCCAATAGCATTACATACATTAGTTTAAACCAGTGGCATGAGAAAAGAGCTATGCCTTGGTCATATGTCTCAGTCTCCAGTTGAAGACACCAAAGTATTCTGCAAGTGTCAATCACTTGACAGAGTGAGAGGGGTGACAAATTGACTCCTAATCTGACAACTCACTCCCTAATCTCGCCTGGGACAACTCCTGCACTAGCGTTATGGCTAAGTATTTCATCCCATCTGCTTAATGAGCTTGTGCATTTCTCCATTATCCCAATAAGCTAAAGGACTTAAGGGTAAAGACCTCTTCATGGTGCGTCGTTAACATTCTGCAGCACTCCTAATCTTCTCCATGGGGACTTGTTTGTGTGCCTGTAATTTTGTCTAAATGCCAAATTAATTTACTGTAGAGTCCACCAGGCTATTTATCAAAATGAACAGTCTCTGGATATCACCTCAGATATATAATTTCTACACAATGAAAAGGAACATTTAGAGTGATACGCATTTTTCATTAACCAATAATAATCACAAGCCTTTACATTTCTCAAGGGTGAGCATATGTAACAGTTCACCACATGCGTCAAGGCTCTGCATCGGCACCTGGAAGTCAGGTCAATATGTAAAAATCACACCCTCCTGAGGGGGTTCACACTGCAACCCTGCGAGGGGGTCCCTGCACGGGTCAGTCAATTAGCTGTCAGTATCTCAGCTCACAGTGTTCTCCCAAGGCAAGAGGTCAGAGCTTTACAAGAACGATTAGGAGCAACACCATGGATCAGACAGAGCTTAGCTGACTGGGGCACTCGCATACTGGGAGAGTCACCCAGGAGACAGAGGGAGTATTGATGATATAAATTGGGAAAGCAGTTACAAAAATAATGAGGCGGAGGGAGTGATGGTTGAGATTGTGAGACATGAGGAGAAAAAGGCAGAGAGGAAGATCAAAGGAAAGAAAATGAGGGAAAAAGGAGAACACTGCACTGTTTGACTTTGTTGTGCCCTGTCAGTGTGTGTCCCATGTACATAACTGAGTGCACATGACTCCAAGCAGCAGTGAGTATAAATATTAAAAACGGAATGTGCATGAAAAATATTGGCTCTGCCAGGAAGAAGATGAAGGCCGGGTGAGTCAGCTGCACTGTTTGCTCATCCCTCAACGGTTTAATATGTGGAGAGATTACAGATGAGGCTTGCCAAAGCCACAGACGGCTGCCCTCTCACATGCAGGCTGAGGATCACTCTTACCCAGTTTCAGTCCAGGTGGCCATCACTGTGAGACACATGCCACCTGGTGGCCACTGTCAAAGTTGTCCAACAAAATTCTGAAGCTACACACCTGTGTGCCCATCACGATAAAGACAATTGTTTATATGTTCTGGACAGTTAATCTGCCACCCCAAAGAAGCTAAAATAAACATTAACTGCAAATGCTTTTGGACCTTGATCTGGCTTTTTTACTCCCTACCACACTGGATTATGTTGCGTGTGCTTGGTCATGAGGTCTATGACAAGTGGTGTTTATCAAGTGTCAGAGGTTCGGCGTACCTGTTGCACCCAGAGGATGTCCTTTAGAGATGAGACCACCGCTGGGGTTGATCACAAACTTGCCTCCATATGTGTTGTCCCCTCTGTCAATCAGCTCTCCCGCTTTACCTGCAGAGTATATGTCAAAAGGGATTAGCACATGATGACACTCTGTTTTATTTATGTTTTACACAGCGTCCCAACTTTGAATCAGGCTCGTAATAACTAAGCACTAAAAGCATATCAACAAACCCACGTTTGTTTATACTATACAGTGGCACATTTTATATTAAAAATATAATTAATAATTTAAAATTAAATAATAAATGAGTACTTAAAATAAATAAGAAAAACCTTACATAGTATAAAGTTGTAGATGTAAAATGCATTGCACCTCAGAGAGCCAGTCAACAAATTATACTGACTCCTGCCTGACAGATTAAACTGAGCTGCTGCTACTTCTGTGCTCTCTGAACTATCACTTATTTGGTATGTCAATAAAGCTGATCAAACAATAAGAGACATTTTGTGGAGATCAGGCCTGAAACAGATGCTTCACCATCAATATTTAGAAGATGTCATTTTTTTAGCAGTTCTGAATCCCACTCTCATTTCCTGCATGTACAACAGTTCTGTCCTTCCTGTATGGTTCAGTGAGATCTGTGGCATATCTGGATCACATCCCTCAGTGTGACATCAGGCAGGCAACAGGTTTTATTCAGCTTGCTCTTATCATCCCTCATTATTATATCTCCCACAAGAGTGGATCTTGAGAGAGCGCTCTGATCTGTATTTAGCATCGCAGCCACATGTCCTCATAATCCAGTAACAAAGAGGCAGAAAAGTATAAACGTAAATGCAGGATGGTGGAAAACTTCCTGCTCTAATCCTCAAATAGCTGGAGGATAGATTGATCTTACCCTCTGGACACAGCCCCAGAGCCTCATATGTGATGAGCTCATTGGCTGAGAAGCAGTCGTGCAGTTCGACCACATCCACGTCACTGGGCTTCAGACCTGCAGCTTCAAAACACTTTCTGGCAGCTTGGTGCGTCATGTCATATCCCACCTGAAAAGACAAAAAAGCAAGTATGTTTAGGAACTCATTTAAGGCAACAAATGTATCGTAATGATGTTATCTTCCAGGTCCAGTGACATTGCCATCACTGGATGCTGAAATGATGCTGTTCTTGACATTAAATGAAAAAGTGCATATGAATTAAAGATGAAACCTCTCTCTCAGGACATACTGCAAGCATCTTTGCAAACACGTTATAGTCATCATTTAACAGACAAATCACAGCTGAACTCATACACCTTTGAAGTTCCATTACCTGGGGCAGAAGACGCTTGGCTCACCCAACTTTACTTTCATTTCTGAGAACCAAGTACATTCAAATGTGTTTCTTGAAGCAATGCAACATCACATGCCAAGGACTTTGAAATATTTCATAAAGCCTTGTTTTATTTAAGACCCCATTTACATTCCATGTTGTCATTTTACCTGTGATGGATTTAAGTTATAAAGCACAAACATAGGTAAACATATGTTTTAATCAAGTAAAACAACCAAGTAGACAATTAGCAGGTCCAGCAGTAACTTTAGCAACTGGAAAGTCAGAAGCAATCAAAAATAAACTGACTGACTGAAAATGGACTGACTTTTGTCCATAAAGTAGACTCCATAGTCCACAAACTTAAAACTTAACTTTAAGAGGCTGGCAGATAATGCGCACCTCACAGTCATCCAGTCCTCATTATCCAAATGCAGACAGGATGCACATCTTCAGATCTTTGGATGTTTTACAGCTATATTTTGTTCCCTCCACCATAACAAAGAGAAGGCTGTAGCAGCTACCTGTTGCCTGCAGCTTCTTCTTTATATTCCCTTATAACCACACAGATTTGCTGTATTTTCACTGGAAGATCCAGGTAGACATGAAAAGATTTGCCTCTCTAAGGCAGGTTCCTCTTATTGCAAATTGGATTTGGAGAAGGGCAAAGGCTCCTGTGTTGTCTGTCAAGCACCAGGTTGTTCCTCCAGCTGTATGATTCAAGCCAGGAAACTTTCAGTTTCCTTGATGAGGTGTTGAATATTGTCCTTGTGCACTTCATGCTTTCCTCTACCACCACAATGTGACTCTGCATTGGAGAATCTATTCAGCACAGCCCTTGTTTCCTTCTTAAATTTTTAAGATCTAGTTATTTATATATGTCTCCTCAATGCCTTTAACCTGATCCAGAAGATCTTGGGCACAGGACAGTTGGTTCTTTAGTCATGCTTGGTTTGGCCCTGCGCGACTTCACGTTGTTTCACAGCTTGTTTAGTTTCTCTGCAGTTTTGTGTTTTTGACACTAGTAGGTCTGTTATCAAATAGTACTATTGTGGGAGGGAGTTCCTGGTCTGTGGATCAGCCTAACATGACTTTCAGTCTGTTGATGAGAATTTCTCACCATCTTAATGCAGCTGTTTTCTTCAAATGTGGAGGCGAGGTCAGTCACCATCTCTTGGGCCACAATCTCCACTGCCTGGTTCTCCAGATGGTGTTTCCTGACGAAGGACTCGCTGGCCAAAACGGCTGCTCCAGCACCATCTGAAGTAGGGCTGAGGAAAGAAGATGAAAGATAGACACGGCTGTGTTAAGAACTCAGTTATAATCAGTAACTCAGAATGTGCACTTTGACCAAATAGAAATAACTGCTACTTTCTAGCCTCAATCCTGGCATAGCAACACTCGAGATTTCGAGATCAATTTATTTTCAGAAGAAAACAAACGGACACAGAAGTATCCACTGTCGTACCACCAGACGACAGAGCAGCTTCTTTCTTTCTCAGGCTGTGAGACTCAACTCATCCTCCACATTCCACGATAAAAAGTCTTTTTTTTTGTAGCACTAAGGGACTACAACTTGCATTTTGTTGTGCAACACTGTGTTGTAGAATGATAAATAAATGAACCTTCAGCCTTGAACTCAGTGTGGCTCTTACCAACACTGCAGTAGAGTAAGGTAGTCAAACACCTTCCTGGATTTAATCACCTGCTCCAAACTGTACTCATCCTGGAACTGGGAATACCTGCACAAATGGAGACAAGCATAATCACAAACAAATTAAATTTAATTAAAACGAATTAAATGATATTTTGAGGCAATAATCTGCTTTTAGAGTCAATTGTGTCTCACGGGTTGTTGGTGGAATGCTTGTGGTTCTTCCAGGCTATTTTGGCAAAGTGTTCTGGTTTTGTGCCTGAGGAGAGATTCAAACATTGACACATTCAATGTATGTGATATTGTAAAAATCAGGGATTCACTACAAGATACAACCACCACTTCTGTATGCAACACACGTGTAGCATGTACCATATCTCTCCATGTGCTCCCTGCCAGCATTGCCAAACATCTGTGGTGCTGCTGGAGCTGCCGCCATCCCATAGCGGTTGATCATCACCTCCATGTGCTTGTCCATGGGATTGGTCCTGTCCATAAACTACAAACAGGTAGTTTAGCTTAGTTTTTCACCTTGTAAAAAAAGACAACTCAAGTAGAGAAAGATGGTATAGTCTGGGAAATTTGCATTTTAAACAAATACACCATTGCAAGAGAAAATTAGAGGAAGACATTCAGATTATTTGTGTTAGCTTTTTAAAAGCTGGAGCTCTTTATTCTGGCCACCACTCTACCCCTTCTGCTCCCCTGTATTATGAATTCCCAAGAGGAATAAGGAGCTAATAAAAACTAATAAAGGAAAGCAGGGATTCATTATTTCTTCCTTACTGGGGTGCAGCCACACTAATCTGTTGTGTCTGCTGTGATCCGTTTTCAAATGTCTATCAATGAGGCACATCCCTCAGAAACCAGCTGATATTCTCTCTTTTCAGGAGAAACAACCATACTGCTACCAAAACCTATAGACAGTGAACACAATAACAACAACATGTTATTTTGTCCACCTCCTCTACATCCAGTACAGCAATATTTAGTTTTATACCTTTGCGGACAAAGAGCCCCTTTCCATCTTCTCAAACCCGAGGGCGAGCACACAGTCAGCAAGACCTGCAACAGGAGAAGAGAGGTGCACAAAGGGTTAATTCTACAGTTTCATTTAAATCATTTTACAAAGTTTCTGTGGACATTGTGATACTTTTTTCTGTTGTGAAAACCATCATTATTGGAATCTACTGAAATCCCCACAAATTACAACCCTGATTCTAAAAAACTTGGGCATCCTGCTTGACTCACGTCCCAGAACCAATTGGCGTGCCATGAAGAGAGCTGTGGAGCCTGTGGAGCAGTTGTTGTTGACGTTGATGATAGGGATCCCAGTGAGGCCCAGGCTGTGGTAGATGGCCCTCTGTCCACATGTGGAGTCCCCTGAGGGAATAAGGCAGGCGAGAAGATGTTATTCCTTATTTATTTTACTTTTTAATTCAGGTAAGTACAATATGAGACACATCATTTTTCTTTCACAACCAAAAGCATTTACTTTAGAAAACGTATGTTTATAGACTGTATAGTATGTAGTAAGCTGGAGAATGAGAGCATACACTGTATGATATGATGTCTACTGAGGCTGAACAACAAGGTCTTACCGTAGACGTATCCTACACAGGCTTGTTCAATGGCAGAATATGGGATTCTTGCATCTGCTAAAGCCTTTTGACCTAAAACACATACAGCAATAAAACACTGTTACATGTTGTGCAATAAGATCCATCTCACAGATATTCAGATATGGTATCTTCTGAGGGACTGAACAGTGCCCATATTCTGTGAAGATAAGCACCTGCTTCCTTGGCCATATCAGGGTAATCATAGTTGTCTCTGGCTCCAGGCTTGTCAAACTGCAGCAAAGACAAATGTGGCAGACAGTGAGTGTCACTCAACATGAGCATTCACATCTGTTTTGTTCTGTTCTTGAGAACAGGATAACATCCTCAGGTTATTCATTTTGCATTAGTAAACATGCAACTTCCACCATCACCATTACATTAGATGAACCTTAAATCACAGCCAGATTCACTCTAATCAAGCTGTCCTTAAAAGATGGTTGTGACGAACTTGACATGCAAATAGAGAAGCAACAATTAGTGGGTTGGCAGAAAAATAATCAGCAACTATTTTGATAGTCGATTAATTGTTCTAACCCTTTCTCAGCCAAAAATAATAAAAACTGTCAGTGTTATTTAAGCCTCTTGAAACTTGCTGCTTTATTACGTATCATTGTAAACTGAGTGTCTTTGATCTTTGGACTGTTGGTCAGACAAAAGACGACATTTGAAGAATTTGATTTATTGACATTTGTGAGTGCTGTGTGCAGAAAATATCGCATTGTGATTACATTATATCGTATAATAATTATTTAAGATGCAAGACACGTTGTACAAACATACTGAAGTTGTAACATCAAGAATATCAAAAATCCAATACCCACATTAAATGATCGGATAGAAAAGACAGGGAAAGGACAAGACTGAAAAGGCAGTATCAGTGGCATTGAGATTATTTTTTGTGGTGGACAGCACATGTGTAGGACGGAAGTGGAAAGCAAGAAATATTGTCTGTATAATATTCAGTGTGACAGGGGCATCAGGCATGTACAGTGACACCAATCACAGCTTCATAATAGCAGCATTTTCCCACTTGAAGCAGTTACAGTAACATATTCAAAAGACTCCCTATTAAAGTGCACTTAACTAACATGATCTCAGTTCATAAAAAAAAAACATAATCAGATGCAAATGGATTTTTAAAGCTTTCCATCTTCACTTTCAACTTGCTTGTGAAAACATGAGATTTGTTCTGACAGTCTTTAAAAGAACCAAACAGCTCTTTGGTTCATAATGCTGTGATGACCCTTTGCACAGATTGCAGCACTGGTGGCCATGAACTATGGACTGAAATGTAGGCAAGAGAAGCATGAGTACACGCCAAGTGCGTCGATTATTCAACCCTAACTTTTACACTAAACACAATTAAAACACTGACTTAACGTGCAACAATATTTACTTGTTTGGGCTAACTTAGCTAGCTAATGTTTACAATGTGTAGTGTCAGTTGTTGACACAATATGAGCAACATGGGCAGCTCTTAACACCATGAACTGTTAGCAAACTGTAACATTAATGTATAAATGCTGATTTTATTATTATTTTTTATCAGAAGAACATGTTCAATCTGGAATTTGGAGTTAGCCAACTATGCTAACCTCAAGTCTTACATAAGCTGGTTCTTGTGAAGTCTGGCGAACTGAGACCACACAAATATAAATGAATATTACCTTTGTCATGCCCACACCGATGACAAACACCCTGTTCCTGTTTGCATGCGCCATGGTGGCTTGTGTTGAGCAGCTGGTGCAGACAGGCAGGCAGGCAGGCAGGTCTGAGAGCAGCTAGCAGCTAACAGCACTGACAACAAGCAGCTAACTCACTGTGGAGCAGAGATCGTAAATGTCCCCGAGCTAATGCGTCACTCTGTGCGGAAAAACGACACCTTTCTGTCTGTGCTAATGTGAGCATGCTGGGAGAGTTATCCTAAAGGCAAACATTGTTCTCCTGAAAATCTGTTTAAAATAACTTTTTGCATTATCAGATTTGACTTTTAAACACCTTGTGAAAATCACTTTAACTGTCATGGTAGGCTCTCTTTCTAATTATTGTTTCCAGAGACTGAACCAGGGTGAAATCACTGTCCCCTCAAGGATTGTCTATTATTTACCAGTTTTTTATTTTTTTCCTTTTTATTTTATTTCTCTTAAAACTTGATAAACACTTTTCTATTGGTGCTGTGTTGTGCTTTTGTGTTATAAAAGAAATGTCTGACCTGAGGAGTTAATGATGAATGATTGTAATATACACATGAACATTTGTTCACTGTATGGTTGCTGCTGGACAGAGTGTTTCCTGAAATGCAGTGTAAGTATTTCTTTTTTCTTTTGTCACATCATGTAGCAGAGAGAAAGGTCTACTGTGAGATACAATACTTTCTTCACCACTGAACACTACCACATCACTACATTATTTTGAAATGCTGACAGAGTGAGAGCTCTTTCACTTCTTCTCTTTGGTTAAACAGTCCTCTTCAGTTTATTCCAATCAGATAATGTTGATCCTCATTTATTATTTACCAAATCTTTGGACATCTTTGCTCAGTCCAGCTTCATTGAAGAGATTTCAGTCTCTTGTGACACACAGCTATAATAGGTTGTTCTGGAATTTTTTGTTGTCTTACTGAAAGTGGCACTCAAATGTGCCAAGAAAAAGCTTCACTCAAAATATTCACCTTTCAATTTTATTGAGGCAGTGAAAAAAAAACCTTGAACGTGTTGATCAATCCAAGATGTATATGGACAACCTTTGGTGTTAATCCACACCTGTTAATGTTCATCATCAGCCAAATCACGCCACCTCAGCATCTGAAGCATCCTTTGATGCCAGGAAAGAGGCCTGAGGACGTTTGGCTGTAGTGTTCATTCGCCCGTCTCTGATGACATAATGACATCAGCACTTTTTGAACTGGTGTGTGACCTCGTATATTCCCACCGACTCGGTGACTTTCTCATCGTAGTCTGTCCAGTCCTGAAATTTACAAAACGAGGGGTTTGTCAAGTTGCACAGACAAAAGATGTGGCCACACTCTGACAACACCATTGGGATTAATGAAAGTCGTTTTCAGAAAACAAAAGCACAAGCACAAAATGAATCAACCTGTAACAAAATAACTACTGGGATTCACATAATCCACACAAATTCATGATATCCAATGGTGCTTTATCAAAGGTTGAAATTTTGTTTCAAGTCAAATATTCTGTAAAAGGTTAACGTGTGCAATAAAGATACTCTCAGGGGACAGATTATTCTCCCTGAACTTACTTTTTCTTGTAAGTTGATTTCATTAAACGGTGTTCCAGACTCCGCTCCTTGTGCAGCAAAGCCAGCCTGCAGTGGGTTTTAAAAACAAAGAGGAAATTAAGTCACATGATATTATATTATCCAGTTTATGGATTTTTCTTAAGAGAAATGCCTGAGTCAGGAGCAATACACTTTCAGCACAAAAGATATTTTGACTCATTGCATTGAGTGCAGGTGCATCTAATAACATTAATCAGTTGATTCCATTTAGATGTGCCAATAAGCTGTTCCAGTGAGTCAGCATTTTTAATACCAGGGCCAAGAAATAAGCACACCTAAACTGAATGTTACAATTATGTTTTGGCCGTGTGTGAAAAGATCCAAGTTCAAAACATACAGACTGTACATTTAATAGGAAGACATTTTGACATGTCACAGTAGGAATATAACAGGCAGAAATAATAAAATGAACGATGGCTGAGTCACATTTGGCAGCTTATGTTTCAGGATACTGGTGTTGTGCATGCTGCCTCACTGTCACACTGTTCTCAAAGATTCTCACTTGTGGTTGGAAGTCAATGGGCTCCAGGCCTCGACACTCAAACTGCACCATTGTCTTGAAACGTTCACTGTCCTCGGCCTTCAAGCCAACAAACATACGGCACCATTAGAGAGAGAGACATACACTGTTAATGGCTGGGGAAAAAGCAGCACTCTGTAAACTATCATAGTGTTGGTCTAGTGCATAGGTTCTAATTAAGTATCAAATCTTTTAGAGGTGATTTATTTTCAGAACTGAAAAGGCATAGAGACAGACAGATGCAAGGCAACAGTTTAAAAAAAAACATTGAAGCATACATTTGCACTCGTCCTCATTTTTAAATCTTTGAATACATTTCGCACAGATGGAGGACAGTGATTGTGCATTAAGAAGGAATCTCTTAGTGGCCAATATGAACAGGAGGAAAGACAGTTGAAAAAATGAGAACCTATCCTTTAATTTGAGAATTTTTAAAACAACAAACCTTAAAACAATGTATAAAAACACCACTCTGCTCCTGCTGCTTAATGATTTTAAATCATCAGTGTTTTCCTAAAAAAATGCTTCTCCAGTTGAAAGAGTGAACTGAAATCTATACTATTTTTACACCAAAATTAGCAAGTATATGTTTGCATACCTAGAAAGCAGCCAGTGACAATGTTACAGTGATTACTTTTTTACTCTTCTTACTCTTTCGACCTCAACACTGACTGAACACTGTCACCGCAGAAGGAGCAAATACTAGTATGTTCACCCAGATGTAATGTTTCCATCACTGCCAATTGGAGCTGAAGCTGATAAATACCTGTGACTAGTGCAGAGTCACTAGACCTGTGAATGAATGCTAATTGTAATTACCACTGAGGACAGAAGCCAGATGTTAGTGAGTGTCAGTGGGGTTTCGTCCAGTGTGAAAGGGAAATTAGTAAGGTGACTCCTCACAGCATCAAGTGACAACTACACTTTATGTTGGGAGTAGGTGTTCGCAATACAGTTGAACTGGAGATAGAACAAATAAGTCTCCTGTGTCAAGCGGCATGTAAACAGATGTGTGATGTGTTTCAAAGCAGAGGTCCAGAATGTTTGCTTACATTATAAGGTGTGATCGTGTCTCCTAGGATATCTGTAAGGAAACAGTTAACATGTTTTAACAGAGTTCAAACAGGGTTTTTACCTCATAAAATGAAGACAAAGCAAATCAAACAGCAAGATAGCTCGTACCAATTGAATTTTCCCTGGCACAAAGTTTACATTTCTGCACCATGCTGGCACTGCCTCTTCCTCCTTTTAGCGGTACACTCTCCTATGGAATCATTTATAAAAACAGGTTGGATACTGTGTGTGACAATATGTACAAAATGTCCCAACTGTATTGACACAAAGATGATTTTTGTCCTTACCACTAAGGTTACATACTGCCATTTATCTGGGACCTCTCCACAGTTTCCACACTTCAGCTAAATCAAGGGGGGAAGATACAAAAACACTGTGAGTGAGACAAAAAGTGAAACAGAATCAGAGGGTTTTTCTGCAAACTGTGAATCTGATCATCAGTTAGTAAAGTCCTGAAGAGTGAACATGTGTCAATATATCAACATCTGCACATGTGTTTCCTTATTTAGTTGTCAAGTAGGATGTCACAATATTTCCTCTGACAGCTAATATGACAACATTTTGCTCATAATAAGATGATATCCTAACATGTAAAGAAGTGAGTTAGCATGTTAGCATGCTAGCTTGACAGCCACCCTACCTTCAGAAACCAGCGGAAGTCTTCGCCCAGTGGTCTCACATTGGTCACATTCTCCAGAGTGGCTTTGAACTGAAGCCCAAATTTCTGTCATGCATATAAGAAAATGAGATTAAAGCCCACCTAAAATGAGCTAAATTGCTTTACTGTTTACAGCAGAAACACACACATACCACCATCTTGACGCTTCCACACTGACAACTCTTCTGCCTGCCTTCAGGTACAGCTCGGAAATTCTATTTCTAAGTCAGACAGGATAAGCTTTCTTTTTTTCTTTGTTTCTTTTTTTCGAGTTACATGACAAAGTAGTGTGAAAATAGCAACGCAATATAAATGAATAGTAACTGAGCTGCCCAGCTTTTCTTTAGTAGTAATGTAGTTGAAATTAATATGGGATAAATGTGCATCATGTTTGCAATGGATAAGTTAATAAATAGGTCATTTTATGCCACATATAGTATGTTTTACCATGCTGTTGACAACTTAAATTGTAATTTTTATTCCAATTATTTTAAGTATATTCAGGACGATTACACGCATCCAAATAATGACATGTCCGTCAGCTTTAAAGGGAGCATAACTCCAGCAGTCACTTGCTCCCTCTAGTGGCCACACAGAAAACAACCTGCTTGACCTACTTCTTGGTGCAACATCATTCTACTGTGAGAAGTCGCCTTTGTTCGCTTTTACACTCATCAGAGCATATCATTAACACACTCTGTCAAAAAAATCAGTCTTCAGACAAAGACACTTGCTTCTTCAGTTTATTGACCATTTAGCAATGGACATCATTCAGTTATAAATCATCCAATAATCCAATCCAGCAGCCATACAGTACAAATCTCATGTACAAATCATTCATTCAATTGCACTATGCACAACTAATACAGCACATGGAATACAAAATTGATTCAAGAGTCATTTTTTATTGTAAACTTAAGTTAGAATGGACACTGGTTTCTAGTGTGGATACTTACTGTACATGTTAACCTGAGGCAACTTTGCAGAGGCATTATGGTGGGTCTCGGTAGTTAATAGCCACACACCTGGGAAAAACAATATTGCTGTGGCTTTGAACGCCCTTTTTCTGGTACTTCAAATCAAACGGTATCATCATCCTGAGAGTATATATTTCATACCTATATCTTATTAAACAGGGCTAATTCAGTCATGGGAATTCAAGCAAAACCATCTAAATTGGGGAAGTAAATTATAAATTCAAATTTGAATAACCTTATGATTTGTTCATCCATTTCCTTTAACAAAACATAAGTACATCTATGAATGTGTTTTGATTGAGACAGTCACACATCAATAGGCCATGTATTAGAGGGTACATGCATCCCAGAAATATAACAATAGCCACAACACTAGACTGAGTTTATACAGTAGTCAGTCGAATCGAGCCTTTGGCTTCATTGGTCTGGTGGTCACATTATTCTGTATGTGATCAGTGCTGAAAAATCATGTAGTGTGTTAATGCTGCTGCAGACATTATGCAGAATCAATGTGGTGGACACTTTGTGCAGTAAACAGACCTCGAGTACAACAAATTACACCACACAATACAATGATGGAACTTAAACACTGAGAAAAAGGAAAACACTTCCAAGATTGTCAGTACAAATACAGAGTGCAATCCTGGTTTCTTTGACTCGTCTTCTTATCCACATCCTTCTCATTTGGAACCCACCCAAACATTTATCAGACTCCCCAGCCATTAGGGGTTCAAGTTTTATCAGACATTACAAAAAAAGGTAATAGGATTTCCCCCTTTTATTCATTAGCGGCATGATATCCATGGAGCAGCAGGGGATACATAAAAAACAAAATGCAATCTGGGAGCAAAAATGCATGGGGTCAATTTTAACCCATGGTCTCGTCACAAGAATAACAAGAGCTTCTCTTTTACTCTCCTGACAAAAATCTAAATCCAAGTTGAACAATTACAATGACAACTAATAACGACAGTAGTCCTAATAATAATAAAAGGCATTTCAATTCTTTTTGCATCTCTTTTCTCTCTTAAATACAGGGATGCCAACAGGCATTATTTACAGCGCAACCCCCACACCCCTCTCCGCCCTGTGAAGAGAGGTGTGATGAGGTCAATGAGGCCGGCTGCTAGACTCGGAGGTCCGCCGCTGACGTGGAGTGCTGTGGCCGTTCATGCAGCCATTGTGACGCTTGTTTAGTCCGCCGTTCAGAATGTCTTGGATGTGCTGTACTATCAAGTTGATAGCCACTGCAGGAAACGAGAGAGAGATGGTTACAAGGAGGACTTGAAGAGTGCACCACTGGTATCGTACCCCCGTAACATTGTCTGACTCACAACAGACAGTGTAAGACTATCAAAATTGATTTTGGAGCCACAAAGACTTTATGCAACTTTCTTCAAATATGCAATTGTCCTCTCCAACACCCGTAAACCCATAAGGGTCGAGTTACCCTTTAAACAGAATGCCCCAAGAGAAACTATTCACAGGCAGACCAACACGATTGCATTGTTAGTGTCCTTACCGAGGTTATCTGCGCCTCGTGGAATAATCACATCTGCATACTTCTTTGTCTAGTAGAAATAAAGATAAGGTCAGTGCTCAAGTGACAACATTTTTTTCCTCATCATCAGATGTGTACTGATATAGTATACAATACAGTATATAATCAACTCATATTTTAATAGACACAAAAAAACAAAAATTCATTAAAAGATCTCTTAAATGTGGTTATTCAAGAATTGTGGCCAAGATATGAACCGAGCAGGGCATTTTACAGTTAAAATGAAACTCATCAATGCTCTCTGGTGGACAAACAACGTAATGGAAACACTTTCCTACTGGCCTCAATTGTGTCTTTGACCTTGCTGTGCTGCAATGTCCTGTTTCACATTGACTGACATGTACATTACAACCAATATATCTGCTCTAAGCAAAAATCCTCTGATGTCAGCCATCTTAGTGTATCATTTGGGCTCCACTGCACAACTACAGGCACTTGTAAGTTATGAAAGTCACTTACTGGTAAACAGAACTCCTCAAAGGCCGGTTTCACAAATGTGATGTACTGAGCCAGCACTTGCTCCAGCTCTCTACCACGCTCACTGATGTCTCTTAGAACTGAAACAGAGAAAGCACACAAACAAGGATGGACAATATTAAATACTAGCCATTAAACTGCTAGTATTCAGACTCGGGAACTTAGACTAGTGAAAAATGTTACTGCTGCAACATATCTTGCGCCTTTCATCAACACTAGGATTACTTTGATACATCATGAATTAATGTACTGAAATTAATATACTACAATTGTTAAACTTATCACTGCACACCTCTGCGCGAGAGTCGTGTGTCTGGATCTGTGTCGACAAACAGTTTCATCTGGAACAGGTCTCTGATTTCCTGTGAGTAGAACATGAGGATGCCCTCAAACAGGACCACATCAGCCGGATACACTGTAACAAACTCCTCTTTCCTGGAACAATACACACAGAGGAGATGTTTCCTTTCTCTCAGTGACTGCATTCACATATTGGTGTTAGGCAATTTTAAACTGATTACATAATGAAGTTATAATGCAAATAAGAGGTTCAGAAACCTGTTTAACAAGACTCGTCATTGTAAATTAATTGTTTATTCTGCAGGAACACATGCAAACAGACAGTTGTGCTCACCTGGAATGAGTGACAAAGTCATAAACTGGGATCTGAACAGTCTTCCCCTGCAGGATCTGCCTGAGCGTTTGCAGGATCAGCTCATTGTCAAAGGCATCTGAGGACAAGGAAAGGCAAATGCTCAGTTGCGATCTTCATGACATGTCGAATCATTTAACCCCAGTTACACCAGCTTGTGTGTGCGCCTTTGGACACGTGGGACCCCCACGCTGCACGTTTGGTAACCTAGGAATCCCTTTCGTGTAACAGGTGTTGGGCTCAGTCTCTGAGCCTTAGAGCAGCTGCCTCTGAGAAAGGCCTGCTGACTGTGGGGATTTAAAATCAGCCAAGAAAGGAAGTGGGAGCAAGAGGGTGCAAAGTCGGGCACCAAAAATGGAGTCCATGCTTCTGCCAAAAACACATTGAAAAAAATGATCAATGTGGCAGCAAAGCATGCTCCTTGATTTTGTTTTAAACGTTTTATATCATCTTGGCAATTTGCCTGCTTGAGTTTGCCAGTTATCATCATCTAAGCCATAATCATTAATCTGGGTAGTGCTAAAGCAGCATCAGCAGTTTCCAATTCCTCTAATTATTCTATGTGAAACTCCACTTGCAGATCTAGTTTCAAATAGGTTGAAAAAGACTTCTGAGGCAACTAAAATCTGTGATACACATAACATGCATGTGCCTGCTGCAAGCCAGCTGAGGTGCACTATCCCAACACAGTGCATGAGCTGTACCACCAACTATCCAGTGTCTGCATACCTGGATGATCAAAGTTGAACTGGCCCTTAAGTGCCTTTGCCTTCTGCTCTGGAGTTAGCACCTTGTAGAAGCTGTCCTGGCTGAGGATCGCCACCTGACGCTGGTGGTGGTCGATCTTGTTCTGGCCCAGCAGCTCCATGATTTTCTCACATACGGACGACTGCAGAAACAGTTGACAGTGTTGGAGTAAGTCACCAGACAAGTATGAGCAGTCTACATACATTGAGGTAAAAAAATAATTTTTTTTAAAGGGCTCATGATTGGAAAAAAAATCTACAGCAACACCAGTACTTCTCAAAACCATTGAGTGATAGAACTGTAAAGACAACTACTTTCAATTCAGCCTACAATTAACTCCTACATCAAACCCACAATTGTATTTACCAGGAAATGTGGGCTGGTGGGTAATTTCCCACCCTGTATGAGACACTGGCGGCCCAACATGTTTGTCCCCACTGACCTCACCAACTAAATGAATCTTCATACCCAGTGCTGACAGAGCATTCTCCAGCAGCCCCAGGCTCTGCTGCCTTTGTGTGCATGAAACTGTGCTACAATGAATTTGGACGCCCCCACTCGGGAGCCGGGAGGCTGCGTCAACACACTCAAAATACAACAATTCCAGACAAAAGGACCTGACTTTGAACGCATCAAAGATCCACTGGCATTTAAAGAGGCAATCTAGAGCATCATCTAATTAACTTTTTTTTCTATTAAAAGAAATCCAATGTAATCCAAAGTTATTCAGAAAGTTCAGCTGTTTCACTTCTATAAAAGCCATTTTTATTTAGCTTAGTTAGACTAAGCAAGCCAAGTGATTGGCTGCTCTAGCTACTTGATGATTTGACATTTGACATATTTACTTATTTGGCAATATTAGTCCATCATGGAAAATGATTGATGGATTCACGGATGCCAAAATGTAGCTACACCCTTTAACATCTTTGTTTCAATTACAGATTTCCTTTGTTTGCCTAGAAAAAGCTAATCTATCCTTTACTGGGCAGTGGGCCAAAATAAGCTGTAAATAAAGCTGCTCCACTGAGCTGGAGGAGGCTAAATTTACATGATCCGATCCGAGACTGCTCAACCCAGTAATCAAAACTCAGGCGTCAAAACAGTACTTGGTTCAGTTCCTTGTGGGGGTTTTCAGGAAGCATCTGGGACAGATTGAAGACATGAGAGTCTTCACCCTCTACCTCCACCTCACATGAAACCGGAAACAAATATCTAAAGATTAAGTTCTGAAAAGATCTCGACTGCTGTCTTTTGGTTCAACTCGTGTCTCTGGTTTACAGCAGGTGTGGTTCCTGGCTCCACTCGGAAAATAACGTTCCACCCGGTTCACAACAAAGACATCTAATGACGTCTACGAAAAGATCCACGTGTGTGTTTGTGTCATTTCCCTGAACCAGAAGGAGGTCATCCGGCGTGTAGCTTTAGCTCTGCCCACGCAGCCGTGTGAGGCAGCCAAATCTATGAGGCTACACGTTTAAGGAGCAGCTTGTTGAAATAAAGATCGGTTCATGAGATAATCTCGGTTAATATTACACTAATCAGCCTCGTGAAAACGTGATTTTATTTTTGAAGCTGCATCCATGTAGAACAAAGGGACGTGGGCGCCATGGCTTCAGAGAAATCTTTCGATCTGCTGTTTTCCCACCGGCGCCTGTTGTCTCTTATCGTTCTCTATGTTAGACAGATATCTAGGTTAACGTTGTTTAACGTGCTGGTCCAGGTCACTCAAACTAAATAATGGCTACACAACGGGAGTTTCTCCTGCTAAACAAACAGTTAAGATCTATTATAAAGATATTCTGAACCGGAAATAAATGTAGATAATGTTTACAAACACTTCAGGTGGCCTTGAGGCATGATAACAGCAGCCAGCTATTGTCTAGCTCACCCGGCACTGCTAGCATGTGATGGAATTTAGGCAACTGAGGCGGCTAAGTAAGCTAACATCAGCGAGCTCCACGTCGTCTAAACTTCTGCTAACGACCGCCATCCGGTATGAAAGGAAAAAATGAAAATGAGCAAACATAATGCTCAGTTCATCAGGCTGTGGACAATCGTGCTATGCTAAACCAGTGTTAGCGCTTAAACAGATGATCGAGCTGTCAATCAAACCTCTGCGTTGCGTCGCTGAAGCCACGCGGTCAACTACCACCCGGCTGCCGACTCGACCCTCTGCCGTGATTTACCTCAAAACCTGACCATGACAATTCGCCCAAACCGTCAAATTAGCGAGCAAGGGTGCCGACCTTTCCGCTGGCCGTGCCTCCGGACACACCGATGAGAAACGGCTGTCGGATAACGCCGGTGTTGTCGTCGCGGTCCGTTAGATGAGCCTCGCTGTCGCCGGCCATTCTTGCAATGAGCCGTCAGCGTTGCTGTGCTGGAGGATGACTGCGGCGAAGCTCCGCCCACCGCACCGCCGCTATTGTTATACACTCTCGATTTTATTTAAATTAATTTATTTGCACGTGTTTTTCAATCTAGTTTAATTGCAATACACATAATATTTGTATTCATTTTAATAATCAAATTGTAGATATTATCTTTTTGTGATTGACAGCGAGAGCATCCAATCGCCTGACACGCTCTGATTGGCTGGATGACCTCAGCAACGGTTCAGGGTTGTTTGTCCCGCCTCCTGGTTGAGTTTAGCAAAATAATGTGGCACAAACCGAGCATGATATGAACTGTTATTAAGATTCATAAACTTAAAAACTGTAGAAATTGTGAAGAAGCCTGTTCGTAAGTTTGCAAACATCTAAATACAATCTGAAAACATGTCACATGACGATGCAAGGCGAGGAAAAGTAGCTAACGTTTTTTACACTTGCTAGCTAACAAGTTTAGTTAGTTGAGCGAACTTGGCGTTTGCTAAAATTGTGGGTTTGTTTAAATGAAGTGACAGTGTTGCACGGTGTTAACCTGCAGTGTGTGTGCTTTACATTAATATGAATGTTTTACAGGCCAAACTTCCCAGCAACAGAGCCGGTTTGGTTATGCTCCAGAGACTGGCTGCGTCCCTGCGGCGGCCCGCTGCTGCTCCGCTCGCGGCCGCGGTGCGATGCGTCTCCTCGGGCTCAGTGGAGATCACGGCCCCGCTGAACTTCTGGGCTGGAAAGAGACGGACGAGCCGAGAGAAATGCAACAAAGAAGATGTTTACGAACCTGCAACAGGCAAGTTCTTTGATATTAGAAAAAGCTGTGTTTCTTTTTGCATTGACAGTGTTTCCTAACTGGACTTTGGTCTCTGTTTGTGTGAAGATGTGTGCCTGGTAATAATCTGACCTGGGAAAACCATGTCAGTTATATTAATGAGTTATCTTGACTGTCTGAATCCTTTCTGGTTGTATTTCTACACAATCCATGTTCTACATTTGACATTTACTGTAGAACAGTCAAGTGTGCACACATGCTGTTTTTCAGCAACACATTCCTTTACAAGCTGACCCATTTCAGTGTTCTGGCCCCTGAGCAGCTTCAGAGGAGCAAAACCAAGTCACATAACCATGTCATGGTTATTATAGCTTCTTTTATATCCTGTACATTGTAGACATTGCAGTGTTATTGATTTTAAGGCTCTCTGTGGCTCGATTCCTAAATTTAATTGGGACAGCTCCATTTGAGCGAGCAACCCTGTGTGCAGCCGATTCTTCAGGCACAATGATGCTCCTTGTCTTATTACTAATGCCATCATCAAAGAAGCCTTCAACACCACAGTGTAAATGCCAGGTTAAATACGGTGTGCTACAGCTTGTAGCCTGCAGATCTAGAATACATTTTGTTCATCCTTGAAAGATGATGCACATTGAACTGGTAAATAAGCAAAGTGAGATGTCCTTGCCTGACAGAGATTGTGCAACCTTTACTTTTTGTATTTAACCAGCGTATGTAACCAAAAAATGTTCCACTTTTTAGGGCGGGTATTGTGTCATTTGGAGCCGTGTGGTGCTGCGGAGGTCGATCAGGCTGTGGCGGCTGCCAAGTCGGCCTTTGGTCATTGGAGCAAAATGTCTGGGATGGAGAGGGCGAGGATCATGATAGAAGCTGCTCATATCATTGAGGTATGTTTTGTTTTTCATTCCATCTTGGTCCTTGACCTGGTTTCTTAAAACATTAAGTGTGCTGGTAATTTGATGGTGCCTCTCTTATATCATGCATAACGAAGATCTCTTGAGTGGGAATCACTGTACACTGTATACATTCATTGTAAACATTGTTACTGAGTTTCATACAGTCCACATTTTTGTCTCAGCTAAACAAGAGGTCAAAATTCCAGCAACACCAGCAATAGTATAAAGAACTCAGCTGAATGTTGAACATTTAAAAAATTCCATAACTCATCTCATTATCAGCACCTTTTTTTGTGACCAGCACACATTTTATCATGAAACTCAATAATAGTAGCTTCTAAGTTCATTTTACTTGATGAAAAGAGTGTCCTGCTTGGTACATCCACTGATGGATCTGGGATGTTCTATACCAGTCATACTAACAAAATGTATAATACTTACCCTGGCTTTCATGAACAGAACAGGAGAGAGGAGATAGCAGAGATGGAGGTGGTCAACAATGGGAAGTCAATCACAGAGGCCCGTCTGGATGTGGACTCTGCCAGACTGTGTATAGAGTACTATGCAGGGCTGGCCAGCACTCTGGCAGGTTGGTACAACACAATTCTCACGAATTAGTTACCTGTTTTCACCTTCCAAGAATCTGGAGGCAAATAAAATAACTGAAACAGGCATGACTCTGTATCAGTCAATATTACCAATATGTCATCCATGCACCACTCGTATAAGGCACTTTAGCCCATTATTATTATTTGATGGACTTTATTATTCAGATCAAATTAACATAGTTTATCTCAAACACAAGAATTGCTATCATATGTGTTTGTAGAAGAAAAGGCTCTTTGCAAAAATGTTATGACATACATTATTCAGATATCCAGTGTGAGCACTTTTTGAAACCTATATCTTTAATAAAGTCACCTTATTAAATCTTTGTTTTACCATGTACCATTATACTTCTTCCTTTTGTTTTTCAAGGCCAGCATGTCCAGCTGCCGGGGGGGTCCTTTGCCTACACCCGCAGGGAGCCTCTGGGAGTGTGTGTCGGTATCGGGGCTTGGAATTATCCCTTTCAGATTGCTGCCTGGAAATCAGCTCCAGCCCTGGCCTGTGGTAATTGATAAGACATAAATTATTAACTTCATTACAACAAAAATTATTTTCTCTTTCAAGAAGGTCATGTTTTTGGTTAGCTCTGTTTGTTTTTTTCTTATCTAGCAGAATATCTCAATATCTGCCGTAAAGAATTCAGTGACATTTGTTAAGAAGTTAGACAGTTTGGATACCCCCATAATGCAACAATTTATAAAGCACTCTACATTGACTCATAACTCCTGAACAGGAAGGTTGAAGCAAGAAAAAAAACTGGAATCTTCAGTTCAAGGCAAAACTTTCAGGACAGGCTGTGAACATGTCAGCCTTAACAGATTGTCTACACAAACTGCATTCTACCATGTCCTACAAATCCCAAACATGGTATGTGATAATTGGCTGAATCTGAAAAGTTTTATTTATCTGACATAAACTGCTATAACTCTATAATATTGTGATATTGGAGCCCAATGTGAATGATAGGTAAACACATTTACCTTGAGAAATCATGACATGTTACTGCCACTTCACCTACAGGTGGCACTACAGCAACATAATAAATCCAATTGGTCATGTCCCAGTGGTCATGAGTCTGCGTCTTCACACAAATCTTTACAATTTTTTGATGCAACAAGGCCCTCATGTCTACCACTATGTGTATTTAATAAAGAAGTATATCTACTTTGCAGGATTGTGCAGACTTGACAGGTTCAATCTCTGAGTGCTTTCTAGTTGATTAGATGAGTCAAATAATGTGAGCCTTGCTTGGTTATTTGTTTCTCTCTTGCATCTGTCATCTAAAATAGGCAACTCCATGGTGTTCAAGCCGTCACCAGTGACCCCTGTGACGGCGGTCATGCTGGCAGAGCTCTATGCAGCAGCTGGAGCTCCAGAGGGGCTGTTCAATGTGGTGCAGGGCAGCCAGGAGACTGGCAGCTTACTCTGCCACCACCCTGACGTCGCCAAGCTGTCCTTCACTGGGAGTGTGCCCACGGGCAAGAAGGTCAGGAACTAAAAATTCTACACACCATGTCAACTTTTTTTTTTATTACTATTAGACATCAATCATAAAACACCTTGGTACATACAAACCTCAATCCAAAAATATTTGGGATGCTGTGTAAAAGGTAAATAAAACCAGAATGCAATCATTTGCAGACAACAGTTTTACTAAGTGTTGAACCTCTCTCCATCCTTGCTTGTGAATGACTGAGTCTTTCCAGGATGAACCTTTCATACCCAATCATGATACTATCACCTGTTACCAATGAACCTGTTTACCTGTGGACTGATCCAAGCAGGTGTTTTTGGATCAGTCCACAACTTTCACAGTCTTTTGTTGCTCCTGTCCAAACCTGTTTGAAACGTGTTGCTGCTGTCAAATTCAGAATAGGCACATATGTACAAAAATCAATGAAGCTGATGAGGTCAAACTTTAAATATATTCTCTTTGTACTGTTTTCATGTTGTATATGGCAAAAGGGATTAGCAAATGATCACATTCTGTTATATTGATGTTTTACACAGTGCCCTAACTTTTCTGGATTCGTGGTTGGGAACTGTAAGATTGAGGTGTTAAGGTCTGTCTTTTCCATCCTAATCTGAATAATCAACCCACAGATTATGGAGATGGCATCCAAGGGGGTGAAGCCTGTGACTCTGGAGCTCGGGGGGAAATCTCCACTGCTCATCTTTGAGGACAGTGATGTAGAGAACGCTGTGAGGGGAGCTCTCATGGCCAACTTCCTGTCTCAAGGCCAGGTAGATCAAGTGTTCTGCTTCGGACATGCTGTCACAATGCCAGTTTGTGTCTGCACATGGAGGCGTATTATTTGATTTGATTAAATGTTTCACAGGTCTGTAGCAATGGAACAAGGGTGTTTGTTCAGAAGGATATTCTGCCTGAGTTTGTGGAGGAGGTGGTGAAGAGGACCCAGGCGATCAAGATAGGAGACCCACTATTGGAGAGCACCCGAATGGGAGCGCTGGTCAGCCGACCTCACCTGGACAAAGTCCTGTCCTTTGTTGATCAGGCAAAGAAAGAGGTCAGATTTGTCTTAATAAAGTATTTTGTTTTGTTCAAACAGTGTGTCAACAGGCTTGTGTGCAGCATCTGAAATTTAGAGTTTGATATTAGTTGTACTGTTTCTAGGGAGCTACAGTGTTGTGTGGAGGTGAACCTTTTATCCCATCAGATCCCAAACTCAGAGGTGGATACTACATGACTCCATGTGTACTGGGTAAGACCTCCGTACCTTCTTCCGTGAATACAGTGCATTCAGAATAGAAACAAATCCAAACCCTATCTGAATACAGTTTAGATAGAGGGCATTGAGGTCACACCAGCGTTTCCACTTTCTTGTTCTTTTTTTTCCCCCTCATACAGGCAACTGCACAGATGAGATGACCTGTGTGAAGGAGGAGATCTTTGGTCCTGTCATGTGTGTGTTGTCTTTTGAAACAGAAGAGGAGGTGCTGCAGAGAGCCAATGACACCACCTTAGGTCTGGCTGCAGGAGTTTTCACCAGGTAGGTTTGTGGTGAGACATCTAAGGCAACCAAGTGGGATTATAAATGGGATTGTCAAACCATGATAATCTTGAAACCTTTTTACTTGAAATTTTAAAGTTCATCTCCTGGCATTGATTAAATCATTTTAAGCTCATCTCTCTTTTCAAAATTACATATTTAATTTTTTTCCCCATGAAATAAGTCCCTTCATGCCTTACTTTGGCTTAGATATAACTCCACATTTGCCTTCTTGTCGTATGTGCAGATCTATGAATATTCAAATAGTCCCTGCCTCCATCTCCACCCACCCCTCTGCCACCCACCTGTAGCTTCAGCTGTACTCATCAAACACACAAACCTCATTTAATTCAGCAGCTAAACTATCTGACAAACTGTTTTGAGTAACATTTGCTGTAACTTTCTTCATCAACACCCCTAAGCCATTTAAAATGTCCTGTCAGCATTTGACATGAATCATCATGTAACTTGGCAGGCAAACATTGGCTAATTATCTAGCAGATACACTGCAGATTTGTTTGGACACAGTCAACAGATAAAGCACAAGAAAAATAAAACTTAGCAGTTGACCAACTTGTTGACTTGTACTTGCTGTGTCTTCAGGATAAATGGATGAAACGGCATCTGTCTTCAGTAAAAGTTTTGTGGCAAATCAGAGCTCTGGTAAATGACTACTGCAAACTTGACAATTCTCTGGAAGTTTGGCTCTCGTATATTCAGATCCTTTGGTAACACATGAAGGCTTATTTCTCACGATATGTCTTTTAGTATCTATATAACACAATATGGACACATTAACAAGGTTAAAACTTGATTTTCATTGGAGGGGTTCTTTAAGTTGAAAGCAGCAAAATGAATAGTAGTCGAAGCAAAAAAGTAAAATATGACTATTGGCCAATTGACCTTTTGTTTTGTGTCTGTAGGGATGTGAGGCGAGCCCATCGTGTGGTGGAACACCTCAAGGCTGGTTCCTGTTTCATCAACAACTACAACATCACTCCTGTGGAGGTTCCTTTTGGAGGCTTCAAAATGTCAGGTACAGGTTGTTAACATGCAGACCAGGAGCCAAACTTCACTGAACACTTGAACCCAAGTCTAATTGCTGTGAATATGCCAAAAAGAAAAAGCAACATCACAAAATAATATATGATCATTGTGGAGAGTAATTCCTTATTTAAAAACTTAGTTTTGAATACTCCCCAGTCACATTAGTGGAAGTGGAATTAAACTTCTATCTTTACATTCACCAGGCATAGGGCGGGAGAACGGCCAGGTGACCATTGAATACTACTCCCAGCTAAAGACCGTATTTGTGGAGATGGGAGACGTGGACAGCTTATTCTAAGACATACACATCGAGAGGAAGATGGAGCTGTAACACTAACCCAGAGACTGGAACAGATGGTCTGGACCAGAACACAAAACATGTCCATCACTCAGGGAAAGACCATCCAAGTGTTAATACTCAAAGTGATGAGAAAAAGGTTTTGATCAAGGGAGCTGAAGTCTGTCCTGAAAATGAGCCATGATATTTTTCAGTATTTACTGAATGTGAGGTAAATGTAACACTGAGGAAATTGGAAACAAGTAGCTGATGGATCAAATTGAAGATTGTTCTTAGTATTTGATTGATTTCAGGTACTAAAGCATAGAGTCGCATATTGTGATACATGATTTGCACTGTATGTTTTCTTGCTTAATATATTCTGTTCTCCATGTGCAGAATAACATTTTTACAGTGTCAAGTCAACCTTTATTTCTTAAACAATACACATCAATATATTTTTATACATGTAAAATACTTAAAAATTAAGCACTTTGAACCTTGTATTGATTCAATTCATCTAGATTGTACACTTCATGTATGCGTCTTATCAGAATAAGAACTGTGACAGTACAGTAACAATCTGCCTTGTGGGTAGAGATAATTATGTAAGGAACCTGTCCAACACATTTTGCTTATTAAATCAATTGTATCATAACATCAAACAGTGTTTAACCTTTCAATAAAATGAAGAAATGGTCTGTGTTTGTGTTTGCTGTTGCCGACAGCTCTTGTTTTGGTGTAATGTCGTGGCTAAATTCTTCTTTTCTTCCTCGCCAGATTTTTGGCAGCTGCCTTTCTCTAAGATAGACAGAAAAGATAATCACGTGTCCAGTTTGTATAAACCCAGTCACAATTCATGAAAAGCTCTAACATGTCATGATTTTTATTTTTCTGTAACCTGCATACTCAAATATAATCATGCCTCCAGTACAACTATACCTTTTTTGTAGGTCTTTTAGGTTTCTTAAACTGTGCAGACTCTGTTTAAAAGAAAGTCAACAAATGTTGTAAAAGTGGATAAATTTTACAGTTTTGTCACAGTAGCAGCACATAGACTTACCATCTTCAGAAGGTAGATCCTTTTCATCATATACTTTCTTATGATGAACCTGTAACCAGATGTTTACCGACAGTTAAATTTGTTATGAGAGAATTGAGTCAGCAAAGACAAAGAGAATGTGAGACTCCTAGAAAACTGAAATCCAGCTCTTAAATAATCTTCTTTCTGGACCCACCTTGATCTGTTTACTCTCTGGAGGATTTGTCAGAGAAACCTGCCTGGTCTCCCTTAGGTCTTTCCCTTCTTGAAGTTTCTCCAGCCGACCTTGTTCTGCCGACACGCGCACTCTCAAGGTGTGGAAGGCCGTCTGCACCTCACCCACCTTGAAGTGCACAGCCATGCCTTCAAACCAGAGGCTGTCACATTCACCCTCCTTGAAGCCTGGTGGTTGGTAGTCAGCAGGGGTAACTTTGAAAGGTGAGCAGGGGAAGATGTTTTTACTATGCAACACAAGAAATGAAACTCGTAATTGATTATCATATTCGGCTGTGATGTGACTGTGTCTTACTGTCATCATAATAGTAGAGCTTCATGGTGAGGTAGACATTGTTGGGAAGGGCATCCAGGTTCTGCATGAGCAGGAAGAGCTTCCTGATGAGCAGCACCGTGGCTCTCTTAGTGTCCTCCAGTGTCACTTGCATCTTCATGTCATTGTTCCTGTGGTTTCATGGAGGTTATATTACCATCAATTCAATCACATGCACTGATGCAAACAATATCCATACAAACCTGATAATGTCCATCTCTGGTCTCTTCTCGGTGTATTTGAATTTGAACTGGTAGGACTCAATAATGCACTGCGAAAAGAGAAATAGACATCTAAATGCGCCTTGTTGATCAGACTACACACTGGAATTTGACAAAAGCATATTTCTATTCATAGTCTTTACATAAATTTTCAGCATTTTAACTTACATTAGGCTCATCCTGATTGGTGTATACCTAGATTGCAAAATGTTGAACAGTGTTACTGTTGGGAACTTTTGTTTCTCAATATAAGTAATGTGTTAGCTATAAATCCTTCTTTACTGACTGAAATTACTTACCCCAATGAACACAATCTGGAGCTGTAATGGGGACAACAGTCAAAGTAAATTAGTGGCAGTACTGATCAAAATGGCTGATCAGATGAAACATTACAAATTCAAAGTATTCATGGATGCATTAACTTACATAATGTTTTTCTAATGCATCGAAGCAGCCCATCATCCTGGAACAGACCAGTTTAAACATCAATTAGGACAGGAAATTGCCTTCAAACCACCAAGTACAACTGTACTGAGTATTAAGGCAAGAATATTTTAGTAATTACCATTTGACAACTTTGCTGGCACCAGAGGTGTTGCAGTCTTCACGCAAAACTTTGATGCACAGATCTGGTGAAATGTCAAACAAAATATGACACATGAAAAAGCATTTATTATCACTAAGATCCTGTAAAATGTTCAGCAAGGTTTCTGGAACTACTTTCTGTGTCTAAACTGTTATTTTCTCCTGTTTAGCAAGGGTTTCCAATGCATCTGGAAATACCATGAAGAAAAATCAGTTAACTCTTGCAGTTTGTTATGAGTGTGTGAAACAGAATCTGATCACGTGGTCCTCTGTGTTCACCTTCCAGGTATCTGGACCTGTAGGCGTCCTCTGGAAAGATCCCTCTGAGGTAGGTGATGGAGGAGACTGCCACAGCCATCATCCTCTTGACGAAGACCAGGGACTCTTGCTCGGTTTTCAAGTCATTCAGGAATAATCCTGTCCACTTTAAACCACATTAACCAAGACGGTGTATTAAAGGAAAACAACAGCTAAGCTAAATTTGACTTGGTGGCCACACGATGGCGCCACTGTCTATGCCAAGTATCTTCCACGGCGGACTTGGAAATATGTTAAACATTGACTCATAAATACACAAAGTAAATACATTATTTTGATCTACGTTGCTGTGTGATCAGACCTCAGCAGTTTCCTCCTTGTTCTTCCTGGTGCACATCTTCCCGGCCGCCATCTTCTTCTTCTCCGCTGCTGAGTTAGCTAGTTTATCAATAATGCTAACGTTCATTAACCGAGCTAACAAAATGAATATGCGTAAATACTCAATCTAATGTGGTGGGTTAAAGATTAAATTAATGTCCCTTTGCTCCCAGAATGAGTTTAATATTGTACTCTGTGAAGTCTCAGTTCTCAGCAGGTCAGGCTAAAGTCAACAACCAATTATAAATGAATCAAACATTAGCTCATCATTTGTCTTTCCCGCCCAAAATGTCCTCAATGACACTTCCGGTCCGTTTCACTGTTTATTATACATTAATTACAAGACCATGACTTTACATTAATCACTTACAAGATCTTATATGCACTTTTATTATTAATTTAATGAGTGATATATTAATATTTCTTGATTTAATATACTTACGGTTCATTCCAGTCAAACACATAAATATTGTTTTAGCAGTAAAAATACAGGTGTAATTATATATTAATTATAATAATATTAATGATGGCCCTGTCCTAGTTAGTTATGCCAATTACAGTGTACAATACAGGCTCGTGACACTGGAACATCTAAACAGGTTTTAGGTCTATTGAGAGAAAGTGTTTTCAGTTCCTTATATATTCAATAGAAAAAGTTTCAGGTTGTTGTATCAGCTGCATTAAAACACATGAGCCAGGAGGATGTCGATCAAACCCGTTCGTATATTAATGAGGAGAGGTCTGTCAGCCAGTTTGAATAAAAACTCCTGTGTGGAGAAATGTGCATCTGGTAACTTGTCAGTGAAAAGCATATTTATTTTTAACTTAAACTCAATGTCTTTAAACATGGACATAATAGAACATAAACCTCCAGCTTATTTGAGATACTTTAGACTTTATCTTCCACCACTTGTTTTTATTTCTTGAACTGAGTGCTGTAATTGTTCGCTGATGGTAATGTGGTAAATATAAGGGAATAACAGTACCTCACACACACAATCCAACATGTACCTGACTTGATACCACCAAAAAAAGAATAAGATATGTGTAAAATCTCACCTGTGAAGTAAATATGTTCCTTTAGAAGAGTGTTATAAACATGTATTCTTTATTCAGATGAAAACAGATGTGTTGTTCACTGTAAAAAAAAATATATAACAGATGTGTTTGTGGCTTCATTCCAATGACAATGCTTGTATGGTCCTTTGCAACAGTAAGGAATGACATGAAAGAACAAATAGACATTAGCTTGGTCAAACAGTGAAAATAGCGTACATTACCTCAACATAATTACACAATTATATACTTTGGTCATAAGTGCACTATTCACTCTGCAGACAACAGAACGCACACAGCAGGTTGACTACAAAAACTGTCTAACCACTCCTCCACAGGCACGGCGGCAGACTTAAATATTGTTCTCCTGGAAATGTAATCTCTAAATGAAATCTCCTACAGCAGGCGGCAGACACTGGCCTGGGGTTTATTAATTCTTGGAGAAGAACTCTTTGCTCTTCTGGACGTCAGGTTTGATGGTGTCACTTCCTGGTTTCCAGCCAGCTGGGCACACTGAAAAGATAAGCCTGTAATGAGTCCTGGCCCAGGAGATGAAACAGTTATGACTTTGCTAATATGACGCACATATGCTGAATATAACCTCTATTAACTGGGGTTGCATAATGGAAAATGTATTGGGCTAGTCCATGCTCAATGTATTGCCCTCCTTTAAGTCTACAATCATTTCTCAACTTGTTGTAAAGTTCAGCTTTAGCACTGATAAGAATATCACCAGCCTTTGAATTCGAATAACCCTTAACAGTCTTTGCCCTTTCCTTCCAAACAGCCAATAGCAACTCTGGATTCAATTAATGTAACGAGGTTAGAAGTACAATAATAAATGATCAACACAACCATATCTAGGTCATGAGAGCTAGGGACAGAACTGTTCAATAAACATCTACAGTATGTTACAGCAGTAACTGACCTTCTCCGTGCTCGTCAGTGAACTGAAAAGCTTGGACCAACCGCAGGGTCTCCTCAACTGAGCGTCCAACTGGGAGGTCGTTGATGGTGATCTGTCTCAGGATGCCCTTGGTATCAATGATGAACAGACCCCTGAAAAAGAGATAAAGAACAGCTCATGAGTCTCAGAAGACTCGAGGCCAAGAAATAAACAGTATGTGGAGGCAGGAAAGTCCATGTCCTGAAATATCCTTAGGGTAATGCATTTATGTTAAGAAAAGCAATAGCAGCAAACACTGGCTTTATTGTTTTTAATCTATATTGAAGCATACTGAAATAGCCCTAATCCACATTGTTAAACCCACCTGTAAGCGATGCCCTCATCCTCCTTTAGGACACCATAATCTGTGGAGATGGTGCGCCGTGTATCAGATATCAGGGGAATCTTCATGGCGCCCAGACCGCCCTGCTTACGTGGTGTGTTGGTCCTTTGAGAACATGAACCAAAAAGACAAAAAGTGAAGAATGTGCAATAGTGAATCCACACAAACACTGTGGGCGTCTAAAATACAAAGCTTTGTAACTACCATGCAAAATGGGAGAAGTGGGAGTCAACAGAGGCGGCGATGACCTCACAGCCGATCTTCTTGAAATCGCTGGCAGCATCACTGAAAGCGATGATCTCAGTTGGACACACAAAGGTGAAGTCCAGTGGATAGAAGAAAAACACAACATAACTCCCTGCACCAAAGGAAAAAACAAATAAGGCTGTTTGTCAGGTGACAATGCACATATGGTAATGACAGGCTAATTCATTCGAGCCTTTAGTAGTGTAAATGAATGTCTATTCAATATATTGTGGGATCACAAAGCAGCAAATGGCAGTCCAATAGAGAGCGTCATCAAAGCATCCTCCACTCTACAGAGGATGGGACACAGGTTGAACTGTACCTCTGTAGTCTGACAGCTTCACATCCTTGAACTGTCCATCTGGCATCACCGCTTTGGCTGTGAAGTCTGGGGCCAGCTTTCCAATTTGTGCCTTGCCTGCAGACATCTTCAGTCTGACGAGATTACAGAAGAAGGAAGTTTAGTGTTACACAATCTCTTCTCAAAATCACAACTGTGCATTCTTTCTTTTGTGCGTGTGAAATCATGGATCAACCATAACCCTTGGGCATTTACAGGACAAGGAAATGATGTCTCTTTCTTTCTGTCTGCCTGTCTCTTAATAATTTCCAATCCAACTGTATAACTGTCTCTTTTGAAATCACTATTCTTTTAAAGGCTGCAACTAATGATTATCCCCCTTATGAACTGATCTTCTGTTTAGCTTCTCAATGAAGTAATGAATGAAGTAATTATAAAATGTCTGAAAACAGTGAAATCATCTCATTTCTAGAGTTCATGGTGACATAACATTATGGAAGTTGTTCAAACATATTAAGTTTGCTCTCATAAGACATAAAGAAAAGCAGCTAATCCTCATGTTTGAAAAGCTGGTACCACAAAACCCATTATTACTAAAAAAAATGATCAATCAAAATAGTTCATTAATGTCCTGAATCCTCAATGTCCTCAATTCATCGTCTAATCATTTCAGGTCTGGTGCATGCACCATGTTCTACAACACAATAAACGTGCTCTGTTATCACAAGCTGAAAATGAATGGGCAACAACTGATAATGTATTGATCTTTGAGGTCATTGTTCAGGCAACAACACCAAACATTCAGTTTTCAATGTGAGGATTTGCTGCTTTTTTCTTTGTCTTATGTGACAGTACACTGACTTACTTCAGGTTTGTGACTGTTGGTCAGACAAAACATCTGTACACCTTTGACTTTAGTTTGATAATTAAATGTTAGGTGTAGCCCTAAAGGTGAAGTAAATACAGTTTGGATGTAAAGCATCAGAGAGAAGTCTTATCCTTATTGAAGTATACAAAGATTAGTGGCACATGGAAGTAGGATAATGTGTAATATTGTATAATACATAGTAATATACTAGTTGTTATGAAACCAGAAGAGTGAAGTATTGATATGTGATACAGCTGTAGTTACTGAAGAGCTTTAACTGGACGCTAAAACCGAAACCTATTAACCATTTCTACTTGTTTAATCCACAGGTGTTTCCGCATATGGATATCATTTTTCAACGTTTTTTCTTCATATTCTTCTTCTTATATTGATATAAATTGCTGGTATATTCTCCAAACTTTGATCACCTGAGTTCACTGGTCGAGGTAAAAATTATTTCACTAGCTAAAATAAAAACTGAGGCTGCAGAAATGTCAACATTTTCTCTTGAGACTTGAAGTAAAGTTGCAGTTCGGTCTGTCAGAAGAAACTTTTCATTTAAACTATCAACCAAATTCTTTAACTCTTTAACACTTGTCAAAAATGTGGCGCTGTTTCAGACTGAAAATCATGAGGTTGTGAAAAACCACTTGTTGAACAGCCAGAGCTTCGCAACTAAAAAACTCCAATGAGCCCAACAACAGAAGAATTAAAAAAAAACTATAACAAACTCAAACTGTAAAACATGATGAGAGAAACATAGTTGGATGTATTTTATAACACATACCTCAGTTTTGGTGACAGCACACAGCAGACGGAGCAGAGAGGGGAGTGCAGGGGCTCGCAGCCTCGACCCGGGTTTTATATCGCGACTCACTTCTCGCGATAACACACTTCATAACGTGACTTCAGCCCACCTCATTTCCAGACTTCCAATCTGAGCCACACAGCATGACTTGGCAGTTTTTCTTATCATTTTCTGGGAATTTTTCTGCTCTTGTGAAACCACATCCAGTGAAAGAGGAAAGGATGAGGAGAAGTAGATAAATATTCTTCAGATTTTCAAAGTCTCACAGTTATATGTAATAATACTTGCGACATCTTTGACCTAATTATTTTCTCCACCTTCACCAGTAATGTCATGAATGGGTTACACAATCGCTAAGTTTCATTATGTATCTTAAAGGAATCCAATGCATCGTCATCATGAATTGACTTTAAACAACACCTTCACATTACTGGGAGCACATTTTTTATTTTGTCTTTTAATAAGTCTGCTCATGTATTGACCACCAGTTGCTTGTCATCTCAGTATATGTGTTTCCTCCTGCTCAGGAGTCAAACACAGACTTGAAGAAACATGAGCTCATATTCTACATGTGAGTGTTTTTTGCATTGCAATAGTGAATTGTCGTTTGATGACTTTCAGAGGAAACTGAGGGAAGTCATTTTCCATGCCAAGAGTAGAAACAGCAGTTCCCCAAAAACAGATAAAAACAAAAGCAACAGCACATCCATTCATTTTTTAAACATATAAATAAAAGTCAACATACAAAATTTATATTGATTCATAGACTGAGACAACTGCTTGTGTCAAATATTCTTTGTTCAATTTCCTCCATGTTTCCTGGATTGTCACTTACTCCTAAACCATATATTTACAATGTGACGTGGATAATTGGGTGGTGCACTGTTGGGACATCTTGGGTTTATTCTGTGGGCTGCAGAAGGCATTTTTCATTCTCATTTCCTCCTCACCACTTGTATATTTACCTACTGAGAAACAGCAATCTTTGTCAAAGCATTTTCACAAAAGATTCAAAAGAATTTCAATTGACACTTGACTCTCTGTTAAAGGAGTCTGTTAGGGATAAAAAATATAATTTGGTAATTGCATTTTTAAGGCGCTGGTTCTACAAATATCATGTAACCTCTGTTGACATACAGTGAGTAATGGTTTCCTTGTCCTGGAAGGAAGGATCCTGTTGATTGGTTATGTCATATGAGCACCTCCTGTGTAATGATTGAGGTGTTAATGGAGGAGAGTGAGACCTTCTTTCATTTTTATCATCTGTGCTGATTCCCAATGGATATAATGAATCAGGACATAGTTTTATAGTTTTTAAAATAATACAAAAATGATGTCCAGTTTACCCATAAATGATATGTGTGAACTGTAAACCTCAGATTGTTGGGCAAAAGTGTAAATGTACTGTGCATGTGACAACAAGCCTTGTGTGTGACAGTTACTACCGTCCAAAAAGAGACAAAACAAAGGGGAAGTGAAGCTGGTTTCACTGTGGTGCATACTTTAGGTCACAGTGTATCTCAAACTGTGTCTTTTCAGCTGGTAAGAGTTTTATGTCAAAGTAGTAAATGAATCAACTAGGGGGAATCTTTTTTTATAACCTTCATTGACCCTAATCCCAAATTCCTGACTACAAAAGTACAATTTTACAGCCAGTCTTTATCTATAACAAATCAAATATTTGATGTTGGTTGATTGTAAACTGATATACTGTATGTTTTCAAGCCATCCTTTGTAGATAAATAGACCTGCATTAGTCCACCTGAGTCTCTGTAACCTGCACAGACGGAAGCTGTTATCTGCCCAAACAGCCTCCATCTCCTTCCTCCGCTGTCACACAGAGACGTCTTTGCATGCTGTTGCCATGGACTCTGCATCAAGGGCCAGATAAGAGGGGGACACACAATAACCTCCCGTTAGAAGCATCGCGCCGGGCGAGTGATCAAACGCTGCCCTGTGTTCATCTCCCGTCTCACAATATGGTCATAATTGGTGCATCTGCTCCACTGCTGATTCCACAGCAACTGGATGTTTGAAGGGCACTTGTGTGTCCATCATCCTGGTCACATTCAGCCGGGTAAAATATCTAAACAGATCTGTAAATTACTAGCATTGTGTTGTATTATTGGTTCTCTTGATCCAATATTAATGCAGTCCTGTGTTCTCTTTGAATAATTCCCTAAGAGCATTCACGTGAGGGTAGACAATATATTTAATAGCTGCACAGTGCTTTTCTTCTCTGTGGGGTTTTCATCATCATCATCATCATCATCATGGGTATATTAGTTATCAGGCCTGACACTCCCACCAGATAGAAGCAACAGCTCTCAAAGGATATTGGCTGGTGGCTTCATATTTAACAGTACGACAGATATGATATGAGAGTGGCGAATCTTCTCATTTAACTCTCAGCAAGAAATCAAATGAGTGAATTGCCCAATTTGTTGGACTATTCCTTTAGAAATACAAACAGTCCTCTTTATCAGTGAATGAAAAGATATGTGATACAAGGCCGGGTGAGTATGTACAGTAAACTATGGCAGATTATGAAGAAATTTTGCTTTCAATCTGCTGCAATATTGCTTGTTAGCTGGAATAAATTCCCCCGAGAATAAATCCCCACTCAAAGCGATTGCTCCTGATTGGAAAAATTGAGACCTAAATGAGCTGTGGTGTGTTCAGTTGGTAGATTTTAGTGGGAAATTATAGTTGTTGAAGCCCAGTCCCTAATGATGACAGTGCGAGGGGGGTTGAGTAGGACTGTCTCAGTGTGAGGCTGATTGGATGCCAGGTCCAGACTTGTCTTGACGAGGCAGCGACACAGCGGAGTCAGCAGGAGGGTCTCTGAGGGGAGCTGGACGACCCCTGTCCCTCACAGCAGGATGTGACAGCAGCACTCTGCATGTGTGCACACACAGAGAGGAACACACATGCAGACTGAGACATGCACACACATACAGAGATAATACCACCACCAGTTCATCTTTTATCAGTTGTCTATAATGATCCACTTTGATGAAAGTGTTGCATACAGTAGTGGTAGTTATGGATGTCCAAGATGAAAAACATTACGAAATTGATAATACTATACATAAACACAAGCAAAACACACAGTATATCCTTTCAAATTTAGAAAGAATCAAATACATTTTTACAACTAAGCATTAATATGAAATGTTGTTCCATCCTACTTTGTTTCACAATAATAGAAAGTCTCCACATTCACGCCATAACAACAGACAATTTGACAAGCTCTTCCCTGTTTGTCTTCAAGAAAAAAGACAAATTGAAAAAACACTGGAATTAAATAAAAACTTGCAATAAACTGTAAAAAGTCAGAATAACTTAACATTTCATTTATTCATATTCATTTTCATTTATTGATTATTTAACTTTTTGTTGTAGTATAGTGTCTGTAGCAGTAGTAATAGAAGTAATAGTAGTAGTTGTAGTATTAATAGTACTTGTAGTAATAGTAGTAGTAGTGGCAGTACTGGTAGTAGTAGTGGTAGTAATAGTAGTAGTGGCAGTACTGGTAGTAGCACGCTTGTTCGTTTGTTCTGCGCCTTTAAGAATTCTCCCGCGCTGGTTTACGAACACGGAAGTGGGCCGGAAGGGGCAGTATTATTTCGCGCCAAATTGAAACAACGGCGCAGTCGGTGTGAGACACTAACCAACAGCAGGCTCCGCTTTTAACGTCTCAGTCGTCGTTTCTCTGTCAAGGTAAGTAATTAGTCAATGTAAGACTGCGTTTTGTATCGTACACACAGAAAGTTAACATTTACAAAGACGTACGGACTGAGTTGGTGTGTGCGTTCGTGTTTTGGTTTATAAAGTCAAGTTCATAGTGGTTTTCTTTGTGTCCAGTGTAGCAATATGGAGGAGGCCAACAAGCTCATCGGCACCGGCAAGAAGCACCTGGTGATGGGGAAGGTGGTGGAGGCGGTGGGCGCCCTGCAGGAGGCCTGCGGCCTGCTGTGAGTCACACACATTATAATCTAAAGTCTGTCAACCCCACAGCCAACAGGCTTCAAACCAACAACCTGCTGAAAGGCCACATGATTCAGTGTATCTTTTCAAAGCGTACTCGAATTTATAAAAATGTAGTTGATAATCAGAAAGCACCATTAATCTTCTGCTTCTTCACCTAAAAGAAACTATGACCTGAGGATGTTTGCAGTTGATTTTCTGCAGGTGTGCAGATTCATGCAAATTAGTTTTTCAGAGAAGGAAGAACATTTAACCAGGAGAAGGAAGCATACAGCAGGTCTTTAAGGATGCACATATACTAAGCAGAGTTGGATATACTATAAATATTGTGGAGAAGTGAAAGAACTGTTACAAATCAGCCACTTTAAACCAAACAAATATTTTATTATTATTTTACTTTTCTGAGCTAAAAAAACCAAACCAAAATAAAATACTTAATTTTATTTGTAGTTTATGGTGCAATTAATGAAGGTTGTATGCATTTGTGTTTTGTGTGTGCATGTGTGGTTGGTCATTAAATCTTTTTTTTTTTTTTTCTTTCTTTGTATTTCAGAGCTAAAAAGTATGGGGACACAGCAGATGAGTGTGGAGAGGCTTTCTTCTGGTGTGGTAAAGCTCTGCTGGATTTGGCACGGTAAGACCACTGATGTCTAAACCCCCCACCCCAATTGTTTAATAAATATAGGTGTATAGCTTGGTCTAATTTAGGATGCTGCTAGGCTGCATTTCAGAAACTTGTGCAAATGCAAATCTAACTGACACTATTGTTGAAGGATGGAGAACTCAGTCCTGGGTAATGCTCTGGAGGGAGTACCAGAAGAAGAAGAGGAGGATGAAGAAAAGGTCAAGGAGTCCAACGTTGACAGCACAGAAAACATAGATGGTGAGAAAATGTGCCCCCCCCATAGTCATTTTCATCTTCCCACTTGTTTTTTGTGCTGATTGAAGATCATTTTTCATAAGGGAAGTTGTTTAAACTGCCCTTCCTAACAGTCTATTCTACCTTCAACAGAGAAGACCAGAGATGAGCTGAGGGTTCAGGTGTATGACGCCATGGCAGAGAAGACAGGTGAGGACTCGGAGAAGAAAACTGAAGACGCAGAGAAGACAGGTGAGGACTCAGAGAAGAAAACTGAAGACGCAGAGAAGACAGGTGAGGACTCAGAGAAGAAAACTGAAGACGCAGAGAAGACAGGTGAGGACTCGGAGAAGAAAACTAAAGACGCAGAAAAGACAGGTGAGGACTCAGAGAAGAAAACTGAAGACTTGCTGAAGAAAACTGAAGACGCAGAGAAGAAAACTGAAGACACAGAGGAGGCCAAAGGGCAGCAGAGTGAAGATACAGAGAAGAATGGCGACGTAGAAAAGGCAGAGGCTGGTGAGGAGCAACCGAACACAGCAGGAACAGAGAAAGATGAGCCAAAGAAGACTGAGGTTAATGGAAGCAAGTCTGAAAGTGAAGACCAGACAGAAAATGACAAGGAGGCTGAGAAAGAATCTGGAGACAAAGAGGAGGAAGCAGAAGGTGACTTTTCTCTCTCTGTCCTGTAACTACAGACCTTGATTGTCAATAGCTTTCTGATGTAATGGCATGTCATTCAACTTATCGGAACACATGTAACTGATTCAGATATGGAGCAAGAAGATGACGATGATGCAGAAATGGAGGGCGATACAGAAGAGCAAGGAGAAGGAGACGCTGACAAGGTGCTTTACCAATCAGCTCAATTACACAGAATTACCTGTGAAGAGGTGATTTCAGTGATTTATTTATTTAAATCTGTGTTCATGTTTTTCAGGACAGTGAGGATGAGGAGGTGGGGAACCTGCAGCTGGCCTGGGAGATGTTGGAAGTAGCTAAAGTCATCTACAAAAGGTGCATGATTGTGAGGATCTGAGTTTGAAAATCACTGAGCCACAGCTTCCATGTTAGCTGACTTTTATATTGTTTTTTTTTAATAAGGAAAGAGACGAAGGAGGATCAACTCATGGCCGCCCAGAGTCACTTGAAACTGGGTGAAGTTTCTGCTGAATCAGGTACGAACAAATGGCTCAACACATTTTTACAAGTGTGTGAGGAGCAGTTTGAGATGGATTTAGTTTATTTGTGTGAGGCTGAAATTATTAGTTGGTTGATGGGAAAAGTAATCATGACAATTTGATAATTGATTAATGTATCAAATAAAGTGCCAAACATTTGCAGGTTCCATTAATAAATGTGAGGATTTTGTGCTTTTTCTTTTTAATGTCACTGTAATTTAAAAAGGTGTTGGATTGGCAAAAGGCAGTTTTTGTAGACATCACTTGGCTTCTGGGAAACTGATTAGAATTTTCACTTTATTGTTCACTTTTTTTGATATTATAGGCCAAACAATCGATTAGTCGTATGAATATAGTTTCAGTCTTCCTTCAGACTATACAGCAACTTGATAACAAAACAGACAGACAAAATTGTACTTATCTCCTTGTCGTGAAATGAGTTTTTAGTTGCTGCTTCTCTCTTCAGGAAATTACGCGCAGGCAGTGGAGGACTTCCAGGAGTGTCTGAAGCTGCAGGAGAAGCACCTGGAGCCAGACAGCCGCCTGCTTGCTGAGACTCACTACCAGCTCGGTCTGGCCTACAGCTTAAATCTCCAGTACAGTCAGGCCATCGAGGAGCTGAAGAGCTCCAGCTCAGTCATACAGAGCAGGCTCGGTAAGTCGGGGTTGAGCTGGAGTGGAGTTCTTTAAAATACAACAGATGATATGGTGAGTGCCTCAGTTTCTTAAGTTTTCTGTATGCCAACATTTCTACTTTGCCGGGCAGACAAACTGGGGGAGCTTCTGGACAAGGCTGAGGGCCCAGAGGCTCTGCCTGAGGAGAGGAAGGAGATGGAGGAGCTGAAGGTCCTGCTGCCAGAGATCCAGGAGAAGGTGGAGGATGCCACAGAGGCTCTGAAAACAGCGAGCACTGCTGCGGAGGCTGTGAAAGGTGTACTGGTGAGTCAGGGATGTAAATGTATATATGAGGCATGATTTGTGATGTCAGCCTTATCTACAGAACACTCAGCAGCTTAGTCCACAGTGAGCAGTAAATTGATATTTCATACACACCAATGATCATTTTGCATCACAGTAGTATTCACATCTTTCAAATGTAAAAAGATGCAATGTGGGATCATTTAGCTAAAATTAGCACACATGCTATTATGGAAAACAAATGTGCACTGGGCAGCAAAAGGAGGCTCACATTTGGATACAGCTATGATTTTATTTATAGTATAAAAGTGGTCGTACTAACTTTACATTTTATGAGACATTTGTGGTGTTGCCCTACTTCTTCGTCTTGTACAGAAGACCATGTTGTACTCTACTTGACACATGTTGACTCCATTTGAGACTTATCACAGGTTCATCACCAAGACAGACTCATGTTTGCAACCGTCATATAAATCGGTGCTAAACCCCCACTATCAAATGCTTCTTTTTATATTTATCTGGAAGAGTCCAGGTCCAGGAGTGTAAAGCTACACCTTCTGTTAAGGTCAACTTAATAATAGTTTGATTCTAACTTAATTTCACGTCCCGGTCAGGATGGAGGCTCCACTTCCTCTGGGTCCACTGTACAGAACGGTGACTCATCGTCCAGCTCACAGGTACGATGCTGCAGACTGTGCATGTGTGTATAGTGAAGAAATGATTAGTGAGAACATACTGGTGATGTGTATGTAATATCTGATGAGTTTGTTCTCTATCCAGATTAACGGCACAACAACCAACGGTGTCAGTTCTACCAACGGACACGCCTCCACAGCTGGAGCCTCTGACATCTCCCACCTGGTCCGGAAGAAGGTGAGGGAGCCAGATGTTTCGGGCTTTAGCAGAACGATTCAAATGAATTGCACAGACCTGTAAGAGGTTACACAACAATGTAGTCTCATCCGAGTGAACCTGTGTGTATTTCAGAGGAAACCAGAGGAGAGTCCAGTGAAGGAGGGCGTGGTGAAGAAGGTGAAGCAGGATGCTGCTCAGACTAACGGAGTGCAGGAGCCTCAGACTAATGGTGTTCACAAAGCCAACGGAGACGCTTAACTGTGCAGAAGTGGAGAGGTAAGAGATGGTTTGCTGAGGTGGTCACCAACCTGAACGATACTGTTAAATGCTTCTTGAACCACTAATAACTCAGATTTAAAAAAAGACTACTAAGATGTCAGAGCCTAATAAATCAGGATTTTAGTTTGAGTGTACAGAGTTTGATTTATGTCTGAACTGCCAGTCTTTTCTGCTGTTGAGTCTGACTCAAACTCCTCTTCTCTTCCAGTGAAGCTGGACTCCCTCCATGTTTCTGTCTCCAGCCAAGAAGAGATTCACCAACACGCCAAGCTCTTACTGTTGCTACACTTGTTTGCTCTTGTAAATGTGTATCCTTTTCTGTGCCTGTTGTGTTTGTTCGTTTGTAACCTATAAAGTTGAATAAAGCTAATTATTTGATAAACCTCGTTTGATAACGTCTGATGACAAAACCATGTGAATATAGAAGTCATGCAAACAGCTGCAGTCAGAAACCCAATCTATCATTAGTGGAGGTAGGAAGTGCCTTAAATATTCAACATACAGGTAGTATTTTTTTTCTCGGCTGGAGGCTACTTCTGCATTCAATGTTTCTGCTGTCAGTTTTCTACCAGGAAGAATTTACAGCCACAAATTAGAATTTGAGGATGAAACTTAATTGTCCTTTTATTTTCAACCTGGGAAATATTTTACTGCTTCACTATCATCCCGGTTATGTTTAAAATGCCTCACCTCGCTACTTTAGCGTGTCACCAAGTAATATTTGCGCTGCTAACAGAGTCCAAACATTTTTTTTTTTTTTAGTGAAACTAAAACCTAATTTTCTGCTTATCCATTAATTAATATGTATTTTGTTGTTTTGGATTAGACTTTTAAAAAGCTGACTACATGACATGAACTGACTGTTAGCACAGGATTACACTTTGTCAAATGTGGAAGTTAGATTTGTCAGGTCAGATTGTACCAATTTACACATTGTGCATTTATTATTAGAATAGGCCTCATTCAGACATTTTGACAGTGAGCAGGAAAAGCAATGGTACTGTTCCACTTCTGTATCTCAGTCAACCAGGATGCATATAATAAGCAGCACTTCAATAGACAGCAGCCTTTCTTGGTTGAGAATATTGATTACACCTGTGTGTTTCTTGCTAGAACAAGCCAGAATATCTGCTGTCAGAAGGGTCTGTTTGAAGAAATGTCTAACTTCTGTTTGAATGTATTCAGAGGATATCCAGGCAGATTCAAGCAAAAGAGAATAGTAATTGAAAGATGGCATTATTTTGATGGTTTTACTTAAATTACTGTTTTAGTATTAATAGTTTTTATTGCTGTATCAACTGTGGGACACTGCAAATGTATTTTGAACATAATTGAATTGTTGAATTCCAAGTATGGAGCTCAGCAAAGCCCTGTAACTGAGAAGTGATCCAATTGTGCAGTAAATAAAAAAACCTTAATTCATCCTTTCAGTAGATCTAAATCCACACAGCAGACATCTTGACTTGTCAAAGGCTGAAAGGGACAGGTGTTAATAATTATGTGAACAGTCCAGAGTCAGCGCCCTGCACTGTGGCTCACCACCATGGTTCACTGGCACACCTGCATGGAATTAAGCCATCGATAATGTTATTAGTAACATCTGTGCTTTTCCTGCTGTGAAAAAAGGCCTTTGTAAAGTTGAAGAAATAACATCGAGAAAAAGAGAAACTTCAACATTCTTTTAAGCTTGTCTACATATTTTAAGTAGAAAACTAAAATTTAATTTGAAAGCCTTCGTTTTTAAATCTAAATGAAATCCAATCGATAGCTGGAAATCACTGTTGTTAAATTGATTAAAATCTCTTTCAAATTACTCTGCAGTGTTTCAAAACCAAACATTTTACCACACTTTTATGTGGTAAAATGAAAAGGATGTGGTTTTGTTCTACACTGGTATCTCTTTCTTCCTGCACTGCATTACAAAACACTTACAAGTTATCTACTTTCATTCAAAAACTAAAGGAGAGAAATGCCCTTTTTTAAAAGCTACAAGCTCTTGGAATTCAAAATATAGGCACCAGCTATATTCAGCAATAACAAAAAAATATTTTGTATGTTGCCTGCTGCATTTGTTGTCCTTGACACAGCTGCTGTACAGCTGCCTGGTAGCTGCATACAAATTCATTATCTGACCACTCAGGCTAATGAGAATCAAGACTTTGCCTACAAGGCAACGTGGGATCAATGTGGACTCAAACACCACAGTAGGCAGATTCATATTGAAACATATCAGCTTGTCAGGAACCAATTTTTATTAATATCATTAATAATGTGTCATCAGCATCATCAATGAAATGAGTTAGTCTGTTTAAAGCAGAATCAAGTGTGCATTCATTGCCTTCTTTTCTTGATGAACACTTCAGTTCCACAAAGCGAGGAAGAAAAAGGAAGAAGGGGAGAGGGTGGGGGGGTCAAAGAGGGCAGGGACTGCAGTGAAGGAGGAAACGCAGGGAAAATGACGTCTGGCGGAGCAGGAATCTCCCCCTTCACTGGGATATGATTGGTTTTTCCCTTGTGCAAGAATGACAACAAAAAAATCAAAACAAAAGAAATTCAAAATGGTGCTCTAAAAACAAAGATGAGAGAGGAAGAGGGGGATTGCTTGCTGGGATGTTGTGTTGGCTGTTGTGTTGGTGTTTTTTTTTTGTTCCGTAAAGCCACGTTAGGATTTGATGCAGTCGTCGTCATCAGAGGTCTGGCTGCTGCTACTGGTTTCGGACTCGGAGCCCTCCTCAACGTTCGCCTCCGCCACACTCCTCCAGGGGGTGAAGTGGAGGGTCACACCCCGCGCCCTCGGGAGAGCCCCATTCCGCTGCATGCCATTCCTCTTCAGCTGCTCAAAGGACACCAACAATCAGAGTTAGTGAGTGAATGAGACACCCTTTTCTTCTTTTGTCACTTTTAATTTAGGAAAACACATCAAAGATTAATAACCAAAAGAGACAGAAGGAACATCAGGGACACCGGATGTTTCTCTGAGTGCTCACCTGTTCAGTTTTAGTTTGGAACTCTCTCAGCTCATCCTCTGTCAGAGGCAGGAAGTTGTCATCGTTTTCTGGGTACTCCTGCCAGCCCATGGCCTTCAGCAACCTAGAAAAGCATGGTAATTTTCTGCTTAGTTGGCTCTGTGTGAGTGTGTGTGTGTGTGTGTGTGTGTGTGTGTGTGTGTGTGTGTGAGTGTGTGTGTGTGTGTGTGTGTGTGTGTGTGTGTGTGTGTGTGTGTGTGTGTGTGTGTGTGTGTGTGTAAGAAAGAGTGATTGTGTGTGTGGAAGGCTGTTAGCAGCGTCCTACCGGTGCTCTGCCTCCAGGGAGCTGGACAGGTGTTCAGTGTCTGAGTCACTGAGGGAGTAGGACAGACCATTCTCATGGCAGACTTCCTCGCTGTAGGCTTTGGGCTCCGGTGTGCTGCTTTCACCCTGAGAAAAATCACACAGCAAGAAAACACACTTTAATATTTTTTTTTTCCCCACCAACAGTCTGACACAAAAGTAGATCAAACAGCAACAGCACAGCTAAAATGTTATAATGTTGTGCATTTCTTGTGGGTTTTTTGGAATATTTATCTGAAGGATTTGGCACTTAATTACAGACTATCATGTAACTGTCCTTTATATAATTTCATAAATAGTCAGGTACCAATATGTCAGTACTCTGTCATGCAATGGCACCTCTCTTAAATGGAGCATTTTCCACTGTGGCGTACTGTATGATGGTTTTTGCTTACCTCTCCGGATGTTCCTGGGCTGCTGCTTGTCGTCAGCTCTCCGGTGCCCTCGTCCTTCAGAGCTCGCAGGAACTCGCTCTTACGGTCCGGACCGCGGCGCATCAGCTTCAGCCTCGACGGGGCGATGTCTATGGGTGGAGTCGTGCTGGAAGGGTGCTGCAGGGTATGAAGGTGCCACAGGAGGGGAGAGAGCGGGGCCGGGAGGAGCCGTGAAAAGAAGAAAATTGAGTTAATGTACTTATTTTTTCCAATTGAGCTATGAAATCTATTTGGCTGTGAAATTTTATAAAATAGGTCAAGTATGATCAGCCACTTTAAGTGCCTGAAAATTGGGGGAAAGAATAGTAACACTGAACAGCATACTGCAGGCATGCCGTTCAGTTTCTGTCTGATGGGCACATGTGAGTAAGCATCCCAGCCACTGACCATGCTAACACATAATTACTATGTTTAGATAAAACCTGTGATTTACTTACACGGGGAAAGGCCTGCTACATGTGTCACGCATGCAGCCATAAGAACGAGTTCAACACAGGCTGCTGCACTGGAATTTTAAACGTCTACTTGCTGTGCAGTTGTACACTTTACTAGGAAGCCTGAGCAGACCGCATCATTTAAAATACTGTTCTTGTTGGGGTTAGAAAATGTCCCTAAACGTCTGCTGTAATCGCAGACGGCGAGCTATATATTTGTCTTTGACCTCACCTCTTTCGGGGTGTTGTGCTGTGGTGCACTGACTGGGGTGCTGGGTTTGGCTGCAGAGACGGGGCTGGTGAAGACTGAATCTCGGCCTGGCATGTGAAGGCCAGACTTAGTGATCTCTCTACCACCGGATTTCCACTGGGTGCTCTGGAAGAGGGGACATATAATGAGTCTCTGTCTGTGCTTCCATCACAGCGTAGCAAAGCTGGTTATCTATTCAATACAAATGTGCTTTACTAATTTAGCTTGTATGTCTGCTGAAAGAAATCAAGCAAACATAAGAGCGAGTCTTACTTTGGTGGGGGCCACAGCAGGCTTTGGGACCAGGTTCTTGTAGACGCTGGAGCCTGCAATGGGAGCTTTGCTGCCGTTGGTGGGCAAGGCGCCAGCAGTGGCAAACCCCGCAGAGAAGGCTGTGCTGGGGTCCTCCTTGGAAACTTTCTTGATAACCAGCATTTTTGACACCATCTGTTTGCCACTTGGGGGGTTTTCTGGAACAAAATCAGTTGGTGATGGTATGTTAGAAAGGTGAAGACAAGAAACTGTTACACAGATCTTAAACCTTTAACCGTCTCTTGTTTATTACATAAACAAGAGACAATATAACAATATAAGTATTGCAATCTGATCTGGGATGTTCTTACCCCACACTCCAGCATGTGGAGCCACTGCTCGCATCTGAGTTCCAGGCTTTCCAGTTGTTTCAGGGTTGAGGGAAGGCTAAAAAAAAAAAAACATTAACTTGCATTAAATACCTTTGTATTTTCGAGTTATGTTAACATCCAACAATCTGAGCATGTTGCTGCTGACAGGTTTAAGCCTAATGGGTCAGTGAAGGGGAATTCTCATGATGCACAATACACATAAAATTCACATTGTTATCACAAGGTAAATATGGGGAGAAAAAGGAAAGTGAAAATGTTTGACAATAGTTTGATTATCTAAGACCAGGTTCAGTGTGAACAATAATTCAGCTTTGCACTGACTCAAGGTATTTTAGAGCAGAGCTTTGTTGTTGAAGAATTATGTCAAGGTCAGTGGTGTGCTTAGGAAAAACCAGTGAAGGTTGTCTACTCACAAAGTCCTCTTCCACGAACTTGAGCTTGTCGTCCTTGCCGTCTTTGCGTTCCTCGTTGGGGAACTTGTCCTGGTACGAGGTGCCCTTGCGGGGATGATAGTTGCCATTGCGCTGCCGGTGCCCCACCTGCCTGTCCCTGTCGCCTCCTACCCGTTTGGGGTGGCGTCCCTGGTGGTGGTGGCCATCCTGGGCACCCCGCGAGGCTCCATGCCAGCTAGGTGTTTCCTTCCAACAAGAGCCTCCCGCCAGCCCACCATGACCTCCTTTGGCCACCCCCGAGTCCACCGAGTCATGCCTCAGAAGCAGAGAGGGCTGCTGCCATCCATCACCTTAAGAGAGAACAAGGTTTCCTTTATAACTTTCCGAAATAACATCTGAAAATATGTGATCTTTGTCAGTGCTGAGCAGCGTTCACCATTTTGGTCTGTGAGCTAATGAAATCCAAGAAAATCAATCTTCCTGTAATTAGATAGTTTACTAAGTGGCTGTTTTTGTTACGCTGGCAGTAAAAGTGGTAGCATTTGAACATCTGCTTCCCCGCTGGCTGGTTGGGCAACTGGCATAAGATTAGCTGAGACTCAGTGTTATTTCCAGTGTGGAAAACACAAAGAAGGTGTCAAATCAGAGAAAACCATTCAGATTCATTGTGCAGGTAAATTATTTTTTTAATTGAGACTCTGAATCCACTCACAGGATGACTTATTCTGTACAATTAGTGGGATGTGCCCTCAAGTCAACCACATGATGAGTTTAAATCTAATCCATTAAATTCATTGAGATCTGTTATCATCTTTGGTTAAAAAGAGGCAGTGTCACTAAAACTACCAGAAAATAAAACAGCTGAGCAGCAGAAGAGATTAAATTATTTCTCACTAGTGAACCCTGATGTCTCATATGGGGTTCATGCTTTGGCACAACAAATTTCATTCTTCTTAAATTTTAGGCAGGTGAAAACCAGCTTCATGATACCGGTTATCCAGGATCATTTAGTGAAGCAGGTAACCCAAAGAGAGACAGAGACATCAGGACAACAGCTTGCCATATGGAGGTTGGCTGCTAGTCAAGTTCTACATACTGAAATAATGAATTCAATACAACATGCTGCCAAGAATATTGTTACATGAGTGTTGTTTTTTTGATAGAAAATTCTTATGTTCACTGTCTCTGATAATTTGGGGGTTGTCTGTTTGAATCTGTGTGAATGAGAGCAAGAGAGGAGATGGGAGAGGGAGTTGGAAGGGAGACAGGGAGCTTGAGAAGGTGCTGTGGTCCATGTGGTCCTGGTGCATGCAGTTTCTCCTGTTTTTTTAATATAATGTTAGTTGACAGAAAACGTAGAGGGGTCCAATACTGCCTACCAAAAAAAGTAATGGACATGCCCCCATGTCTGCCCTGTAAAGTACACCAGATTCTTTCAGATGAATGGTAAAATGTCTTAAATTGTTAATTAAACGCTTTTGGGAAGGTGAGCATTAAGGTACTACAGTAACACAGGAGACAGAGAAGAAGCTTGCAAACCATATCATAACAAGGTTTAATCTTGAACACAGGCAAAACAGCCACTTTCCTAACAGCCTGCACCTACAGCAGGTTCTTCTGTGAAAGACTAAAAGCACCTACAGGGTACAGAAACAAGTACACATCATCAGGAAACACATTTCACCATCAACTTCCTCCAATGAAACTACACCAGCAGTTAGCAGACTACCAGGAGACACATTTCAGAAGACAAAGCTGAAGATTTTGTTCAACATGTCTGCCTGGCAGCCAACTCAAACCAAGCAGAGACACATAAAGCTGCCTTTCTGCTGTCCAAAGCTGAGGGCAGCACAAGGAGTGAACAAAGGCAAACTGAAACGAGAGACAATGGTGAGACGGCCCTGGGACTGTAGGAGGTTTGGCCAAAAGATTACTGCTTGCCACTGCTCCTGAATGCATCCACCTGATGGTACAACTGAAAATCCTTCATCCAGAAGAACAGCATTGCAGAAACTGAGACAAAACATAACTGATTCAGTGGCTTCATTCATTCAAGTGCAGTGTACAGACACTGATCTGTGCAATGAAATAATATACATATTCTAGATGAAAGGGCAGATGAGAAGTTTAAATGAGGTGTAAAGAAGGCCTTATATGTCATTTAAAAGAAAGCCTCAAATGCATATAGGACTTCAACGCCACCTGTCTGCTGTTTAAAATGCTGCTACAACACCACTCCCTCCATCACTGTCTTCTGAGCAGGTGGCCTCAATTATGTCTTTATCCACTACAGGGACCTGAATTATATCTTCTTTCAGGAGAGGTTTGCTGCTTGTCATTATCTTCAGCTTAACACAATCAAAGCCCAGCAGAATGATTTTACTCAGACCTGGCACTACTGATTTGATGTCTGAAACGTATCGAGCATCATTCCCATCCTGAAAGCTTCCATTCAATTAGTCCACAACCTCTTCTGTCAATGTGTCAGCTGCTAACCATGACCAGCGTTGACCAAACTTCACCACCTCCAGAGGTGGTTTGAGATGCATTCCAGCCACATGTTCAAAAGGTGTAAATGTATCTGTCTCTTCAAGACACATGACCTTTACTCCTCTCATAGTGCAACTACGTCAGTAAACAATCTTTGGAAATACTCACACACTGACTTTCTTAAAACATCTATGGTCTGTCTCTCTTGTCCTTGTGATAATGGCAGCTCAAGTTTCACTAAAATGACACTAAAATTAGCTGCTGCTCTGTCTCATCAACAAGGAAAAAAGGCTCCTGCATGTTTCACACATACGATCAAATACAATGAGCACTGAGCTGCTGTGGCCTTTAAAGACCTGTGTTGGTGAGAGAGTGGTGTGAAGACAATAAAACATGTCTCACTCATGGTTCATAAATACCTTTCATTCATGTGTTGGCATTAGCTGATGGATAGTTGTTAGCTGGCACTAGCTAAACTGTTTCTCTTCTGTAAACTGACAAAGTGCAGAGGTTAGACTTCTTCTGGCATGTTTGGCAGTTACTAAAAAGCTTCAGGTGCTTTACCATCACCTCTGGACTGAAGGAGAACAACCCTGATTTACATGTAGCCGGGAAAACACAGACAGCCTGCAATCAATGTGATCTGACCAACAGAGAGACATATGTGAGCGTGAAAGAAAAATTCTTAAATTTTATCTGGATTCAGATATGATGCTGAATGATATGTGTACATTGGGCCTAGGATAGACAACATCCCAAGTTTAGCAAATTAATGAACAGACATGGTCAACAGCAGACTTTAGTCAAAGGATGAATTTAAAGCCCCCAAACACCCAAAGTCCACCCAGACAGGGGTTTACTCTGTCTGATTAGACCTGTTCTCACGACTGTGTTGATATGTAGAAACTGCACTTCACTGACATCCCCCTCTTCCCTTTGTCAGTTTGGTTGCACTTATAGGGACCTCTTACACTGTTTTCATTCTTATTAGTTCATACAGGTTGGTGACACAATTCCCAACAAAGCCTTGGATATTTTCTTAAGAAGTTATTTTGTTACGCTCCACCAGCTCTATAGTGTTTAAAAGATTCAGTTACTATCTCATCATGGTTTCATTCTTTTTGCTCTGGTCTCAGCTTCCCTTTACAAAGTTATAACAATGACTGCATTTACAATAAGATGGTATCTGTTCTAAACTGTTACCTGCTGGAGCGCGCAGGGAGCCGTTGTTGAAGAAACCATCAGAGGAGTTGTGGCGGCGGCGGCTCACAGCGGTTCTGCCGTCTCTGTGGAGGTGGGCCTCACCTTGTTTCTCAAGGTTGGCAGCAGGGGACTGGAGGAGGACAGAAAGGGGACATGGTTTGTCAAAGTGGAACTACACTACAAAAACACAATTACCCTCAGACCATTTTTAGGACATTTTTTCTCTACTTTATCCTTGTCCTTGTGAAGAATCTTGGATTAGAATAAATCCTCTCCATAGTGCGAGTTCCTCTCTTACTCCCTCAGTGAACTAAAATAACTCTGAGTGAAACTGTCAACTGTCTATTCTTAGGGAAAGAAAGTGAACAAAAACAGACATCATAGAAACTAAAAACAATCTTGGAAGGCTTGATCATAAGAAATCTGCTGCTATGGAATCAACTAAGAGCAGAAAAACACAGCGTACATAATTCTTAGTGTTAAATCCTGAGGTCACTGCATTGGCACAGCAGTGTGTTTGATAATGTTGACTGCAAATGCTCAATTCTATCTGAATCATATCCTTGTCATCAGTGGAGGTTCAAAGATCAAATCAGACTGTGTTCTTCAGCCTATCCCTGCGAGCGTCATCTCAAGGAATTTTTATAACTTCAACAGACAATATAGAGCAATTCCATGCAGGAAAAAAAACCTGGGAAAACAAACTGTAGCTCCAACCCTGAGAGTGAGTGCAGACTAATCCCTGAAGACAAATGACATTGAGGTGAAGTCATGTGTCAGCAGGACAGTGACTGTGCACTTATTTCTCTGTCTTGACGATTTCACAGACAGGCCACTTAGCTGGGCAACTGTCTGACTCACAGATTACATTGAGCTCTGGACAGGAGAAACACATTCACAATGAACAGTCAGACGGCTCAACACTTTTCTTTCTTCAAAGGAACAAAAGCCAATCCAATCGTCCCCCCACCAACACCACCAACAATTTTCCCCCAAATTTTCTTTCAAGAGCCAATATTTTGAATGACTATTTGTGTTTTCGCTCAATATTTAATTTAAACTTAACGTGGCAGATGCAGCTTAGTTTTTAGAACTCCAAATTGCAGCCAAATCCCAAAGCATGGCCAGCAATTAAAACTAAATAGCTTCTGTGAATTGCTGTCTCTCCTGTTGGGAGTCAATCTGCAGGCGAGAGTAGAGTTGGTGACATTACTGAGCTGTGTCAGACAGTCTGGGGCAACTTAAACACATGTCAACAGGGCAGTTAAGTCAACAATTTTATCAGTGCTCATGATATTTAAAGTGCATGTGACTACAACATATTAGACATGTTTGGGATCTCATTCTTTCATGAGAGATCTAAATTTATCACAGCTTTAGCAGACAAATGCTACTGAGGACAGCCTGGCTACACATCCTTCTCTTGTCAAAAAACATCAATTTTTCCTCATATCATCAAGTGTCCTTCTGATAACACACTACAAACATGAGAAGAATGACTCGCTAGCAAATGTTATCCAGCCAACCTTGCATGCCTGTTATCCAACATCTGCTGAACTGAGAACAAAAGTTAGGCTGAGCAGTCACAGTCTTGAATAAATCTTCCTAATTATTAAAGCATTTCTTTTTCTGATAATTAAACCCAGACCCCTCCTTTGTTTAACTGTCCATGTTGTAACAGTGACAATGCTTCCTCATACAGGAAAACAATGGGCTCAGTGGAGGAATGTGCCTGTTATTTTCCTATACTGGGATACCTCATCATGCATTTTGTGATCCAAGATGTGATACTGATTGTAAATTCAGTTAACTTATTATAACTGTTAGACAGTTAACACTATCTTAACTTGTGGCCAGATGTAACAGTCACTAAATAGTAGTTAGGGTAAAAATCAAATCCGCGCCCAACATAAAATGACCAAAAACAGCCAAAGATAAAGATAAATAACTGATAATGTAGCTACGGCAGCAGGGCAGGTTGAGTATATCCACTTCAATCATCTACAGCAGTTATTTCACAAAACATCATCACCTCACTGTAACGCAGCTTTAGGTGAAACAGCATTTCAGAAACTCTAGTCACATATCATGATATAAATTCTATATGTATCTATCTCTACCGTGGAAACCTAAGATCAGTCCTCGCAGGAATTCAATTTGTGCTTCTTCGAATTTATCTTCAAGAGCCTGCAAATTTGTCCCAATCTCCACTGAAAATAGAAATTGTTTCCTATTTAGACAAGGACAATGCAGATTTAGTGATGCCTAGATGCAAACTTTACAAAATCCTCCATGAAATTCTCCTTCTATTATCAGTTTTTCATGAAGGTACACAAAGTCTAGGTCAGGGGTCGGCAACCTTAACCACTCAAAGAGCCATTTGGACCCATTTCCCAGAGAAAAGAAAACATCGGGAGCCACAAAACCCTTTTGATATTTAAAATGAAGATAACACTGCGTGTATCGTTTTTTTACCTTTATGTTAACCACAGTGTGTGGCATTCATGAAATCAATTAACTGCTACAGAGAAAATCACATTTCTGCATGCAACAAAAACATTTTGAACTCGAAAAAAAGACGTTGGTTGAAGGTTACTTTCAAATAAAACGTGCAATGTCTATTTGAGTCCTTCTTGTGTTTATGAAAAAAAGCCGAACTTAAATTATCCACCGGCAGCAAACCAAAAATGCCGTCCTCTTCTGTGTGCCGTCATCCTTTTACTGGAGCGTACAGTCAGCTGTCAACCTGACACCGGCGGGTGTCGCACATTGGCGGTTGTGACGCATATTATGACAGACAAAAATTTGAACACCTTTTATTTTGATTTTACAAGATCACCATAATCTTCAAATTTAGAATTACATTTTAAAAATGAACGAACTAAAATAAAACAAATTTTAATTAAATAGTCATTATTTATTTTCCAAAGCCACAGGGAGCCATAGCAGAGGGATGAAAGAGCTGCATGCGGCTCCGGAGCAGCGGGTTGCCGACCCCTGGTCTAGGTGAACCATGTACTGAGTGCACTGTCAATCCCCAAGGGTGAGTCGTCACTGACTACACACACACGCACACTAAGGAGTTCAGACACACATTCACTAAAAGGTGTTAGAGCAGTGACTCTTGACGTTTATAATTTCAAGCTCTGTCTATCCCAATCACATTTTTTCCAGCAATCAAATAGCACACACCAAAATACATACAGGACATACACACACAAACACACACCTTGGCAGGCTGGGGCGTGGAGAAGTTAAGCCAGGCAGGGACAAAGTCATGCTGCGCCATTTAGGTCCAGTGTTTCCGGTCAGTGGATCGAGGCATCAAACCTCATGGCCAGGATCTAACAAAAGAAAAGGACAGTGAGAATGATATTTTTTAAATTCAGATTTGGCAATTTCAAGAAACATGAATCTCTGACACCGAATCAAGTTTCCTTTCACGCCCATCCAGCTTTGTTTCGTGTCATTTCTTCCAAGTGTTTTTTGTCTACCATCAGTTATTTGCAAAATTCACTGCATAAAAGTCTCCCTCAAGAGAAGCCAAGAGAATCCTATTCTTAGCAGAAAACAACAAAGCTTCACTTGCTGCAGCTGTGCCTCTGAAGCTGATAACTGGTTGACAGCCTGGATGGAAAATATCTTGTGCAGAACAATGCAAGTATTATTTTGCGATGTGTGTATGTTATAAATTTATATAGCTCATCATGCTTGATTTTGCTCACCATTCTAATTTGACTTGAAAAATTAATCACCCCCAGAAAATGTTAACAAACGGCTTGTAGGGCTGTGACTATTATATTTCATTATTGATTTATCTGCCATTATTTTCAAGATTAATGATTAATCATTTATTCTATAAAAGATAAGAAATTGTAAAAAACGCTCATCAAAATTTCCCACAGCCCAAAGTGACATCTTCAAATTGCTTCTTCTGTCCAACCAACAGTCCAAAACCCAAAGACTTCATTTACTTTTAAGAATGACAAAGAAAAATAGAACATCCTTTTTTTATGACGCTGGAACCAGCTAATGTTGAATTGAATTCAAAATCAAAATCAAAATAGTTGGCAATTACGTTTCCTTGATCGACTAATCATTGTATATCTAGTGACTTCTAAAGGACCACACTACAGCAATTAATTGAATGGCTATTGAGTACATCCATCTGGCTTGTCCTAGCCAAGTCAGTCAGGTGTAACTTCATCATTACCCCAGAGTCTGTGGCTCTGAAGTCCTCTGCCTCCTCTCTCGGTCCGGCTGGGCTCGGTTCCTCAGGCCCGTTGGCACTGATCACAGAGTGTGTGCACTGACAGACGGGGAGCAGCACACCGACAAGTCCCTCTCCACCTCCGCCAGGACAGCACAGCCCCTTTCCCCAGAGGCAGATCCCTTCGTCCAGGGTGAAACACTGGGAGATGGGTCAAAAGGTCACAGGAATGATCTGGAATGGCGATCCAGAGAACTGGCCAAGCAGGAAGTAGATCGTGAAGCAGAAGCGTGGCGGTCTATGAGGGACCGATTCTCCTTCCAATCACGTCTCTGACAAATTCTGAGTGCTAGTGTTTCCAGTCCGGGTAATTTTTTTCTCCCCAGGCAGATTGAATCCTTCACCAATTTATTTGAATCATTTGCTCTTATTGTCAGGAGTAAGACTCAAAACCTGATTGGACTTTATTCTGATTGGCAAAATGAATTGCTTTGACAGGTGATTTGTCCCAGCAGTGAGGAAGAGCCAGGCCGTCTTACTATCAATACAAGGAAGCAGTCTGTGAAAGTTGTCTGCCCTGGAATACGGACAGCAGTTTGTGCAGCAGTTCCACTTTGACACCAGATGGGGGGAGAGAGACAGGGGTTGTCCTGCCACACTGCGTGCCAGTATGTTTTAACGTCGACTCGCCTTTTACCGAATCATTTTAAGATCTACTGAAATGCATGCAGAAAAGAAAAATGAGTTCAGAGACAGTCTTTCACTGGCAATGGAGGTCACTGAAAACCACTGCTCACCTCATGAAACTGATGAAAAAGACTGTCTGATTTTGAAGAAAACAATGCTCAAAGGTTCAAAGTCACATGACAATGAAGGAAGTAAAGCCCTATGTTACATTGCCGACATTTTAAGTTTTGGTTAGTGAAATAGAGATGCTGCTAGATGATGCATTATAATGCCGTTTTTTTCTTTATATGTTTTAATATCACATTCGTAAAATGCCCATTTAATTATCTTGGGTTTTCTGATTGAAGCAGATGTAGGGTATAGCTCAGATTTCATAGATATGCAAGCTCAAAAGCTAAGCAAAAATCTTCCACAAGTCAAAAGGTCTTCTTGCCATATGACGCACGAGAGTCCTTTAACAACAATGAAACTTGTCCAAAAAGAAATCCTCCAGACTGCTCGATCAACTTCTTTTTCTCAGGGAAAAAACAAAGGTTGAAAAATAGCATGCGTCCAGAATTTGTCAAGTGGGTCTTTCCTTTTCTTCTTGAAGGAGTTTTTTTTTTCTCACACACAAGGTTTCAGTGCAGTTTTCTGTTTTCTTGCTGGGGCTTCACTGGTATCTGCACAGGAACAGACTGAACCTGCAGTAAACACAAACAGCGTAATTCAGAAAAAATATATATCTCAAAGCTCCAGGTTCAAAAATACACACATGCTAAAATATGTTTATTAGCAACACATAGCTTAACTAATACAGATTAACACAACAGCACAGCAATGAATCCTCGCTTTGCAAAGGTTCTAATGTTCATGTTTTGGAGAGGCGTTGATTCATCATGAATTGTTTCTAATATTGAGTCAAAGCTTAGTGATATAACTTGGGTGGACGTTGCTCAAAATATTAGAAGACACATCTGAGTATTTGATGTGTCACCACAAACTACGGCTTCCAAAATAACCAATAAGTTGAATCAACGCCTCTCTATAACTGTTGTATCAGACTGCGTTTGCCTTAGTTAGATGTGCCTATCTTAAACCAACACTTTCCTTCATATCTCTATACCTGTGTTACTGCAGATATCTATATGTAAGATCTCCTTTACTGAAAACCCTTATTGATCCCCAAAGTAACTTCCAATCCAAGAGACAACCAATGTCTTCAGAGAAACTGTGGCACTTCAGATACATGTACAGAGTTATGAGAGAAAAATCATGACTCAGTGTTCTAAGGAGCGTTTCATGCTGAAAGCTGGCTCTTTTATAAAATTGTGCCAGCTTTGCTAAATGAAATATTTATACCAGTGTAAAAATAACTTGAACACTTTCTTCCTCTGTACTTCTCCCCAGACTGCTGCGCATCTAAACAGGCCTGGCAGAGTGTCTGCAATGATGGACGGAACTGAGCTTTACAATCTCTACACCTCGTTCAAACATGCCATATAACACAGCTTTAACACCTAAATAAAGATAAAGCCTCATGCACAAACTCGGAGCCACCACGGACTCGTTAACGTATTCCCACTGAACTATTACATAACAGCTCAACATCAATGAGTTTGCCTCGGACACTGGCTCCGATGAGCGGCACGGACATTCGCTTCACTGTCAAACGAGGCTCAGATGAATGACAGCGACCCTGGAAAGTACTCACATTAACATTATTATACAGTGTGTGAAACCCACATGTCCACAAACACTGCAGCGCACCAATTCAACACACAGCAACGTTACATGCACGCTTCACCATGCTAACTAGCTGAGTAATGTTATGGATTAAAGTGCAACGAAATAAAGGCACAAAGCGGTCGTGGGTGTTAGCTAACTAGTCAACGTTAATCGCCAACTAATAACGTTATCAGATCTGTCCTAACTCCGCCGCTAGCTAACTCTGTTTAGTTAAGTAAGGTTAACGTTAGCGTAGCAATTGTTAGCACATAGCTCGCGTTACCCAGCCTTTTAACTAGCCCACGAAAACTGCTAGGTAGTTGAAATGAATTCGTGTGGCTAAGGGGCTTAGCAAAGCAAAAACGCATTTAATATGCTCAAGGTGGCTAAAAGTGACTATTTAAGTAGCTGTCACGAACATACAATAGAAGTAAACAGACCTGGCTTCGTTGGAACAACACAGTTTCAAAATGGCTACCTTAGCAGCGGCAGCACACATTCATCAGATTGCTAAGTGCAAGCGAGCTAACTTGCAGTGTTTCATGACGATACCGTGTAGCTGTTACCTTGTCCTGAGCAAGAGGGCCTCCGATAGAGAATTATTCAATCATATATGTATAATCTGCGAATATTCCCGAGGGAACTCTTTTTCGAGACTACGAACTTGTTTAATAAAGCGGCTGTATGTGTTTGTTTGGGTTTTCTTACCACTGGCGCTGATACTGAGGGATTCGAACAGCCTCAACGGCGCTGCGTTCAAGAGCCGCCGCGATTATGCAACTTAACGAGGTTGCACGGTGTTTTTAAAGTTGAAGACTCTAAACAGTGCAGCTTCTGCAAATGTTTTTCTTTTTTAAAAAAAACGACACGTCCATGTCTGAAAGTACTACGTGGTAATTTTCAAAGTATTGACAGAACACGGCGATGTTAGCGCGTATATTAGGATCTTGCCATCTTGAATATAACTTATCTCCCGTCACAGACAGTCAAACCAGTCGATATCGGAACCAGTCTCATTCAGTTTAGGAAGAGCAGGAGACAGGCATTTAATCGAGTGCCGGTAGAATGGCAGTCAGCAAACGACCTTAAAGTTTAGCTAGTTAACGTCAACTTTCTAGCTGTTAAATATATGTAATTATGCATGCATTGCCTTTGACGAACCACTGAATGACAAACAATTAAGGGCAACTTTTACTTAACTGCAACGTCTGTGGTTTATAGGTTGTTACAGTAGATTAGCTCTGTATTGCGTCAGGTTTAGCAAGCGGTTGTGTGCTAGCTGTTAGCAGCACGTTAGCCTGGAGAGGTTATATCATAAACAAAACTCCAAAGTGCATGTACTAATAAGTGATTTGTCTTTTGCATATTGAAAATGATTAGATTTACATCTGGAAGACGTATAATTTCTGGGGTAAGACTAAAAGAAAATTTGACAGTTGATCTCGTATACAATAAATAGAGAAGTATTGTATGTGCCAGCATTATATGACAATAAGAAGACATGGTGTTTATGTACTCCTGTGATCATTATGTTCTCAGGTTCCAGTGAGGAGATGTCTTCAGCAGATTGCCAGAGCACCAGACTACAGAACAAAAGCTCAGCTGCTGTTTCACTCTCAAGCTTCCTCAGTGTTGATGCCATCCAGACTAACTTCCACCAACAGGTTGTTGAGCATCAGGCCCGTCAGCTGGTCTGCTTCACGCCTCTGCCACAGTGATTCACAGGGAAACTCAGACAGAGCCGACAGCAAAGGAGGCTTCAGTTTGAGGGCCCTCACCCAGGCTCCCAAACCAGCTCTGTACCTTGGTTTCTCTGGGCTCATCCCTTTCCTGTCTGCCCCTCTCCTGATGGCTGCCACACAGTCCTTCTACCCTGAACTGGCATATGCTCAAGTGGTCTATGGAGCATCTATAGTCTCCTTCCTTGGAGGTGCCCGCTGGGGGTTTGCCATCCCTGCCGGAAGTCCTGCTCAGCCTGACTGGATGAACTTGGGCAACAGTGTGGTGCCTTCACTTCTGGCCTGGCTGGCACTGCTCTGCAGGGACAATATTACAGAGGGAGCCCTGATAGTTATTATGGGACTGGGTCTCTCTCTGCACTATGACCTGACCCTGTTGCCTGGCTACCCCTCCTGGTTCAAAGCCATGCGAACAATCCTCACTCTGGTCGCTACCTTCTCACTGGTGGCTACCCTAGCAATTAAGAATTTCTGCTGTGAGAAGAAGATCAGAGAGATTCAGAAGTGATTTAAAAAGACAGTTTGTACTGTGAGCCATATGGACTTCATTAAATGAAAATAAAAATGTAAAATTAAGTGCAGATCTGCAGATGGTCTGATTTGTTCATGCTGTACACTAAACACAGCAGTTATTTTGTTACTTGTGTAATAGCTTAAATATCTTTTGAGGACAAATGTGACATATATACATGTGGCATAGCACAGAAAAGGAGAGAATGGATCTGTGTACACCGCCATCTTGCAATTGCCCTTCATCCGTTCCATCCTCCACAACTTTTCACACATCGCAAGAAGTTTATCAGAGACTGACGTTCAATGTAAATGTTAAGTGTAAATCCATGAGTGCTGAGTCTTAGTGACAGAGCTTTTACCTTGGAAGTGTGCCACATCAATACCAAACAACCTTGATGCTTTACAGTAGAGGACCCCAGCCAAACAGATGACTGCAGGACCTAATAAAAAGGGCACTAGAGAGTTGATGACAACAGACAAACGAAAAAAGTGAGGAGTACACTTTTTCATTTAATGAGGAGCCACTAATCCAGTGAGATGTCAAATGTAATCTTACAGAGCAAGTGTTGCTACTGTAGTTTGCTTGATTGCACAGTGCACAAAATCCTCTCTCTTGCAAACGTATACAGAAAACTCAGGATGTGTGTGTCATGTACAAACTCAGCGGGATGTTTACAGTGGAGAGTTATACTGTAATTTTCCAAACAATAGAGTAAATTTACAGATGCAGTTTTTAGGCTGCACTCATACTCATCTGTTTTGTCACAACACACATTCATACCATCATTTAGTACACCAGGGAGGCATTATAAACTAAAGTAACAACATTGTTAATCTTAAGCGAAGAAAGAGGGAATGTAGATCAGTTTTTAACCCAGAACACACACAACTCTGTGGAAGTTTATTTTGCCTGAAAAGGAGATAAAAGGTGTTATTACTGTTGTAACAATATTCTGTTGTTTGCCAAGAGAGTACAGTACATGATAAGAAACACTGTTAGTGTGCAACTCAGCTTGCAAACACAACAAGCTCCAACATCCAGAGAGGAAACATGATAACTTGCCATAAAGAAGGTAAACACATTCCTAAACATGTGCTTTGTTTGTTGCTATGTTGTTTATCTCAACAACACAAAGTTGAAATGTAAATGAAATGTAAATTGTATTAATTTCAGGTGCCAAAGATGAGTGAAATAACACTCTTCATTTGCTTGGAAATAATGACTATGAGGCACTATTATTTACAGTATCATATATACAAAAAGAATCCAGTGAAAATTACTGAGCGATAACTGCACTGGTGTGACAACAGTGGTGTGCTGTTCAAGTTTATAATTATTTACAGAAATCACTTACCATGGAACTTTGGTCCCATTATTAAATAGGCTCAAGTGGTTTGATAAATCTTCCAAGTAGCAATGCACTCAGCTCAAACATTTTTTTTGAGGAAAAACAAAGAGAAAACAGACTAAAAAACAGTGTTTTCACATCTTATCCGAGAACACAGTTCATGGTCCCCGTCGGACTCTTACACTTGAGAAGAAAAACTATCTGGTAACTCCAAAGTGGAACTCCTTCACTGTCAAAAAATATCCTTACCACGAGGATTGCTTTGTCTTCAAATACACAAAAAGGGGAAAATGAGTCTTGTAAAATTACTTAGTGAATTGAAAATAGAGACGAGTCATGTAACAGCAGAAGTGGAAGCAGTTTTGGCAGTTTTCCAGTTTTAAATCTGCTGTCATATTCTTATGTTCAATACATGTCAAATGTTCTGGACGAATAAAAAAGAAAATATCTAATCCAAGTATAAATAACATAAATGATAATGTGAAGCTTACTTGAGACAGAAGCACACTTTTGTGTTTCTTAAGGTGCAGCTTTACTCCACTTTATGCAGTTTTGGGATGATTCAGGTGCTGATATGGACATTCACAATTTGAATAGTCCTGGCTATCAGAGCACAGCCAGGCCGCCGTCGCAGCGGCTGGTGATCATGTTGCCAACTTCAGTCCAGGTGTCCAGGTGAGGGTCGTAGATTTCCACAGAATCCACTGTCACCGGGGCGGAGAAGTCTCTGCTGGCGGCCCTGCCCCCGACTGCGTACAGCAGCCCATTCACAGCTGACACCGACACGCCTGCACGAGCTGTAGACATTGGAGCCACCTCGACCCATTTCTCCTTTAGACAGACAAGTACAGAGGTGAGGAGAATGTTAGGACACAGATATTATGGAAAAAAACTGATTTAGAACTGAAGGGATTTTAGTGAATCTTGACAGTAACATTTCCCCCACTTTACCTCCTCTGGACAGTACTTCTCCACCGTCTCCAGTGCACCCAGTGCCTCATTCCAGCCGCCCACCGCATAAATGCAGTTATTGAGGCAGGCGACGCCCACATAGGCTCGACGTGTGACCATGACGGGCAGGGCGCTCCATCGGCGAGAGATGGGATCGTACACCTCGGCTGAGCGCAGCTCCATTCCTTCGTCACTGATTCCTCCAATCACGTAAATGAACCCTGTGAAGATCACAACAGCATTCAGTGTCCAAGTTTTGATGTCAAGAAATAAACTGTACTAAACCCATGCGAAGCGGGGGGCGTCACTAATACTAGAAAGTATTACCCAAACAAGTTGTAGTGGGTTATACACATTTTCAAGAAAAAGGGGAGGAGCACACCTTGTAGCTCGCAGCATCCAAAGTAGTAACGAGGAACTGCCATACTGCCGATGACCTCCCACTTGTTCTCTTCTGGGTCATATCGTTCCATGGTCTTCCCGATCTCAGAGCCGATCCAACCACCTGAAGAAGCACAGTACAGTCATCAGAATATGTTTTTTGTCTGAAGTTATTTTTAGCTCAGTGTATGATAGTGTCTTCGTCTTTTTTCGTCTTGTCTTTCAATATAATTTGTAATAATAACCATGTTGTACTTATCAGTAATATCTCATTTTTAACTGTTTTCTATCATCGTGTTTATCATTATCATTTTAGTTACATGCCTTGTATGTTTATGCTGACAGACAAGAAAAAGAATGGTCAAAATTATAGCAGTAGAGGCAGAGATATCTTTACTTTTAGTGTAAAAACACTGGATCCTACATTTTCAATAATGCAATTCAGCAGCATCTTTCATTAAATCATTAAACAGGTATATGCTGATGTATTTCATGTCTCCAGAGTGCAATGCATGGTTTCTGTCATAAATTTATAGTCTGCAAGCCAAAGCTGAGATGACTCAAATATTCTCTGAGCTCCTACATAGCCAAGGAAGATGTTATATAACTGTTTTCATAGGCTGTAGGCTAGTAGTACTAAAAATGACTAGTAAACTGATCTTCACATGTGAAATCGGTGGAATGCTCCTTTAAAACTAAACTACTGGTTTGAGGTGTTTGTATTTTGGTTAAACATGATGATGAAACATGATTACTGTGGCATTTACCAAGTGCATATAGAGCTCCGTGGCAGGGGCAGACGCCAACTCCACAGCGAGGAAAGTTCAGAGACGCCACTGCTGCCCACTGCTTAGTCACTGGGTCGTATCTCTCTGTGCAGTCAAAAATCATTGAGTCTTTCTCCCCTGAAAAAAAACCCCAAAACAATTCCTTGTCAGACTTATGATTGTCAAGGTTCTTTCGTTTCCAGAATTGAACACAAACACGAGAAGGCCTCAGCTCTCTCACCTCCCACCACATAGATCATGCCCTCCAGCACTGCGACCCCCAACCCACTGCGGGCCTGGTGCAGGGACGACACAGTGGTCCAGTATTGGTTAAAGGTGTCAAAGCGCTCCACACAGCTCAACGCCCGGCTGTCACTCCAGCGGCCGCCCTGCAGCCGAGTGTAGCCTCCTGTCACAAGGAAACAAGTAAATGTCAGAGTTTAAATGGCATCTCTGACGTTTCTTTTTGGAACACTTCAGATATCCTCATCATTTAAACTGTCTTCAGTGGCCCAAATTCATTAGGTTACATTTCTATGCTGAAGAAAGTGATTTGAAACAGAACCTATGGCATAGAGGTATTTCCTTGCTTTTCTTCTGGGTCTCATCTTGGCTGGTTGTAGCTGACTGTACATCTTATTTTCTTTGGGAGACTTTGTGACTTCAGTGTATTCCTTCAGCAGAGTCTGCAGTGCCACCCGCAGGCTGAAGTCTGTAATACCTTTATGCAAAAAATTCAAGATGTTTACAATGTGTCATCTTATCAACTTTACAGCAATATTGTGAATACAAATCATCAAGTATGTAAAATATAAATGGCCAGGGCTAGGTTTTCCTCACCCTCTATGTACTTGAACAGTCTCTGTGGGGAAAGGAGAGGGAATCGGACTGGTTCCAACACTTCCACCACATGTTTTTTCCTCTTTGCCACATCTTGAAGAACCCAGTCCATGGCTGCAGTGAATACCTGGTACTCATCCTCAATTCTCAGCTCTTCACTTCTTAGAAGCCTCACCAGCTGATCCTTCGACAAGCCCCTGAACTCATCTGTGACACACACCTAAAGGGACAGTTGATCAAGGCAATCTGTAAGCATCAACCTTGAAGTTTACAGTGTGAGTTGAAGTGCTTTAGCTGAGAGATGGCTGAGAGATAAAATGACATACAGTGACTCTTATTGTTTCATACCTCCAGGAAGTGAACATGGATGTAGTTCTCAGTGAACTCCAGCATGTCCATGCAGGCAATCTGCTCCAGGAACTGAAAGATGCCCACACAGTTGGACGGGTCCATGTGGCCCTTGAGAAACTCTCCACAGATTGACACCACCTCGTTCAGCTGCAGCATGTCTGCAGCCACCATCAACTCCTGGACGTTCTCCACTGTCACACTGATTACACCTGATAGGAAACGGCACACACTTCCAATCAGAAACTGGTACAAAGATTGTATTCAACATGATGATGGGAACATCAGGATCGATGCACACCTGTGTATATGAAATCCAGCAAAACCTCAAAGACTTCAGTCTCCACTCCAAGGATCTGCACCTCCTCTTTATCCGCCTCCCTCATTCCGCCGGAGAACAGAGCGGCGAAGTACGGGCTGCTAGCGGCGAGCACCAGCCGGTGGACCCTGAACACCCGGCCGCCCACATTCAGCCCCACATCACAGAAGTCGGTGCGGAGCCGCATCTTGTTCATCTGGGCCAGGATGAGTCTGGCGTAGCGGTCCGAGGCCAGCAGAGCCTGCTCGGACGCCTGGTTCGCCATGGCAGCATCACCACCACCACCACAAGTGGATGTTGACACAGAGGTGGAGGACATGGCAACGGGGGCAGGTCTGTGTTAACATGGAGGCCAGTATCCCCAGACCCTCCTCTCTAGTCAGTCTCGGCATAAAACAGGCCTGAAAGACAAATGGGCTGATTGCACGAACACCAAAACACACACAGAATCAGTGACTTCATTGCTGTGTAACAGCACAGGACGGAGACAATGTCGGCAACAAACTGAGCGGTAAACGAATAAAAATGACTTTTGTGACAGTCTTATGACATAACACACAGGAGCAGTCACCGATCAGTGACTGTCGTTGCTAGATTTGCTATAAAAACACCTGCCGTCGCCGTTAGCCACACATGCTAGCCAACAGACATCTCACCAGGATGGATTCAACCATCTTCAGGAAAATGCTCCTCTGAAATCAGACAGCTTTACTGCTCAACCGAGCCCTGGTCAGACAGTGTCACTTCACAGAAAATTGGGGACTTGCATAAAAAAAGAAAAGTCAACATTCGGTTTGTTTTTAGCCGCGACTCACCCATAAGTTTACTGATGAGGATGCAGGTAACTTCCGTCGCCCTGCAGACTGTCAATCCTTTTCTCTGCATCGACTGCACTGGTCTGGAAGCCGAAGCCCACAGTCTCAACTAACCCATCCCCGATCATGTTGCAGTTTCAAGTTGTCGTTGTGAAACTGAATTTTAAATGACACAGTTATGGCTTGTTTATCATTGTTTTAATTATGTTTTGATATTACTCATTTGCATTTCATATACATTTTTCTTATATTTGCTCAGTTTTCCCAGAAATTCCCTGCAGGTCTGTTATAAAAACCCAACGCCAGATGGCAGAGTTGCCTTTGAACGAGCAGCTGAACGAACGCAAGCCCTTGACAACAAGCCACAGAAACCCACCATGTGAATTAACATAGTATTCTTAGCATGTCAGCCCCCAACACAATGGTAATTTTAGATGTAGCTGTCCTCCACTGTGTTGGCTGCAACCTCCTCCACTGGAGACCTGGCCAAGCCTACATCCTAGCCTACTCTTAGACAGTGGAAATGGGTAGTCCAGTTTGTTTTAATCAGTAGCTTGACATCAAATTAGTTTAAATATTATGTTGGAAACCTGTTATTACATAGAGAACTCCTGCGCTGCTTGGGCCCATTAGACCTGTCTGGTCCACTGAAGTGAGGTGAAAAACGCCTGTGACGGTTACAGGAAAAAGTCCTTTAACTGTCACTTGACTTGTATTTCCTGCTATTTCAACGTGTCACCCTGATTTCAGCAGCCAGCGGTGGCACCAACGTTGGCCAATTATAACTCAAAGGTAGATAGAGTATGTGCCAACCTGGCTGCCCTTTGTACTTCACAACTTGTTGCCCTATATTGTTAAATTTCCAGTGTGTCCTGGTTTCCTAAAGGGCATCCACTGTGTCCATTATCTCAACTGAAGAATTGGCTTATTGGATACAGCTTAAATGGACTCTTAGTAAGCCAATATAAGGCAAAGCTCACCCCCTCTGAACGGACGGCACTTTGAATAAAACAAGCACACCCCCTGTCACATTATTGTTCATTTTCTCCGCGGTCAAATTAACCTGTAATGTGATATCTTCCCATGTAAATGCTGATCAGTGCAATGCTGACAGTCTTAATGTGCCTACATGTTTATCAGAGAACAAAAAAATACGAAAATCTGTAAAGGCAAATGTATCCTTCATCCTCAAATCAGATTGATTTTTTCCTCAATAGTGGCATGATCACTGTCCACACAGGCCTGAGTTATGTGTTAATCACATCATGTATTTTTAGCAGTCGTGAGTTATCAGGGCTGCCTAGTGATTCAAGGGCCTCATTGGTGTTTCATTGAAGTGTGACAACAGCCTTGTTTCAGGCAACGGATGATACATGCTGGTGAGGGACATACATGTTCTCTACATGTCGAACATGATGATACTGTATGTCCATCAGAAGTTGGTTTAAATAAATGATAAAGACATTTGCTGTTGGTTGTTCATAGCTATTAACTTCACTCTTAGAGGAAGAAAACAGACCTCTGCTCAATCCTTTAAATTAACATTAATGACAGAATTGTCATGCATCACCTGTACTGTTTAGGCTTCATGTGGTTCATTTGTGATGTGAAAGTGTCTCTTTTTTCTTCGCCTTTTGTTCTTTATGCTGCTGCCTGGGCAGGTGTCTCTTGTAAAACAGGTTTTGATAAGTAGGTGAGGCGCTAAAATGAATTTGAATGTAGAGACGCAGACTTCTTTTAGCGTGCACGATTCTGTTACAGTGTGATTATGCTTTTTTTGTTAAGACTTTTTTTTCTCCTAAAGGGAATGTTTTTGCTTGTCATGAACATGATAATTATGTTCGCTGATCATCATGTCTCTCCATTGTGGTGACAGGAGGCAGAGTGTTTGCCTTGCTCCCAGAATCTCCCATGTAGTGGGAGAGAAAGTGAAAACTGTGAGGGTCATCCTATGGAAAGTGGTCACCATAATTACTATTCAGTTTTAAGTGCAGGGTATGTCTGACTTTTTCATCAGGGCTCTGTCTTCTGGCTAGACATCACTTTCTCCAGGAAAGAAAAACATCATGAGATGTAACTGACAGCTTTGGGGTTTTTATGGGAGCAGGTAGAGTTCATAGTTTTCTGAATCCCTATGATTTACTTTAAATCATACTAGATAATGCAAAACAAATAACTGCAGCACTATGTGGCAGGAGTTTTTATTATAATTTTCTTTTGCATTAATAATACAATTTCCTTCTTTTTACAAATGCATTGTAGTTGCAAATGTTCTATTGTCTCCATGTTTGCTCTGATATTGCCCGACAAGGCTCCTGTCCTCACCTGACAGGACTTGTGAACTGCGTAACCCTTCCTTATCTCGGCTGAGTTCACCGCCTACAGTGTGCAGACAGCTTTATGCTTTCAGACCAAGCCGGGTTCCGGTTTGAACTCTGAAGCCTCTCTGCCATCTGTACCGGAGCCGGTGCCTGTCAGTCCTGTGCCACATTGGTTTTCTGGCCGTGTGCCCGCTGGTTCTTTTTTAATCTATTTGAGAGCTGAACTCCCGCAATGAGATTGTCCTGAGAGCTTGAGGGAGGCCAAGGTCCTTCATTTGTTACAGCTGAAATCATTAGTGAGGATTTTTTCCCCCTTTAGAAATAGAAGCACAATGTGATATGTAGGTTGAATTGGGACCAAATCATGCAAACAGTTGGGCAATTATCCAAAAGGAAAGTTATTATTTTAGAGTCCGGCTCTACCTGTTTCAAGGAGGTGGGATCATCTTCCATCCCGGCCTAAGCTGGTATCTGCAAATCTGATTTGGTTGTGGATCTGGATTGGCATTTCTCCTGAATAGTTTGTCAGCAAGCAGTTGTATGTTATCCTCTTGTAAGAGCTGGCTCAGTGTCACCTCTCGTCTCAGTGTGATCTGAGCCCTTTACTGAGATCACTGTTACCAGAGGTCACTCAGATTATAAATGATCATCTTAGGTTTGGAAGCATCCAGTGAATTACTATGAAGTGATGCCAAACTGCTGTAATTCTATATCTTATTATTAAATTTTGTTTGGTAAAATTGTTATATTCAATTTCACTCTTATTTTAGTCAACTTAAAATTCAAATCTAAGACGCAATTCAATTCAATTGGGGCTCACAGTGAGCGATCAGACATGTTATTTGGGTTATTCTTTAAAACTATAGCCAAGATATGAAAGAAGTGCCTGAAGAGAAAAAAAAGATTATATACAAACTTTCACATCACTTTAATTCCAAAAATTGTTTGATGTGCAACATTTACCATAGTTCCTCCAGGCTTGGAAACAAATTTTCCAGCTCAATTTTCTAGCTTTTCCATGACCTCAACTCGGTGGGTAATAAACCTGTGAACCTAAACTTTTAAATAAATACACATTCACACACATATGGATGGAGATATGTACAATGTACAGACACATTGTTTGGCTTTTAGTCGTGATGTTATTAGACAGGTTTTAAAGAAGATGTGGAGCTGGTTTGTTTAATGGTTCTGGCAGGCAACAGTGTCTCTTGCCTTCAGCCTAAGGAGAAGGGGAAAAAAAATCCCCACTTTATCGATTCTGCCTCCAACATAGCAACTGCTCGCCGATTGGCTTACAGTCTGTACATTCCCGGCCTCCCATTGGCTGGTTGCGTAGCGTGGAGACGGGAATCGGACGGAGACAGAGGGGAGGAGAGCAGTGATTGGCTGACGCTAAACTGAAAGCGAAAACCTCTTTTTATGAAAAGCTTGCGAGACAGTTGACGGTGTGTGTATTTTAGGCGTGACTCCAAAAGTAATCCGTCCTGCTGCCTCCCCCCACCATGTCCCCACCAGGATTTATTTAAATTGAGAACTATAAAGCAAAAACGACTATGAATTTTAAACGAGAGAGTTCGTGTGCTGACAAGGAGCAGGAAAGAGAGGAGAGACGGTCTGTATGTGTGAGCAAGAAAAAGACTTGAGGGCTGTTTTTCTTTACATAAATGCAACTTGTAACCTGAAAAGTAGGACTTATCAGTGTTAACTTAAGCAAATAACTTTGAGGTAAATCCAGGTAGGAGTGTATTTCAGGTGAAAGGAAATGTAGGAAAGGCCTAACTTGACCTTTCCTGCCTTATTCTTAAAGTGTTCTGTACATCTGTCCTTCTCTTTTCCTGTCTGTCTACCCCCACACACTTTCCCTACCCACCTTCTTCCTGTCTTTCCTGAGTGTGACTCAGCGCCGGTACAGTCTGTCCTATCTGTCTCTTTCCTGCATCTGGTCCATCCCCTGCAGAGCACGCACGCTGCCGGTCCACCTCCTCTCTGTGCTGACACAGGTAAGAGGGAGTAATCCGTGGCCTGGAACTGAGTCTCTCCTCCGGTACATCCCCGCCCTCTGCACCTCATTAATCCCTTACCTGCCTAACACAGACCTCATGTGATGGTTGAAACAGGCCACCTGTTGCTCTGGCGTCACCCTGGGTCAGCATCGTCGTCATCTTCATCATTCCTAAGGTTTGCACGAGTGCTTCTTTGTGAAGTGGAAAACGTGGAACACATTAATTTTGTGTAATTATCAGATAACAATGGTGTTGACTGTGTGATAAAGCTCTGGAGACGAGCTGGGTGGTTCCGAATGTTTACAGTTGAGCTGCATTCCTTTTCACAGGAGCTTCAGAAAAGTTGTTTGAAATGACGGCATGTTCGCAGTGAAGCATGTCTGAGAGATTGTGTTCTAGTGACTCAACAGCGGCCCGACTGAGGAGGGAAAGGGCCCGCACATATCCTGCTATTGTCTTTATCGCTTCCTTTCTCTCCCATCTGTCCACAGTGTGTCCTCCAGTACCCTCGCTGCCTCCTATCTCTGCTGACCCAAGGATAAGCTCATCGCACGACAATGGCTCCGCTACAGACAGACGGTATATTTTAGATAGGCCAGTTACCTCAATTTCTATGCTTTGTGTTTGGTTATTTTTCTACTCATGTCATAGGAACATTACTTAAAAAATAATCAAAAAACTCTTTTAACATGGTTGCCATAAATGATAAAAAAAAGACTGGACTGTGAAAAGGAGACTGTGGGGGGGAAAAAAAGCAATAGATTGTGTACGTTGACAAAACCCTCATCAGTTTATTGTCTTTCAGCAAGAAAAAGGTCAGGATCTCACATTGCTTAGCTTCACCCGAGGAGTTTCCTCAATCCCCCAGTGGAGTTATATTTTTATAAGAGGCTTAATCACCCTCCTTCCATAAACCAACCTCAGAAATACATTTTACAGTTTCTCTGTACAGAGTATCTATTGTCCTCAAACTTGAAAAATGTGCCAAGTTCAACATGGATTCCTTTCCTCTTAAGCTATGTAGGCGGCATGTCATGTAAAAACATTCATAGCTCGAGCAATGCCACAGTTCAAGTAATGGAGGCAGGATACTTCCGGACCTCTGGCAGTTCACACAAACATCGGAGGCCACATCATACCGACACCACCAAAGAGAGTGCATTTTTGTGGCAAATGTCAACCTCTCATAACAGCATTACCTTCGCCACCATCATCATCGTCATACATTGCAACAATAGAAATACTGTTGGATTGCACTTTCTTCAAGCTTTCATCTTGTGGCATGTTTATAGAAAAAATATATATAGAATACAAAAAGCTTATACTTTTTTGAGTAACAGAATATAACATACAGTACTTCAGATTATGTTTTGATCAGCACATCAGCAGGTGTACATAAATTGCCCTACCCATGCCCAAATGCAATTACCGGACTTAACAGGGACATAGTTTTGCTCACTATTAAGTGCTTTGGTCAATGGGCTTTACATTGAGTATGCTCGTACAATGGTATTCTACAAGATGTTAATGCTACATAATTATCCACTGTATATGAATGTCTGTTAAGAAAGGGGCAAATTGTCAAGATGCACCACGACTTTTCACATATTCACACGTGGCATTTACCCAAAAATGGTTTGGTCCACCAAACTGAAATGATGGAAACAGCCTGTTTACAGAACCATTTTCCTCCTCACAAATACACGCAGTAGTAACTTTTGGAGTGATATTTGTGTCCCATCCCTGAGGCCAACTGGACACTTTGAGCACTGGAAATTTTTTTGAAGCACATAAATTATATTTTGTAGCATGCATTTATCATCCTATTATCCACATAAGTGCACAATCTCGGCTCTGCACAATCTTGCGTTTCTGTGTCCAGTTGCTGGCTCAACTTGATGCCATACGATCAGAAAACTGGAGTCTGTAAATTCGGATTGGCTGTCTCGTCTCCAATCCTGACTGCTTGTAATAATATTGGTTACTAGGGAAGTAGAGAAGCACTAGACGAATCATAAAAAGCCGCACATAACTAGTTTTATGAACCTTTATTAAATTCTCTGCAACTCAGTAGCACCAGTGCTTGTTAAAAGTGTAGAGCCCTGAGTTGACTCTAATATTTCTATATAGCAAACTGACTTAATTGACTAATTATCATAACCACCTTATAGCATTAATATAAAATGAGATGTGGCATCCGCTGTACAACAAAATCTAACAAAAATAGGTTTTTAATTTCAATATACATGTTGAGAGAGGGCAAATGAACAAAACAATGAAAGAGGTAATCATAGTGCACTTATATGGATATTAGCAAATGGGAAAATACATTTATTGAGGACAGTTCTTTTTTTTCTCCCTTAAATCAAAGGTTTCTTTGCATGATAAATGATTTCTCTGCTAAGGACATCCCAGTAGGTCACCTGGTAGGATGAGCCCTTACTGCAGCGGCCTGGGTTTGATTACAACCCAGGCCCTTTGCTGCATCTCGTCCCATTTTTCTTCTGTTAGTATCTAGATAAAGCAGAAATGCCGAAAATAATATAATTTATAAAATTATAAATAATACAATTTACGTGCTTGTAAGAAATCTCTTTCTCTACTCAAAATGTGTCATCACATCCTCAGGAATGGGGAACAAACGTAACTCCATAGTAACCAAATATATTTCTAACCTATTGGTCAAATTTTCAGAACTGAATAAAGTTTAACTAGGAAAATGGACATCTTCAGCATCAACAACTCTGGTTGTAAAAGTCAAACAAAGGTGCAGCACCTGATGTCAGTGAGCAATTTCTGGTTGTCAACATCCCTACCGAAAAGGTGTCCATTAAACAAATGGCAATAAATGAAGTACAAAAAAAAATAAAAGCTTAAACAGTCTCTTTGAAAACAAAAATAAAACAAAAACAAAGTTCAAGCTGACATTCAAGTTCCGGTCCCACTTCAATCTGTGAAATCCCATTCACAAAAACCGATGGAATCACTGTAGTGCAAAACTTTACACATTGCACCTCGATGCAGTCATTCTCGCAGGATACAGTAAACATGTCCTTTTGTCTCTTTCCGTTGGATTACATCTCTGGGGCGGCAGGCGGGAGCCCCGCTGTGTGTTTTGGAGTCTGTAAGAGTTTGTGTTCCTCTGCGTGTTGAGAAGGCGTGGCTGCAGCTTTGGCGTGCACGGGATGTGACAGCCGAACATCCAGGGCGTCATTGTGTTGCGCTAAGGAGTGCAGGCGATAGTGCAGGACAAGGTCCTTTAGTGAGCAGTGGACGTCGTAGGGCTCGGCAAAGCCGTATCCGTGTGGTGTGCTGTAGATCATACAATGCTTCACTTCTTCATTCACGCTGTAATAAAAGGAAGAAAAAAAAATGAATGCCACACATTAACACAATGCATAACATTAATCTCAAAATCGATCCATTCTCCAGATACTGCTTTCAAAAATGTTTTTACTCACACAACAGAGCAGGCGTAGCATCCCTGTTTGCTGCTCTCCCGGATCAGGAATGTTCCAGGAGCTTTACCTTGAAGCATCTCCTCAGCCTGCGTCCGACTCAGTTCACCAACAAACCAATTCGTCTCATCCTGATGTGGCAAATTCTTCTCATCCCCCTTCAACACATAGGTGCTGAAAAAAAACACAAGTCGTATTGTAACACCTTTGTAACAATTCTGTATTTCATTTAAAAGTCATAAAAAGTCTTAAATAATATTTCCAGAGAGAATTGGTTTAAACTTACTCATCAAGGCTGTCGCTCTGTGTCCCCAGCCAGTCATTTATGCGTTTCTGCCGTACGCCTTTGTGATTAAGCCAGCTGCAAACAGACGTGTAAAGAAAGGTTTAATTTTAACATTAAATAATTAGACTGAATTATATTCCTTTATGGTTTTACACTGATTTACCACAGACACCACAAACAATAATCTGTCGCCGCTTACTTGAGGTACTGGTCTCTGATGTTGCGTAGCTGGATGAGGTCAGGCCGCAAGCTGTTAATCTTCCTGTCCGTCTCTCTGTAGTCCTCCACCTGCGTTCTCAAGTCTTCCTCCAGATGGATTTTGCTGTCGTAGATCTCCCCAAGACGACACTTAAGCTTCTCGTAATTTATCAGAAAGCTAAGGAGGGGAAGCAAAGGTCACAGGTCTGAGTAGAGTTCAAGAAACACAGGCTACATGCACCCATATTAAAACTAAATTTTTTTTTTGGATCATGATGTGATGAAGTACCTCTCCAGATCTTTGTCAGCTCCATCGGACTGATTGTTCCTCTCAAACTCCTCTCCGTAACGCTCCTGTTCACGACACTGCTCCTCAAAGATCAGCATCGTCTCATTAAAGGCCTCAATTGCCGTTCGCTTCATCTGGATTTCCTGCATCACAAAGAATACGTCAAGTAAGAAAAGACTCAGGAGATTGATGAATGTAAATTCTACTGTTTAGAAAGGTGTTGATATTTTGCTCTTAGCACAGACATTAGAGACCAGAGAATTCATTTAGTAAATTTGTTTTCACCTGTGAAGTCTTTGTGAAAGCTTCATAAAGACGATCAAATTCCTTGGTCTTCTCTTGATACTGACTGTGAACCTCCTTGAGCTTTCTTCCTGCGACGTCGACGCTGTCCTCTTTCACCTGAAGTAAAAAAATTACACTTAAATATGTACAATTCATAATCCTTTCTCTGTTTTCAGACGTCTGACCGACATTTTAATACGAAAACATTAAATAATGGTGCTCACTAACCTGTTGGAAGCGGGACACGGGATGGGTGAGCATTAGGTCCAGTGTGGCGTTGTACTCCACCAACGGATGGTGCTGATAGTGCCAAATGAGCTCCACTACTGAAGTGAATGTGAGCGGGTCTGAAAAGCCGTACTTCCCATCGCGGTGGTAAATCTTGATCAGCTTGTTGTGCCCGTCTTTCCTGAGAAAACGAAATGGCAAAACACAAAATTAAACAATAAACGTAAAATAAAATTTAACCCATTTTTTTGTGGCCGTGCTCTGATGGGACCGGTCATATTCTATTTTTTTCTGCTCACCTTAACGTCAGTGTAAAGTCTCCTTGCAGCTTTGTGGATGCGTCACGCACCATAAAGGAGCCATCAGGTGTGTCTCTAAGCTTCTCGTTCACCTCATCCCTGAGGGAAAAATCAGTTAACAGTTAACAGATCCAACACACCAGTATGTTAAACAAACAATGCATACTCAGCATGCTTTATTGTGTGTAAGAATGATGGCATGTTTGATAAAGGACAGTTAAAGTGAAGATACTTTACCTGGTTATGTCCCCCCAGTACCATTCGGCGTCCTGCAGCGAATACGCAGGTGGCGAAAGGCAGTTGTTGTTCATGGTGGAGGACACTGGCTTTGTTGACCTGGGAGGGAGAGCTAGAAAGCAAAAGAGAGAGAGAGATAAGAAAATGAGATGCAAAGCATCATGATGACAGTTTCTTAGAAAGAGATCTATCAGACTGCAAATCATTGATCTGTTGTGAGATCAAGTGGAGTACTGTAAACACGACTCCTGCAATATTATGACTTTCACAGTAAAGGAGTGTGTGTGTGTGTGTATGTGTGCGCTGTGGAAATACAGTGTTCTCAATGTATACCACCCCCCTCAACCCCCCACACCAACACACACACATGCACACACACTCTTGTCACACCCTTGCTTGATGGAGCCTGTCAAGATCCGAGGACAAGCCCAGGCATGTTTCCAAGAGATATCACTTGCCAAATCATTACCATGCTCTTAAGTGTGGTCAGCACTAAAAAAGGAAATGTGGCAGTTAGTCCTCATTTCTGAGCTCTGTCACTCAACAACTATGAAATAGGTTTTTATTATTCCAGAAATTCTCACATGCAACTCTTGCAAAGTAGATTAAAGTCCAGCTTCTAAAGTTTGCAGCAGCCTCTGGCACTGTCCTGCTCTGCATGAAAGGCATTAAATAAACCATAAGTTATTTTCTGAGCCTCTTGGACCCCCCTCCCATTTCATAATGACTGCACGCTCACAGATCCTCTTAAGTTTTCCGTCAACCTTAAAGGAATAAAATCTGAGTCTGGCCGAAAGATTAAGCGTTTTCCTAAAAATGAAAAAGGAGGGCAAACCGCATCAAGAGGAGGTGAAGGGCGATATATTTCACTGCAGGACAAAAGTGCCTTTCACAAGGCAGTCAGGGAGAATACAAGAGCACCCTCAGAGAGGAGAAAATGTGGGTTTCTCCCACCATCCGCTCTCCTCTTTTTCTGACCTTAAAATAAACAAAAGGCAGGTGCAGCAGCAGCAGCACAGTGGCAGGCACAAAAACGAAAAAGCTGCGGCTCCTGAACTCAGCAAAATTAAATCTGCACACCCCCCCCCCCCCCTCCCCTGTCTGTCTCCTGCCAAGAAACTCTACTGGCTTCCAAAACCCACATGTGCATACCAGTACAGACAAGAGCCACGTAATTTAAGTGTGGAATAATAAAAAAAATATAAATTCAGTCACACTGCAGCCAGGTTTGGCACCGTGTCCAATCCAGAGAGCACATACAAGATAAGAAAAGTCTTCAGAATCAAACATTGCCACTAAAATCATATACAGACCTTATGGGAACAATACAGGACATGTGTGTTGTCCTTATGGTTTGTCAGTAATATTCATTTTAAGTTACTCTGCAGCCTAGTTATCAATTATCATCTCAAAATAAGTCATGCATGGTGCAGTGACACAGGAATTGTCACCAAATCATAAAATACAGACCTTATAGGAACAATACATGGCATCTGTGTTCATACTCTAATATGAAGAAATAAAAAGATTTACATGTATTTTTTTTTCTTAAATACAGTAAAGCTTGGGAATCCTAGTAGGAGCCCACCATCATTGGCTGAGATCCATTAATGTAGATTTTCAAAAACAAACAATAACCAGTGCTGCATGTGAAATATGTGAAACCTACATTACATCATTTCATTGTCATGAGTGAAAATGATTTCTGTCAAGCATTGCACCGTGAAAAAAAAAAAAAGTCATGCAATCTGAATTAAGCTAAAGTCAAAATAATTTAGCTTGGTCGTGATCTAGAATAAGGGTTGAAATACAAAAAGGTCTCACGCGCCGTTGAGACGATGTAACAGCGCGTGAGATCAAGTGACAAATGTAAATAAAAAATGAACTGTTGCCGGAGTTCAGTCATGAGACGAGCTGTCTGCTCCGCTTCGCCTCCAGCCTACTTTTTCGGAGCTAGCGCACAAATTAAGCACGGCTGGCTGCAGAGGAGAACAAAGCGCTCGTTTCATGCGGCGCTCATTAACGCACACTCGGCCGTACACCCCCCCCTTATTCCAACATGCACCCTTTGCACTGTCATACCACCTTTCAGTGCATCTGCTGGTGTGCGAGATGTAAAAAGCCCGTCATGCATTTCATGTCCAAGTTGGTGCTGCGTGCTGGGACAAAAGAAACGAGCCACTGCGCCTGGTCCTCAGAAAGGTATTACGTAATTGGCGAGTGAATTGCGCTATGCATGCCTGGGCAATGCCACAGGGGGAGCACTCAGGATCTGCACATTATAACGTTTTACCAGCACCTGCACCTTTTTAATCGCATGTCAGCTTCATTGCACAAGACGATGGCAGCGAAATAAAAAAGCATGAGACGAATAAAATATTTTCCGACCCCCCGCAGATCAGACAATGGCTGCCTTTAACCCTAACTTACCTGGTGCTGCTTGATCCATTTCGATGTAGAATAAACCTTCGGGAGGATAAACCATTCCTGTTTCAAAAGAGTAGTCCAGGTTGCTCTCGTCGTCTTTGCGCGTGAATGATTAAAAAAATATGCACGTTTCTTTTTTTTTGACGCAAACCTAATTTAGGTTACTTCAATGCAGACGCCACGTCCTACATAGATGCGCACAAAAAGAAAACTCCTTCCACTCCATAAAACGTCCAAAAGTCCAGATGTCTTTTTTCAGCATAGCCTGTCTAAGTGGGGATATTTTTTTTTGTTTCTCAGAGACAGATTGTCAGTTCATGTCTTCTCTCTGTTGCGGCCGAGCTTCTACTTTACTTCATCTCGGAAGTGGAGCGACTTTAAAGGGCTGTTCGTAACATCATCTTGGCGCGGTCCAACCCGCTGCCACAGGAGGGGATTTCTGTTTCCTGCAGGATTCACTGTCGCCGAAAACACACCCAGTCGCATTTGTATCACACAGTTGAATAAGAGCAATAATTTTAAAGGATAATGTGCAAAATAATATTTTAGTTGGCGCATTAGGCTCGTAGATAGTTGGCGTCTGCTGCATCAGTCACCTCTAAAATTTAATGGTACGATCCAGACCGTTTCATTCAACTCTCCTCAAGCTGCACTGTTAACAGCTGAAAATTCCTTTCAGGGCATGAATGGAAAAGAAAAACCTAGTCTATTAGCTTGAATGATCAAATAAGAGCATGATCTAACTTATTCCTTATTTAATGTATATTAATACCCAAAACAAATAGGAATTCATTGCATGCATTTTCTGCCTACTTGAGGTTTTGCTCTAATTTAGTGGTGAGCGAGTAGGTTGCAATGAAATGACATCATTGCTATAGGTTTCATGATAATCAAACTGTCCTCAGCTGTTTGGCATCCAGAAAGCACCAGGCTTACACCCTTTTGTCTGAGAGGTGACAGAGTAGCCTGTCTAGTTGGCAAGTGTGCGTTATATTCTTGTCGAGCTTGTCAAACACGTTCGGCAGCAAAAAATGGCATCTTGACTGTCGTCGCTCATAATTATTGCCACTCTGAGATCATCCTGTTGAAGACATGAGAGATAATAACAGGTGTGTTAACACCTGTACACATTAGTGACTTCAAAATGAACGTAGGGCAAAAAGAATTAATTGTTTTATGATGAGACATTGCGCTCTTTCTGTCAGGATTACTATCTCCTTATGCATTCATGTTGGATGAATACATGCATTGTTGTTCATTCATGACACAGAATGACATTGTGCTATAAATTTAAACAACCAGGGCCTCTTCCACCAGCTGACGTTAGTGGCTGCAAGGAGAGTGAAACAAGGCCTGCATGGTCAGAGGTCCGTCTCTGTTGGTGTCCAGGCGTTTATGGCTGGTCCCCTTTTGACCCAAGGACAGAGAGCCAGGGAGGTAAATGCCTCCAGCATTCCTTTTTCCCATCAGTAAGACGATTCTTTCCTGTGTCCAGTCAGTGCCCATGAAACATCCTAAACTAACTGCCATGATGGAGCATATTATGACAAGAGCGCGCACAAGCACGCTGCACTCACAGACACACGAAACCACACTCACATGTATGTGTGAGAGTATTTCAGACAAACAACTACAAAATTTATTAATGTTTTTGGAGAAAAAAAATCGGTATCATTTGCATGTTGTATGCAAATGCTGTTAAACCTGCCAAATGTTGTCTTGGGATGTTGGCAGGTTTTCTTTAGACATTACATCCACTGTTTGACAGGTATGTAATTGTGTGGGTGTGTGTGCATGTTGGGTGAATGTGCTCAAGTGTGGCTTAATGCGTGCAATGTATGAGCATTTGCATCGTGTGCTTTCCATGCTTTCTTACTTTAAGAAGCCTTGAGGCCTGTCACGGCATGTCACTTGGTTGCTGCCCAACCCCCCCCCCCCGGTGTCAGAAGACCACAAAATTTGCCCCTTTAACTTCTGGGTCTGACCCCAGTGACACATTTCACTACCACCATCCCCTTGAGACGCAACAGCATCAGGGCTCCAGGCACGTCGGTGGGGGGACAGTGATTCATAGGCCTGATGAGCTCCCGTCTTTGGGCTTATGTTTGGGATATGTTTCCTCTATGATCAGTATTTGAAAAAGCCAAAATATTTGGGATGTGCCGTGCATTTGTATGTGGGCCCCAGTTGTGTTGTGTGCGTGTAGTGGCCAGGGTGAGGGAGGGCTGACTTGCAGGATAAACCTTTAGGTTTTAGACCCCAGATCCAGGCAGTCCTGATGGGATCAGTGAAGGCTAATCGTAAGATTACGGGATAGGCTGATACGGCAAGCCTGCCAGCTGCCTGCTAGCTGATGTGACTCATCTTGATATCCACTACCACAATGTGCCACTGGACTGTGGGAGTGCTGGGAAACGCTGCATGAGTTTTAAATTAATAGACAGATGTTCCTCTGTGCTAAATGTAGATAACAGTTAACTCTAATTCTGTTAGATTTACATGTTGACACTGATCTGACAAACAACTTAGAATGACTACAGAGAGACTATTATAGGCGACAAATGTTAAAGAGAGAAGGTGTTAGAGATGTTATAGTTTAGTTATTTCTGTGGTCAGTATCAGGGAGATAAAAATAAATACATTAGAGCTCAGCAGAATGGCAAACAGGATTGTTTTTTTGTGCCCTCGAGGTTTTAAGGTCTGTATGGTTAAGTGTGTTTTACATGAACTCTGTGGTGAAATTATGGAAAGAGCTCTAATCCCCATATTTAAGAGTGTTAAATGTGTACATGATAGGCCTCTTGCTGTCATTCACTTAGCCACCCTAAGTCACAACAACCAGTATTTGTCCAGTGAGTGGACTAATCTCCTGGCTTTTCAGAGTAATGCTTGTTTAGACTTAGTTCACTAACTGTGTCAAGGAATATTATTCGGCAACTGTTTTCATATTTCCTGTGCAGTGCAATGTAGGACACATTTTATCAGGATTTGTTTTGTTTGTTGTTAATCAGAAAAAGGCTCAAAGACATAACATGGAGAAACCATGTCAGGGATTAGTTCAGTTCACCAATGTTGGTATCTGTGTCTCGCATTGTAGCCCTGGGTGAACTGCACATCTCTCAAATCTTCTGTACTGTAGTGTGCTGCTATTCACAGCCATTGAAGGGATGCATAATGGTCTTGGCAGGCCGTTCGACATTCACCATGGAGAGACTGTGGGGTTTCCCTGATCGGCGGCCAGAACCAGCACACAAAGCACGCAGTAGTCCTGCCAGAGGCAACTCAACTGTGGGCAGAGTGTAGGGCGGCTATGGTCTGGCCCCCAGGACCCTGCCATTGTGGAAATGTAAGTGGGGACAGTGTCTGAACGGCCTGAGTTGGAACAGAAAACTTTGGATGACCAAAACTATGAGCTTCAAATAGCTGGACCCTGGGAAACATAGCTTGTTCTTTTAAGGAGGTCAAAGAGAAGCCAAAAAGAGGAAAAAAAAAACAGAAAACCAATGTTTGGTGGAGGGAATATCAAATTGGAGGCTACTGTTACTATAGACATCAGCAAAACTGACATACCGTTTTTCCAAACGCTCCAGTGTCTGTCTGCCTCTCTGTCTGTCAGGTCCGGCCCTCTCCCTCTCCCTCTCTGCCCTCTGCATTAGCACCCGGTGGTCATACCCACCACTCATCATCTGTCACTCCATTCTGCCAGAGCCTAATCTTACTAACAGAGGTGACAACTGAGGTACTCGTGGCATGCCACCGCATAGCGCTTACCAGCTGAGTGTCTGAGTTATGTCGAGGATGATGATCCCGTTGTATCGGCGGCTTCTCTCCCTCCGGAGGCCTCCCCCACCTCTCTGCTTGAGTGGTGCGTCAAATAAAGGCCTGAGCATGATGAGTGTAAGCAGAATATATCCATGATATGTTGTCACTTTTTCAGGCCTTGTATCGGTGGGTATGGATCACTGTAGGTTATAGGGCTGCAACTAAGGATTATGGCATGTTCACATTGCTTGTTTTGTTTGTCCAAAAACCCACGATTTTTAAATATAATGATGTAACACAGAAAAAAAACAGCATTTTTGATTGGTAAATGATTATTAATAGATTATTAAAAATCAAATTGTTCTTTTGGGACTTGTCATAAGTAAATACTGAAATTCCCAATTGTTCTCAAAACAAAGACTGTATTATTTCTGATTCAGTCAGCCCACCTGCACATTGAAATTAGCAGAACTTCTGCGATGCATCTTCAACTATGAGTCAGCTGTGAGTCTTTACAGAGAGGAATCGTGTGTGTCAGTGAGCAAAGGATTCATGCCTGCAAGCTCACTCGCTCTCTCACACACACACACACAAATGCACGCGCACAATCCCAGGCTTTCATGCAAAGCAAAATTGAGAAGCCGAGACCTCTTTCAAGCTCCTCGGCAGTTGCCCCCTTTATATAAAAGGACACTACTCTCCTCGGCTACACAGCCATCACATCAGCACTATAACTCTATTAGGCACAGCTCCAGGACACACTAAGCAACCCATAGCCCACAATGGCATCATTGTCAATGGGGATTGCAGCCATTGTCGTCCATGCTACAGGATTTATTCCCCTCCTCCCATATTGTGACCTTCACCTCTGACCCCGGCTGCCATCTCACATGCTCTGGGACTGAGAGCTTGTGAGGCTTTGTGCCTTCTACGTCTTAAACACAGTTTAAGACCCAAGCCTGCTAAGTGGCTTCTCTCCACAGCACCAGTGTTGAGATGATTCAGGTTAGTGTCAGTAAGGGGAGAGAGGGGAGGGAGGGGTCGCGGTACAGAGTTGTGGTTGGACTGATTGACCCTTAGAAAAGGTCAGTTGGAAGGCATGAGAGGAGAGGAGCTGCCTAAATGGCTCTTTTCTCTCCTTTTTCTCCCCTTGGCCAGGGCAGAGACTCTGTATGGTTATTTATGAGCGTGTGGGAGAGTGAGAGGGGCTGCGGTGAAACCCACCAGCCCTCTTTGTTGCGAGGGCTGGGCTGGGCTGAGGTGCCTGTCATTGGTTCGGTTCTGTCATATATACATGCACATGCACGCACACGCAAGCGCTCACACACTATTAAGAACCCCTCCCAGAGCTGCAAGGACAGAGGAGAGGACTCTGTTGCGAGGCAGATTTGGAAAATGAGGTGTGCTTCACACAATAGCTGTCAGCAGTTTGATAGATGCCTCTCAGGCATCGAAACCCCATGAAATGTCCAGAAACCAGAGGCCATTGACATTGTACTCAATTAAAGCTGGCAGATATGTGAGTATAATGTCCATGTTGTGACATAAGTCAAGATACCATCTGGGATTTTGGTGTTCTTTGCTGTGTTACAGTTAGATTACATGATTATTTAATTTCAGGTGACTTTTTTCATTAAGTGCCTCTAATTGACACCTACATTGCTGATGATTTATTTAAAAAGTTTGTATCAAATATTATATAAAACATACCTAAAAATTGTTATGTTATCTGTGCTAGTATAGAAAAATACAAACAAAATACAGTCAAAATATGTCCTCTTTTCTGAACATACACAAGCCCAGTCGAGCCACACACTAAATACGTGATGTGTGAGATTGTCATGAGTCATATATTCTTTGTGAGTTTGATATTCTCGAGAAGAAATTAGCTGTGCCTTCCCAGAATTGCATAAAGTTACTGTTCACACCAGTGCAGTGCTCTGCCAGTGTAACACACACTACTTTTTTTTTTTTTCCTGACAAAGTTAAATTAAGCTTGAATTTCACGCTGAAGTCAAATGGTCATGATGTCATGGTTTGAGGACAGAATGACTCGGTTTGTCTGTTGACTGAGAAGGCCTATTCTTGCATGTTTGGGTGGGAGCATAGCATATAATTGCAGAGCGGGATAGCATGAGGGGATGGGGGAGGGAGAGAGTTAGCACGCAACATGAGTTTTGGCCCACAGTTGCTGGTGTGGGTGCCAAACTTGTCCAGAGGGCTGCTGTGTATATCTGTGCGCGAGGCTAGTTTCTGCTCTGCCTAGAGGCTCGCACTGTTCCAAGACACATCTTTCATTTGCACACGCTGAATAGCTTAGGGGAGCCCAGGGCAGTTTGGACTGGGGACGGATCTGGCTTTTTGGACTTTTTAGGGGATGTTGGGTGGTTGCCTGGCTTTGTGAGTGTGTGTGTGTGTGTGCGCACATAGAAGAGTCCGGATCTTTTCTGGACGTGCAAAATTCTTCTGAGTGTCCCTTTTCAGTAAGAACCATTGCATTGTTTAGTTGTCAAGTTAGTTGTTAGGGAGCAACCAAACCGCTGTACACGTGTTGCAGCCATTTGAGGATTACACTGATCCAAAAATCTGACAGTAAAAGAAGAGAATGGAAAGCTTTGTCGGGCCTTTTCATATCCTCTCAGTGGGAGGTAGAAAGGCAAGACCTCCAGACCTGGGCTAGCGGTGGTGGGTGTTAATGGGGGGGTGTGAGCTCTCAACTGCCAACCAGATGGACAACCAAGCCCTGTGTATTTAGGGAGATCATATGGGATAACCTTGCAAAGACAGATTGACATTTTGCTGACAAAACAAACCACCCCTGTCCTGCACGCAAGTAGCCCCCTTCCCTTTTTGCCCTCCCTTTTTGCCCTCGCGCACACACACACACACACACACACACACACGCTTACAAATACTTAGAGTGGTATTTGCTTACATAGGTCTTAAGGAAGTTATTTCAGCATGTGTTAAGCACTCGGTGAGGAGCCATAACAATAAGAGGATAGGATGAAAGAATCTAGGATTACACAACTCCGCCACAAACAATAGCAGCATCGGTGACCTGTGTAAATGAGACAACCTTGAGCCATGAGGGGAGCAAGTAAACTCATTTTCTGCGTCATGCTTTGGGATTTACCTTGGTGCATTAAGGCCTTAGGTTGGGATATATGTCCCAGAAGGTAAAGGACGTCATCATCTGTTTGACTTTACTTTGTGTCCTGGTTTTCTGTGGTAATAGTATTAGTCTACCTCTGAAAAGATCAAGCCTTATGTATCAGGAACAAACTAAAGTAGGTCCTCATAACTGTTTTTCACTTTATGAATCTATTTTGTTGAATTTATTTTACACTGTAGATAAGTTATCAGATTCCCGTACGTGACCCTTTTTTTCTCCTCTGGTCTAGTCAAAATAGTTGGCATATTTTCGGAAAAAGTCCCACGAGAACAAAACATTCTCCGACATGAAAGAACAGAATAAATGCGATTGAAGTTATCAAGAGTCACTCTGCTCTGTTCCCTGAAATCTCTAATCCTCTCTGCAACAATCTAAATACACTCCGGATGATTTACGGCACACAAACTCACTCCCACACACGCCACTAATTTACATTATTAATACAAGTTGTACCGATGCTGCGTGTTCCAAAATACTGATTGCATCTGTGGCCTTTTTCACCACACAGTCAATCTCAAGAGAAGACATTCTGCGTGAGAGACAACTTTTACTGTAAAACTGCTGACTGCACGGGCTGAAATTGTCATGGTGACCCAAGAAAAATGATGCCGGAGGCCGCTTTGTCTTTTTTTTCTGCAGAATAAAAGTCAGATTTGAATTAGCTTTATTGGCATGGCCAGAGTTTAATATAGTATTGCCAAAGCAGGTTGTACTACTTCTGCAATGCTATTAAAATAAGTCTGAACTTATTTAAAGTCTGGCAAATGGTTTATACGTTACTATAATTTATAACAGCATAGTGTAGTATAATGAAATGACAACCAGTCATCCCAGACAAATAAGTAAGTAAATAAATAAAATCATATGTATTTAAGATGAAATATAGTTTATAATGATTGGATGTAAGAACCATAGAAGAAAACAAACAAAATAAAAAAATCAAAAGAGAGTTATTGGAGGCACATTTTAATAACGAAAGTAATTAGAGGAAGTCGGCTAAGAATGTCCAATTTTCTCACCCTTTCTAACAGCCTACTTTGTGTTTTTATGTCCCACCACAATGGTCTGTCGTACATATGTGGGACACCAGAATGCTTTGGTGACATCTGTGTGTGTCTATGTAGACTCAATGATGTGAACACATGTTTCCCCGATACAGTGATTTGAATAGATTTTGAACATAGTTATGAAAGGAGTACTCCAGCCATGTAGCATTGCACTCTCATAAAGCTGTGTTCTGGTTGTTGAGTAAGAGTTCGGCTCAGCGGCATTGTTTTTAACTAAATGCTAACGCTAGCATGCTAACATGCTCATAGTCACAGTGCTGACGCAAAGTAGGTATAAAATTGATCATGTTCGTGATCTTAGTTTAGTTTTATCACAAAGCTGCTAAGGTTACTGATGGGAATGTCATTCATTTTGCAGGTCATAAAACAAAGTTTTTGAAAATTTTGACAATGACAGTGATATCTGCAAAATCATTGTAATGCAGCAATCCAGCCAATAGTTATCAAGACATTTCACTGAAAGTAGAAAAAGAAAACTCCTGGTGGCATTAGAGGAAAAGTCAGGGAATCCCCAGTGTCAGTGAGATTCATCCTCTGGGGACTATGAATGTCTGTCCAAAATGTCAGGTCAAGTGTTGAGTAATTGTTGAAATATCTTGGAAACTACGGAAGAGTTTGTCATGACATTTGCTGCTAATTATTAACTACACCAAGGAGGTAATGTTCCGGCTCAGTTTGTTTGTTTGCCTGTTTGTCAGCAGGATTACAGAAAAACTACTGGCCCAATTTTTATGTCACTTCATGGAAGCGTGCATCATCCGCCAAGGAAGCCATTAAAGTTTGGAGTGGTTCTGAATCACAGGCCAGACACATAAATTATTTTTCTATTTGTTAACATAGCAAGACAGGGCATTTGGCCATGGCAAAATAACTGGCATACATCTTAAAATCCAGTAGGTGGTCAGCTGGAAGGCAATCCTCTGGGGTGGCTGACACATGTAGTTGCTCCAACTTCAGACAGAACAGTTGTTCTGGAGCACCGGGGACAGTAGTTTCATGGTGGAACTGGTACAATTGTGACATTGCCACAATTGTAACAACACACAAGTATTTGAATTTGAAATATATCCAGACATATATAGTGGTTGAGCTTGCACATTTGCATATCATAGAAGAGTGGACTACTGGCCTTGGCAGTGGTCCACGCTTTCCGAGTGTCTGGTTAATGTAATCCAGAAAATGTTGCCATGAAGGAGATGAACGTTATACTTGCTAAATATTAGCATGTTATCATTGTCATTGTGAGCATATTAGCATGTTGACATTGAAATAACTTAAACTCTGCATTAATGTCAGCACCCACAGTATTAGACAAGTACGTTGAACCTTGAAAAACTTCTGCCGATGGCTGTTCATTAACTTAATTAATTACATTCTTAACTGGTTAAGTTGATAATATCATAATGAAATTTGGTGGGATAATACACAGCTCAATGCACCTTGTTCTTGTTGCCCCGCTCTTCCTGTAAACCCCCCTGGAGTCAAGACTAAGATGAGCTTAGTGAATGGTTTCAATCCTGTTTGGTCATCTAACGAGGATAGAGCACGCCGCTTGAAGGTCAAAGGCCTCTTAAGCTTGTATGACCACCTTTCTTTGGCAATTATGCCTGTCAGGGAGGGTTAGCTTTCATCAACACTGGAAATGTCAAAAGGTAAACAGGTCACTAACTGCAGAGATGTAGTAGTCTAATAGGATGTTTCGGGAGATGGAGAGACAGGCGGATAAACAAACAGATGGGGCCGGCAGGCAGGAAGGGAGACAAACACACAGTTGTGACAAAGGAATCCTCAACATCACATGGTCATGAAGATAGTTTATGTCGCATGTCCAACCCATCTCAGTTTGATTACACTCATCATGCTCAAATTTATGTTACCCACAGAGATTCTTGCTTGTGCTATTTTGGTAAAGGCCGTTGCTTGGGCTTGTCTCTGACGATCCAGATCGCTCCAGCTCCGTCTGGTGCTCTCTCCATCGCTCACACTCACACACACACACACACACACACACACACACACCTCTCTCCCTTTCTCTGTCTTTCCCTCCCCACCTCTCTAGCCACATTGCCACAGTCAGTTTTCCATGGCCTCTCATTCCCGAGTGCTCTGCGTACTGAGTAAATGAACGACACAATCCGGAAATAGTGTTCCAGCCGGAGATGGTGGGAAGGAAAATCCCTTGACTGGTGCTGGCAGGAGGGTGGGAGAGAGAGGGAATTAGTATTGCAGCCGTTCACACATCACACAAAGCTCGTTTCTATCTTTTAAACTCTGAGTCTCGACTCCTTGTGTAATTTTACTGTTTGTAAACTTCACTGTTTAGCAAAGGAAAAACACTTTTCTTGTCAGTTTTCTTCAGGCAGATACTGCACATGTGCACTAACATACCAGCGTTATGAGAAACCGTGTTGGTAGCTTCGCGACATGGTAGTAGAGGTTAACTTATCTTTAGCGCCAGAGGTCAAAGATCAGTATTAAAAAAAGGCCAGATGTCTCTGTGGAGGCTGGTGTGGAGGAGTGGAGCACAAGGCACTGGGTAAATGTTGTCAGGATTGGGCTGGAGTTTTGGTGGGGGGGTTGGGGGGTGGCAGGGTGAAGACAGGAGGTGTGCCAGTAGGTTAAAAGCAGGGTCAACTCTTTAACCAGGGTGTTATCTGGATACCTCTCCACAGCTGCCAATCACGATCATACCGCAGCCAGACCAATGACAGGGAATGGATGGTGGTTCAGTCGCTGCAGTCATACATGCTCAGGAAATGTTCCAGTTCTCTTGAAAACCTTGTGCAATGGCCTCTTGGTCAGGGTGGTAAAATGTCAGAGGATGTGGTTAAATTTCAGCCGAGAAGCCTGTGTAACACTGGTCATTTTAGATCACTGTAAGCTCCAGTATGATTTTAAAAGAGGTAAAAGCGCTTTTGTAGAATAAGCAAATAATGTCCTGTCACGGATCTTTAATTGTGTTTAACTTGGTGCCTGCTCGGTGCCTGTTAAATGGCCAACAAATGCCTTGCTGACATTTTATAAGGGGAGGATAGCCTGCGTGAGTACATCTCACTATAACAGTCAGTAACATGAGATGGGGAACCACACAACCGCTAAATCAGTAAAATGGGAACCCAGAGTCACTGTAATTTGGGAGAGAGCTGGTTAACCACTCCTCATAATGGATGGTGTTTCTGTTTAGCCTAAGGCGTTGGAGCTGAGGTCATATGCAAACAAGGCAGATCCTAGGCCTCGGCTTTTACGCAGTGCAAAATGATTTGCTCCGTGTATTTGATCAGGTTCATGAAATCATAGAGACTTGAAATTTACATATTTATCTAGCACATATTAAACAAGGACCTCATGAAAGGTGTTCTTAACTGGCTACACAAGGTGCTATAATGAAGTCTATTAAAAAAATGTATATTTATCAATGTTGTTTCTATTAAAGATGACATTGCTAAAAGTAAAATGTCTATGTAAATCCACATCAGATAATGCTGTGACTCCCACGGCTTATGCCCATATAACAACGTTGGTGAAAGTGATCTGTGGAAATACCAGAGCTTGAATGGAAAATGCTTTTCTTCATTCACATTTTCCAGCTTACATAACATTTGTAACAGTTCCCCTCTTCCACTTTGGTTTGTTGACCTTTAATCTATGCACTACATAGCTTTAATGTGTCCAACTTTATCTAGTGTATCCTATGCTGACTATAAAGGCCGCAAGCCACTGAATTTAAGAGCTGATGCCTCATATAACCACGACCATCTGTCTTTTATGATCTGATTTTTATTAATAGTTGCTCTTAACTGACTTAAAAGACCCATCACATTCCTGCTTGCAGCTACATTTTGACCTTATGGCAGTCACAGATACATACTTTAGCATGTGAATTCAGTACACACATACACACACACACACAACCGCACATCATTACAGAGCTTAGACAATACCCTCCATACTCAAAGACTCTATACTCTGTAGTCAATTGACATGAAATGAATCATTCAACCAATAATCATTTATTAAGCAAACACCAAACATCCTGCTTTTCCTTTTTTCATATCAGTCTTTGTATCTTTGTGTTTTGCACTGCAGGTTGGACAGAACAAGCATTATGACGATGTCACTCTGGGCTCGGGCGAGTTGTCATTTTAATCAGTAATGTAAGTAATCGTTCATTTAAACATTTGTAAACGTTGTGGTCATTTCAGCTCGGCACCACAGCTTTGTATCTATTGTTACCATTTTTTATTTTTCGTGAATGTCCCTTTAAAGGATTACATCATCCTCTTTGCTCCTTTTTTTCCCTCACCACATTTCTCAGTGTTCAGCCTTTTCTGCCCAGAGACAATTGGTTAATTCACAGGCGTATAACACTGCCACCTCCTGATCCACAATACTGTCTGCTAAGCCCGACACACCTTTCAGTGGCATGTTTAGTTTGTCATGATATTTGACATCATCCATCACACCTCTCCGATCACATCACAGTGCTCAGACTAACTGCATCACTCTGTTGACTGTAGTTTTCATTATCATGTGACATTCAGCCCAAATTTTCATTAGTGGTAAGAAAACATGCAAGTGCCTTATTTTCATCTTTAATCCACTGTGAGCTGACTGCATGATTTTAGTGTGTGCTGCTGGGTGTGTTGATTGTGCTGTTGTGCCATCTAGTGACAGAAAGCAAGAAAGAAGATCTTCCTGTTGTCTCCAGTCATATTTGTGGCTCCATTATCCATGAACGCTGTGACATTTTGCTGGGTACAAAATGTTAGAGGAGTATTTTTGTGCAAGTCACAGGAAGCTATGTGGTGTTTCAGTGGGTTCTTTGTATTGCCGACCGGCTCAGCTGACATCCACGAGTGTGTGACTTTAAGAGACGGTCATAACTGCTCTGTACAGCTTCCATGAACACTTAATGTCTCTTTGTTATCTGCTCCATAAAAAACAGGTGCTAGAGGGGAAGATTTTTCAGTACAGAGAGATTTTGTTTGACAGAGCACATTTATTGTATAAAGGAAACTGTAGTGTATCTGTGTTCTATTTCCCCAATTTTGTTCTTTCTGCACATTAGTGTCAAGGTTGTATCATGATTACTGGAACTGAAATGACTTTATGTCTTTATATCAGTCCATTTCACTTGATTTTGCCAAGGCCAGCAGACAGCAATAAGGGAAAGATCAATGAGTTCTTATTGCCTTTTTTATATAAAAAGGAGAATGAAACAAGTGAGGGAGACATGGGAGAAAATAGACTTGGATCATCTGCACTCACCCTCCAGGTCTTGCAGTTTGTTTAGCATAACACTAATTGTTTTAGACTGGTCATTTAGAATAACTGTAATCTCTATTTATGTCTTTTTTTCAAATGTATCTTCATGGACACTTGGTAAAAATGGAGGAGGCAGAAGCAGTTGCCCACCTGAAACACCTGAAAGGTAAAATCTCTTGACCATATTGTGAACCAGCATTGAAATGTCCTTGAAGAAAGTAACTGATAGTCAAAGTGAATTATAGTCATAACACTTGACACATTTTGTCTGATTATATTAATTTCTTCTTGCACACTTAATATCACCTTTTTCAGTTTTTCCAATTCAGGAAATTCTCCCCGCTCGAAATACTTTTCTGTCATATGTTGAATGATAGAATTGGAACACTACTCAATAAAATGTAATGAAAATTGAAAGAATTTCTCTTTAGAATTGTTACATGGTCTCGTAACCTTAATACTTTATTCACGAAGCAGCTGCTAATATCGCTGAATCCCTATTGAAGCGCTTAGACTACAACAGATCAGGCTTCCTTCGGCTTTCACAAAAATAGTTCAGGAAGACTTTGGCTTTCTTTGCAGTAGCAGAAAAAAGCTCTGCTGACAATACTGTGGCTTTAAATCTGTCTTTCAGCTCACATCTCCAAAAGTAGCAAAGCAGACACAAAAATCTTTTTTTGCCAGAGCCCCAAAACTGTCATGTTATTCCCGACGGTTATGTAAAACAATGTAAAAAAACCCAAAATCAATAGTTTCATAGTTCACTTTAAGGATTTTATTTTGTCTCATGTTATGATAATGTAGCGAGGTGAAAGCTCAGTGTTCTGCACATCTGTGCTAAAAAATAGAGGTTGTACTATTTCAATGTAGTTTGTCTGTTTGCAGAGTTTCCTCATGGCTATGTTACTGTGGCTTCTGCTGCTATATTCCAGCATAAGTGTCCAATTATTTTTCCACTCCTTTCCTTCCTCCTGTTACTGACTGACAACCTGAAACCTTATAGAAAGTAACCTTAGACGTTACTATCAAAATATTAGACATAAACACACAGCTCCCAAGACTTAAAAATCTGACTTTACATGTGCCTTAAAGTCAGTCATTTAATGTCCAGACTTGCCATACTAACCAATTTGTGAAATTCACTAGCACCATATTGATGTCTTTTACTTGTAACAACCTGGAACAACCTGTTGAGTTCTGTCTTGTCCTACAGAATAATTAAGCACAGCTTGTTTATGTGTTTGTCAAGCTGTGGTATGGTTGACTTTGCTGGATTTGAGTAGGCCAGATGAGTATTAGAAAACAGAGTAAAGTAATAGCGCACATGAAAATATCCTACTGGATAAACAAAGTGTGTTTAGTGACATAGAGGAGTGACACAATTAAAATGGTAAAATTAGTGTATGTGGTCATAAGAGTACTTTATGGCTCACATAGTAACTACTTTTTTAAATGTATTTATATTTGAAAGAAGAGTCAGAAATCATCAAAAGTTGCCCCTTGCCTTTGTTAGATCCAAGTGGATTTAGAGTTGATGAGTAATTAGCTATCATCTGTCAAGGCTGACCAAGCCTCCTGTCCTCTTGTGGAAAAGCTCCAGGCAGGATACAGAGCAGTTGCAAGGTTACATCAGCACGCCGTGGCCTACAGCACCAACATGACCTACAGTGATGCTGTCACTCTGTCAGCCCCTGACGAGTCATGTTGCTTTTACACCCACAGGATGGACAACAAGGACACAAACCGTCTCTGTTGCAAAGATACCAAAAGAGGCAGACATTGTGTGTAAATGTGGTCTGTGATAATGCTGAAGGAAGATACGGTGTGTGTGCATTTGTGGTTAACTCTGTGCTTTTCTTGCTAGCTTCTACAACCCTGATTCCAGAAAAGTTGGGATGCTGTGTTAAACATAAATGAAAACAGAAAACAATCATCTGCAAACAAAGTGTTGCTGAGCTCATGTAGTAATCTCCTTTATACAATCATGTATTTGACAAAGTGGTGAACTCTCTCCATCCTTGCTTGTGAACGAATGAGTGACCAATGAACCTGTTTACCTGTGGAATGATCCAAACGAGTGTTTTCGGCTCAGTCCACAACTTTCACAGTCTTTTCTTGCTCCTGTCCCAACTTGTTTGAAACATGTTGCTGCCATCAAATTCAGAATAAGCAGATATTTACAAAAATCAAAGACATTGATGAGGTCAAACATTTAATAGATTGACTTTGCGCTGTTTTCAATTGAGTATATGTCAAAAAGGGTTATCAAATGATCACATTCTGTTTTATTTATGTTTTACACAGCATGCCAACTTTTTAGGAATCGCTTTGAATCCAGTGCCATCCAGTGATGTGCTCAACATTTTTGATTTTCTGCAGGTTGCAAACTGCAAAGCAACAAAGTTATAACCAGGTGTGACAAGCAAAGTGCACTGAACCCAGTGAGATATACAGTAATGACAAGGATGTCTGCTAGAATTTTATTAAAACCACAAGGTAGTGTATGAACATGCCAGTATTATATCAAGTGTGTCAGAATAATGGCAAAAACAATACAATATACAAAACACTGAATGCATTTTTCCTGGTATTGCTAGACTTTTGTTGACATTTTAATCTAAAGTCAAATTAATGAATAAATTCAATATATCATTTGGCAACCTTCTCTCCACTTTATCAATAGTATGTCTGCACAGTGTGAAGTTTATTTCTTGGGTTGAAGCACAAGCTATACAATTCAGTTTCTGCCTGATGATGAAGAATAGAGCTCCTGAAATCTTCCAGGAACTTCATTCACTAGGTGGCGGTGTTGAGCCACACAGATGAAAGGATTTAGAGTGCACAGTAATCCTGTCACTGTCTCTGCACTGAAGGCCATCATATCATTATTATTGTAACAACATTAATCTATATGATCCAGCTTGGTTTATACATAGACCTACATTGAAAACAGCCTAATCAACCCAGGAGTAGACTTTTTTTCACACACTTATTCTCAGATATACTTGATGTATACTTGATACTTGATACGTGATGTATTCACAGTTGTCATGTACTCCTGCGTATCTGATGTAGTACCAGATAGTAGCAGTAAGTTGTCAGTATTCCTCAGCTCACAGCTCTCCCTCCATGTGTTTTGCTCTTTCAAGCTTTCCTTTGCTAATCCCACTTGCCGTGACCTCTGACCCCAGCCTGGATGCTATCTTATGTAAGAAGATGCTTAAGGAAAGCACACGGGAGCAGCCCGTGGTCTGTTGCGCCAGGTTAGGTAAGCTCATTAACAGTTACTCCAGGATGCCCGAGCTCACAACAGCCACAAATAAACCTGAGTAGTGGGAATAGTAAAACCACAGAAGTGATGACAATAGATAAAGATGTTGGCTTCTTTCTAAGTACTCTTAGTTTCTGGGTTTGGAACATAACTCGGTTGTCTCGAGGGCACTGAAACTTACACTTACTATACATTAAACAAATAGTATAAAGTAGCCTACGGGGTTTGTGTGTCTGCATCCGATTACACCCTCTGCAATTTCACCCACTTCCCTGACATGCAACAGTCTCTTAACATGGGAGAACAGAAACAGCAGAGGGAGCGAAATCGCTCACCACGTGTAAGCTTGCATCATTTTTTTTTTTTTTTGCATGTTCGTCTTTTAAAATTACATGACCTCCACAGCAGAAGCCTCTCAACCCCTAACACACAAACATGCACACACACCACAACACTATCCTCTAACTGCCTTCCCCCCATCTGTCCTTTCTCTATCAGTGAGGGTGAGTCACTCTCCTCCAATAGTCCAATACGCAGCCATTTAAGCAGCTGAATAATTATACCATTGCTTTCACTAAAGCATCTCAGTTTTTCTTCTAAAGTGTAGCACTCGCATCCTATTAGGAATAGTTTGTCCTTTGCCATCCTCCCTTTCTTCCAGGCTAAAATGTGAGGCCCCTGCTCCCAGTGAGCATGTGTTATGATTATAGCTGACAGTGTGTACTCTGCGGTGGTAGACGCACTGTTGTCCTCCAGTGTGACACATTTTTAACAATAGAAACAATCTTGCAGTTGTGCGCTGTCGATATTTCCCCCTTTTGTCTCCAGAGTGCTAGAGAAAGTAGTTTTGCCTCTTGAAAATAAACCTATCTGTCTTCAGCTTTACCACAGAACAAAATCCATCCTCCTTAAATTGGACAAATGATCTTCTCTTGGCATCCTCTTGTTCTTAGGACTAGCTGTAGCCTTTGCAGTGCAGACCGCATTATTCCAATCCATCAGCTGAAGCACAAGTGTCTCTCTGGTTCTGCTTTGGACTGGTTTTCTTCTCATTTATCCAAAACAAAACTTCACAGTTCCATTGGGAATTCTTGCTCATGCTCATCTACCATATCCTGCGGGCTACCCTCAAGGCTCGACTGTCGGTCCAGTCCTCTTCTCCATGTATTTTTCCCAATTGGCCATGTAAAAAAAAATGCATCTCTTTCCAATATTATGTTGTTGACATTTAATTGAATCTCTCTTTAAAGCCCCTGAAAAGTTTTGTTTCAAATCTCAAGTGTTTCTGTTGCAATTTATGTAAGCTAGGTAGCAGAAACACGTGGAATAGGACCCAAATGCAGACACGAAGAGCAAAGCTAGTGCAGTTCAATTGTTTGTTAACAAAATCAAAAGACTTATTGGTTGGTGAGGAAGGCAAGGGTCAAAAACAGATCAGGCAGTCCAAACGCTAACAAGTCCAAAAAGGAGCTGGCAAGAATCAAAAGCAAAAACACACAAACAACACACTTGAAAAAAGACTCGTCAACATAAAACAGGAAACAACAAGACTAAAACCAAAAACCACGACAGTAACATCAAATATTCATACCCAGAAAATCACCAATCATCAATTTTGATTTTATAATTAAAAATAAATAAATAAAAATATGATTGGTCCATGGAAGTACATGACATCACCTTTTTCCAGCCGAACCCCGCCCACTTCAAACCAGTGAGAAAAAGAAGTCTCTTATGTTAAATAGCCGAAACTGTTCTAACTTTGACAGAAAATGATATGTTCATATGGGAACTCTACAGTCACAGCATTACAGTCACCTGTTGATCAGAGGAATAGTGTGAAACCTGTGGCAGGAATGTGTGTAGCGTTACCTGCATGCTCATACACATGCACAGGGGGACTCACCCATAAAAACATGGTTCCATAGCACAACTAGTGGTCAGAAATTCTAGAGGGTACCTTTAAAACCTGGACACTTTGTCCCCCTTAGGTTCAACCAAACACAAAAACATTCTTTGTGTTTATAGAATAAATCATCCATATTCAAAAAAGTCAGTTACTTTATATTTTGGTATCACTCAGACTTCTCTGTTCAGCCTGCACAACGGTCCAGAACACTACAGCAAAACCCCTAACAAGAACAAAAAAGAATCACTATTACTCCTATTATTTTTGCCCTTCACTGGTCCCCTTTTAGTCACAGAATATTTGTATAAAAAGCACTGCATGGTCTCATCCCAGCAAACAGTCTATATTGCTGAACTCCTTTCCCCAAGAAACCTGAGGCCTTTTTGTCAGGGCTTTTATCTGTCGCTCATTCAAGGACAAAATCACAGAGTCCTCTTTCCTCTTCTATTAGATTATTTTTTTTCAGTCTATTCAAGATTTCAACAAAGGACTTCAGGAGGCTCTTTTTCCTTATTGGCTTTTTAACTGTGCGTGTTGTCTGTGTGTCTGTGGGTGAATTATGTATTTGCCCCACTTTTTGGAGTCATGTATTTTAGGTTTGCTCCTCACGGTTCTGTAAAGCTCAAGTGCCCTAAAATTATAAATAGAAATTGAATCACATTTCAGTTGTACCAAAACATCCACTAACAAACACAAATATAGGGAATTCTGCAATTAATTTTTTGACAGCACATCAAAGTGATTTAGATTTGCTCTGATTTAAATTTAAGAAAATATTCTGCCAAATAGAGCGTTATATTATGTGAGACCTTGTATAATATGTATGCAGTTGGCTGTAGTGTGTCTGCTCGAGGCAAGCCGAGAGGTGCTAAGGCATCAGGGGACAGCAGCCATGTGACCATGGTTGCAGGGATTGGTTTAGTGCAGATGTGACATCAGCGAGCCTCCCACTCCCTCCTTCCTCCCCTCTCTCTCCCAGTCTTTCTCAGCCTCTCTCTGCCTCTCTCTCTGTACCGCTCTGCTTTTTTCTCTCATTTGCCTTTCCTCAGCATCCCCCTCTCAGAGATGGCGTGTGTCGGTGCTGCTCAGGCGTCCGGGGCCTAACGTGCACACAGAGAGGACCCCCCCCCCCCCATCCCCCGATCTGCTGCATCTTCCTTCGGGTGTCTCTTCCTGCTGTGTCCTCCACCGCTGCTGCTGCTTCTTGGTTCTCCCCCACCCCACATCCCTGTGCGGGTGTCTGGGAGTTGGGCCCTTGGGGGTGGAGGGAATCAACATCGTGCTTCGCTGGGGAGCTGTGCAGAATTAGCTATGCCCTGCCCAGGCATCCTTTGACCGGCTGGATCTCTCCATTTCTGTCCGCCTGCGCACCAGAGGACAACATAGGATGAAAATCTGCAACCATGATGCAAGGTAAATTGCCTGTGCACTCCTTCTCCTCCTTTTTTTCACATGTTTTTTCCCCCTGCGTCCTCCTCCTGCCCTCTTGTGTCCTGCTGGGCCATTAAAGCTAGTGAATCCAGTGATGTGATCCGTCGTACCGTAAGGACCTTTTGAGCTGGTGTGACAATGTCGTCGATGTGTGTGTGACGTTGTTTGTCACAGATTGAGATGTGTGTGAGATAAAAGTGAACCTGTGCGAGATGTGGATTTTGTAAAGGGAGAACCGATGCACACAGCAGTGTGGATCTGCATTTGTTCATGTCCTGTTGTTTGTGTGTGTTTACACATGTGACTGTGCATGTCCCTGTTAACATGTGCGGATTACAGCTTGGTCTTAAGTTGTACTCTCAGTCTATGTCGTAAAAAGGTGTATTTGAGGACAGATCCGAGCAGTCCAGGAAGCTGCACTCATTCATGCCTCTGCTGCTGTTGCTAGCAGTGCATGATATAATATCATGATGCTTCAACCATAAAGTGAAGTAAAGGATGCTGTACTAAAGTTAACAGTGGTGGAATGAGGTAAAGAACATTATAAACTATGATGAAAGAGTGAAATCATAGATCTCACCCTGTATGACAGATGCTGGGCCTTTACCATCCATTAATGCCAACGTGGTAATGGAAGGTGGCTATTATTAGCAAAAGGCCTGCAGTCAGCCTGCCATGATATTGTACTCAGTTCACAAGCTACACAACAACACAGATGTCACATGCTCATCACAGCCTTTGTTAGCCACACGTGCATTGCTAATTGCACAGAATAGGCTGTCAGGTACAGTTAGTGACATTCAGTGCATGTTGTTTGGACTCAAACATGGCTGCAGTAAATGTGCTCCAATAACAGCTTTCTTGTTGAAGCAGTGTTGGGGTTTACCATCATTAGAACTAAATGACTAAATTAAATATTTTGGGAACATTATAAAGTCAGCCTGCTCAGAAATCTTTGTCCAAATTGAACTGTAAGTTTATACTTGTGTGTCCAGTGGTTTTGAACGTTTCAGCTCTGTTACTACAAATTATACATATTTTACACTAATGCTGACCATTTATTAGAACATGGCAGGAGGTGTTAGAGTCATTTCCTTTCTTTCCTTCTTGTTGCAGTTAATGTCAGAACCATATGAAAATCAACTCGCCAAAATATGAAACCTTTCTTGAGATGGGCGATTCATTGCAGGGAACAGTTAAACAAATAAAAGGATGTATGGCTTGTAAAGCCAGCTAGAATGTGGGCAGAGAAGATAGACATTATAGAAAAGGTTGGAATATACAGTCTAATAATTATATTATAAGCATTAATTAGTAGGTGGTAGTAATGTGCCATTTGTGCGTTTGCCAACTGCCAAAGGAAGAGGTTTAGTTGGCAGATGCTTATTGGGAGCTTACACCATGTTTAAGTTCTTCAGACTATCATGTTAAAAATAAGAATAAAGGTTAAAGCAACCTGCACATGTACTTTTAACCATGGAGTTGAAGTGTAGAGACCAGAGTGCACGCAAAGTGTATCTGTCCTGAACATTGTTCAAAACTAGTTGTTCCTAGCCTTGGTTATATTGCTCCTGTCTTTCCTTCTCAGCTGAGGCCTGGTGTTAATAAGCAGTCAGTGTCACTGTGCAGCGGCAGGTGTGTAAAGAATGGCAGGAGTAGATTTTTCACACCTATGTACAACTGACAAACAGCATGAATAACTGGCAGTTTTTCTATTTCTCTTTTCACTGGCTTGTTCAGATATTTATCTGAAGCTCCCTCGTTAGAGATTTGAGTGTCAGCTGCTGAAAAGAGTGACCTTAATGAGCTGTGTTTTCAGAAGACAAACCCCCAGAGGACACACAGTCAAAACATTGAACTTGGAGGTTCATTCATGACCTTAGAAATAGTTTGGCAAAACGATTCAAGTCAAGGTCCATTTGTAACAGCTGGAGCTTTTAGTGTCATCTGGTAGCCTTCATCTGCAAATGTAGCGTGCTCTGTAGTAAAGTCCATCCACTATGAAGGCCACCAGATGCAGCACAAAGCTCTGGAAGAAATAATACATCAGTTGCTAGATTTTTTTTGGAGCTTTCAGCTGCATCATCTGCTAATGAAGGCCACAAGATGCAGATGACTGAAATCTAGTAAGTGGATCTTGGGTTAAGACGTTTTTCTCAAAGTGAGAAACTTGGATGTCATGAAAACGATTACAGTCAGTATGCAGACGTAACTTTGTTGTTTTCAAATTTATTGGGATTTTTATTTTAAGTTGCTATTTCATGACCTGATCTCACATCTAGGACATTCACAGAAACATTTGATCATTTACTAAAAAAGAGAGAGTATAATCTTAGTCAAGTTTAGAGTGTCAAGATGAATTTTGTACCACAGTGAAATGGATGGGGACAAATTGGTTCCTAGAAATTGGCCTAAACAACTGCTTTACCAACATTTTTTGCATTTGTCTGTAAGCATGAGGATACACATTTGAAATTGTATTTTGGAAGTAGGATGATGGTTCTCTAGTGAAGAACGATCATGTATCACATTATACTGTGCTCAAAAATCATCAGCAGTAATGTAAATTACTTAATTAATTAAATTTGTATTTAGCAGGGTAAAACGTGAGTCACCACTAAGGTCCTAGCAAAAGGTTAAACACAGACGTGTCCAAGCTTCTTGTTTCTGTGAATAAGCATGAAGAAGAAGACCCAAACTTAACTATATTTACAGCTAATATCATTAATTACAATGATCCCTCAGTTTAATGAGTGTCGTAGGGCTCTCCTCGGGCAAACTTTGTAAATGGGTTACAAATACAACAGTCCTCCTCTGATGCACAAAGTGAACTAAAAACCTGACCGGACTGCTCGTGCTACCTCAGTGTGTATCAGGTTTGTTACATATTTATGTCAGGATTGATTCTCTATTTCTATTCCTTATCACACAGGACACGTGCAGGTTAGTGCTGGACAGAAGGCTGGTTGTTCAGAGCTGTCTCCACTGATGAAGAGCCATGATGCAGGAATAATCTGTGCTATTGAGCCACCCAGCTAGCTACCAATACATCACAGGCCCTGACATGTCCTTCAGTACCCAGAGAGCTTCCTATCAGGTTAATAGTACTGGGCACCAGTCCTGTGCGTAGTATTCATTAGTCTTATTATCAGGATATCAGTGTGAATGGGATGATTCACCAAATCACTGAGTCATTTATTTTTATCTCAGAGTCAGTTTGATTTTCAACATTTCTAAAACAAAATGCTGAAAAAAAAATCTTGCCGTAAGATAAATAAGCCGTCGACAATGCAAAATGTCAGTTTAGGGTAAACAATACGTTCCTTTTTAAAACACACCCTTCGAGATACAACCAGAGACGATGAACACAGAACACAAGCTGAGCTGCCTGTGAATAGCACAAAATGTTCATCCACCCAACTGTCCATCACGTGTGTCCCCATCGCTCTTACATGGATGTGAGAATCAACCGTGCTCTCGTCTTCTAAAACACTGTTATGCAAACCTGTCAGTTGTCTATTTTGGGGCGGGGGGGGATGTTCCACAGCACAGCCAATGCAATAAAGAGGAAAACAGGAAAAATGCTCCCTCTGTCTCTGTTGTTGTTGTTGCATGGAAAGAACAGGACAAACTAACGCTGAGCACTGAGTCTGTGATCGGCTCATATCCACCAAACACTTTCCACACCGAAATATCTCTATTGGAAAGATTGCCGTGAAATATCGTTCATGATCACGAGAGGATCAATCCTAGGACTTTGATGATGGTCAAAGTTGTTGTTGAAATGTCTGCACTTTGTGGTAGCTGCTAACTCCCAAGTATTACCTTGCTAACACAATAAGCAAAAATGGTGAACACTGTAAAGATCAGTATGTTAGCATGCAAAGCTTTCTTGCTAACGCGCTAAGCTGACAGAGAAGTCCCTAGCCTCTGTTCCATAAACTTCTGTTACCCAATGTGATCTCTCATAGATCACGTCTTTCATCAGTCTTTCTGAAAAATTATTCTGTGTTAATTCATCAGTTATTTTGTTACAGACAAATCAGCATCCACTACAGCTGTTGCTATTAGAAAATGAATGATTTCAACAGTTACACAACAATTACAAACAAAGATGAATGGTTTCTGAAGTTTTTTATGGGCGATGTATTTGTGCACTTGTGTTCTTAGTTTTGTTTTTTATTCATTGCTTATTGATTGTAAACCATATTTGTGGATCTGTCTTACATGCTGTTATTCAGTGACACGGCAAACCAGAAATGAAAAGACAGAATTCCACCCAGCAGCACTTACTCACGCAGAAACCTTTAGGTGTTGCACACACTGAGTTGTGTCTTTCTGTTGGTTTTCCCAGTCGTCCTGATTGGAGCGCTGCGTGGTGCCAACCGTCAGTGCTGCAGGCTTCTTGGCATCCAGTTTGGCTGACGGGCTCCCGTAGTAGCTCTCTCCACACTCTCCCTTGAATCTCGCTAATGAAGTGGACACATTGATCAACCTTTGCTCGTGCTTTCTTTCCATTTTATATAGTCAGGGAAGGGACACTTAAGGGGATTGCATCTGCTCTGCGAAATTTTAAGTGGAGGGTTTCTCCAGATGGCAGGATGTTTGTGTCCTGAATCGATACAATAATTTATATCAACTTATTGTCGTATGCACAGGAACAGGTTCATCCTGGAGTTACTGTAGATCAGCTTGTTACTCTTTTGTGTTATCTGCTTTTAAGTGCATTTTAATGACAAGACAGTTAACTTTATATCAGGCTCTAAAACTTGAAATTAATTCTTCATGATGTTGTTCTCTCTCTCTGTCTCTGTCTCTCTCTCTCTCTCTCTCTCTGCACCAGGACTGAAAAATCGAACAAGGAAAGCCCTGGGCTTACGAAAGAAAGACAAGGATACAGACACAACGTGAGTTAGCGCATAACACAATTAACATGCCAAGTGTAACAACAACCTAATTCTGAAAACTCAGCAGAGAATGTGGGCTGCAAATCAAACCTTGAATGGTATTGACACGATTGGGTCTCTAGCATCAAGTATCAAAAGCTTTCAAGTACTGAAAGTTGGCGCTGAATCTTTGGTCAGATATTTTATTTTCACTCATTTTCTGATGAGATAATTTTATACTATTTTATTTGGGCAGAGGTTTTGTACTTCTGCTTGTGTTTTCCTAACATTTGAGAATTAAAAAAAAAGTAGAATGTAGAAAAATATGTTTTTACCGGTCAAAGTAATATTGAAAAAAGTATTAATTAGGAATCAGTACATGAACTTTGACACTCGTATCGCATAATTCTAAATGATAATCATTGATTGATGAAATTATAACAATTTTACTGTGTCTTCTGATGTAATTTTTGTTGCTCCAAACAGGTGTTCACCTGACAGAGAAGGAAGTGGAAGTGGAAAGAAAGGAAGTGTATGTACATTTTTGACAACTTAGTGTATTTTTTTTTCTTTAGTTTGGCCATCATTTCTACTTTGTTATGATAACTTTGTACTCACCACGTCTCATGCTGACATGAAATGTGACGATGTCTCTATGACACAAGAAGTCAGACAATCAGAAATGTTGTAAACAGTTTATATAAACCACTTAATTTGGAGGCCAAAAACAAAAGTGAGCCCACCTGAAATGTAGGTAATAATCCCTCATTGCACACAACTACATCAGCTATGATAAGTTAAAGTTAGGGGGTTAGTCTCTCAATCATAACAGATGTTTACAATAGACATTTGGGGAACTTTGTTTATTCTTCCAAATAACATGCTTTTTATCAAAACTGTCTGTTCATTCACTCAATTTTTTTTATTTTTTTTCGCAATTTTGCCACAGATCACTTTGTGTGTAATTTTGTTTAAAAAAAAAAGATTAAACAAATTGAAAACCCAAATTTTGATAAACCGGACTGTCCTTGCAGAAAATTCTGATGTCTTTGTCATTTGTTTACACAAATTAATAATTTGCACTGACATTTTAGAACTGACTTTGCTTGTCATAGACTTCAGGATGTTCTCTGTTCATTATTCTGTCCTTTCTCCTTTTCGTTGTTAGAAAAAGGCCAATGGAGCACCAAATGGTTTCTATGGGGAGATTGACTGGGACAGATATGTAAGCATACTTGTACTCCCTCCTTTTCATGTTTCTAACCAAGCAGCGACTTTGCAGCTTTGGCTTGAAATACTTGTACTGTGCTGTGCCAGTCAGTGTCATGTAATGCTAGGTTTAAAATGACTGAGTAAACGCTGTGAATAGAGTGATAGCTGCATATTCTGTGCGTCAGCAGGAGCTCCAGCCAGGAAGCTGACCGTCTCAGGCAAGCCATCTGTGAAATCTGATCCACATTTATATGCAGAGCTGTTCACGGGGAAGATGAAGTTTAGCGATGCCTCTGTTACAGTGTGATGGACTTGAAATGACTGTCACCTCTCTCCTCTCTCTTTTCCAGGCCTCTCCCGACGTGGACGAGGAGGGCTTCAGTCTCCGGCCCGGTGACGAGGGTGATGATATCCTTTTAGTGATCGGCGGAAGTCGTAGCAGCGGCAGTCTTGGGACTCTTCCCCTGCAAAACTATTGACCTGTTTGGCTGAGTGACTCATTGGATGAGTGCTCCTCGGCATTAAATAGGCCAAATCAATAGTCCGTCCCTCTCTTGCCACATCACATGTATACGTCCATGCAGTGGCAAAAAAAAAAGAAGGGAGCAGGTGGGACAGAGCCACATTACATTCATCCTGGCTTTCCAGTTGTCACTGAGCCACAATTCTCATTAACGACTGACCCCCAGTTCACTGGTATTTTAAGTTTTCGCTCCCGCTGATGTCAGCAGCTGTATGTTTGAAATGGATTCGTAGAGTTTGTACTACGGAGACTTCCCACGAGCAGGATGATTTAGCCGAGACAGAGCAGGAGTGTCAGTTACAGCAGGTGTAATATTGTTAAGTGGGACATGGCAGAGAGAGACACAGAGCAGACATCTCACTCCTCTGCCGCAGTCAGAGGTGGAGGAAGTACTCAGATCTTAAGTAAAAGTAGAAATACCACAGTGTAGAAATACTCTATTACAAGTAAAATCCATGCGTTCTCTTAAGTGCAAAAATATTGGGATCAAAATTCCCTTAAAGTACCAAAAATAAAAGTGCTCATCATGCAGAGTGGACTATTTCAGACACAACTGGATTTTAATTATTGATGCATTAATATGTGCATCACTTTCATGTAGCAGCTGGTAAAGGTTGAGATAATTTCAACTTTATATACTTTATACTTCCGCTGGGTAACTTGTGAATTTCTCCATGGGGATCAAGAAAGTTTTATCTTAATCTATCACCATAATTTACTTGTTGTTCATTTGTACAGTACTTGTACAAATGAGTAAATGTACTTAGTTACTTTCCACTAGTGGCTGCAGTGTTTTTCTGTATGTGTACAGTGTGTACTTGAGACAAAACCTATTTATCTTCATATTCTGTAGAAGATTAAATTAGCCTCCATCATTCACATTATGTACCCTGTGTATTCTGTGTACTTTGTCCTTGACGCACGTTCACCGGCTTCCAAAGGAAAGCAGTTTTTCTCCTCCAGCGACTCCGAGGACGACGAGGACAGCAAGAAAAAGTTCAAAATTAAGATCAAGCCGCTGGTGTCGGACAGTGCCAAGTGTGTCCCTCCATCTATGGACGAGCTAAAAGCCTCAGTGGGAGGCCTGGCACTCTCTCCGTCTCTGGTGAGCACTGCTGATCAGCACTCTTGTTCTGCTCCACAGTACTGAAGGGTGCAAATCACACGCGCATCCACACATTTCAGTTCATAAACTGTAATAGCTGTTGAATTTTCTCTATCACTCTCTTTCTTACACCCTCTCTGTGTTTGTCTTTTCTTCTCACGTACCTGCCGTCATCTCGTAGAGGAGAAGTCCGGTAAGCCTGTCACTCATTTTCACATCTGCATCACCACCAACACGGTTTGCATTGCTCTTGGAAATGCTTCTCACTTCCTCTGATAGTTGACTTATAATGTGCCCATATGGCTTCACAATTTTTTTTCTGCATGCACTTCCTGTCTTGCCCTCAGCGTTGGTGTCCTGTCTATGCCTTAAAAGACCTCACTTGTTTTTGTTGACTTCTTTTCTGTTTAGCTACAGCTTTACTTGAACCTGTCTGGCAAAGCGTCTGTGTTACATAATGCACAGTAAACATAACAACACACACACACACACACACAAAGCTGCACACCTATTGATTTGGTCTCAGTGGAGCTTACATGCTGAGTGGCCTGCTGCATTCAGTGTGCAACTCTGTGTGTGATGGTCATAGGTGATGCTGGTATTGTCCTCATAATCTCTGGTGTTATGGCTCGCGTTGCATTATTAAGGCTTTGCGGTGCAAGTAAAGAGGTGCGGTGTGTGCAGTTTTTAGTTGGTGTCCATTTTGACTGATTTGTCACTCACTCTCTGACCCAGGTCTGTTCTCTCTTCCTTTTTGCTGGTCTCAGAGACGCAGCCCGGTGAGTTTCTTACACCATCTGCTGGCTGTTTCAGAACCAACAGCCTGAAACACAACTTTCTCTTCTCTGATGCCTGACCTGATTTCTAAAAATGCAGTGCAGAAACTTAAAGGGACACTCAGCAAAATAAGAACATTCTCAGTCAATTGTGACTCAGTGTTGAGTCTCAAAATTGTAATTTTCTTAAAACAAGTGAAAAATATGACAATGTGGTCACAAATGTTTCCGATGCAAATCAACTTGTTTAGGTAAATATATTTTCATGATAAGACTGAAGTGTTCTTATTTCAGAAATTATATTTTGTGACTAGAAAATTATTAAATAAGTTAAAACATCTACAATTTCTGTGAAGTTCCACTTAGTCCTTACTGCTTTGTTACTTGCTTTGAAAAAAACATCTTAAGTTGATTAAATGAATTTAACAATAAAATGATTTGTTTGTGTTGTACACTTTGACAACATATTACCTATATCCTCAATTTATGTTTTGTTTGGATTCTATCTTTTACAGGGGCAGATAAAAAGGAATTTGTCCTGTAAGTACACGTATTTGGAAATAACTTTTTAAAGTCTATCCTCATTCCCGTACTTGATCTAAATGCTAAAATGCTTACAACGACAATGCTAACATGCTGATGCTTAGCAGATATAATGTTTGCCATGTTCACCATCTTAGTTTAGGGTGTTAGCATGCTACAGCTGAGGCTGATGGGAAAGTAATTTTGCATGTGTAGCCCAAAAACTATAGCATCAGACATACTGAAATTTTGACATGTTGGCGGCTCTAGACAAAGGTTAATCACCAAAGTTAATACAATTCATTCTTGAGGAGAATGTGAATGTCAGCTTAAAATTTTGTGGAAATCCAAGTCCAACCAACAGACTGACATTGTTATCCCTCGGGCCACTATAGAGGCTAAAAATCAGCTTTTCGTGATAGGAGTTCATTCAAATTCAAAGTGAAACAGAGCAACAGTTGAGTTTGTGTTATGTGTCTTGCAGGTGAAGAGATTGCCAGACCCAGGCGCTCCACCCCCACACCAAGTCCTGCCCCTGAGACGCCAAGGTCTGTTATTCTTTTACCAGTACTGACCACTGAACTAAATACCACTCTTATTCTGTCTGTATGTTATTGGTACTGCTACAGATGTGCCTTGAATAATGATGGAGCAAGAATTTAAAAGTAGAAATTGTTTTTTTATTGTTGTATTTCTCCTGCAGTGACAGGCTGTCGCAGAACGTTCCTGCCTTTTTTGGGCTGCCTTCAGAGACCAAATATGCCAGATACGATGGTTTGTCCCCTATTGATAGGACAACACATGAATTGATACTAAGCATGCCATGCAGCAGTTTACAGAGGTGACATTTATTTTTCCTTTGTCATCATCCAATCACAGTGGTCCCTACTGAAGTATGGGCAGACTCAAGACCATACACAGAATCACAGTTGAGCAGAAGTTTCCCAACAGGAGGTGAGCTGGCATGAATGAACCTCACTTTATCTTTGTTGTAGGAGTAACGTCAGTATATATATATATATATATATATATGAAATATTGCAATCTGAACTGGCTTCAGCTATCATTCTTGTTGCAGCTCCTCCTCCTCTTCCTCCGAAAAACATTCCATCCAGAAGTCATTATGGCTATCCTTCAGATTCTGCAGGTAAATTTAGCTTGAAAAACAGCAATTTTATATCAATCACACAGTTCAGTCCCATGAGAGCTTTGATCTAAATGCATCCTCACATTCTTCACAGTGCATCTACCCAATGGAAGGGCAGCTCGCAGCTCAGCCCCCATCTACCTGAACGTCCTGTCCCCCGCCTCTTACCGAAGCTCCCCCGGTCCTGACCTGGACGACGTCTTTGGCCCCATGGACAGCCCCCGCACCAGTGAGGACACTGTGTCTCCCAGATGGGTTACTTTCACTGAGGACAGACCCCCGCCGCCTGATGAACCTGCTCCCCCTCCTCCGCCAGACTCTCCTCCCCCAGACACGCCCTCATCCACACCCTCCACCCCCTGCCTCTCTCCAGGACCGCCGCCAAATGAGCCCCCGCCTTCTCCTCCTCCGTTTTCTCCTGGGTCTCCTCCTCCTTTCACTCCACCAGACTCACCCCCCTCCATTGTGCTCGGACCTCCTCCTCCGGATGAACCTGCTCCTCCCCTGCCTCCTGACTTCTCCCCTTCTAATTCGCCTCCTCTATGCCTCGATGATGATGCCATCGATGAGGAGGTGCTGCAGTTTGCAGAGTACTCTTCGTCCCCAGCCCCCATCAGCCCTGTGCCCCCTCTGCCAGCAGAGCGGAGGTCTCCTCGGGCAGGAGTCACATCTCCCCTGGTCCTGGGGGGCATGGGGGGAAAGAGGACTCCAGAGGGAGGATACCTCAGAGACGATATCCCAGATTTTGTGGGTTCACCCAGAGAACTGACGCCGAGCTTCAGGGGCACGCCGCCTCCTCTCCCTCCAACCACCTACAGGTCTATTATGTCTTCCCCAGGGCCCTACTCAGGCAGCAGTGAGTACTCTGCTCTCTTTCTAAATACTTCAATCTACTACAATCATGATGCCTTCACACTGTAGTATGATCACAGTAGTGTATTTACACTAGTGAAGTGAGTCTGACGCTGTTATCAGTGCCACCAAAAAAAACATGGAGATGCTTGAAATACAGATCCTCTTGCCTCTTTGTGATCTGTGTACATTTTGTTATAGGTGTTGATGTGCAGAACACTCATCACCATCTCATGAACAGCACTCACTTTTTGTGTTTGCTGGTAGTTAGTAATGTAATGATAATGTAGTTTAACAGAATTATATTAATACAGTTACCAGAAAAAATGATTTCATAAGCGATGTAACACTTAATTAACCAATAGTGTAATAAAAATGGTAACTACTATTGTTTCACTTCTAAAAATGGAAAATGTGATCATTTGAACACCTTAATTATTCATTATTATAATTTTATTAATAGAAAAAATCTAACACCTCTTTTGAATTAAGAGCCACCGGTTAATGTAACTATGCAAAGTAACTTATTAAATTATGAAATTACATTATCTTCCATTTCAAGGGAACTTTCATTATTACTTTGTTAGTTAGAACCACACAGCCTAATAAAGGTGCTTGTTTGTTTCTAATAGAAACAGCTATTAACTACATTAATACTGACCTAAAAGAAATATACATAAACATAATCTCAGATATTTTGTAACCACAAATCAAATCTTTATTTGTAATGTCATATAAAAATCACATAACTACAAAAACGTTGATTAAAGTGCTAAAAAAAACTGGGTTTCTTACTGACATCTAGTGGTATGAATGTAAGGTAACAGCCTCTGTTTTCTTAATTCAATATGTCCTTGTTGTGATGCTATAACATTAGATAGATAGATAGATAGATAGATAGATACATATATAGATAGATAGATAGATAGACTATCACGTCAGTATGCAGTACTTGCTCTGTGAAAGTGACATGAGTAGAAATGTTGGATGTGATGTGCTAACCACAGACACTGGTATGTGCCGCAGGCCCCTCGTCTCCAGCTCGTCCTGCCACGCCTCAGTCTCGAGGCAGTCCAGTCCCTCCGCCTCCTCCTCCTCGACCGTCCTCGCGACCAAAGCTGCCCCCTGGGAAACCAGTCACAGACCTGGTACATGTGAAGTGTCCTTTCTTTTCTCTGACTTTGCTTACCATGACTTCTTATTCTGATATTTAAATATATCTTTTTGTCATTTGCACTATTGTGTTGTTCTTACACTGTAATCAAAGTGTGTGTTATTGTGTACTGTCTCTAGTCTCGACCCTTCAGTCCGCCGGTTTCAGGCAGTCCCCCACCTTTTGCCCCCCTGGCCCGGGCGGAGAGCTCTTCCTCCATCTCCTCCATCACCTTGCAGAGTACAGCGTCCACTCCGACCTTAGGAAGGGACCTTAACATGTCCACCACAGGTACAATACCAGCTCCTATTTCTCTTTAACTTCACGTCTCAGTCTGTGTCCACGTTGTCTGTCGCTCATCATCGTGTCCTTGCCTCACAGTCTTGTCCCTCTCCATGATTTTTCTCCTCCTCATGTCTCTGCTCACTCAGAGGCCTCACAGCCTCTGGTATGGTTTGACCACGGCAGGTTTTATTTAGCTTTTGAAGGTGAGTGGAGCCAGAACACGACTGTAGTCCCACTAGTGCATGGACTGAAAGCACCTGCCCTCATTTCACCTGCAGTCCTGCCCAACGCTCATGCTCACTGAGCCAGAATATTGCTGCCCATCCCATCCCATGTCCTGCTCATTCACCTAGAATCTGGTTTCCAAATGGATTGTTGACTTTTGAGTTTGTCTGTTTGCTTTTGTTTGTTTATACTCCCCAATCCTCTGCGTATAACTCATAGCTGAACATTTGAGCATATAGGGCCAAGAGAATAGTTTTAGTCTAAATGTAGATTTTAAAGGTGTTTTTCTGTGTGTGTGTTTTCAACAGGATGCTCCAGAGGACCCAGTCCGCTCACCATGGGACCCCAGGACACTTTGCCTGTGGCAGCTGCCTTCACGGAAACCATCAACGCCTACTTCAAAGGCGCAGACCCCAGCAAGTAGGTCCACATGCAAAGAGCAGTATAGATTGATGCATTGATAATTGATGAGATGATGAAAATTCATCATTCATTAACAAGATGAAGAACTTGTGAGTCTCTTTTTATCCATCCATCCATCCATTGTCTGTACATCTGTACGCCGCTTAATCCTCTGCAGGGTTGCAGGAGCCGACTTAGGGCGAAGGCAGGGGACACCCTGGACACTCGCCAGTCCATCGCAGAGCCACACACAAACAAACACACACACTCACATTCACACCTACAGACAATTTGAAATATTCAATTAACCTCAGCATGTTTTTGGACTGTGGGAGGAAGCCGGAGTACCCGGTGAAAACCCAAGCTGCACAAGGAGAACATGCAAACTCCACACAGAAAGATCCCAAGCGTCCTAACCGGGAAATATATATGCAAAATGAATACATTCCTGGCAGCTACAAATCCACTTTGCACTTGAGTCGAGATACTAAAGGGATTCTGGGAGTGTATATTTTTGTATATTTTATTTCTGTCCCAGATGTGTCGTGAAGATCACAGGGGAGATGGTGCTGTCCTTCCCTGCGGGCATAACCAGGCATTTTTCCAGCCACCCAACTCAACCTGTCCTCACCTTTAGTATCAGCAACTACAACCGACTGGAACAGGTCCTCCCCAATCCACAGCTACTGTGCTGGTAAGAATAACATACACACACAATAATATTGCTGCTGTTTTTTTTCAAATACAGACATGATATAAGTATCTATTTATGGTGTTTACACATTTCATGGAGTAACTTCATGTTGAAGATATCTGAATTAAATGAGTACCTCTCGTCCCTCAGTGAGCCCACAACAGACAGCGTAGACACCAAGGAGTTCTGGGTGAACATGCCAAACCTGATGAGCCATCTGAAAAAAGTAGCTGAACAGAAGCCTCAGGCGACATACTACAATGTGGACATGATCAAATATCAGGTATCAGATATCTTCATACATCTAGTATGTGTCAATCTGACTATAGTATGCATCCATGTATCCAGTAGTATCTCACTGTCTTGTGTCTCTGTGTGCCTCAGGTGTCAGCGGCGGGGATCCAGTCCACTCCTCTGAACCTGGCAGTGAGCTGGCGAGGCGATGCCACCAACACAGATCTTAGAATAGACTACAAATACAACACAGAGGCGATGGCTGCCCCCATGCCACTGCACGACATTCACTTCCTGGTTCCTGTGGATGGAGAAGTGGCCAAACTCCAGGCCATGATCCCTCCCGCCACCTGGTAAATACTCCTTGCATTCGGGACCAACTCACTAACACCAACCCAGCACCATTTCCTACCCCTCCACCAAAATTATGGGATGTTTCAATGCTATGTTGTGATCAGGTTTTTGTGTATTAACATGGATATGGACTAATGTATTTCTCAGAGCTTCTTATCAAACAACATATTTTCTGTAATGCTGAATTATTTTCTCATGAAGGAATCCAGAGCAGCAGACGATACAGTGGAAAATCCCCAGCCTCTCTCATAGATCTGAAAATGGAGGTAAGCATTCTTACATAATCTTCTTGTTAAAAAGTTTCATTATATTATCCTTTAAACTTTAAAATGGGAATATTGCTAAAACAACTTTTTGCCTTCAGGCTAGAAGTAATGTACAATAACAGAAACACACAAGCACCAAAAACCAAATCCATCAAGACTGTCTCTGTCCTGCAGGAGTCGGGGCTCTTCTGGGGCGGTTCCAGATGACAGAAGGTCCCTGTAGACCCTCCCAGCTGGCGGTCCAGTTCACCAGTGAGGGGAGCACTCTGTCAGGGTGCGACATCCAGCTGGTTGGGACTGGCTACCGGCTATCGCTGATCAAGAAGAGATTTGCTGCAGGTCAGTTTGAGTATCACATATGTGTGTGACCTCATGGTGGCCGGCTGTCTTCATTTCTGAAACAGATTCTTTGGTTTAGTCACAGACACTCACGACCGATCTCCTCCGCTCTCTGACATGTTTCGTTTTGCTTCACAGGGAAATATTTGGCGGATAATTAGTGGACCTGTTTGTGAACGGAACCAAAAGAATCAATGGCTTTTTGACTGTGACGACTATGGATCCATCCCATGTTTAGTGCATTTGAAACTTTATCTTTAGCAACCATTAGAAATAATGGTTGAGATTTAACAGAATAACATGACACACATACACACACAAACACAAACACACAGATAAAATTTGACTTCGTAAAATCATATTCAGTAGACTGACTGCTGCTGGGTTTATGCAAGTAAATACAAATGGTTAGTTCTGTGCACTTGGAACACTTATGGGCTTACATGGAGAAAAATATAAGAAAAACCCTGATTCTTTGTTCTTGTTAACATAACTGTGGATTCATACGGTGATCCAGCCTTATTCATTGCCATTTCTTTTGTCTAATTGGTTGTCATTGCAAATGCACTGTAAAAGATAATGTGAATAGATTATATAAAAAACAATCTTAAAACAAGGTGGAAAAGAATGGAAAATGTACAAAACAAAGTGTAGTATAGGGTTGCTTTGCAGTTGTATCCCAATAAGTTATAGGTTACATGGTAATATCTGATTCACACTGCCACCTAAAATCAGACTATTTTTTCCACCATGTGTGACCGATCCTTATCGTTGTCTAAGCAGAATTTATGTTTCTGTGTAGACAGCCTGCCTTTGAAATGTCACAGCCCATTCTATCAGTCTTGTGATTAAAGGTGACTGGTCAGTTCACAGTTCAAAATGACCCTCAGCGCTGGACTAACATCAGCACTCTTAATCTGAAGGTGCTTTTTATATGGAATTATAATTGTGCCTCAGTCCGGATCACATAATGGGGAATTTTGATCGCAGTTAAACTTTGTTTGCAAGCATGTGAATTATAATTTGCAGAGAAGTTATCATCATCATGCATTTATGAAATCTATTTTCTGCTCAATAAATGTCTTGTTTTATCTCAGTAATAACCTCTTTCTCTCAGTTTTACTCATTTGCATGATCAAATTTAAATACAAGTTTTAAATTTACATTTAAAGTGGATAATGATCAATATTTTCACAATGACAATGGATCACATAATTAGTTTGATGTGAAAGGAATCACTCATCATGACAAACCCACAGAGACTTATTGCTTCTGCATTACTGGCAGACGTTAGCTCACTACCTACCAAGACAGCTAAGTACAGATTCACTTTCAAACTGAATTTCAAAAAGGTCCAAAAGCAGGTATGTAACCAAAATTCTCCTAACACCTGCTTATCAGATCGGTTTGATTTTGTGCTTTTATGTGAATAATAGCAAACATGTAAATACATTTATTGAGCACAGACTAGATTTTTGTTTGAGTGATAATAATTTCTCTGCAAATTAAAATTGATGTTCTTGAAAAAAATCTTTTTTTGGTGCTCAAAATATCCCATTCTGCGATCAGGATCGAAGCACATGTAATACTGTATTTTTACATGTGCAGCCTTTAAAATTACTTTGATGGCATTTTGCCGTTAACGGGTCACATGATAAGAGCTGAAACCGTCAGTAAATGAGTTTGACCTGCTGAAGAACAAAATCTTCACCACTATGGGCACGTGCAATGCTGAGATACATCAAATTTCCACCAAATTTAGTGGTATTTGTGTGTGAATGGTCAACTTTTGTAACAATGAGGTGAAACTTGTGTGACTAACAGAAGCTGCTACTTTCACTGGAACAGTCTGGTTAATTTATTCTGTTAATGTTACAGAAATTATGTTTGAAAGGGCCTTAGTATGTAAGACGCATACAGAGCCATATGTAAGTGCCATACAGTGGTGAAAAGGACCTTTAAGTTTCAAGAGAAATGTAGAGGAGAACTGGGCTTAGTTGCCTTTGATGCTGCTTAAAAACTTGGCCAATTCCTTTGACCATGATCTTTGATAGAGGTCTTGACGAGTATTATTGGGGACATCACAGAGTAATGAAAAGAAATGTCTATCGAGAAGACAGCACTATTCCCTAGTCCTGTTTTATTTTCTTTCTTTTCCACCATGTTGAATAAATGTTTTATCATTTTCTAATAGCAATATTTAAAAACTTAAGTGTAAAAAGTGTACATATAAAAGCTATGTTTCAAATATTTCTCTGGGCATATGGATGTGTCTGTGATTGTCTCTTGGTTTATTGATGTCAGCACTCATAATGCATTAGGTTCTGCGTAACGACCACCACTCTTCACCTATTGTTTTACATGTGGGTTTCTTGTACAAAAAAAGTGTAACTTGATGAATAACTCCAAACGGTGCCGCATGAAATCTGCATTTTGTCCATCACCAGTCTTATCAATGCAATACCAACTTACCCATTTCAATAAGGTCATGATTCGTGTGTTAGTGTATAATCGTGCTATGAGAGGAGACTTTTTGCCTTCACTTAAACCTCCAGTCTCTGTTTTGCTGTTGTTGCACCTTCAGAAACCCATTGACAATAAATTTGGCATGTATTCATTGATATTCCCATTCCATGCATCTGATATAGGTGTTTGACATTCTCCTGTGTTTGACTTGCACACAAAAGACATCTTAAACTTCATGAAGAAAACAATCCATGGCTTCATGTCACATGTACACATGCTGATATGTGTTTGAACATCACATTTTATAGAATGTTTTAATGTGTTGACTCACAGTTTGGGCCTGGGTGTAATGTTTCATTTAGTTCTGAGAAAAAGAAAAAAGAACGTATGTTTTTTTTTCCAGTTAATTAAGAACGACAGTTCACGGTGTTTCTGTTAATAATGCTTATGTCTTTCTTTGCCTTATTTTTGAGCATACACAAAGTCCTCCAGTTGGAGGGTTTCTGTAAGTTTATTTTTTCTACAACTTTTTGGCTGTATTCCTTTCACTGCATTAGACACAGAATATGCAAACATTTCATGTAAATTTCCCATCCAAAGATTTTCAAAGTAAATATATGAAAAAAAATCAATATAATGTAATACCTGTTTTACTTGGTAATAAAGAAGAGGAAATATGAGACTTTTATCTCCCTCTCATTTGTTCAAAGACATAAAAGTGCACTTTGGGGTGTTGCTCAGATTGTAAAATGACATGTTCCTGCAGGAGTGAATCACTCAGCCTGATCTTGTCCTATGTTTAACGAATAATCTTTTATTATCATTTATCATGATTTATTTCCTCAAAGCCTCAACTGGGTCACATGGGTCATCAGAGATGGGGGCAAAATATTATTTGGCTAGTTGAGAAAATCATCTCACCACAAGTTTCATTTAGTCAGAGCACTAACATGTGCATGTTTTCTTGGAAAAGGTTCAAAGTTTATTCTTGACCTTGAAAAACGGCTAAGTCAATATGATTAGAAATCCTCAACACTAAACAGACCTTGTGGAGAAGGTTGTTTTCTCAACCGCTGTTGGTGAACTCAGGTACACTTAAGCTGCACTTGAACCCAAGGTACTTTTAGTCCAAGAAACTACATTTCAAGGAACTAAAAGGTTCCTTCAGCCTGTTGTTGTCTGCATTTCCATAGCAGTCTAAAGACCTGCAAAGATTAGATAAATTAGTCCTCTGATGTATTAAAAAGCGATGGCTGTTTTTACACATCATTTTTGCCTACGAATATACAAAAACAAGGCCTTGACTTCATTGTTGGTCCATCTGTCTTATGTGTTCTTCTCTACCTCCACATTGATATGTCAATCAAAATGAACTTTTTTTAAAAATGGTGGCTGAAAGAAAATACTTGATCAATGAAATGTTCAGCACTGCAAGACCCACCAAAGTTCCTGTACTTCTAGAAAGCAAACACTCTTCATGGGAAAAAGAATGTCCCCAGGACTTAATTTAGACCCTGATCCCTGTGATGAAAGTTCCTCCAAAGCTTCCCAGTTCCTGCAATGAAAACACAGCTGTAGTAGCTTTTTCAAGAGCTTTCAACCACATCTCAGTCTTCATCAGCAGATGGAGTTATGAATGAAGTATTAGCAGAATGAAACATAAACATTAAAAAAAAACCTGGTAAGTGGATCTTGGGTTAAGCTGTCATGCATGTTATTAGGCTCTTATTCATCATCACTGTTGAAAATGAGGGAAAGACAATCAATGGTCCAGAGCTCACACGTTTTTATAGCCATAAGTTTGACATCAGACACAGGCCTTTAACCTGCTCTCATTTGTTTGTATTGTGATGACTGAAGCAGTTTGTTGTAGCTCACACACCTAAACAGGAAGTGCTCCTGCATACAAACCCCGCCCACTGATTGACGGCGCATGGTTGCCATGGTAACACCAAGCTCCGCGGGGCTAACTTTGTGCAAGAGGTCCTGAAACCGGTAAAAACCCGTTAAATTATCTTAATAATGTTTCTGTGTGACCTGTTTGACACGATATAATCTGTGAAACTACACTGTACTTAACCAAAACAGTCATGAATATACAAGCGAGCAACAACTAACAACTAACTGACTAGCTAGCTAAATGTTAACCTAAGCTAACCAGAAAAGCTAGCATAACATGTTTGAATAGTTTTAACGTTACCATCGCCTCTTCTCTTCTTCTGATTTCAAACGGTTTTTTTGTGAATTTTCATTATCGACTATATGTATATATATATGATATCCTTATATGTGGAGTGAAGTTAGCTTTACTACTGTCTCTGTTCAACTAAGTAGATATTAATTATGCTAACCTCAGTGTGTTTAGGTTGTCATCCTGTGAAGAGAAGCTAACGGAAGAGGAAGCTGTCATGTCTGATCTGCTTAAAGACAAACCTCAAAGAAGAGAGAAGAGGGGAGGGAAGGCGCCCTCAGAGGGAAGTCATGGAGTCAGAGGCAAAGACACAACAGGCAGGACGAAGGAGTGAGTAGACTGTGACAATAATATTTTATCATTCTTCTGTTTTGTCATCTTTATGAATCAGACCAGGTTATGACGAGACAGCATTCTCAATAGTTTTTGTTTGGTTTATTATTATTAATTATTATTTATGTGGAGGTCAGTCAGCCACATTACCACGGATCTCTTCATTTCACCTTCTTCAATCTGATCATGTCTTTCAGCTCTATAAGTACAGTGTCATGCATTGATGAACTGGGACATCAAGACGACAACGCTCGGATGGCCGTAACAATGGAGAACACCTACCAATTGGGTGAGATAACATTCACCTGTATGAAACACATGTTGCACCACAGCATCATCACCAACTACAGCTATACTGTTTAATACTGTGATTTTAGTTCTTTAAAAGGTTTAGTTCAAAATATTTGATGATAAAAATATTAAATGATTGAATTTTATTTATTTTGGTTTGTTTAATTTTGGCATGTCAATAATGACAACTTTTAGGTTTAGTCTAAACCTACAAAATCTAAGTGCATGCTGCTGGTTCTTAAGGGATGGAAACAAGACCAGAAACATGTCAAAGCAGCAGAGATTTTGATGCATTATAGCTCTTTGATTCACACACTGTGCTTTCCAAGTTGAAATGTCCATCACAATATTTTTTACTCAATGAAACAATTGCATAAGAAGTCAAACTTATTTGCCATGGTTTTGTTGTCTTTGTTTTTTGGACCACAGGACCTTACAAACGCTTCCCTGTTCCTGCTGTCACAGACATACTGAAGGATGTACTCACCAGTTACCTCCAAGAGGAGAAGTATGAAGTAGAGTGGTCTCAAAAAATGACAAAAACAATATGTGAGGTAAAGAAATCTGAAATGCTCATTGTGCGATGCCTTTTGAACACCTTGGAATTTCAGTTCTATCAGTTTCGTTCTTTGGATTTCCCCTCACAGGTGATAAGAGCCCGTGTGAAGGACCTCATGATTCCCCGATACAAGATCGTCGTCCTGGTGCACATCGGCCAGCTCACCGGGCAGAGCATGCAAATCAGCAGCCGCTGTCTGTGGGATGCATCTAACGACACCTTCTCCTCATACTCCTTCAAGAACAGCTCTCTGTTTGGTGTGGCAACCGTCTATGCTGTTTACTTTGAGTGAATCATATAGACAATGAATGGACTCATAAGACTCACCTCAATCATGCATTTCCCACAGTTACAAAAGGATTGCTGCTGTTGAAGAGATCTTTATCTGTGTTGTATATTGTATAAAATGGTAAAACAAGGAACAAATTCATGGTATTTTTATTTTTTTTAAATTTTTGCTGGCATGGAAAATAAAATCACATTATCTTAACAATGTTCTGAAGATACATATATATATTTTAAACTAATGAATGATTGTGACAGATTGATGATGAGCCCATTGGGACGTTCCCCTCTAGCAGAGCATGGAGAGGTCACTCCTTCGACAGCCTAGTTCACAGCATACTGATTTTAGTGCCTGGTTTTGGTCTCGCCAATGACGGTTCATCGATGGCACACCTGTTGTCTTCAGTTTTGACCCTCCGCTACCTGCCAACACACATCGACCTTTGTTGACTATAAGTCAGGTCTATTATTTTGCAGTTAGGTTTACAGTTATGAAATCAACCCCACAGCTACAAAGATGTATTCAAATGGCTGTTTACTCACCATCTGGCAAAGTCTCCTCTTCTCCTATCAGTCTTTTCCACCTGGATCCTCCACAGGTATACACCACTGCCCGCACAAACGCCCGGCCACACAGCCTCAGTGTGTTTGTGTTATCCTGCGTATGAACGTCTGCTACACACAACATGCACAGCAGCATCACGAGCAGGAGTTTGGATCTCATGTTGTTTATTCGCAGAAAACATCTGCCCTGATCATCCCTTTTATGTAGAGTCTGCAGTGATGTCACACACTTTCTAAAGTCGTCCTCAGGTAATTCCTATGTAAATGGTGTGTATTATCTTTGGCAATCATCATATGCTTTTAACAACGGATATGTGTGGGAATCTAGGCCATTGTTATGATCATCGATTGACTACATTTTCATAAATGTTAAAGAGAAAGAATTGCTCTTTTATGTCCCAACTGCAGGGTTTTTATTGATGTGGATTTAGTAAAGTGTTTTCTAATGGATCTCTTGAGATAGCCGTCCTGCATCAAACTAAGGTGATGGCTCTCTACATAGCAACATAGTGGAGTGTATGCCCACTATCATGAACATAAATCAGTGATTCCAAGAAAAGACTGTTGAATTAGCTGGTGCGCTTGTTGTCAAATTGAACTTGTCATGGAATAAAGTTAAACTCAAAATACTCATTACCGGCTGGATGGGGCTGGGGACGGTTAAGCCTAATCAAAATCAAAAATATAGTTTGTTATAAATATTTCAAATTTCAACAAGAAGAGTGCATGCTGCTACAAAAAACTCAAGCTGATGACAGTTATAATGTAGAAGGGATTTTGAAGTCAAGACAATCAGGTCTTTCAGCCTGTGTCAGTTTAAACAATTGAAACACTGTAAAATGACCTTGATCTCTGTGGCATCTGGTGGATAAAAGCATTTGTTACTTATTTCACGTTGAACAGTCCTTCATCTCTCACACTGTAGTGAATTATGTATAAACTCATCCCACATTTTTGATATTCATCCTTGTGCTCAAGGACCTGTAAGACACAGTTGATAATGCCAAGTGTATTTTTTTAAAGGATGTCCCAGGATTTACTCCGATAAATTATTTCATTGTATTTGTTTGGTGTCCATAGACAACTGGCCCTTTCATGGATTTGGATCATCTATAAAGTCTATTTCAAAAGTTTCTTATTAGGTTAGATGTCTGAATTTGTGATGTAATGTTAAATGTTCATACATATTACTGTTGGGTCCTGTCGACTGTTCCCTTAATCCGCAAATAAAGCAACATTCAGTATTGCCTCTGCAATCAGCGTTACAGCCTGGACATGTGAAGCTGCAGTATGCAAACAGAAGTTATGTGAATATGAAGTATGTTTTCTTGCAATCCTATATTGTTAGGAACTTGACATCTTTGATTAGGTTCTTTTTAATTTTTGAATGAGAACTGGTCAAAGGATCATTATTATAAATGCTGATGATGGCAAAATATAACAGAAAGTCTGAAATAGCATATGTATCCTTGGAGTGACTCTACTCTTACACAGCATGTTCTAAATATAAGCGTCTAATGAGAATGATCAACATCAGTGACATTTCTATTTATACTGCATTTGGACAACTTAAAACAATAAGTAAAAAACATTTCACATATGCATATTCGTTACTAATTCTTTCTCATTTTAGAGCACATTAATACATTGAATTTCATTGATTTAGATGTAAAGAAAAACATACATACGAAAATACAGCATATTACAGCTTTTTAAACCTATATGATAAGTGTGATCATTGTTGTTTATGAATATAATATTACATAACACTGATATGAACACATGGATGTCACAGCATCATCCAGGCTGTGGAAGCATTATGCTCTTCCTACTGCAGGTGGGCGGGGCTCTACATCCGGGAACTGCCGCTGACCCCTGACGTGACCCTGCAGGATTGCAAACATGGCGGAGGTAAGAAAGTGAAATAAATATTAGGAAAAAATAATTTTGTACCGCCAGATAGTTAGTTCGGTCGAATGTGTATCGCTGTATCGCCTGCTTGTTGTAGCTTTAATACACGAAATTAAGAATCGGCTGTTTGCGGTGCTGGATAAAAGCCTTTTCTTGACACAAGCATGTTTAGTAAACTTCGGATTTAGCTAACGTTAGCTGCGCTAGCTCTGACGGAAGGTAGCTGCGGCGTTAGCGATGCTACTTGGCGGTTTTGTTTAAGAATACTTAACCCTCCACCTTAACGTTTTTAATTAGATACGTAGCTTTAGTTTCGTGGTTGAAGATATTTTGTGTGTTGTTTTTTCGCATTATTCGCAGGCGGTTGATACCAAGCTCAACTTGTACGCGTTAGCTAAATATATGAAGGAGAATTAGCTTGCAATTTGTACTGTAAGTTGTGCGGTTGAGTAAACGAAGCCAGCGAGCACTCGTGTGTTGTAGCTAACTGTGATTGAATATAGGCGGTAAACAGCGCTGTGCCGATGATATTCATAGACTTGAGATGTAGCCTGAATGTTCCCACAGGAAGTGGTGACAGACTTCTTTGTTTCTCCTCTTGTTAAAGTGCAGTCAGTTTTCAGGGCACAGGGTCGGGCGCGCTTTTTTCTCTGCTCCCGTTTCTGTTCCTCTGCCAGAGAAACTCGAACATGTCAAGTTAAAAACAGCAGCGGATCGTTTCTAACTGCACGTATACAGACATATTTCCCTCTGAAGCTGATCTTCAACTTTATTAATGTTCCTCTTTTCCGTATTGCAGCCCTCCCTCGGGAATTCGAGCCCAGGTAAAAAATAAAGTTGGAGCTTTTTTTGTTTGGATGCGTGTGAAGGTTTGAAATCTATTATGTATATATAATATATATTCAATTAGAACTTTGTCTTAAAAGGGAAGCACCTCCACCAAACTCTAAAACACAGAATTGTAATAGTTTATACTTATACTTATACTTATTATTATGCTATTAACATCGATATCAACGAATCATAAATAGTATTATAAACTATTTGTGTTGTTAGTTACTCATCTTAATTGTTTTCTGATGGCTTGTTTACACCAGTTCTGGCTGTACACAAAAGGAAAATGTGTTTTTAATGATGATTATGTTAAAAAGAGTACAAGTCAAACTTATTTGAATATATCTGAAGTTTATTTATTCAGGCTAGGGCTTGGCAATAAGATTATAATATATTGTGAGAGAAGTTGTCTGCCGTCAGATTTTGCCATAGATTTATATATTGATTGGTATCTATTAATATCTCTGCCTGTATTAGGCCATTGTGAGAAACACTGTTAATCGCAAAATATGATTACTTAATGGTATTGTTAGATTTAAAAGAGTTTAGTATTAGCTAAACATGAACACATCATGAAGCACTTTTGGTAAGCGGTTCCTTGGACTTGCCAAAATAGACATACCCATCTTGGTATTTTATCTGTAAGAGCTTTATTTGAATTTTTATTGAATGTACAAAATCGTATATCTTGATTTTGCAAAATTTCCGTATGCCAGGATTTTGTCCATATCACCCACCCCTAAACCTGAATATATCTGCGGTCTATGTATATATCCAAACAAAAAAGTACTTGTTACTCAAGTATTTGGACCTTTATTGGATTTGTTAATAATTATCCTAAGTAAATGTTTCATTCAGTCATATTTTCAGTATAAATTTGCAGTATCACTTTAAATCTTGGGGATATTTTTCTAGGAGGTTCAGCAGGTTCCGATGACCATGATTTCGACCCGTCAGCAGACATGCTTGTCCATGACTTTGATGATGAACGCACCCTGGAGGAAGAGGAAATGTTGGAGGCAGCAGATGAGACCAACGCCAATGAGATTGAAGATCTTGCGCGGGTGAGTTTCAGGCTTTGCGCTCAGATTTGGTTTTGTCAACCTGATCTTGTGACCGGGTTCATACAAAATTTGGAAATCGCTTTATATTCACTGTTAAGTTTTCAAGGTTGGTATTGGTAACTTGAAAGTGCTTGAATTTTGCTCTTAAAAAGCTGTATGAAGCCTGTGGTGATAAACTTTGCTGTGTAGCTCAGTATGTAAATAGTCTTATCAATCAATTTGCGAATAATGGCAGGTTCCAGTCCTAAGTTTTGAACTTTGTTCTTTACATTTAGACCAAAATGAATCCTTTGGGCATCAAATTGTTAGGTCCAAGATAATATTATTATTATTATTAAATTAAATAAAACAGTGTCACGTGCTGTTTTTTCTTGTTTTTTTCCCTCTTTAAACTTTGATCTGTAATGGAAAGATGAGTAATGTAATGGATGAGCCTTGTTGTCAGGGACTGCCCAAACTATTTCACTTTTCTTTTAACAGGAGGGAGAGATGCCCATTCATGAGCTGCTGAACCTGTATGGTTATGGAGGCGGTTCACCAGCAGATGAGGATGAAGAGGAGGATGAAGAACCTGAGGAAGAAGAGGATGACGATGAAGAGGATGAGGAAGAGGACCTAGACAATGATGAAAGCAGCAGAAGCACTGGAGAGTTGAAAAGAAATGAGGTTTGTTGGTGTTTCCTGAGTCTCTTGACAGTGATATGGTCTCCATAAAGTTGATATATTTTGTTGTCTTGGCCGTTCTGTGTACTTTGCAGCATTGTTTGCAACCTTTTTGTGTCTGTGTGTTTTCAGGGTGAGGGTGTTAAGAACTCATCAGGACAGGGGGATGAGGCCCAGACATCCTCTGAGGGTCGCACACGCTCTGTCAGGTCCCTTGGCACAGCAGAACTTATTCGCCCTCAGAAACTCAAGTACTTTGAAAGTATGTGCCATCGTACCTCATTTTCTTTCTCTTCTTTCCCCTTGTTGCCATTACATTTTATATGTTAATGTTTGTATTAGAAAACACTGCAGATTGTCTTGTGAGATTTATTATTCATTTATTATGTCTCAGGTAATAATGATGCAGAGGAGGAGTCAGATGAAGATGAGGACTATGTTCCATCTGAAGACTGGAAAAAGGTATGTAAGAACTTCATTTATGAGAATGTCAGACTCTTGTACTGTCAGATTACAGCTGGATTTATACTACACTGCTAAAAACATTTGTAAGAACCAAAACAACATGGTTTGTTTTCAAATCTAAACACATTGATCAGATGCGTTTACATACACACTACCTCTTATTTATGTCAGGATTTGCAGCATGTGCAGTGTCAGTTCATGTACACAGAGCTGTAATACAAACAACCAACTACTCATTTAAGTCTAGCCGGCTACTGTATAATATTCATTTTTGATTCTACTAAAATAGTTTTGATTAAGACGTTGTGAGTTACATTTATGTAGATTTTATGATAATAAAACACATTAAGAATTGCATTGATTGCACAGACATCTTCATTAGAGAGTCTACTTCAGAAAAATGGTGGCAGCAACTTCATGGTTGCACAGTAAGCATTAAAAAGTCAGCTGAAAGTGCAACATTTTCCATTTATGCCACACAGATATTTTTGGGCTTAATGAATGAATGAATTGTCTTCATACACATTGCCCTCTTTACAGCAGACCCATCTCTAAGACGCCCTGTACACAGCTATCAAAGTTGGCTTTCACTGTGATGGACTCAAAAATAAACTGCCCACTGCATAAATACTCTACTGAGCTTCTCAAACAGAGTAAACTTTTCTTGTGGGATTATTGAAATATTTACAAAGGAAGAATACATTCACACAAATCCAAATTTGTGCTGAAAATTGTGTAAAGAAAGAGTGACAGTTGAAATTGGTTTTGTATGGTGCAAGAAAGTTTCATATATGTAATACATTTAAGAAGGAATTGTCAACCTGTCTACACTCAGTCTAAACTGTGTTTATTCCCAACAGGAAATCATGGTGGGTTCCATGTATCAGGCAGAAACCCCTGTTGGTTTGTGTAAATATAAAGACAATGAAAAAGGTAAGCTGGCCGTTTGTATCTGCATATTTAAGCTGTAACACTGCGTTTCCTTTCTGATACAGTAGACAAACGGTTGATGTTGCATTGTGTGTTTTCTATGAATTTGTCCTGCAGTGTATGAAAATGATGACCAGTTGTTGTGGAACCCCGAGTGTCTTCCTGAAGGCAAAGTGGTGGAGTTCTTGACAGAGGCATCAAGGCGGACGGGAGAGGAGAAGGGAGTGGACGCAATCCCAGAGGGATCCCATATCAAAGACAATGAACAGGTGACAGCAATATATCTGCAGGTTGTACGAGAGGATAAGCCTGGCTATAAGTCTGTCTTTTCCACAACAAATCCCATGAAAAGACCAAAAACTACTGTAAATTGATTCTTCTATTGTCTGTGTAGCCAAAGCCTGATATCTTATTCCTCTATGCCATAGACCTTCATTGTTATCTGAAAAACTGTTAAAGTGAGCCACACTGTTGCACTGGGTGACATGTTCCTTCCTTACAGTGAACATAGCCACTGTCATTTATTTTGAGTCACTAAATGTGTATAATCAGTGGCTTAAATGCACTATTTACTCCTGTTTGAGATGGGTTGCTAAATACTACACTACCCAGCTGTTCTAGTTAAGTACTGACCCTTATACATACTATTATATATATATATATATATATATATATATACTATACTTTAGATCCACTTTTAAAGATTTGCATTTTGAGTAGAAAGGCATGAGCTTGGACCTGAATGCCACAGACAGAGTAGGGAAGTTAGAAAATGTTGAAAGATGGACTAACATGGCATTGTTTTCTTCATGGGTTCGTTGACAATAAGAAAATTTGAAATGACACCAGCATTGTGCTGAGAGTTCTGCTCATCATGCTGTATGATTATGAGGACATGAGTAATGTAAACTTGCTTGATTTGTTTCCCTGCAGGCATTGTATGAGCTGGTGAAATGTGATTTTGACACAGAGGAAGCTTTAAGAAGACTTAGGTTTAATGTAAAAGCAGCCAGAGGTAAGTAGGCTATAAAGTCCTTTACATATTTACCTTCAGGTTTCCCTTATGTGTTTGGGGTAATATGGTTTTTTTTGCATTTGGATCATCTCAGTTTTATTTCTAAGACACATGTCTTACACATGTAAGATTAACACTTGTTCTCTCTGTGACAGAGGAGCTATCTGTCTGGACTGAAGAGGAATGTAGAAATTTTGAACAAGGACTAAAAGCTTATGGAAAAGACTTTCATTTAATACAGGCCAACAAGGTAAGACAAGTGTTCCAAAGCCACATTAATAAACCATTTCTGTTTATTATGTCATGACTATATATTGATAAGCTTAAAATCATTTTGATAATCATGACATTCATTTTAAATTCATGTTAACGTGTTTGTTGTTCTATGGCTGTCGTGTGCACAAGGTTGGAATCGGCTACATTTCAACCTTGTTGCATTTTGAGACAAATCAAATTTCTTAGTTTTATAGTGTTGTAGTAGATGATGTGACCTTTGTCAGAGTCCCGAGCAATAATTTGATTTGTCTCTTCTTCTTTTTTTTTGAAATTGTACTGAATCAATCTCTTCAGACGATGGTAATAATGGTTATTTCATGTCTGCTGAATTAAATCTTTCAGGTGAGAACTAGGTCTGTAGGAGAATGTGTGGCCTTTTATTACATGTGGAAGAAGTCTGAGCGTTATGATTTCTTTGCACAGCAAACCAGACTTGGGAAAAGGAAATACAACCTTCACCCTGGTGTCACGTAAGTGAAAATATATACATACAGGCATGAAGGACATTGATGGTGTACACAGTCTAGATTATTAGTGGAAGGAATTGTTTTTCTGTTTCAGGTTGATGTATTTTGGTTGTTTGTTGTTTCCTCTCATCCAAAAGAGGTTTCATGATTTAAAACCACCAAACAAACATCACACTGATATAAACAGAGTCTCAATTTGTTTTTGTGTGTAAATAAGTCAGCCACACATTATACATTAAGCTTTGTTCAAACAGCTATTAAATTAGGGAAATATGAAGTTAGTTTGCCTTTTTAGAAAACAAAACATAGATGATAAAAAATGTCAACATAACTGGTGATACCACCTCAACAACCACAGCACCTCACCGTTTCATTCCTCAATTGTTGGGATTGACTACATATATCAAAACAATATCATACAGTATTACACCCTATCTAGGACCCGCCTACAATCCCTGTTGGGCTGGAAGAAAATGACAGACCAGATTATATACACTTGCCTAGTATTTTTAAACCATATCATCGCTGTGTGTAATGTCCTGTGTGCTGCTGTGTGTCATCAGAGACTACATGGACAGATTACTGGACGAGACGGAGAGCGCCACGTCCAGCATGGCGGCGTCACCTCCTCCCACCACCTCCAGCAGCAGCGCCAGCCACTCAGAGAGAGAAGACAGCAGCAGTCAGAACGGTGAGCTGACGAATGCAAAGTACTTAATGAGTGCACACACAAATGGTTATTAAAGATGCCTTTCATTTTAAAATCTAAAGCCACATCTTAATTAAAATGTATTCAGATTACCACTTCTTGAATTTCAGATTAGTCTGGGGCAGTTTCTGTTTCTCATAGTGACAAATCTGCCCAGCCTTTCAAACATTTTATCTGATAGTTCTACAGTTTTACTTGCCTTGAACTTTACTTGCCTTTACAGTTTTAATGGGGGCCATTACAACCCTGATTCCGAAAAAGCTGGGATGCTGTGTAAAACATAAATAAAACAGAATGTGAACATCTGCTAATCCTTTTTGACATATACCAAATAGAAAACAGTACAAAGACAATATATTTAGTGTTTGATCTCATCAACTTCACCTCATATCTGCTTATTCTGAATTTGATGGCAGCAACATGTTTCAAACAAGTTGGGACAGGAGAAACAAAAGACTGTGAAAGTTGTGGACTGATCCAAAAACACCTCATAGTTAACAGGTGACAGTATCATGATTGGGTATGAAAGGTTCATCCTGGAAAGGCTCAGTGGTTCAGGCTAATACCTCAGAACCTGGTCACGTAAATCCAGAAACATCTACACAGCTAGATACAACTACAGTTGTTATAATGTTTTCATGGTCTCAGACCTCTCACTTTTCATTGTTCTTTGACAGGTATTGCAAGCCACAATTCAAACCACCCAGTAGATGGCACTCAGTTGCCGCCAGCTAATCAAGTCAAACCTGAGCCAGTGCAGTCCAATGGTCCCTCCCATCCAATAGTGGAAGCTCCTCCTCCCATTCCAGACAACAACTCCAATGGCTGTAGCCAACCCAGCGCGCCCAGCCACGACCGAAATGGTTCTCTGGAGCCTCCGCTGGACCACAGAGACACGGCAACAGCACAAGAAAGGCCAGCCAAGCGATGCAGGACGGAGGCAGAGCCGCTGGGCCAGAGTGAGGTAGAACCATCCAGAACGCAGGAGAACTGAAGGGCCCAGAGCTCTGTGACGTTGACTAATAGACGTTTAATTGGGGTGACAAATTTGTCCCCGCTTCCTCACTTATGGGCAGAGGCAAGGGGTGATGAGGAAGATGAACCCCTCTCTGGCCCGTGAGCACAGTATCTCCTGAGAAACAAAGACTCACTCTTTGATAAGGTCACTGAAAACCTTGAAGAACACAGCCTACCAAACTGCAGCTGGTCCTCCAGGAGGGGCAGTGGGCCCCACGTCTCCCCGTCCCTCCAAACCATCCATGTACTGACTGCCTGCAAAGCTCATCCCAAAGTACCACAGCTCCATCATGTCCTACAAAACATCTTCTACCCATCATCTTTATTCCCTTTCTGGAGACTGACTGACAAAATTTTTTGCCAAGAATTTCCTTTTTCTATTTGTACTCAAAGAAAATAAATCACCCGCGATATTTTTTTACACAAGAGATATTTATATTTTTTAACAAAAGAAAACTATGATGGGTAATTGCTGTTCAGCATATTTGAACATTTGATGAAACAGGACATGTTTTAAACAATTATGTGCTTAAGTTGTCAAAAAGAGGCAAAGCAGGCAAACACAAGATGAGTGAGGCTGGTTTTGTCGCTGGCCCTCTGTAGTTGCACTTTGATTGTATGTTTCTCATCTTTATTGATAAGGAGTGGCGTCGAAACCCAGCAGAATTACATTTTCACTCCTTCGCTTCTGAACCTGCTCCGGCCTCTGTCATGGCTGTTTGTTTATGATAAATAAACCAATGGGTTAGTCCCCCCGCAGGTTTGTTTGTGTAAAGCAGCTGACATCAGTGATGTCCTGTATTATAACTCATCATGTAGAAGATCGCTGTATTTTTGGATTTTCATGGTCAGTGCTTCGCTCAAGGCTTTGTTTTTACTAGACAGAACGTCCGTGATTTTTAATGTAAAGTTTGTATAGATTTCTTACCTTGAGCAGTTGGTACATTTTTTATAACTGTCTGTTCATCTCTGTATTTTCTGGTCTTCCTCATAGGCTGTGTTTTTTGTTGAGGAATCTTTCGCCTGTGTTGCTCTGAGGTGGATGTGATTTTTTTTTTTTTTTTTAAAGTAGCCATTCCTCTTTCCCTCTCTGTTTGGCAGCACTTCCCATTCCTGCGTGACCCTGCTCAATCTGAAATGTTTGTCGCAGAGAGCCTCACCTGTGCGTTTGGAAAAAGAAAAAGAAAAAAAAAAAGCCTCACATTGTGGTTGCGTGTGCTGCTTGCCTTTGGTTTAAAACCTCTGCTGACTCAAAGTGCTGAGTACCAACCATTATTTACTGTCTTTTCTCAGTAAGTGGCTGCAGAGCAGTGGATTTCCAACAGTTCAACAGAGCAGGTTGACACGAGTGTGCGACCTGGAAGACCTTCATTTGTTTTGGTACAGTAGCTGTTCAGCTTGATGCTTAAGTGTTTTCCTTTGTACTCCAGCTTTGAACTTACATTCACAAATTTAAGATAAGTTTGTCTCAGATAATGTTGATCCATGTAGTCTTTTCTTTCCTTTTGTTGACAGTAATGTCTTGTTTATTTTTTTTTCTCTGTAAATGACGACATGAATAAAAATGAAGTGTATTCCAAGACTGGCTATGAATGGAATAACATTGGCTATATTTAATAAATGTATTAATGAATCTGAGTTGTTGCTAAGCTTCATTTCAGTTGAATTTTAGAAAGTATTTTTGCACAGAATGGAGACTGGATTTTATCTCTTTTTCTAATGAGGATTTGCATTAGAAAAGAATAAATTTAAAGCTAGTATGGAGGAAAGGGAACAATTACAGTGACCAATAAGTCAATATATTTTATTGATTTGTCAAATATAAAAATGCTCAGAATTTTGCATTTAATCAGTAAAATATAATTATAAAACTTATATAAAAAAAGGCACTTTGAGTTCTAGATATAAAAATTGATAATAGTGTCTCAAAACAATTTGCCATGATTGTTGCATAAACTTATGCTGACAAACTACAGAAAAGACATCTTCATAAAAAAAAAACATTTTAGCAGCATGGTTTCAAAGTAGATGTCTCCACATGCAGAACACAGAAAACGTGGAATGTGTTGTGGATGTGCGTCGCTTTTCAGTGTCTGACTGGGACTCTGCAATTTACGCCTTTTCTGTTGAATGTGATGCAAAACATATCAGTAACCTGAAGCATATTCAGTTTGTGCAAATCTTACAGCTTTATCCATTCTAATAAAAAGCACAGGAAAAACCTGATGCAGCAATTTTACTCCACACTATTTGAACTGTTCTTACTTGTTTGCTCCTGTGTGAAGGTGATGTAGGAGTAGACCAGGCTCCCAGCGATGCTGTGGGACACAAACATGACAAAATCTGTTCCCAGACAGAAAAAAACCCAGCTCCACATGTTAAATGGTGTTTGTCTTACCTGATGTTTAGACCTATGAAGTTAGTCCAGGTGAATATGTAGTCTCCACCAAACACCATTCCAATGTAGGTCACCAGGATATTCTGCGGGAATCACACTGAGTCACCGCACACATCTGCATTCATGAATCTTATCAGCCTGCAGAGAGGGCAGGACCAGCGTGAAATCACTTACCTTAATACAGCCCACGATGGAGGTGGTGAGCGCTGAGTTATACTGCGTGCACAGCAGGATGGAGTACATTAAAATGAAGCTGCGTGACACATCGAAGGAGAATTAGACAAGAGCAGTGATGTGGGATTGTGGGTTATCTATCAACGAATGATGGATTTGAGTTTACCCCATGACACAGGAGAGCACAAACTGGACAACAAACAGCTGATCAGACCATCCATCATACTCCGACGCCTGCACTCAAACACACACACACACAGGAGAGTCTCAGCACTAACACCAGTTGTTGGATGCTAAATTTTAAATAACAAAAAAGCTCACCGTTTGCAAGTCCCCTGAGTAGTAAGCATATGCCATAGTGGGGAAAATCATGATTAAAGCATTGTAGTAGAGGAGCCCATATTTGCCCAGCTCCTATGGAATACAAGACAGTGCTTTAAGAAATGATGCAGCAAAGAAGCACCGCACAAAGTGAGGTAGTAAGATTAGCAGCTCCGCTCACCTTGGAGTCGAGTTTCTGCTTCACATAGGCCCCGCTGGCCGCTGTCAGGACATTGTTCAGCATTATGAATAGGTACCCTTCAAGGTCGAACGCTAAATCGGCGCTACGAAACACAAAACATGTCAGGGAGTGAGATGATCACATGCGCTGCCTGTAAACTGGATGACATCAGTATATGAGACCTTCTCACCTGGCAGCGACAAAAGCACCAAAGATCATGGTAAAGACGGTCATTTTAATCGATGTAGAGAAAGTCTTTCTGTGAGGAAAGAAAATAGGTTGCAGTTATTAAAATCATTCATTTGTAGGTGCAAATGTTAAATGGTGATGAAGAAACTTACTTCAGCAACAGTCCCTCAAACACCATGGTAAGAAAAATACTGAACCTCCTCAAAACTGTAAACATGGGCAAACTGGGAGAAAGGAAAACATGGTCACTTTTGCCATTTCATATTATGGAAATTATGTCTCAGATCATATAATAATATGCCAATATCCATAACAAGCTCTAACTTGAGTCGTTGTGTCCCAAAGAGCCCTGATATTTGATTGCCGACATACAGCAGAGGCAGTGGAAACATCTGGAAACACACACACAAACACATGACACGTTAAAAGCAGCAGTTCTGAACCTTTAAACCTTTGATATGGTTTTTCTTAGTATCATGTATTTCAGTGCGAGTGAGAGAATGACTTCAGTCTCACCTTGCCCGGTATACTCATATCCATGTCTGGAAACGAGATCACGCCCAACATCTTCCCGGTCCTCAGAACTACGATCGTAGCCAGCATCTGCAGAGGTTTTCAAGCAAGGACAGCCAGTATATCAGGCTGTGTTCAGATTAATTATCTGTGACTCAACTTAAGACAAAACTTACTTGGCCGAGTCCGACACATGTTGACGATGGAAATCTGTAAAACATGCAGACAATGGTATGAATAAGGGAAAATGACTCAATAATGTAACAACAACATTAGCTGTAGGTCAACCTCCGCTTCACTCCTCTTTGTAATATTTCTGCAAATTTGGGGGATATAATCACATGAGGAGGAGTTCACACATTTTTTGGAGGCTGATTCTTATATTTATAGCCTAAATTTGACTGTTTTTAGGCAAAATAATAATTATCATCATTAAGTCAGTGAAATCACTCACTAATGTTACATGTTACAAAGCAATACTTATTTAGAATTTGCTAATATTAGACACTATGAGCTACTGGTCAAACCAGATCAAGTGAGAACAGGGTGAGTTTTATTGCTTGTGAGCTCAGCTTTCAATTTGTAAAAGGAGGAATTTGTTATTTTTTTGCCTAAATTTACATAATCTTGCTTTGAGCAAATTTTGGTAGAATTCTTACTTTTAGTACATAAAATTTACAATGCAAGACTTTCACTAGTAATTCAGTGTTTATTATTTAGAATAATAGTTTATTATGTCATTGATGCTTTTACTTAAGTAAAGAATAAGAATAGTTCTGATTTTTATCCAATTGGTCAAAATAATGTACATAGTTTGGTTGGTGGCTAATCAAAACTTCTAGGTGTGTTCACTTCAGTATTTCTATAATCATGTCTAAGCCTCTGTTCCCACAGTGATCTTAAAAGTGAGTGTAAACACATTGTGATCAGAACAGATTGATGAAGACACATGTCAGAGTCAGCGTCCTCCATGTTTCTTGTCCCATCATTAACACTGCCTGTCATTACTGATTTACAGCTGCTCCAGAGTCTGAAGCGAACTTTCCTCTGTCTGTCGCCTGGACTTTGAATCTGTACCTGTAGCTGGTGAGGACGCTTTTGTTGACAACAACGATGAGGAATGAACTGATTCCGTAAAACGCCGCCGCCAGCAGTTTCACAAAGAGCGTGGAGCCGCCGCCGGATGCGACTCTTTGGGTTTTGGGGGACGATCCTTCAGGTGACACTTTTCTGTCACCGAGGTCTCGCCGTCGTTTATGAAGCTCTGCCATCATTTACGTCAATCAGTACCGAGGAAGTTCAGACGGAAGCCTACGAGTACTTCTGCACATGCGTACAGGAATCTTACCGGAGTGACTGAAGTGTTTGGAGTGATACGGAACTTTGACGGCGATACCGGAAGTAGAAAGAAGTGCAGCATCTTGATTGAACGACATACTTTATACGTTTAGCTCTTTGTTAGCTTCAATTTGTTTTTAACAATTAGCTACTTAAGTAACATCGAAAGCTAAATACAGAGCATGCAGAATAGGCAGAATAAATGCAATTATACAAACACTGCGTCGAAGTACACCATAACATCCATTTTATATTGTATATATTATTTGACATAAAAGTATTGACTGAAGTTCTAATTTTGCCTGATTTTACCATGTTTGGCGTTAAAAAGTTTCAATTAATTATGACATACATTATCAGGTTAGATCTTACAAAAGAGTGAGTTTGATCTAAAATCTCACTACACAACTGACAAAACAGGTTTTCAAGAACAAAAAAGGTTGTTTTTTTATATGATGTATTTACCTTATAATACCCTCTGCTCACAGTAACATCATTAACTAATCTGGGATGAAGTTTCCCACATATCTCTTTTACTGTCCTTCGCTCTTTGGGGAAGAAAAGAAAACATTACATTTGGTCATAAAAACATTATTCGAAAAACGCGACGCAACTGCTTCCAGACACGATGCCTTGTTTGTTTTTCCAATTTGGCACCGCTATAAATTCAGCCAAAAGGGGGCGTGGTTCTTCTCACGACACGGAAGATGCTCGCGTGCATAAATTCTGAAGGTTTATTATGTTCAGTTTTGGGTGAAATTGTTTAGAGAGGTGTTGATTCATCTTCATGGTAATTTGAAGGCTATAGTTATGGTTGTGTTGAGTTTATTAAATTGTCCCTCAGGGATTAATAAAGTTTTTTTTAATTGAATAGAATTATATCATTTTGTTCAACCAACTTATATAAATATTAAATGGCTTACATATTAGAAACGTCTCAGTTCCAACCTTCATGAAAAGGAGGATTTATCACCAGGCTGCTAGTTTTATCTAGTTGTACCTAATAAACTGGTCACTAAGTGTAAACCAATCCCTTCTGGATCATTTACATCCCATTATATGGGATTAAACTTGGAATAGTGTAATACTGAACTAACCCACAGCTTCTTTACACGTCAAGCAATTAAGAGTCCACAGCATGTTTGAACCTTTTAAATTCACAGTATTGAAACAACTCAACAGCCACTGCCAGAGTACATGTAACACCTCTAAAGCAATTTATTAGAACAGGGATGTTTGCAGAGAAAGTTTCACCGTCATGTGGCTCAAACAGTCCTACAAGAAAACTGCTCCAGCCGTCTGTATCAGTGCATCACCAGCAAGTCTTTGCAGAGCACAGCATGTAAAGCTTTAAATTCACTCAATCATGTTCATAACCCCCCCCATTTCACCCCGCCCCACCCCGATGTGAAATATACCCGCTTCATTAAAAGAAAAAATGCTCACTGCAAATGCTGACACAGGTGGCTAAAAGCACCATTAGCTTACGTTACATTCTGTAGCTCATGATTGTTCCACAATGACAGCCGACATTTCTTTCAGACAAATTATGCATCGGTGCTGCTGCACAGATGAAATGAAAAGAAAAACAGCAAATATGGTTTACAGAAGGGAGGGGAGGCGGGGGGTCACAATCTTCAGAGGACTGGTGCTGATAAAACCAAGTGCTTTGAGATCTGAAAGACATTACAGATACTGTAAGAGCGAGATATGTCCACGGTCTAGCTATCGTTCTCACCTAGATTTCAACAATCACTTCTCAAAAGACAAGAGAACCTGCCGTCTACTGTTCGAGAATGGCAAGTTCGTAGTAGAGGAATACTTAAATTCTAAGTAACTAGCTGTCAAATTCACACATTCAACCTCACGCTTTGTTGCACACGGTCACACACGCGCACGCACACACACGCGCACACACACACACATATCCTTAACAAAAAAATACAATATTTGCTTAGTGGTCCTGAAATTAAAAGTAGTACAGTCTGTTTGACCTACAAGGACCAGCCTAAAGATATACATTGGGCCCTGGGACACCCTGAAAACACAGGTAGCACATCTGGATCAGGGGATACAAAGCATTACTAACCACTGGTCCACCAAAAAAGGCAAGCTAAAAAAAAAAAAAAACAAAAACAAAACAAAACAAAAAAAAAAAAGGAAAAAAAAGGAAAAGAGGCATTTACTTTCACTGCACAACAAGCAGAAAAATACCAAGCTTTTAGTAGGAAGTCACTTTGCCTTGTTACCCATCCTGAATTTGCGCCTCTCAAAGGGATGGGTAGTCAGGATCAGAGTAATTACACTTTAAAATGCATGTTAAGCCATACTTCAGTTATCTAGTACAAGTTTTTCTATGTAGTGTAGTGCTACCACCTCAGTGTGTATTACTGGGAGGAAAATCTCCAGTACAAAGTCTTTTCTAAGATGACCCCATAATACTGAGCTGAAGTCATGAGGAAAAAAAAAAAAAGCACAAAAGCTTTGGGGGAAAGAGATACACACACTTGAACCTAATCGCAGAAATGCATAAATTCAAGCAGCACAAAAAAAGAAAAAAAAAGAATGAAGTATGCATAATCTCTGAAAAAAAAAGTAAAAAGAAAAAAAAAAAAAACGTATGAAAACATCCCTGCTTTCATGTTCCTAAATACAAAACTTCAGTGTAACAAGAGGTCCTTTTTCCGCCTTTTTTTTGTCTTTTGTTCTCCTTTAAAACGGGTAAAATTTTAGTCCTCTGGTGGTGTGAGTGGTATGGGATGACAGTCTTTTTTTGTCTTTAAAATCTTTTTTTTTTTTTCTGTTTTTCTTATATACTTGAAGATGTGGTAAGCATGCAAGCCTCGTAGAGGAGGGGCCCGGAGGGGCTGATGGGTGGGCTGGTGGTGGAAAAGGAGCCTTTAGGCCAGAGCTGGGAAGGCCTCAGGATCATCCACGTTGGGGACTGACACTCCACTAGCCTGGGGGAGCAAACACACAAAAACCAGGACAAGGTTAAGAGTGCTTATATTACAGCTGTTAGAATCAATATTGTCCATAGTAACAATGGGTCACATTACTACTTGGATATGAAAAGCATCACTCAGTAATGAACCCACAGATAATCATCAGTTAATCTATAGTTCCCCTGAGCTTTATGGAGTTTTAGCATCTTTCTGCTCATTTTAATTTTCAGCCACCAACTGTAATGTTTTAGTTCACTTTGAAGTCTTGTAGCATTTTTTCTGAAAAAGAATCTCTGAAAACCCATCTGTCTTGCGGACCAAGTGAGTGACTAAGTGGCTGACATTTTTTTAAATTCCTAGGTTCATGGTCAAAATACATAAAACAGTACAAGAACTTTGCCCAAATGAAATTGTCAACTAGGTAAAATTGTTATTTAAATCAATAAACATCTGACTTAATTCCTTATAGTAAACTCTAAATTGCTACACAAATCCACTGCACCACTGCTGTGACTTCAGTATCATGGAGCATGTGATCACTGCTCTGTTATTTCAGGGCCTCAGTGCTCCACAGCAGGTTTTTCCAAGTCAGTGCTTTTACAGCCTGTCAGTGTCAGTGAGCTCCATCTTTTGTGAGGGACACTAAACCTTTGTTGTCCGGCAGCGACAACGGCTTTTATTGTTACCTTTTCGGACCGTCCTCCCCCGCGTGCCGTCCTGCTGCCTCCCCCGCCGCGGCCTCCCCTGCCTCCGCGAGCTCCCCCACGCCCGCGGCCAGGGCGGCCCAGGTCTCCGAAGTTGATCTCCAGCTGGGATGTGATGTCGTTGGCTGGTTTGCGGAAGTGGTGGTCACTGGACTCGTCGGGGTTGGCCTGCTGATCAGAACAGATGGTGAAAGTGTGTTAGACTTTGACTGTACACTGTTCTGAGAGACTTGTTTTTAAACCAGTAATGAAGTGAGTCAACGTGTGCGTTCTTTCTGTCTGTGAGTCTTGCTCTGCACCAACACTGTCTTTAGAGTCCTCATTTCCTCTGGGGCCACCCAAAATAAAAATGAATAATATTTAATAATATTTATTCAATATCTGAAGGTGTATCACACCACTCACCATTTTCTACCAGGTGGTGTTCTACAGATTGTTAACACTGAATGTTTTCATGTACTGTGTGGGTGAAAGGAGTGTGAGGGTTGCAGGCACCTTGTGGTACAGAGCGTGTGTGTCTGCTTCCGTCTCTGCGGCGTCAATCAAAGCACCAACAGGCCTCTGAAATGTAAAGACAGCAGAAGGGTTTTCATTAATACAGTGTCAGATCAGCTGGTGAGACACAATGACGTACACACTGCACAGAAGACTAGAACTAAGAATCTTCTATTTAAATACATTAATAATGAAAAAACAGAACAGAGCAATGTAGTGAGGCGCTCAGCGTTGTAACCATGTTACAAAATTAATCTGAAACTTTTTCGATAGCTGATTCATTCAGATTCATTTTGTTTGTTTCAGTTGTTTCTGTCAAAAATCTGCAGACTGCAGCCTCTTAAATAGACAATTTATATAATAGTCATTTTAGGCTCTGAGAAATTGCGATGCACATGTTTGAGACTTTTCTCATGTTTTACAGACAAAACAACAGAGAAAATAATCGGAGGACTAATCAATTATTAAATTTCTTATGTTTCCCATTTCCATATTTCCTGTTGTCTTTTTGATCAATGCTAGAAAATTCACATAACCCCAAATTAATTCATTGTTAATCTGTCAAATGCTTTTGTTTCCAATATAAATGCAGCAATATTATTTTTGCCTGGTTACAATGTTAAAAATCCAAAAGAAAAAGGACAAGTTTACACAAAACAAACAACTTAGAGACTAAAAGGACATTTCAGGTCACAGTGACGTATGTGTGATGGAAGTGAAACATGAGCCTGTGCAGAGCAGTTGTTGACAGTCTCAGTGGATGAGCTTAAAGCAGGAGGTGAAAGGTTTCCAGAATATCATAAATCACCATGCTCACATCTTCACTCTTGGACTTGTGCAGCACGTATCCTTTCTTCCACTGGCTGTCAGCTCCTTCGTTGGGCTTGCGGATGTTGAACTCCACCTTGGTGCGCTCCTTGTCCTGCATGGCCTTCCACTCGTCCAGGGTCATCTCTTTGGGGCCTTCGTTTTTGACTTCTTCAACCTCGTTCTCCCTGGAAAGCCAGCACACAACAATGTAGGCCCTTAAACCTCACACAGCCAATCCTCTTAGCTCTATACATGCTCTCTAATCCTGGAGGCCAAAAGGTCAGCGACAATGTTCATCCCGTTTGCACCGAAGCTTTGTGACGAAAATGCACATGCAGAGGTACTATTTGTGACACAGAAACGGCGTGCTGACGTGGAGCTCAGACGCTTCAAACTGGTTTTTTTTTCTGGAGACAGATTCCTTTACCGAACATCCAGATATCAGCTGAAACCTGAACATCTGACAGGAAATGGATACTCACTTGTTCTCGGAGCTGGCAGGTGCATTTTCCTCTCCCTCTGGGGCCGTCTCAGGAGCAGCAGTCTGTTCAGCCTCACTGGGAACAAAGACACAGCCACCTTGTCAATACTGATATATTGCCTCCAGCTGAAGCATTACCTCATAGTGATACCTTTCCAGGCTAGGTCACAAATACACTCTATACTGTGTGCTGCATCCATTTTATCTAACAGAATAATAAAAAGACTTTCAGAGCACATTTAGAGTGACACCTGCTTCTTTTCTCTTTCCCTAATCAAAAACACAGTATGTACCAGACACTTCTGTAAAAATGTCCTATTAAAACTGGTGCACTTGTTTACTTGCATACAAAAATAGAGACCCTTCATGTACACACAGTAAAAATTCAGACGTGCATCATTATCCTGCAAACAGCAACACTCAGATAAACAGGCCTTGTGTCTGCTCTCGAAAACTCACCTCACTTCATCCTTCACATTGCCCCAGTTGTTTGAGCCACTGCCGCTGCGCTTCTCCTCACTTTTCAGATTGCTGGAGCAAACAGAAAGGAAAACACACACACATCACACACACACTCTGATGTCTGCAGTCTAAAAATACTCACAGCCCTCAATGAATAGTAATGCTGAATCCAAAAACAACCCTTGACCTCAAGTGTGTGTTGAAAAGTAGCTTAATGTGCATAACGTGGGAGGGAAAAGGGTGCTGTTGATCCTTATCTGAGACATCATTAAAAACACTTTAGACTGTTATTCAATGTAAAGTATAAGTGCCAATAGATTTATATAAACATAAATAAACACAAATGTTAAGCGATATCTGGTCCTGGCAACCTTTGGCTGTTACAGAGCTCATGAAGGTATCTCTTGACAATAAAAAAAAAGGTTCAAGAAGGGAACGCTTTGGTAAGGAGTCATTTCTATTTCTGGTCCCAGAGTCCAGGACTGACTCACGATTTGTCACTGCCACTGTGTCTGTCAAAGTCTCGTTTCCCACGGGAGTCAAAGCCGTCTCCTCGGCCCATACCCCGTCCTCTTCCACCACGCCCACCCCGGCCACCACCACGCCCTCTCGGGGGCCTGTCTCCAGAAGGCCTGAGGGGACACAAACATTAAATTTTAAAAAAATTGACACGTGCATATATTTGCTCTTAATGTCAGTGGCACAACTAGAACTGTACAGACGTCTGTGCTGTGATGTTGAGATGTCAAACAAGCTTTAAAGATTATGTCAAACCCTCACTCGCTGCATACACCTCCACAACAATCCTGACAGCCTTGAACCAATCACCACGTTTAAATATGTTCTTTGTTGTTCATCACAGATACTCACTTGTCTGTGGAGAACTCTCCACCTCCCTCGGGCTTGTCCTCGGCGGGCTTCTCGAAGCGGCGCTCGCGGGGAGGTCTCCGGTCCGGCCTCTTGTCTCCAGGTCGCCCTTCACCCTGTCCTCCCTGATGCTGGGAGCCAGGCTGGCCTTGCTGGTCTGGTCTTCGGCCAACCCGCCTGATACCTGAAAACCCAGGCGTAAACAAAGGGGGTCAAAACCTGCAGAAAACAGCCATTTCTACAGTGTAATCATATCTTGATGTTGTCGCTTGTGCCTGTTTGACAGTGAACACTTGCTCATTTAAAACCAGGTAAGTGCAGGAACGTTGCTAACTCTCATGCAAATGAGCTATCTAAACTCCTGATGCATGCAACTATTATGACTGCTGGCCAACAGTGGGCCTCTCTTTCATCAACTCAGTGCTGTTATTAGTGAACTCAATTTTGGTCGACTAGGCTTTAAAAAAAGAAGTTTTCACTCAGGGAAGACAACATGAATCCAAACAAAGAGCCATCAGCCTGCTTGTCCCAGTATGCAGGTGAACATCCTGCGCATTTGCTTTGCAAAGGCTGCAGCTGCTAACGGAGCTGCGCAGACACCAAGCACGAAGCATCCTCCTGCAGCCCGCAGCTACACCTTCCTGTCGGATGCTGGTGGAGACCATCTCTGCCACACGTGTGCACAGCAGCAGCAGCAGCCTGCAGGTGGATGCACCTGAGCCCGGACAGACACCTCCTGCTGTCCGGCTGCTGGCTAACCTCGGTGTGAGAGCTTGACCTCACGCTGTGCTCGGCTCTGACCAGCAGCGGCTAACGAGGCTAACGGGAGCCGCACATGACAGTGGAAACAGAGGGAAATAAACACGCAGGGACGCTGCAGGTGGACGCGTTACCTTCTTTCTTCAGAGGGACCGGAGCCTGCGACTCCTCCTTCTTGTCCAGCAGCGGGTTCTTTCTGTCCTTCTGTGACTCCTTCTTCGGCTGCTTGGCGGCTTGAGCGGCGGTCTTGGTGGACCCAGCGGCGGCCCCCTCCTTCTTCTTGTTTTCAGCAGCCTTCAGGATCTCGAACGGGTCCGACTCGTCGTCCAATAACTGGTCGAAGCGGTTGGTCACGACGCAGCCGAAGCCTTCTTGCAGGTGTCCGGGCATGATGGCGCCCCTTCAGCGGGATTCACCTCCGATTCTACGAGGCTTGATGCGAACAATTCGCTGGATGCTGCCACAAGATGGCTGGGAGAGCTGCCCCTTCTCTTCCGGTGCGAGCACCATCCGGGACACCGAGCCGCGCGCACCAATCTGAGCACGCGGCGGCTGCAATGTTTTTATTTACATTATGTAACGACGTGCTTTCATGTCCTCCAAGAATAATCCGGGTTTTAATGTCTGACATGATGTCACATGCGAGGGGGGCTCTCACTAGTCTCCCATTAGAGACATGTGGCTGCAGAAAACAAGCTTCTGTCCTGTTAGAAATAAATGAAGGAAACACAACAGTGGGAGAATTGTGCAGGCACATTTTTGAATAAATATCCCTGAGACAATTCCAAAATCCAACACCAGTATATATATATATATATGAGAATAAACTACATGGGTACCAGACATTTACTGCTGTTAAAGACTCAGCAGCGCCTCCTATGTGCAGCCGTGACTCTGCTGCCGTTGCTGCAGACACGCGCATCATAAGATTAAGTGGGATTTATGGGTTTATAAAAAGCAACAAATAGTGTGTTCAGGGCCAGTAGGGGCACGTTGGGGAACAGCTGGTGGTAACATATCTGCCCTCTGTGGAGCCAGCTGGAGGGAGAGCTGTCACACCAGTGGGAGATAAATTCACACGCTTCTTCATGGAACTTGAGGCCAGTATTTCAAGTCATGGATGTGGAGAATGAAAGCCTGCTCAGGATCAGTTTAAGGAAGGGGATTTCTTAGACAGTAAGGATGATCTACACTGTGTGCCATTGTGTTTGCACTGATGAGTACAAAGATTTCCTCTTTAAACATAATAAACTAGAACTGTATTCTCCCCTGATGTAAATGAGCACAAGCAGAATTGTATGAAGTCAAGTTTGGCACTGCCCTGAAATCATTAATGCAAGCTGCCAATAATCAGAACAAGATAAAAAGTGATCAAACACTGGTCCACTTGACAAACTTTAACTGAGACAACAGACTGGAGGTATATTTAAAAGACTTATATTTATTGCAAAGTCAATGAAAAGCCTCTTTTTCATGTTCAGATGCAAACCACATAAAAGTCTACAGTAATGAAGATTAAGGGAAAAAACTCACTCTTCAATGTTTGATAGATGATTTTCCCCCCACAATCTAAACAAGTGTCTAAATAAATGGAACACTGTTACAGCAATGCTGAATTTCTGAAATTCAGTATTAAAGGGTAATTCTGGTATTTTTAAACTCCGGCCCTATTGTTTCCATATTTGGGGGTCTACATGATTAATAGGTACAAAATTTCTGGATTTGGTCCTGTAGATCTCCTCAGCTGGCAGCAGCAAACCAGGCAGTAATGGCTGCAGCATAATCCTTGGTGGCAAATGTGCCTGTCAAAGTATGTCCACTAAAAATGCTGGTTATTGCCACTGAGAGGCTCAGATTGTTATGACAACATTATGGAAATGATCCCTACTGAGATGGACCTTTTCAGACAGGCCTTACTGATGGGGAACAGAAGCCATTTTATCACTCTCATCAAAGCCACCAGACTGCTTTGGCAAAAACCTGCCTCGATTGGCCAGTTTGTTTGTTACTGTGTGACTGGCTTTAAACAGAGCCATATAACTGATTTTGTGGTTAAACCAAAACTGATCTTACTCTTTAACAAAAGGGTCTATAAAGCGGTCTATATATCTCTTCTTTCCACTTTCTTAATTTCTATAACGAATATTTAATTAACCTCAAACAGAGGAGGCAAAAAGGCAAATCACTTGCAAATAAGTGTGGCAGCAGTGCATGTCTGTCTGGAACAGCTAAAACCCACACACCTCATGCAATAAGCAGTCTAGTAAGAAAAGCTTTGTTGATGTTGCCTTAAAGAAGTTAAATTTCAAATTTCAGGAGGAGGATATCAGTAAAACGAATCTTGTGCATAAGAGACTGAAAAGATGAGTTGTATTACACCATGTCGTTTCAAACAGCACTCTTCCAGACCGACTAAAACCGGTCTGGACAATCACAGACCTCAGGAGTTGTTTATTTAAACAAGCCATTACAGCCAGCTAAATGTGCACCATAATGTATGACTTGTGTTAAAAAGAAGCCACTGAAGACAGCTGATGGTAGTGTTGGTGGTCGGCCAATGGCCTCAGGAAACCAGACCATGAAGTTTGTAACGTAAGAAGCCTGTTGGAGAGGAAACGTGATACAGCTATCAGATGAAGACACACAAGCAGACAGTGGTTTCCACATTACAACAAGAAGGCAGCAACACATGAAACTCCTGCTGGTTATAGATTTCACATAACTCTGATTACCCCAACATTATGGTTTATAAAAATAGAAATGTGATTGTGATTCAATATTCAAATATGAAAAAGGCACTAAGTCAAGCGAGTAGTTTTGTAGAAGCATTAACAGACAGACAGAAAAAGCACATAACTCAATGGTACAATTGGCGAGAATGAGAAGAATAACTCATCATTCATCATAAAACAAAAAGCACCAATCATAAAAGACTCACTTCTACTCTACTGTGCATTAGCTGCCTTGTCAGCATTTTTCTCACTCAGTTTCCTTCTGACTACTTTCTCAAGTTCAAGAAGTTTTGTATAGAAGACTTCAGACGTTCCTTCGTCAATGTCCATCTGAAACATGAACAAAAACACACACAGAGAATCTGAATTAATTACATGTAAACAAAGCATCTTACACCACAGGTCACAATTTAAAATTTTGATTTTCCAGGTTTTTCTGCTTGGTGTTCTATAAGAAGCATCTAACCTGATCCCAGTCTATCTTATGAGTATTTCAGTAACACTAAAATTCAGGTTATCTGAGGTTCACACACAGCAGACTAAAGCAGTGTAACATCTGTGGAAGGTCGCTGGATCTCACCTGTCGAGGCTGAGTGTAGTTTGTTCCGAGTCCTGATGTTAAACTGTGATACTTTGCTCTTGGATCCAGAGACTCTGGCTTTTGGAGAAACAGCCAGTGCTGTGAAAAGCCAGAGCAGGACGTCATCATTATAGTGCATTCATTGTAAAGGTGTGAAACCTTGAAGTATTTTTCAAGTACAACAACAGAAGAGGTCAACAACATCAACATACCAGTGCCTCTGCTCCGTTGTATGGTGTAAGTGTGAATGTGTTGGTGAAGATCCTAATCTGTTCAGCACAAACACAAGATATGTCACAAAAACATAGGATAGTTCATCTGCAACTCTAATCATGTTTAACACAGACGAGCAGAATAAAAACAATGATCACTCACCAGCCACATGATGGGCATGATGAGGGTCCAGAAGAAGGAGGGGAGGATGCCATAGGTCAGATTAGTCATCACCAGTCCTGGACAGACTACAGAGGAGAACAGCCCCTGTCACAAAGACAAGAAAAAATATTAGTTTATATAATGGGCGTTTACTTAAATTATATGTCAGGTGTTTTTCAATCCAGCCTTCATAAAAATTGGTTTTCTATCAATCATGATAGTGAGGTGGGCAAATAATCACCAGTGTGATATATAAAGCTAAGGTGTTTTTTTTTCATGTTGTGAAAATTGGTCACAAGTGGGATTTAAGAGATATAATTCAAGATGAATCTAGTCTGTGCTTACATGACAGCATTACAAACATTTTACAGCCACATTTCAAGCCTAAAGGGCGTGAGGGGTTAATTAATTTATAAAAAAAAAGATTTTAGACAACATTAGAAAGATAACATAAGCCCATCTATAGGAGGAACACCTAAGAGAGAGACCATGGCGGAAGGTTGCAGGGCAACGTGCAGTATGCTTTTCTTTTCAATCTCAGGATGAATGTGGGCCAGTTTTATCAGGTGTGTCCTCACCCAGATCCTCAGACCATCATGTCTTAAATGCAGAGTGAGAGCACAGGTGTGGAGCAAAGACTCAGGACTAAAGCTAGAAAAGGGCTTCAGGAGGGAAGTCACAAACCAGCAGAAAATTTTTAAAAAATGGATTTGGGGAGGCCTTACTTTTCCACCACAAAATATTGCAAGCAAACAATCTCCACTACTCTACTGGTAAATTGCAGAATGTGCGACTGTGTGACAGACAAACCTGGCTGTTCTTGTGTCTGTTGAGTGCCAGGCTCAGCATGTCTGATGCGTACTTGGACGAGCTGTAGGGCTCCGTCCCATTTCTGTGCTGTATGTCCTCCATGCTGAAGGCAGAGCGGCGGGCGTTACTTGAAGAGGTCCACACTATCCTGGACATGTGATCTGCCTCACACAGCAGAGGCTCCAGCTCCCTGATCTAGGCAACAGAGAAACATACATCAGGTCCACGGGATGGGACGACTATACAGAGAACTGTCGAGATGAAACACATGGGTAATGACGACAGGGATTATTTTTGATTAGGAAGATTCCCAACAGAGTGAAATAAGAAGTATCTAACTGGCAGCCATGATAAGAGCTAGTTAAATTCTCTAAATGCTTAGAAAAGGTGCTTCAATGCTTCCTTTCTTATTGCCTTTAGCATTGGACACATTAGACCATCATTCACAAAAGGACAGGAGATAATGTTGTCCCACAATTCCTTGCGGCAGTAAGATTTACAGCAACCACAGCAGACCCATGTTAATAATATCCTGCGTCACATAATTACATAGCCTAGTGTAAGTGCAGTCGGATTCTCTTTGCACTCTGTTTGTCTTTTCCTAAGTCCTTATGAATTCTCCTTCACATCTTTCCTTGACCTCATGACGTTTTCCAACGAGAGAAAGAAAAAGCAACAAGAAAAAGTGTTAAGGAAAAGACAGAGCATAATTGTCACAGTTATGAAAAACATTTCATCTTCACTCCCTCAAATAAATGGACCATCTAAATAAGACTTAAAATCATAATAGCTGCCTCATTAGATTCTATATACTGTTATGAGTGTTTTATAATAAATAATGGATTGAGGTTATTTCTCAGTTTAAAGTCCTATAATATTCTACTGCTAGCAAGATATGTATTCAATAAAAACGTGCTATTTGAAATAAACAAAGAAAAGGGCGGGTGATGATGATAATGATGATAATATAAACCTTGAAATAGAAATTTGTCAAGCTTTTTCCGGGCCACACCATTTCTAACACGGTAGCTATCCCAATAATACACATGGCTGTATAAGGCTTTATGACAACATTGGATTTAGATGACTGTATAAGTTTTATTTGTTTTATTTTTCATGTAATCATTCCACTGCATCAGTACATCAGTGTTTGCTTATTTCAAAGTTCCTCAATTGTTTAGTCATCATCTTTTAAACCGAATGTATGTGTGAAGTGTGTGGTGTACCAGGAGAAAATGTCCAAAGAGGTTGGTGGCAAAAACTTCCTGCAGACCATCTGAGTTGAGGAGGTCCTGTTGAGTTAAGAGACCCTCTGCTGTCGCAAACATGTTGATGACATTCCTGTAGTGACAGTGCACCATTACACAACAACACGGACAATGGACAGGTTGCACTGATGTAGCCATCAAGTTTTAAGCCAATATGAAGTCAAAACAAAGCCAGTCAGGAGAGTTGCTTTGGAATTTTACCTGGAGAAGAGACCCTTGAAAAAAGCTTTGACATTCACTTGTGGATTGGGCATAATTCCTGCATTTAGATAGAGAAAGTCAATTCTGCTGTACCTGTGGAAAAACAAACATGCATCAAAGATTAATCAATCCCAGCTCCATATTCATAGTTAATAGTTGAGAGAAAAAGGAGCTGTAAAGCAGAGCAGTTTATCCACAGTGGCAGGATGTCACTGTATCTTGGCATCAGTACCTGGCCATGACCTCCTGAGCAGCAGTGAGCACTGACTGCGCAGAGCCCACGTCGAGGTGCAGTAAGTCCACACGGGCGTCAGCATGAGAGATCAGGAGGGCGGAGCGGGCGGCCTCAGCCCTCTGCATGTTTCTGCATGCGAGACACAGGCGAAGCTGCCTGTCCTCTGTCAGCAGCCTTTCACACAGGGCAAGGCCAATGCCGCTGCATAAAGTGACAGATGGCAGACAAACATAAGCATGTAAACAAACATCCCAGAGGAACTGCATATCACACAGATTTACCAGGATTGAGTAAATCAACTAGTAAACATAGCAGACTATCCTTGAGTGACAACTGGAGAAGACATATGTAAATGTTTGTTTGCAAATTATTACATTACGGGTGATTAGTAAGAACCTTTTTACTCGTGTTAGTCTCATTAGTTTGATCGAAATGTCACAGACCATGTGTGTTTTGGATGAACCAATAAAAAAGACCAATTCTCAACCAGTCGTTTAAAGGACACAAGCACACTTTATTTATGTAAAAATGAAAACACTTGTAGTTAAGGGACAACTGAAAGACTTGGGGCTCATACTTCCTGAAAAACTATTCTTAAGGAACACTAAGAATAGCTGGGGCCAGCAGGCCACTAGCCTAGCTTAGCATAAAGAATGAAAGCAGGGGGAAACAGTTAGCCTGGCTCTGTCAAACGTACCAAAACAATGCAAGCTAACACCCCTGTCACTAATTTACATGTTTGTTTAAGCTATACACAAACACAAACGTAAATCATTTTTTGGTCGAGGAGGCGTGACATAGCTGGAGCCTCTCAGTTCTCTCTGGTGGACAAACGTGTAATGACATGTAAATGACACTGCAAATTAGCATTATCTTACCTACACATCTCACAGGTCATTACACTGTGCAATATTTCATTTCACCTCATCTTTTTCAACTGTATCTGTCTATAGTGTATATATTGTTTTCATATTTTTATATTCCTCTTGTTAATTTAATACTTTCTAGCCTTGTTTAAATTGTTAATACTTTTATATTTCTTCTAGTTAAAATGTTAATACTTTTATTCTAGTTAATTTGTTAATACTTTTTATTCTAGTTAAATAGTTGATTGAATAGTTGACTTTTTATACTTATCCTGTTTATATTGCTAACTTACTTATTTATCTTTGCAGCTGTACACTGTAAATTTCCCCTGTTGTGGGACTAATAAAGGAATATCTTATCTCCTCTTACATAATTTTGCTATTTCTGAACTGTGAATTCTTATTATTTAAGTTGAAATACATCAATATTGATATATAGCCAGAAGCTAATATCGGCTGCCCAATTCATCAGTCAGGCTTTAGACTCAAATGTAGTACTAGTAGTATGTTTTGTTGCTTTTGCCATTTCTGTAATGTTTTAATGTGATTGTGAAATTTCTCACACACAAATATAAAAACTTGAATTAAAAAGAAAACTTACAGCTTGGAAACAATAGTTCACTCTCAACAGTTAACACACACACTGACTCACATCTTGTGTTTATCAGCTAGCAAAAGTTGTCAGTTGCTAACAATGAGACAAACCGACTGTCAGTTCATTCTTTCATTCTTAAATGTCAGTTTCAGTTTGGACCCACCTGTTGGCTCCGGTGACCAGGACAACTCTCTCCATGTCTGACCCTGTTCTCAGCGGCTGCTGGCGGAAGCAAGACCGGGACAAAGTCTCCAACCTGCGCCGGATGAACTCACCTTAGCGGCGGACAGCCCATCGTCCGATCCCGCTGCGGAAACAGCAGCCTATATGAAGCAGCAGTTCCGTGGTGTGATTGGATGTCAACAAACAGCTGGCCAATCAGCTTCCACTACGGAGAGCGAGGAGGACCAAAATGTTTAAAGCGCGCAACGATTGAAAGTTTCGCTTAGAAATCGTGTCTAATGATTAATCTGTGAAGGAAACGGCAAGGAAACAGTGGTGAATATGATTTTTTCTTTATTACATCTTTGGTTTAACAGCTATTAAAAGGCCAACTGTTCTTCAATATACAGTTAATGTATTTCTCCAATTTCTCCAGGACATAAACAATTTTTATAAAAAACATGTCAGTGAACTGCTGCAGAGTAAAAACAGCTCATCATAATGTCATTTCTTCATCTTAAGATTTTAAAGCAAAAATATAAACATTCATAAAACACAACTGTGCCAATCTCTAATAAATGTGCAATAGAAATAGATGTATGTATGAAAAAGAAGTTTAAAAAACAATATTCACAAATGTGTTTCAAAACCTAGGATTACCATGGAGTACTCTATAAATAGACATAGCTTTGGAAATAAAAAGAATTTAATAAATACACAGATGTGTGAATAGTGCTACTTTGGTTGATATCTACAGTATAAGGCTCTTTTCAAGTGTTTACCTTTTCCTCATGTTTTATTATTTACAGCGCCGTCATGGCAAGCAAGCAAAAAACAAATGAAAAACAAAGATGAGACAGAAAATTCAAATGAGTTCTAAATGAATCCAGCCTGAAGGGAGCAAATGTGACAGTGCATGGCAGGGAGAAATGATCTGCTCCATCTGCTACGCCAGGCTCTCTGTCAGCTGAGTGTGTATGTCCTGAAAGCTCGGCCTCTGCTTGGCGTTCCTCCTCCAGCAGCTCAGCATGAGATCGTTGTAGACTCTGTCCGGACAACAGGGAGGCTTTGGCAGGTACACCTGGGAGTATGAGACAAAATATCAGTGTAGGATTAATGTTATAAGGCAGCAAATCTGGCACTGTGATGCAGGGAAAACATGGGACGCTTTGCATTATAAACTGTGTTTGTCCATAAACAGATTGTACTGCAGAGGTTTGGTGGCCTGAACCTGTGTGACGCTCACCTGTTTGCCCTGGTCCCTGAAGAACTCCCCTGTGTTTTCAATGACCTGCTCGTCAGAGAGCTGCGAGTAGGGCTGCTCCTTACACAGAGTCAGAATCTCCCACAAAGTCACACCGAATGCCCACACGTCACTGGCCATGGTGAACTTGCCCTGAGAGAACAAACAACTCAAATACAAATCTAGCATTGATGCAATGTGTATGATGGCTTGTATACATGCATTTACTATCACAGCTGCAATATTATTAGCAGTCAAATCATGTGGAGTTATACACAGTATTTCTCAGGATACCCTTACAATTATTATTTCTAAATGCAAAGAAAATTTAGATTTACTTTTATTTCCCTAGAACTTTTATTGGCCTCTGGTTTACAAATAAAAAAGTCTGATATACATAACCTATAATTAATTGAATACAGTTTCTTAAAATGAACAGGGGTGCACCCATTTTTAAGATGTAAAAGTCCACATGTCCCCAGCCCTGCATGGCACTCACCAGTAGGATGCTCTCCCAGGACATCCAGCGAATAGGCAGGACGGCACGGCCCTGGATCCTGTAGTAGTCCCCTCTGTACAGGTTCCGACTCATGCCGAAATCAGCGATCTTTATGGTGTAGTTCTTACCCACCAGGCAGTTGCGGGTCGCCAGGTCACGGTGGACAAAGTTGAGAGAGGACAAGTACTTCATACCGGATGCGATCTGCACAGCCATGCCAATTAATTTACTGTAGCTAAAGAGCAGAGAAGACCACAAAGAAAGAGAATAAGTATGGTGTACTAATACACAGTGTTGTCTTCTTGGCTCTATTTGTTATATCTCAGATAATCAATGCAGTTTAATGTAAAGACATGAGCCTACCTGACCATACTCTTCCCCTCTTTTTCCTCTGGTTCTATCTTGTCTTCATCAGCAGCCTCTTTTAGTCTGAGATTGCAGAGGAACTGGTTCAGGTCTCCATTTTCCATGTACTCAGTGATCATACACAGTGGGTCTGTGTCCACACACACTGCCAGCAGACGGACAATGTTGGGGTCCCTCAGACGAGACATGATTCGAATCTCCTTCAGGAAGTCATTCCTGCAGCACAGCGGGGACAGACGATTGCGATTTACCACTTGATTGATGACGGAATGAATAACAACAACCAGCTGGGGACTGATGAACCAATTGCTTTTACCTTGCATTCTTGTTGGCATCTTCCCTCAGCGTTTTCACGGCGACCAGTAGAGGCGACTCATTGTTTCCCTCTATAGACAAATCCTCATCCAAAAAGTCCTGCATGCCCTCTGCCTCACATAAGTGCACCTGTTTTAAAAAGTACTTTTTTAATGCATCAGCCACTTGGCACCGCTTGAAACCATCTGTTTAGCTGTTTAATACCTCTAAGTGTTGCCTATTTGTCTACATGTACTATATAGCTTCTGCACTTCACACTCATGCTTTTACCACACAGCAATATCTATCATTCAATTTTCAAAATGGGAGCAATGAAGATATATCAGCGTAACTCTGGCAGAGAGACGACAGCCTGATGAAGCTAATACTCTTCTAAAATACCAAATCAATGCCAACGAACATTAGAGCTACAAAAATGAGTATACTTCTCCAAACTGGCCCTCTCCCAGTTTCTCTTTGAAGGTGAGCTTGTGTCTGGGGAACTCTCTCATGGACGAATCGGTGCCAGCGAACAGATTCATGTTGACAGCCGTGATGGAGTAGGTGCTGCTATCTGAAGACTCCTGGAGGCTGATGATGTCTGCCTCTGCATAGTGGGGGGCCCCGTCTGAACCACTGGTTGCGAGGGCTCGACATGAGGTGCTTGGTCCTGATGTGGAAACACACAAACACACACACACTACAGCAGCTGTAGCTATACATAACCTCTGCAGTATTTATTGCATTGTGCTTTTATCTTACCAAGGTGTTCGGTGGACTGGGCAAACTCTGGTAGTTTCCGGATAAGGCGTGAAGGCTCCTGGTAGTCGGCGCAGAGAGGGAAGATTCTCTCATAGGTGGAGTTGGAGGTGGAGCCGTCCTCGCTGGACAGAGAAGAGTGGTGGGAGGAGAAGGCCTGGGTCTGGACTGCAAGGCGGGCTGTGAGTTCATCGTCCAGCATGCGACGAGACGCCTAAGACAGTGAGTGAGTGAGAGTTGAGGTATGTGTCAAATTAATCTCCAAGACGAACTTTCCCTCACAAGGTTGTTATAGGACATCTGTGTTGGATGTCAGATTTATCAAAAGGAAAGATACACAATTGGATATCAGCAGTGACTGTGACTGAAGGAAAGGAGAGGTTGCCCTCATACTGATGTACAGCCCATTCTTTCAAATCATTGTCAACAATTATTACCAAGACAGTTCATAAGATCAATACAAACAAATCTTCTCACCTTCTCAAGCATCTTTTGCCAGACCTGCCTCCACAGGATGATGACTATGATAGCCAATAGGATGGCAATGATAGCCACCAAGCAGCCAATCAGGATCCTGGTATTGCTGTCATCAACTTTATGAGTAGGATCATCCCCTGAGCATCCAGATGAGAGTTGGGAGTTGAGGTGAATTTGATTTAATCCACTGCTGTACACTTCTTATTACAGCATGCTTATTGCATAATCCCCTTCATGTTTCATTACAACTACAGTAAACAGTCTGACATTTAGTGATCAGTCTTTTTTAAAGCTAACCTGTCAGCAGGGGGCACTGTTTAATCAGAAAACACTGCAGTTTGAGCACCTTTCAAACAACAAGCAATTACTTACACTTTAAGATTAAGATTAATCACTATACATAATAGTAAGTTGTATGACACCAATTCAAACTTAATTAAGAAACATCGTAAATGAATGATCTTCTGAAAACTTAATAGTTTTTTGATTGTATTTGTGGTTGATTATGTTCAGCCTGTGCTTTGTTTAGCACCGCATCACTTCACAATGGTCATAAATCAAAGCAGCCTTCACTCCCTCCTGCCTGCATTTTTCTCTACTGCCTGACTGTCACTTCACTAAAATTACAACCCCTGCTGAAAGGGGAAAAAAATCATAAAGGGTTTATTTACTGACCAGGTAGTGTGTTTGTGGGGTGTCCGTGTTTGCGAGGAGTCAGAGATGTATTGTACACTGCTGAGCCTGTGAGAGAAAGACAAAGCTGAAGGTTACAAGGTCAGACAACAGGCACACCGTGTAGGAGACAAAAGCCGCTTCAAATGAGACACATTATCAAGTCAAAGTTTCTAATGAGACACCCACACCTGATCGCATTATTACCTGACTGGAAGGCCACCTCGCTGAACAGCATCCAAAGGTCACTGAAGTGGAAACGGCATTTGATGGTGCTGGCTGTGCGGTCCCCCAGGGGCACAGTGACAAAGCGGGCGCCTTGGCTCACGCGGTCGACAGTGGGCCTGAAGGTCACTGGGTCAGCCTCCCAGTCTGATCCTGACCGGAAGTAACAGCTGGCCTGTCTGAACATCCTCACCCCTCGGCTGAACATGTTGTTACAGTGCACCTGCGGAGGTGGAGGAGGGATATGTAACTAAAAGTGAGCATTGTCAAAGTACTAATAGCTGTATCTTGCAAATACTCAGCAATGCTGTTTATATCTACAAGGATGTCTTTGTCTTGCTGAAACCCTGACGACTAAATGGGTGCAAAAGTGATCAAAACAGTCAGAATCTAATCAGCTGTGTTGTGGCTGAAAAACACTATCTTCCATCTCTGATCTCTGGCCACAGCACTTACCCATGACAAATAGGCTAATTATACAGAAAATATCATTTTCACACTGCAAGGCTATTTTGCATCAATTTATAAAATTTATGTCCCAATAAAATCTGCATCAAGTACAGAGGACGGAGTGCTTGCCCGGCATGGTGCAGCACAGCTCACTTTAGCGTAGTGTTGGCTCAGCAGTTTTATAACATATTCCACTTTTTCACTATTAAGCTGTTCAGTGAACAACCCCAAAGTTCTCCTCTTTACCTTCATGGAGGTGAAGTTTCTCACGTGGTCAAAGTCAAAGATCATCTCCACGTAACCTTTGGGGAAGCTCTTGTTGCTCCAGCCCACGTAGTCGTACCCCGGCCACATGCTGTATATGTGGCTGTGGAGAAAATCATCCAGACCCCAGGTGCCATCTGTTAGCTGGCCCAGGCCCTTTGTCAGTCTAGCATAGGGATGGATGAGAGAAAAAACATGGACGTTTTGAATTGTATTCACTGCGGAGTGCAGAGAAAATGACTTCACTCCCAGGAGGTAAACAAAATGATAACTATGATTGAAATAAGCTCTAATTGTGGACTCCATCTTTCTTTCTAGAAGAAGCAGTAAAAATCCAGACCTTTCAGCTGATGCTCCATCATACACAGAGTCATTAAAGTAGACATCCAGGCCTCTGTAAATCATTTGGTGCCCATCTGGAATGCTATAAGACATCAGGCCATCTACAGGAGGCAGGTCAAAAGATTAGGATTGATTTACTCAACCGTAATATTATGCCAATGAACATTTTCAGCGTGTCATAAAAAGTCATAATAAAACTGCCAAGTTACAAAAAACAAAATGAAAATTTGGTAGTTATTAAAAAAGGATAAAATGGATGATGCAAGTGCGTCTAGACAAAGCTGTCGCACTCTGTTCAATGAAAGACTAACCCAGCCATTCACAGCCGTAGAGCTCCACTCTCATACACACGATCATGGAGTGATCTGTCACAGGCATGAAGCGGACAAAACGAGCTATGATGGGAGGCTCCAGATCCTTCAGCACCACATCATACGCATTCCTGTTGCCCTCGATGACCTGGCAGAGGAGATGCAGACGACACCAATAAGGCTGAGAGAAATGTGTGAGGGAAAAATCAGACTGGATTTGGCGACTGGAGCAAAAACTCTGCTGCACAGAACTGAGGTTGCTGAACGAAATGTGCAATGTGAAGCATTTTAGCAGCATAAATATGTGATTGTCAAATCAATCATGGGACCTTGTCAAATCTATAAAGAAGCAGACAGTCTTTATCTCACGCCAGCTGGTTCTGCTGTTTCTGCACATTTCCCATGGATGTGATCTTTTAGTCCAAGTTCTTGTCATTTCTCACCATTGGTGGAGGAAGTATTGAGATGAGATCTTTTATTTTTGTAAAAGTAGCAATACTATGACATAAAAATACTCTATCACAAGTAAAAGTCCTGCTTTGAAAATGTTACTTAAAAGATCATAAAAAGTAAAAGGAATATTTCAGAAAATTGAGTCTTATTATTTTAGCTCATATATGTATAAATTTACTTTCTTTCTTTTTAAGTAGTCTTTTATTACTGTAGCTGGTGAAACTGGGGCTATTTTGAACTGTTTTTTATAGTATTGGTTAGTATAATATCTACAGTTGTATCAAATTTTATCATATATGTCTTATGAAAAATGTTTCCTCTGTCAAGTCAGTAAATATAGGTGTTAAATGAATATAGTGGAGTAAATAGTACAATATTTCCCTCTGAAATGTAGTGGAGTAGAAGTATAAAGTAGCAGAGAATAGAAATACTCAATTGAAGTACAAGTACCTCATGTATGTTAAGTACAGAAAAAAGTTCCAATTCACCACTGTCTTTCATTGTATTACAATTATTGTGACAGTCTGTAAATTAATGCCGTGATGAATGTTAAACTGCTGTAATTAGGATTTGATAATTATCAGTGCTACATTTATTGTATTTAAATACAGCTACCTTTAAGCTACCTGTTTGAAAATTGTAATATAAACAATACTGTGATATAAAAAGCCGACCCAGCCAATCTGTCATGGCACTTTTTGCTCTACACCTGCACCTGATCCGATTAAGATGCCATGTTAATGTGTGGACCTAAGCCGAATCATATACACATGTGTCTGGAATGAGAAACAATGATGCACAGTACTATCTAGACGTGCTCACCTGCCTCCCCTTCCTATCATGCCAGCCCACCCAGTTGCTGCCGTCACGGCTGTACTTGATCCTGTATCGCTGGGCAAACTCATTACCCATGCCGTCAGCGTGGCGACCTTGGGTGCCCACCAGTGTGATGAAGTGCAGTGAACGCAAGTCCACCTGGAGATACTCTTTGAGGCCGTCTGGCTCTGACATGATGTCAGGACACCAGGCCCCGTCACCGTCTCCATTGTCTAAGTCAAGTCTGAAGAGGAGGAAAGGAAGAAATAAGACAGGAGACAGGAGGCAAAGAGTTCAGGTAGAAAGGACGAGGACAGGGTGAAAATTAACAGGAAGAGAGAGGAAGGAGAGGTAGATAAAAAGGGGAACGATATGTTGCAAGATATGAACAGAGAAAATTGAAAATTAGTGATTTTATCTGCTGTGTCTGATCTTTTCTGTGTTAATGAATTCATATTTGCATGAGAACATCTTCAACTAGTCTGTTTCGCCCCTGGACATAATCTAAAATAGCTCTATCATTATTCAACATGTAGCCAGTTCATGAAACTTTCACATACAGTATGCTGGGCTGCAAACATATGGAGATGGAGAACAGCTACTAAAAGGACCTTGAGGATTGAAGATTGTTCTGTCCCCTTTCACATATTCTCTTTGCAAACACCAAGGAAACCAAAGCAGTGGTTAGTTTGGAATAAACAGAAGAAGAATTTGGCATGAGCAGCAGTGTCCATCAGGGTTGAAAAAAGGAGGGTCACTTAAAAAAAAAAAACAGAACTTTACAGATTATCAATGAAGAAGGAGACTATAATATATTGCTTACATCCAAACTAAAGTACATCTTGCATGCTGTCTACTGAAGAAAGGAAATGCATTATTCAACATGCCTGCCAAATCTCGCAGCAGTTGACTCAGACCACTGACTGGAAGCAGAGATGTCCTCGTCCTGAATCTGCCCGCCGGTCATCCCGAGAGGATACCGACACATCTCTAGAAACACACGAAGCATCACTGATACACATGCTGCTCACTTTATGGATATGTTTTTATGTGCATATATGACCTGTATGCTTTGATTATGAGTTTTCATCCTCTCTGTGTATATGGAGGATGTGAGGAGTGGAGTGTGAAGTGGTCAGGTCTTGCCCCCCCCCCACTTCCCCAGCCCCCTTTCCTGCAGCCCTGCAAGGCCTCTAAAGCCAAACAGAGGCATCACTGTGTAGGTGCCAGTCTAAGCAAAATGAGACGGGAGTGGCCTCAGAGGTGCTGCTCCTCTTTTTCATAGCTTCTACACGTGAGAGACATTTTGGACTCTTCAAGCATCTGCTGGGCATTAACTCATGTGTTGCGTGGGGGCACAAAAAATAATTTGATGAGAGCAGATGCTACATTATATTGTTAATATAATTCACTGACCATACTGTACATCTGCATCAACCAGAGTGCCTCTGTTTATTCTTAACATCTCTACCTGGCAATTAAAGGACGTCTGTGTTTTATTCACCTTCCCACACCGAACGCCGTGACATGTGCTTTGAGGGAGCAGCAGAACAAATAAGCCTTTTACTGTGAAAATATTCTAAGTGGGAAAGGCAAATGAGTGCATGTGTGTGTGTGACAGAGAGTGTGTGTAGGTGTGTGTGTGTTACCTACAACTACGCCTACAAATTTTCTAACTTTTTTTTTTCCGCGAATGCCCCCTGCTTGTGAAAGGTCTGCCTGTTCTGAGGATATTTGCTGTCTGACCAATAGGTAAACCACACACACACACACACACACACAGTTGTGTTTCCATCACTTTGGAGGACATTACATTGACTTACATTTATTTCCTGGAGACTTACACGAACCCTAACCCTACTGATTTCCATTATGGGGACTTGTGTCTTGTTCCTTTGAGGAAGGAGAATCCCCACAATGCGACTCTTTAAACAGATGAATGTCCCCACAACATGAGTAATACACATGCACACCCCCACTCACACATACACACACGTTGCATTCTTGCATTATGAGCCCACCCACCTGAAATTGCTTTCCTTCTCCATCTTGTCAACATGCCAGTCCCTCAGGAATATGAAGAAGCTATTTTAAGCCCATACATGACATATGCACATTGACTGGCTCGTGCATACATTCAAAACCAAACCCTACCTACAATACAACTCATTATATCACTGCACGTGCCTCGAGCCACGGACCAACATGTCCTACCAACTGTCCTCGTGCAGGATATTTAACCCCCAGCTGCCCTGACGAAGAAGGATGTATAAGATAAATATCGACCATACCTGGGTTGACTTGAGATCGAACAGTGGCGGCCAGCAAGACAAAGAAGACATGGTGTGAGATCAGTCGAATCCTCGCGACCTTCATCTCTTCTCTCTGCGCACCTGAACGTTTCAGGAAGGTTGTAGATCAGTGGATGGGATTGGTCATACAATCACATATCATGTATCATACTGAGCAAATTGTCCACGGCAAATCAAATATTTAAAATTTGGATAACTGAAGATTTTATTTAAAAAAAAATAATAATAATTACATCAAGAGTAAAAAGAGAATTAGAAAAGAAGAAATATTATAAGACATTATATATAATGCATATAATATTATATAACAATCTTAGATGAAATATATGTAATATAACATTTATATTTCAGGATAGTAGGATGTTACAAATAGTTTTATTGAGCTGAACATCCCTTAAAGCCTTGTGAGATCCACTGTGGTAAACGCACACACAGTCCTCCTTGTAACCCAGAGTCTTGCTCTCTCCCACCACAGGACCTGCATTTTATTTACCTTGTAAAAGCCCTGTGAAGGTCTCGGTGACTTATGGCTCTAACACACTCTGGTATACTAGAACTTAGACCACCGTTCAGAAACTGCACTGAGAGCCTTTCACGTGGTGGGATCATCAAAGATGTGTCAGTAAAATGTAGTCTTACTCTAATATTGTGCATTATGATTTTTGTTCTTTCACTTATGGACATTAAAGGAAATTAGTTAATAACACTGTACACTGAATTTAATAGTAAAATGTATGTAATGACTTTAAGTGAGTTTCCATTTCTGGAGAGCTGACTGATGATCACTGACTAACTTTCTATTTGAATAACTTTTCTTGTATATTGTTGAGGTACTGATTAAAAAATGCAAATAAAATGCAATTAAAACTCTAATATCTTCACTTTAATGTGTGGATAGATCTAATCCTTGTGCTGAAGCTAAATTTAAACCTGCATTCATGTATTTTCCTGTCTGAAGTCACTTTCCATACTGAGCTGAGCTGAGACAAACTTCCTTCAAAGTCAGCCTGGACGCTGGTGTTAATAGTTACATGTGAGAAAAATATGGATTTGACTTACTTTTGCGAGCTCTCCTCCTGTTATTATGAAACCATCTGTTTCAGGGAATATTCCACATCTACTGTGAGTTGATGCATTCAGCACTGCAAGTCGTTGACCTCTTCCTTGCAAGGGCTTTCTGGGAATGGAAGAGAGAGAGAGAGAAAGAGAGAGGAAACGAAGGCTGATGTAACAGTCTTTCTGGCCGGAGGAAAGAAACAGAGAAAATAACACGCTTTGGGATTTTTTTGAGGTGAGGCCAAAATCCCAGAATTCCACCTGATCCACAAATGGTTTCAATTATGGCCCACAGAGGCAGCTGAGAGCGGCCGTATCTGGCAGCTACTGACAAAAACAGGCTGGGGTTCATTTTCCTGCAGAGGGGAACCTGCTAATTACTGAAGGAGACATGATGTTTTAGAAGAGGAAAAAAAACTATCGCTGGATACAAACAAGATGAATCACAGCTGGGATTAAAAGTGAAATGGACACAGCAGCTAGAGCAGGAAGGAGGCAGAGAATCGTAAACGTGAATATGTGGATCACAGTGGTTTGGTTACAGTATGTTGATGTAAATTATATACCAACATCTCCCTGACTTTTTCTTTGCCATATATGTTTCATACTTACATTTCTCTACTTTACATAGTTTCATAGACACTTAGAGATCATGTTAATGTTTTCAACATCATGCCTTCAGTTACTTTAAGTATGCAAAACTTGCATGACTTTAACACAGAATTAAACTGAAAAAGTTTTAATTTTTGCTCAAAGTCATTTAAAACTGCTGCAACACGTGAAGCGACGATAGGCTTCATCAGGATGTTACGAGTGAAAACAAAGGCTGATGTCAATGTAAAGGCAACAGGAAAGACTTTCACTGCTACTGTATATTCAAAGCTGCTCATTCCTATTTTAACACACCAGCTCTTCTTTTCCTTGAAACCACTTTGAACGCTTTTCAGTAGATCCATGACTGCTGATCATTAAAGATAATGGCTCTTGTTATCATAATGTAACTATCTTGTAAAATAGCTCCTGATCATTTAAAGGAATAGTTCCACATTTTGTGATCCGTTTGCGTTCTTGCAGAGTCAGCTCTGAACATCAATATCTTGTCTGTACACTAAATATGATGTGACAGTCAGCAGCTGGTTAGCTTAGCACAAAGACTGAAACTAGCCAGATTAGCTGTTTCCCCTGTTTAGCTTAGCATAAGCACTGTTAACTTACTCTCTGTGCTAAGCTAAGCTAGTCTCTTGCAGGCTGTAGCTTCATATCAATCATCATGACATACGACTTTCTCTCACTATTAAAGTGTTAAAGTTAGCCATGATGGAGTAACAGAGCATCAACTCTTCTTCAGGAAGTGAGAGAGAGGCCGAAAGATTCAAGAGTCCTCATGAAAGCCTGGCTGAGGTTTTCACGGACACATGACAGACAGAAAGTGCTTCCCGTGAGAGCATGAATATCATCCAGACAGGTGGTAGGTTTGATTATAATAATGTCTCATACATAGTGATGCTTTGGAGAAGGAAGTGGGATGTTGCCACGCCAGCAGCTCTGTGAAGCTGTCGTAAGCATCAGTGGAGCTTCGAGCTAAATGCTAATGTCAGTGTGATTCATTATAGTTCAGTGAAAATGTGGATCAGCTGGTGATATCAGACGATAAGCCAGGGGATGGTCAAAGTCATTTGGGTTTATCCTCTGAGGATCAGGAAATTTCATTACAATCCACACAATGGTTGGTGAGATATTTCGGCTGTGGTTTGGGAGGTAGAATGGTCGTCCACCAATCTGAAGGTCGGTGGTTCGATCCCTGGCCTCTGCAGTTGAAGTGTCCTTGGGCAAGATACTGAAGCCCAAATTGTTCCTGATGGCTGTTCCATCTGTGTGTGAATGTGTGTGCATGGTAAATGGTGGTGGCACTTTCCAATCAGCCACCATGTATGAATTTCTGTGAATGCTGCCTTGCTTTGTGAAAGCGCTTTGAGTGGTGTAATAAGATTACAAAAGCACTATATAAATGCAGTCCATTTAACATTTCACTCTGGACTGAAGTGATGGACATTCGACTGACACTGACATCCATAGAGCCACAGTCTGGCTAAAAAGACCAAACAAAGGGATAAATGTCACACTGTGCGTGTACCGTGAAATGTTTTTTTGAATTCATTTTACCTCCAGCACACCAGAGGGAGTGAGCAGAACGACACCACGGCCATTTATCATTATAATCAAGCAAATGAAAGTAGAGGCCACGTCCTGGAGGCCGCCCACTATCTGTGTCAGCAGCAGCTGCACCGGCGGAGCTGCAGGGTGTCGTGGCTGGATGTGGGCGGCTGATGGCTCATATTCCTCATATTTTCCAGCTTATCTGCAGTGTTACATCAAGCTGCTGCTGTGTGCGCACACACAGCGAGCTTCACAGAAGATGACCCTGTTTAATGAACACAGCTGGTGTACCTCCAACAATAACAGAGAGCCTTCAACCTCACAAAAGACCCTCTGCGTGCCCACATCCCATTTTCTCAGCCAATTATAAATACTAACAAGGAAAACATTTTGAAAAGGTCAGCTGACAAAACCGGTGCTGCTTATCATTATGTCACAGACATATTTCAGTTTTAAATCGCCCAAGGTTCCATTTCAACAATTAGTAACTCGCAACAAATGCAATGAACATATCATGACACATTTGAGAGAGGGCATGTAATTCCACAAGGTCAAACATGGATTTAAGTGCACTTTAATTTTTTTTTAGTACACTTCATGTGGACAGACATAACCTTGACAGAGATGGACAGAGAAATATGGATAGATAGATACGACAGATAGTGAGAGCAAGAAAGCGAGGAAGAGGTGACAAGCTTCAGGGAAAAGAGGGGAGGAAGGTGAGCGAGGAAGAGGAGGAGGGAGAGGGGAGGGACAGGGAGAGATGAATCGATTTTGGAAGGAGCTCAAAGACACATCCCCCAATTCAGTGATTCAAAGAGCTGGCTCACAGTCAGCAAGGCGGAGCTGGTGCGACAGCTGGCCAGAAGAATATGGAGTCCACCAGTCTCAAACACCTCCATCGTTCTCTGAATGGGTACTTCAGGACTTTCCAAGACAATTCATCTGAAGGGTGGAGCAACAGTAATGCAGCAGTTTATCATTGCCGCAGTACGGCAACAAAAAAATACTTACAGTATGTGGTGGCTACATATTTAAACAGACAAGCCTGTAGCAGCACCTGCACACAGTGAGATGTTTGCCTCTGAGACACAGCATCACCTAACCAGAAAATGTTCTTCAATAATATAACAGGTGAAGACTAGTATGGAAAAAACCATGCTGTGTGCCTTATGCAGTGCAGATAAGTTAATAAACTATATACAATGTACTGGAAAGAGAAAACAATGATAACATGAGATATACATGCTCATTTTGAAACCCATGTGTAATTACAGATTATAACAAGCACAGTAGGTTTTTCATTTTCACACTCCAGAAAAACGTGTTAGCATATCCAGACAGACTTTTCTTTGTAGATCTTCATGAGAAAACATCAAAAATGACCATGTCCATGCCGGATGTGTCACAGAACCATAAACACAGACACAACCACAGTGTAACAAGCCCAGCGACGGCACCAAGTCAGGGAACGGAACGTATGTAAAGATACAACGATCATCAAACTTGACACGCACACAGGATGTAACACATGGACAGAGCCTGAAGCACCACAGTGTTTATACTATCTGACAGCTCGACGTTCGAATAAAGCTGCACTGTGCCAATGAAGAAATGCTAAAGATATGCTTTAATTTTCAGAATTATGGTAAAAAAAAAAATCTTGTGTGGAAATCAAGAATGTTTAATTGCACAAAAGTTTATCAGTTGCATTGGTGATGATTGGCGCTCAGGTCAAAATTTCAATTTGTGAACAAACTCCTCAGTCATCAGCTTCACCTGTACGTTGTGTTCAGTGATAATTAGAAGATTAGCATGTTGACATGCTAAACTACTGTAAAATGGTGAACATGGGAAACGTTATACATGCATATTAGTCTTGCTTAAATTTATTTGATAAAGACATTATTGATTTGATAAAAACTGGCTTGATTTGTTAAACACCTTTATGGTTAATGAGGGTTAAGTAGTACTATTAATATAACTTATTAGAATATATATATTTTATATTATTATTGTATCATATTATGTTATTATTATTTGGTGTGAGTATTTATCATTGAACATTCATACAGTCGTAGGCATGTGATGAATGATACTGACATTCTTAACCAGTCAAGTTTGTTTTTATGAAATCATTCATTTCGTAAGTTAAAATGTAAACGTTAGGATCAAATTTATCAATCGTAATTATACTTTCTGCTTTTAATCTTATGAGTTCCTCCACTCACAGACATTGACTCAGTGCACAGGAAGTAGCAAATCAAAACTTAAAGGTAAAATTCAAAATTTTACTCAGAACAGTGAGTGAGCGCTCTGTCCAGTACCAGACACAAATAATTGCAGTTTACCGACGTCACAATACATGATTTCTGTGTAATAAAGTCCTTCGGATTCTTAATTTCACAAAGAAGTGCAATGTTGCCTTGTGCAGCTTTAAGAGCACCACTACACAGCCATCTCGTCCCCTAAGCAGTCCGGCAGAGTCTCTGCATTCAGCACGTTGAAGAGTCGGGCGGCGCTGTCAGCCCCCACTCCCTCCCCCTGCCCCCAGCTGTCCCGGTCATCGCTCTCATCTGTGTTCGATTCGTACTCTGATCCGATGCCCGACTCCCTAAACCGGAGCAGCTCCAGGGCTCCCAGGACCTGCTCCCCCAGCAGCGAGCTGTCGTCCGGGGCCCCGTCGCTGGGAGTCTCCCCCGTGTCCTGGCCCTGCTCCTGGCTGTCCGGCCCCCGGGAGGAGAAGCGGAAGCACTCGAGCCGAACCCCGCTGCCACCGAGCCCCAGAGGGCTGGCGTCTGTGCCCACGGTGCCTGGAGAGCCGGGCCCGGGGAGGGCTGAGACCCAGGCGCCGTCACTGATCTGGAGCAGGGACTGAGCTGCTAAAGCGCCTGTAGATGAGGAGGAGGTGAGGGGTTGAGGGGCGTGCTGGGGGGCTTCGCTCGGAAAGTGATCTCCAAAAGACTGTCCTGAGATCCCACTGAGAACAGAGGTATCAAAAGTAGGATGTGTGAGATGAAACAAAGCACAGAAAGAATTTGCAGTACATGCATCACATGTAAATAGAGATACAGAAGAAGAGAGGTTTGAGCAAAGCAGATGAGATTTTGTGGAGAAGGGTGACGTCTTTGCTGACAGGATTTGATAATTCATGACTGTACGGCAGCTTAATGCCACCGGCTAAATGCAGGGAGGAGAGAGCAGAGAGCAGAGCTGAATCCTCGGAGAGGGCTGCCATGGGATAATTAATTGCGTGCCAGAAATGGATGAGAAAAGGAGCCCTAACGACAGGAAGGAGGCAAGGAAAGAAAGAGATGAAGGCAAAAGCGATGGAGGGAGAAAAGGATTTTATGACAGAAATTAGCAGAGAAAACATGGAAATAGAGGAAGATTTGGCAACGAAACAAAATCAAACACACGCTGTAAATGAAAAGAAGAAGCTGAACGGTGCAGCAAGACAACAACTCACTGGATGTTAACTGGCCGGCAGCTTTGAGCTCCAGCTCCTGGATCTGTTTGACCAGCAGGGAAATGTGTTGCAGCAGATCGGTGTTCTGCTGCAGCAGCCTCTGCACTCGGGCCTGGGCATCAGTCCGCGCACACACCTCCACCGACAGCTGCTCCTGGAGCACATGGACCTGAACACACACACACACACACACACGTCGTTAAGAACACACACAACTGCACGCATGTGACAAAAAGTTTCATTTAAAGGGATTCTTTTTGCAATGCTCCTTTATTCATTCTCATTGTTAAAACCAATTCTGTCATCAAGAGAAAACCTGCTCATTAAATGGATTCTTAAGTTTTTTCAAAGGCAAAAATTTGACCCTTTAGACAGTAATAACAAATCATGATGAATCAAGGTCTATCAATGAGATCGACCAAACTGAGCTAGAAACGTGAAAACTCAAAGAGGGTTCGCTTCAAATCTTCAAAGGCCTTGAAACCACGAGTCAGGCATATTTAATTTGATGTGAAACTTTTCAAAAGTTTCTCTAAAAGTTCAGAGGAATGAAAGAGGTGAGAATTTAATAACCCAAAATATCTTGCCATATCCTACTTAACACACCAGTGATTGAAAATGGGAATCATTCTAATTATCATTCTTCAGATTAAATGCAACTTCCTGGGGTTCTTTGCTCATTTGCCTGATTTTTGTTTCATTACGTATTCGGAAAGTTTTGTGTCGAGCAACATGAACTGTTCCATTAAGTTTAATTAGGGGATTTTGATGTGCATTTTAATACAACATGAAGTTATAATTATTCATTTGATTGTCAGGAACTAATCAAACAAACACGCTCTTAAAATACAGTTAATTCTATATTTAGTCTTGTCAGTCGCTGGTTCATCGACTGACTTTTTAGTAAAATGTAAAACAACTTTTGAGATTAAATATGGTAACATTCATGACCTCCTCAGGATAAATTATAATAACTATTGACTGTCATTTGTGCTCATTAGCAAATATTAGCATGCTAACATGCTAAACATAGATGGTAGCTCGGCTATATCAAATACAGCTACACTGACGCGGCTATAGACTCCTTCTGACAGCCTCCATTGTTTTCACAGTAAACACAGTGGCAGTTCTCATAAATGTGCATGACTCTTTGTCACTGCTGTCGACTTTATGATGGCTCAACTTTTTCAACTTGCCGCGGCGGCTCGCTGCGCGACCATGGCAACCAAAGAAACTACGGCGAGGGAAACAATAGGAGCTGATTTTACTGTATCTGAGAACTTCATCTCTTCACCGGCAGAGAACAGGCGGATCGATGAAGAGAAACGCTCTATGAGCAACATCAGCTGCAAAGTCTGATTATCTGTCTGGAACAATAAATGTTATATATATTATATATAATCATATAAATACTGCTGTCTATAGTGTACATATTTGTGTTGCATATATTTGGTATATAATGTCTATTAACATTACTCTTTTCTTACACCCACACTGTGTTTTTACACTTGCAACTGCCTGCTGTATCTGTTCATACCGTTATTACTATTCATATTGTATTTATCATAACATATTCCCATATACCCCGTTATTCATACAGCTCCATACCTGCACATTACACTTCACTTAACTGCTGGTTAGATGCTAAATTGCATCTAATCTAATCTGATGATACTAGTTAGCAAAACTTGCCATATAAATTGTGCCAAATTGTTAACCATTTCCTCTATTTTAAGCAACAACTTAATGACATTATAGTCAGTGGACAGCAGCAGCCGTTGGTGTCCAGGCTGGTAGCACCTTTCAGTCTTGCTGATCTATATGTTCTGAGCATGTATACGTATTTAGGGTCTGTTTAGACTGTATTATTTGTGTTGTAGTCTTTCATAATTTATATGTTATAGATGTGGTTGAAGGGAAAAACCATTGTGATCAGTACCTGTGCTGAAGCTGCCAGCGCCTGTTGCTCCTGCTGCTGCAGTTGTTTCTGGAGGAGCTGGACCTGGTGCTCCTCGGAGCAGGGAGCCTCCGCTGCCGACTGAGCCGACACGGAGGCTCCGAGGATGGGGGAGCTCAGCAGGAGAGACGGGTCATTGGACGCCTACAGCAGAGAGGACAGTGAACTGGGCTCTAATACTTACTACTAACAGCAAGTAATGAATGTGTCATTCCTTTAAATGCTGCCACAAAAGTGGTTTGTTTAGAATAGCTCGAGTGTTCATAACCACCATGAACACATACAAACACGAGCGTCACCCACAGAAATTTGAATTTAATCACAAGTAACTCAAGTAAAAGAACATCACAGTGCCGAACTTGATTGCTGTGTCATTCTTGAACGGTGCAGTGGAAAACCTTCACAGCAATGAGCCCTCAGCAGCAAAGATGCCGCCAAAATACACACATGTATATATATATAAAGAAACAAGAATCTTCCATATTGCCACTTTAAATAAAATGAATAAAACACGATATATGACAGCAAGCGTGCTGTGGATGGGCTGTAGTAGATTAAAAGTAAAGTATAGGGTAGGATAACCAACAATCCTAAATAATGGAGCAAGAGTGGAAAGTAAAACATCACGTGAAAGCTGTGTAGGAACATCTAAAGAAGTGGTTTGAAAGCTGACAGTCTCTGCCAGTACTGAGCTACAATGCTCCTTCAGTTCGTGATTTGATTTCCAACGTTTTCCAAAAATAACTTAATAACACAAAGTGGGTTTCTTTTGAGCTGTATGTAGTGCAGGTGGACGGGGTGAGGCGCAGCGCGCTTTCAGGTAGAGAGATGGAGCGAGATCAGTGCTACATCTACCATGTCAAGATGTATAAATAATAAAAAATGAAAGAGGGGGTTGTATTTCACACCAAAGGAAGATCAATAAAAAAAGCTGTGGGTGCTCTATTGAGGCTGCTGTTGATGGAAGATGTTGTATAGCTGCCTGCTCCTGTGATAGACTTCCTCACTTGAATTGCAGGTAAACTGTGAGATGAGCGTAGAAAGAAGAGCTCGGACTTTGGGTTGGAGCAGCTGACACCGAAGCATCATATTTACTGGCATCGTAGACCTAAATCCTTTTCTGCCGTCATTCTGCCAGCTGACGATGGAACTGGAAACAGTGACAGTGAGGGCAGTGGCACTTTTTAAGTTGATATGGCTAACACCTTAGCAAACCATTACCTTATTGAACAACATGAGAATTTATTTGGAGTCATGTTTCAGGCAGTTTAATGATGTGAAAATCCAATATTCGCTCTCGTTTTAGCTCTGTTTTTGGTCTTCACCAACTCCTGAGGGGGAGAGGAGCTGCCTGCCAAAAATGACACTATGAGAGTGAACCAAAATAATAAAATTTGGGTTCGTAGAATCAAAACAATGAGCTGAAAGACACTAAAATGGTTCGTAGAGCTGAGGGGAGCTGCAGAGGATCTGTCATAATGAGCAGCTCCTTTCACATACACACAACCACTTGACCCATGTTTAATATAAAGATATTGATTAAGGCAGCTTTAAGTTTAGTTCTACTTTTACATTTCAAACTGAGACTGTTCTTTGTTTGGGTATTTGGATTGAGGATCCACAACACAGGCATGAAAAAGCAGTCACGCTGTATATTTCACTCTGGTGATGCCAAAGAAATGTCGGGTCTAAAAGGAAATGCAGAGTAGCATCATTGAATCTAATTCTGAAGATGGTATTTTGATGAGGATTCAATCAGTGGAATCTATAACTAGATCTACAGATTGACTGGACGGGCGGCTGCAGCTAGATGGTTCCACCATATAGGAATTATGACTCACACAATTAGAGTGCTGCTGTGGGAAGAGCAGCCATGAAGGACACGACTTATCTGTCATATCTGAGATGGGAGATCAATATGGTGGACTCTTGTCATTACTGGACGGTGAAGGACACTTGACCTTCAAACTGCACACAGGAGATGGAGAAGCTGCAGTTGAGACTTGGACATGTGAAATACTGCTGTTTTATTGTGGCAGAATTGCATTAAATTTTGAAATAATAAGGATAATTTTCTTGTTCTCAGGTAACCGTGTAATTGGATGTAACATCCATTCAATCCAAACCAATTAACTCCTCGCCAGCACAACCCTGGTTTTCTCTCTTGGGTAATAAAGCTGACAGCGCCACAGAGACTTGGTTGGAAACTGAGCTGACGAATATCAGAGAGCAGATAGCCGCTTGTTCGACATCTCAGGATTAGCAGAGCAACGCCAGAAAACGTTGCCATCTTAGTCGCATTAATAAACCATAGGATCGCATCAATATTGAACAGCTTCGTGGAGCCGTTCTTCACAAACAAGCCTTGAAGACGCGGCTGCTCGCTCTACATCCGTCAGTGGCGTTTTTTGGATTTTCATACGGCTCCGTATGAGGCCAAACTTTCATCATGACTCTGAGTCTCCCAGGATTATTTATTTACACTTTCTGACTGTGCAGATCAATTTTTTTCATAAACACTGAAAAATATGCTCCTTATGCTGTGATGTTTCTTTGAAGGAAGTATGCAACAGGGACAAGGAGATTGATCTAGTAACTTGTTTGTGTCATGTCTGGCTGGAGGAGGGATCATGAATTAAGCAGTTCAAGATTAGTCAAGTTACATCCACATAAAGCGTAGTCTCCTAGTACAGATAACCCAGATGACATCAATAGGACATTTTCAGGGTTATTTTCTCTAATCTTAGAAAGCTACTCCAGAGCTCCATCTGTTTTCATGGTAGTACTTGAACTTGATATATAAAATTGGTTGAGTGCTCCTTATAATTAAATGTATAAAAATTATAAATAATTTTTTAAGCTAAGATGCAATTCAGAGGTTGTTGCTTCTGAAATGTGAGTATTTAGTCTTCTATGATGAAACACTTTTAAACTGTTGGTTGCACAAGACAAGTGATTTGAAAAAGTTGTTCTAAGTTTTGGGCGACTGTGAGGATAATTTTTCATGATCCTCTGACTCTTTCTGGACCAAACAATTAATTGATTAATTGTGACAATGAATGTCAGATTGCTGATGATGATTTATAATGAAAAAGTGTAATTTGCAGCCCTGTACTTTAGTTGCTGTGTCATACAGACTGGTGCTATAAGCATCGAAAGATTACACTCTGCAGGCTTGGCTTCGTTTCTGCAGGCTTTACAAAACCTCCTCGGTTTGTAATGGAGTGAGAAAATAGCAGAGCTTTATATGAACGGCACTGAAATGATCAAGGGCAACTTCTATACTCTACCTTTCCATCGTTGCCGAGGGCCTCATCCTTTTTGCTCTTCTCCGGGTCTGATGAAGAGACGCACTCAATGCTCTCTTCTGTAGTGGCTTCAAGGTCGGTCTCCTCTGACAAAGCAAACCTCTTCTTTGCTGCACGGAGACCAGACAAATATAAGGGATAATTTTCGCTCTCTGCTTTTACGTTGAGCTTTACGGTCTGAACGTATTCGGAGGCAGTGACAGCGGCAGTACTAGCAGGCAAAGAGCTGGCAGAAGCCCTCACAAGGTCTTTGATCAATTGCTGGAACGACTCGCCAAATCACATCTTCATCTGCAGCATGGCAAGATGCTGGAAAAAAAAAACTATCGGCGGTGGATAATGACATCTTTTCTAGGAGAGGTGTGCTCAGTTGCCACTGTTTGTATCTGCAGGCGCTCGGGGCTTTGCATTTGTGTGAGGGAGAAAGCGAGAGGGAGAGAGGAAAGGAAGGCCAGGGGAGTGTGTGTGTGTGTGTGTGTGTGTTGTGTGAGAAGAAAGGACATTGAGTTTGTGTGTGCGTGCGACAGAAGGAGAACGGGGAGGAGAAACGGGGAGGGAGAGCTGGATTTGTGGATGTAATTTTGTGTGTGTGTGTTTGTGTGTAGGTGTGAGTCACCTGGCACCACGTCCGACTCCTCCACCTTCCCCTCCTCATCCTCCTGGTCGTCGCTTTTCTGCTGCAGGGTCAGCTGGTGACACACATCGAAGGCCTGGCCCACTGTCCGCACGATCCTCATGGCCTGAGACTGGAGGGGGAGGACAAGGAGAAAAAGTGTGTGTGTGTGTGTGTGTGTTACTGTTTTTTATAGGGACTTTCACCTGACTGCACACCAACCCGTGGAGACTTCCTGTCGCTGTGAAGAGAACACTGAGATCTCCATGGGTCCAGATTAATTTTTGAGGGTTCAGACTTGGTTTAGGGTTAGGGTAAGGGGCTAGGGAATAAATTGTGTGTGTGTGTGTGTGTGTGTGTGTGTGTGTGTTGGGTTCAGAGAGGCAGCAGCAGGAGGACAAAATGAAGAGACACAGAGGGGGAGAAAATGAGGTGCCAAAGAGGTTGCACTGGAAGAAAAGTAGATAGATGAAAGAGGGAGGATTTGCGCACAGGTGAAGAGGAAGAAGGTGAAAAATAGACACAACAGTCGCAGGAAGAAAATGGGAAATGTTGGGGCAGAACGGGAGGTGAAAAATGAAGACCGAGGGGAAACAGGAGGGGACCAAATTAAAGTCATAAGATATTAGGAGCACCGAGCTCCAGCTTGTCCTTGTCTCTCTGCTCTGCATACGTTCTGCTGTCACAGTGATGGATCGGTCTATTTCAGAGGCAGGTAACATTGAAGGCACAAGGAGTGAAGATGAAGTTTGTTGTTATTGCAGGAGGCTCGGTAGGTGTGTCCGAATCATCAGGGCGTCAATCTGGGCAGTTTAATTTGCAATAACTGAGAAATTAGCGACCGGATCCTGAAGTCAGAGATTAGAGGTTGCAGGATATCTCATGCATCTACAGTAGATACTGTACAACCTGTTTGCAACGGAGCAACATTTGTAGCAAAGTTATAATTTAATCTTTTTTGTACATAATAATTTAAGCTATGACATGTTCCTGTGATGAGTCACATACAGTCCTCAAACACAAAAAACAACAAGATGAATCAATAATGAGAACAATTGTTATCAATCATAATTGTGTATAAAGGTTTAAAGTTCTGCACAAATCAGCCTCAATATTGCTATTACACATATCACACCTTCATTTGGCTCTGGCTTAAATGAGGTATCAGTGTTTCTTAAGCTGAAAACACTGGCAAAAAAAATTCAGCGTGGCCTTTGAGACACCGGCACTTCTCAGCTCGATTTCAAGGCTTCTTTTCTTGCCAAAGCCCGAATGCACAGTTCAATGGCAGCATCCTAAGTCCACTGGAATTAAACTTTATCCGCCATGTCTTTCCTCGAGCTCGCTAAAGGCATGTTTTTGTGTTTTCTATACTGAATAGTGGCAGAAGCGGCGCTGAAATAAAAGGACTGTCATCCGCCTCCGGAGGCTTATCCTGCCTCAAGGCATTCGGTCAATATGTCAACTTAACTCAAGCTTCAAAGTAGTTCAATCAAGTGAAATAACAAAAGAAAATAATGCAGGAGTAAAGTCATGAAATTGATTATTTTACTCCATCACTACAAAATCTAATTTAAAAAAAAAATTAAGCTACCAGCCCTCCCAAGGCCAAACACAAAAGGCTCAGTTGCTACACTGAGCTGACTTCTAAGCCCTGCTGGGCCACAACATGCTGTGATGAAAATAAATCAAATCTCCTCTCATCAGCCGGTCCATCGCCACCTACTCAGCACATGCTCAGTCTGCAGCGCTCAGATAAGGCTCCGCAGCCCCGGGGAGGTAGCGAGGCACCGCTGGCCGCGTCCCTGACAATGTGGTGGGTGTTTCGTTCGGCGGTGGTGAAAATGTCTTTAAGTGCGGAGTGAAAAAGCCCCTCTTCTTTTCTCTTCCCACCAGGATGATTAGTATTCAGCTTCACTAAGTCACTGACTGTCTGGTATCCATGGTGAAGGGATGGGAGTCACTGATGCTCTGTCTTTGTCATGGAGGAAAAAAAAAGTCTCTGCTTGATATGCAGATATGTGGAGATTGGAGAAGAACGTGTCATTAATTTTTTCATTTTCTCGCAGCACATGCGAGGCCTCTGACTCTCAGATTAATTGGTCATGTGTGAGGTCCAACAGGACTATACATCACTGAGACAATGGCCATAATACCATCAGTAGAAGCTATGAACAGAGCATGGAGAGGAAAACAAAATGATTGACTTGCTGTGGTTCATAGTTGTTTGCAGTCCACTTTAAAGAGCGGGAGCTTATTCTGTACTTGTCAACAAACGCAACAAAAATATCAAAAACCAACAATGTGATTTTGTGTCTTATTACTTTCCCCGCCTGTCCTGTTGCTCTCAGCACATTCATCAACACACTTATGATTTCTTACTGAGAGTCAGATGAGAAGATTGATACCAAAATTCAACTTCCTGCAGATCTTGGTTTAGCACAAAGAATTGAAACATGGTGACAAAACCCTCCTATAAACACATCTAAAGCTCACTAATATATCATATATATTGTTTATCTTGTTTAATCCATACAAAAACTGAAGTGTAGCCTAACGCTGATGTGGATCGTACCTGCTACTTTTTCGGTATCACCTCAGTCTTGTTCATTGCTTGTTTTGGTCTTTTCATCGGATTTGTTGTCAGTAAGAAAAATATGTAATATGACATTTTCAGTGTATCAGGAATCAAACCTACTTTCCTCTTTGACTTGAACACATTGCAGCGGAAGATGTTGCTCTGTCCATCTCTCGCTATGTAGCTGAAGATCTTCAAATCTTGGGCGTCGTGTGAGACATAGAAGATCCTGTTCAAAGGAAGACAATACATGATATATCATCGAGTTGGTTACAAGCCGCCAGTTTATTTAACTTTGGTGTTTCTTCTTGAATGTGATACCATGAAGAGGGTCTACCTGTAGATGGGATCCTGTGTCACCAAGATGGTGTTCTCATCCCATGACCACCCTTTTCTCTGTCAAAACATAAAAACACATGGCTTCACGGTGACAAAAGTGTTTTTGAAAAGACACAAAGGCTAGAATTTCACATTTTACAGGACTGACCTTCTTCTTTTTGCGCAAAATCACTTTGATGGAATCAGTGGATATGACGATGTTGACCTTCTTTTTCTTTATATTCTTCAGTTTGAATTCATACTGTGAAGGGAAAATGAAATTTCCAATTAACAATCAAGGTTGGCCAAAAAAGTGAATTCAAACCAAACACATTATTATGACACGTGGTGTGACTCGCATTAAATATCACATGGGGCCCGATGGAGATGGAGCTCTTTACACAAGATAAATGATATATTGGAAAAGAGAGAAGGGAAGATATTTTTGACTATCTTCTTCTTTTGGGAAATCTGAGGTTGAGTAAACACTGAGAAACTGTCAGTTTCTGTTCCTGGGAGCTGTTTAAGCTTTCAAAGGCAGACTTCCCAGAGGGAGGCAGACATGTGTGGGACACTTTCATCCCTCTCCATGATTAATGCCTGAGCCTGTAGCCTCTGCTTCCACTGCAGGCTCCGACTCCAAAATATCAGGACCCTGAGATCTAAAAACAACCCGAATATATGTGGAATAACACAGCTCACTTTGAAAACACGCGGTCCAACATCAGATGATTAATTGATCAGACGAAGTTGTGCGAGATCACCAGTCTTCTTCTGCAAGCGAGCCGTCGCCCGCTCTTGCGTGACAGACTTGCATATTCTCTGTCATCTCTTTCTTTGGTTTTGTGCAAAAATAACAACCCGGCGCTGCCTTTTATTTTTGGTGGGACTGGAGCCGTCTTCTCACTCTTGTATTGACATTTCTGAAGAAAAGGAATCTCACAGGAAAGAGGAAAAGAGGGATCATTGTTATCAGTGTGTCATTTTTAGCCCTAATGAGTCTGGAGCAGTTTGTCTATAAGCCTGTGACCTGTGAACAGCACCTCACCACAAGATTCAATGGGCTTTTACTCCTTGTCATATGCTCTCATGTAGCTCATCAGTCTTATTGTTGGGTGGGAGTTTTCCTCCGCGTGCAGCTGAAGGACGCAGCTCCCTTAACGTGTGGGGCTAATGTCACCTCATGTAAAGTGGGACGGGAGGACCATCCATCTCCACACACACACACTTCTGTCAGAGAGCGGCGAAGTGGAAACGCAGGAAGCGGTCACACCACGTTATCACGCACATCAGCCTGAAAGTAGCCCCGAGCACGACTAATGCTCTACAGGTTGTGTCCACTCACCTCCAGTCTTATCTCTAAGCCACTGCAAGTGCTTCGAGCACAACTTAGCTTTTGAATATTCAGAGTGAGTCTTCTCATGAGCTGAGACTATTAATTAAAGTGCAATTAAAGAACTCACGAACAGACGCTTTCACAGTCGTGCTTTTACGTTATCAATTTTCATCTCGCCCACCTTTATCATCACATTCATTATTGTATTTTATGTAAATATTCTAGTCTTCTATTTTTTTCTCATCACCTTCAGTTCATTCATTTTGGTTTGAAGCCTTAAAAAAAAAAAGCAAACTCTGCTTCTAGATAAGAGCCACTTCACAAAGAAATTTAATTAAAATGTGTTTGTTTGAGGACAGATCAAAAAGGTACAGTACAAAGACTTGGCCAGCATGGATTACCTTGTGCATTGTGTGGGTACATTATTTCCATTGTGATGCCGTCATTCACTCAAACCTGCACTTCTATGAGGCTTTTATAAAGGGAAACTGTAAAAGCTTGAAAAGAAAATTCATTGAGATTCCTGACTGATGAGTCAGCGAGGACATTCGAACATACAGCATCGCTAAATCTTTGCCAGCACAATCAAATGGCCATTATGCTGAACTGCACATGAGGGATCAGGATTAAGTCTTCCCTGGGTGTCACTGGGGACGTGGTCGACCTCCGAGTGACACAATAACTCGGTTGTTAGATTAGATCCAACAGCTGACAAGCGGCTAAATCCTCTCCTCCCTGGGCTTCTCTCTAACACTGCAGTGATGTGTAATGACAGGGCATCACAGTGTTTCCAGTGGCCTTGTGTGGTCTAAAGGGAGGCTCGGGAGCGCTTGGTTTTTCTAATGGCATCACATATAAACCTGCACGCTGTATCTCTCCTCAGCCATAAAATCTGCCCCCCATCCCGAATCCTTCTGTGATTTAAACCGCTCCTGACAGCCCACTGAATCTGTCTGAGTGTGTAGTATTACACAGACTGGTGATTTATGTGTAAAGAGGATGTAGAGGGGAGGTGAGGATGCTGTGAGCACCGTGCACAAGGTGACACATAAAACATGAGTGAGAGAGAGAAGAGACAGAGTGGACTGATGTGCATGTGCCGCCATCAATCGCTGTTAATGTGTTTAGACTGCTATTGTCACAGGGGTCAAGATCAGCGGTCTGGGTTCATGGGAGTCACGTTAAAGTGTCTTACTCTGATTCTCCTCATTGCGGCGACTATCTCCATTCGGCTGCCGGGGCGCCCCACCTCCAAACTGCCGATGTACTGCAAAGTGTAAGAGAAGGGGTTAATGACTGGCAGCTTTGGAGGATGAATGCCACTGATTGCTTAGGGAGGGCTTGGCTGGCAGATTGTTTATTTCCATTGAAGTTTTGACAGCTTTTTTAGAAAATTTTCCCCTCTATGAGGAAATCATTACACTCTAGAGCTGCTGATTAGTGGACTTATCAACCAAGTCCATTTTCTATCAAAAATGCAAAATATTTGCAGCTTCTGAAACTTGAGAATTTGCTGATTTGGCTAAATTGAATATTTTGAGATTTTTGTTGATCAGACAAAATAAGACATTTCAAGGCATCGAAATCTGATTGACAGTTTTCAGTTTTTTTTTTACAGCCCAAACAATTGAGATTGAGAAAATAATCAGCAGATGAATCATTAATGCAAACAGTTGCAGCCTCATTACACTGTGACTGATTTTGCAGGATGCCAGAGGCCATGGACCAAAATATAAAACTGTCATAGGATTGCTCTGCACTCATCACATATTCATCAAAAAGGCTATAAGGAAAACAAATGATGTCAGCATCCATCAAGTTATCAGCTAAAGCAACAGTTCTCTGTGCAAGTGAGGTCAAACATGAAACATTTCAAAGTCATGCAAAGTAGACAAAAATCCAAGTATTTGATGAAGCTCAGTAAACAGCATCAGGACCACACACAGACACCTGGACGTGATCACACGGTGGTCGTTGACTGACACACATCCCTGACAGTGTGTGTGTGTGTGTGTGTGTGCCGCACAGGGTCCCTACCTTTGCCTCGAAGCAGACCCCATGCTTGAACACCTCGTCGTTGTGCATGGGGATCCTCAGGTCGTGAGCATCATCCACCAAATTGTACTTGGTCACTCCTGGCATCGCTTGTAACGACGGCTCTCTCCGCCGTCTTCTCTCGCCACAGAGCACCTGCAGATATGCGCCTCTCCGCCGGCGCTGCTCCCCTTCGAGAGACGCGTCACTCCGCCGGGCATCGATGAGGCGCTCCGGCGGCGGCGGCGGATTGGTCGGAGGGTGGGTTCGATTACTGATCGGTGATCGGTGAGCGAGTGAGCAGCACCGCGGCCACCTCCACCTCCTCCACCGCCGGGGTCCCGATGACGCACGGATCTCAGCGCGTTTTCCTCGAAGCAGCCATCAGCATCAATCCGGGCTTTAACTGATCAGAGAGAGTGATCGATATTCAGCAGGAGTGTTGGTCTAGAAACTGGGTGTAAAATCTGACTCTGCTTGTGTGGACTCATATATCATCACCTTCTGTTTGCATGTGCGGCACCTAGTGGCTGCACAGGGAATAAACAAATCCCCCAAATCACTGTCTCCCCCAGCAGATTCCAGGAGCCCCCAGGGGTCCCTGAAGGGGTCTTGGTTCCCTCCTGTCATATGAGGATTAATACACTCATGCACAGCAGAGGTAGACAACAACAATGATGCTTCTCTGACAAAATAATAATAAAAGAAGAATAAGTAGTCGTGCAACTATCTGACTCATGACATGTTTTAACCTGGTGCAGCTCCACCATGAAAACACTGATCTGTTAGTGGATCCTGTTAAAGTGCTGACAGAGTTGACCTTTACTCCTCTGTGGAACCATTATAAGAGCTGAAATTATCAAGAGCTAGGAAGCTGGAACAATTTAGAAAATCCTTTCAGGTCAAGGTAATTTTGGAATAAGATAAAGATGAGATACTTATCTATGCTTGCTCTGCAGTTTTTAGAAGAAGACGCAGACTCAGTGAAGCAAACTGTATTTTACTGTATTTGGCAGCCCTTTCTCTTCTGGATTTCATTATCTGTAGGCCTTTAAAGACATTAGACTGACATCAGGTTTTAATTAAAGTTTGCACCGCATTCAATTCAAACCTTTTTTGGTCACATGGGTGCAGGGGAAGCAAGCTTTTATATTAGATATCAAATGAGGATGTGAAGACAGCGTGACAAGGTGAAAGGAGTCACTGGTAGTAATGAACCTGTGGAGAATTATCACCTGAATCTGCAGCTCAGGAGTTTGTGGAAACCAAAAACAGAGATAAAAGAGAGTAAATATTTCACTTGATGCTGCTTTGTAACAGCTGGATGTTTAAATAAGCAGCTGTTTGCTTACATGTTAGTCATTTCAACTTGCTGAGGTGATGATACAGTCAATCAATGTTTCAATGTTTCTGCTGCCCCCAAGTGTCCAAAAAAAAAAAAAATCAGTTATTGCAGGTTTAAGTTCATGAACATGTTAAACATCAGTTGCTGATTTTACACATCCAGCAGATATGAAACAACATTGCCATTTATTTGAAGTCTTATTTGTTTCCACCTGATCAATCTACATGCAACAGTCACTCTCTGTTTGGCTCTCTGGCAAATCCTGAGGAAAACTATTTAGCTCCTTAGCAGTTAAATGCTTCCCTAGAAAAGAGGGCGATGAGAGCATTGAGAGGGAACCAAAACAATGAACTAAAAGATGCAAAAAAGTTCCATAGAGCTGAGGGAAACTGCAGAGTTTGATGATAATTATCTGTGGGTTTGCCACAATAAGAGACACCTTTCACATGCACATAGTAATTTGATCCATTGTTGGTATGAAAATTTGGTCATAGCAGCTTTAAATACAACATAGTCTTTCACATTGATCTGTATTTTCTCCTTGTCTCTCTCCTTTGTCTCCTTGTTGAGATAAAGGAAAATAGAGGACTGCCATGTCATCATTATCTTTTGCAGAATATTTGACCCACACACTGTAAAAAATAGTTTTGTTCACCACAAATCTGAAGTGGACACCTTTGTTCCCACCTCACCTGCCAGAATAACACATTTGCTCTTTCAAACTTCAGTCTCACCATCTCTCCAGCAGGTGGCAACAGAGCTCTTTGCATTATTACAAGACGTAAAGCTCATGACAGCAAAAGTCCAAGGAGAGGAGACAAAGTCAAACATCCACTTTGTACATGTAGCGTCCTCCTTTTCATTCTCGTGTCTGACTTTATCTTTTGTGTCCAGTTTGTCTTTTGTTCACCTGTGTGAGGAACCACTCTCCTCCTCAGTGGAAGGCTCAGAGAGACTCTATTAAGGTTCAAATGAACAGAGTGCTCTGTCACTTTAGAAAATCAACCCCCCTCACTTTTGATTTTTTTTTCTTTACAGTGCTTTTTCTGAGGACAAAGTGTGCTCTGAGATCCCACTTGAACAGAACAGAAATCCTGTATCAGGTGCTTCAGGAAGGCCTTCTTCTGTAAATCGATGGAGCTGACATCTCGCTCGAGGCATCCAGTTCTGGTAGCCTGAATGACTGTTGTCCACACGTGCCATCTTACACAAGCAATGGCTACAATGGCTGGTGACACGGCTGTCACGTGTTGACGCTTTTATTGGATTCATTTGTGGTGCTGCACTTCTACACACAAGTCCAAGTGAGCTTATTTCCAAGATGAGAGAGAACAGATTTATGCACGTCAATGCTGCAGTTATTTTAACACTCAGCATCAGGTAAATAGCTCATCGACTCTCTAATTGGCTACGAGGGCACAATGAGGGTCAAGTGTGTCTTCAGTTTGTCTTTATATTCCCCTCTTAGCTTCCCACTCAGCACGTGAGGAAAGAGCTGTGTGCTTTCTGTCTTTGATGCCATGCGTGTGTGTGTAGTTGCAGGAGACACACACACAATGGGTTTGCACTCACACACAGTTTTTCCGTCCTTGTGCGATTATTTTTTGAAGTGAACAAATCACAATTTTGGCTGACATGCTTTTAGTTTCTTTCAGCAATTTTTCTCTTGTCACAGAAGAGTTCATTTGCAAAAACAGATAATCACTATCCTCAAAGTGAATGAACCAACGCCAGAGTGATTGAAATTGCCTTGAGTGCACCATAAAAAACATGATTTAGAGAATTAAAAATGAAAAATGAGAAAATCAAGATATCTTATCAAAGTGACAAAACAATACCAGTTTGACTGACATTTCCTGGAGTGCAGAAAAACCCCCACATGGTTCAGCAAAATAAATGAAAACCTAGATATCTCTTTGATTGTTGGTTGATTTTTATTCTAAAAAGACTGAGAATCTACAGCCACAATAGTGGCAGCATTCAAACTGAAACCAGCCCAGCGTTAAAACAGCGCAGGGGTTGTGTTGGCCTGTTGCTTCATGTGCCAGTAAGACATGAAACATGATTCAGAAAGTCCAGTTTGACAAACAGATCTGGTAGTTTGAAGGCTTATCAAAAACACCATACGGCTGTTTAAAACACTTTTTCAACTCTGGAAGTTATCATGATGACAGATATTTTATCTTTGGTTCCCATTCACTTCCATTCTATGCAAATAAAACATCAGCTTCTGGTGACAAAGCAAAGTTGCTCTGTTTTGCATGCAGTTCAACTCAACGCAGCCTCAACCAACAGCAAAGATGTGTGTGTGGGTGACCCCACTTGGCTGTGAGCATGACACACCTGCATTGGTGCATGTGTGATCGTACTCCTAACCTGGCTCAACCCTTGTTGGACAAGAGCCTTTTCTGTGTTGCCGTCCCTGTTGCACTCCAGACTGGCTCTGTTCAGATGAACGAGGTCTGTGTTTCGTCATGCAGGGTTACTGTCCGTCTGAACATGGCCTCGTGCACAGCAGTTAGCAAAATGCTAACATCAAAATGCTAACACACTGATGTTTTGCAGGTGTAAAGTTGACCCTGTTCACGTAGTTTAGTCAGAGGCTCACCAAAGTTAGTAGGATCCATCCTCTGGGGCCCTTGAATGTCTCCACCAAATTTCCAGCACATCCAAAGTGGTTGACCAACCAATGACCAACCAAGTGACATGGCCAATCACAGAGGGATGCTGTGTTGCTGAAAAAAACAGCAAAGTGAAAAGAATAAAAAATAAATCAACAGCAATGCTCCTGATTCAGTGTCACTGTACTGACTGTCATAGACATCTTTCCATCTTTTTCCCCTTTGCACTGAGCATGAGATCTGCTTGTGTAATCTGCCATGCTGGCAAACAGGAATCAGATGTTGTGTTGATATTCACAAACTGGCACACGACCGAGTGCGGACTGACATTAGATTAGCTGCTTTCAGGCATTCATTGCTCTTCCTAGGTCGATAAACACACAGCCCGCTGTGTTTGTCAGAGAGGCTAAGTACAAAGCTGACCTTCCCACAGACCCAATTACCTTGCCACTGTGGAAGCTGCACGGTAATTGCCGCACACACTCTCCTTTATTTCTCATTTGGTCATGTGGCTGTGGTGGACCTACGTCACGCTGTTTCCTGTGTCTTCTTTGTGCTCCACATTGAAAACAGACTTGAAGGATTGTTATGTGCATCACTTAACCTCATAACTGCCAGTTGAGTTTATAAAGATCTGTCTGTTATCGGAATAAACACGCTGCTGCTGGAGCAGAGGGTTCACGCAAGAGCTTATTCAACTTTACAAACATCTGTTTTGGCTCATCTCTTCTCAGAATTCTTCACAGTGAACTCTGACCTCAGAAACGTCCTCAATAGTAGGACCCTACCTGTGTCTGCTTGGATTGTAAACAAGAGCTCAGTGTCTTGGAGGGGTCTGGTGATTGCGAGTGGGTGGGTGGAGATGAGGATATTTTTCCATCCTAAATTGACACCTGTCACCTTCGTCTGCTGGTCATGACATTTCTAAAACTTCTGTGCATTTGCTTATTAGGGACAAATGTAGCTTAAATATTGAAAATCTGTGACACAGAAAGATAATGATACTTGCATGCACCCAAATCTCATAATGCTCATATGCTCATTCGCTTTCTTGCAGGTTGATGAGAAGATCAATATCGCTCTCATGATTATACGCAACATAATATTGAAACACTCCATTGTTGTTAAACGTGGAGATAGGTGCCAGCCTATTTCTTGACTTCTTATTCTGTGTTTGTTCAGATTAAACTAATAAGATAGAATTAATTAATTAGAGAGCTTTAGAGGTGCTAGTACATGGATTTTGATACCAGGCTTGTTTCATGACTTTATGCTAAGCTTACTGTCCCCTGGCTGTGACCTCACTTTACAGACAGCAGAGCTCCTCTGACTCTTGGCAACAATGAGAACAAGTGCATTTCCCAAAATGTCAAATTGTCCCTTTAATGAGCATGTTGGCCTCCGTTTGACTGTTTGCACATAGTCAATTTGTGGCTGCTCTCGACTCTTTCCCACTTAAATAATCTTCTTAGGAGGTGAACTTGGTGAACCTTGATCGTAATGCTATTAGCTCCATCACTCAGTTAGAGTTTGATTTATATCGGGGCTTTAACTGAAGCTTTTAAGGGTTCATGATTTTCACAATTTTGTCTAAAGTCAAATCCCATCAGAGGGAAGCATCCCGCTAATGCAGAATAAATTTAAAAATAGTAAACACAGCAGACATGGTGGGAAGTGCTTTTTTTCATTAAACAGTCAACATTTACTCACCTTATTTCATGCATGTTGAAATATGAAAGTAAATTTCCACTATGAATAATGTGGGAATTGGTTCACATGTTGGCAGTCTTGTGTCCTGACATGTGTTGTTATGTCATTTACAAGAGGGAGGAGCTTTAACGTCATGAGGAAGTTTCCTGAAATGTTCAGCAGCAGATGAATTACACAGAAGAACATGTGGTAAACAACACACAGTCTCTTATGGGACATGCTCTCAGAAAGTGTGAATGTGTTTTGTTGATGTTTTAAAAAATTCTCAAACAGCCTTTGTAACTTTTTGATGAAGCAGCCTCTCTGTCTATCTATTTCAGCCCACACTGGGTGGATGAGAGGGAAACACCCTAAACATCCAGACAACCACATCCGATCCCATCCCATCACATACCTACGTTCATGCCTTCGGCAATAACGTGTCTCCAGTCCATCTGATTTACATGTCTTGAAACTGTAGGAGGAACCCAGCAGGCCCAGGGGTGAACTGAGGTGAGAAAAAAAAGTCAAACTATATCTCCCCAAGGTCGACGCCATTCTTCCTGGAAATTTAAATAATGGCAAACACATGTGTCTTTACCTCACCGAGGTGAGTCATCATTATTTGCTGCATGGTTCTCGACTCCCTGCTGTCTTTTAAATGGCGTCGTGTAATGAAATAACGCGGACCAGATGCTGACATAACAGGACCAGTGAGTTATGTTCTCACATCTCACACCCGTGTTTTAATATTACCTATAATCAGATTGAGTGTTTATGATGCCTGACAAGAGGCTATTTTCAACAAGTGGACACAAAGGTTTATTTGTGGTAGCAGCCTATTTTTCCATCGTGCTGGGCCAACTGAAATGAAAATGAGCTGAAGCCCTTACAGCACTTCAGAGCGAGCGTTTGGATGGAGACCACTCAGCTGTGCAGGGGTTTGTTCCCTCGGTGCCCTGGTAGCCATGACTGCAGCTCTTTGTTTTTACATCGCTCTCTCAAGTTCAAGCATCGTTGGCAGTTCTTATTAATCACCACTCGCACAGCAAATATGTTTTTAAACGAGCGTGCTGACTCATTTCTGCCGGTGAAGTGGGTGCCCAGATGAGCCAGATCCACAGAGCTCCACCTCTTTTGTGCCACATTATGTTTCCACCATACTGACATTTAACGCAGGCCACCTAAACTGATCCACACTTTACAGACACTCATGGAAAAAAAGGCCTGGTTTTTGCCTCTCCCATGCCAGCTCATCCAGGTGTGGGACATGTCTGTGTTTACAATATGGACCGTAAAACTTTATGATCCTGATTGTAAAGAGAAATGAAATAAAACTTGATCGTCTTGTTTTTCCTTTTGTGTAAACACATTATGGTTATTTCTGGCCAGACGGCACGGAATGGTTAATTCTAAACCTGCAAATGAAGATTATACCTCTGTCTTCAAACAAATAAAAAAGACATTACAGTCAAGTGAACAGTCACCCTGTCACAGAAACTGGTTGGGCTACGGCTGCAATTTTAAGGCAGGTCTTGTTTTGCTTCTGGGCTGCTGTTTTTATTCACATATGTTTTTATGCCTCCATGTTGGTGCCAGGCGTGGGCATTATATTCTGTCCGTCTGTCCCATTCTTGTGGACACGATATCTCAGACATTGAGAAAATTTCTTAAGATTTGGTACATCCACTTGGACTTGAGTGGATTTTAGTGGTCAAAAGTCAAAGGTCAAGGTCATTGTGATCTCACGTCAGTCTCATTCTCATGCATGGAACATCTCAAGAAAACCTGAAGAGAATATCATTACATCTGACGCAAACATCCACTGGGACTCAAGGATGAACTGATTACAATTTGGTGGTCAAAGGTCAAAGGTCAAAGCTACTATGACCACACAAAACACCTATTGGGCCCTAACTCATAGACTAATTGTGACAAACTTAAACACAAATTCCTAATAGGATAACGTGACAAAGTGATTTTATATCCAAAGGTCAAAGGTCAACTTCACTGTGACATCATACTGTTCTGCAAAAACACTTTTCTGGCCATTATTCAGCACCTTAACATGACTGTGACCATGTTTCACATTCAGATCACATTCACAGGTCAGATACTGAATTGGTGACACTAATCTTGGTGCCCGCCTTGAAACCGTGGTGATTGATGCTCTCTATCAGTCCTCTGTACCCTTTTCTAAGCGAAGACAGCAAACAAAGTTTCTCACTGGGAATTATTCACTGAAATCATACATGTCAACATAGTGAGAACTTCCATTCAGCCAAAAAATACACTTTTTATTAAATTCCCTCAAAGTACATATACTGTTTTATTTGAGCCTGGACAGACATGGATGTAAACTGCAACTTGACTGGTTGGTGGAGGTTCTAGTTTTATACAGTGAGTTGGATGGAGACTTTATTTAAAGGTGAGAAACAACACTACAGCATTGTATTTGTATCTGTATCTTTTGGTGTTTTTTAGTGGGGAATTTTGACATTTATTCTGGTAGTGGATGGGGAAGAGATAACAGGAAATGAAAGTAGTAAGAAAGAGAGGATGACTGACATAAAGGCAATGAAAGTCCCTTGGATTTGATTCAGGGGGTTTATATTGCTGTTTTATGTTCAGCCATCAGAGACCATGATAGAATTTACATAGAAACATTTACATTTACATAAACAGTATTTCTAATGTAGCAGATACATTTTAAATAAAAATGGTCCTCCTTAAGATCTTTTCAGCCGTGTCCTGCAGGATTTTCTTTGTTTCTTTAAGTGGTTGTCAAGAGCCTCCAGCAGCTTATCCGTTTCATAGTTGGGTTTGGCAGCCAGTTTCTTGTTCTTTGGCCAGAGGAAACTCCAGCAGCCTAAAAATAGGCCAGTAAAGTTGAACTCCATTCATGCAGATTTCAAGGAAGTTAATTTACCTTTAAATGCTATTTTCTTTACTGTAAGTCAACAGTGGAAAAACACAGAAGAAAGCGTTGAAACTTGAACTGTGTGATTAAATGTTATTACCTACTGATTCTTCATAATCGCAGTGTAAAGCCGCCTTCAATACCTCAAAATCTCATTTATCTCGTTTATTCTTCACTTGATGACCTGAAATAAAGACTTTATTATTCAATTTTCATCTTGTAATGACAGTGTGTGCCAATATGAACGACATAGGATTATCAAGTAAATAAAGAGGAGTCTTTCACACACTGCCGTTACTGAACTGTGAGTGGTGGGTGAATGGAAAGTACATTTACTCAAGTTCTGGTACAATTATGAGGTATTAGTTTTTTATGGTACTTTACACTTTACATTTGACTCTATTACATTTTGAAGGCAACTATTATACATTTTACTATATCAATATAGATTGTGCTTTACTTAGTATTATATAAAGTAGATGAAATTCGCCCCACATTTACCAACTGAAAAAATGTGTGACTCATACACATTAATGTAACGCTAATTATAATCCAGTGATATAATCTATATTAAGGCCATTCTACATAATGAGTACTTTCACTTTTGTTTTCTCCACATACCTGGAGGTCAGCAGTTTTCTCTTAAGTTTTTTTTTTAATGCTAATACTTATATACTTTAACTTAATTAAGATTTGAATGCAGTAAGACAGAGTACTTCTACACTGCGGTATTGCTACTTTTATTGAAGTAAAATATCTGAATACTTCTTCAACCACCGGGTGTGTGTGTAGTGAGATTTCTTCGAAGTAAAAAATGTAATTTTTTGAGTAACAAAGATGACAGACATCTAGTCATTAGATGCATCACAGCTAAAACAAGGAGGAAGTATCTCGATATAGTGTCTCATTATGTAATTATGGCTAAAAAAAGATGAAAAAGAGCAGGAAATGAGCTAAAAGTCCAGTCACGCTCTGACTGCCATGAAATTCAATATGATTCAACAGTAGTTTACTTATTTCAAAGTTCTTTTGTCCACCATCTGTCGACAGTTACACACTTCACACAAAAATGCACAGCTTAGCTTCACAATTGACTAATTTTCCTTCCTGTATTTGATCAGAGCAGGAACTCTGTGTTGTTACTTTAATCTTGAACAGTTTTTACATTTTGTGTATTTCTCATGTTGATCCAAGTTGCTGTTGCCACAGAAACTATTTTCCTCCAGGCATCACATAAATCATTCATTTCAATCCTGATAGCGTCTCTTTGTTTCTCTGTGATTATTTGTTTGTATTTTCATTTATCTCTAAAATCTGAGACTACACCCTCCTGATAACACAATTTCATAAGTTACATAAAAACAAAACGTTCAATCCACCCACACGCAGCCGTGCCTGATCAGGTCCCTACATGCTTCTCTTCTCTTTCCGAAGGATACTCTGACATTTGATAGATTTAGTTAGGTGTGAATCATGAACATCTGCCCAAACAGAATGCTGTACACAACCTGAAAATAGTACTTGCATATATATATGTGTAACGTCAGCTGGCACAGCAAAGAGTAAGTGACAATTAAAAGTCAAGCCCATCTGTTTGCTGAACCCAAAAACAAATCAGTGTTTCTTCAATTAATCTCTATTACTGCATGTCCATGTTCCGATGAGGCCTCATTACACATGACCTCTGGGTGAACATGACAGAGGCAAAGAGGGATGGAGTGGAGCGATAGCGTCTGAGCGCTGTTAATGACTTGGCTCTTGCCTCTTTAGCGGCTCAATGTTTGAACAGGAGTCGGCCGTTGTGGCGGGAGGGCGTGGGAGGGGGGACGGCGGTGAGGAGGTGGAGATGATGGGTGGCAGGAGGGGGCTGATTTAACAAAGGGAGGGGAGGCTGCCGTGACTCACAGGCTGTGAGCGGCTGCTATGTGGTAGTAAACAAAGCTGCCTGCGGAGGCGCTCAGTAGGCGGCTGCTGTCTTCACGGTGACTGTCCGTCACACTGAGGTGCCTCATGGCAAAATGATCCATTTTTTTTTGGACACACACGCACACAAACAATATGTCACACCCTAAAAAAATAAAGGAATAGTTTTGGGAAACAGGCTTATTCACTTCCTTACTTGTGAGTTAGATGAGAAGATTAATATAACCAATGTAGAACCATTGCTTCATTCCTTTAGGTTATGAATACTGTTTGTGTGTGTGTATGTCAGAAACATCAAATCTCCTTGTACTTCTTGTACTTACACAGCATATATATATATACACACACACACAGGCCTCTTTATTTGTATGTGTGAGTGTGTGTGTGTGTATACTACAATCAAATCTTGTCCAACATAACTGCTCTGCCATAAATTCTACTTTTACAAAGCTTATAATCTTAAGAAAAGTAGCTAATAATTGTGCTTCATGTTCATTATTGAGATAGGAGGTGGTGGTGTTGAGTGCATTATATTGAAAGGTGTTTCTAATATTTTGCTCCTCTCTTGTATGTAAATCTTGAATTTAGGGCAGAGCTGTTGTGCTGGATCACATTAGATTATGAACCTAATGACGTCAGTGTATAGATCCTGCAGATTTGTTTCATTTAGTGGCTTGGCAGGTTTCTGAACTACGCCTAGTTTGTGCCATAGTTTTGAAGTTGAAGTAGCTTTGTACATCTTTTACAGGTTGCATATTGTGACCTGTCTGACCTGTGTCTCCTGTTTGTTAGTGCACAGCGATGACCAAACTAGCCGTCATCTAAATTCAAGACTTACTGTAAAACCTCACCCTTTAGTCTTTCTCCATAGGTCAAAAACAGATTCTTGTAGGAATAAAAGCACAAGAACTGACACACTCACATGTACACGCTTGCATCATATCTTCCACTCGCTGTCACACCAGAGAAATCCTGTCACCTACTTGCGAAGTGGAAGCACTGAGGCCACCGATTAGTTCGCAGCTATGACAGCACACATGAGCAAGTCTTTTTCTTCCTTCCTACTACATTTTTCCTGACCTCAGTAACCGCAGACACCTTCTCCACACGTGAAGTTTCCATGGAACAAAACAGTAAGCTTGTGTCACTGGAAATTGACTGGGAATAACTTTTTATTCAATGCATTTATTTTTACATACAGTACTTCAGATTAAAAAAAAAAAAAAAAAGACATGAAATACAAACCAGATTCACCAAACGGTTGCACAGCAAACATTCACATAATAAAATAACTTTAAATAAATAAGAAATAAATAAACATTAGTGCTACGGAGTTTCTCCGTGTGGTAGTTCTGTTGTGTGAAAGCGACTCATTATTATCTCAGCATTTTATAACTGATGCCGTTCGTGCAGCTCTGTAGCTCAGTCAGTGTCTCTTCTCACAGCTTCACGTGTCCTTTAGCGTCCAGCTCGGACTCCCATCTGTACGCAACCTCCGGTCTCCAAAAATAACTCCACAACCTGGCACCGAACTCCTTGGGCTGAGGTATTTGTTCCGTGTGAACCTTTCCAGTCTCCACTGTGCGTCAATAACCTTATCTCCCCTATTTGAAAGGAGTGATCGCATCACGTCTGCTGCTTGCAGGACAGTTTTTTTTTTAAATGAAGTTCGTTAGCCTCTCTTGGCCTTTCTGCTGACCTCCAGGTATGTGGAGGACTTGAGGAAGCGAGGGTAGCAGTCCTTCTCCATCAGGGTGTAGATCTTGGCTTGGGCCACTTCGAAGCAGGACTGTCTGGGGTGCTCCATGTTCTCCTTTGTGATGGCTTTGGTCAGGTGGTCAAGATTCACCTGTAGGGCAACAGAAGTGGTGATTATCAGCGCTTCGCAGCAAGATACAAGAAGAACAGCAGAGTGAATCCTGTATTGTCTATTGAGGTTGTTTGATATTTACCTCTCGTGGTGCATCAGAGCTGATGAACTCGTCGTAGATTTTCTTGGCTTTGGTGGCCAGTTTTGAGGGTTTACTCGTCTGGTAGTCCTCGCAAGCCAAGTAGAAGGCGATGTTTTCCTCACTGAACTCTGAGACCAGGAATGCTCTGAACAGACAAAGTCCATCTGGAAACAGGAGAGAGAGACAGCAGAGAGTTAACATCTGATGGTCATCTCAAAACACGTGGAACAATCAATACGTTTGCTTCAGGTCTGGAGGACTTACTTGGACTGGACAACAGGTTGTCGAAAGACTCTTTCCATTTCAAAGGCTCATCGAGGCTTAATCTGCATAAAAACATAAAAACATTATTAGGAAAAGTTCTGAAAATCACATCAATGTGATCAACTTTAATTTGACTTTACGTACTGATAAAGAGCATTTGAATGTCTTACCTGAGTTTGTCGTTTTTCTTCGACTGGCCAGCGATGCTGTGATCTGACTTTTGTAATAAATTTCCAAACAAAGCTTTCAGCTCCTTCGCCCTGCGAAGACAAAGAAAGAGAAAATGTTACACATGGAATTTAAAGGTAATTACATCCAGCTGTCGGTTCTAAAAGTGTAAGAATAATCACTGCAAAAATGCCAGAAAAACCCTGATGGATCTCACCTCTCCAGGCAGGTGATGGGCAGTGAGTCGAGTCCTCTGCACATGATGAGATGTTTTCCTGCTCCCTAATGAATATTTCCAAAGTGTGCAGTGTCTCACAGGGCTGTCTTCCTTGCTTGTAAATGAGTCTCAGCTGGTCTGCCGTCTGTGTGGGGAGAGTGACTCTTTATAGGGTAGTCCACTCTGTGACATCACACCTCTCAGCCAATGAGAGGAGACGAGTGGGAGGATGAGGAGACTCCTCGAGTCTGATTTTCCTTCAGACGACTTTTTCACTGCTGAACAACATGTGTGATGGTTACGGTGACTGATTTACTTCATAACTCTTAAATGACTTGGTGCTCAGTCAGGGTGTGTGTCTGTGTGTGTGTGTGTGTGTGTGCGTGTGAAGTGTTGGGCAGGGTTTGTGTGTGTATGTATATTTCATCACTTGTGAGGAGAATCAGACGTTCCCATCAAGGACAAAAAAATTCCCCTGAAGTGTCGACAGTCCTTTTGGGTCAAGAAGCCCTCATATCTTTTTGTCGGTGAATTCCAAAATGACCCAGATGAGCAGATCTGGACCGTAATCAGGTCCTTTACTGAAGTATAAGTAACATAACACAATGTTCTCTTACTGTTAAATACTACTGTCGCTGTCTAGTGAAACCCATGTATCTCCAAAACATCAGCTTTTCATGAGCTTGGAAATACAGCCTTGTTTTCTGACAATGCAGTTTCCAGCAGATCCAATTGGTTAAATCTATTATTTAGCTTAAGAGTCAGAACATTTTCTCAACCCATGAAGCAAGACTTAATTCTTCATTTTTTATGAAAAATGCAACAACAACAAATTTAGATATTCATTGTTTTCACTGGACTCGCTGTCCAGTGAGGTAAAAGCATTATCAGGAATAATATCTAAAACATAAAAAAACTATATCTTTACATCATATCTTAAAAGTTGCTCATATGTTTTGTATGTCAGTTATTAATCTGGAAATGAACTTCTGACTATGTCTGTCAACAGACCAGAAAGTACCATATTTACCACTAAAGTGCAAGTAAAAAGTAACAGGAAATGGAAATACTCAAGTAAAGTAAAAAGTCCCTGCACTTTGTACAGTTTGTACTCAAATTATATGAGGTCCCCAAATGTAACAAACCAATAGCAAAAAGGACATTTAGGACAGTATTTGAGTAAATGTAACTAATTACCTTCCAGAAACCACTGCACACCAGTGGCATTTTCTAACAATTGAAACTATTTGGTTATGGTTGACAGGAATCATGTCTGAGTGATGGTGGGAAACAGAAAACAAACGCACATCAGAATCAGGTTTACTGATGTAGGTTTTTACATGAGGTGCCTTGATACTGTGGTACAACAAAAGTAAGAAAAAAAGAATTACAAATATAGCACAGAAATTTAAAGTAAAAAATGTGTAAAATACATTTACTTTATAGTAAATGTATTTTGCATTTGCACAATATTGATTAAGTAATGTGCAAATATTGACAGCATAAAGAAAATCTGCAGTGTGCAAATATTATAATCTGAAGACTGCACATTAATGTAGTGCACATGGGACGGGATGAGAGTCGGTGTCAGTGGGGGCCCGGGGAAACTGTTGTTGTGGCGTGAGGTTTTGGTCTTGATGCCCCACAGCCTTTTTGCCTGAGGGGAGTGTTTTTGCCTCTGCGGTGGATCTGTGTGACCCCCGAGCCCGGGGGCACACAGATCATGGAGGAGGGGGCAGACTATGAATGATGAGCTGCAGTCTGGTCCAACAGTGTACCGGATTATCCAGTGTTGCTGAAGTTGCTTTTATACTTTTTTACGACTTCAAAAATACAGTATAAGCTATATTAACATAAATGCAGCATGTTTCTTTAACAGCCCTGAAAACCTATATTCTCAATCAGCTTCTTACTATGATCAATAGGTTCTTATGTGTACACACTTTTTTCCTGATTATTTCACATTAGAGATTAATCTCAGTGTTCTTCTAACTGCTTTGAAGTGGGTGGGTGTTACCTTACATTACATTGTCAATCAAATCTGATTATTGACTTGGGTGGATGAGATTAGCTTTTTGAGTGTTAAAATCGTTGATGGGAAGATGGGTTTTTTTTTCTGAACTTTAACTTTACTGGTTGATTATTTCCTCAAGATTATTTATTGTTAGACAGAAATACTTGTAATTTAAAAAGTTTTGGGGTCTTTGCTGGAGTTTACAAAGTGCAAAACAAGATATCAAATGAAAAGAGGCAAAAGAGTAGAAAACTGGAACACCATTAAAAAAAACCAAACAGAAGCAGTAAAATAGGAAATAAAGCACAGGAAGTGATTATAGTAATGCAAAACAACTATTCATTAGATTTCCCCAAACAGCTCACACAATATAATAATAACTTTTATTGTGAAACCCAAAAGACCCATAATTACTTTTATTTTTTAAAATTATCTCTCATTATCTTCAATATTTTTCTCAATGGAGAGAATGGAGAAATCATTCATGGTCCATTTAATGAAGGTCCTCACAGGCACAGTAAAAAAAAAAAAAGCTTGTTTATACTGCATGTGTCATAATGAAGAGTTTGCACAATCCCTGTCTGGTCAATCATTGTTGTCTGTCTTTTTTCTGTCAAGGCATGACCAAGCAAAGATAATTGTGCCTATACATAGCCTCGGGGTCGAGAAAACTATTGTTCATTGAATTACAAAAATCTATATTTAGACTGGACAGAGAGCCAACTAACAGTAAACTTTGCTAATGGGTTATTTCTCAATGAGTTGACAGGGAAATGCCCAGGAAATGGAAAAGCAGGCAGCCGGATGAAAACGCAGAGGCCTCATTGAAAGTGTCTGAGTTAGTTTCCTCTGCTGACAGCCCCGAACAATACTTTCCCTCCGACCGGCTGCTTTGTCTGACACAGCTCAGAGAGTCAATGCTGGGTCACTCCAGCCTGAAATAATGAGCCGATCGTCTGCTTCTTCTATTGAAGCACACTCTCGTGTGTCTAACGGGAACTTTCTGTGCTCAAAAGTGGGGCACACAGCAGTGTGGGTTAAGTGGATTCTGTGAGGAAGAAGAACCAGTGAGGCATTGTGAGGAAGTGGCATTAATTTGGTTTCAAGTGGAAAGGTGAAGATCAAATTTTAGAGTTCTCCTCACACTGTAAGGTTTGTTGATAGAAGGCAATTTAAGGAGAAAATACAACACTGCCATTATGGGGAAAGAAACTATATTTAACATAGGTTGACTACAAGAACAACCATTAATTACTTCTTAAAAACACATTATGATTCTTGAGCATTTCTACAATAAGAGAGAATTCCAATTGATAAAACTCTTAAAGACATAAAAAGACAATGATTTTTCCATTCCATCAAAACATCTGTATTTAAATCCATGTTGCAATTCAAAATAAAATGATGACTATCATATAATGCAGTCAAACAATAACTAATTCTCATCAAAACAAAGTGTACAATGATCGTTTCCTCAGGATCAGCCAACTAGCAACAAGACAAAATGTGCAATTTACTCAGAGGTCAGTATTCGAAATGATGTCAAGTAAGAATGACTTTCAGTGTATTTATTGAATATGCTGTATTACTGTAAATAAAGGTAATCTAGTCTAACTTTACATTACAGTAAATCCTACATTTTTACAATGCAAAATGATAATCACTGTACTACATCTGTTTTTCTGTACTGTATCGACACAAAACATTAGATATTTAATCAATTTTAACTTTAAGCATTTAACTAAATGCTGGATGATGCATCATATGAAACAGGGACATACACCTTAAATATGTGTATGTGTAGTACTGGATGTGATTATACTGTGAATTGAAATCATTTGGGTGGATTTGCTTCCAGTCAAAGGAATTTTTTCTTTGTGTCTTTTTATTTGTTTCTTGCGCTGGTTGAAATAAAGTTAAAGGTGCACATTTACTAAGGGACCTGCTGAGATGATGCAGTCATGTTCAAACTGTATTGAGAAAAGACTTTTGTGACGAGACTTGCGGTAGGACTTTGTTTTGGTTTTGTCTGAGCTTTGGCAAGCACAAATGAAAATTCAAGCAGTGGAAAAAAACTGAGATTGCAGCTCAGTATCACAATAAAGTGTGTAACAGAACAATTGCCCTGCATACATTTTACCTTATATATATATTGGTTCACAGCTTGTCAACACTATATTATGTTTGGATGAAAAAATTACATGATATATCAAGAATAAGAAAAAAGGAAAACAACATGTGACTTAATTTTCTTTTTCAGAAACACAAATGAAAGCTGAAGAGCCTGTGCTATAGAAAGTTGAAGTGAAAGACGACCTTCAGCCACTTTGCTTTGTCAGACGTATGGTGAGTAGGGTGAAGTTCAGAGCCTGAAGAGTGGACAGTCTATTTTCACTCTTGGGTCACTGTTTTTCAGGACATTGTGCCTTGAACATGTTCCAGTCCCGGGCCGGTCGAGCCTTCTTTCTTGAACATGCTTGACATGTTGTAAACATGTTTTCATTGGCAGTTGATCATCACAAGTTTTATACCAGACACAAAGCGAGATCCGGACGTGTTTCTTCCAAAACATGTTCTTTCTCATTCATATCGCAGTCACGTTCTTTCCATTTACGGATGCAGTGTTTGATCATTGCAGATATTGGATAACATGAGATTTAACACTTGGCCCCTTATTAATGTACATGTATTTTGCACAATGCAATGTGAAGACATTTGCATTTAATTTACAATAATGCTGGGTCCAAAATAAATGCCTTTTGTCTCAATAAATAGTTCATAATTGCTGCTTCACATCTCATTCAACTGCAAATGTTTGCTGCTGACACACTTTCATTTAAAACCTTACCCACTAACCTGAAGATTACACAATTAGACACTATTAGCCATCGAGTTACTGCTTTTCATACACAGACATAACTCCTGCCTGTGTGATTCTCCCTCAGTGAGACAAGGATATATAATTGATGTTATATCACCAGAAAATTCAGTGTTATCCAACAGCAGAATATGACCCTCGTGTGTGTCCAACCCTATTGTATCCTTTGACACAAACACAATGACAACCTGATCAACAAGTATTTTACTGTCTACATTTTGTATGTGTCATTATTGTCATTATTGATTCAGTTACAATCTAGGTTAGTCAACAAAGGCGTGAGTAAGACAGACACAAGGCTACAGCAATCAAACAACACACACACACACACACACACACACACACAATATTACATGAAAAACTTATTAGTCTCTTTGAAAATGGCACAAAGAAGTCAGCCCACAGCCCATGTTGAGATATTATTCACATTATGAACATTTAGGTAATAAATCATTGTCAAAAACTGGGTCAGGTGGGTGAGGGTTAGGGTTTACTTCTTGACTATGGCAGGTCCACAGATTCATTTGGTTTTGAACCCTAACGCACTTTCTGCCTCACACACTTCTGCGCTGCCCAGAAACAGACTGTTTTTGCAGTTTGACGCTTTGAAGCACAAAGAGGACAGTGTTTACTGAACTTTGTGCAGGAAAACATCAGCTGAGAGAGCAAATTTAGCTCCATCATTAAGAAGGTTCTCATACACGTCTGCTTGAGCTTAAACGTGTCGAATCAATCTCCCTTCAGTCAGTTTAGAACTAAAAAGCCTTATTGGCTTTGTTGATTATCTATAATAGGACCTACTGTAAACGTATTCTAACTTGATTAATGTCACATTATTATTGCTCATTTTAATTGTAAAATCATTATCTCAGACTGGGGACTGACACTGCTTCCTGCCCCACTCTGGCTGTGCTGGGTTTCATCAGTCACTGTTTCTGGAAGGCTCTTTCGCAAGCGGGAAGTACACAGTAACATGGAATTCCCAGATAGTCTGTCCATTTCCCAGCTGATGTGACCCCAGCCTCTATCTGGAAGACATCCAACAACAACTGCTTCCTCCTTTTCCCCACCTCTCCTCCTCCCTCCCCTCCTCCACTGAGCCTCACATGTTTTTATTTTGAGCAGCATAATTCAGAGCGATAATAGAGAACAGCGTAAACACAGAGCATTTAATGGTTCGGGCAGTATCTTTTTCAGCATTATGTTCAGGCTGCAGACACAGTTCGAGTGGCACCATCTGGCAGTGGACAGAGAAGCCGTGATCTACATATTCACTCAGCTACCTATCTGACAGAGCAGGTGGAGGCTCGCCTAATGCATCCCAACGAAGAAGCCCTGCCAATGGCCACCAGTGCTGCACATGATCCTATTTATATATTATCAAATGTCAACTGGCCATCGAACATCTGGAGATGCAGCAGCCAGGATGATAAATCAATGTTAACTAGCCTCAGCTTCAGTGGAATATCAATGACTGCACATGAAAAAGAAGATCCAGTGTATCCAGTGCTTCTGGATACACCCATCTGTCTCTGTAGATTTCTCTACCTGTGATGTATTTTTAATTCTGACACACTGGCTTTTATAAATACATGCACGACTTGTTTTTCACCCATCTGGTATCTGAGCTGCACAAGTTTGCTCTCATAATTTGGAGGAAAAAACAAAAAAATCATGTCGACAGATTCATACGCAAATCGACTCCCGTAGCTCAGCTCGGTTATAACTGCACCTTCCTCCATGATCGCGCACGGCGCCTTCTTGTCACACTGCGAACACGTTTGGTAAGATATTTAGAGCTTCTCAGAATAATTACAGAGGGCAGCCAGGGAAAAGAAAGTGGTTTCATTTTTCCAAAGAATACCCTGCAGGAGGCTAATAAGTTTGCACCCGCTAGCACCGAAACAAATAGGCCCCGCGGCAAGGCCAGTGATGCACCAGCAGGACGTTGGTAGACGCATGGCTAATTGGGTACATTGCCAGAAATCCAGCAGCAGGCAAGGAAGAATCTGTTTTATAGGAAATAATCAGGAACACTGTACACCACTAATGTGTCTTCTCTTATTCTGTAATACGGCCGCCTTGCGAGACAATAGGCCGTGTGGGAACAGGAGGTTAATGAGGTGCCAGTAAACAAGGCAGAAATGTCACATCAGTGTGACGAGGGCACCGGTGTCTTTCTCATATATATCATTTATTAAATTCAGTCACATTGGCAGCACGTCACCATGTTCTTTTCGAGGAACAAAGGACAGCAACAAATAAAACTTTTTAAAAAAAAAGTAATAACAAATTCAAGGCTAGAAATATAATGTTAATTATTAAGGAGTTAAACATAAGGAATGGCAATGGAAAGAATTCACTTGATTCATAAGTTCAAGGTTCATTACTAAGCAATAAAGCCTGAATAATGCATGCTTTACTTTAAACCCTGAAAGGAAGAGGACACAGAGAGTGAAATGTATTAGATCAGCAACATACATCAACAACATGCTCATGTCAGTTTCAACATTAAGCATGTGGGTTTTTTCACTCTTTCCATTACAACAAAGTAAGTAAATGTTTGTCTGCTTTTAAGCACCGAGGCTTTTAGAGAGAGGTGAAGAATAATCTGGGACAGGCCTGTTGAAAGTATCAGGGCAGGCACATCTGTTGAGAGACCTGCCTGCTTGGCAACACTGGAGAGGTGAAATCTTTGCAGAGCTTTTCTCAGAAATGGTGTGTGAATGTGGATCATTAGCAGAAGAACGCCCACAGCCATGCTAGTGGCTCATCCACATATAAGAAATGTTCACAAATGTATTTCTGATGCACATACAATTATGTCTTCTTTTATGTTATAGAAATCCATAAATATATGTATAAAAAAAATTTGTATGAATTTTTTTCCGTTGCAAACGTATTTGTGTGTGGGTGTTTGAGACTCCGTCAGTGTTTGATTCACAAATGCATTTTTCCCCCAAAAAACTGTGGCTGAGCATCAAAATTGCTGGTAAATCTAAAATAGTTTAAATAGTTTCTTTAGAGATGCTGCGTAGAAAGATGGTTTCTTCACTCAGGATGGTTTTGATATTTGAAAAATACTCAGTAAACATAATAAAGCAATAAACTACATGTTTGTGGTGAGCACTGATTTATTTATGACTGTAATTCCAGGGCATCTGCCCATAATCCTGGTGGGATCCAGAATTTTGACGCACTAGCTTTTCCACACCAGTGATCCCTGCCTGCATTTGACAGGAAATGAGCCCACTGCTCATGGATAGTAGTGGGATTGGCCGTCGGGCAGCTTTTGCATGCTGGAGATTCTCAGTCAGACCACATCCACAACAGCTTGCTTCAAGCCTGCGGGGAGTCCAGGAGAAATTCACAGAGAATTAATGTGCAGGATGATTGTTTCTTCGGCTCCTTCACAAAGCTGAGCTGTGAGCGTCGCTGGTGGCAGAGACAAGAGCTCAAAGGGCACGAGGAGTGTGTTAGATCCTTCTCATTGCTATGCAGCACAGAGCTGGATAACAACAAACTGGTGTCTAATTAGCATTACAGCCAAACTGAGGTAGTGATGCACGAGTCGTGAATGGATCGTTCAAAAAGAAAGATTCTTTTTACTGACTTGAATGACAAGTCCTCATCTCTGCTAACTCGTTTCCTGCTACTATCTAGTGTGAACTGCAAAGACGAGGTGTGAGTCACTCACACTACTGTACTCTTGTACTAATGATATTTGTGGAAATGAATCAAGTTAATTACTTTATCAACCTTTGAGAAAAGCAACCACTTTGGCATCTGTTTCAACTCAGTCCTCGCTCTCCCTGCCCTGAGCTGAGCGTCTGACTCAGGTTGCACATATCACTCGCTCACCCACAAGAAACAGCACCGGGCTTCAGAGCAAATATGACATAGTGGTCAAACTTCCTGTGTCCGGCATTGACCAAAAAAAGTATTTTTTCCACACACAATTATGACCAAAGGAGTGGCTGTAAAACACTGGATGCAGCCTTGCAAAATGGCTTGCTTCACAATAAGAATTTGATCCATGTGGTCCAATAACATTTTGAAAGTCTAGAAGTGCTGCATGATTCACTTATTTTATCCCATTCAAGTTAGCTGATGAAGTCTCTGGTGTGCATGCTGAAAAACAGCCTCTTCCAAAACAGGGAAGGTGGCTTTCAGAGCTTCTGTTCCATCTTGGTAGCATTTCAAGGTCTATTTTTGCATTGACAGAGCTTATGTTGTGTTACACATGAATCCCTCCAGAAACTGCTTTGTCCAAAAACAAAGAGAGTAAATAAAGATAGATCTCCTCCTGTATGCGATTGTGAACTTATCAGTATTTGGCTGCAGGATATCAAAGAATTCAAGCTAGAGCCGACAGCAAAGATAATAAAATCTGACCTTTACATGCTTCCTCCTACACCGGCTGCAGATTAAAGCTGAAGTCACAACATTTCACTGTCTGCCTGGCTGATCTTTGGGTTTCCAAGAGACCTGAGTGCATCTGTTGTCTGTAATCAGTTGTTTCAAAGGCACAAACAAAGAAAGACGGCACATCAAGGTTGGGGCATGAGGAATGCAGGCAATTTCTACAGTGTATTATAATGCTGGTAGTTGTAAAGAAAACACTGAATCCTTTCTGCAGCAGTACATTAAGTCTGTGGAAACATTTGTGAAAGCAGAACTCACATAGAGATGTGGAATTTCTCCCTGTCACATTTCCCTCCCTTTACAAACTACAAGAATCCTACCAATGTGCACATAGCTTTTTTTCATTATGTCCTCAGGTGAGTACCAGGAGATGGTGTTTGGTACTCAGCCCAAACATTACAGTGTGGTTTTGATAAACACAATCTTCCTCCGCTTCAGCTTCCTGGACGGTACGTGATGATACAGCTCTCAGTCCCTGTTTGAGCCTCTGATTAACTGTCTCTATCCACAGGCCAACAGCTGGCTTTGGGCCAAATGTCTCTGTGGTTGCCATGACAGAAGAGATCTGCTGAGATTTGAGAATCCCCTCACACACTGCTCGAGGGTAGTGTAAGAGACAATTTAACCACCTCGTTGATGCTGAAGTAACAATCTGGATCACTTGTATTTACTATTTGGACCAAGTCATAGACAGAGGATGCTGCCAAACGTTTTCCTGCGTGCTTTAAGTGCATCCATTCTCTCACAGTGGAGTCTCTGACGTGTTGCAAGGTGACCTCATATTTCTGAAGAATAGTGCACATTGTTGTGCACTTGTAGAACGAAGCGATTAAATGTCTCACAGTAAGGGACCTTGCGATCAGCTGATCTCTCGAGGGTATTAGCTGCGCTTTGAAGGTTCACAAGGGAATCCTCTACTGCAACCAGTTGCTGAAGTTTTGTTAAAATATCCATTGTACATAGCGATGTTGACCAACTTTGTCGTCCAGTCGTCCAAGCCTGCATCATGAAAGAGCTTCAAGAGTTCATCCGTCACGGCCTGCACAGTTTGGTCAGCAACCAATCCACTCAATCCAAGGTAGGTAGGTAAACTCTCTTTTGTCCAGAGCAGCCTCCAAAATTCAGCCAACTGCAAGTTTGCTTTTAACTCTAGTTTGTGCAAAGCTCTGCATTATCCTTGTTCCCCCTTCACATGAATGATATGCACCTCTGGCATTCACTCTTAGTCACTTCCTTAAAGCAAGATCCTCAGAATAGGAAGACATGGGACGTATGTGTTTAGCCTTATGAAATGCTTGGGGAAAAACATTACACAGAGCTTGCTGTTGTTCTTCATTCAACTTGTTCCGCAAGTGAGCAATGGGACTTTTCAACTTGACCAGCTTGTTTTTTCGCAGTAGTTTTGCCACATTCATGAGCTCCTTACTCTTTTTGTATTTATCAAATAATTGATGATTGAAATTCTTTGAGCCTGTATAAAAGGTGAGAGCACATAGTTTGGTTTGTTGTTTCTTTGTAGAAGGTGAAACGTCAAATTAGCACCTTTTCTACATAAGATTCCTTCAGTGGGTCAAATGTGTTGACAGGAAATGCGTGTAGACGCAAAGATTTGAAAAAACTGAACTTAGGCATTTCCAATTTTTTGTCACGTCTGCATACCTGCATACAAGTGCACCCCTTCATATAGAAATACAATATGTGCGCAATTTTCCACACAGAACCTTATAGGATATGAAAAAAATGCTTTGCCCTTTAAACTAGAAATCTTTAATGTGAAAACAAACCACATTGTGTGTCACGTGTCATCGATCAGGCAGGCTTTCGACAACATCTACTAGAGTGTGGATGTCCAAGAAAGGTAAAACAAAGATGAGACCAAATATTGGAAACCACCTGATCTTTAGATTTCAGGAGGAATCTTTTTCATTAAAAAACAAAACAAAAAAATAACATCATCAAAACATTTGTTTTTTTGCTGTTGAAATATAGATGATAATATATTTCCATTACGTAATACTAGTACTATGTACATTTGAACAGTGGACCCTTCGGCCTCCTCGTGTCAGACATCAGACAGCTGACAGCCCGGTGTCCCTTTCTGTTCACCGACCAGCATATATTATTACAGATGCTTTGTTTTCAGCCTATGCAACTTCTCCTTCAGAGTCAGTGTAAAGGGTATTGCATAACATGTTATTTGATCAAATGGAGATTATGCATTGCACTACTTCAGCTGCACTACAATTCAGAGTGTGGACAGTAACCATCAGCAGTAACGTGGAGAGCAGCTATTTTATTCCATTGAAAGATTAGAACATTTGATTCCGCTGGAGCAACACGACGGCAGCTATTCATAGTCTGCAGATGAAAGTAATAAAGTCATCTCCAATCAAATAAGAGCAAGTGGCTGGTAAAGCTCTGGTAATAGCTGAGGGAATAAAAGAAGTTGATATATAAAGCAAAGGAGTTTCAGATGGCCACTTTAATCTTGCTTTGATCACGATCATCAATGAATAACTTGTGTTTCTAGATCATTGTCTTGTGAGCTGTAGACTCTTTTTGACGTCACCGTCTGTTGTTAGAGATGCAACCTCTTCTATAGGAACTCACAAGGCTCAATTTAGAATGTATATAACCTCTGCCTTACATTTCATATATATATACTGAGAACATCATGAATATGCACCTTCATATAAAGTTTTTAATTGCCTAAAAAAAGATGGATATATTCCACTATAAGTGCGTTTGTACTTGTTGACAAATTGTTGTTCAGCACCAACAATGACTCAATGATGACTTCGCCAGCTCGTGGTGTTAAACTCACTGTCTTGTACGAACACAGTTTTGGAAACATGAAGTGCTCACCGAGTTTCAAGACGGTTTAAGTTTCCACGTGCACACACTTTCACCTGATCCGTCCTGGAGCTATAAAAGCTGTGACAAAGCATCAGGGATATTAGAGTGTAAGCTTTCCGGCTGCCCACTCGACCTTTCTTTTACACCTCTGCTCATCTTAGCTGAGAAAATGTGGGGCACAGGAGCAGAGGCGGCTGTGCCAGGGGCTCGTGTAGGACGAGACATTTACAAAGATTGATAAAGGTCATGGATTACTTAATGCTCCCTTAATTATCATCGAGTCTCAGTTTACACGGTCTTATGAATGTAATTAAGATGATAAATGCGCCCAGTTCTCTTCCGTCACTTTGGTTCCTCTCTGAAATCCTCCCACTTGCGTTTGGAAGGTTTAACCTAAAGTAATCCCTTCACGGCTGCGCTCACAGAAAAGCCCCTCCAAATTCTTTGAGACAAAGTGTTTCGCATTAAGAGTGGAGGTGGTGGAAAAGGTAGCTTACTAAGTGAGCATAATGACGGTTTCACGGCTGGAGGAGTGGGAAGCCACGGTACGCACTGTACAACAATAAGTTTAAACACTTTAAAACCTGCTCAAGGATGCTGAATGCCAGCGTGAAACGTCCACCCACATAGCAACGAGTACTCCGCTTCCTAAGACACCCAGTCACACGCTGCCGACTGTATGAAGCCGCAGTGATTCACAGGTAAACTTTGTTTTTCATCACCTGCCAATGATCAAAACTGAATTAATGGAAAAAAAGATTCCAGATAACAAAAACCCACATGAAAGGACAGCAGCCAAGAGTTACTGTGTGAAAGATGCCTATTCTATAAAGTCCTATCAGTGATGCATACAAGTAATATAGCCAGTTAACTGACTGATCAGCTTGAGTTAAGCACTAACATACAGTACTTCTATGTTAGGCTTTAAAAAGTCCCCAGGGTGCTTTGGGGATTTCTGAACCTGTTCAGATGTTTTCCTCTCAGGAAGTTAGGAGAAAAATCTCTCTGACGTTGAGGCCTGTTTTCATGAATAATCAGATTTTTCAATGTAGTTTAGTTTCTGAAGGCTTCAACAGGAAAAGAGTTATGTTAATAAATACCCACCAGATATCTAATGATCTTGTAATGATTTTTAAAGGTAATGTGCTCAATCAGTCAGTAAAGATGTTCATTAATGTCTTTTTAAAGCAAAAGTTAAACATTGCTATAGTTTTATGATAAAACATTGTCAATATCCTTTAGTATTTTCTCTTTGACTTTTTCTGACATTTTAAGATGTTTTCAATGAAAATACGTTCATGAATCATGTAAATCCAGGGTCAAACCGCTGATAAAATTAATCTTAGCACAATGACAGCAATAAACATTGAGCAGTTCACTCTGTTCACCAGGGGCAGGTCAACTTCTGCCCAACGTCTGCGTCCAAACTGAAGAGAAAAGCAATACTAGGTTGTTTGTGTTTGAATTCAAGCTGGTGATCTAGTTGTAGAAAGACTGAACTGCAGATTATGTTGTATGTTATTTCTATATGATCATTTCATATTTAAATGTAAAACATATAATGATGATGAAAGGGTTATTGTTGATCTGAATTTGACCTTAAAATTCTCAAAACATCAATGATGGGACGGGAAGACATAGGTTTCTCCTTTTTATACACTGAGGCTTTTGTTGTGGTTATAAATTTCACATTATCTGTATTAAAGCTTTTAGAGACTGACAGCATTGCTGTTTGGGTGCCTTTCATCATTTCACTGAGAGTGAATGTGACAGCGATGATCAACAAACTTCCCATGTTGCCACATTACAGACTCAGTGGATCCCCTTGTCCCCTTGACAGAGTCATGTGTGGGAATGTTGCGCTCCCCACGGGATGGATACCATGCATCACTGGATGAGACACAACATTTGACACATGGGTGGTAATATTTTCTATCTTAAAGATAAAGCAGTGAGGAAATCACATCCGGCATTTATCAACCCCAAACTCTGGTTTCTCTGAGGGAAGAGGATTCCTGGCTACACGCCTGCTGAAGCCGCTGTGGGTTCATATTCCTCGACCAAAATACATTCCTTATGACCGAGCGCTGCGGGTAAATAACATCCTGAAAATAACCTAAAAGTCAGAGATGCACCTGACATATCAACATTCATCACAAAGTGAAGCTGCAACAAGAGACGACTGTCCTTTCACTCCTGACTGAGATAAGGCCGGTTTGCCCAATTTCCCCAAATGCCATCCTGGTACAAACACGCCTCCGCCCTCAGCAAGTGACACATCAAAACATAAAAGCAAATCCAAAAACTGGTTGTCCTTTCGCTATCTTTGGCTGCAAAGCATCAAAGACGGGCCGGGCTGACAAACACGAGACCTCTTTGTGCAGCTAATTTGACAATATCTTTTCTATCTTCTAGGTTTTGAAGTCAGTAAAAGTCAAACACGTGCCTGTCCTGGTCTTTCTATCTTGAATTGCCCGCTGGGGACAAATGATGTTTTTTGAATTGAATTGAATCTATCTATCTATCTATCTATCTATCTATCTATCTATCTATCTATCTATCATATTTTAGAATTCTCTAAAAATACTCAGAAAATGCCAGCTTAACTAAAAGGTCATTTGTTAAAAGATAGATTTGTCAAATAACTTCCTCCTACTTACAGTGAAGTCTGTAGTAACCTTTACTGTAATGAATAATCCTAGTGGGAAGAGTCAATCAGAGACAAGGATTTACAACTACAGCGCTGTTCTTTTTTTGCAAAAAATATGTGATTTAAGTTTTTTAAAAATGTTGTTTTTAGTTGTCTGAAACCTCTTATCTCTTCCTGTATCTAATCTATTTTATTTATAACTTATATGCATAGGAAGGGAATAATTGGAGATTGGTCGAAATGGAAACAAAAAGAAAACCAAACAGAAGAATTTCACACCACATCGACAGTTCAGAGAGTGAAGATGTGAACTACTTCAATGTAAGCTTTGTTCTTGTTGTTTGAACCCCTGACAGACGTAACATCAAATATTCAATTCAAATGCAAATAACAGTGGAACACAATCCTATTCTGAATTATACATATTGCATCAGTGAATATAATAATATTTGGACAATTGCAAACATTACTCAGAAAGTGTGTGTTCACCCCGTTTCTATACAGCAGTCATTGAGGACGAGGTGGTTCCAATCCTGGGGGCCGGGAGCCTCCGCGGGGGGTCACAACAGTGTGGGGTCATGAACAAAAACATGTTGTTGTTTTTTGGGCTTTTGACTTGATCTTCATCGGGACAGCTGAAGAGAGACAGGAAAGAGGGGAGAGAGAGAGAGACAGGATCACGTTAAGGAAAGGGCACAGGCTGGATGAGCGTTGGTAGCTACATGGTGCTCTGCTACTGGGGCATGTTTCTTTAACAGAAAATCCTACTAATTTTGTTAGAATTTTCCTTTAATAATCCAATTTTATTGTGAAATATTGGACAGTTTTAACTTTTCAAACCTATAATAATTTAAATGAGGCCATTTGAGAAGGAAAAAAATCACTAAATGAATGACTTAGCACATGAAATATTGAAGTAGTGACAAGAAGCCAACTGTAAACTGCTTCATTTTAATGGGACAGAAGCCAAAAAAGTTATGAACACCTGATCTAGCATTTATTCTTAACCAACCTAAAAGAGCTCCCTTTAATTTAAAAGTTTTTTGTTGTAAGAAATGTGATAAAGTGCTTTTAAGTTAGTGGGGATGAATAAAAGCTCAAAATGTCACAGTTTGATAAATATGGCTCCACAGCGACCGTGTGCTTCAGTGTTTTTCCAGCAGATGGCAGCAGAGTCCCGTCTCTGCTCGGTAATCAGCGCCACATCCTGACAGTCCTGCAGCAGCTCTCATTAAAGCATCTTCCATTTCTATAACAACAATCTGCCTGCTCCAGTCAGCCTCTCAAGGTTCAGAAAAGAATGAAAACGAACTGCTGAAGAAAAGAAACAAAGCTCTAATTTTCCATGCGGCCTACTGTTTGTCATTTATACATGAAGACTTAAGCAAATTGCATTCAATCCTGACAGAGGATTGCTTTCAAACTGTGTCTCCACATAGTAAAGAGACGCTCAGCGCAGAGCACAAATGAGCTATTAAATTCAAGGCCTGAGATGCACAGAGCACACTTTGTGTCACCTATAATAGGATTATTTGAGTATGTATGTATGAAAGTTACAGCGTGTGCCTTGAACTCTGCGAATGGAAGTTGTGCATTATTTTAGTTCGCAAACCATTTTCTGCAGATATGAAAGATGAGTAGAAACAGGCAAGATATGTTGTTTTTGTTTTCTTGATCAATTTTCTTACCCTGCAGAAACCCCTGGATAGTCTGTATTGTGTTTGTCTTGCATCTCCCCCCCCAAAGGGCTGCATTATCTTGCATATTTCCATGGCAGACAACAGAAAGAAAAAAAAAGCAACAACTGTAAAATGCTTTCATGTCTTATCCACTGGGTGCAGATGTTGCACGTGTAAGCATATTTTATCATGTAAGCCGGGTGTTTAGCTTTAAATAAATCCAATCATTTCAACTGTGGTTTCTCTTCTCTCTGAATGCACTTGAACAAAAAGCCAAGGTGGATACCAAAGTACACCACCATGAGCAATATTCTAGTATGAATACATTTTTGGAGAGCCACGTTTAATATGTCTTTACTATAAGGTAGCCTCCCTCTAGACCTATTTTGTCTAGCGGGATCAGCGGGTGTGATTGAAGCCTAATGGGAATGGATGATGGCATAAGAGCACCTGTCTGAAGATGATAGCTTAAATCAGTATTCTCTCTTGCAATGAGAAGTGGAAATAGGGGCTGCAGTTAAGGCAATAGTGATGTCTATCCCCTGGTCTGTGAAATGGCTCAATCTCCCCAGCCGCTCCACTGTTTGATTGTTATAAATCTTTTGGAATCACATTATCTTGGCACACTCATTATGGATGATTGTGATTCTGAGGCAGGGAAAGCAGGTTTTATTTTCAAAACTTCTGAGGTGATACTTTACATTTACAGTTTGTGCCGCAAACAAAATGTCACCTTTTCTCAAGTCCTTTATAAACCGTTATATATCGGGCCCGATGTTTTATGCACACGGTTTTGGAGTGAGGGTTATGCAAGCAAGATTAAGGGCCTACAGTCATAGTAGCAGCTCTGTGAGGCTGGGAATGTCAAGTATTTAGTCCTTAAACAAAGTGGAGCAAAGTGCTGGAAAGACTGAGTGACGTCACAGCTAATTAACAGAAATATGTAAAATAAGTAGCCGAGAATGTTAAAGTTTTGAGAACATGCAGTACTGTAATAATGATAACGTTGATTGATGAGACAAAGATAAATTTCCTTCCCGTATACGAAGATCAAGTTTATTCTATTTCATTCTTGAGTGCAGCTTTTTTTGACCTCCTCGATTTTACAATATGCTCACGTTACTACACATTGATCCAATGGTAACTATTTTAAACTACAATCTGAGGCAGAAATCCAAGTAATTTTCTGGAAATGTTAAAGAAAATTAGAGTTACAGCGGGGAAGGGAGAAAAGAAAGAAAAGAGGAAAAATACATCTATGTTCGGTTTTGAGCAAATTCATCAGAGCACTTAAACTAAAAGGGTAATTTCATAAATGGAGATGAAAGGCATTGAAGTGATTTGTCTACCTTCCAAAGAGATTTTGATAGTCTTTTCAGTAAGACGGAGCTATTTGGAACACTGCGCTCTTATAGGACCATTAGCTACAACACAGAAGTCTTTTTCAGCTGCTGACACTGAGTATATCACTAATCTTATCATATTTACATTGCAGTAATGAATGAATTTGTGCTTAGAGCGCAGCACTAAACATAGCAAAATGATTATGGATCACAATGTTTTCATGAAAGATATATCAGTTTGTTAAGAAATCCGGCACGACTAAAGAGGCTTTTATCTTTCATTGCTCACATAAAAAGTAACGCAAGCGAGACGCAGCAATGCGAGACAAGGTATAACACTCACGCCCGTGCTATTGTTCTGGGAGCTTTGTATGTTTTCAGCATACATAATGGACCATTTTAATTAGAAACATTGAATATTTTAAGGAACATGCAAAGTGATTTCAATATTCCTACTGTCCCGCTGACGGGAATTTTAGGCCGCAGGAAAAGCATGTGACATAAGGGCCCCTGTAGTCTGCACGATTTTGTCTTTATGATGAATTGAAAATGTTTCTGAGCTCTACACAGACAGAGGGCTGTTAAATTATTTGTCTCCCTCCACCCATCTTGCAGCACCCCTGCCTGCAGTTCTCAGACTTCTATCATTATAAAATATTTTATCATTGTTGCGGGTCATTAAGCATCTGCCATAGCAGTAATAAAACTTACATATAGTTCACCCCCTTAAGTAATTCACCAAGCCCTCAGTTGCCAAATTAGCATATGGTAACGGCCCTCGCGGAGGCCCAACGCAAATGTGAGCCAGTTAATTGCGACGCAGCTTAAAATGTCAGTTTCTGAGGCCGGAGCGAGATGAAAACTCCGGAGAGTTTTAACGACCACATCGGTGATATAAATGCGTGTTCCCTCAACTCGCTGGGGCGTCTCAGGCTGCCGAGGACAGGCTGCCGAGGACGAACAAGGGCAGCAGGAACGAGGCAGGGCTTAAAGCTAATCGTAATCCCCCCCCCCACCACACACACACTGCATGTTAGCTCTCACTTTACCCAGGAGAGCTCTTATGGCTTATCAAGACAGCAATGAGGACTTAGCCTGCGCTGATCATGTTTAATTAAGAATCGCTACTGAACGCCTTCAATGGACGTAACGTCGCGCTAATAGAGGATAACATGTCTTAAGAGGCCGGGGGTCATTTCGGAAATACCTCTCATGACCGTGATACATAGATGTGAGCTGTTTCTTGATACGGTGATAAGCAGGTTAATCATAAATGCCGCTCATTGATTGCCTTTAATTAAAATAATATGCATTAGTGAAGACTGATTTCAGTCTCCTGTAGCGAGAAGTAGTTCTACTATGTGCAGCTCCAAAGAGACTGGATCAGTGGGAGCATGTAGTGGTTTTAGTCATTTTCTACTTACAGAATGGGGTTTTATAGTCCTTAAATGTACTATGAGACTTCTACAAAATGAGAATTCAATAATAATAGTGTACAGCTGTGCTAGCGGCTCTGTGAGGTTGTACTTAAGCCCGGTGGCGCATTGACTAAAGTGCTGACATGTTGAGAGTGACAATGACAAAGACCTATAGTACAGCTGAGACTGAAGGGAAGGTCTTTGCAGGCTGTTGGTCATTAACCAAGGAACTGGACACATACAGATGTTGACATGCAGGTGGACCCTGGATGTAGTAAGAAAAACTAGATACCAAGATTCCTCCTATTCAATCTTATGAAAATTGCGGGTTTCCTCATGTTTCCCCTTTTGTGCACCATAGAACATCAACAGAGTCCTTCTAGAGCCAAGCCGATGGAGAATATGTGTGTTTGAGACTTTCTCTGGGTGAGGCAGTTGACTTCCTGTCGGCGCCCCACCCAATTAATGAAATAAAATTATTTGTTCATACTGCTCCTCTTAACTTTTTGGGGTGTTAATGATGCTCAGAAAGGTGTATTTGCCTTTTTGGGCCAGAATGTATCTCAACAAAGTCGGTGGGATTCATCCTCCGGGGACCATGAATATCTGTAAACTGGTAATCCATCCAATAGCATGGCTAAAAACTACATTGGTGTCAATGTTAAAAACATTGGGATCCAAAAGTCTTTGCAACTATTTATTAGTGGCAACCAATAAGGGATAGATGGATGAATGGATAAATGAAGGAAACATATAATATATAATAGGAAGAATAATAGAAATCAAGTAAACTGAGATAACATGATCTTCACTCATCAATAAATGCTCACATAAGGCATATTTTCAGCTCTTACTGAACCTAGGATCTAAAATAAATTCAATAAAGAGCAAACCATTAAAAGAAATTGATGAAATATTAATCAAATCGGAGGCTGAAAAGGCTGAAAAGACCTCATGTGCCTCTCGTCGGTTATCTCTTTGTTCAGCTCTCAGTCATGGTTCGGAGGGAAAAGCCGACAGGCCTACAGGGAGGAGTTTATGTAACTTCCTGGGAGCGTCTCAGAGCTCGACTGGAGGGCTGCAGTACGCAGGGAATTGGGTGTGATGAAGACTTGTAATTTAACAAGTGTGCTAAGACAAAAACTAACAAATGTGTTCTTTTGTTTATGGGTTTAAGAGAGAAGTGATTTCATTCTGATAGAGCATGTTTTCATTAATGTCTCCAGGGACTGATGATCTTGGTTTTGTTGAATTGAATGCCCTTATTTTATGTATTGTTAATCCAAAAAATATATCTCGATATATATATATATATCTGGTAAGACTGTTGCTGTGTCCGAATACATTATATTGCATAAATATGAATTTCTGAAAAAGAGTCATCAAAAAAAGAGAAAAAGCTAAAAACAGACCAACCAGTGAGAAGCGTTTGTTAGAAAGTATATGCTCACATTTTGCCGTCTTTCCAATAACTGCTGCAAATGAGTGAGCTGCCATACAGTAAGATTCATTTCCCACAGTCACACAGTCCATCACTTCTTCAAACACATCATTTCCTTGACTTTCGCTCATCTCATTCGATGCACCAAGTGGGTTACGCAGGCCACAGAATTTAGGATGTCGCCCCACTAAATCACTCCATCATCTCCTGGAGGATTTATGAGGACGGTGTCTCTGGTCAGACCTGTCGTAGTCACCCTGCGCGTCTTTGATGCTTTTATGATCCGTGAAATAGACCCTGCAGATGTCGGTGTTTTGAGAGCGGGCGCTGCCTTCTTTCCTCCTCTGTTTTCCTCCTCCTTCGCATCCTTTCGCCACCACGAAGCAAGTGGGCCACATGAGGAGGATGGCCCGCGACAGGATGAAAAGAGACGAGGTTATCGGCTCTGTCAGACTGTCAATCAGGATGACTAACGGCGTAACAGCGTCAGGTTCGACCGTCAGGTAGACTCTCATTCCTGAGCCTTGTTCCCTGTAATTTGTTTTCGCTACCTGTCATATCTGCACAATGGCAACATCATGCGCCACAGATGGAGAATGAAGCAAAAACTTTCACTCTATTATTTCCAAAGGTTTTTCCATCCATTGTGCCATTTCGCCATCCTTTCATCATCAATACCTGCCCCGCAAAAACTCGCTTCTAAAAGTCCTTTTCTCTACGCAAGACAACCGCGATGTGTGAGTGAAAGTTAAATATTGTATATTCAACGCAATTACGGTGTACGAGCTGCAAACCAGGCGCTCAACTAGTTTGATGGTTGTTAGAAGTCAGATTTATTCATACAGTATAGCCCTTCATCACAAAAATCTGTCTGGAATAAATCTACAGAGACAAGCCAACCTAGATCTGATGAAGAGTCTGTCAGAAAATATAATGATAGAAGTCAGCGGAAAAAACCCCAAAATAAAGCACAAGGAAACAAAACAAAAGCACAAAGAAAAATAGCACGACATGCAGCCTGACCCAGCTAACCTTGCCCAATTTACCCAGCATGACAATCTTTAGAACATCAGCGACGGCGAGAAGGAAAAAAAAAAAAGCACAATAAAAAGTCTTTGACTGCTTCCTGTATCCTGCAGGTGTGAAATAAAGCAAAACGCAAGCATTCAAAAGATTTGACCTTCGCTTTATTGAAGCGCGTGAGTGTGAAAATGTGTTTCGCAACGCATTCATTTGTCTGTTAAGTCCCTGAATGTTGAGAATGAGATTTCCGACGAGGAAATCAGTTAGTGCAGGGTGGCACCGCACAACAGCCTCTGTGAAATTTGCCCGATTTGTCTCAATTTCCCCATCAAAGCCCTTTGAGAATCATTGTGATCCTATTAGTGGACGTCTCTGGGCGAAGACGACTCCATTGAGCCGCGGAGGCCGGGGATCCGACAGCCGAGCAGGGGGGTTTGAACGGCGGAGGGCGAGGACCGAAAAAGGTGGAAGGGAGGTGTAACGGAGGAGAGGAGTGAGTAAAAGACACCTGAATTGAGAGTAATGAATCCAGAGAGGAACACAGACATCTCTTTCATCTTCAAGCAGACGCGAAGCGCTCTTTCATCATCGTCATCTGAAAAAATGTGCGTGCTCATAGCGCAGACACATTTACCTGCAGGGAGGAAAGAAACATTTCACTTTCAAAGAAGATGCTCTCCCGCTTTTCCTTCTTGTTATTGCTTTTCAGGTCCTGCAGTGTTTGGAAGCAGAGCGAGGAGTCATTAAAGACATGACACACACACACACACACTGTGGGGAACATGGGCAGGTGACAATTATTTACGCTGAAATTAGCTTTGTTATTGTGTCTGATGAATGTATGTGGAAATTAAGAGTGAAAGCTCGGAATGGCAGGCTTACAATGCGACACAACGAGGGCAGGGGAGTGTTTGAAGAATCGCTCATCAGGGTGACACGAAGCCACGCGAGGAGCTGCACTTTATTGTGGGTTTTGAAAGCTGAAAAAAAATTTGAAGGGAAGGGAGTTTTCATTCCTGTGATTTCTTTTGGTCCGTCTGTTGGTGGAGTTCAAGTCGAGTCACATCAAGTCAGATGTATTTGTTTTGTTATTCTCGGGAGGGAAATGTCATTTTGACTGCAGGACCAGACTGAAATATCTTAGCAATTATATGATGGATGGTCATGAAATTGTAAATAAATTCATGGTCCCCACAGGATGAATGCAATGATTATCTCCTGGCTTATCATTTAGTGCAACCAGCAGGTCAAACATTTCAACTATTAAATCAAATATCTCAACACCTTCTACATGGATTGGCACCAGATTTGGTGTAGACATGCATGACTCCCAGACGTTGCCTCCCTCTGACTTTGGTTTCCTCCAGCACCTATTTGTGGCCGTGACATTTCCGACAGTGTAGCAAACTTAATGGATATTAAGCTATTATAGCAAATAACCTTGTTTTGCCAAGAGGAAGTGGATTTACACTCAGAAATAGTATTTATCTTGAATAACAGAATTTAACTTTAAACATTAAATTCAACTTGGGGCACCATTTGAAAGTGAAAAATGTACAACCTATTAATTAATTTAGTCTCGATGTGAAGAGACCATAACACTTCATACAAACTCACTTAACCAGGTTCTTTGTAAATGTACACACACGCACAAATAATAACTACTGAACATACAAATGAACAAATTAACATCATCATGAATAAATGCAATGGATACAATGGTGAACAATGAATGAATGAATGGTTGAATGACTGAAGTCATGAATGCAAAATTTGTGAATGAGGACAGATCAAGCACGATATCTGAAACACAGGAGAACCCCAAATTGATGAAAGTGAAATAAGGCTCAAGGTATTGTTCAGCAGGTGATGATGGGAAACCAGAAGAAAATACCTGATAAAGTTTCATCATTTTTAACTCTGTTTTGTTAGAGCATTGACATTGAGCAGGCTTCTTGCAGAAAGTTCTTGCTTTAAAAGTTGGCTGGATGCCGTTTCAGCGTGTTTGGTGTGTTTTCTGTGGGCTCGGGGCTCAGCTGATCTCCATCCTGGGGGAAGCAGGCCGGTCTCCAGACTAGCGGCCTGCCCCGCCCGCGGGCAGAGGTTCAAGAGCTTTGAAGTCAATAGAGGGAACTGCAGAGCAGAAGAGATGTGAACTGAAGAAACTTTGACTTCCTCTTACTTTGTAGTCTTTTATAGAAAGAGGCGGCGTTGTCTGATGTCAACGGTGCGAAATTTCACTCCTCCCTCTAAATCTATCTTTTCTTTATTTCCAATTTCTTTCCTCAAGTGTTAATAAAATTTATTACAAGATGAATGTTTTCATGTTTTAAACTGGGCCTCCTTGGCTCCAAACATCTTTCTGAATAAACAAGACATTAATAAAGAAAGAAATATTAGCTGCAACATCATGTTACGACATCATCTACAGCATATTCAAACAGTACATATATACGCATGTGGATACGTATATGCACAGGAAATTAAATAGCAAAATGAAATGAGTACATATCAGTTTCCATACATTTCAGTGTCCTTGTAACAAAGGAATGTGTGTTTTTCTCTCCCCTGAGAAGGATGAAAAAGAGGAGGGGGACTCACAGCCCCCTCAAACAGCAGACACACAAACCCTGTGTGCAAGGTGGCATCTCAATCCTATCTTTTCTTTCATCACGAGCTGTGATCAATTTTATGGTTCGACATTTTTGCATCATTATCTACTCCAGAGTCTAAACACATGGCATCTTTTCTGCATGAACATAAACGATTCCTTTCCATTGTTCCTGCATCAAACATCAGCATGTTTAATCAAAACCGCGACAGCGTATTAATTAATATACATTTTAATCGTTAATGGCAAAGTCAGTTCCTTCTTTATCCTTCGTCTCAGGCCTTGTGGGCTGAAACCTTCCACTCCCCGTCCTGGAACGTGGGAGTTTGAATCAGTCTGAGGCACCGCTGTCGTAAATTTGCCCACTTATCACTTTCCATTAATGCCGTCCTTGAGTAAGGGCAGGGCCTGTTTTATGACCCAGAGGTCAAGTGAGCAACAAGTTCCGCAGAAGTTCATCAGTTCTCGGTGACAGATTTAAGAGTTCGTCACCATCCTTGTCACGCTTACAACAGACATTCATGTCCCCCTTCAGGCTGAACAGTCATAACTGATCCCTTGACTTTTCATCTAGTGCCATCATCAGGTCATATTTTTATTGTTCGATACTTTGATTCATGACCAAATACCTGCAAAAATAATGACATTCCTATAAGCCTCACTGTAGTTGGAGTTTGAGGCAGATCAGGAAATGTTAGCACGAGAACAGACTAAATGCAAAGACAGAAAACAAATTTGACTGCTGGACCAAACAGCCAGATGTTAACTGTATGCTTGCTAGAAACGTATGCACTGACCATGTATTGAGCCTTTCAGTGTCATTTTTGTTTAACTTGATCTCACCAGAAACTTCAGCTATTTCTATTATTTTCCTTCGCTCTCTCCGTTCTCTCATCTTGCCTCTTTACATTTATGAAATCTACTTCATCATCATCATTCATAGAGCTTCATCAAGTAGATGAATAAAGTCCTGGGACAAATGCAATTTTTCACTCAAATTAAAACATTTTCTACTTGTGTAAATAAGCCTTTGCCTTGGTTTGCAACACCTTGGATGGCTCTTTGTGCCTATTCACGTCTTTCCATTGATGGATTTAATAGGCTAATCGTGCCGCATCTAAAATTTGAGTCATGTTCTTTCAACTGGTGAGTGTGGTAAATGAACATAACTGATGTAAGAATTTAGCACAAAGTGAGTAAGCACAGCCCCACAGAGCCACACACTCAGCTGTAGACCCCTAGTCTTGTTTCTGGATCTTTTAATTTGGCGAAAAAGGCGAGATGTTAAACGGGAATAAAAGCCTGTCCACTCATCTCCTCTGTTCTCTCAGGTGATCTGAACCTGGTTTGACTCTCTCTCTCTCTCTCTGTGTGTGTGTGAGTCAGTGTGCGACGCTGAACTAAAGCTCAGTGGCCTTACTCGGTCCACAAGCAGAAGACGTGATGTGCCCGGACCATCTGACTGGATTTGCTGTGACCCAGTTTAAGACGAATCCTCGGCTGCCACTGCTGCACAGACAACCTGGCTTTGCGTTACTAAATTCCTTCCTAATTGAAGAGACAGCTTAGCGAGGGAAGACACAACAACTTTCAAAGGGCATTTAGGTAGGTAGTTTATTTTCACTTGAGGTGAGCTTAGTCACTTGCTTAGTCATCGGTAACGTGACTTCAGCCTCGTCCCCCCCTCCTTCTGAGCTGAGCCTCGGACTGGGATTACTACAGTGCTCATTACTACAATGGCAGATTTATAAATCTAATCTAAGCCATCGACAGTCTGCGTCTTGATCTGCTTATTCCTTCTGCCGGTGAACAGTGTTCGGAGAGATGAATGGCTCGTGATTTTGAGGCGTAATTACCACATCCAGCTGAGGTGTTGGGAGCCGTCCTTGGATATGCCAGTTTCCTCTCAATAATTGGCTGCAGGATTCCCGGCTGTGAGATTGCTGTTTGTCCAGTTATGGCAGCTTCTGCTTCCCAACGGTCCCCGCAGGCCGAAAGTTGCTGATTCAGAGTGCTTTTTGAAGAGAACTTACTCTCTCTTAATCGCAAAACGGTCTCCAGATGCCTGTTTTTGTGCGAGTCAGCCCCGGCTTGATTAATGTGATCGGGGGTGCTGAAAGTGCTGCCAGGCTCGGGGGTGTCACCCGACGCTGCTGAATAAATGAACAGAACTAATTGTTTGTTTATGATCTGAAATATTAATAACATTGAATATATGAGGCCGTCAGTTGAAATCACCATTTGGGGCAAACATGCGCTGGTGTAGCTTCGTATGAGCGTTAACAGTAACAGCGTTGGCCGCCCTGGTATTAGGACACAACTAATTTCATAGATGTTGAGGCTACATTAGTTGGACTTTGATATAATTATGTTTTCACTTTACGAAAGAGAAACTGCGTCTATTTATAATTAAAGTAGGTTACGTAATGTTTTAGGGAAGTTTTGGGGGGTAAACATTTGAAGGGGAAACTGTGAGAGATGGCAGCGAAGATAGTGGCTTGTGTTAATGAGATGATGAAATATTCTCCAACAGCTTACTGCACATTGCACAGCTGCTTCACTTTTCCGTGTGTCAGTCACACAGAAAAACAAAGAGAAATGCCATCACAGTTACAGTTACACAGCACATAGGGACCTCAGAAACAACTCAAAGTGGCATTGACAATTATCATTAAGTATGATTGCACTTCAAGGATCCTCAAGTTCCAAGCTGACAAGTATTCCCGAGTCACTGATTAAAGGACTATTATACAGTATGTTCTGCTCTAGAGCCACTTAGAGAGACCGTCAGGTTTTCCACAGGCAGCGGGATAATGAGTACACAGAACATACAGTGCTCCAGTCCTGGAAATCCAAACAAAGTGGTTTTGTTCAAATGTTGCAGTTTGGAGCTCTGCTGGGCTTCATCAGGATTTCTGCTCCCTGCCTCTCTAATGCTGCGAGTTTAAAGAGGATGACGCTGAATCTGGAGACTAAATCCCATCTCCCTGGTGGTGCAAACCCCAGGCAAAGTTTTGTTTACGCCGTGCTTTATCAGTGATCTGGGAAGCATTGTAAATCCTTTGCATCTCCTCTTTCATCTCTGTACAGCACCTTGATCCTCACTGCGTCATTAGCGCTGCGGCAATAATGAGAGAGCGGGGTGAAGAATTGCAACCTTCTGGTTGCATTGCCTTTGTATGGTGTGTGTGTGTGTGTGGAGGAGGAGGACGCACCGGCACTACTCATTACAGAAAGACTTTATGTAAATCCAAAAGCCTCTGTTGTTGTTAATCTTGGTGAGGAAGCGATCCTCAACATTTTATTGTGCAGCACACGGCTCTCAAAATGAAATAAGATGATGATGTTGATTATGGCTGATAGTGGGGAGCAAATAGCCAGGTCTGAGTTATTGTGAAGCATCTAATCAGTAACTTCATTTTGTTTTATCGCACAATGGACAATCTTCTGGAGTAGCAAAACAAACCAATATATTGGTTTAGCAGATGTATGGGGCAAATACTTCCCATTTCCAGATTTTATGGCAGCCATTGTCGTGCTCTTTCACTTCAGAGTTTCCTCCCTGGCCTCATTCAAAGTTCTCGAAAACCTGAAATGATTTTTTTAAGGTAATGTCAGTTGCGATTTTTAGAATTGATTTAAATACTTAATGTATCTCAGAGTTTTCTGGGGTTGTCACCCTGCCTTTCTGACAGAATTTCATCATTCCATCAGTCTCGGTTATTTCATGTTATTTTTAGTGTCAAAAGATGGTCTGCAGTTCATGCTGATTGAGAGGATTTTCCACTCTGTCAGAAGTAAAAATCCTGGGAGAAACACTTAACATTTGATACTTGTGACATGAAAATACCCACATTTTATCGATGCATTACTGACAATGTGACTCCAGTAAAGGAATGTCAGGATTGCATTGGAGAGCCGTCAGTCAAACTCTGACAAAGCTGATCCTCGGTGGTCATTAGGTTCAATTTGGAGCGGCTGCTGTGGAATATCTTCACAACCTGTGACACCGTATTCAACGTGTGTGTGTGTCAGATCTCAATCGGTTTGCAAGTGTCATATTACATTTATGGACTGGCATCATGTTATTTGATTCTAATGCTATTGTTGCTATTATGCTAAATGAATGGGGTTTTAGTCGCTCTCAGCAGACAGCATTTAGAGTGAAAGAGAGAGACGCTATATGAATGATTGCCCGCCCACATCTGCTGCAGACAAAAGCTTTTCTTAAGTACTAATGGCACCTGTGGACGTCCAATTAGGACACAAAGCAAACCAGAGCCAGAGTATTTGCAACTGTAAAGCCCCCCAAAAAGGATGTTTTAAAATACAAATGGCCTGAAATTGAAATACAGCGATCAATAACCTGTTGTCTGCTCCTTTGTGTGCTCTGTTTATTGTAAAATCTAAAAAGCAGTGACGCTCTCCGAGTTAGCCTCGGAGAAAGCTCTCCCTCGTGGCTCTTAAAGCAAGCTGTCTGGGCCGTTCTGACGCATCTTCAGCTATTATTCCTGATACCTCCCGTGAGGTCGTCCTCTCCATAAACTCTTCCCCTTCGCCGAGCCCCTGCCTCCCATCACCAGCATGCTTGTTAAACAGACACAGACATTAGTCTAACGCATGTTTCCTCCGAGGCCCAGGAAGCCTGCCAACCCGAAGCTCCTGCTTATCACTCATCCCCTGCCCTCGGTGTGTGTACATTTATACAGTATATGTGTTAATGTGTGCATAGCGGCTTGCACGAATATACTCCTTCTCTGCCCTGAGATAAAGCCTCTCGATGTATGTGAACCTTTTCTGTATCCCTGCAGACTCTCGTTCACTTAGTGGGTTTGGTTTGTTTGGTTTGAGCTCTTGAAGATTTGACCCAGAATCCATTGGCAGAGGAGCACATATGCAAATTTTCTACTTGAAATGAAAATAGAAATATCCTGATGAAGAAGGAATCTTGTGAAAAAAATATTCTGATACGCCAACCAACATATTATCGCAACACAGATTTCAGACTCATCAGCGCCAAGAGGAATGTCTTTGATGCTTAAATCTCTGCAGGTCAAGTGGAGTTGAGGTCAATAGCATCAATGCATCGGCATACGTATACGTTTCTCAAAAAAATGTTGAGGTCAAGCACATCAAGGCTATTCTAAAGGATGGAATAGAGAAAATGACCCCAGGGTAAGCTAAGCAACTCTAAAAGCCAAATCCAAACATCAGTGCGATGAACTCAATAGGCAGAACTAACAGACAGGATGCAGCGGAGCTTCGTGTTTCCTGGGACTGTGAAAGCATCAAGTCAGTGCCTGCATGAGCACAAACAGCACGGTGCTGGTGAACACCAGAAGCAGGCCATTACACAGATATTAGTAAGACAATAACCAGATCAAACTCCTTATTGTTCCAATCAAATCTAAATGTAACATTAGGATTTTTGCATTAGTGTCTCAGCTAGAACAGCAAGTTCACATTCTGGCTGTTATTTTTATATTTATTTTATTTATATTTATAACTCTTGTTAGTCTCTCGTTGGCCAGTCGCTGCTCTTTTCAGGAACAGTGCCCTGGGTGTGTTTTCCTATTAATATTTTTCAGACTTAACAAAGAGGATTTTCAGAATTGCGTGCTGTGAAAATTATTTTTGTCACATTTGTTTTTAAAGAAAGCGGCGACACCTCATGTTCAAAAGGTCACGCAGCTTTTCAAAGCTGAAAATGAAACTTAGATGAAGCACTTTATTTTAAAAATGGAGAAAGAAATGAAAGTTCAGCAGACCTCAGTGGCTCAGTGGTCTTGTTAGGCTTGTTAGATAAGAGAGGCAGAATATAAAAATCATTAAAAAAAGCTATTTTCATTTTAGCAAATCCATGTGATGTACATCCATTTCACACTATGAAGGTGATTTAAGCCTAACTTGGTCTGAACAAGATCACCCTAAAGCCTAATCAACATAAGTCACATTAGTTTAATTGCTGCACAAACCGAAATGAAAAAATGACACATTAGTCTTTGTGCTAAACTGAACCAACTGTCTCCTAAAGCAGCTGTGAGAGTAAAGTTTATCCTCTATCTTTCATGGTGACTTTTTCTTTCATTGTACATACAAACCTTGAGGTTTAGTGAAGCTCTAAAAAGGTTTGCTCAGATGCTTTTGGCCCACGTTTGACTTACAGGTTAATGTAATCTTCGAGTGACACTGAAACTTTTGTTTACTTGGTATTTTTTTTTTCTAAGTAATTGCTTTCCATCACTAATGCGCAAATGTAGCATTTACTTGAATCTAAATCAATCAAAAATAAAAACCTCTCTCAAAGTTTTCGGTCCATTAGCCTCCGAGAGACATTCCGTCTGGGAAGATGCTTTATTTGTCAAATGAACCAAAAAAAAAAAAAAAAAAAAAAGAGGAAAAAAAAGGAAGGTAGGCGTGTGTCTTCTAAACCAGAGCAACAAACTCTTTCTTTCCGTCTTTTTTTCCCCGTGTCAGACATACAGGAGGTTCACTGGACTGCTTCCAGCAACACTGCAACACATTTTCACACTCAGATGCAGAATATTTGCTTGTTAAAAAGATTTTTAAAAAACGCACCAGATGTTCACTTTTTAAGCCATTAACCCTTTACTGGGACGTGGTCCAGATTCACTATCTTTCTCACACACAGCTTTTCCCCCTGCAGTCAATTAAACACACTGCGCAGGTTGTTAGGTTTTTGCATATTAAATATTATGGCTGCAACTACAGTACTTCCAGCGCGTAAAGTGCTACAAAATAAATGAAACTTTTTTTTTAAATGAGAGCATAAGTAAGTTGCAGGGTTGTAAAAAAGGAAATTTAAAGGGTGATTTTGATATGAGTAAAGTAGTAATACTCCTGTCCTGTGATAGCTCAGTGAGAGACACAGCTGCGCCTTAAAACTGGTCGATAACATTGTAAAATCAATGCTCAAAGTCAGAGTCGCCCTATGGAAGATGCTCAACATGAAATAAAATAAACGACTTGAGCACATTTTTAAGCCTTGCCAATCTACATCGTGCCACATAAACTGATTAAACAGATTTTCGCTCTCTTCACATTTCATTCTGAGCGTTCGCATCAGAGCAGATTGTGTCTGGCTTTAATCTCAGGAGAAACATGTCCGGTGAATCTTGATGAAGCTGCGTCTTTGCCACGAGCTCTTTAGATGCTCGTCTAATAAAAGCCGCACCATGCTGCTAGCCCGCGGCTCCACCGTCGACAGCCCTCGGCGGATTAAAGCTGATTTCCCTTTTGGTCGGAGTCACTCTTGTGAGGGTCCAACTGGCTCCAGCGTTGGCCCAGAGAACTATCCTCGTCACTGATACCTCGCTCACTGTTGTTTGATGCTGGGCATGTCTCAGCGGTGCCCCGGCTCATCTATCACAGTAACTGTGAATGGCGGACGGGGACAGCGGAGGAACAGAGGAAGGCTGCTCCGACCCTCCCCTCTCTCGCTATATACTTAGTAATCTGTGCCAAGGCTGTTCCCTCAATGGAGAATGGAGACCTTGTGTTCTGGGGCTCCAGATGGGCAAAAACAACACAGCACACACCACTACGACTCTCCAGTGAGATAACCAGGAAGGCTATGAGGGTGTTTGGATGCATGCAAGCGTTTTGTGTAAAAATGATTAAAATGTAACACGATGAAAATATTTAAAGTCCTGATCATGGATTATGAGCGACGGGCTTGTGCACAAAAACTATTTTTCTGCCAAGGTTGGTTTCTGTATTTGTGGTTTGATTCATCTTGTACTTGAATACCATGACCTGGATGACCGAGAACCTTCACAGACATATTTCTGTATTTGTGTTTTTTGTCATTCCCTTCCTCACTGGTTTGATGTTGGTCAGGCTAAGTATGGAAAAGGTGACATATTTCCATGCACCAACCAGTTCAGCAACATTTGAATTAAAACATGATGACAGTTGGAGTTGTCTGCTTATGTTGCCACTATTAATCAAACCCACAGAGTCCTGATGAAGCAGACTATCCAGTGTTCAACTATAACTAAATGATACCTATGAGTGTTTTGTTTAGTCACAAACGTTTCATATCATAGAGAAATACTTAAGATTTGAAAACAAGTTTTCAGGGGCTTTAATCCATAAAACTTCACTGAAATGCTAAAAACATCAAATTGAATTGCACATAGTGTATGTACAACAAAGCCTTGAACAACATACCACACACTTGACACAAATGGATCCAGCTGACAAAGGATACAGGCCTGTCTGTGGCAAGGAAATAGTACAAAACATCAAATAGTGGCCATTAACTGCACAGTTTATTTGCCTCGTACTCCACGTAGTTTGGTTGTCTGGCACTGAAAGCTTGCAGGGCAGTGAGTATCCTGGTCACGTCTGCGCTGGACAGTTTGAGTCTGTGGCGGAGCAGACAGGCGAACAGATCCACGTGTGGGGCCCCTGGAGGCGAGAGGCGGTTAACTCTGTAGCGCAGCTCCACCAGCTGCAGCAGGGCAGAGTCCTGTGATCCCTGAGTGTATGGGTAGTCTATCTGCAGAATCAGGTCTTGGATCGCCTCGGGGTCGAAGTGCACGCTGTATCCGAACAGCTGCATGCTGTTCACTTTCATGTAGCCGATGTTGTTAGATGGCTCTGTTGCCTCCAGAGGCTCATAGTACATCGTCATGTTCTTGGCCCCTCCCGTCACTCCGGAGTCCCTGATACGACTCCTCAGGTAGAAATGAACCGTCTCGAAAAAGCTCTTCCATCTGTTGCCTAGAGTCAACGTCCAGTTGTAGCAGTCCAAGGGGATATCCAGCTTGGTCCGCTCCCAGTCAGGGTATCCGTGCTGACCTATAGGCATGGTCCAGCTCTCTGAGTGGCTGCCCCCGAAGGGATTCACAAACAGAGACAGCGCCGGCTCCAGAGTGCTGTTTCTGGTGAGGCAAAACTGGAGGGCGAGTCCCAGGAGCATATGAACACGGTTGGACTTGACCCTGTTGCTCTTGAGGGTGAGCAGCATTCTTTTCCTCCAGGACGGGTCAAACCAAGTGTTAACGCGCACGTCATTGCTCACGAACACAGCATGCAGAGCGATGCGTGGGTCGCGCCGCTGGAGCAGGTAGCGCATCTCCAGATCCTGCAGGTCTCGGTCGCTCTCCAAGCCCAGGTAGGGGTCCGTGGGGTCGGGCACGGCGGGCCTGCAGGCTCCCTGGGTCAGGGTGAAGCCTGGGTTACAGCTGGAGCATCGAGTCCGGTTCTCCGTGGAGCAGGAGGCACAGCGGGGACCGTCGCCCACGGAGCAGGGAATGAGGCCCTGGCAAGGCGGATGGCTGTAGGGGCAGGAGCAGCTGCGGCTCTCGTCGCTGTAAACACCGACCTGGTTGTTCTCGCTGCAGTACAAAATGGAGAGGGCGTAGCTCAACCAGAAGTTCAGAGGCCTGAGGAAGACATGACAGCTCTGTTAAACACTTCACATTTAGAGAAACTGCACTGCCGTATTGGCTTTTACAGCACATTCAATTCATATTTTTTCTAATGTTTTTTTTTCATGTTTTTGTGATTATGCAATGAAAGAAATATTTTGCCCAAGAAAATTAAGCCTGCCGTACACAAAAAAATATGTGTTGTTTTGATGTGCGGTGAAAACAGAAGCAGAATCAGATCAAAATGAATATTTTAATTTACTGAATTCCCCTTCCGTGGTGCAGATGGGTGATGACACACACACACACACAGATGCACATACCCACACATACACAGATACATCTAAATGTCTTATAACTCCATCAAGCTTATACCTGTTTTTACAGTGGATGCAACACATTAACAGTAACAATGCTATTAAAATACGATTACAATGTGAAAAATAAATGATACAAACATTCAGTTTCACAGGGACACGAAAAAAAACCCTGACTTTTCCAGTGACCCTAAAACACTATTGAATTCTTTTTTTTTTTACAAGCAGAAGGAGGGTGATAAAGCAGTGTAATTGGATTGTGGACTGAGGAGGCAGTGTCTGCATTTGACTACTAAGCTGATGGATTGTGTCATTTAGTTAATTTCCCTGCCAGAAATAGCTATCAACATAGAGTGTTCATGAGAGAGGCATAAATCTGAGCGAAGTTATGGCTGTGTATCTGATAGGCCGCTGAAATCGAGTGTCCAGGTGGGAGTGCTGCTGAAACAGCAGCTGTAACAGTAAAAAAAAAAAATAGAATAGATATATAACTTGTAAGCAAATGTGTCATGTATTTGTGGTCACAGTAGCTTAAAGTCCTGCATGTGATTCTGTTAAAATAGATGCATTATTATGTGAGGAATTTTAAGATGCAGGGTTGATACTGATGCAGTTTAACCCAGCAGACAGCGGGACGTGTCTGTTTGGCCAAACATGATCCAGTTTGTCTTTCCCCGGCTTTAACAGAGAAGCAGCTTTGCTCCTGTCAGCACTTTTCACCTCACTCCACCACTACTTTTCCTCAAGTGCCTTCTAATAAGTACCGTCTCGCCCCGCTGCTTTCTCCCAGTGCCTGGCGCATAAATCATTTTCATAATTATAAGTTTTGGGGAGCACCTTGGGTTAACAGGCTGCAGTATAAATATTCCTCCCCCCTTGCTCCCGTCTCGCCTCTTACCTCGGCCTCTGCAGGACTATTTTGGGCTGTTTCCGGCACCTCTTGCTGAGGCTGAAGAGCTTGTTAGCGGTGCGGCGAGCTTTGGTGAAAAGCTGGTTGCTACTGGTCTCCAGCTGCCTGTATCGCTGCGGCAGGCTGGTGTCGGCCCTCCACAAGTGTTCCACGACAGATGTGTTTACAGCGTAATGGGTTGGCAGTTTCCCAACAAAGCTTTGGAACTCGTCTGGTAGGAAAAAGAACATGAATAAGTAAATTCTGCCTATGGCTGTTAGCCGCGGGGAAACAATAACCCCCCTGCAAAAAAAACCCCCTGTCTACTCCCTATTGTTTGTCCCAGAAAAGCAAACAGCTCAAGAGGATAAATAACAGCTGCAACATGCCAAGAAAGCATGTTTTGTTATTTTGAGTTTCTTTGGAGGAAGGATTACTGATCTCATCAGCGTTTCAGAGAACAAACGGCCTTCATATTTTGTGTCTGTGAAAAGATAGACAGGTGACAAATTAAGGGAAGAACCAGAATAAATGAATGAAAACACAACAAATGCAGATGTTTCATTACAGGTGTGCTGCATGATACGAGGCATTAACATCCAATCATGCTCTGTGGCATGTGTGAAAATGCTGGCCAAGCTGATTCTGAATTTGTATCAAGATGGCAAGAAGAAAAGATCTAAGTGGCTTTGAAAGAGGGTTCATTGTTGTGTTGGCAGAGATGCTCAGCTGGCCTGTGTTTCAATAGGAACGGTGGATAAACTGACATCATGCATTTAGATCTTATGGGAAAGACGTCAACAAACAAAAATTGGGTCAGAAATTGTTTTCATCAGCACACGTTTGATGACCGTGATGCTCAGGCTTTCATGCAATATGTAAGAAAAACAGCCGCTCTTCCTCAGGTGAGTGAGGATGTCAACGCAGGACGTGATCAGACTGTGTCAGCAGGAACAGCCTGTCGACAATTACACAGAGAGATATTATAGCAGGGTTGCAGTGCATGAACCCCTCATTACTAAGATGAAGGCACATTTGAGAGTTCAGTGGTGCAAAAACCAGGTACTGGTCTACAGGCATGTGGAAAAAGTGATGTCAGATATTCTCCACAACCAGGGGAATGCATGTGAGAGAGAGCGGTACAGGCCTGAATGCTGGACCCCGACAGTGAGGGGGTCCGGTGGCTCTGTTATTCTGTGGGGGGATCTTGCTGGGCTGGTTTGGGTCAACTTGTCCCCTTAGAGGGAAAAATCACTGCAAATCAATACAAAGTCCTGAGTGATCACGTTTATCCTCTGATGAAACATCTTTGTCCTGATGGGAGTGGTCTCTTCCAGGGTGACAGTGCCTCCATCCACAGGGCACGAGGGGTCACTGGATGTTTGATGAGGATGAAAATGATGTGAATCATATGTTTTAGCCTTCACAGTCACCAGATCTCAACCCAGTTAAAGACCTATGGGAAATTTTGGACCGTCATGTTAGACAACGCCGTCCATCACCATCATCAAAACACCAAATGAGGGAACATCTTTTGGAAGGATGGTGTTCATCCTTCTTGGAGAATCAATACCAAGGAGCACTGAAGCTGTTCTGGTAGTACGTGCTGGTCCAACACCTCACTAAGACATGTTGTTTTTTTCCTTTAATTTGTCACCAATCCGTATGTTAATCACCAACTGTTGCCAGCTTACAATACTGTACACCTTCAAAGAAACTAGTCTCTAATTAGACATGAGTGACACTGACAGCAAAATTGCTGTTCCCGCCTTGAACAATGTGAAAGTAAGCCGGGTTGCTCCGGTAACTGTAATCACTCATGTCAAACGTAACAAAGAAGTGTCATGTGTCTAAAAAGTTCCTTGACATTTTTTGATGCGGGAGGAAACTTTTTCAACTGTGACACGTTTGCAATTCAAATGTTAGAAGTACAATGTATCTGCACATAGGTGCACACATGACACACTCTGTCAAATGTTCTTTCAAATTTAGAAACGGGCTTCATTTAAAATACAAAAATAGGCACAGACCTGAATCACTCGGCATCAACACCACAGGGGTCTGTGTCAAAAGTGCTCCACTGTATGCTTTTCTTCAACATCAATACATCCGACTGTGGTATTTTAACAGTACAGTAGTATAACCTTGGCTGTGTTTCCCCGAGAGTTTTTCCTCCTGATTTGTGCCACAAAACAATCTGACATTTGCTGCAAATATCTGCTGTGTAAATACCAGCCTAGGCTGCTAATCCCCTCCACGATGCTATGGTGTTTTTATGGTAAATATAGCACTGTCTCGAAATTAATGCAATAATACATTATTTGACACTTGGACACAGGCCAGGATTTGTGTGATTTGCGGCTTCATTTATTTGTATATATGCCTTTTGCAAGTGTATATAGATGAGGCAAATTACTATAGGAGCCACGACTGAGCCAGTGTGCTCTTATACGCGCGACCTTTCAGTCAGTGTCAATCAATGAAAGAGCTCCACAATGGTACAGTTACATTCACCAAACCCATGATTATGAGCTCAGTGGTGCTTTAACTGCAGAGGTTAGGCTGGTACATCAAAGCAGTAGTTCAACATTTAGGAGTTATGATTTCATATCCTTAATTTTTTCCTTGTAGTATCATTTTTTCATTTTATTTGTTGTGTGTTGGTTTACATTTTTGTTTGGATAAAATGTATGTAGAGGCTGTTTATTATGAAATCTTTATATTATTGACATTATGTAGCAGTTTGACATTTTGGGAAATACTTAGCTTTTTTTTGCCGAGATGAATCAATACCAGTCTCATGTCTGCACAGTAAATATGAAGCTGCAGCTGGCAGCCAGTTAGCTTAGCTTAGCATAGAGACTGGAAACAAAGGGAAACAGCTAGCATTGCTCTGTCCAAAGGTAACAAAACCTCTAATCCACCTCTAATTATGCGCCTGAACTATTTTCACACTTTGGTTTTCAAATGGATTAAACAATCAAGATATCATGTGAACAGGTATGTGAGTGGTGTGAATCTTCTCATCTGACTCTTGGCAAGAAGGTAAATGAGTGTGTTTCCTAAAATGTTGCATTCAATGACATAATACTTATGTGACTCCTGAAAGCACTCAGATGAACTTGTTAAAAAGGTCTGTGTATTTTCACATGCTGCAGCCCTGAGCACCCAGAGAGCATCAGGACCATCATTTGATTTGACACGTTGACTGACAGCTCTCTTAATTCAGTGTCTGGCAGCTGGCAGTGTTTGACAGCCAACAACGCACTTACAACACAAACAAGACGTGTTCTGCTTAATATTAGCTTTTAAAGCAAAGTTTTTTTTATTTTTTACTGTAAAAATAATTGGTTTGCCGAAGTCCAGAATTTTATTTTAAAAGCCCATGTTCCACCTGTGGGTTTTTGAAAGCACCATTCTTGCTGACATTTTCAAATCCCATTTTGTAGGTCACAGTGAATCAAAATGCTTGACTCACCGGAGTCCTCAAACTCCTGGACGGTCAGCCTCCAGGCGTCTCTGATGCGCAGCAGGTTGTTTTCCAGAGTGTCCAGGTCAGAGTGGGGACAGTTGCACTGGGGGAAGTCCACGCTGCACTCGCACCAGCAGTCGCTGCTCTGGCACACGAACTGGCCTTCAGACTTACAGCCGATGTAGTCGAGAGCTGCCTGGATGAAGCGGCTCTGCAGGTAGCCTGGTAGGATGACCTGCAGCCCTGTGGAGGATTCAAAACTACATGAAGGTCGTGTGAAAAATAAATTATATGAAGTTATAACGCTTGTGTGACAAATATATTAAAGGAGACAGGTTGGTGATATTGTTGTGATTATCAGCAAAGACCATGAAAAGACCAAAACCCATAATATATTGATCTTATTGCAATTTATCGATGTAGACAAACCCTGCTTCCCTTTAAAAACTATTAAAAATCACTACACTGGGTGACATGTTCTGTCAGTACCATGAACACACACACTGTACTTTACTTTTCAGTCCCTCACACATCATCCTCATGCTGCAAATACTCAAATGCACCAACTGTCTATTATTTTTTGGAAATTTCCCTGTCGTGGGACTAATGAAGGAATATCTTATCTTAATCCACCGCTGAAAATAGTCCCCCACAAATGCACTATGTGATCCTGTTTGATTAATGTTTGCCAAAAACCACAGTGGCCAGCTGTTCTAAAAAAATTTATGAAGCTTTTTTTTTTTTTTTTTCTTTTTAAAGTTTTATGTCTTTAGTAGTAAACAAAGCACTTGGAGCTGAGTGCCTTAAGTCAGAGAGAGTTCAGCAAAGGACTAACACATTGTATGTTTTGTTGGCTTTATGGGATTCTTGACACATCCGGTTGAACCAACTGTGACATTTTGGGATGTATGCTTATTCACTTTCTTGCCAAGAGTTAGATGAGAAAATCTCTAATGCTCACTAATAAACGCGCTATATCTCACGCGATATGTTGCAGCTGTTTCCTCCTGTTTTCAGCCTTTATGCTAAGACTTAATGCACAGCTGCTGAAACCTAGTTTTTACTGATCAATAGTCTTATCAACTCTGCAAGAAAGTGAACAAGCCCATTTTCCAAAATATCAAACCAATCCTTTAAAGTCGAACACAGTAATCTGCAATTTTCTACAAATCTCTGTCAACCTTTTCAGAAACATTTGGAGTTCATTAAGAAAGAGCTTGATGATAAATGCCACACTGGGAGGCCACAAAAACAATGTCACCATTATGATGCAGGGGAACAGATTTTACCTTGTAGTTGGACCTTGTTTTCTGGACTGTGCACCAGCACGGAGCTGACTGTGTCCAGATTGTCGTAGTTGCTGCAACCGAGGGGCCCAGTTCTGGTTTCTGTCACCTGCAGGGATATGAAGAGATGTGTCCTTGGCATTTTGTTGTTTTTGTTTAATGGAGAGAAAGCTTGGTTGCAACACAGTTATCAATACAGAGAACAAGACAGCGAATACTCTTAGTTTAGTCAGACAGCCATCAGTCACATCACACGACCCGCCTGTATTGACTCGTTTTACTTGTGTATTTTCAGAAAAAAAGAAGGTCTAAAGAACATAAAAAGCCTAATCAAAGGCTTTTTATGCCTCAAATTAATTTTGAATGCAATGAGTCACTTTGAAGCAATATTGAAAAGGTCTTCAATTAGAAAGCTTTCTCTCCTCAGACAGAATAATTTGTTCTGATCTGAGAGGAGAAATCAACTTCCATCTGACTGAAAAACTTTAAACTTGATTCACTTCTCTGTTTACATCATTCCTAACAGTAATGAATCTTGATGTTTTAGTTTGACGTGTGGACACGCTGAAACACAAAAAAAACCACATAACTTTCTGCGTATTTGCATATGTTGACGCTCAGAATCCTTCCAGTTTCTCACTGAATCCTCGATACCATATGTGATTTTAATGAATGAGCGTGTATTGCAGGTGCTGCTTTACATCGCTCATAAAATATAGTATTCGTCTCCCTCTCTAGTTCTCTTTCTCTCACTCTGATGTTCAATCTGCCTGGACTCTCCACACACACACACACAGCAAAGTGGGAAATGAATGGAAGTCAGCCTGGCTGGAAATTAATGGAATGATATATCTAATCCATCAAGCTGATGCATAACCGTAGGAACACGTTCTCAGTTTGGGGGGGCACTTGTCTTCATCAGTGGCTACTCACTTTAGCATCTACGTTCGCCCCCTCGGGCTGATTAATGCACACACTCTAATAGCCACTTCAGATGATAAAATGGATGATTGGTGTTTTATAGTACAGGACGCATGACTGCTGCTCCGCTCTGCTTCTTCACTCTGCTCTTTAAAGCTGGCTAGTGGGGAGGTGATATCTTAGAAACCTTGTGTCTTGGTGTATTGTCTTCAGCTGCCTCAACAGTCAGTCAATTAGTCTGTAATGGGTGGTTAGCAAAGGCACATTCGACCGTCTTATTATAAAATTCAGACGCAAATCAAATTGTCCCACTTCTGCACATACGAGTTGTCTGCGGCAATGAGCTTGACAGTGAAGAGAAAAACAGGGGAGATGGATTTGACAGGCTTGCTGCACCCCTTGCAGCTACAACAGGTGAATTTCCCAGTGTCAGGCCAAATCTGTAAATATGCATTTGTTCTTAATCCCACCTGATTAAATAAATTATGGAAATAAATTCCCTGAGCTGGATTTAAAGGATTTGTAAGTGCATGTTATCTTCAACTTGAGATAGCAAACTGTCATGAATTTAAATGCTAAGAAAGCTAAGAAAAGTACACTTACTCAAGTACAAGTACTCAAGTGCAATTTTCAACTTCTTGTACTTTACTTGAGCATCTAGATTTTACGCTGCTTAATACTTCCGCTTCTTCTTCCCTCTTTCTGAGAGGAATATTGTAGGTTTGCTCCACTACATTAATGTTAAAGCTATAGTTGCTACTTTTCAGATTAGGATTTTACAAACAAATCATATGACTGTTTGTAAAATGTGTATCATTGCTGCAGTCTGTTCCACCTCCACCTCAAACAAGACCAAGTGCAGCTTATGTGTCAATACAAGTCACAATAATATAGATCCAATGATTTAAATATATAATGACATTACTTAACTTTTGATACTTTAGAGAGTAAATTAACAGTCTTATTCTGTAACTTGTGTCCTGTAGCCACACCCAGCAGTGACATCACAGTGTACTGACACACCCTGGAGTACACCTCATTCATCATTACATAAATGATTCCTCCATTGATCTTAGCCTCACAAAAAAAAAAAAACAATAAATACATACAGTAAATGTTGCATATCTCATGTATAGACACAAAATAACACTAATGCAATAACGGGTTAACCTTTACCCAGTATCCCTCGGTAGGACACCACCCAGGACAAGGTTATGATCCAGTAACTCAACAGTTATATAAAATGGAAAGAAAAACATAAACACTGAGTCAAAACAACCCATTGATACTGGGTAAAGCTAACCCAGTATTTTGTTGGTGCTCTATTGACCACCAGTGGTTCAATTTTAACCTATTGATGTGTGCAATTAATTTATTTATTACGACTGGACTCATCCTCCTGCTGCTGGAAGTTACTGAACAAGGCATTCATACGTGTTCAGGAACTCCAGCTGAACTGAAAACCAAGCCAGTCCACCTTGATGCTTTATACCTTCCTGCTCCCATGTCCATAAATGTTGGAGGCTAACAAACCAGGGAAACAACACCTTTAGGCAGTGACTACGTGGTGTTTCTCTGCTGTAGTTACAGTTTCCTTGCACATACCCGTATGGCGGTGGATGCGATCTGGAGGTGGTGCAGCCTTCGCAGGGTGCTCTCCCTGTCGGTGAAGTAGGAAGCAGCCAGCTGGTGGAGGGCCTCCAGGGTCACCGTCCCCGTGGCGTTGGAGTTCCTGTTATTGCTGCGACCGCCCTCGCCCCCCGAGGGCGAAGACTCCTGCCTGAGCTTCCTCTTGTCCACAAATATCGTCAAAGACTCCTCCCCTGGTGACAGTCAGGCAGAGGCAACGAGAGCTTCATTAGCTCTGACAGAGCAGCACTAATCACCTTTCATTAGTATCTTTTCAGATTGGATAGAAAAGCGCAGCAGTGATTAAGTGCTGTGGGGGAACTGATGGTTTGGATGATTGGAGGAAAAGGCGCAGACAAGGTCTCTGCATCTATTAAAATCTGCAGAGACAGAAAGCGTATTCAAGATCATTGATCAAGCTCCCTTAATTATTTTAATTATCTTAATTATATTGGTAAAAAAAATACATTAAAAAGAAAACACATCTCAGGACAGCACTGCTTCTCTGGGAGACTAATACATTCTACACTTGGATGCATCTATAACAATTACAATTATTACATGACTAATAAAAACCAAACTACCACAACACACTCATTAAGTCTTTTCACACTTTACATTACGGTTGACATATATTGTTGAAGGGAAATAGTCACCTCGAAAACTCCCGGACTTTTTTGTGATGAAGTAATTTAATTTTGTTTTTTTTCTCTCAAACTGCCTCGTCTGCAGTGCTTCTATTGCAAAAGTTAATTTGCCCACAATTCTCAGTATAACTTTAAATGTATGCCCAAGAGAAATTGTGCAAAATTGCTGTGTTCAGCTGTGGCTTATTACATTTGCAGCCACAGTGTCCACACTGAGACCTGCATAACTAACAGGTCATTAACAAGCTCAATTATTTTTTTTTTTATAAAAGGCTGTTACCAGATAGCCATCGCGGCATCTCGGATTTCACTCAACAGAGGCCATGATGCATTTTGAAGTGCACAGTGTGTTTGCAATAGGTGCTCTTTAGCAAACATTAAAAACATTAAATCCTCCCTTAATTTTAACAGCACGTCAAGGCCATTTTGTCAATGCATGTCTCATTGGCCCTTTTCCCAAACTGGTCCCTTGCCACTAGCACTTAGGGAGCGTCGCTCAATGTAATCTGACATTTAGCTGTGACTGCACCTCTCTGCTGTATTGAGAACAAGGATATACAGTAAATACATGGGTAAACAGTAATACTGACCTCCAGACATGGACCAATACCAGAAAACCTCCTGCTGTAATAAACCGTCAATCAGCCAAAGATTTCCATTTTCCCCCCGTTTCCCTACAGATGTGAGGTAGTTTACTCAGAGAAACTTCTGCCTGGCAAGACCCGCATTGATCCTACTCATCCAGAGCCTCCCAATTTTCACCAGAAGAATAAATATATGAGCCTTCAAGCCATTTTTTATTTCCGCTTATTTCTATTCGCTAACTAGCACCAGACAGATGGTGTGCCATTATGAAAGGCACACGAGTTCTCCAGACTAAATGATCAAATTGCCTTCCAAAATGACACATGAGTGCTTTCTGATCTATCGCCTCTATTGGCAGGACGACATCGGTTGTCACTGCCTTTTAAAACCATTAAATATGACGGTTACAGAAATGATTCCTATGACTGGTTTCTGACCTGCGACTGCAATGGCTGACATTTGCTTAGGTTTAGGCAGATTTAAGTTTAGGGTCAGGGAAGAGGGTTAAAACACGTAACTTGGACAGAACAGATCATGTCCCATGGCAGATCAGGAAATAGTTGTATGAGTTACATTTGTGGGAATAAGTTAAATTAACCCTGGATTGCACGGTGCATTGCCAATAGGTAGTTTTCAACAAAATTTGTGTTTGGACAGTTCCTTCAATCTGTGTTATTTTCTCACAGCAAACCAACACCTTCACCAATAAAGTAAACTTTCTGATAATGATCTATTGAAGGAAGAAAAGATAAGCCCATTGCATACGAGTGATAGGGCAGCATGCAACTTTGACAGCCAAACAAAAATATTAAATCTTTCACTGCCTTCTCCAATTTATTTTTTGTACACTAAACCAGAGCGATTTGATGTTGTTTTGTGTGCCAGAAAAACACTGATCCAGAAAAATTATTATATGCTTTGTTGTTTAGAAACCAACAGACGGTAAAATCTGTGCCCCATGTGCTGAAAAAAAAAAAAAAAAAAAAATCACATTAGAAGCCGAATGAATCATGCTTGCTTTGAAGCCCTGCGTACTCTACTGTACCTCCCAGAGTGGCAGAGAGGAGGAGGTGGGTGCCATATTTCTTGATTAGACTCTCTGTAATCATCTGGAGGGTTGGCCGCCTCCCCAGCTGGCGGATGGTGTGCATGAAGTCGGGGTCCAGGGGCAGAGCCAGGCCTCCGCTGCCACCGATGCTGTCCCGCTTCTCCACCGCCAGGCTGTTGACCTTCCATCGACCAAACTCCCTGGAAACGCGACAACACACACACACACACACACACACACACACACACAGAGACATTTGCTCACTTGGTTAAGGTGGTGCATGAGGCCCCAGGCGGCTGTTTAACAAGCTGTTGAAAGCACAGGATTCGGTGAACGTGTGTTACATACAGTGAGGCGCTGCACACACATGCACATACATTGTTAACACATGGTGAAGCTGTAATGCTGCGTCGCCTGAGGAGCTCTAATAATATGTCCCTGATGCATAAAAAACTGTTTTAACTACCTAGTAGTACTAAATAGATTAGTGTGGGCTTTAAGTCAATCAGGTTGTGGTCGGTTATTTATCCATTGAGACTTTCAATTCTTCCCCTGGGAAATGATAGTTTTTGGGGCTTTGGTGTGTTAATTTGATATAATTGAAACTTTTTATTTAACACTATTAATGATACACTATAAAAATCAATTTTTATCACAATAATTCTTTCATCCTCCAATGGTTGATGTTTAGGCCGAATCTCTTTTTCTTCCATTTATTCTGCACTTTTTCCTTTTCCATTTCCTCTGCTCACTAACTAGTGTTGATGCACTCCTAAATGTAGCCGGGGCTGCAGCTTCTTCCTAGTAGTGTAGAGAGGCTCTGAAATTGCTTTTAGACCTTCATGTTGAAATAAAACTACCATTCTTTTTCACAGGTCTCTAATTTCCTAGAGAGTTTCCTGGAAAGAAAATAGAACCAAAGTTCTGGGATAGTAATTCAAGTTAGTTATAAGCAGTTGATGATTTTTCATTTGATGAATTTCCTTAAAGGATTTTTTTTTTAACATTTTGGGAAACATGCTTACTTTCTTTCTAGCAGGTAAATGACATGAGTACATTGATATCAAACTCACATCTGTACAGTAAATATGAAGCTGCTGCCAGCAGCTGGTTAGTACACTGGCTTGGTAAGCAACATATCCTGTGTGAAATAGTGAGCTTTAAAGGTGCTGGTAGGCAGATTTTGTTATCTTTGCACAGAAGAAAAGACAGATGTTTCTGTCTGTTTATTAATCCTTCTGCTAACCTTCACCTGAACTAACCAGCTGCTGTCTGTACAGACATCATTCTCATCTAAATCTCACCAGAAGCTAATAAACTTTTTTTTTTTTTTTACAACCTTCAACATTTAAATATAAAGTCAAAGCAAATTTTGATTTATGAGCTTAAAAATTAACTCAGGTTTAAAAATGTAGGATTTCAGAATGGACTGACTTACTGAAATTTCCTTGATAACTTAACTAAAGATCAGTGAAGTCTGTAGATAATTCTGACAAAGTTTTAGGCCGACTGATGAAACAGTTCCTGTCAAGTTATAGAAAACTGGATTTAAATTTGGAGCACATAGCCATTGGAGTAAAGATACAGATGAACTGAGAGATTGAAACGATAAAAGAATTTTGACTCTAAGCCAAGGTGTTTTTGAGACAATTGCAAAAATGTAAAGTTGATCGTTACAGCGCCACCTTGAAGGCAATGAGTGTCATTTTATGTGCCTGAGTAGTGGGAGTAATTTACCACCCACCGAGCAATTTGGTGACTTTTGGTCTGCACTTACAGTGGAAAAAAATAAGAAAAATGATGAAAGAAGAAAGGATAATGAGAAGAAAAACGATGGGGCCCCAGAGGTGAGTTTTGCTGCTTGAACCCCTAAAGAAGGTGGCGATCAGGCGTTAAAACCCTCTGACAGTAACGATTAGCATCACACCATTTTTATTTTCCTCCTCATGACAAATATATGGACACAGTATTAACGATAGAGTATAAAAATGGATTTTGTGTGAATAATTCTTGCAGTAGCTGATGTTCAGGCTGGATCTCTTGTCACAGCGAGAAGGTAACTGGGACAGTATACTGTATGTTTTAAAGATCAGCATCACACTCATTTTATTTTACTCCTTAGGACAGACGTGGATAGACAGTATATTTTTTACTTTTTCCAAATTAGCTGAGCTTCTCCACAACATTTCTACGTATATATACCTCCTTTCAAATGCAGACGTCCCCCCCTGCTTGGGAATCTCAGTTACAGGGCTTACTGTTGTGAACAAGCTTGTCGCAGCTTTAAATAACTCCTGCACGGGCAAAACACAACTTATTGCAATGCAAAGCTCCCACAGCAACAGAAAGATGTAAAAGAAAGCAAAATAAGGCCCCACATCATCAGCTGCCATCATTTGTTATTTCATGCCCTTTGGACAAGAGCCTCGCTGAACTCCGGCTCTTCACAAACCAACTGGGAGACAGCTCTCTCTCTCTGTCTGTTTCTCCCTCCACAGCATCACTTAATGTCTACCTCTCCCACAGTGCTGCCTACTGTTCTGTGTACCTCCCTCTCCTTCTTGGAGGCAATCAAATCACTGCCATGAGGAAAAAAAATGATCAGCAGCGAGATAATTGGGGAACCGGGACAGTGTGGAGTGTGTCATTACAGCCAATCATCGTAACGAGGGGACAGGCTGAGTGTCCGTCTCCGGTGGACAGATGGGCGTTGTGGATCCAGCCCTGGGTTTAGCCTACAGCTACTCCATCAGCATGCACACGTTACACACAGAGAGGTGGTTGGCTGCAGGAAGGCACTTGAATTTCTAACACGAAGACTTACTGTATGTACTGTAAGCGATCCATAGTGATTAAAACAACTCCTCGGAGGGAGAGGAAAGCTAAGAAAGGAGCAGATGCGGAGCAGCTTAATCACATGTTACACATTACAGAGGTCAGAGGAGTAGAATAGCACTTTAAGCTCCCAGGCTATTTAAGAGCACATAGAAAAACACGGGGCACTGGAACTCTGTGGGGATTTTGTGAAATACATTTATGATGTTTTTCTAAAAACGAATTTATTCTTTTCCTGATAGAATCTCTTACAAGACATTGAATAATGGGCCCAAACAGACAAAGGAACTGAACACTGCTTCTCTCTCCTGTCAGTCATCATCTTGTTACAGCAGTTTTTTTTTTTTCTCTCTCTTTAACCTCAGTTGGGTCTCATTTTGGACTCATCCTTAAAATCCTTAATCCCTAATCCTTAAAACTGCCTTCAGGTGAGAAATGTGAGCAGGCAGCTTACAGGTTGCAGGATCGACTGCTTCGGGGTAAAAGACCCTCGAGTGGCGAGGTGTCAGCCAGCCAGTGCGGACGGCAGCCGCCTTCGTCGGTCCAAGCCGTCCGCTCCTTTGTCACTTTCAGCGATTTTTGTTGCTGATTATCAGGTCAGGGAGGCCGGGGGGACAGTTATGCAGCAGGTCCATTGAAAAAACACAGGTGTCACTAAGAGATAACCAACACAGCCTGAAAGATCCCTGAGAGGAGATAATGGACCTATTGATTCATACAACAGATGCAGACCATAAAATATCTTTTCACTTTGGTGAACACTTGGCAACATCGGCTGGAGAGAAGAAACACCCTGAAGCGTGAATGAAGACTGATCTAAAGATCCGAAAATCTCAATAAATGCACTTTAACAACTGTAAAAACTACGAGCTACAAAATACAGACAGACTTTTGAGAAAATCATCACTGACATGTCTGTATTTACCAATATATCTTTTGGAAATGTATAACGTAAACACTGAAAAATGCAGGACTGGAATGGATCGATCGACTTGTGGAAACAGTTGCAACAAAGGTGGAATATCGTAAGGCTTAAAAATGCTTGTGAGGAATATTCAGACGAAGGCAGCAGGAGCAGCAGAGTGCAGCTCGGGGGACACTGCAGGAGGTCAGCGAGAGGAAGCAACCGTCCACACACTGTCCTGGGATTCACTCCTGCTGCAGGGGTCATTTAGGAACATCAGCAATGACAGGATTTTCAAATGTCAAACCCCAAAAAACAACAACCTGAGAAATGATTGGTGTTATTCAGGTGCCTGATCAGGTTTTTTTTTTCCCCCCAGCCAGAACACTCAAGACAGGAGCAAAGGGCACGCTTCGCATCTCTACAGCACTTCTTCAGATTTGCTCATCAGCTTGCATCTAATTCGGTGCAGGTGTGATACCTGTGAGGGCAACCCTGAGAGTGCTGCAGGTTTTCAATCCAAACACTACAGCAGCTGCTTTTCGCTGATTAGTTCCTCTCTGGCTCAAAGTGCTCATCAGTGAAATTATCCAGTGGCGTGTTGAGTGAAATGAAAACCCACAAACACTCAAACTCCTGAAAGGACACATGCACACACACACACACACACACAATCAGTAATCACACACGCAGATCTCTCCACCTGTCTCACCTGTAGATCTTGTATCTGGTGGTGAAGCCCTGCTGGTGCCTCTCTGCAGCCTCGGTGAACTCCAGGGACTGGTGGAAGGGCCCTTTATCGGACAGCAGCCAGCCCAGGGAGCCGGGGGCGCCGTCGCCTGCTCCGGCTGCGGCTCCACCGGCCCCGGAGGTCCAGCAGCAGCAGCAGCAGAGCCAGAGGCTGAGAGCCGCCCCCTCCCATAGCAGAGACAGCCGCTTATGACTGATCCTCTGATGGCTCATGCTTCACCCAGCGACACCTCATTCTCTCCGGACTGAGAGGAGGAGGAGGAAGAAGAGGAGCATGTGGAGAGTTGGACAGATTTATGCAGGAAAAAGTAGTGCGTCGTGCACAAGAGCTTAAATATTTTTTTAAAAGCTTTTAAAGCATGCATTTAAGAGTGAAATAAACAAAATGCATGCTTTTTTTTTATTATAGTGAAAACACTCTTACCTGATTCTCCAGGACCAAATGATGCGCTCTTAGAAATAAGTCAACTCTTGCGCTTGAAAAATAAAACCTCCAGCTATTGATCCAGGCAATTTCTTAAAAAAAAAATCTGTGATGAATCCTTTGTTCCAACTACTCCAACTTGATTTCAACTTTATTTGAGGGGGAGCTGATCCTCCTGCACCCGAGCATCCCTCCGCTGCTCGTGGGGAAGTTGCAGCAGAGGAGGCGGCAGCAGCAGCAGCAGGACGCAGGAGTTCATTCTGAGCATATTCCCACAGCTCGGATGAGAAAGGCAGACGCATCCATCCCGGGTGCGATCCCTTTCATCGCACAGCTCGATCCTTAAAGTTGCTGTTATTCTGCTCGGTTCTCAATATGTGATGCATGTGAGCGGTTGTTCACCCCCCTCCTCCTCCTCCCTCTCTCCTCTCTCTCTCTGCAGTGAGAGCTACTGGATGAATGAGCGCCTGCTTCCACACAGAGCGCTTTTCTTCCCCCTGCTTTTTTTTTTTTTTTTTTTTTTTTTTCTGAGTGAGAAAGCAAGAGGGCGAGCAAGTGCATCATGATGAGGGTAATATATACAGTGTGAGTGCAAGTTTTGAGGACAGCAGTGTGATGATGATGATGATGATGAGGATGATGGTGCACCAGGGCTGCTACCCATCACTCACCATTACCACATAATTCATCCTCATTATTTGCCATCACAGCATGTTCCCTCCTCTGTAAGCCTGGCACATTAAAAAGAGTTATAAGGAGCCAGATAATAGACTAATTGTCTCCCACTGTTTTTTTTTCTTTTATTGTTCCTGAGTCTGCAGCTTGCATGACTAAACCCTCCACGTCGACCTTACATGATGACATGCTGGATTTACCAGTGAGAGTAATTACAGGCCATTATCAGGAAGCTTGTTTTTTTGGGTTGGGGGGGGTGATGTGATTCAAATTCAAGAGTGCACTCATTTTGCCACCTCCTAGCATCATAATTTGCACATAAAAAAAAAAACAACGAAGTAAAAGGATGCTTCAATTCCTAATTATGCAGTAGAAATGTTTGACCTGTAACTTGTAAATAATAAATTTGAGCGCGCCAAACATTTTAGCGTGAATTCACATCTCTAATGGTGTTTCTCAGACAGTGATGGGTGAGACAGGTGCAGGAACAGATGCTGATGTGGATCCCCCCTCCCTCCACCACCACCACCACCAACCCCCACCAACCCCCTCTCTCGCCTTCCTTGCAGAAACATCACAACTACTTGACACACAGTTGACAAATCTTTCAGACATGTGAAAGCTGAATGACGTTAGAGGAAAGTTAGCTGCCACAAGCCTTCAAATTATGGTGCTGGGATGTAGCTGAGTGTGTGTGTATGGGGAGGGGGGGGGTCGACAGGTACAGCAGATGAATGTCTAATTAGGCTGTTGTGTCTGCTTTTCATAAGCTACAACAATGAAAGAAGCTAAATTCCCCGAGTCAGGAGCTGTTTGATGTTGGCTCAATTATACTTCATGTTTGCCAGTAGAGCCCTTTGTCCCGCTCTTTCTAGTCGTCTTGTCATTATGCTTGTCATTCACGCTGAAAACCTGATTGACAAAGGCCTCAGTGTGTTAAATGGGCTGCGAGGAGAGTGTCTGTTATCCATGATGGGGGTTGAATCAATAGCCTGCTTCCATTGATTCCCCTTTGCTTTAATGTTATTTGGCCCGCGTCCCTCAGGATGCCAGGGGACGCTTCTTTTTTCTTTTTTTTTTTCTTTTTCAGCCTCAAATTAAGACAGTCGATTCAGTAATGAGGGGTCACATCTTGAAAGCCTAAATAGCTGCAGTCGCCGTCGATGCTGCTGATGGACGTCTGGACCTCAATTCACCTGAAAGTTGGAATTTAAAGCGAGAGGGGGGCAAGTTTTTCTTTTTGCACTCTTCCAACTAGAAAAATGTGCCTCCCCCAGGTGGCTGATCTTGGCATCTGGGACATCTGTAATGATAAGGAAGCCCGTGTTTGCTTGTGCAACAAAAGGAAGGCATTAAATATTCCGAGTTGAAATTTGTGTGGAGAAAGGATAGGAGAAATGAAGGAGGCTAAATGAGCTTCTCCCTCTGGGCTGCAGACTGTTATAGTCTCTTGAAATCTGGGTCTTTGTTGTCGGTGTGTGCTGTAATTGAAAAGTTCCAGCCCCCCCGTTTTCTCTCTTCCTTCCACGCTGCTTTGCTTTCCTCCCGCTCTCTCTATCCTACTTTCCCAGCCTGACATATCTAACTTCGCTTCCACCACCCCAACCAGCAGCCTCTCCTTTTCTCTTTCAGAGTCTTCGCGTCTTCTCTCTATTTGAATTCTCTGTCATCTCTCGTTTGACTCATTCTCTCCCCCCCCTCCCCTCCTCCTCCCCCCCCTCCTCGGCCGCCTGCTGAGCTTTAGGACGAATGCAACCGATTTTGATCACTTGCGCCCAAAACCGTGTGCTGAATCAACCTCTTGCAGCAGATGAGGAAAGGGCGGAGGAACAGTACAGGAAGATGATGTGAAAGGGCTTGACACAGCGGCGGTGTTAATATGCCTGAGCACATATGCCTCCAGCGCGGTAACATGCGATGTGCCAAAGTAATCACAAGTCAAGAATGACATTGCGATTTGCTCCCGCATTAGGAAGCGAAGGGAAAGAGGTTCGGCTGCACCTTATGTGACATGAAGGCTTTGGCGTGAAGCAGGACTTTGTGTCTGTGACTGTGTGTGTGTGAATCTTGGCAGCAGCTCTGTTGAAGTGACATAAAAATGACTAATTTTGCTCAGGAGCTCTGGTGTCTCCCAAACACTTCCACACACTTCTTTCTGTTTCAGCTGATAACGCACCGCAGCGTCCCCCCAACTGCAAACCGTGTTTCTCTGAGTAATTACTTCTTCTGCACCTTTAATTGTGAGGGAATGAATTGTGGTTGATGAGCACGGTGTAAAACAGATCATGGCCACAATGTGTGCTCTGTGTGCCCATTGTTCTTTGAAAGTCTCTCCAAAATGGAAAGACGATGCAACTTGGCAGGTGGTGAATGTGAAAGTGCGAACAAAATGGAATGGATGATGATGAGGTCTCGGCTTCGCTAATTCCATTTAACCCCGGAGTGAAGATGGCGATTGGACCGAAACCTCTCTAGTGTGAGTAATTGGACAGGCATTGTAGGAAAGATGTTTGGAAACCAAACAGCAAATGCCGCCACGCTTTCATTTGAGCGTGAGGGGGCAGAGGCACATTAGCAATCGTTTCAGCACATTAAACATGATCCCAGCGCTGAGATTTATTAAAATGGTTTGATTAGCTTTCTTGCGCACTCCTTGTTTTTTAGTACCATCAGCGAGTGAAGAACACAGTGTGGCAGCTCCGCCATTGCTCTTACTGTAAGTTGGGGGAGTAAACAGCAAATGAAATGCGCAGATGGATGTGAAAGAAAAATAGTTCTATTTTCCAGTGGGTCTGGGGGTCTACCTGGTCGAGCGCGCCGCGGCTCTCTTGGTTATTCAGGTCAGGGAACACACATGTCCGAGGCTTTGTCAAAGCTTTGGCTTCTGTGGCCCAGCTGCTATTTTTGCTTCTTCCCTGTACATGCCCTTTCATTCTTGAGTCACACTGGAGCATTGGAAGGCTGACCTAGAATACTGAAAGCCTGTCACACAACAGGACGTGAAAATCTGTGCACAGGAAAGGTAACTAAGCCGCAACAACACCACTCAGGAAACAAAACTGCTTTTCTATTCATTAAAAAGCCTCATGATCAGCGCTGATGAACGCTTTTGAAAATGACTGTGGCCTTTCATTGACATGACATTGCACGTATGTGCAAAAATGCACTTCATGGCCTTGCTGGGTAATTATTGAGTGCAAGTTCAATCTGTTGCTTATGAGGACTCTAATGAAGTGGTGGCACTTTTCATAAACCCTTAATATTATTTTTCAGCACGTGTTTCTCCTGTTATTGGGTAAAAATCAAACACATCAACGATAAGCTGCATATATATGTAAATCAGTTTATTTCAGAGGCATGTTTATTTACATACTGCATTGAATTCCTGTTAGTGTTAAATAAATTATTCATTCATATACTTTCACCTTTAAAGAACAGTTCAACCTTTTGGTAAAACATTTATTCGCTTCTTTTGCTGAGAGTCCAATGAGAAGATTAATGGGCAACCACTCTTTTATCTATATGTTAAATATGTGACTATTTTTGGTCTCTTTGTCACCGTGAAGTTGTGGCACATAACTCACATAGAACTTGTTGTTTTAACACTTTGGTTATTATAGGAATTAAAAAAACAAGACACAACGCGTGTATCAGCATCATCAGTATGAGCTTTAAATGTGCTGGTAGGTGGATTTCATTAACTTTGAATAGAGCCAGCCTCCATGTTTCCTCCAAACTTGCTGTAGCTCCATATTTACTTGGTGTCAATCATCTCATCCAATGAATTTTCCAAATGTCAAACTATTCCTTTGACATCTTTTTATGATCTCACGTGTCTTATTTTTGTATGTGATTTTACCTTTTGGTCAGACTCAGTGTGAATAATTTATGCAAAAGTAACCTTTTCTAATGTGAGAGCTTTAAATTACTTCAGTAAATAACTTTAAGTTCAAATTCACTTATGGGCAAGTTACAGCCAGAATCACTTTCCACAGAAACTGAAATTAATGTTATAAGAGCATACGTTTTGGCAGGAAAATTAATAGGCTAAAAAGAGAGTGAACTTCTTACTTTGACATTATGCAAATGAAGGTCTCTGGCTGGGGCGTCCATGCAGTCGCCAGAGTTCAAGAGAGGACGATATAATGTTCACAGGAGTGGGTTTTTTTTCTGTTCCTCGTACCTCTGTTAATGTGGTCGGTTGGTAACTTTACTGCCGTTGAAGTGTAATGAAAAGTTCTTAAAAGCCATTTAATTCTTCATTTCCTCTTTAAATGAAATTTAATTTGGACGCAATAATTGAAAAGTAGTTTTTCAAGCTAAGTTTTCTCAAATAACATCTTGTCTGGCACATATTTGAAGAAAGTTTTGAAAATATTTTGTCGAGGCTACAGATGAAACAACCAGATTGTTGTAAGACACCTATTGGCATATTTTATTATACTCCCGTGATGCTTTGAAAAACTGTAGATTGAATCTATAAATTAAAGCTCTTTTCTTATTAGAAGTCAAGCAGTCACCGTGAACTTAGACACTTATTGAGGTTGATTGTTGAAAGGTTGAAAGAAATTCAGCACTTGTGAATTTCAGTTTGGGGTTACAGAGAAGAAAAAAACCACCACCATTCAGTCATTCATCTATTCTTTCTCAGGCAGAGATCGTTCCTTTTGACACCGGGGCTTTGAAGGGAAGCAGCAATTGATGATGTTAATCAGTTAACACCAATTTTGCTCTTTTCACTCTCTGCTTCTCGAGCTCCAGCTTCTGTCAAGATAAAACTCAAGGAAAATAGTCCATAATAGTAATGATTGTGCATAATGAGTTTTCTTTAATTGGCACAATCAGGCACAAGGTCTGTCCTTTGCCGTGCTTTAGCTAATTAATATGCATTTTCAGCTTTTTAATGTGTTTTTTTCCCCCATGTTCCAGTCAGTCACCTGTTTCCATTCATTAACATACAGCTTGAAAATGAAATCATACATCTTCTTGCACTTCTTACTGACCTGTCATTTGTTTTTCTTAATATTATTCAGGTCAGGGATGGCTGACTTTGTTATATGCTAAATTTCTGCACTTTATCCAGATTTTTGCAGATTTTGCTCTTTTGTTTTTTGTGCTTTTTAATTGAAATATGCTGCTGATTTTCCTAATAGTAGACTGAAAGAGACTAAATCTACTAAGCTGATTTATGTAGCCATTTGGTGGCCAGCAGAAAGAAGTTGCACACACCACTGACATATTATCACTTTTTGGGTTGATATGGTGAATTTAATTAACCTGTTTACACATCTGGCACTGGGTCATTTGGGGTCACGTCTGTGGAACTGCAGGATCATAATTGTCCCACAGCCAACCAACACTTTTTATATACAAGTAATCATGTGATCCTTTGAAAATTAATTTTTTTGTAATTGCTGCTTTAATAAATGTGCTTATTTATAGTCTGTCTTATCTCAGAGGACCTCACTAAATATTTAACTCTTATCCCACAGTATCCTATGTTATTCCTATTACCCTGCGCGTCCACTTGTAATGCTTTACCACAGAAAACGCTCTACTTTTGCAGAACAAAACAATTTAAGAATAGGGCTTACCAAATAGTTTGTATGAATTGTTACTATTCAATGGATTATCTACTACATACAGATTATTGCTTCAGTACATCCGGTTGCCCCAGAAGCTATAAATAGGATGTTGTCATGCTTTCTACTCGGAGCTATGACGAAGGTGCTCTGTTGCAAAAATGTCATATTATGGAATAAAGTCTACACGCTCCATACCTGTCATTTTACAGCACTCCTGCCTTCTTTTCAAGTTACTGTACTTGTCTTCCTCTTCAGGTTCAATTTGTCATGTAAGCCGTGACCGTGAACGTCACGTGTGCTTTCTGTCTGCGGTGCATTCGTCAGCATGAGATAAAATGTTTAAAGTCCAGCTTGCTTCAAAAAGTCTGCAGCGTGTTACAACATTGACTTAACCGTGGCGAAAACAAAAAGCACATTCTGTATGAAGTTGACTGTGATGGATTATCGATCTCGGGCAAATTACAAGAGTCTGCAAGTTGATTTTTAAAGCAAAGCGAAAAAGAATGGAATCAAATGTCTGTCTGGAAGTGGGTAAAAAGCACAAATGCATCTGCTACAACTACAAAAAACGGTTAACAGTGATTTGCAAATAAGCTAAAACATGCAAAAACACTGGCATAGTCGTTTAACATCCTTACTGAAACACACATTATGCAACTGTTTAGCCGGCTGCTTGTCACAGTCAATAAAACTGCTGTGATGTTTTTTCTACTTTGAGTCTTTTAAAATCATTATTTTTCTCAGCTGCAACTTTGAAACGCTAATGAACTTGCTCTTCCCATGCTGGGCTGCTCCATTGATCGGCTCAGCTGGCCTCAGTATCAGGGTTGATCTCGCTGGGTGTTTGAGTCAGACAGCTGGCCGCTGAGAGACACAAAGAGAGCCACCGAGGATTATTTGACGGTCTATTCGGGTCACCTTGCTCATATGGGAGAACAAAGTCATCATTTGATTATTGTATAAGATGAATGTTAGGCGTGCTCTATCTGACAGCCTCGCGACGCTCCCAGCGCATCGTAATTGCTTGTAATGTACAGTATGTTTGTGAGTCTTAGTGCAGAGAAAGCTTTGCAGATCCATAGTGAATATGTAATGATTCCTCGGTCAGTGGCGCATTAACACGTGAAAAGAAAACATCATGAGCGTTTTGCCAGGGCGCCGCCATTTGAATACATCACATCACGTCTAATCCAAACAATTGCTAATATATCCATCCTCACTGTAGGCAAAGCTGTGTACACATTCTGAAACCTGTTGCTCCATTTCCAAATAGACCGGTGTGCTGGCTCTCCTGAGCACCTTCAAACTTTTTCAAAATGTACAGGTGGCACTTTTCTGAAACAAAGAGTGACCTTCAGATCGCATTAGATTACATTTTGTTACTAATTTGCTTGAGATGGGAAATTCAGCTGCCAAAAATTCCTCTGCAGGAGACACCCACTGGCTCATTACACAATGATGTATTCTAGCGGCAAGGTCAGGCTTATTGTCTATCCTCTGGTCAAAAGAGACAAATACGCCGTTTTTCGCCAACCACGGTTTCATAACTTCCTCTTAGTGTGAATTTAATGATCTTATGAAGCTTTGTCGAAGTTGCTGAATAGAGTGGAAGAACTGTTATATGTACTTTGTGCCCACATTAGCTGTCTCAAGGGATGGCAGCGTTGGTCAGTCCACCCCTTTGGTCCAGACTGAAACATCTTAGAAACTGTTGGCTGAATTTGCATGACATTTTGTACAGATATTCATGGTCCCTGGAGCCCACTATGGTGATCCCCTTTTCCTCTAGTGCCACCGTGACATTCACATGTTTGGCTTTTAGTGAAATTTGTTCACAACTATTGCAAAGACTACATTAAAATTTTGTACAGATATTCATGGTCCCCAGAGGATGAAGCCTGCTGACTTTGGTGATCCTATGACTTTTCTTTTAGTGCCCCCATGAGGTTCACATTTTCGGCTTTAAGTGAAATGTCTTGACAGCTATTGGATCGATTGCCATGAAATGTTGTACAAACATTCATGGTCCCCGGAGGACGAAGCTTCTGTGACTTCGGTGATCCCAGAGATTTTCGTGAAACGTCTCCGCAGCTAATGGATGGATCGCCATGAAAGACAATTGTGATAACCAGCACAAAGTTTCAGTGAGAAATATGCATCAATGCTTTATAACGAAGTATCAACAAAACTAATCACACGAGCCTTAGCTGTACTATGCGTTTACTGAATACCAAAATAATAAATAGCTAATTTTAGCATGCTAACATGCTAATGTAACAGATGAAGTAATGTGATCAAAAAATAACTTTTGTTGAAATGTATGCTATGTTTAAATTCACTAGTATATTCCTGCATTAAAGGAATATACTGTGACAAAGTATTTTTCCACATTACTGTTCATTTATAAGTTGTAGGAGAATAAGAGTAAACTTGAGAAAAAGCTGTTTAATGTGTGGTTTACTGTTGCAATGCTATATTTTATATGTTGAACTTATTTATTATTATTTTAGGGGAGAATCACACAGAGCAGTCACACAAATTGTTATTAGAAACTAATGTGTTGGCATATTGTTTTTTTATATGTATTTACATATTTCCACACTATCTTATAGCAGATGTTTTGATATTTATAATACAGATGTTTTAGGGAGTTTGGCAGAGCTGTATATACATTGAGGCATGTAGAACATTTGTATTTATCTATATGGTTATTTTGATATTATAGACATGATCTTGAGGAAAGTGTGCATCATGATTCCTTAACATTATACACTCCTCTTTTTACAGAGGTCGCTGATTAGTATGCTGATGTTAGTATTTAGCTCAGAGCCCTGCTGTGCCTGAGTACGGCCTCACAGAGCTGCTAGCATTGTATTCCATTCCAGCAAGGCACCTGCTTTCCCTCCACAACACAGAGGAAGCTCAGAACAAAAAGTAGGACACATTTTCATCAGGACATCATGTGGCATTTCATATTTGGCAATGAGTTATGCCACAGTGAACCGTGTTATTGATGTGAGGAATTGTTGGGTTTTGTGCTCAAAGACAGATATGACATTCACTCTGACCCGCTTGCTGTCAGGATAATCTGCCCTGTCAGCTTTCATAAAGAACCAAAGGACACTAAAAAGAGTCCTTTGACTAAAACTAAGCCTCTTACTTGAATTTTAAGTCTTTGCTCTTTTCATGTGCTCTTCCTCTCCCGTTTCCCCGTCTCTATGCATATCTGTCTGTCTACTTATCTGTTAATCTCTGGCCCCGGCCTCTCGCGCTCCAGCCCGTCTCGAACCTGTTTGAGGAGGCAGCAAATGTGCTGTAAACACTCCTGCTTCGCGGGTTAGTTAAAAATCTGCGAGCATCTGCGAAAGGATGCAATGTTTTTTCTCGCTCTGAGCTCGTCTTGTCTGCGTGACACCGCTCATTATATGGAAATCATTCCCTGTCTGTCACCTGTTACTCGTGTAGGAGCCAATGGTCCTCATTAACCGTCTTTAACTGCAGTTGTATGTTCGGCATAGAGACTCTTGCACCACGCATGCATGACACTCATGCTTTCATGCGCCGAGTTCTTAGTGCGTTCGAGACAGCGGGTGTGAGATTATGCTGTCCAGTGGATGAAGTGTGTCCAATCCCCCGCCTGGAAAAGAGATCAAGAAAGAGAGAGAGACTCTGTGTGTGTGTGTGTGTGTGTGTGTGTGTGAGGACTCATTTTGTTTAGCTCGTGAGTGTCATTTTGAGCTTTGGACTTTTTTTTTTTTTTTTTGGAAAAGTGAGGTCATTTTGGCCGGTCCTCGCTTCACCCGGTTCAGTTGGTAGTTGAGGATTAGGATTTTGGATTAGGGATTAATTTTGAAATTAGGTTTGGCTCAGGGTAAGAGTTCAAGGCAAGAATAAACTCAGAGAAGTCACCTGCTTATGGAGATAATTTATATACATCAGTAGATATCACCAGCTCCACTTGCTCTGGTTTTGTTAAATTATGCAGTTTTTTTAAAGAAGAACAAATCTCATAGAAAAATGGACTAGTTGTTTTGCAACATGCCTGGATTACTCAAATTTGAATATGCAGTCGTACATTACTGTAAGAAAAAGGTCAGTGCTCTGTGTGGTCCCTCATCTAATGAACAGAAATCCCACAGAGACTGGCAGCAGACAGCACAGTCAGTATTAGAAACTTTTACAAGACCATATACTTTTAAGGTTTTAGATAGATTTGTGCACAGTATGAAAGCTTATAGCACTCAGATTATATTTCTTTGACAGCATAACTTCTTATATATATATATTGAACTGCAAAGTGTTCTCAGTCTTATTTTGTCTGACAATATTCAATATACAACATCCACTAAAGCATCACAACCAATCTGATGGTTATGTTTTAGGCAGCTTAAGGACAATAGGGTCCATTAAGGACACGTAGGTCCTGTCCTCAGTGATATTTCATTTATCCAGTAAAATATCTCATCAAGATGTTTCAGCCCAGAACATTCATGGTTCTCAGAGAATGAATCCTAATGACTTTGGTGATCACCTCACTTTTCCTCTAGGGCCTCTGTAAGGTTGTGGTTCAGAGTATAATATTTAAATTTTAATGGATTGTCGTTATATTTTGTTTTGACATTTGCTTTTAGTCTCATGTCGTCATCAGATAAAACATGTTTTTACAATACTTTTTTAACCAAATACCTGCAAAACTAATGACATGCCCATCAACCTCAGCTGTACTTTGTGTTTAGCGTTCATTATATGCTCAAAAATCACAATGTGGTGAACACAGTAAACATTATACCATCATCATATCATGTAAACATTGTCACCGTGAGCATGTTCATGTTCATCCAAATTTTGCTTTTTCAAGACCGAAAAGTTAACAAGAATTCAGTATTTTCAGTGAAATACTGCATAAAATGTTGAGATTTATTTGTAATTCTTGCAGAGTTTGGTTGGTGACGAGTCAAAAATTTCTAAAGTGGGTGATTTTGCTGGGGGAATTTTGGACTCATGACCTCAGTATCTCTAAAATCAATGTCAAAATCGACCAAGAGTTCAAGTTGCCCAAACCGAAAAAAAGTCCTGTGCCTATAGGAAACATCAATACAATCCAGGCAGCAGTTATGTAACTCCAAAATGTATGTAGCAAACTAGTAGTATATGAAATCTATTTTGTAGGTGACAGTTGTTATGTGTGAGAGCCCTGTCTGGCCCACAGGCGTCTGAGCCGCACTCTCTGTTTGGGTTAATGAGTCATGATAGTCCGAGCGGCGGAGTCTGGATCTACTGTGTCCGCTCTGCAGCCTCCGCATTCTAATAGGTTCACTGTAGGACAGCTTTTGACGCACTTCATCACACAAATACAAACGGCGAAAGAGACTCGAGAGCCTGCATCCAGAACCTGCCCGAGTTATGATGCACGCCGACGAGCGCGTTCAAAGCGCCCGATGACACATCAGCATCAAGCGGCGTTCAGTTTTACCGCAGGACGTTCAGGTCATTAGTCACCTTTTATCAAAAACATCTTCTTCTGCCTCTGTGTTGTTAATCACTGACCTGAGATCACTGATTTCCTAGAGGCGAATTATAATGCGCTTTTATACTTATAAAAGCGTGCAGTCACATAGGATTTTCATTTATTTACGCTTTCAGGTGTAATGCCGACCTCACCAAATGTCTCTTTGACTGCTAGTTGGCTGTTTTTACTGTTAATGTCTATTGAGCAGCGCCCGGCATACAGATCAGAGTCCTGGTCCTGGTGCTGCAGGTGTGAGACTGCAGACGTGGCACTTGTGGAAATGAAATGAGAAAACCATCATCACCTATGGTCGGGGATTAACAGTCTCATTTGAAAACATGGAATTCTCCCTCCTGAGTTGAACACCACAATCTCGACTGAATTAAGCACTTGAGGTTTTTTCTGAGAGATTAAGCGCAGATTTTCACACGATAGAAGCCTTTTTAATCATTACAGCGGCATGTGATGGCCTGCTTACAGTAACTCCCTGATCAAAAGGATTCAAGTGTTTACAGCTTTAATCATCGAGATTAATAAACTTCATATTCAAATGTAGAATTTAAGCGAGGATATAAACAGAAAGGGATCAGAGTGTTTTTCTGTGGTTCTTTGTTTCCATGCTTTCATGAGCCCCTTGAGTTTTTAATATCACCTGCACAAGTTCCATTCTCTTTCCCTTGTTTTGTGTGTGTGTGTGTGTGTGTGTGTTTACGACCACTGTATTTTAATTGTGTTTTTCTAAAATGAACTAAACTTGTTAACCTTGACAGAGCACTCTTCAGCAGCGCTGACGTGACAGAACATCCCACACAGCTGAAGCCTGACAGAGTTCAGCAGCACTTTAAGGTAAATCTCCACTTCACGCTCAACCTTTTGTTTAAGATGGCACTCTTATGAGTATAAGTGCATTTCAAGGACCTTTCGTGGCACGGAGTGCATAAAGCCGCAGACATTTTTCAGAGCGAGTATCTCATTTCACGGCGAGTTTGTGGTGGGTTTTTTTGCCTCTTGGCTGTTGGAGGCTGCAGGAGAGGTGACAGAGACTTGGAGCGCAGGTCAGGAGGTGCAGACACCATCATCGATCCCTCTCAACAGGATCCCCGGGAGCTCTGGAGTCTGAGAATACATCTGAGAACAGCATGCATGTGTGTGTGTGTGTGTGTGTGTGTGTGTGTGTGCGCGTGCACCTACAATATGCATAACTTTCTGTGTGTGAGGAGGAGGTGGGCGCCGCCTCACTTGCAGAGCCTCAAAATAGAATGAAATTCCTGCTGGGGTGTTAGAACAAATATTAGTTGAGAGGAATGTGACACTCAGCGGCTCAGCACTGATTTTTACGTGTAAGCACTGTGAGGCAGCAGTTTAACGTTAGATCAACACTGCCCTCAAGGAAACATGAGTCCACTTATCACAGGACTTTGCAAGTTATCACACCTAATGACAAGATTTTTTTTTTTCTTTTTTTCTGCGTATCGCATAATTGAGAAATCTCCACTCTGAGCTCATTAAGGTTATCCTCCTGGTCTGTGTCAACATATTTCTGTGTCTTGCCTCTAAGCACCATATCTGGTATAATAGATAGTCATTTACTCATACCTCATTAAGACAAAGCCAAACAGCGAGTGCTAAAATACCAGCAGTGGAGCTCATCTGCATTCCAAATGTGAAACACAAATGGGAGTATGAAATGAACACTGGCGCAAGGCGTGGGTCCCCATGCTCCAGTAAGCTAAATTAAAGAAATGTTTTGTGTATACATGCACATACACACACACACACACACACACACACGTGGCAGACACGTAATTACACCCCCCTCCCCGGACACATACATATTTGCACACAAACGGTGCACACTTGCATTTTGTCTGCAGATTAAAAAGAAACCCATCAAAATATTTCTTACAGCCTTGGAAGACTCGCAATCAATATCGAAAGTGGTGGAGCGTTAAACTACGAGAAAATAAAGAAGAATGCAAGTTTGGGTTTTTTTTCAGCTCTATTGAAGGCTTCTGTGGAAGGAATCGGTGTCTCACGTTGCAGTATCGATCATAGCTGTAATTTGGGCTTTATATCTTGCGGGTTCTCATCTTGTTCATTGTTTGCTTTGCTGGCCAAAAGAATACCTGGAAGCAACAGATTTGACAGCAACCACTGACTCGAGGCTAAACTTCATCAGTGGTGGTGAGGATCTAAGAACTACTACTGTACTTCCACTGTTACACCACGACCTCTGTCTGACAGCTCCAGTGACGTGATTTTATATTGAAGGGGAAGATTTAACACATCAAAGTCAGTTCACAGGGTTCAGGGAGTGCATATGGAAAAAAACATTGTGGCAACAGAGGGAGCTGTGTGAAGTCTGATAATTTGCCTCATGTGATGTCACTTGAGTCGCCATTGGTTGGGGTTGCAGATTACGATATTCAATATGAAAAAAAAATCATCTGAGGGTGTGGAGCTGGAAAGAAACACAATTTCTGTAGCCGCTCTCCTCATCTCTGCTAAGGGCTCAAGGCTGAATCTCCAAATCTCTGACCGAACTGTTGGCGGTCGAGTTGCATTGTGGGTAATGTAGGCATCATGCTTTGGCAAGGAAGAGGAATGTGTGGAATAATAAAAACAAAGTTATGTGTTATATATTTGATTCCAATTTCTCACATGGTTTAATTTGAATATTTGAGGCCCAAAGAGGAAGAATTACCACATTTTTTTTTTTTAAATTAAGAGAAAGAAAAATTGACCTTTGGGAGGGGTCCAGATCCCTAGGACTACTGGTCTGACTAACTTAAAAAAATAGTTGCGGGTGGGAGGAGCTAGTTGGAGCACCTCAAGGCTTGGATGGGAATGAAACTCTGATCACTGGTGGAATCATCAGTACAAAAGATTGTTCCATGTTACATACAGTACATAATGTTCGGCGGAAGCTTGAGATGACCTCGTTCAGAAAACTGACTTAACGATCTACAGTTTAAATCAGTTCACCGCTAGAATTTTGATTCTGCAATTATGGCATATAATGTTTTGTTCAATGACAAATTTTATGATGAAGCATTTTGAATTTGATGGGCAATGTGCAACAAAATGAAATGCCCTCTGCCCTTACAGTGGAGAAAACATGATGCACTGCCCTGGCTGCTCGAAAATGAGTTGCCCTCTTCATGATTTAAGAGTTAATAGTTCCCTGTGTGTTTTTATCACAGAGGTGTAATGTGTTCTACATTTGAATCATAGTAAAACCAATTCGGAACTGTTTTACCATAAATGAATGACAACTTTCTGCAGGTGCCGACTGGATGCAACCTTTTCATTTTTTGGCCCCTGCCCCCCCGCCCAGACAGGCTGAGTCCGCCACTGCTGCAGCAGGTAGTTATCAGAGCACAAACAAAGAGATTCAGATAATCTTTTCTCTCTGGCTCTGTTGATTCAGCTAGGTTCAAGCTTGTCTCCTGTCTTGCATACAAACGATTGAGCCTTGATGAAAATTGATTTGCACTTGAATGGTATATGATTCAGAAAAATAGCCTCCATTTTCCATAGACTGTTAAATCAGGTTCCCTTTGACTTTGAGCAGACGTCTGCACTGAGATGTGAGGAGTTTGCCCCAAAGCAGCCCTCCAACTTTTGGATGTTTTACCAGGATTTTGCATACCAACCTCTCCGAGACTGTAGCTCAAACACCCCCCCATCCACTTGTGCTCCTGATGCAGTCCCTGGCAATTTCCTCAAGAACGTATACTGCCTTTAATACAGCGGTAGTGAAGCTTCTTTTAAAGAAGCCCAACCTAGAAAACATCTAAAAGAATTATATTTCTACATCCAGTCTACCCTTCATGAGCAAAGTTCTTGAGAGAGCGGTTTTTAATCAACTTAATACCATTCTCAATGAGAACAGTATGTTAGAGAAATTCCAGTCTAATTTTAGATCCCGCCACAGTGCAGAAACAACCTTGCTCAAAATAGAAAGTGATCTCAGACGTTCCACTGACTTGAATCAAGCGTCACTCCTCATCCTTTTTGCTCTCAGCTCAGCGTTTGACACCGTCGACCATGCTATTTTAATCAATCGCCTTGATCGCTCAATCAATCGGCCTGTCACACTGACAGCGCTTTCGATCCCACATAACTGGTAGAAAATTGTTAGTCTAGGTAACTGTGAAACATGACTTACCATTTGGTATTGCAAAAGGAAGCTGTCTTGGTCCCCTGTGAATGTCCGTATATATGCCTCCAATAGGTTACATCATTAACAGGTTCAATACAAATTTCCATTGTTATGCAGATGATACTTAATTATATATTTCTGTTGAGCCAACGAACCCAAATGACCTCTTGTTTCTGACTGCCTGTGTGGCCTTGATGAAACAATGGATGAGCAACAATATTTTAAAACTTATGATAAATGAAGATAAAACATATACTGCTGGCTTACCAAAAAGTTCTTAGGAAAACTTGAGCTCATTCAGAACTTTGCTGCCAGACTTTTAACAAAGCACATTACTCTTACTTTTTTAACGACCCTGCACTGGCTCCCCATTTCTTTTTTTCAGAATTTATATTAAGGTCCTTTTACTCACAAAGCTCTTAATGATAAAGCACCAACTTCCATTTTTGACTTTTTTTTACTCCTCATCAACCAACAAGAGCCCTTAGATTGTCTGATGCTGGTATTTTAACTGTTCCTCAAGTAGCCCACAAAGTGAGTGGGGAAACGGCTTTCAGCTTCCAGTTACATTAGATATGCAAACTCAACATTTTTAAAAATCCACTTAAGACCTACTTATTCAGGCAGACATTTAGTGTTTTTTTTTTTTTTTTTTTTTTTTTTTTTTTTTTTAAATCTCTCTGCCACCATTTACTACTTTTATTTCTCTACTTTTTTATTAGATCTTTTATTGTATTGATATGAACTTATTTACTTTTTGTATTTTTCCTATTGTGTTTTTGTTTGGAATGCCACACTGCAAAGAACGTTCAGCTGCATTTTATGTATGAAGGATGTGATCCAAATGAGTTTCATTTTGTTTCTTCCAGAATTCCAAAAGAAATATGTATGTGGCCTTGTCCACTGGCATTTTAACCGATTAAACAGCAACAAATCTCACTCACACATTAATTACATATTTTGAAAGCTGATACGATTGCATGCAATACATGATGAATACAACTTGTAAAAATTGTTTATAGCACGGTTGCCTGAAGGTCGAAAAGCTCTTTTCACTCAGAAAAAAACTTGTTTCTTTTTTCTGTCGTTTACAAATGTTTATCTGCCGAACAAATAGAAACCTCGACTGTTCCGTGCAATATATTATGAAACAATAGCCTGCGGGGATTAGAAATAAATAGCTGCAAATAATTCATTTAAAATAAAAGAAAATCCCATCTCAGTTCAGCCTCAGTGCTGGCGACAAAGGCAGAGATAACAACCTGATGGCAGCGATTATAAACCGTGTGCAGTAAAAAGGGGAGACAAAGGAGCTCAGCTATAACAAAGATCCTTCCTTCAGATCAGTGTCAACAATCCCCTGTGTCATCTTTACAAATCAAACCTACTTGTCCATTACAACCCTTCATATAGTGTGATTCACTTTTTTGTGTGTGTTAATGCACTTTGCAGTCTCATCAAGCACGAGGGCTCCAAAGTGCATTTTGTCCAGCCGTTACTATTAAGATAAAGAATGCTGAAGTGTACAATTATGCTTGAGTCCTGCAATTTGCATTTGTTATGTATAAACAGATCATAAACGCACCTACCGTACAATTATAATGACTGTAGGAGTCAGCTCCTCGTGTGACTTGTGTTCTGTGGGAGGGAAAAAAAAGCACGCTTTTAATGTGATTGATGTCAAAGTTTCACCGCTAATTAATGTATTGCGGTATTATAGCTGAAGTGACTTGGTTCAAAACACCATATGTTCAGCGCTGAGATCTCATGATGATTTTACAACTCGGAGTGAGCAATAACCTGGAATGATTATTGTGGAGTAAATAGATGAAGTGCCTTGGAAATACACGGTAAAGCACTTGTGTGTCGGTGGTTTGCGGGTTTGTCACAGTCAAAGCGTCACCAGAAAAGGTATTTTTCTCCTCTGACAGACAGAATGATCCACTGCTCTTGGAGCGATTACTCAGAGGTCACGAAGTCGTTGACACTGAGATTGAAAAGTCTGAGCCAGCGATTGCTTCAGAGCTGTTAAGACGCAGGGTCAATGTTAGCTTAAGTGGAGTCTAAATGAAAACAGTATGTGCGTAAATTGAATACCACTGACGTCTCTAGTGTTGCTTTCTTTATTAGCTTGGATGTAGTGCCAGCTTATTTTTGGCATTTGACATATTATCAGAGCCCAAAGAATGTTTCCTTCAAACCATGAACCCTGAAAGCAGCATTTTAGTGTCCTGAAAAAACACTGTTATAATAGTGTGGAAATAAAAGGGTTTTAAAAAAAAATCAGCACAGGAATCCTCTGATTTCTGCTACATTTTTTCAGATAATACCGAGCAGACTTTGTTATTCATTTGATGCACTTATTAAAATTCAAATCCACGATAAAAACCAAAGATTCAAGTCAGATCTCGCCTATCAAAGACATAAAGTCGAGATGAGTGCATCTCAGCCTCTCTACTTTCACACCAAAGACTGTCTCTGTTTTGTCTGTATTTAGCTGAAGGACTGGCACATCCAGCCTTTAATTTGCGCTCTGGAATGGATTTTGATTATACAAAATAGTTGCATAACGTAATTGTCCTTCACAGGAATGTTTGTTTGGCTTCGGCACCGCATTCTTCGTTCTTATTTGTTTTCAGTTTTGTGGAGCATCTAGAGACATCCAACTGCGAGGACTTCATCAGCAAGGACGAGGAGTCACGGTCTCCCCCTTGAACCAGTTAGAGAACAACACTTTTGTATGCAGTGTTTTGATTAAAGTGCTGTAAGCATTCACAGCAGAATTCTTTCACCTTGCTCCATTGCAGTCACCTTCTGTGAAAAAAAAAACACAGCATGTAAGTCACTGTTTAAAGAAAAAACAAACAAACGTAAAATATGGTAAAATATGAAATATCCCTTAAACAGGTGTTGTTCCAATCAGGTGCACTTATACTCCAGAGGGGGGAAAGATTTGAAAAAAATAGAAATGAAGATCTGACCCATGAAGTGGATATTGTGTCCGATGAAATACCTGCCTTTTGCTGAGAGTGCCTGCAAACTAGTTACAAACTAGACAAGAGGTCTGAACAGTGGTTATAAAAGTGATGGATGAATACTTAAAATGGTTCACTAAAGTAATGAATAAACAACGAGATATTTGGCTAAGAATAATGAACAAATGGTTAAAATAGATGGAGGCAAAGGTAATGGATAAATGGTGGAAATGTGTGTGATAGAAGTCGATCGAACCGTCTAAACATTGACATTGACACACACATCATGTTCATCCAGTTTAAGATCAATTCCAATGAACACATTTGTAACATGACAGGTGTTTTTGTTATTGTCTTGTTCGGACATTACTTGTGGACAGCCTAACTCTAACCCAAACTCAATTCACTCCTTACGCACGCATGCACTGCACACACTGCACACACAGTACTGTACATTCACTGTATTTTTAGAAGCCTCCTTGCCCTATAGGACCACTTCCATTCGCTCCGTTCGCTTCCCCTCCACCCTGCTAAGTCATTATTCTTCTGAATACGGCTGAATGAAATTTCTCAATGTGAGACGTAAGGAGCAGATCCTTACTTCTCAAAGCGAGAGATTTCTCAAATGGTTTTCTTTTCACTGCTGTATGACTTCTGTCGCCTTCTTATTTCTTTTGATAACAAGTGACTTTAAAAATTTGCCAGCTGTCAGTAACAGCGATGTCAAGTACAAATAAAGTAAAGAGACTAATAAAGTTTGGTTCAGATTCGAATTAATGGTGATTATTGTTAGCTTGTCACGATAGTGATTGTGATAGAATAAAAATGAATAGAAAAATAGAACACTTTTGTTTTTGTGTGCATTAAACAAATGGTCTATTAGCATTAGTGGTGCTGGTAAGTGGGCTTTGACAGCGTTTGGACAGAACCAGGTTTGTTCCTCCTCCAGCTTTACTCCAGTATTATGCTAAACTGAACAAATGCTGTGTTTCAACTGCAAGGCACGATTTGGCTCGACTCGACTCTACTTGCTTTATTCCCACTGTGGATAGTACCTGGTACCTGATACTTTTTTGGCAACACCTTGGTCGAGATTCCAAGCGAGCCAATACTAAAAGGTAAAGTGAAAACACTGCAGACTGCTGATTGGTCGAGAGAATCATCACTCAAATCGTCACTTGCGCAACATGGATATCCTGCACATCAACTGCCTAGCCTAGATTTTCAGAATGAATGAAAATTATTACAGTGTTTGAGTTACGTTGAAGCTGATGTAATTGCAGTTTCACACTCTGAGCTTCCCATGAAGATCAGCTAAAGAATCCGTCTACATTGAGCGAGTACCAGCTGCAGTGGATTAGAAGTCGAGAAAAGTACCTGGTACCAAAAGTGAATGGAGTCCAACAGAGCTGAGCCGCGCAGTGGAAACACGGCATAAGAGTCTCCTGACTGTATAATTAGGCTACACACATGAGAGCAGTATTGATCTTCTCATCTAACTCTTGGCAAGAAAGCGAACAAGCATATTTTTCAAAATATCGAACTATTCCCTTAAAATTATTCATCTATTTTCTTTTCCATGTAGACATCTAACCCAGATTTCCAAAGACGCTCCCACAAGAATGCATGTGCATGTCTTCGACTTCAGACAGGAGGAATATCAGAGTGACAGCAGTGCAGAGGGATGAAAAGAAAACGCCATCGGATTCATAATGATACATAATTACATCCAAAGTCCAATTACAGCACAAACCACAAATGGACAAGACTATAAGTCAGTTCCCACACTTCCACATTCTGCTTTTTGCAAGATTTAAAATCATGGACACAGTGAGAAAAAACTGTGTATGTTCTCACTGCACAGACTCTCCTCTCACTCAGAAACAGACTGACTAAAATCTCCAGGCTGCAGAGTCATATTTCACCAAGTCACTTAAAATATGCCAATCTGCGTACAAAAATATGGCACTGGGTTTGGAAGTTTTTTACGGTAACCAGGTTTTTGCACAGCATGCAAATGTGTTTTTTTGATTTCTTGCCCTGTAACCTGATTTCTCCCAATAACATGATTTAATGTGTGCATGTAAATGTAGTCATTTACTCTGGAGTTACTTTGCATATCTAAGAGGTCCATTGTTGTTTTGGTGATTTCAAGCAAATGCAGTATAATTTAAAATTGGCCACAAAGTGATTATATAAAGTAAAGACATTTTTTTCAAGTCATTACTATTTGTTTTGGCATTGCTGTCAAGAAAAAAAAAAAAAGTATGACTAGACAAGATGTTTCCACGTCTTCCTAACAATGCTGGATTCTCTTGCACACGCATAAACACAGGCGTGCACATGAGAGAGCGAAACATTAACATGTAGGCGTGTGAATTTTATGACCATCTGCTACACCGTTTCATGGGGATATAAAAAATGTCAGCAAGCCTCATACATATAAACATGTCCTCATCAGGTATTCCTCCGATGCAGGATTATGTGTTAACTCTCCAGACCCTGAGGTAAATTCCACCTTTGCCGTCTCTGTTCGTGGGTTCGCCCATATAATGTTAATTTAGTTACTGCACTGACATTAACTCCAGTGCTGCTGCGATTTGTCACGGGATGGCGAGCCAAAACTAAACTTCAAATGCTCTGATGCAACCCTCCCATATGTCAAAGCAGTCCACTCACCAAGTTCTCCTTCTTTTGACCCACTTTTCCCAATAGTTACTTGATGTCTTTTGAATAATGACATTGAAGTGATGGATGCAGCCATCAGTCACACACTAACATTCAAGTAGGCCACTGCCCACATAAACCCTGCATTCATCAATCGCCTTGTGTTGCCGTTTTATGCCAAACACAGATTGGAAATTGGAATCCAACCGACATCACGACTTGTGGACAGTGAGGGGAAATGTGTGTGTGTGTACTGGATCGTAAGTGTTGCTATTCATCACCTATCGACGCTCAGGTTCAAGTGAGGTGAAGGTCAGGCGCTTCCTGCGAGCCTTGCCGACTTGATCGGCGCTGAAGGAGCTGTGATTGATGGGAGCGGACAAAAAGACAAGGTCTCGTGCCACATGTTCTCGCCGACGCGCCGCAGCGTCGCAGCATGCGGTCGTGTTGACACGGCGGCAGGTAGAGCCACTCACAGATGACGAACGACGCTGTGAAGTTGAAGGGCAAAACTGTCATCACTCATAGTGTTAATTCAACACTTTGACACCGAGATCCATCAGCTTCTCGCGCGGTGACATCTGTGACGTGGATTACAATATTACATTTTAATCAGTAAAGTATAACAAGGTTAAAGAAGGGAAATGGAAGCATGACAGGATCAGTAAAGCATACAGTCGTCATAATGTATAATGTGATAATAATGTGTTGCATCATTTCCCACAGACATAATGCAGAGTGTTTTGCTATAACATGTATTTTATTCAGCCTCAGTTGTGTGTTTGTCTGACAATGAGACAGGAATCTTGAGCTCTTGTGCAAACATTTTTCTACAGTTTCCACCTATAGACTTTAGCACTGTGACAGTCAAACAATTCAAACACTGCAATAATCCTATAACTGCACACATTCAGGAAATATAAACTCTATCCAAGCTGCAGTTTTACAGCAATGTGCAGCTCTAAATTATTCTTCATTCTCAGCCTCAGTCTCACCGAGCAGCGTTTAAGTAAAGGTTAGAGTATTAAGATTTGGTTGGGTGATTGTTATCAGATAAAGCAAGGGCAGACGAGTCAAGCAGTTCTCATTATGAACGAATTTATCTTTTCAATTAGTTGTGCAGTCTAAAGGCTTTCAGATATAATGACAAATTCACTTCGGCGGTTTCCCAAAAACGAAGCGATACCTTCACGCTGTGCATGAAGTTAGATCAACCATCCAGTATGCAATTTACAAAAATATGCATCACGTTGAAGAGCTGGAACCACATAATGTTTTAAATGTATGGCTCCCCTGGGATCAATTGTGACTTTGAAAAAAAAAAAAAAAAAAAAAGCTATAATGTAATAATAATGTGTTGCATCATTTCCCACAGCCATGACGCAGTCGTAAAGAATCATTTCCCCATGTTTTGGAATATTAAACTGGCAGCTTCAGCGATGTGATATGTGACGGACAGATGGGCAAAGGCCCTCCAGCGGGTGACAGCGAGCTCAGGATTAACAAGCGTGTTTGATTTACACCTGCTGGACCTGCATGCAAGCAATTAAACAAACATTACAAGACGGATTGCAGCAGTGAAAATCTCTCATGCTCTTCCTTTCTGTCCGAGCCACGTGTGCTGAAAAACAGTTATGTCACGGCTACGATGAACTGTTTGATTTATCATTTACAAGTGCTCTGCCTGAACTGGTGCAGACGAGTTGTGGGCCTGTTAAAAGTGTTGTCTGTCAAAGCGGGGATGAAGGCTCAACCCCGACGCCTTCGCATGCCTAATCGGTCTCGAAGCCTGGCTCCCCGCTGCTCGTGGACCCTGTTCACACTTGGCACCTAAATGGGTGATCTGATCACATGACTGAAACTCACAGCCGGAGAGTTGTAGTGTGAACGTGCGAGGGCGTCAGTGTAAGACTGATCAGATTCTTTTTATCCTCTTTAAGTTGTATTATGCTGACATGTAAAGGCCTCTTGCTTGTGTTTCTTCTTAGTGTATAAAAGTGCACAAATATTTCCACTGTAAATGCACTGTAAAAATTTCAGGGGTTAAATAGGTGACATTTCTATTAAAGGAATAGTTCGACATTTTGGAAAACACACTTTCAGATGAGAACATTAATACCACTCTCATGTCTGTAAACTAAATATGATGCTATAAAGTCTGGCCCAGAAGGAAACAGGTAGTCTGTCTCCATCCAAATATATATATAAAAAAATAAAACCCAGCTACCAACACCTGGAGTCTGTGTGGGATCCAGACAGCCAGCGAAGACCCCACTAAGTTAGTGCACCTGGCAGAGAAATAGTCCCCCTCCCTTTAAAACCACATCTGTTTTTCACACTTTGTAATTAACAAACAAGGCATAATGTGTTCATTAGTGAGCTTGAGAGGAGCTGGTAAGTGGATTGATGCTTTTCTTACTGTAGCTTCTTTTGGACATTTGTTTCCTTCTGTTTCCAGTTGAGGTTGCGGTTTTATATTTACCTTACAGACATTGGAGCAATATCAACCAGTCTCATCTAACTCCCTGCAAGAAAGTGAAGAAGAGTATTTCCCAAAATGTCACACTTTTGTCTCTACACTTAATACTTATACATATGAAAATCTTGAATCGTTTGCTGACGGGTTTATTAGCTAAAGCAAATATTGACTATACTAAATCAGACACATTCTCTATTTTTGATATCGACGGATTCAATTAACTGAACAATGGCATTTGGAATCAATTAAACTCCCATCTTTTCCAAATTCTCCGTCATGCAGTCATGTCATCTGTAACACTATGAAACAATTAGAAGAATGACAGCAACTCCCAATAATGTCGTATAGGACATTAAAATAAAGGGGAGCTCTCTCAGTTTTAGCAGAACATTTGAGTTGTTTTCAGTCAGTATTGGTTTGCTGTCTTCTCTGGAAACTGTTTCCCCTTCTTTTGGTTCAAACTTCTCTTTGTCACTTTGAAACAAACCTGACACCAGAGAACAATTTGGGCAGGAACAGAATATCTGATTATGATTGGCAAACATGATCCAATTCTCTATTGTAGCTCAATGTAATTTTGACAGATGAAGCAGATGTGCCTTCAAATGTAGAAAGATGTCATTTTTTTTCCTGGCAGATCATTTGAAAATATTATTTATTTATTTTCCCACAGTACAGCAAAGACAAGAGGAAATGGACAGATTTTCTACAGATTCGTGGGACAGATGACACGGTCATAGTTGGTTGAAGACGGAACGGTGTCATCCAGGCAAACATTTTTAATGAGAGACAAACCAAGACGTGGTTGAGAGGTGACTGAGCACCGCCTGTCTGCCGACGTGGAGCATCAAGGTTGGTGATGGTGGGTCTGGAGTCTTGTAGTAAAAGCTGCAGTGGGGATTCCAATTTTAGGATTCCTTTGCTTGCAGATGACCAAAAAAATCCTCCCAAAAAAAAAAAAAAGAAATAAAATAAATATCAGCAGGTTATGTTGTCATTTGCGGCCGCTGTTTTTCTTTGTTCCAGGGAAAAATGTGGCATCTAGGGGAGACACAGTCGCTGACGATTTGACAAGTGTGACATTTACAAATAAATCTCTGGGGGCTGCGAGAAAGCACAGACACATTTTCTTTTGCCGACAAACTTTGATGAAAGCCAAGAAGACACAATTGATCTTCACCCGCTGCGTGTCTGTTTGTGTCGGCATCTGTTTCCTGTGTCAGTTTCCGTCTTGTCACTTCGTGTGTCGTGTGATGCTCACCTTCAGGCTGGTGGACTGCTCTGTGTCCATGTAAACCCTTTAACGTCCAGTCTGCCAAAGCAGCTGAGGACAGGGTCTTGATTGTTTGTGCTCTTTCCAGACCATGTTTCACCAGATGGCTCCCTCTCTCAGTTTTAACAGGAGCTTTCTCATTGTTCTTCCAGCACTTTTTTCCACATCTATAATCTCAAAGATGAGATGCAGTAGAGTTTTCAAAAAGCCTTTTTTTTTACAAGCTGCAACTCTTTTATGTTCCACTATCCTGGTATATATTTGATCAAAATTATAGGTTTTGTGTTCTGGTACTCTAATATAAACATGTGCACACATTAAAGAGTGTTATCACTACTGAGAGCAGTTATTTTCTATGACAGGAAATTTATGATTCTCTTGCAAAATGAATGCAATGAACCCAGTGGGTTATGGGTAGCCTGGTGGGTTATCAATAATAGAAAAATAAAACAACATTCGCGACGAGCATCATCGAGAAGCCAATCTTATGAAAAAGATGAAACACTTTCAATGCCAGAGGAGCACAGGAGCCCTCCAGGACCTGTTTCCTGAGGTTCGACACACTGTCCTTTAAAAAACACACTTGGCTGGCAGAGTGGCTGCTCTGCCTTCCAGTGCGCTTTTACCCTGTAATTTCTTCAAAAAGCCTTTCTTTTCACACGTGGAGTCGCGTGACTCCTTGGATGACTTCGCCGTACTAATGACAGTGGTGGAGAAAAACTCGAAATAGCTGGGAAATTATCGGCAATGCACAAAATTCATCAATTTGAGAGCTGAAAAAGAGTGTGAAATTATATATCAGGAGATGCAATAGAGCAATTTCATCCCGGACCCCCTGTAAGCATAACTTAACAGAGCAGTTGAGGCCTCATTGACGATGATTATATATGAAGTGAAACATTTCTCGAGCATCTGTGTCCGGCCTAACCTGCAGCCGCTCGAGTGGCTTTCACAGGAAACTTTTTAAATATCATTTTACATGCAGCTCTGAAGCAGAACATTTTCTGTATTCCAAACATGGGATGGGATTCATTACAGATTTGTACTTAATTTAGACAGACTTCCTCCCCAGCAATCTGTCACTGCAGACAGCAACTGTACTGCCATCTTCCTCGCAGCGGGACTGTGGAGAGAGATGCATTTGACCATGTCCCCTTGTCCCCTAGCATGTGACCATGTACCCTCGCCTCCTGCCATCTGGAGACGCTGTCAAACACAGACTGACGTCAGTGATTAGAGTTAGATCTGTGGCTAAACAGCCATATAATTTAATTTTTTTTATTGTACCGCGTGCTTTGGCCATGATGTTCGTCCGGATGTTCAGAGTTCATGTAAAGGAGCAACCTTGACTCAATCTGCCATTTCCACAGTCCGCCTGAGCTCAGCGCTTTCACCTTTCCTGCCACGCTGTCAGCTCTGTGTACAAAATAAGGCAGAACAAGATTAGAAATATTCCAGGTGGCCTTCTGTTTGTTGAATTGTTTTGTTTATGTAGGTGTTCGTGTTTTCGACCCTTGTGCCAAAAACGCACCGACATGAGGCACAACTAATCATGGCTTACTCACAAAAGTCACCAGAGAGTGGTGTAATTATGAAATGTGAGAGAAAAATAACCAAGCAAAGAGCTCAGTTAAACTTTTTTTTTTTTAATGTGTATGGAAAGTGCAGCAGCACAAAACAGACGTTGGACACTTACACCCCATTTACACTTGGTCACTTCATGCATCTTGGGTGGATCAGATCGCTGTCCTATCTCGAAAAAGCCAAATGTGAATGCATCCAAGAAGCTCTGGAGAAGGACCGGGAGGTGGCTTCGGTCATTCCAGCCAAATTATGAAAAGGTGTAAATGCATCCATCTTTCCAAGTCCCAGCACAGAGTCCTTACTCCTCCCAAGTGCAACTGTGTCAACAAGCAGTTTCTGGAAATAGTCACTGACGGGATCTGTATTCTGTGATGATGGCACCTGAAGCCGTCACAGAATTAATCATCTTTGTAATGTGGACAACAGAGACACATGTGTGGCTAATTGTAAACAAAAAATCACATTTGGATTGTAGACACTTGAAATGACAAGTGTAAATTGGGTCTAAGTTATGTTGGCTGCTGGTGTTGGTTTGTGCATAATGTGCGGCTTTAAAATGTAAATTAGAAAAATGTGAATATTTTATTGTGAATGTAATGCAAAATGTAATCTATTAACTTCAATCAGTGTTGTATTTACATCTTTTTTTAAATTAAAAAACTCTTTATTTCCAAAGTTATGAACAGATTTTCATTATGGCAGCTGTTTTCTGTGCAGGTTCATCTTACATATATTATAGAATTATTACTGTTACTAGCTATGTAAGATATAATACTTTGGTATGAAAATCAAAAAGGTTATTGATACCATATACAGTATATACTAAAGAATTACAGTGTAATTTGTGGGCCATCATCTAAAGGATTACCCAAAGTCTACTCCTGTATTTCATTACCTTTCTATTCTATTTTTGGCACAGCAGATTCGTCAATATCTCAAGGTGCGTCATAATCTATCCTATATCTAATCTATATACCTATATCCTGGTGTGGCACTGTTGAGGCCTGACATATTCAACATGTGTGGCGCCAGATGTTTGAACAGCCTCAGCTACAGAGGTGGAAAAGGAGAGACGGTTGTTTGCAGTCCAACAACCGATTTGACACAGACAGACAAAACTAAAGTCTGAAGTAGATGGTTGGCATTATATCACTCCAGCTGCGTTAGCACCATTTAAAAACAGCACGGCGCTGAGGTAAACATGATCAACACTGCTCCAGTCTGCTGGAGTTAACAAGGATACGAATTACAGCTCAGGTGTTGTGCCTATGAGAGCGCCGTTGGAGATAATGAGGATGTAGTGGGAGCGTGGATAACAGAGTAGAAACCAACTGTATCATGAGTCTTTCTACAAGCACCACCAGGGAAATGAAAACACATAAACCAAAGTAGAAATCTACTCATCGGAGCCTCTGAGAACTATTGACAGAGCGAATGTCTATAAATAGAGAGAGGTTAAGGTTCAGGTGCACTCGGCTCGGTCTCTCTCTCTGTCTCTCTGTCTCTGTGCCTTCAGACCTGCGTTCAGCCCCGAGGCTCAGATGTTTGAGTCTGAATCAGGGCAAATTATGATAAGCCCGGGGCTAATTTTGTACATGCAGATTTTCCTCTTTCATTGTGGTTTTTATGCTGTGGTTTTTATAGAATGAGAGAAATTGTGCGCTGAAGATAGAGGGATTTGAATTCCTCTCAATAGTTGTTCATTTTTATTATCTGGCAGGACTTCATTTTAGGTGGCCATCTGCACGACGCTAATTAGTCCTTTCATTTTATCTTGTTGCGGGAAGACACCGATTGAGTCATCTTGGGTCAAAGTGATTTTTTTTAATGCATTCAATATGTTTGCGAATTTGCTGTTTAGGTCCTTCAAGCACAAACGACAGAAAGCCGCTTACCCTACAGAGGGAGACATTGTTAAGAGCAACGTGACAATGCCTCTTCAGAAAAGCCTCCTGTACCTGATTTCCCGAGGTATGACTTCCCCGTTCTAGAGCCGCACCACGCCATTTGATTATAGCTTATCTATCCTGCACAACATAGCAAAAATCAAATTGGATTGGGTTGTGTTTTATTGTTTGCACACAGTCCACCTGCTACACAAACAAACTACAGTATGATTTGGCACAGACATATGATCCCTTTCCCAGTTGATTGAGTGAACATCTGAGCCCTTGTATTTGAGCGGCTCCAACTTTAGGAATCTTTTAACATGATAAGCCTTTGTGCTCGGGGGAAGAACGGTTTCATCTCCGATCTAAAGTTTTTTTCTCGTAAAGGAAAAAATAATTTAAAAAAAACGTTGAGGTTATTTTGCCTTACAGTGTTTCTGCTCATCTTCTTTGTGTGACATCCTATACAATGGCTGAAAGAGCTCAACGCATAATAAAACACATCTGAACAGACAAGACACGAGCAAACAAAAGAAGCACCTTCACGTCTTTGACAACACGTATGCAGCGTGAAAAAGAACAATGCAAATAAAGAAAGACGCTGGAAATACATAAACTCTGCATTTATACAGAAAACAACAAGAACTCAAAGTTCAATCTTGTCCTTTGGAATTGATGTTGACAAAGAAAGCCCAGCTCAAGGTTCTTAGCTTTTTCCAGAGCCTTGGATCATATCACGTGGTCCTCATCAGTGTACGGAGTGTCTTATGTTGTCAGAGGGAAAAGCTTGGTAGCTGTTCTGATTTCATCCATAAATTTATACAGCACTTTTAGTAGCCTTGCTGACCACCCAAAGCAAACCTGCTCATCATCAAACTACTGAGAGCGATTTGGGTTCAGTATCTTGCCCAAGGACACTTCGCCATGTAGCCTGCAGGGGCCACGGATTAAACCACTGACTTCCTGATTAGTGGACGCTCCACCTCCTGAGCCACAGCCGCCCCCTGAGCAAACTCGGTCGAGGGTGAACCATGCAATTCGAGTTATAGCTCCGGGAAAGTGGATCTTAAGTTTGAATTGTTTTGTCAGAATACAAGAGATGACGGAAGGTAAAAAAATAATAATGTTTGCAACATTAATGTTGGAAAGGGAGCCCACAGTGTTTATTTGAGCGCGGCCAGTCACCCAGAAACAAATACAAACAGCATCGGAAACAGTCAAAAAATGTTGAAAATGAAAAGTTTAAATTCATCCAATGGGATGAGACTTTCTTGAAAGTTTGTTCTACTTACATGGTGCAGTCTTTCCAAGTTCAGTATTTACTCCTGGGGTGTCAATACTCACCCAGTCCTGGGATCTAGTCTGATGAACAGGACTTTAAAATTTGAGAAGAGAAGAGTTTTATAGGACACATTTACAAACAGCATGATATTTTATTATATTGCAGATACTGACTATTCACCCTCTGCCAGCCTTCTACTAATCACTACTTCTGTCATTAGTATTGTGCAGTTGTGTTGTGTATGACTTACAGCATTCCTGTATTAGCTCCTTTTGGTTTCCTCCACTTGGGGGCAGCAGAACAAGCCGTAAACACAAAATGGACATAACATCATCTTCGAAGTTGTTGCCAGTTTCCTATAGCACATACAGAGCAACATTAGAATTCAGTTGGAGCCGTGTTTTAGCTTTAGCCTACTTTTTAGCCTTTTAGCTTTGTTTCTGCTCCGCACCATCACCTGAGGGAAATACAGCTCTTTTGTAAATGATAACCTGTGTTCAACAGCTCATTGCAAACAGATAAATCTGTAGCCGTGTGAGAAGTGAGACTGAGCCAAAACTGTAACGTTTCTTGCCATAAAACCAAAACAGTGTGTTTAAGACAGTAAAACACTCAGAACTACTGAGCTGGGCGAAAATCCTGTGTGGGTTCATTACTGCAAGTGACTGCATTCACCTACTTCATCATTATCATTATGATGCATTGTTAATATATTGATTACAGCAGCTTTAATTAGCTTGTCTTTTTTCCTGCATTTTCTCTTTATGTAATGCTTCTTTATTCGAACAGGGACAATGCACAAAGAGCATTAACCTTATATAAAACAAGAAGATGCAGCGGGTTTTAGCAAATTGCTATTTGCTTTATTGGAGACTTTTCATATCCCTCCCATTTTTCCTACTTGCTTGTGTTTTGTTGCAGTGCATTGGACTCTCTTGGCCACTTTAGGCCGACATAATATTTTAGGATTGACAAATAAATATATCTAATTAACATCCCAACCACTTTCATCACACTGTCAGCCTGGACACCATGTTACACCCAGAGACCCCTCACCCGCTCACCAATGCATTATATGTTCCCAAACCAGCCCCCCTCCTCCCTCTCTCTCTTAAACAGATGAGATGTTTGTTCCTGTGAACCCGCCAGGAGCCGCCACCACTCACTGCTGCAGCGAGGAGGGAAAATAATGACATGTCATCTGATAATGGCTGCATTGCGGACGAACTAGCCCTTTTAATGGATTTATAATTAATGCTTGTGTGTTGGCCGATGCCACTGATGGCTGCGGAGAGGCAGGATAATGTTCTGGAACTACAAAGTCATTTTAGATCAGTGTGGATCAAGCCGAGGCCACAGAATCAGAGATAAGAGGTGCATTTTTATTCCATGAGAGGTGCTGGGCTGGCAGCTGCAGCCCAGAGAGCTTTCTGTCCCTCTTCTCTTTCCCCTTCATCTCTTATCCCTCTCAGTGAGGGCATTAGAGGCCAATGACTCTCCAGGCTACTCAATACTTACCACTTTAAGGAGTGGGGGTCATTATTGTTCACGTTTTTGGGGTCAGTGATTCATACCTGGACAGCGCAGTCACATAATAGGTCGGCGCGCCCGGGTGAAAATTTTCATTCAATAAACCATATCCGGATTTGTTACAAGCAGAGTCAGATAAGGGAGTTTGTGTATTGAGGTCTGAGGTCGTATTCTGGGCTTTCCCTCCTCAAAAGGGTCTTTTTTAATGAGCGGAGATAAAAGGAGCAGGCAATGAAAGAGAGGGTTTTTTTCGTGGCCATCTGGTGTCCCGTGGTACAGTATATTGTACAAAGACAGATTCGAGAGGCCGGCTGATTCATTGATAGTGTTGAGACTTATTTCAGCTGCGGCTCAGCGTATTTAAATCAAGGTTAACCAAAGCAGCGCTTCCCAAAGCGAGCGCTTCTGCACCTCGAGGACCATGGGTGCACCAACATTTATCATATCATTCATTGATTGCACGTTCCTAATAACATTTCACATTATAAAAAATCAGCAACATTTACTGTACTTTAACTCTTAAAGTTTTATGTTAGAAACATCAAAAGAGAAGAAAAAAACGATAAAAATCCAAATTCTCTGTTTAACAGTAAAAAAGTTTAGGAAGCACTGAAGTAGAGAGTGGCCAGTGGCTTAAGACCAGATTGGCACAGTGATATGCATTTGCACATCCTCACAAAATAGGTTGTAGCAACATATCGACTAATTTTTCCTTCAGTCACATATGATCGAATCCTCTCTCATGACTGAATGCAAACACTGAAGCATCTCTTTTGGGAGCAGTTTATAGTCAGAAATAAATTTAGGTTATGCCACATGGCCGTCATGGTCCACTCTCTGGCACATGATTCCCTCAAAGGTGAGCAAACTGGTTTGCAGTTGGTCAACATGAAATTCACTCATTTGAAACAGAAATTTCTCATTCTCTGTTGTAACCGAGCCATAACTTTCCACCAAATTTCATGGAAATCTGTTGATTGCTTTGAAAGAAATGACAGGTAAACCGCTTCAAAATGACACGCAATGGGGAAAGAACAAACACGTCTTTTTTATAAATGAGTGAAACCACCCACCTGATACAGAATTTATAATTAAAGTCCTAATAGATCTGTGATTTTCAGTCAAAGTCTGGCGCTTGAATGACTGTCTGAGGGAGATCGAGCTTGAAAGGGCACACCCCCTTTTGATTAAATTCCTTTTGTAGTTTTATAATTTCATTTTAATGTTTACTTAATCAAAGAAACTGGAGCAAACAAATGCGCCACATTAATTTGTCTTTCTGGTAGCCCTTCATATTTGTAATTCGTTTTGAAAGGGGTGTTGGTTTGGTAAAGTCTCCTTCCTATGTAAAAACCAGTTCTTTATAAGGCATTTGTTGCATGTCCTGGTTGGATTGTGTGTGTTACATGCTGTAAAACCATATATAAAAATGTGTGTGCACGTGTGTTATTCCTTGCACTCGCAGACGTCATCCAGTCATACTCACACTTTTTGTCTTGGCGCACCGACCCCATCTTTGCCCCCGTATCTCAAATATCTCCCGCTTTTCCACATAAACTTATTCTCAGAGCTTTCGGATGCCGCGCCCTCCTTTGATGCACAACAGCAAGCTCAACCTTTTATGACTGAAGGAGCGACAGATGTGCAAATGTTTCCCTCTCTCATCTGTCGGAGAGTGAAACGAGGAGCACCAGTGTCGACGCCGGTCAGCAAGAGCCGGTGAATATTTGAGACGCGTTCGCAGCCTTTTATCCCGTGTTGTTGAAACAATAATGTCAGCAGAGACCCTCGTCCCCACTCCTGAGCATCTGAGAGAATATGTGTACTTCATCTACATGGCTCGCCACATTTCAGCGTATGAGATAGAAGGTTGCATCACTTAACTTCCTCAACACAGCTCAAAGGCTTCATCACTTGACGGGCAAGAAGAGCGTGCTGACACGGAGTAAGGCAGCGACTCGAGCCCGTAATATGAAATGGGATTTTTTTTTTTTTTTTTTTTTTTTTTTAGCAGTGATGGGATGTGTTCTTGATGATCAGGGAGTGGAGGGTGGGGGGGAATGACTCCTCCACTTACCCTGCCCACATTTGCCCATCCAGTCGGAGGGTTTGAACAGACAACCTTTGAGCAGCTTCTGTCACCTTTAGGCAGCTGTCACTCATCTCCAGCTATGTTTTTCTATTCATGGTATCACGTTCCGGCGCGATGCATTCAAGATGCTCCCAGTGGAGATCCTTTCTAGGATGCACGAAGATCAAAAGGACTACAGCAGCAATTTGGCCCTATAGCAAGCATAGAAAACACTTTGGTCTCAACTTTTCCCTCATGATGAACAAAGGACAAAAAAAAAACAAGCAGGGCATAATTCCAAATTTAGCCCTTCAAACATTTTCAGAGCGAGTATGGATCTTATACACGTTGTTTTTATATTAGCTGTTATTTGAACGTCTTTCACACAGAATTTACCATAATGAACGCGCTTCATGTGCAATTTTATTCTTTTTAGAAGCACAGTAATGCGTCTCTGACCTTCAAGTGAAGGACGACAAAATCTCTGACTAAACACTGAATGTTTCTCCTGACTTTATTCTTTCAAATCCCTGAGCAGCCAGTTTAAATTTCAGACAGGATCAAACTTAAAGCCCATCTGCTTGATATTCACCAAAAATCCACAGGAACATATTTTATTTTAGTTAAGTTAGGCTTTTTTTAGTTTTAGCTATACTTTAGATTATCTCAGTTTGATTAATTTTTCACACTGGCTTATTCCTCTTCAGGGGACGGCTGAGGGAGTTGACAGAATAAAAACTATCACCTTTTAATAACCAAACTTTGCACATAAAAGCAATTCAACACAACCTGAAACTGTTGCTATATCAGCATTCATTTCTTAATTTCCTTATTTTTCTCAGTTGCATTTCTACACTCAACAATATTTTCTTATAAACAGTTCTTACAGAAAGTAAGAACTCCCCTTTAAACTTCATTTGAAAATTTTGATGGGAAAAATGCCGGCAGAGTTTGACTTTAACAAAAGGAAAGTTTTCAGAAACCATCCTATTAGAAGTCATTGTAATTCAAAATACTGTTTTGTGGCAACTCCAATGATATGTAGTATAATAGTCTTATACTGTAATTAATCAAGCTATTTTTAGCTGTTGTATAACACATCATAAATTTTCTCTGTCGTATAATGACAGGCCTTGTATTAGAAAAGTTCAATTAATAATTTCCTGATTGATGGAATATATCTTCGGCCCAATAAATCTCTGGATAAATAAAGCTGCAATTACAGATTTGACCTTTAAGGAACTTCAAAACAGTGCTGGATGTCCTATTTCCACTTAAGAGAATGACAATAAAGCCACATTTATCTTTTTAATGAAATAAGGTTTTTAGGCTTGGCACTAATTATTTCGAAGCTGCATCCATAGTTTTTCAGATACTGTACATGTATAGCACCCAGCCATCAGTTTCTATTATTATCTATATTACAGTCCGTTTGCAGTGTCTTCCTATCAACACCGCTTTCACATAAATACAATAAAAATGACTTTATTTGTGCTCGGAGCACAAACATATCTCTGTAGAGAAACCCACGCGCGGTGAAGTTTAATATTAAAACTTTCTATGTGTTGTTGTTCAGACTCAGAGGCTGATTCTAAGTAAGTTAACTTACAGAGGATCAGTCTCTCCTTGTTGTCTACCCTTGCTGTTCTGTGAGTGGAATCTAAAACAGCCCCTGCGTGATAGAAGATGGGCAACTCCGGGAAAACAGCAGGAAAGATTTATTACAGTTTGTTGAAAGCTTAACTAGATATCTGGATTGCTTTAATTTGTATAAGCGTGTGGTCAAAAGCTGACAAGCTCTAAGTATAGCCTTCAGTGTGGGGTGAAAAGTTAATTGTTAAATCAGTCTGACTGGGTCGAAGCAAACATTATTGACTGCATGCAAAACGTGCCTTGTTTATCAGTTGTCAGAAAGTCCTGGCTGCAAAAAACACATCGCGTTCTGATTTAGTTTTCAAGCTGATCTATCGATTGCTCTCCCTCCTTCTGTCAGTGAGTGATATGGCTGCATTTTGAAGATTGCTGCAAATCCTCTATTCCTTCTTTAGATACCAAACACCTGAATTACTTATTCATTACTCAAGTGCTTGACTGGCACACAGTTTGAAGTACTGACTAATTCACTTTGCCAAAAAAAAAAAAAAAAAAAAATTTTCAGGATGAGTGGTCTCTGCAAGTCTTTTGAATTGAATAGAATGAATATTCGAGGCTGAATGTTTTTCCTGTCCGTTAATTAGTTCTTATAACTGGAATGTGGGAAAGCAAGGGTGTCCTCTATCACAGCCAGAGTTAATCCCCCTGAATATTAGGAGGGAGGTACCTCGACAGGTCCCTCGTGGGCTCACATGAATACCAAAGATGGACTTTTTTGAAGTGATGAAGAATGCCTCACCTATCTAATTTCCTGTTTTTTGTGATAGCGGTTTTCTCCATTGAAAGTAAATCAAATGGTGAGCCCCCCCCTTGCACCCACCCGCCCCTCCACTCTCTCCACACACACACAGACAAAGAAACAAAAAGAGGAGAAAAAACTGGCCGAGTGATGCACAAGTCATCAATTCATAAATGTGCTCTGATGCGTTTCTGTCCTGCGTTGGCTCAGTTGGCCAGACTGAGTTATACAATTGGTAAACCACCCAGAGTGCTGTTCTTTTACCCTTGACTTAAAACAGAAAAGATTGTGTCCTGAAGACAAATGAGGCTGACTGCTGGCACAGAATGAAAGGTATCGTTTAATCTTGGCTTCGGATACAATCTAAGTGGGTTAATTAGGGCAAAACACCACTCCTTCCACCACAGGGAAGATGTTGTGTTGATACATCTCAACAAGGGCGCGATCTGAGATGCATGGTTATGGGGTTGATTTGCATAGATGCTTTTCAAGTTTGAAATGCGATCTGAAAAATAGAAAGTGGAGGCATCTTTTCACCAGCAGTTTTTTTTTTGTGGACCAGCAGCTGCAGACGTGACCCGGTAATTTCAACGTCCAGCTCGTCCGAATGCGCTCGGATCGAAACTGTACAGTAACAAATGACCAAGGTCGTGAAAGCAGATTCCAATTCAACATCAATTCATCTGCATGGACAGTGTCTGAACTGTGAATCAAAACTCTTGTCAATGCTTTTTGGACCTTCAGGACTATATTGCATAAATATATTACCAAGACCATGAATGACTCCTGAGGATGTCATTAGTATTGCAGGTATTAAACAAGATCAAATTTTGACTTGATGATACCGCTAGATGAAAAGCTACAGGATCACCAAATTTATTGAAATTGAAATTCATGGGAACATGAATGGGAACATGAATGTGTGTGCAAATTTCATGGCCGTCCATTCAATAGTTTGTGAGATGCCCCTCAGAACCACAAAGGATGACCTCATGGTGTCACCAGAGGAACTACCAGAGATGATTCATGGTCTGGGAAGCATGAGCCAGTCTATGGAGTAGATGCTCACAGGATAAATGAAAATTTTGGCCTGCTGGTGGCGCTGAATGAAAAGTCAGGGGACCACAAAAGTCATAATGAATTATTCTCTCAGCAAAATGAATGTCTATACAAAATTTTATCACAATCCGTCCAGTTGTTGTCAAGACATTTAACAAAAACTAAAACTGTCACAAAAGTCAGGTGGCTTCATCCTCTGGGGACCATAAATCACCACAGCAATCCATCCAATAGTTGCTGAGATAGATAGCAGTCTGGCGCACCATTAGTGAGCAAGTCATCACTTTACAGCTCCTGACTTGAATGACTTATATGGGAGAAAACTGCAGCACCTACACAAAAAAAAAACCACATAAATAGAAGAAGAACATGAATGTGTTTAAGTCTGTGTGTATGGTATTCATGTTACAATGACCTTTGTCATGGTGAACACGGTGTGCACACACATTATGTAAACATAGTGGAGTGTTTTATGTGAGTATGTACGTGTGAATAGGAAGATGTGCCACTTGTCGTTTTGCTTCTATATAATATAGCAAGAAAATATAATCATGTAATAATAATAATGATATATATACCAAGATACATTTCTTTAGTTAAACATACTAAACACTGAAAACAATAAATATTTTTACATTAAAACAATGACTGAACTTTGCAAAATGCTAATATGTACGTAGTGTCTCCATAGTTTAAGAGATGCACATGTCTAGAAGAGTCAGTGAACCTGTTGTTACACATTAGTATCTCTCTAAAGTTGACTAATATTTGCCACCAAGAGCTACTGGTCATGCTGGATCCAAGTGAGGCTGCGGCAGCAAAATCACTGAGCAAGAGCTTTTGTATTGAATCGAGCAAGGCTGCGATTCATCGCTCATGAATTCAACATTTCATTTGAAAGAGGAATGGTGTCTAATTTATTCTTTGAAAAGTCCCATAGTCTCGCTTTGTTGTGGTAACTCTTTTACTTAGTCAAAGAGAGTCGAGCGCGCTACATGCTGGGAATTAATGCCCATTCATTTTCTATACTCTCTTATCTTATCCGCACCTACGGGCAATTTAGAGTCCCCTGTTCGTCTAACCTGCTCGTCTTTGGACTGTGGGAGGAAACATCTGAGCACATGTGAAGCATGTGAAACAGGCACCGGGAGACATGTTAACTTGACACAGAGAGGCTTCAATCGGTCGCTGGATTCAAACCCTTTTCAAACTTCTCACTGTGAGATGACAGTGAGTCATCATGAAAATTAATAGCCCAGTGAAATCATTTTAATTAGATAACCATTGAATAGTTGAATAGTGAATTGCACCTAATTCAGCTATATTTTCTGTCTTTTTGTGCGCGTTCTTATGTTTTGTGTCTCAGCATTTCAGATGTAGTAATGGTGCTGCACAGCGCGTTACCAATCGCGTGGTCTGCTACCGAAGGCCGACAACCACACTGCTGCAGCAATTGGATGAAAAGTGCCTCGCTTAAGGGCACTTTACTTTCAATACAGGTTGTCAAGGAACATGAGAGTCTTATTCATTCACTCTCCACACTCATGTTCTCACAGTCCCATTTATACAGTGAGCCTCATTCTCTAACCTCTAGGCTACTGAAGCTTCTAACAGTCCGCACACCATCTTTTAAAGGGCTGATTCCTACCACACTCACAACACATTACAAAACATTAGCAGATTTTTTTTTTTTTTGCATCCAATATGGAACATCATCATACTGTAAGTGCACATAATATTATACAAAGCTGCATGAAATGGCAGAGTAAATTCTGTGAGATTTGGAGATGGCTAACGATGCACAGAGGAAGTTGCTTTTCGTGTCATGGAACAAATAAACAGACACATCATTATCTATTGAACTCTGTTGGCCTTTCTTTAATTTAGCAGTCAGCCCTTGGTCTATCTTTAGATTTCTGTCAGACTGCATGAACACGTCATTTGCATGAGCCACCAAAAACAAAACCGAGCAGGTCGTTTCTATATCGAACACAGCTTACAGTAAATGACAGGGTTGCACAGTGTGTGTCGCATCATGATTATGGAATTTGCTAATTCAAATAGTGTCAGGTCAGTTAATTCCCATAATGCAAATTGGGTATATAATGTATTAATATTTGACAAGGCTGCTGATATCTCACATGGTAGTCATGGTAATTTACCATTTTTTTTCTCTGAAATATCAAAAGTCATTAAGAGTAATGATTCAACACACACACGCACACACACACAATAACACGCTGACTGTCTGACACAATGAGGAGGTGAATCTACGAGTGTGAACCTGCCTCCACTGGCTTTTCCTTAACGTTGTTTAATCACAGTAAAGGAAGCTACGTGTGCAGGTATTTGCTTTATGTGGGATGCAGCTATAATAAGACTCACACTGTAAACAAGCCGCATTTATCTTGATGTTTATTAGGTTTTCAAAACTGCTTTGTCTACATTCATGGTAATCAGCCGGGATCGGCCTACACTTTGATGTTCTTAACCATTGCGGGTCACTACCGGAGCACATTAAGTCGTTTCTTTATTCATTAAAAACACTTTAATGAGACCCGAATGAATTGTGTTAACTATGGAGCGCAAGGTATTCAGAATAACTAATAAGAATTAGTAGTGTACAGTGGGCTGGCGATGCTGAAAACTGCTGTGTAAATATTATGAGACACTCTATAACAGAATTATGTTGCAGCTGTTATTGGACGTTGTAGGAGGACTGAGGTTCCTCACACAATCTCAGGTGTCTCCACAGGTTTACAAACTCAATATGAGCATCACTAATTAGCTTTAAGTGTTTGCTTCTATTTAACCCACATTAAAGGAAAAGACCACCTTAACATTAACAAAACATTAACATTAGCAGATTTTTTGAAACGAGTCCTTTATTTCAGGCAGTAAACAAAAGCTTCTCATTTCTAGCTGGCGACTGTCAATTTTGTCGAAAAAGGACTGCAGATTATTTCAGCTGCAGCCATGTAATGAAGCTGAGGTTAGCTCCATGAGTTGGTTGAGAGGCTTTTTCATGTTTCCAGCTGACTCATTTTAAAACAAGAACCCTGTAACATGGGTCTGAAATATGCACTTAATGGCTACATACATTAAATTGTGCTAAAAGAGGCTAAACCTTAAAAATATTATAACTAATAATGTTAGTAGTTTCTTTCTAAACCGTTCACTGTTACTAAAACAAATATGATTATATCTTAATTATTACATTAATTATAGAACATTTAAAAGACGAGATCAAACATAATGTTTGCAGACGAGCTACAGTTCAGAGCCTCTGTGTAAAAGATTTATTCCTCAATGTTTTAACAGGATCGCTTCATGTGTTCAGTAATAATGAAGCTCTGTGACGGCAACTGTGTGGACTGAGACGTTCCTCGCGTCAGGACAAAACACCACTGCTCAGAATCAAAAGCCGAGACCACAGATGTCCCCCCCCGTAGGAGTCTCCAGTTTGACCGATGGATAGTTTTATCTGTGACCTGGTTTCTTTGCATATTAATCATGCTTCCATCCTCGCACGCTCCCAGGCAGAGGGATTTCACAGATAACAGTCTGTTTATAGTACACTGATAATTGGCGCAATGTGTTTCACACACCATCAGCCAAATAATTCACTCTAATTAGACTTGCCTCATACAAAGTGAAAGCAAGGCAACTGAACTCTCAGAGATTGCGGGGCTATTGGAGACGGGATGAGAGACGGCGAGGGGAGGGGAGAGGGGGGAGGAGGAGGAGAGGAGGGAGAGTAACCTCGATGATGAGTCATGAAACATTCAAACCTTCACAATAATTCAGAGGGAGCGAGGAAGGAGAGAAAGCAGGTGGCACTGTGGCAGCATTTCATGATTTACCATAAATAGTCCAAATGAAAATATGAGAACGCACCCTCTGTAATTAGAGATACAATAGCATGCAGTGGGATGAATGTGACTCACTTTCTCCTACATGGCGAAGGAAAGATCAGGAGCCGCAGGAGAGCTTTCTGCACAACGATTGTTCAATTAGGACTTGCATTGATTTACAGCGGACACAGCGCTGCTATGGGAATGTGCCCAGCATAATCTCTTTTTGCATTTTATTTAGATTAGGACACAGACGCTCTGCAGAGCCGTTAACATCTTTTTTTCTGAGAAACAAGCAAGCAAACTGTTCAAATCAATGACAGAATAATGCAAAATATTGCTCGGATTCTTTTATATTCATGGCCGTATGTTTAGGGGAAGAGTTCTGGGGGTGACTTTTGGGCAGCAGGATGGCACATCGAGCAGGGTTACTGACCTTAATACCGGAGGACTCGGCAAGAAAAACTCTCACCAATATGTCCTTGAGGGTGACATTGAATCCCCGCCATCTTCAGGACTGCTGGCCTGTAGCTGGCTCTGACCTCTAACCTCCCTGTAGAAGGGAGTAAATGAATCTAAAATCTCCCTGCTTTTAGGCATGATACACTATCTACTTTTCCCCTGGCTGCACGGGTGAGATAGCAGCGGCGGTCAAACAGATTCAGCGAGAAGCAGCAGCACTCAGAATTATGCAAGAACGTTGAATATGTGAGGGATTAGTATTCATACAAAAAGGCTAAAGTTTTTCTATTCGGGGGGACTAAATTGACACACATTAGTATTCATACCTAAAATAATAATGACAGAAAAATAGAGAAAAATAATCATGAAGTCCATTACTGGTTGTAATCCGTTCACCTTACTGTCCAGATGATTATTCTAGGAAGAGTGGCAGGAGATGAATATGTTAATTTTTACATGGAAAAAAAACAAATATTACTCTGACATAAAATGGGACCGCGGAAGATTTTGCAAACTGCTGGTCCTGCAGAAAGGCTCTCCACTTTTCCAAGTCCAATCTGTGTCACAGCATGAGTCTGTTCTCTCATAGTCTGCCAGTCAAACGTGTATTACATTTCTCTCTTTGGAGCCGCACCGAGGTCGAATGTGAAATATCAAGCGTCTGTTTGCAAAGTTTTAGCAGTCCAGCGGCGTCCGGGCGCTCCGACATCTGTCACGGCTGAAAGAGGGCGACTTCCTCCTCCATCCAACCTGAGGAGCGCCGCCATTTGTCGCTTTCCTCTCTCCGGCTTAATCAGCGACGCAAATGCTTTCAGCTAATTGATTAAAATGATGTCTGCATTTTTTTGGCAGCGTCATTAGCATCCTTACAATTTTTTGGCAGCTGCAGCTTCTTGGTGTCTACCCACATTTGCTCGGTGTCTGACAGTAATAGCAAACCATTCCCGACGCTGGGCTAGAATTAAAAACAATACATGCTGTTTATGTGCAGTGACAGAAAATATCTACTGAGAGATGTCGTCCTGTTTGTGCATTTTCTCATATATCAATAAAAATGTTTGATTTGATTAAAAAGACAGGCTTGCAGACGCAGTCTCTCCTCAGGAGTAAATGTTTATTGATCAAGAAAGACTTGGGCATGTAAATTCTGATTTGTATGTGTGTGTTGTCTGGGGCAGAGTAGCTGCAGAGTAGAATCCATCACTATTGGCATGTGGACCTGATTACTGGAGAGACTCTGAAAGTCTCATAGACCTATGATAAAGAACTCTGTCCAGGCCCCTTTACAACCACATCACTCAGGGTGTCCACACAAAGGAACAGTGCATTGCAAAAAAAAAAAAAAAAACAACCTCACGTCTTGGCACGATCGCCTAAACTCAGCTCTATCCCGGCAGATATTCTTGTGTCTGGACCGCAGGAGCACATTTAAGCTCTTCAGAAAGGAACGCCACGGAATATCTCAAGGAAGAAAAATAAACTCGAAATGAACGAGAGCATAAATTTAAAATCACATAAAAACATTAAACGCGTTGAAAAATGCGAAACTGTAAGCGCAAACAGATGTAATATTCATGGGGAGGCCGAGCGGCGGAATATGACTCGCATTTGATTCTCATTTGAAATGGAAGTGAGATTCAGTAGCAGAGCCAATTTGTTCACAAGAGTAGGTGGGGTGGTCCATTTTGATTTGAAAACACACACACACACACTGGCAAAAGAGAAAAATAAAATGTGAAAAACGATCTTTCCAGCAGCAGGCATGGTAATCAGGACGGAGTTAACATTTTTGCAAGTGCAGGCAGAAAAGCTCGGTGTGCCTAAGCTCCCGGCTCTCGCAGTAAGCGCAGACAGTGCATCTCGCATGTGTAACTGGTGACAGACACAGAAATGCATCATCCCGTTTAGACTCTCCATCGAGTCTTTCAACTGGGGGGAGAATGTCTGTTCATGTGCCACGGCTGCAATTAGCATCCAAGAAAACTGGATTATTCATCAGAGTGTCCAACTTGGTTTTTACATGTGTTGTGATGATGTATCATGATTCCTCAACATGTCATCGGGTGGCGTCATTGAGCCTGTCAAAGCATCTTATGCAAGGCTCATATGTAAACAAATACCTGCTGGGCTGAGTTCAGTGATGTTCTTTAGACATAGATGACAGGGTCCACATTCAAATTAGCATTGAAATTAGGGCTGGAAATAATTAGTTTCCTGTTCATTACCGGTTAATCTGATGATTATTTCTATTCTTAACCAATAACCAGAAAATAAGTACAGATGCCAGTGAGAGTTTACTAAAGCCCAAGTTGCTGTGATCAAATCTTCTTCTTCAAACTGCCTTTTTATCACATAAGACAATGTCTCCAATCATTTTTGGCTTCTTAAAATAAAGTACTACTTGTGACCCCTCATTGCAGGCGTCAGGAGTCAATAAGTCACTTCTCACATTGTCTGATTTTAATACATTTTCAGGGTCCAGAGAAGAAACTGTTCAATACTGCAAAAAAGCAAAGACTGGAGATAAGAATTCAAAATTAGAGCATGATTTATTATCATCATATCTTAACCCTCTTCTATTGCGTCTTCTCTGTTGGTTAGACTAAAACAAATATTGCTTTACAGTCAGTTACAGTAAGTGACTAGCTTATCTGCTGTTATGCCCGCCTTACAGGTTCAGTTGAATTTTTAAACACATTTATAATAACATTTGAAAGAAATACCACAATGTAAGTTCCTAAATCGGATGTTGTCGCTTCAGTACAATAGAGTCAACACATTCTGAATACGTGTTGATGAGTCATTTCCCACATCACAGCCATTTCACATTAAACCAGAGTAAACACTTTTTTCTGCTTTCCTGTGCATTCCCCCATTCACTTCATGCTGTGAGCTGACAATTTGCACCGAAAATGCAAGCACGCCTCTCATCTGCCGAGGGAGCACCTGCGTGACTCACTGACACGGAAATGATATGTCACCGGCTTGCAGCCACGTCCCTGTGCAGACTCTCGGCTGTCTGCCTCTGAGACGTATCAGCTAAAAGCGGAGCTCGTTTCCTGGAAGCTCACAACCTTCTTGTAAAGTCTAATGAGGGAAATCCTGGGGCCTGATCGGGGGCCGACGCTGTGAACGAGCCCAACCTGTGAGAACCCATTCGAAACGTACAGCGTAGAGATTTAATCCTTCAACTCATCGTATTCATTTTAAATTAGAACAGATAAGATGCCACATGATGTGAGCACGAAAGTTTTTGTTATTTTCTCCAGATCTTATTATTCAGGCTTATTTCTACAAAAATAAAAGCTTTCATCAGTTTTTTGGAGGGATCAATCTGTACAAAGCTTGCGAGATTGGAAATATAAAATCCTGGGCCGAGTGGAGAAAAATACCATTATGTAAAAAAAAAAAAATTTTCACATGATATTTTTGCCGTGGATCCCATTGTTTGCGTCTCTCACTTTGTCTCTTTTCTCTCAGGATGTGCCTGCTGCTCTGCTCTGCGTGACCCTCGTTCTCTGTGCTTTTTGTATTTCTACTGTAAAAACACATATTGATTTGATGTATAAGCAAGCACATCGGCCATTATGGAGCTGCAGCGCCTCTGATTCACATTCAGCATCCAGCTGGGTTGCTCGCCTCGCCACCTCTCGGCACATAAACTAAGATCAACACTGGACTGGAGTTAGCGGATAGTCCACCCCTACAGACATATGATTATTGATACTGATATTAATATGATGAAGTAGAATAGTAAAGTAAGAGGCGTAGTAGAAAGTAGGGAGGAAGACTAGCATTAATTATTTAGTTTTCCATTTATAATAAACAATACTATGATTAACCTTACATAAGTTTTTTTTTGAACATTATTTATAGGTTTTCCAGTAAATGTACACACAAACATTGAAGCACACACACACACACACACACACACACACACACACACCACCCTCCCCAGACAACAGAAAGTAAACAAATTAGAGAGGGGGAAGAAAAGTTAATTAAGCATGTGTGAAAGCCAAGGGGCTGGTTTGTTCTTACAATTGGAACTACTCAATAATCAGACAACTAGTACAAAAGTATGTATACACACATAAACATGCATACATACACATACACATGTAAAGACATGTACTTGTACCTTCCTGCATATCTCAATGCACATATTTAAATAGACAGACATACCTTCTTTTAGTGATCAAGAAGACAGACTCATCAACATCATCGCATGAATAAGGCACTTCTTCCTGTCGAACAGCCTTCAGTTATTAAAGCCTCTTCTATTCCCAGTCCTAATACTTAGATCATAATAGGGAGTTAATTGAGAGAGAAGAGAATTATGATAATATTTATGAAAACAATAAAGTAAGAGTGAATTTTATAGGGTGGGACTGAGCGTTTCTCTTCTCTTAAATTTTCTAATCTAATCAAGCATAGCACTTTTTTGATCCAATTTGTGAATGATGGACAGTTGCGGAGAACAAATCTTCATGCTGGAAGCCAGGCAACAGAGTTAGCTCGGGAAGCAGCAACATCTATGATCCACTGGGAACTGAGAAAAATAGCAGTATTTGGTCAAGACTCAATTGTTCTACATGACAAACATATACATCAGAAGGCTACAAAGATACGATCCCAATATATGGAGATTACCATTTTCTGACCGTAATTACTCTATAATTCAAGTCACAATACCTAACCAATTGGTCTATTTGATTGCTCCCATTTGTCCACTGACTCCATAATACAGTGGCTCCATAATGGTCTGCACACATGGGCTGCTAATGGAGCCAAGGAGAGGCTCAAATGAGGCCCATGTGAATAAAACTCTCACACAGAGTGCTTATGTGTCCATGTAATTGGGCTCATGTTCGAGGCAAGACGGGCCCATTTATACCCAACAGGTTACATATGATATTTTACTTTTTGTTTTGCATTCAGTCCACCGGCGATCCAACCACCCAGTAGGAGTCATTAGCGCAGCGACACCATCTGTACAACTGCAAGCCCGAAGCTGAAAAGCACCACAACTGGGTATTGAACTTGGTTTGCAGCCGTGGTGGGCAAATGCTGTTCTTCAGCATTGCACAGGCAACGACCACGAGGCTAGTCTCAGTAAAACTGGCAGCGCAAGAAATCAATATTAAAATACATCTCGGGTGCAAGTGGTATAGCATTGCAAAACAAGGGTTGATTTGCAATTTAGATTTCCACTTGAGTTGACTGTACGCCAACTCATGTTCAGCTCACATAACCAAAACAAAAATCTCACTTATGGTCCACTTTTTCACCCCTTGGTTCACCTCATGAGTGACCCACATGGGCATGGGTGCAAGGAATCACGATGCAGGTTTTAATAAGCTCCACATGTGTTGCCAAAAAGGGATCCAAATGTCAACACATCATCACCTAATGTGTGTCCCACGTAGACATATTTGCTGACATGTCGGCCTCTGACAGGACATCAGTGTCACTCTGGATCTCATCACAGTTTCGTCCGTCAGCTCACACAGAATGGATTATTATGTGAATGAAGCCTTGTTGCCGGACCATAAGGAAACACCAAGCTCAACGCAGCAGGGAGCGACGATACTAACTTTGCCTCCAGGGAAAATTTAGACTCGGAGACATTAGGTGGGCGCTGGCATTGAGTGGCAGTCTTGAGTTGATGGCCGCAACTAGCTCACAGTCTGTAATTCATTTATATGCAGAAGCAGAAGTTTAATATTGGACAATTCTGAAAAAACTTTTTTCATACAATGCCAAGATTTTCAAAAACTTTTTAGAACAACTGCACATGGCAACTACATTGTGCTTAAGGTTAGGAAAAGATCATGGCGATGGTAAATATGGTCAAGGCATGGTTGGGATTAGGCAACTAAAACACTTGATTTCAGTTCTGTGATGGCCCAGAACAGAAACTCTGGTCTCCTTCATGAAAGTCAGATGTTATACATGCCCATCTGTTTCCTGCGTTGGCATTGAACATTGACACTGGACATAAATAATGAGGTGCACAGTCATCCTGTATAAACAGAATTTCTAGGAGAGTCGGCTGCAGTTCCTCTCACCCTGACCTTAATCATACCAAACCCATGCCAAGATCATATTTATCCTAATACCTGTAACCTTTCTTGATCTCTTACCATAGCTACTTGATATGAAACACACTTGTTATGAAAAATGGAATAAAAGCTTATAATAATTCTAAGCTTATGTCATTGAATAGTATATAATTAAAAAACAATTATAATGATTATTTCTACTTTTGCACATTTGAATTATACACAAGTGCCTTGTCAGGAAATAATGAAAAGAAGAACTATTCACTTTTTGGTAATAAATGTAAAAATTTGAAATCATGGCATACTGTGCATACACCCAGAGAGGAGTCTCATGAATAAATAAATAAATAAATAACAAATCTCTTTATATGGCGTTTTGCTGTTATTTTCCCATTGAGAGCGCTGTCATTAACCTGTCTTGCACTGATGTAGTGTGGGAGGCAGTCGTTTAAGTCAAGATAAAGTTAACATTGTTTTTGGCACCAACAAAAGGACATGCGGCAAGTAAACATTTCTCTCTTCCACAACTCCATCCATCCATCCATCTATCCATCAAAACGACATGTATTTCTGCATGAATCATTTCCCAGGATGACTTCAATTTTAGACAATCCCCAAAAAATGTGCGCGTGATTTCAAACCTGTCTACAATCCCCACAGAGCAAATTTATTTCACTTCTGTCATATTTTGAAAGGGGTTCTAAAATACCTCATTTTTAATTTCCAGTTGAATTCTTCCCATAGTAAATAGCATATCTATCATGGCACATGATGAAATGAAATAGAAGGAGTTCTTCAGTCATCCGTCCCGGTTTTGACATACTGTCCCCTCTCGGGGGAAAGATCAAGGCCTTATCGATGCCCGGCCTCTCCGCGCAGCACCCAAATGTCTTTCTCTTCATCACACTTGAGTGTGATAAAGTGTCCCATTTTTAGATGAAAGCAATCCCACTGAGGCCTATTGTTCGTGTGGCATTTGAATGCAGGAACACAAAAGGAATATTATGTACATTTTTGAGAAATTTCAGACCTTAACTTTTTTCTGTTCTTTGTAGGTTTCTTTGGGGTTTTCTGTGTGAGTGTGTTTCTGAGTATGTGTGTGTGTGTGTGTGTGGTATCTTGCTGGTTCCACGGAGTCTGTAACACTCACTAATGTTTTTCAATGACAACATGTGCAGACCTAACAGACAGACCAGACCCACATTAATAGATGTTTTCAGACAGGAAGTAACAGCAAAACTCCTTCCCCCCTTCGCCTGCGTCAGCACTTTACAGTTTCAACTCCATCACTTCCCCTTTCAACAAGCAACATGCAAAACGCACTCATAAAGACATATTTGCATATTATCACTATCTGCAGATGTACAGCTCTGTTTAGTGATGCCACAACACAGGAACAAATGACGACAGCTGTGCAGCGCTGGGGACATGTATGACGTTAACTTTGTGTGATTTTTATTTTAGCGTGACAGCGGACAATATTCATGGCTTTGTTCAGTGACAAACTGAAGACAAACTCTTTATCCCTGAGCTGAATTGCTTTTAGACAAACCTCTTCTCTGGTTTCCCTTTCAGTCTTTGCTAACAATGTACGATGTCATTGTATGGAGAGCTGAACACAAGATCAGGTGCTGCAGGAATAGACACATAATTAAAAGTGCAAATGGGAAAATTATTTCAAAATGATCACATAACACAATCCTAATCTTTTGTGCCCAGCTGGCGGGAGAACTTTCTTGGCTCCGTGTGTGTATTGATTTTGCCGCTTCTCTTATCTGGTATGTTGACAAGAGGCAAATACATACAGCAAAGCTAAATGACTGCTATTTAATTTGGTTTCAGTGATTCAGCAGTCCTCTGTTTACCTGAAGGGAAGGATACTGCGGCTTCAGTTTATCGGCCCACTGGGCCGGAGCTGCATACATGCATTTGCAGCACAGGCCTTGTCTCTTTTAATCAATGGCTGTTGTTTTTAATGGGAGGATGGAGAAAGGCCTCGATTTAGCCTGAAGTTATGTGTATGACAAGTAAAAAGAATTTCCACCTTCTGCTAAAGTGCTCTGCAATATGTGCTGGCCAGGTTTGCATCTATTCACATCCCCTCACGTCTTTACATTGACTTTATTTGCTGTTGCCCTGGTTTTAAAATTTTCTTTGCATTCAAAGAAGACCAACTGATGTACAAATCATATGACACTGTGCATGTTTGGTAAGACTTTCTCTGATATGGTGATCTCACACTCCAACATGTTAAGAACCCCAAATTATCAACAGCCAACTATGTCTGGTCATCAAGAGGAATGTGCTGAGTAAGATCTTCTGTTATTTTACTGACCTCGGCTTTTTATTGTCATCATTTATCTTAAAAATCTTACTCAAACCACTGACATTTCTCCTTCTCTTGCATGAGCCTAATGTAACAATGCTGTAAAGTGCGTCGCATGCGTTTGTATCAGTTTTACGGTTACGAGTTTGTCCATGGATTTTGCTTTTATGGGCCAAATCAGGTTGACCAGTAATGATTGGTATTTGCATAAAAGTAGGTGTTGAAAATGTGCATATGTTTAGTCCATTTAATGTGGTTTTTAGCCCTATTGGGATGTTTGTTTTGGTCCACAATTACTCCAAATACAGCCTTAATATATTATTTGCAGTGAAACATAAAACTGTGATTTAGAGAACTGTGATCTTTTGCACAGCAAGTTTCCACATCACACTTGTGTAAGATGCATATTGGACCCTGACTGTCTTTCAAACCACAACATCATGGTTGTACATATACATCTTAAACTCAGCAGAGAGAGAACGATTTTGTCGTGTCAGGCTCTGCACATACATGATTCTGCACGGTGCAGGTCAAGTATCCGAGCGACTTAAGAATAAGCACATTTGGTGAAAGTTGATCTTTACGTTAAGTCAAACTATGATTTGTTCATTGTGATCGAACTGCTGCTTCTTCATCCAGCACTTTATTAATTTGTGTATTTGTTGTCAGAACTAAAAAAAAAAACATTTTCAAGGCCAGTAGGGAATACTGGCATCTTTAAAGACAATTTCAGCCTCTCTCTAACAGAGACATCACATTTGTCTCCATCTGCCCCAGAACGCACCTATTCCCTGTTGCTTTCCACTGTGTCACAGCGAGTTTGTCTTTCTCCATTAAGGCTCTGATGTTCTGGAAAGAGCTAAGCCCAGGCTCTGTACAGACACATTTTTATTATTCATTACATTTCATTCTTTCCATCTCTGCAGTGTCTGACCTTGTGGCGGTGCCAGTGGAATCACAGAATAAGAGCTCTCTTATAATGCCCACGTTTTCACACTTAAAGAAGACATTTATCGCCCGATGGTTCGTACAACAATGTCAACCATATAATCCCATTGCAGCGACAAGAGTGAGTAAACACCAGAGAATCTACCCAAATTCAACACCAGCAGTTTTTATGTTATTGGGTCATAATTGCTCCTGTACAATGTGTCAGAACAAAATTAATAACATGCCCTAATAATCATGACAATATATCACCTCAAGAAAAAAAAAAGAAATCAATGAATGAGCAGCTTTCTTTTTCATATTTCTAAGTAAACAGTTGGCAGGATGTTGAACCCAGGGGGGTTTCTGTATCACTGATGGAGCTGTTAGCAGTAAGTGGTTGCACCATTACAGGAAGTAGAGCAAAAGGTATGGGAAATGAAATGTGAACAGGGTTTATAAAAGGCGCGGCGGTTCATCGAGTGACGGGTTAAAACATTTTCAGAGAGCTATTTGTGGCCTGCCGCTTTGCACGCCAGATACAGACAGAACAGCATGGAGACACTTCTTTTTCTATTTCCTCAATTCAACTACATGGCCCCGAAGGAGGAAGCGTATTTCAAAATGCTTGGTCCAGAAGACTTGCAGGCACCAAAGATGAAGGACGATAGTTGCAGGTTGGTGTGTGAGCTTTAGTTATTTTCATATGTTTTATTTGGTTTGGAAATTAATCATTTCATGTTGAGCTTTAGTAAATGTTGCAGCTAATGTCAGAAATGTGAGTGGGGCAACTTTTATCATGAGTGAAGAGATTAGGCAAGAGTTTCTTTCCGTGGAAAGGTTTTATTTTACTCAAGAGCAGCAGAGCACCATTGTGATAGAGATAGAGATACAGATGTGTTTCTATATAGTACCTTGTGTGATTCAAGGCCACTACAGCTGACACTAAAGATGTGCGACTTTTATAAGCTGCTGTCCTCCACGATGAGCCTCTGCTGCCTTTTTGTTAAAACATGTGTGGATGCGTGTTTTGTTATTTACATTGTGTCATGTAGGCCACTTTAGAAATGTGTCTGTGAGGAGTAATTCTCCGATAAGTTGCTGATTTGCTGAACAGTGTCACAGTTGCGCGAAGGACAGGTTTGTGGAACTTGATGTATTTTCTCTTCTGTTCACAGACAGAAAGACAAGGAGAGGAAGAGCCGACTAAGCCTTTTTCTCACCAAGTCAGGCTCTCATGAAAACGTCAGTCCCCATAAAAAGACAAATATGACACCAAGCAAGTGAGGCAAAATCCATTAATTTCATATACAGGGGATGTGGGTTTGACAAGCATTATTCATTATTAACCTCAGTTTCCAGCACCCTCCGTGACTCATTGCACACTTCTGGAAATGTGGCATCTAGAAGTCTCATGAGAATCTGAAACATTTTTTTTTTTTTTTTTTTTTTTTTTTGCTGCATCATTAGGGAAGAGCTGACCGCATCTCTGATTCTTTTTTTTTGCAGCATCTCACCAGAGGCAGCTTTGCAATGGAGCGACTCCTTTGAAGAACTGCTAAAGCACTCGGGTCAGTTTTAATGCCCCAAACGTCTCAGGAATATGTCAAATCGCTGTCTGAAACAGTTTCTTCTGCTGTCAAACAATTTGCTCCATTCGAGTTGTGAACTGTTAAAGAGTGCTAGAGGAAATAAATAGTTAATGGAGAGAGGAGTTTCACTACATCTTTTAATGTTTGTTAGCAGAGATAGTAATACAGAAACTGTGCAACTTCCTCATAATCACAGAAGTTGCACTTTAGGGCCTCAGTGAAACCCTGTAAACCACTGAATGTGCTCATTTGGAACGTCACAGAGAGTGACATATAATGATAGTGTTAAAGTGTATTTAAGCTATGAAAGATCTGTATTTAATGTAACTGTTTGCAAAATTGGTGGCATTTTCGTGACTTCGGAATGAGGAAGTTCAGGAAAGTCTACATGACTCCTTCACACATCCTGCTACAGTCAAATGTTCATTTACCCAACAGGCTCAGAGAACAGCGATTTTCAGTCGTCTCTCTTTTTATTGTGCAACTCTACTAACAACATGTCTCTGTTTCTGTGTTTCAGATGGGGTGGAAACCTTCTCTCAGTTCCTCAGGACAGAGTTCAGTGAGGAAAACATAGAGTTCTGGCTGGCCTGTGAAGAATACAAGGCCATCGACTCTCAGACGAAGCTGCTGTCCAAAGCCAAATATATTTATACAATCTTCATTGAATCGGACGCCCCTAAAGAGGTATGGCATGACATGTTTAGTTATCATAAACTGTACGGATGTAAAGCTGCAAAACAAGGCATTTTCTTTGCCTTATTTGTCACTGAGGGCTGTTGGAGGTATAAAATATTTATGTCATTGCAATAAAAATAACAGTGAGCAAAAAAGCACTGCATAATCATGAGCCTGCAGCAGGTTGACCTTTGTGAACAATCGTTAGGAGCAGTTCACAGAGGTCACGCATCTGGTGCACGCCGCTCTGCACGGCACGGCCGGGTTATTTCTGTGGGAGACAGTTGCGGTTTCAAAGGTTTGCATCCTCTTTGCAACGATGACGCGACCACCATCCGATATGCTTTCAGGCCCTGCAGCACATCTGACCGTTAAAGAGTTCGGCGTCTGGCTTGAGGTTTTGACATTCTTGTGCTGAACTGCAGAAAGAGAGAGAGAGAGAGAGAGAGAGAGAGCATCACCCACTCACTTTCAGTCAAAGATGAACGTATGTGTGAATATGAAAGATGGGGTTTTTTTGGAAGCACGCTGCAGTAACATGAAAGCGCGCACGGGCTCGAGTGATTTGCAGTGAGATAAACGGATGGAACCTTCAATACTGATGGTTCACACACATGAAAAATTTGAGAGCTTCACCACGATTAGTCTCTTAAGAAAGGAATATAGTTAGATAGAAAGAAACATATCAGTATTTTTAAACAAACAACTCAAAAGCAGGAACCAGAAATTTAAATCTGTGACTTGGGGGAGTTGATGATTTGCACCAGTGTCTGAGCTTTTAAGTCAAATTAGCTTTAGGTCACTTGCTGCCAACAAAACCAAGAGTCTCTAAACTAATTTCTCAAGAGAACAAGCACCAAAAAGCATCTTTACAATATGATATGCATTTCATGTTTGATGTCACGTGTGTAATCGTGCAGAGGTTGATTTTCTTCACTGTTTAAATGGTTTCGACTTTACACTGTGGATCTCGAGGGTAACGTCTGACATATTCTCAGTTGACAACAAATCCCTATATGTAACCCATGGTCTGTTATTGTGTCGTTCTGACTGTGTGCATCATTACAGTATCCCAATTCTGGAAAAAGTTGGGACATTGCGTAAAACATAAATAAAACAGAATAAGATAAGATAAACCTTTATTCATATTCAAATTTGCAAAAGATCTGCGTTGGCCGGGAATCGAACCCGGGTCAACTGCTTGGAAGGCAGCTATGCTAACCACTATACCACCAACGCCTTGTGAATGTGAACACTTTCTAATCCTTCAGAAACAGAGACAATATCTTTAATGTTTGACCTCATCAACTTCATTGATTTTTGTAAATATCTGCTTATTCTGAATTTGATGGCAGCAACATGTTTCAAACAAGTTGGGACAGGAGCAACAAAAGACGGTGAAAGTTGTGGACTGATCCAAAAACACCTGTTTGGATCATTCCACAGGTAAACAGGTTCATTGGTAACAGGTGATAGTATCATGATTGGGGATGAAAGGTTCATCCTGGAAAGACTCAGTCATTCACAAGCAAGGGTGGTTTGTTTGATACCAACTATTTTTGGACTCACCACTCCTTTAGTATATGTTGTTGATATGTCATCAGCTGTTTTGTATGTTTTTTCATTACATCCTAATTCCTTTTCACTCAGGTCAACATTGACTACAACACCAAGATGGCCATCCAGAAGAACATAGCACAGCCCACAAAGGGCTGTTTTGAAGCCGCCCAGATGAAAGTCTACAGCCTGATGAAAAAGGACTCCTACCCCAGGTTCCTCCACTCTGACATTTATCTGCGTCTCACCAGGAGGAAAGGCCCGGGGGCCACCATGTTTCGCAGAAGGTCACGCTCCTGTGTGTTCAACGACAGAGGCGAGGCCATGAGTGAACCTTCAGCCTGGTAGCACACTGTAACATTGCACCATAGCAGCTCGCTCTGTGAAACAGATTATTATATAGGAGATAATCCACGATTTGCAGCACAATTGCGAAAACATTATGTGTGTTGTGGAGACTTATTATCCACAGGTTTGCTTCTGCAGAGTGTGTTATTTTTTATAACCACAGTGGTCACTGGGGATTCTCTCACTTGCATAGCAGCTGATAAATATTTAAAGGAACAGTTTGACATTTTTGGAAGTTATTTGGCTTCTTGCCAAGACAAGATGAGAAGATTGATACCACTCTCAAGTGTGTACAGTAAATATAAAGCTACCAGCAGCTGGTTAGATTATCTTAGCATAAAGACTGGAAACAGCCTGACTTTGTCCTTTAAAGATCAGAAATTAACATATTTGTTTTTTCTTTAATATGTGTGAAAACCTTATGTGTCGAATTATTTCTTGGCACAATAACTTTGTGGAGTCTTCGCTGGCTGATTTGTGTTTCCAGTCTTCATGCTAAGCTAAACTTTGTATAGTTTCTACAGGACAGACAGGAGAGCGGTATCACTTTTCTTATTCTAGCTCTCAGCAAATAAGTGAATCAGCGTATTTCCCAACTCCTCCTTTAAGTACTGTACTACACAGCTGGATAGAAGCTGACACCATCAGCCTTTCAGCTATAATACATTTCAAAAGGTTATGAGGCCACTATGTCAGGTTATATGAAAATAACGAACATGTTTCGGCCAATCAGCTCTGAGTATTCTCTGTGGCCATGTCATAAACCTGATTATTCTGCTGAACTTGTGGAATGACCGATCCGTTCTCTTTCTCAGAGGCTCTGCAATGCTATTGATGGTTTTTTATATTTTCTCAAATCTTGGAAACTTGAATGACAATGGGATGGTTGGGGACAGAATCTAAAGTGCCTCCATGCCACTGACAGTATTCAGCCAGCCGTACAGGCGGCCGCACTGAGGCCTCTCCTTTCAGACGTCAGACACATTATGCTTCAATCTCTTTGTCTTCCAATCCAGCAATGGCACCTTATACAACATTAATACAGTTGATATGGTGTACAAGCTAATTTGACCATATCTCATTAAAATGGATTCATGATTTTATCCCTCGCACTGTCCAACCCCCTCCAGACTAACTTGTGAAAGCCTGCAGCCATGGTGACTGCAAAGCACTGGAACTTTTTAATGAGGGATATATATCTTTCATTTCTGTTATTGATTAAAATATATCCCATTTTCTCTCTCACAAAATGCATATGTCTTATTTAAATACTATTATATCATTATATTAAATATGATTGCTGTTTTTTCCGTTTGCTACCATCTAATTTATGTATTACTATAATCATATGTGTTGCCTTGCCGTTGTAAAATGTACATATATAGTAATATGTGGAGTAACTCAAATAAACACTTTCTTATAAAAGCACTTTTAATGAGGCCTTTTGTGTCATTAATTAGTTTGAATGACCACATCCAAATGTGACAAATGGAGCCATAATGTGAGCATATTACACCAGAGGGGAAAATTGTGATCATGTGTGGCTCCCTATTCCAAATCACTGAAAAATTAATAGACCTTATCAACTCCCACCACTCCAGCACAGAATTATTCATGTTACTGTGTATGTATGCACAAGCTATACTTCTTACAAAGACAAATACAAATTAATTCCAAACTGTCAGCGATCCCACTGAGTTCGCCCCCAAAGTATTGTTTATGCATGCAGGAAAAAAAAATTATAGCAGTGCACACATGTGTACAGCACAAAGCTGCATGCACAAATACACACACCGAGCCGGTTCAGCTCTTTAACACAGCTGTCAGGGTTTCTAGTAGCCTTCAGAGGGATAAAGTCCATCTTGGCCCAAGTTACTGCCGTTTCACAAAAACTTGTGTGGAATACCTCACAAACTCACATTAATTATGCATCCATCTCGACGGCAGCGGCATGCATATGCTGCGGTTCCTGCTGTCTCCTCGCACAAATAGTTGGGGAAGGGAGGGAAAATGTAATGATGTGTTAACAAAGGTAGGAGCTCAGCTGGCCTGCCAAATTCATCACAGCTTAAGATTAGTTGCCCGCTAAGAATTTGCTGGCAGATTTCTTGTTTCTGTCCCATTGGTATTGAAATTTGTGACTCAGCCTGCGCTAAAAGCCTCTGAAATCATCCACAAGTTAAAGATGTATTGTAGAAACTCTGAGGGGAAACAAAAGAGTAAGAAAGCAGTTTGCCTGGAGATATGAGGCTTGTAAAACAAGATGAATACTGGTCTAAGAGGAGTTTAAAACAAAGAGATTTAGTGTCTAATAGTGGAGTTTTAAGCAGATTTTCTCAAACAAATGGGATTCTTTTATAAAACATTCCTCAAGTCTGTCAGTACTTTTGAACCCTTGGGCTCCATTATCCAAACTTTTACACCACACATTCCCATTTTAAGAACCAGTCTGTCCCATCTCTGAAACTTTCATCACACCCTACGTGAGCACAATTTAGTAATAGATTTGCTGACTCGCAGGCTCAGATATTGAGTTGTGAAATTTTCACCCTAACAAATCCGTTTGCACTTGATGTTTTTGGCCTGCAACAATATTGACAGACCTAAATAAATTTCAGCGCAGCTGCAAAACAGAAGGCCGCGTTCAGTTTGAAAGTCTCAAGGTGAGACTTTGTACTCTGCGCGCTGCACTTCAGCTGAAGTGTTGGGAGCATATTTAGAAGCACCTGTTAATGTGCGGGAGAAAAGATACAACTGAATGCCTGACGGACATCTCCCCTCGATTCATCACTGAATAGGCGGCAGGTTTCTGGAGGCAGCGAACGGTTCTTATGAACAATCTCTGCAGGCTGAAGGCTAAACCAATTCTGTGAGAAAGATGTCGGCTGAATTGTAAAGAATCCTAATTATTAACAATTTTCCTCAAGTAGTTGGAAGGGAAAGAAAGTTTGTTCAGAGATAATATAACATGCTGCAAATTCTGACACTCAAATTGATTCTTATTGTTTTTTTCACCAAGGTCAAGTCGATGCTTGGACTACAGTTTTCTATCATTGTTTATTGGGTTTGATATATATATTTAACCCTGTAAAGCCTGAACCACGAAATAATTGACAGAAAATTCCAATTCTTTGAAACTGGAGCCTTTAATGGTCCTTCTGAACAAACAAACAAAAAAACTTTCAAATATTAATTTTCATATATGATTTTCAATTTGGCACTGGACAGCCCTCTGTTGAATTGATTACTGCTTCCTGGTGGATTATCTGTTCATTGCATGTATTTTATTGTAAACAACAGGTTTTTCAGGCAAAAAAAACATCACACTGATGATGTAGGGGCTCCAAAAGTCATGTATCATATATGATACGTTTGGTGATATAGGGTTAATGTCCATCAGATATTGGGCAACATTTCCTGCTGTAAGTAGGAAGACATGAAGGCTGTTTCAGGATCCCTGCTGCTCACTGTTTCCATGATACAAGTCGAGAGACAGAGATGAAACACTTTTTAATTAAATCAAAGGCATGTTTACTGAATTACTTTCATGGCTTTCATGATCTGATTTAAATAGGTTTTCGAGTTACATCTACAACCCCCCCCCTCCGTCCTGCTGTCCGGCTCCTGAGCAGCTTCAGGAGAAGGGTCAAAACCCTGTTCATGTCTGGATAAATAAAACAAGTCGGACCAACAGCGAAGAGAAACACACACATTCAATGCTGTCAGTTGCAGAGAAAGGTGGACACATGATACTATTGTAGAATAGAAATAGGGAGCCTGTAGAGGATTAGAGTGCCACCCTGTGTATGGTGTGGAAAACTGCAACTTGGTATGAAAGCACAGTGTATCATTAGTGAGATAAAGCACATTTCACTGTAGATGTGAGTATGAATACAAATCAGTGATCTTTTACAAAATTAGCCTGTCGAGAGTTGTACAGAGTCCCTTTTGTCCTTGGATGGTTAACACTGACTTCTCGGAACAACTTTTGATTTAAGAACATAAAATCCGAAATCACAACAAGACTAAACATCTTAATGCTCAAAGGCGATGCTCCTCGGTTTCCTGGTAGTCCTCATGTCTTTCCTGGTGGTGCCTTTTTTGAAAAACAAATTCCTCAACCTGGTGCATCCACTCACATGCAAATAGGGGCAGCCTGGGTGTTTTCCATCGCCTGCTGTGATTTACATTCTCGGTTTGTTTGGGCGCGTCTCTGCCAGTGGTCAGGAAGGTCAAGACAGGTTAAAATGCACTGAACATGCTTATGGTGACGTTTATTATAATTCACTGTGTCCCAAAGGAGTCGAGGACAGTCCACTCCACGTGTACTGTGGCTCATGATGACTGAGTAATAATGCTAGTCTCTGCTGCTGTGCAGTGGCAAGTCAGAATTTTCTATCTATTCTACATCACCAGATTATATTATGATACAGTATAACTGCTTTAATAAACATTAGGTAATGTGAACTGTTGAAAGTAAAGTGTGCTACACATCCTGCTTCATCTTACTATTTTAGTATAGACTAAATCCTCTAAATCAAACATCCATTGAAGCTGAAAAAAAACAGACCTATAATGTAAAACTGCTGGATTGATTCCAATGAGACATTCATGATCCCTAGGGGATGAATCCTACTGACTTTGGTGAATTCCTAACTTTCCCTGCAGCAACATCAGCAGGTTGTTCCTCAGAGAACAAACCCAAACCAGTCTGGTGATTTTTCCTGTTGTGACATCATGAGGTTCACATTTATCATTTTCAGTGAAATGTCTTGACAACTACTTGATGGAGTGCTATAGAATTTGGTGCAGACATTCATGTTCCCCTCAGGATCAATTGTAATACCACTGGCAGACCCCTACAAATTCATCTTTCACATCATCAGGTCAAAATTTTTATTTGATCAAACCTTTCCATCAGCCTTTGCTGTACTTGATTAGCACTAACTACCAAATGTTTTATCTACTAAACATCAGCATATTAACATTGTGAGACATTGTGAGATCAACATATTGGTGTTAGCATTCAGTCTAAAACAATGTTGTGCCTAATGGCAGATTCATGCTATATATGTAGCGTTCATGTCAACATCCAAGACAACTTAGACATTTCTGAAAGGTTCAATTCATCCAACTTAGTGTTTACAGCAAACCTGGATGCATCACTTCAACAAACTATGTCATTCAAAGTAATCATATCCACACTTATGGGATACTGTATTGTCAATGTACAGTATTTTTAACCCTGGCACAGTTAATGTTGTAATCATATAATCCTCTTGAGTTGTCTAATAGAGTGAAATCTCCCAAGGCATTAACATGGGAATCCTTCCTGTCTATCTGTTAGGACAGCATTATTTATGTTCACATGAGCAAAGGTGATTTTTCAAGGTATCTATTTTTCTGTATTCCAAAGCCAGTGCAGCCTTCTGCCAGAGGTTGATTAATCTATGAACACGTAAAGATCCAACTCACAACCTCTCTCTTTCAAAAGTCAGTGATCACCTACACCGACTGAAGCTGTTGTACGAGGCGTATTAATAAATCACTTTATTCTTTTTTGTCACCTTGATGAATAAGCAACACTGCAGATATGCAAATGGCGAGTTGACATGCCTTTTCCTTAATAGTGAATTTGTATATGGCTATTTGTTTATGGTCAGGTTCTCTCCCAGAGCTTCCTGACCATTGCTCATTGCTTTAGTTAAATCTTATATTGGATTTGGCAGGCAGCGCTCTACCACAGCAGGCCATTATGTTACCATACTCCTGATTATACCCATAAAACACTAGATTATAGTCCTAACTGAGTGATGAAAAAATAAAGTGTTCAATAATCCAAAATTTATTCGTTTAGTGATCTATCTATCCAGCTATCTGCCACCCTTGTATCGTCACATTCACGTTAATGGTGGTGTCTGTTTTTGGACAAACAGGTGCGGTCAGCTTAAATCACAGCCCAGTTCTTTTCTCCTCGATGTGCCGCAGACGTGGAAGGATGCCCTGTCTCTCCCAACAACAACGCTTTGCATACAGATTTCCATATATTCCATTCATGTTGGGTGGGGGTCATTTAGATTTGTTCAGTCACTTGACTCCCTTATTTCCAAACAATCACAACCCCATCTTCAGTCTGGCAGGATCTTATCTCTGTCTCCCTTCGTAGAGGACGAGGAGATGGCGATAAAGTGAGTTACTGAATATTTGATTATTGGGCCTTTACCATTTTCAGCAGGCAACAGCTTACAGCAGCCATGTGGAAAATACCAAGGAGGTTTTCACTCACTGTAAGTCTCACCTTGCATTGTGCCTTTATTTCTGAAAGGGTTTGTAGTGATGGGAGGTTGCTGTCAGGTGCTCTGTGCGTTGACTTGAATGTTTACATCTTACAACATAACACACACTATGAATGATTGATAATTTGGTCTGCCAGCGTGGTTTGCAGGTGGTATGTGCAGTGGAGTTCACAGATAACTGGGCTAGTGATAGATCTTGATGCTCTTTTCAAGGGTAGATTGTGTTGCTTCCCCAAGGATCCGCTGGAGGATGTTGAGACTTGGAGTGAGTCTGTGGACAAAGTCCTCAGTTGTAAAGGTGAGAGTCTCTTCTGATTGTACATAGACTGTTTGATGGTATACACTCACTACACTCTTACCGTCCTCTGTGATTTCCAGCCGGACAGATAGCTTTCCGGGAGTTCCTCAAGTCCGAGTACAGTGAGGAGAACATACTGTTTTGGCTTGCCTGCGAGGAGTACAAAAAAATCAAGACGGTCCCAGAGATGATCTCTTCTGCCAACAGGATCTACTCAGAGTTCGTCCAGACAGAAGCGCCCAAACAGGTAAAAGACTTGCAAGCCGAAAAAGAGTTTTTAGGTTTTCAAGTTGCAAATATGCACCAAGAGGCTCATTGATTGTGATGTGATTCTGCATTCAGCAGGCCTATTGTCACTGCTATAAAGCTGAGTATTGGTGCAGTTTATGATGGTAAAACTGCAGAACTTTATGTTAAGTGCACATTCCCCACAGAACATTACAGCGAATGATGATGAAAAGAGCCGCTGTAAGACACCCCTGGGCGATATTGTTTGATTTCCAGATCAACATAGATTGCGGTACCAGAGAAAACATAACAAAGAACATCTCCCAGCCGACCCTGACTTCGTTTGATTCAGCACAGAAGCTCATCTACAGTCTGATGGCCAGGGATTGCTACCCGCGGTTCCTAAAATCTGACATCTATCAGGGACTCCTGAGGAGAACCGATTCAAGGTGACTGTTTGAAAACTGACAGCCTCTCAGACGGAGGCTCGCAAAATCTTCTCTCCAGCTCTGATCTGCTGTAGTGCTCTTTCATTTCGGTGTGGATAACAGGTTCATGCCATACAATCCAGGTCCTTAAGTGTGGCAGAAATAGCTTTTTTCCCTCATGCACATAATTCCTCTGTGATTAACTATTTTCTTTCCTCCACCCCATGAGGTGAATAATTAAAAGAATTTCTTTATTGTAAAGTATTATCAACACTTTATCTAATTGATTATGCAAATGTAAATCCTAATACGCTCTGAGAAATTCAACTTTCACATGCAAATAAAAATGTTAGTGTATTGTTAAAACATGTCTCAGTTTTGTGTTCTATCAAATGTTTTTTTGTGTCCATTTACATTGTAACTTTTCAAATATCTTAAATACAAAAACTAAATATGCTCATGGCATTTGGGTGTGGTCCTTTTGAATGCGATGCAAATGACCTCTGTTGTTGTCAGAGAAAACTGTAATATGTTCACTGGTCAAAAGATACACCAGATGGCAACAGAGTCCTTCATGTAACTTCATCCAGCAAAGAAGAAGACACAGCCAACCGTGAAGGAAAAAACACTTCACACTTCCTCTGACTCTGTGTGATGCGTTTCTGCAACATCTTGGCTGCAGTTAGAAGAAGTTGGTACATTAAATATAATGTGAAGAGGAACTGAATGAATCTCCTGTGTCTGGAGATAAATTTGCCTGAAATGCCGGTGGGTGGGAGTTGGTTTCATGTCACCAGGCGAGTTCATTCACATAAAAAAAAGTATCTGAGAGGATTCAAATCACAACTTTGTATCTGATTTGAAAAATCTTCTCTGACTTCACACATTGTGCTTTTTTGAAAATTTCCCTTTCTGTAGGTTTTAAGCAGTATTAGATAGATGGAGTCTGTACTGGCTTATATAATAGTCTATGCAAAAGCATGCAAATACAAAAGAGAACAATGAAGCAGGGTTCCTTAGCTACCATTTTTTAGATCTAATGTTCAGATCCACCAATGTGGGTAAACTCAGCATGTGGGAATTAAATTAAACATGAAGCTTCAAATGCAACAGTTACATTGTTCTCCTGTTGCACGTACACCCATAATGTGTGCATTGTCTGATGTGTTTTTTTGTGTTTGGAAAGTGGAAGTAGACACAGCGTGGTTTCTCCTTGTGACTGCTGGGTGTCAGACGAACATTTTGTTCTGTTTGTGTTGGCACTGAATGCACAGGGGATTTATTTTAGGAGGAGCTATAGAGCACTTGGTGCTGTGCAGACAGCTCACCACAACTTCCTCCAGTTTAGACAACTCTGGTTACAATCACCTCTTTGTGGCAGAAGGGTTAAGTTCGTTGGGCACTGTAACAAAAAAAAAGAAGGTGTTTGACAAACCGTGCTTAACCCACGCTCGTAGGTGTGATGCATAGCAAAGTGAAGCCCAGCAGCATAACTGCAGGAGGAATCGCTGGCAGGAAGTGAGGGAGGCATAAAAATGAAAGAAAGTTCTGATTCTCAGTGACAACAGTTGATGGAGGAAACCCACAGATGGGTGTTGCTGCCGATAAACAAAATGTCTGAGATAACAGTTCATGTCACCATAACATCAACAGCTGCGTTCGAGCACAAAACATTTCCTGTCAAATGTGAACATAGACTAAGTGACAAAACAGCACTTTTCTCTATTTCGAAACAACACTGCATTTTATGTGCCCTTGCATTTATCAGCCTAGCAGCTCGTTGACCAAACAATATGATACATCACACTTGAGGTGTCCATTTAGAAGTAATACTAATGCAAAGAAATTGATTTAAGAACACATTCTTAAAGGGCTGTTTCCATTTTTTAACATGCTTTAGTCCATGCATTTACTCCAAAGTGCATGTTCTCTACATTTCTTGCAAAATGTGTATGTATTCTTGTACACGTTGAAATGCGTTGCCATGGTTTTTAGTTGTGTCAAAACAGGATAAAAATTGGCTTGTACACACTTGCTTGCTTGAAATAGTGTAGGTAATCATCACTGTGAACATCATGCCTGCATCTAATGTTGTCGAAGTTACATTATGATTTTGTAGCAATGCAGCTGTAAGACCAGGTTATTGAAAAGCGAAAGCAAAACAGTGCAACTCAACGGCACGTAGGCACATAACATCAGGTTAAGGTCAAATGAAAGGTTACAACATGAAAAGTGAAAGTATTAAAATCCCGTGGAAAAACATTTTCTGAAGAAAATGTGTTTTGCTTATTGTTTTGCTCTCAATGTTTGAACTTGTGCACTGTGCACAATGATGTATGATGTTATTGATGTATGTATGATGTGAAGTCTGACACTAGAATGAATGAATCTTCTTTGCACTCAACTTTAATCTGAGTTAACAGATGTCTAAGTGTTAATCTCCAAAGGTGGGTTTTTAGCCATGGTCCACAGCTTTGCTCCAAACTGAAATATCTCACTTCTATCTCTTACTGGATGCATTGCCATGAAACTTCATGCTCATTCACATACAGTGCTGGTCTTGTTCCAGAGTCTTCATCACCTTTGCTGCTCAGTGCAGCCTTTAAACAATCAAAAAAAGCTGAGGATGCTGTGGAGCAAACGAACAGTGATCAGCTGGGAGCCAGACTGACATCTGCTTCAAAATTATACAGTAAAAGCTCCAAATTGATCCTAAGATTTGCAGGTAACTACTGAAGGGGATGCAATCTGGATCCATTTTTAGTGCAACTTTTAAAAAAAAAATGCATTTTCACCAGCAATTTTTTTCCCAACTCAACTTTTCAACCATTGTCTGAATAGAGAGAATTACAGGAAATCAGTCTTCATGAGATAGAGAGTCTGAAAGTTTCCAGAGTTTTTTTTTGTTTTTTTGCAGGGTCGAACACTTTCAATTTCAAGTTTTCGTGAGCTGACAGAAGCAGGTTTGCCAACTCCAATAATCACTATGGGAGTTCAAGCATCGCATATGAGGATCAAGAACTTGGACAGGACAATCAGTGATGGAACTGGTGTCCATCGCTGACTGCCACAGCGTATTTCTTAAACTACCAGTAGAGAGTGCTAATGTTGTAAATATTGGAAATTACACACATTTATTGTAGGTAAGTATTAAAGGGGAATGACAATATGAAGCAAGTCATAAGTCATGATTGGGTCCACATATAATCAGACAATACAAATCTTCAAAAATCCAAGTATTGAATTTGAGTTTTTTGTATCCAGAGCTGCACTGAGTTGTACATGGATTAGAAATCTCCCAAATGTCACATGATAAAAGCAGATAATTAAGGACAGCTTGAGTATTGTGACTCTGCCTGATGAATGTTTTTTACAACCATAATGTTATCAGTCATAAAAAAAACAGACTATCATCTGCAACAATTTCCTCCTAAAAATGTTTAATCAGTGTCATATTGCTTCCATTACTGGAAATGAACTAGAGCAGATATTTATAAAGCTAAGAAAACAAAGGACTGATGGTGTCCTCTTTTGAAAACTCTAAAAAAAAGTCCAGAGGAATATCCAGGTGACACGTGAAAGCTTCAGTTTTGTCACAACTTCCTGCTAACATTGAAACTGGAAGTGAATGAAAGGATCTTAAACCTTATTATCTCTATAAGGACATTTAATGGGGGAGCTTCAGTGACACAGACACTGAGGAAGAAATGAAGGTGTCAGTATTACTCAATGATGCTGAGTTCATTCCTTTAAAAATAAAAAAAAGATTTCCTGACATTACACCAGAGATGTGAGCCAAAGACATCTTATTTTACCAATATGACATATACTTTCTGTGTCATCAAGCTTCCCTCCTGTCTAAAATGGAAAGCTGGGGTGACATAATTGTCTGAGACACATACCAAGTAACCACAGTGTCCTTGGTTTGTCTGGTGTCTGGTGGGCGACTTTAGTTTCATGTCAGCCCCCTCTCTGTTTCCCCCCATATATCCTGTCTGATTTCACTGTCAAAGTTCAGTTAATGGCAAAAGCTAGAAAATGGAAACAAAGTTATGTAATGAGTCAATTAGCAAAAGGAGAAGGTTCATACTGACCCAAAGAAAGACGGAACTTGTGTTGTTGTGTTTTTGAGGCTACTTCTGTCTGAAGCAAAACACGATACAAGAGAGGCCAGAAATACAAGATCCTCAGAACTGCATGCATTGCAAGAGTGTGTGTGAGTGTGTCCACACAGAGTGGGTGAGAAATGACATTTAGAAACGTATATGCTAAGCTATTACTGCAGCAACACACATGTATTTTAAAAACACTCGCTGAACCCACTGTCACTGAACCTGTCATTTCTAGACAGGTTCAGTGACAGGAGCTGATGATAATTCACCATAATGTGGGAACATTCTCAAAGTGAGACTATGTGACTTCAGCTGAGCAGCTGCCACTGTAGCCACAAGTGAAAATGACAGGATAATGATAAATACTGAAACATAGCGTAGCACTTGTAAAAAGGGAAAGAGTCAAAAAAGTGAGAGAACTGCTCAGTTCTACCAACATTAAGCAACCAGAAGCTCATGATTATACCATGCCAAAGTACGGCTGTAGCAACAAATCTTCTGAATGCATCGAATTGAGTGACAATGTTTATGTCCTTAGCCAAATATAACATGTGTTAGGGTTGGCTGTAAAACCTGATCAGTCCTAAAAAACAGATCATCATCTGCAACAATTTCCTGATCATGGAATCAGGATGTGACTGTTTATTTGATTCACTCTTTGACTCTTTTCATTACCTCCTACAAGTGCTCCACAAAAGCTTAGGAGGATAATTGTACCTGTTTTAATTAAATTTCACTGTGTGAGCACTGAAATAGTCTCAGCATTTAATTAACAAAATGTTTTCTAAACCTGAAACAGTGGCATTGGTTCTCGAGAAGTGCAATAGAAACTAAAACATTTGCCTATCTGCTAAAGAAGTTTCCACTGGCCCATTTGCATCCCCACATTTAAAAACAAACAATTATTGATGCAGCTCAAAGTTCGGCACACACAGAAAGCTGCAGTGGCAATTCGTGCAACTCTGCGTCATCCTCAACTTCCTCTTTTTCTGTGGTTAGCTCAGAATGGTGTTGTGACGCTACTTGCCTGCCATACTGTCCTTATATAAGTTGACAAGGAGCGCATTCATCAAACAGGACACGACTCTCGACGAGCAAACCCAACACAGGTCGTACATGCACACAGCATTGTTGCCATGCCAAGTCTAGTCGCATCACCACAAAGGGAGCTGCAGCACCTCGACATGGACACTGACAACAAGAAGAGGGGGAAAGACAGGTAAATATTTTATTACAATCGATGCACTGCATCTACTTTGTTGTGTTATTGCTGATGAACCTTTTAGCATAAATAGAACATGTCAGTGAATTAAGCCTTGTTGGTTTGTGTTTCTTTGGTTAACCAGGGGAGGAAACCTGACGTCTCGGTTTAGATCGTCTCAAGCCCAGAACTCTGAGGGGTAAGTGAAGAAAACCTCTCTGCTTGAAACCAAACATCCAAACTGTTTTCATACTTGCTGTGAGTGACACCTCCCCCCTCTTTTGCAGGCTTTGTTTCGAGGAGATGTCTCAATGGTCACACTCACTGGACAGACTTCTATCGTCCAAATGTAAGTTAATTAGCCCCACGATCAAGTTTGATAGTCAGTATTCTTCGTTAGCATTGGCTAACCGCTGCTTGTTTATAACATCTGTTTAGATGGCATGAAGATATTCCAGGCCTTCTTGAAGTCAGAGTTCAGTGATGAGAACATTGAGTTCTGGCTGGTGTGTGAGGACTATAAGAAGATCAAGTCTTCCTTCAGGATGTCTTCCAGGGCCAAAAAGATCTTCAAACGCTACATCCAGGCTGAGGCTGCCAGAGAGGTATGTAGAGCTTTCTTATAACGCTGACAGATTTACAATTCACAATATGTAACACGACTGCCAATACTTCAGCACTGATCGTCATTATTTTCCCTCTGCTTCCAGATCAACATTGATCACAAGACCAGAGACTTGATCAGGCGGAACATTAAGGCACCCACCACGATGTGCTTCGACGATGCCCAGAGGATCGTCTACGGCCTCATGGAGAGGGACTCTTACCCACGCTTCCTCAGATCTGACATCTATCAGGCTCTACTGGACTCCACATCAGAATCAGTGAAGATGTAAAGAAAACAGATACCACAGACATTGTGTTTGTTGATGCCGAACTGCGAAGCCATGCTCCGATGCTGGACTACCTGAGAGAAACTGTGTGTGTTTGTGGGACCACTGGTGGTGATTCTTTAATGCCAAAAGCACCAAAGACTGACATATTTATGCCTTCCTGTTGAAATGGAGAAGACATGCTTTGAGGTTAACGCAGGACTGGGTTTTGAACGGGAAAGTAGAAAAAAGCCGACGTGAGCTTGTTCAAAACCAACGAAAAAGGATGGATCGAGGCCAAAAATGTCTACGGTTGTACATGAATGTACATCAGATGCTATGATAGCCGCTGTGAAGCAAAAGACTTTCCAGAGATGCCACGATTATGTCATGAAAATACTGGGGACTTTCTGTGACAGACGCCAGGAAGTGCATGTGGTGCAAACAACACCTTCCACCCAACGTGCAAGTGCACGAGCTTGTATCTGCATTCGCACAGCATCTTGAGTTTATTGTTATCTCGCTAAAGATGCCGTCAGATGTGGATTTTTATGCGCAGCGTTAACATTCTGACATCAGTGCTGTCACACTGATAAAACTGATATGTTACAGCTATAATAATGTGTTATAAGCTATAGGTTGAAATGTGCTCCACAGTATGTGAAAATGTAAATATAAAGATTTATTTGTGCATATTTAATAAACAAAATATTACATGATATTGCATTGAAGTTGAAATAAAACCAATGATTTTAAATGTACGGTGCCATGATGACTAAAATCTGTTCTTCAGATAGACACAAACAAGGTCTGGTTCCCATCAATCTTAAGATACACATCAACTTAAGAATCCCCTAAGCAACATCACCAGTTCATTCATTCATTCATTCATTGCTTTGTTCATTCACATTTTTGCTCAGAGTTACAATATTTACTCATGCTCCTTCAATACTGAGTGTACAGTACTTTACATTTTAAACTACGTGTTCTTGTTTTGTTTATAGATTTCAAATTTTTAAAGGAATATTTTTTTCACGATTCAGAGAAATATGCTTATTCAGTCATATTGAAATATTTGGGGTGACTTGTACATCCTTTTGTGTATATTCCCCAGCCTTATACATTTGGTGTCTTTGGAAACTTTGAGGTTACCACCATAGACTGTACAAAACATGGACATAACCACCGAGTCGTCACCCATAGATTTCGGAAGAGCAATTTTGAAGCCAATTGTCGGGCGCCACCATCTTGACAGTGTTGACGTCCCCTAACTCCAAAAATATAATCCAAATACAGACAAAGAGGTGGAGCAAGGGTGGAGCTAAATGAAGCCTGTTTTAATGAAACATTCTCACCGAGCTAGCCGGCCAACCCAGTGGTACCGGGCGGCCTTGGCACCGGTTACAGTGCTTTGATAAGCTGGCGTAACGTCATATGTCAACATTTCAGCCTCCAGCTGATCACAGTCAGTCAGTTTCTGGAGTATAATAAACTTAAAATTTCTGTTTTAGTAAAAATAGAAATAATAACGCTTGAGTTTGTGGACCGTCAAATTTTATGTTACGGTTTAGCTTCAATAACCAACTCCATCTTAACCAACAACAACATCTAGGTTAACATTATTTCTGGAAACATTCAGAAATGAGACATTAATATTTTGAAGTTAAGAAAACTTAATTGTATTTGCACACAGTTCAGTTTAAGATCACATAACATTAGTTAACAAACATGGGGGAACTTTATTTTACAACCTCACACAGACGTCTTTAATTCAAAAGAATTAACACCACAGATTATAACACTTGTTATTACATTTTGACTTCAGCAGGTTTAATAACTGAAGCTACCAGACGCTCCTGTTAGCACTGTTAGCTTAGCTCAACCTCCACCGTCTCCCCCCGGAGAAACTCATCCTGGACACCTGAGAGAAACACAGTCAACACGGCAGCACAGTCAAACTCCAGCCAACAAGCAGCTCCACAAACACCAGAACAAACACAACAAGAAAACAGCACAGACGTCCTGGACAGAGACACCACACAGCCGGCGGCAGCTAGCTGGAGCCCGATGCTAATTCATTAGCTGGCTACTTATCAGTAAACGAAATCTCTTTTTGGACAGTCTGTTAGTACAATCAACCGCTCCGCAAGCCGTGTTATTTATCCAGTATTTACATGAAAAAATATCTGAAAGGCAAAAACAGCACAAACACGGACGAAGTTCAGTGACTGTATGAGCTCCGTGTTTGGAGCCGACAGTCAGCAGACAGCTGTCAATCAAAGCGATGTCGCTCTTCATTATGCACAATTTCAGATTTTAAACGAGTGTGTTATAAAAACAATTCATCCCTGTACAGTTGCCATGAAGTAGAAAATCAGCTAAAGAGGTTGCCACTTGGTATAAGTGTATATTTTCAAATCATTCCTTTAACCTTTAAGATACAACTTTTCCCCCTTTTTCCTCCTAAACAACCACAAAGTTGGAAAAATCCTATTTACATTGTCTGACACTATCACATGTACTTTATATTGTGTGTCAGCTTGTCTCTGCTCCTCAGTGATGCTACAGTAGAAGAGTGAAACCTCCAAATCGAAATGGCTGTCATTCAGTCATATTGAAATATTTGAGATGACTTGTATATCATTTTGTGTATATTCCCCAGCCTTATACATTTGGTGTCTTTGGAAACTTTGAGGTTAGCACTAGAACTTAAAAAAGTTCTGTGGGTTTAAACTGTGTTTGACTGCACAGCATGAGGTTGTACTGCAGATGAGTGAGGTTCAATGGGTTAAGAATTAGGACGGCAGTGGGAGCTACACCAATGAAACGCATAATGCTCCCACCAACGCAGCATCTGTTCTTACATCAGCCTTTGTGTGTCATCGGCCATTCATTCTTTTGAATGTGTTTCAAACACTTGCCGCCATTCATTCAGCCTTTTACCCTTCAGTCCTTCATTTATCAGGACAGCAATCAGACATCAAACTCATAAATTGCTCTTAATGAAGCAGAAAGTTTTAAAAGTGAAACTGCACTTCTATCACGAAAAAGTACCTAAAAGGAAGTTTGTCTGTGGGAACCCATTAGGTATCACTCTGTTAAAGGTTGCAGAAGTTAGGCAGAAGTGTTGATACCCAACAGCTCTACCACATCCTCTTTTAATCTCACTCATGCATCCTTGTGTTTGCGCGAGCACGCACACACACACAAAAGGCCACATGCACAAGTAATAATGCCTTTGAAACTCTTTTGTGCTTTCAGAGAGTAATAGCAAAGAAATTGTCATTATAAAGGCACCACTGTCATTTGGTGGTTTTGCCAAAAGAGCTTTCAGCAGGATGAGAACATCCTTTTTATATCTCATTCAGATCGTCAGATGTGTTTTTACTCAGATGGCGGCTGAGGCTTTAAAGTGACGCGGATGAGCCGCTGCGTGGCTGGTCATCACTTCCTTATTTGCACTGCTCTGTTTATTAGTAACGCGATTATCCTGCCATAGATTAGTCATATGATCATGAGAAGCCATAAAAAAACAGACTGAAGTCTGAGTGACAGGATGTTCAAGATGTCACGCAATATATGACACATATCTACAACTCACTGATGTAAAAGACCACGATCCACTGCACGTACTTCGAGTCAGTGAGACTGAAGTTCATCAATGAAAGCCATAGGTTTAGTTCCTATGTCGTGTGTCATGAGACAGAAGTCATCCGTTTTGGAACCACATGGGCTGTAAGAGGTCACTGGATTACTGTGTGATGCTGCTCGACCAGTTCAACAAAGGAGGCTTTGTTTCAAGTCTCTGTCAGAGGCAGGTGAAAAATGTCCCAGTGTGGAAAATTTTTCCTCCCAAAGAGAATCTATTTCAGTCAAATATGAGGTTAAACAATTTACATTGGTGGCATACTCAATTATGTCTCAATGAGATTAAAATAGAGCGATTTTTAGCATGTGAGCACATCGGGTGCTCTGAAAGAACAAACAAAAGGGCAGTTGGGTTCACAAAGGATTCGATATAGCAAAGCAGCACATACAGAGAAATGAAGACTCAGTCATGATAGCAGCTCTGTGAGGTTGATGCTTACATGCTCACAGTGGCAGCACGGACTGATGTTTAGTATGATTGACCATATTAGATTAAACACAAAGTACAGCTGAGGAGTGAGTCATTATAGTTGTTCAGTTTTTGATCATTAATGTTATGGGACACACTTTGACCTGATGACGGCTTGATGACCAAAGTTATTACAATGCATCCTCCAGGTGACGTGATTGCTGGTACTGGAGGAAAGGTGTGGGGCATCTCCAAAGTCAGTTGGGTTTATCTTCTGGGGAGGATAATGACTGTCCATGAAATGCCATGTCAATGCATCCAGTTGAGATATTTCAGTCTGGACCGAAGTGGTGGACTGACTAACACTGCCATCCTTAGAGCAACGCTGCTAAAAAACAAAAGTGCACATATTTACATTTTCTGTTTAAAGTGAGAGCAGGGCAGACTACTTACAAAATACATTAGTGTGTAAAGAGTTCAGTCATTTAGCCTAATCTGTGAATACAGATATTTTCCATTCAATATCTTTATCTACATGGCAAAATTCATTAACAGGGGAAGGATTAGATATTAAATATATCCCAGCATGCATCAGCTGGAAGAAGCAACCTGAGCACAGTCTCCAGTCCACCCGGCCTGCAGGTCTCGAGAAGAAGCTATAGAGCACACAAGGGAAAACCCACCCGACCATGCATGTTAACAATCATTCTAACACGTTCTACCCAACAGTACATCCACCTGTTAACCACCGAGCCACCACACCAGCCCTGAATTACAAATGGAAAGTTGTAAAAGTTTTTTTAACCTTGGTTTCGGTTGCCAGAGCTGTATTATGTAAAAACGAATCAGGTATACACCAGTGACTACAATGCCCAAAGTCTGTGATGCAAATCTAGGCTCTATATTTATATCTACAGTATGAAAGGGGTTGTATAACTTCTTAACTGAGAACAACAGTTTTGTATGCTGCAAAATAACTTTGCTGAAGTATTTGTGAGAGTCATGTTGACTTAGAAAGCTTAAAAGGATGATGGCGATGATCAAAGATGATGCTGACCCACTCTGAGTTCTATTCACGCAATGGAAAACTAACAGGTTTGTAGCTTATTCTGGTCCCCTGTGGCCTGAATAAGTGTCATTACATGGGTTTTATATAGGTAATGGTGTATGTGGAAGCAGACCTAGATTTTCTTTTTTGTTTCACTACTCTGCCTGTGTTTAGACTACTTCCCCACCAATGACCTTAAAAATGCATCATGTGCTCTACAAAACTTCCATATTAACTCGTGCAGTCCCATTTTTAGTTTTTCAATTTAGTAAAACCATATTTTCTCTTATATTTTGACTTGTTTTGAGAATTTTTGATTTCAGACTTGTGTGTGATGTGTATTTGTATTGATTTAAGGGAGGCATCTAAAATGGGGATAAATGTTTGGAGTAATTAAATCAGTGGTGTGGTTAAACTAATAGAAGCCCATTTGTGCCACTGGGGGGAAAAAATCAAATCATATCAAATACGACTAAAGTTATTTCCTAATAATTATGGAGGAGAATTGTAGAGGAGAATTATAATGAGAGGACTATGAGAGAATTTCTAATAATCTGATTATTAACCGACTAATGGTTTTATGAGATAAATTGTAATTATGAGATGATATCCCTCTAATAGGACTTGTCTCATAATTATGACATAGTATTATTATTATTATCATTATTATGAGGAAAAATGCAATAATAACAAGAATAAAAAGGAGGTTGATGATTTATTTATATATTTATTTTGTTGTTTTAGAGCAGTAATGGACTTCCAAATAGACCAAAAAACACATTTCTGCTGCAAAAAATTCTGTTATTGTTGTTTTGTTGTTGTTTTTTGTTGTTGTTTTTTTACTTTGCTGACTGTTGGTTATGAAAGCTTACAAATTACTGGCTTATTTTTGTTTTCAAGCCTCTCAAAATGATTCATTGTACAAAAGGGAGAAAAATGCTCTTTTTGTCAGGGGATCGTAAGAAGATTTTTATTTGCTTTGAGGGGTCACAAGACAAAAATGTTGGGAGCTGTAGTGGCAGCTTTAAAAGTGAGTACAGTAGTGGTATTTTACACAGTCAGTGCAAACTGTAGCCTGTAATGATACATTACATAACACAGGCTTCAGCACTGAGTTTGTGAGTTGCTGATTGCACAGGACAGGAGTGTTTGTTCTAACTGCCAATGTTGTTATTCTACAAGATTAAACTCAATTATGAATATTATAGCTATAGGAGGGTCTACTGTGTGCATAAGTACATAAGTATACTCAAAGCACATGAAGTTATTCTGCACCATAAGTCAGTTCTTACTTTGTTCTCACATTCAAAGTTCATGTAATGAAAACTTTACAGCTCACTCGATGTGTATGCAGGTTTTCCCTCTCACAGCTACTTCCTGTTCAACACAACCCACTCTGATCCTGCAAACCATACACCAAGTCATGTGTATCAAGTCCTTGTTTCAGTGGCAAATTCAATCCCAGTTTCATCCAGACTGGTTTCTGCTCGGTCTGTGTGGTCGTATCTCGCTCACAATGATGTTCTGTTCAACAGTTCACAATCTCCACATTCCACTCAATGCAAAGCCCACGTTCATTCACAGACTGTGTTTTAATTTTAACTTTGAGAGTTTTTGAGAAGAGCCAGAGTAAAGAGGAAGTATTGGTCACTGTTCTGAGCTGTAAATATCATTATCTAACAGTTAAGGTTGCAGTTTTTCAGGTTACTGAGCTTGTGACCAAAATATTTTTAGCCCAGCTCAAGGCATGGCTGTGGGGCTGGAAATGTCGTCTTTCGGGCTGTTGGTCCCTCCTGTGAAATAGTTCAGCATGAAATTTTCTACAGACGTTCATTGTTCCCAGATGATGTTGCCCAGTAGTTTTGTGTCATAACCAGACTGACATTAGATAACACGTTTTGGAGTTAAAGAGTGGAACTGTTTTAACTGTTGGATAGATTTGCTATGAAATGTGGTTGAGATATTCATGTCTGTAGGTTGGAAACACTGGACACAACCTTTCAACATCCCAGTGGCTTCACTTACTATTTGAACATATTGCAATGGAAACACTCAAAGTAATAACAAAAAATCAAGTTGAGCAGTTGAATTGTCATGGGGCCCCATTTACTCCACTCCGTAGTTCTATAGACTTAGCACTATAAATAACTCTATTAGCATACAAACAGCCAATAACTGCACCAACACCAACTACACATCAAATCAAATGATCATATGATGTGTGTGTATATATATATATATATGTATATATTGTGAATTTCCCCACTGTGGGACGAATAAAGGTTTATCTTATCTTGTGTGTGTGTGTGTGTGTGTGTGTGTGTAAGAGGATGATCATCATCCACACCCTTGTCAGATGACCCTTCACGACATACCTCTACATACAATCACCTCCTGTTAATTACTTAACTTATCTGTATTCATTTATTTATTGGCCGTTGTCATTTCTCATATGCCTTCTTGAATGTCTTCTATTAATGAACACAAAAAAACCTGTACATCATGCACCCTCTTCTTTCCTCTCTAGATTAATATAACTGCCAAATCTTAATTTTAAGATCGCAGTGTGCACCTCCAACTCTCAGTGTATAACATATGTTTGTCTGGTCTTATTCCTTCCTAAATTCAAACAGATTAACTGAATTCTTACCAGCTGCTGAGTCCATTTTGTAAACTTGAGGTGCAGTCGGTCTCAGTGAACGTTTGCTTATCTGCTGAAGTGCTGCCACTCTTAAAATTCTGAAGAGGTTCTTTATCAGAGTGGTGAGAAAGTAAATGAAGTGTTTTACTCAGGAGTAATTGCTCCTGGCCCAAAGAGAGTGTGCACTGAAATATAATATTCATAATTTGGCTTATTCAGTCCTCTGTTCATACTAAAGACGGCTAAATCTAAGTTAAATGTTTGCACAGCTTCAAGCAATGCTTGTAGGCACATTATTTAAGAAGAGGCTAAATTCTAACTAAATAAATAAACAAGGAAAAGACTCGAGTTCTACCGTATAATTAAACATGCTTCACAAATCTATCTATCTATCTATCTATCTATCTATCTATCTATCTATCTATCTACATAAAACATGCTTAGTTTAATGAATGAATAGTTGACAACGTCTTCAAGGAAAACATAGACAATTTTTTAATAAGCCAAAACATGAAGAACCAACAGTGCTAGAAGGGGAAGTAATCCAGAAACTGTCAAAGAAATGCGTTCAGAATGAAGGGCACTCAAAAAGCGAAACTGTTAAAGAAACTTGTGACTTCTTGACCTTTGACTAAGAATAGCACAACTCGAATGGTGAGATAACACGGAGGCTAAATGACGTTGATCTGTCTATGTAACACTTTTAACCGCGGAGAATGTGATGGGGGATGTAATACATTAAGGAAGGTTTGACGCACTTTGAGTATTCATGCGGCGCCTTCTAATTACGTAACAATCAGCCTGTATGTCAACAGAGGTTAAAGATAGCAAGACACAAGGGGGAAAAAAATATGAGACCTGTTGCTCAGGGAGAAACGTGGTGTCTTGACATCACAGTTGGATTCCAATGTGGCTTTGACCGTAATCAAGAAGAAGAGGCAGTCAAGATTCAGTGGTGAAGCTGCGAGGTTGGAAATCTGAGGAAAATCCCTCCGATGATTCGGAGCATACTGAGAGACACTGTCAAATTGTAATTCACAGAAGAGGTAGTGTAATTCAAATTCAACGATGAACGGGCTCTCAAAGACATCTCTGGACCTCCAGGACATGAAGAGAATGTAAGTACGGGATGTCTCTTTTGCAATGCAAGGAGGTTTATTTTAAAGGATTTTTTGCTTTATGCACCAGGAACAGTTGGACTCTTTAATATTCCTAATGTTATCTTCTCTTGTAGACACAATGCACGGAAGTCCAGAATACATAACTTCATCCAAAACCCATTAACGTGGAGGAAAATCAGGTGTTTTTTTATTACTATTTAATCATACTGTACATTCATATTGTGCTGTCTAATGTTTTCTTTAAAATATGAACAAATCCAAAAACCTTCCATTTCCTCCATTTGCAGAAGGGAAACAAATGAAACAAGCCTCCTGGGAGAATCTCTTGAGACACTCCTTTCCCAGCAATGTAATTTTCATCTGCTTTCAAGCAACACAAAACTAATATCATGGTTTGGTTACTGTTTTCTTTCTAATGAAATTATGTTCCCTTGTGTAAAAGGTGGACAAACAGCATTTCGGGAGTTCCTAAAATCAGAGTTCTGTGAGGAAAATCTGGACTTCTGGCTCACCTGTCAAGAGTTCAAAACCTCTGACAGTCCAGAGGAGCTGGCACGGAGAGCAGCAAGTATTTATGAGGAGTTCATCAGGGTTGACTCTCCCAAACAGGTAAAAACAAACTCTGTAAGATGGCTGAATTGTAAAAGGGGAGAATATTTGTGCAGCAAAATGTCCTCAAACCCAATATAAGATTAGCATAAGGAAAAAACTTTTGCACATTAATATTGAATGCGTTGTTTGCAAGAGTGACAACAGGTGAAAAAGGTTAAAGTCCTAAAAAAAAAAACAACCTCTGACCTATATAATTTATTATACATCAACCACAGCAGCCAGCATTTTTAATAGTTACTTTCCGAATGTGGTGAGAATGCAGGTGGCTGCACATAAATATCTAAATTTAAACACTGTGTTCATCTATTTCAGCTGTGTATTGCTTAACGTGTCTTTTCAGGTCAACCTAGATTTCTACACAAGAGACACCATCAGTCAGAGTCTCCAGCAGCCAAGTCCATCATGTTTTGTTGTGGCACAGAGTAAAATCTACAGTCTGATGGAGAACGGCTCCTTTCCACGCTTCATTCAGTCTGAGCAATACAAAGTCCTATTTGATGCAGCCTCTAAGCCCAGAGGCCTTGGGAAGCACCGAAAGGCCTTGAAGATAAACAGTGCTGTAGATCTAATACAGCATGATTCAAAACCAATCATTCTGCAGAGTGAGCTCTATCTTTGCACAAGGACTGACATCATACAAGTTGATGGTGTAAAGTTTTGCTCAGGCACAGGCTCAGGAACTGCTCTCAACAGACACTGAGAAGGCACTTCCCCTTCCCTCAGAAAGTCACCTCAACAACATGATATCTGACAAGACTGGAAACTGTGTCAGTGCAATGGACATGACATGCTGCAGGCGGTGCCATCTGGTGCACAGTGAACACCGGACATCACCAAAGGAAAACTATTTTAATCCTGTGGACCTGCTTGCTCAAACAGCCAATGTCTTAAATGTAAACCTTAGTATTTTGCTTCTATACAAGTGAAATGCACATGACTGCTGTTTATTTTGTGAGCTTGCACTTGAACAATATTTATAAAAATGACGATGATTTTGACACGTATACGTCATAATGCATTGCTATATGATTTTGTGGTAAATTCATACAAATTGTTGAACTGTCACAAGAACTTACAAACTGAACAATAAGACTATTTGTGTCATCAAGAATGTCTTTAAAAACATGCATCCTGCGTCCAGCTGATGTGCTACTGCCACCCAGTGGTGATTGGGAACACCTACAACCAGAATTACATTTTGAACCACTGATGTCAACACTTTCAGAAAAATAGGTAATAAAGTTTGCATGCAAAAACTTCACATAAAATCCTAAGACGATAAAGATATTTATTATTATTGTATTTTTTTATTATGTAGGTAATTATTTATGTACACGATCATGAATCACTTGTCAGACACTGACACCAGAAAAACACTAACAAAATGTAACCAGGAGTCAAATGAATCAGTGAATGAATGTAGGTTTTGTTGTATATCATAAAGAGGGGCTCGTGGGTTCCAGTCTGTTTGAAATCATATGGCTGATTAAAGTGAATTTGTTCCTTATTTGTCAAATTCATAATGGAAAAGAAATTCAGTCATCTGAATGCACTCAGTCTTCACTTACAAAGAAATATCTTGTGGTACGGAGAATAAAAAAAACTCAGATTGGTGACTTTGTCTGCTTTTATTTTGTCATTTCTACTTATTCTGATTTTTAAATTACATCGATTCAAGTTACACTCATTTGCAGCAATCCAGAATTACAAAAGAAGTTTTGACAAAGTGCCTCAGCTCATGACCAAAATGATGAGGTCATTTTCACAGCAGACATTTTGACTTGACATAGTAGGAAAAGCAAAGGTCTTGCTAATTACATTAACAATGACTCTATTCTATTCAAGTGTCCCTGAAAATGAAGCTGACACCTGTTCTCTTTCTCTGTGACTTGTCAAAATGTCTTCTGTGGAAAAGGCCTATCGGTAGCTTCAACCACTATACTTGAAAATGGAAATGACATTAACAGGATGGTTACTGAAGTCATAAGTACTTCATGGTGTCAGAAACCAAACAGGCTTCATACTGAACAGCACTCAACATCATTGTCTCCCTCTCTTTGCCTCCTTCCATGTTCTGTAGTCTGCCTGTGACATTTCTAATTTGATTATGGAAATAGTGGTTTAACAGCCTGGCGGCATCAAGAGGAGATTGTGCAGGTAAGAAGGGAAGAAAAGAGGAGGATGTAGCAGAGGAGACATGATATATCTGGGACAAATGTACCAAATGTGTAACTCTGACTGCCTCTTACTTTTGAGGTACTTTAATTTAGTACATTCGATTTATGCTACTTTGTACTTCTTTACTACATTTCAGAGGAATATATTGTACTTAGAACATTTAACTCCTATAGTTACTTTGAATTGACATACAATATATATGACCAGCTTATTAAATATGATGCACAAATATAGAATAAGGGCTCCACACATCCTCATAGATGTTTTAATAATGTTGCAAATCAAACCTGCTCAGGTTGGAGTTGTGTGACGTCATTCTGAGATTTACATGAGGTCGTCATGGACTTGAGGATAAAGTGGTAAAGTCCCCTCAAAAATTATTTTTTATAACTGTGTTTTGTTACATGTGGTATTAATTTGTGTGTACAAAATATCATCTTGTGTGCATGATATAGATATAGATAGATGCACACATTTTTCTGACATAGATTTTACTGGTAATGCTTATGTACTTTTACTCAATAAGAACTTTTACTTGTTTTACTTTACTTTTTAAAACTGGGGTATTGTTACTTTTAATAATGAATGAATATGTTTTACAAGTCTGTATCACAGACTGTGTAAATAAACTGTATGGGACTCAGCTTATGAGCAAATTGAGTGAAGAGTGAAATCAATGTTTTACTATTGTATAGAAAAATCAAGATAAGACAAACACACACACACACACACACAGAGAGAGAGAGAGAGAGAGAGAGAGAGAGAGAGCGATACTGGTACTCTGTATCCCAGCATCCATCGCGGCCCCGCCCCTGGTGTTCGGACTGACGCTCGGTCAGAGGGGAGGCCTCCTTCCAGCTAGCTACATCACAAACTTGAGCACTGTGCACATATATCGTGGTAAGTTCATGTAACGTTATATATCATGTGACTGTTGACGGAAACGTTTTAACTATCAAACAGCGTGTGTTTGCAGCTCAGCCAGCTCAGTTCAGTCCGAGTTAGCCTGGGTAACGTTAGCTGCCCATCCCAGCCGCTAGCCCAGCTTTCCGGTGTCCGGCCAGGAAAAAAGCTCAGATGTGGGATAGTTTGTGGTCAGAGGAGACAGGATGGTGAACATTTCTATACAGAAAAACATCAAGAGTAGGTTGGCTATTTTTTTACTGAATGAATAGCTAGAAACTGATTTACCATGCATATAACATTATTAACATTGGCTAAATCAGTTGGCTAACGTTAACTAAGTAACTAGCTTAACTAAGTTAGCGAATCTGAACTGCTAACGTTAGTTTGCTTAAGGTTGACATGCTAGTTTGCATTTGGGGTTTTTTCTACCTTTCCCTGTTAATGTGGCTTGTATCTGTCTCATGTGTATCATCATGTCCTGTAATCGGCTTTAAGTTATTTCTGTCTGTGCTCGGAGGCAGTGAGTAAGTAATGTTACAAGAGGAGTCAACGTTACCTTATGTTCACGGGTTCTCTCTGCTTGGTTATTGATCATTGGAGCTCTAACACATGGCATTTTGCTAACATTGTGCCTTTGAGAAGTTGCATAATTAACAGTGTCCCAGGCTGCTTGGTCCCATCCCACACCAGCATCGTGAATGGGAAATGAACTCTGGCATAATTCCATTAAGTCTGAGCTGTGGCTCTTACATTTAGTTCACTGATTATTCTGATCAGTCAGTTTGATCAATTGTGTGATGAAGCCCTCTGAGACCCAGCATTATTTCTGTAGCTCCTTTCACATCTTTATTCGCTGTGGGCTCGTTTTTCACTGCAATAAAAAAAAAGTCCTGCAGCTCTGTGGAAACAATACAATCACTCAAAAAGATCTTTTGTGCAGTAGTTAATAAATCATACAAAAGAAAAAATGCAAGTCGATTTATGTGATACTTCATACAAAAATTTGAAAAAAGGAAAGAAAGAAATGGAAATCAATATAAACATTTTTCCAAGTGCCTACAAGTGTTACTGGTGTTGGGCTCCACTTGCTGAACTACTTGCATTTTTACAACCTCTTCAACTATTTGCAGGTTTTTCACATCAACTTTAGAAAGCCAGTTCACCATGCAAAGGCACCAGTCATGCCAGTCAGCAAAACAGTTCCTGTCTAATATAAGGCACAGTGCCACAACACACTTTCTGCACATCCTTGCAGACTCTTTTTTTCCACCTTAAAACACAGGACAGCCTTCCTTCTGTGGCCTTTATTGACCCTTCTGTCACATGCCACCTGCAGTTCAGTTGAATGTTCTCAAAATTTTTGTCAAGTGAGTGTTGATCGCAGCGTAGTCATACAAGGTTTCCCAGTTGCACTGAGGAGCACAGACTTTAATGCTTTTTTACAGGATCTGAGTACTGCAAACAGTTAATTTTTGGCAAAACTTTAAATGAGACATGTAGACTGTGGCCAGTGAATATAATAGTTCCTTTCCACCTCTTTCTGTTTCAGGCCTTCTCTAGTGTTACAATGGAGCCATCAGGAAGCACTACGATATCTTCACTGAGCAACCACACCCTGAACTCAACAGGTGGTAGTTGTCCATGGGAGGTCAGCGACAAGGCCAGACTGTGCCGCTTCCTCTGCTATGGCTCGGGGGGAGACGTATACACTGCAAGAGAGGAGGGTCATGTCGGCATGGAGAGTGCTGGAGCTCTGCTCTCCATGCTGCAGGAGGGTCGAGGCGCTGAGGTTGTGGAGGAGATAAAAAGGTTCTCTCAGGATGGCCGAGCTGTCAGACTCGGCCCCTCATTTTTTGCTTTGGCTTTGTGCTCCCAGCACTCAGAGCTAAAAACCAGACAGGCAGCATTCAAAGCCCTGAAGGAAGTGTGTCGGGACCCTGCCCACCTGTTCTCTTTCATCCAGAACAAGAAGGAATTGAAAGAGGGTATGAAGTGTGGGATTTGGGGACGTGCTCTGAGGAAAGCAGTGTCTGACTGGTACAATGAGCAAGATGCCATGAGTCTGGCTGCTGCTGTGACCAAATGTAAACAGAGAGAGGGATGGTCACATCAGGATCTGCTCAGGCTCTCGCACACCAAACCAGCAAATGAAGGTGAGTTTACACAGACCCAAATTATACGCAGCTGTTTAGAATTATGTTTGTAAGTCTCCTCCACCTCACATTACAACATCCCTGACTAGCAGTAAATGAATTGTGAAGGTCAAAAGACATTTTTTTCAGTTTTTGGGGAAACTAGAATTAATTAAATTCGGTGTTTTTATCTTTTGTAGAATTTCTAAGAAAATATTCTGTTTTTAAATGTCTAAATGTTTGATGGCTTTCTCATGAATATTTACTCATATTTTCAGAAACTTTTGACTTTGTTATATGACATTCAGTACTTGTGCAGTGTTGGATCAGCAGCACTAGTAGAAAGGCAGTGAAGTTAAATACCAATACCCATATGTGTGTGAGCTTTAATAGAGATCTGTCCGTCAGAATGCAACTGATTTCAAATGTTGCAAATGCTACAATGTTGTGTGATGTGGGAAGGGAAATGCCTCAAAAGTCACAATGATAAACAAACATTCCAATACAAAAGAGAAATTGTGTTATAATGGATACAAAGGCATTATAAGCATTATAGCATTATAAGCTACACCCTCAAAAATGGCCATCAAGTTAGATGAATGAAAAAAGGATCTCTTCCTGCTTCTTATTTACTGCAGTGCTATGTTGCAGTGCTTAGAATACAGTGTGATGGTCTGGTCATACCTTTGTGTTTTCAGCAATTGCCTTGATCAGCAAATATGTAACAAAAGGATGGAAAGAAGTCCAGGCTGCTTACGCCGACAAAGAGAACTCAGAAGAGGTTGTCAGAGTGCTTTCCTATCTTGAAGTGGTGGAGAAGGTCAAGCACAGTTGTGACGAAACAGAGGTCATCAATTTAATAGAGGAACACAAACTGGAGAGGGAACAGCTGCTGACAGACCACCTGAAGTCCAAACAGGTGAGTGCTTTGTGTGTGTTTTCAAATCCTCGTTGTTGTCCTGAGATTTAGGCTGGAGGATTATTTTCAGAGCCTTCTTCGTCGTTGTCAACATAAGATAAGATAAGATAAACCTTTGATGTTGATATTGATGTTGATGAACATGATGTTATACACCAATAACACTGTTGTGAATGGTAATTCACTGTCATTATACACTGGCAATCAAAGGTTTTATTTGTTGGAATGAGGTGGCTCATGATGAATGGAAACTCTGACTTTCAACACTGTAGAATAATCAAAACAACATTCAATTGGCTATTTGTCATTTCGAAATCATTTTTTATAAATCACTACAACTGAGAACTGTGCAATTCTTGCTACACTTACAACTGCATTTCCCTGCAGACTTCAAAGAAAGAAAAAATGAATCCAGCTGGGGGGAGCACAAACATGTGCCCCATTTGGCCTGAATCTGAGGGTATATGTGGTTGTTTTTTTTTCTTGAGGTATGGAGAGCTTTGTTGAAGGAAATGCCTCTCCAATCACTGCTAAGGATCTTGGGTAAGATGACGTCAAACAAATTTCTTGAACCAGGAAGTTCAGAAACCCAAGCTGTATGTGATAGAATCCAGAGCGAGACGGCACTAAAGAAGGTATGACCCAGAGATCTTGCTAATTAATTCACAGTTGTGCCTTTAATTAAATCTGAGTCAGTTGTTCAAGTATTTAATATCTGTCTTGAAACCACCAGGCGAAGATTCACCCTTTCAGCCTACTACTGTCTTCTGAAAAGTACAAAAGAGGCCAAGGCTATCAGGGTAAAACAAAATGGGAACCAGACAGCAGCATCCTCAAAGCGATGGACTCTGCTTTTTACAAGAGTTTTATGGTAGGTTCTTTTTATTTTCACAGCTTCTCACTGACCATCAAACCAGTAGCATTAACTGACACTTCTCATCCTGTTGTTGTAACTCTCTCCTCAGAATGTGGAACCTGTGGGTAAACGCTTCGTTGTGGCAGTAGACGTGAGCACATCACTCAGCAGCATTGTCCCTGGGACATCAGTCAGCACTGCTGTCGCTGCTGCAGCTATTGCCATGGTAAGATAATACCAGAGCTACGTGGCTAAATAGTGTGTGGGTAATTGTTGCTCCAGTTGGAACAGCTGCGTCTATAAGCAGGGCTCGGGCCGCCCCATCTTTGGAGGAAGCCCGGGTCAAGGAATTGGTCTGTTGATACATACTGTGGATTCCTGCGAAATACCTTCCACATTGCGATTATCTTCCAGGACGGATCACCATGATGATCGTCAGATTTTAATACTTGTAGCATGCGTAATTGTTTTGTTTTGCACTAGTCTGTGTGTGAATATGTGAGAGAGATGATTTTTTGTAATAGTGCTTTTCTTTTGACCTTTGTGTCTGGCACAGATTTTTGCAAGGACAGAGGTAGACACACATGTGCTGGCCTACTCAGAAGGAGCTTTGGTTCCATGTTCTATCTCTGCTGACATGACTCTTGCGCAAGCAACAGTTGAACTGGTTAAGGTAAGACATGTCACGGCACTAAAGAGTATGAAACTAATCGAAATGATAAGAATTTTACAACCATCTGTCACTACAAAGAGTATGGCTTTCTCTTCTCTTGTTCCAGATTCCAGGTGGGAGCACAGACTGCACCCTTCCCATCACATGGGCCACAGAGAACGGGAAAGCTGTAGATGTGTTCATCATTCTGACCAACAACCCATTGTGGACCTTTACTGCCACCCCAGTGGAGTCTCTGAAGAAGCACAGACAAGTACATTCATTCATTCATGTCTGCTTGGGGAAGGGATTAAACTGACTAATGTCCCTCTGTGTCTGTAAAGATTGTTTTGGAAAACATAGAAGCACCAGGAAACACAAGGTAGAGGTCATTTGCAATTTGATGGGCACAGCTAACAGGATGAGGTTTCTTTTCACATTGATTTTAAAGCTTATCCCTGCACTCTCAATTTCCAGAATGGCATGGCATTTGACCAGTACGACACAGTTTATGTCATAAATTGTTATTCATATTGTTATGTTACATAGACACTTGTAATACCACTGAGCGACAGGACACAGTCAGTTTTCTGTAATTACATGACACATGCGAAAACACATGCGTCCTACAAACTGTAACTGTGATTTCTATGTATCAAAAGACTCACAAACACTGTCATCAGGACCCTTTAAAATTTAGTCTTTATCACTTTAAGGAAAGTATAACATTTTAGACCAACTTGTGTTTTCCTCAGCAACAAATTAATTAAGAGCCAATTTCATAAACAAGTAACCAAAATAATGAAAAGTTTCTTAACGTGTATTTTCTTAACAGAAATCAGGGGCCAATTCCAAGTTGGTGATGTGTGGGCTAACATCGATTGGACACACCATCGCAGACACAGAAGACAGGGGTTTACTGAGCATATGTGGCTTTGACCTGGGAGCTTTGACCGTCATACGTAACCTTGCCCAGGATCTGATCTGATGAAGTATTGGGAGTATTGGGACTGTCTCTGAATCATGTGGTTAGAGTACAAAAAGAAGGCACAATGTGGGCCAACGTGGCTCACTTAGCATGTAGAGTGCCCTAAAACAGCACTAATCCAAAAGATGTTGACATTTACAATTCCAATTTCTCTTTTTGTATTATGTCACTTACAAGTCAATTGACAAAGTGTCCAGCGGGCTGGACAACACTCTGGAAATGTTACGTGCATATATTTTTTTCTGAAATGTCAAAAGGAAGTGATATGAAGACATGACATGTTATTGCATATCGTGCTGTTGAGAGTTTATGGGCAAACAGTGCTTTGTATGACATGCTGTTTTGTGCTTTGGTGGTTCTTGGTGAGACACTAACCCATTCAACAATAAATTCCACTAATTTATAGCAAGATGTTGGCAAATTAAATAAGAGGAACAGTGTAAGAGTCAAGATGTTAGAGGCTTAGAGCAACTGTAGGTTTTTTTATTAACGGGATTTACTATAGTTTCTAGTATGTATCTATGGTTTGATGTGATGGTAGAGGCAGTTTAAATTTGAAAGCCTGTCCCTTTGTTTTATGTAGCATTATTATAAATTATTAAAGAAACATACATAAACATAGTATAGACAGATATGCTGTAAAAGAAAGGAAACAAAGCACCAAAAGTGGAAAAACAGGAACGTGTTCTGTTGACTTTTCAAATTCTTTGATTTATTCACTCAGAAAACATTTTTTTAGTAGTAACATTACTGCCTAGAAGTCCATTCCAACACTTGCCTTTAGCTTAGCTACAATTTTTACTTGTATTAACATTTGTTTTCCCTTAAGCCAATTTTATTTTAAAACTGAGTTGTCTGTTCTGCTCTTGTTGAATTTATTCTATTAAAGAAAATACCCTTGGTGCTCTTAAATGTAATGATACATGTTTGGTGGAATGTTTGGGATTGTAAGTCAGTTTACTGTAAGTTGGAGAAATGGACTTTTTCCTCATATTTTAGTGTGAATTCTATGCATTACAATTTGGATTTTACTGTATTATTATGTCTAGGAAGGACAAATCATAGTTATTTAACTGTTTACTGAGACTGAATCTGTTATGCAAAAATAGATAATTGCTACCTTCCTTGGAAAAAAATGAATTGAATGTACTTTTCTAAAACATGTAACGGTAGAGATTTAAAGTACACCACTTTATATTTCTTCAAACAGAATAAACACACGCTGCTTACAGAATTTTGGCATTAGAAACCAATTCATTCTGGCAAAATGGAAATGCTGTTTTAGTCCACAGCGATTGCTGTACTTACTGACAACATACACTAAACTTGTTACCCATCATTCAATCTGGTGTAATTCACTCCTCATGAAGAAACACACACTTCTGACCATGTTGCTGTGAAGGATCTTTGTCCACACATGCCAATACTGTCATTTTCAATGTTAAAGTCAAAATGCTATAAGCTAAAATATTTGTATAATATTGTTTATCCAATGTTTGTAGGTGAGCGTCTGACAAGAGAGGTAGTTATAATGAAGTATGGTAGTTCAGAAGTGTTTTACCACCATGATTAACTTCTTTTCCATCATATTGTCTGTTGTACCCATTTTGCTTAACAACCAAGTACTTGACTGTAGTGGCAATGAAACCCCCTAATAAACACTTTGCTGCTCTTCAAATACTCTGGTGTTTTTGGCTTTCTTTGTTCCTAATAACTTGAATTCCAAGGAGTTAGCATTTCTTTTTGTGGATGTATCACTCATTGTGACTGAAGTGTCCCTCCTGTGAAAGTGTCCTTGAGCAAAGCACTGGGACCCCCACCAGTACTGTGTCTGCTAGTGGACAAACAAACAAGTCAAAATTAAGAATTACGCTTGACTACTATTTAAATATTTAATATCGTTAAAATGCGTCTACTACCAGCTTTGACTAGCGTGCAACTAAGGGAAATTTGGTCTAAATAAAGTTTCATTGAGATCAGGCATCCTGCGAGGCCACATCACTTTAATAACTGGGGGCCTCTCAAACACACTACAAGACAAGTGAAGATGGCGGATGTGTTGAGTGTTCTCCGTCAGTATAACATCCAGAAAAAAGAAATCGTCGCTAAAGGAGATGAAGTTATATTTGGAGAGTTCTCCTGGCCGAAGAATGTCAAGACCAACTACATAATCTGGGGGTATGTTCGTGCTAAAATATCAATAAATCGCTGCTGTAGGCCCTTAGCTGAAGCTGAGCGCTGCCTTGTGGTGCTAGTAACGGCGGAAGGCTCGCTAGCTACTAGAAGCTAAGATGCTAACCTTAACTCCTCTCTCCATTTGTTGTGCTTCAAACTTTAAGGACTCTTTGGCTACTTTGGCCTGATACTTGATTATGGTGTCCTGGGCCACAGAGCCTCTTTTCTAACCTTTAGCATTCTCTTTTTTAAACTTGAAATGTATTTATGAGAGATGTCGCTACAGCTAAACTTGCAATAGTAATGTGATGCTAACTAATTAGCGACGTTAGCTAGCGTTGAGTTGTGTTCCCATGGAGTCAGAGTTGTCCAGAAGGAAACACTTGTGTTTTTAGTTTCTCTTGTGACTAAAAGCTGCTTTAATTGCAGTTCAAAAAGCAAACTTTGCTAATGTAATGGAGACAATCAAGTTGCATAAGGATTAATAGACTAGCTAAGCGGATAACTGTTGATAGTTCCGTGTTTACGTCATTTCAGAGCCAATGTTTCGTAATAACTTGAATCAAGTCACTTAATTATATTTACCACATATTTTAGACTTCAGAGTCACTTAAATGTGCCACCTGCGCCTGTCTGTGTGTATTTTTTATATATGCTGTGATGTTCAAATAAACTTGAGGTTTCAGTGATGCTTATGTTTTCCTCTGCCTGTGTTTTAGTACTGGTAAAGAGGGCCAGCCCAAAGAGTACTATACTTTGGACTCTATCTTGTTCTTGCTCAACAATGTTCATCTCCCGCATCCATCCTATGTGCGAAGAGCTGCAGTAAGTGCTCCAGACTATCTAACTGTCAAACTGCTTTATCCTGTCAGTGGCAGTACTTGATTACTTAATAAAATATTATTTGTGGGCAATCTGACATTTCAGCCTCTTCTTTTGTCTCATATGCAACATATATTTTTTAAAATTACAAATGCTGAATGTGTTTTTGATGACATCATTGTATGTTATTTACAGACAGAGAACATCCCTGTTGTCAGACGACCTGATCGAAAAGGCTTGCTCTCATATCTCAATGGCGAGAGTTGTAAGTAGCACATAGGAGATCTATGCAGTGTTTCAATTGGGTGCAGAATGTTAAGAATTAGTTTGTGTGTCTTTCTTTGATGTATTTATACTATTTCCAGATACAACATTATGCATGACTGACAGGTTTGATTGATGAAGTCTTATGTGGAGGAGAGTGGGTATAGTTGGTCTCATTGGTAACCTATTAATGCATTTTCTAATGTTGTCTTTTCACAGCTACATCAACAAGTATTGACAGAAGTGCGCCTATAGAAATAGGTTTGCAAAGGCCAACGCAAGGTAAGTTCACGCCATATTTGTTGCATGAAATTTGAAGAGCTAGTTCCACTCAAATGGATTTTGTGCCGTGAAATAATACTACTGCTTTGTTTTGTTTTTTTGTTGTTTTTTTTTAAGTCAAACGAGCAGCTGATGAGGTATCTTCTGAAGCCAAAAAACCAAGGATTGAGGTAAGCTGACATCAATTATCTTCTGCCAACAGTTGCTTAGTATAAAGACTATACTATATATAGAGCAGCTGTAGAGCATTTACTCCTTATCTACCTTTTCCACAACAGTTCCACTATAGTGAGCCAATACTAATGTGAGCAGGGAGCTCTTGTCCTGTCCTTTTGGTTAGTATATATTTAGCCAAAACAATAGTAGTAACAATAGTAGTAGTAATGAATGAATCCATTTTGTTGCAGTTAGAAAACCTAACTGACAAATAGGTTGACCATCTTGCTCCCATGTGGAACAAAAGGAACAGTTAAATAGTTCCTCGTGGTGGACAGTGCAACTTCCATTTTCTCGGAAACATTAAGTGCATTGATACCTGACCAGAAATACAATTGATTGTTTGGTTTTATAAGTTTGATCAAAGTGAATGTCAATAAAAATGAGTCATAAATTGTTTATGTTCCTATGTCAAGTCCAAACAATTGTACTGTAACGATTGAAACTAATTCACAATGAGTGACAGAATACAGAATAAACCTGACCTGGTAAATTGTAGACATCAGATATTACATCTTGTTTTATTCTTCAGTTTGCTAATGTTTGCTCCTTTGATTTTTAAGGATGAGGAGCGAGTGCGTCTGGATAAGGAGCGTCTGGCTGCCCGTCTGGAGGGCCACAAAGAAGGCATCGTGCAGACTGACCAGATCAGGTATAATGGATTTGACCCAGCTGCATTTATGTGTAATCTGCTTCCTGTATGAAGCAATTGCCCCTCCAATGCAAATATCTCACAACTGAGATTAGTTGTGGTTTTTATTCAACATACCATAGTGTCAGTATAAACTGAAGACTTGAAGCAGTGAGCTATTCAAATGATCAGAACTTTTCTATTCCTTCTTCAGATCACTGTCTGAGGCCATGTCAGTGGAGAAAATTGCAGCCATTAAAGCCAAGATTATGGCCAAGAAACGTTCCACCATCAAAACGGATCTGGATGATGACATAACCCTGAAGCAGAGAAGCTTTGTGGATGCTGAGGTGGATGTCACCAGAGATATTGTCAGCAGAGAGAGAGTCTGGAGGACCAGGACAACCATTCTCCAGAGCACTGGAAAGGTCAGGGTCCACTTTAAGCTAATGATATCCAATCATGGGGATATGTCTTCTTTCTCTTTTGATAGTGATCAGTTGTTTACCAAAATGTTGGTCTGTTCCTTCTTGTGGTGTAACGGTACACGAAGTTACAATTCAGATCTTAAGCCAATTTAGGAGTCACAGTTAGGTGAGAGTTTGTTAAAGAGAGGAAAAAAACGCATGCAAGAAACATGCACATGGATTTTTTTTTTTCATTTAAGATGCTCGAGCAATGCTAATCCACTGTTCTTACCTTATCCACATCTCTCTTTCCGTTGTAGTTGTAGCTAACCCAATTTATTCCCAAACAAACTTAAAATACCCCTGACTCCCCCGACAGCTGGCACGAAGACACAAACTGTTAGAACTCTATTTCCTTTAAATACACCTGTTTCTGGATTCTCTTGTAGTCTTACCTATACATTGGCCTTAATATGGACCCTGATTTCATGTCAAGGATTTCTTGGCCCATATACTTGAGTCCATACCCAGAGTTGTCATTATGTCATTTGGGAGTTAGAGGCATTACTGTCTCTTTTAATTGTAATGCTTTTGTCCCACTACCACAAACAAAGCTTCATATTGAAGTAGGTTTTCACCAGATTTGCATTTTGTGATGTGACTTATAGTGAACTCTTTGCTGAATGAACAGCACAGGGGCTCGCTGGAACCAAATTTCAGGCTATCCTTTTGGAGCTTTATTCCACGCAACTGTTTATGCCTGAGTTCGAAAGCAGCTCTCCTATTTTACCAAACCTGCTGATTTCCCAGGGGTAATGGCCTTGGGTGTGGGAAAGTCTTCAAAACAGCCCAAGTGTAAAAATAACCCAAGTGTGTTGCAAGGTGCAAATCTCAACCACTGGATGGCAGCAATAGCATGGTTTTCATCTAGTGTGTTTTTGCTCTCAAAATAGTTTACTGGGCCACTGAAGGACTTTGACATGCTCATCTTAAAACCATGATAGTGTTGACTGGCTGTATAATTATTCTAGCAGAATATAAATCACTTCCCAAATCTAATGATCATAACAAGATTGTTCAATTTAAGTACTTAGCTTTACCTGTCTTTTGGCTGTTAAAGCTGGGCATTTCTCACATAATGTGCTTTTTGAAAAATCTGTGACAACATCTGAGAAGTGTTCAAAGGAAAACTTTAAATTTATCCTCACAACAGTCAAACTGGTTGTCATGAGACAACATAATGGGACACTCTTCACACTGAAGTCAGGCACAGGATGCTGTAAAGGTACACCTTGTTGCTGGAAGGTGCTGTAGTTGTGAATGGTTCCCATGCAATAAATACTGAGATCTGTTGGTAAAGACTAGCGTTACATACAGGATCTTACTTCATAATATCAGTCTAAAACTCTAATGCATCTGTAGATGGCAGTATTCATTGTTTTCTTATGTAATAGTCAATCGGCAGCTTGAAAGCACATAGTAATTACCCTACAGCATATTGTTGTAAATATGTTTAAAACAATTTCAATGAAGGACAGTTTTATATGGTTTATCTGTTTAACTTAAATATATATATATATTTTGGTGAATTATGTCATCAGATCCTTATGTGTGTTGCTTCACTGCAGAACTTCTCCAAGAACATCTTTGCCATCCTTCAGTCAGTGAAAGCCAGAGAAGAAGGGCGAGCACCTGAGCAGAGACCAGCACAGAATACTACTCAAGCAGTAAGAACGACCTTCTCTCTGCATCATGTTTGTTCAAATTTTCAAGAAAGTCTAAATTTGGCCAGACACCAGTCAAATTAACTTCCTGCTAACCTTTTTCTCTGCTCCGCTGGCTTTTACCATAACACAGTCACTACACACACCACACACTACACACACAATACACTGCCCTATTCCTTAAAGGAGCTACACTACTCTTATCCCTCTATCTTCCTTAGGGGAATGAGGAGAGGCAGCTAGCCAATCATTGGTGTTATCATGCTTGCACAGTGTTGAGTGAGAAGCATTAGTAGCCATTGATATTAATGATTGTAGCAGCAGTGCTTATAATTCGCTGCTGCAGATATCGGGGAAAACACTGGTAAGCTATTGTTTGTGTTTCACATTGTTTCCAGGACCCGTCCCTAAGGAACAAGCAGCCTGTCCCAGCTGCCTACAACAGATACGATCAGGAGCGATTCAAAGGAAAAGAAGGTCAGTTTTGTTTAGTTAATTTTCGTGGTTCAACCAAACTTAATTGATTTACGCCATGACAAAGTGCATGCTAAGCACATTGTAAATTAGCAGTGTTTTTCTCTGCGGACGTAAAGGGTTAGAATTGAAAGATTCAAACTTGTTACATAATATTTGGACATTATCTTTTATTAATGTTATGCTTTTGAGAATACCCCATTTTGTTCTGCCAGTAATCTGCAATTCTGCAACTGTGTGTCGTTTTCTCAGAAACTGAGGGTTTCAAGATCGATACCATGGGCACCTACCACGGCATGACCCTGAAGTCCGTGACGGTAAGATAAAAACTGTGCTGTTTGCTGATGGTGTTGTAAGAATACTAATGTCAGAACTACACTGCATGTGAATTTCACACGGAAATGATACATTTGGTATCTGTTAGAGCAGCGGCTAACCAAAGCCTCAAACCTATTTGATGAGGACCTATTTGTTTTTGAGGCGGTAAAAACAACATTGTGTAACATATGATGCCTATGATATGATGCATTCACTTCATCTGTTTCTCTCAGTTAAATTAAGTCATTAAATGTCAGAAATAAAAACAAACATTCTATGAAAAAAAATGGTGGTATGCCAGTCTTAATCTAAATCCATTTTACCCCTCATAGCGAATCACCATAAAAAACACAAAAAGGAAAGAGCTTTCTTTTATCATTTTAAGACCATTTATACAGGTGCATCATCTAAAATCATGTTACATCATGTCATTTAGCTGCTTGCCAGTTGGTCTCTATAATTCTTTGAAATGGGAACGAGACAGTACCTCACTAAAGTAATAAGGGGAACATTTGTGCTCCATTAAGATCTCAATGTACTTTTTCAAATGTAATTTCCATAAATATATATTGTTTTTGTTGTTTGATTCGTCAAAAGCTGCTCCCACATCTGTTGTCAATCTGCAAAAAATGTTGGACTCCAGGAGCTGACTTCTTGTGTAAACTAGACTCTTTTGTAATGACTTCACTGACTATTTGATAGGTGTTTGGAGAAGTTTTATTGGCACTGTACCCTGTCCACGCTGCACATATAAAACTTACAGGAGATCTTACATTATTACAAAAATGTAGCTTTTGAACCACATGGTAAAACACAGCTTCTTCTTTTGTAAATATAACTCTATACATAAACTCTCCAGTGGTTTGACTCAGACCTGCGAACATTTTTCATCTCTTTTGTACAAAATTGACAATCATTTCAGAGTACTTCATCAGTTTGTACACAAGATATATGCAGAATTTTTGTTGAGTTCCCTTGTAGATAAAGTGTGTATTAATCCCTTGATGTCATCTTGAGAAGAGAATGTGCTGAGATATGGATCATTGTTTGTATCTAACAACAAGAGTTTAACAGTAATGTTTTCAGTTATCGAGCTGGTTTCTCTCTGTTCATTCTGTTTGATTGTGTCCTGCCTGCTCTTGTCCTCAATGTGTTGATGCAGGCGTTGCGTTTGTTGCTCTGCAGGTGATGCCAGTATTTAAGTAGTTCATTGGGATGAAACCCATGTGACGTTATCAGATGACTGTACTTGCAGCTGGAATAAGACACACGCCAGTGGTTGAATAGGAACGCATTAGATGGAGGAGTGGGCTCAATGCGGAGCTTGGCCAGGCATATCCCCACGTAGACATCCTCCAGATGCAGGTGGCGGATGCTTAGTGATGCTCGATAGATTTTCCTCGCCAAGTCTCCAGAGAAGACATAGCCAGTCCCAGAGCAGAAGGTGGGATACTTCTCACTTGGGTACAGCTCAGGGGGCATATACCACTTGCTGTTTTTATTTCGGTTGGGTGCAAAGCCTCTCATGTTATTGCCCGTGAAGTAGTTCTTCTTAGGCTTTATTTCTGGCCTGAGCAACTTGTAAATGAGGTACTCTGTGTTGACGAACATGTCGCTGTCCGTCTTCATGACATAACTGGCCCGTGGGCAGTGAACTGCCACCCAGTTCATTCCCATCAATGTCTTAATGGTCAGGTTTTTGTAGGAATCCATAAAGTCCTGCTGAATGATATCATGATATCTCCGACTTTCTGCCTCTAACATCCTCTGTTGTAAAAGTCCCAGCTCTCCCTCATTTTTCCCCAGTAGAAATAATCGGATGAATCCCAGAGCCGGAGCGACACTCTCATTTCCCCATGTCTGCCGAATAGCATTTCTGGCCTCCACCTGCCGAGCCTCAGTGGCTATCAGTAGCACCAGAAACGGCATAGGTCTGCTCTCTGCACATTTGTCTGGCTCGTTGATGGTATAAGTGAAAGGCCCGTGGGTTATAGTGCCACTAAGTTCTCCCTCTACACTAGCTGCCAAAGTGTTCTCAAAACCTGGGTCTCCTGGAGGAGAGGAGACCCCTTCCTTCTCGTGGGAGCTGATGTTGGTGTCAGCCTTGAAGGTCGGTTGAGGAACAATGACAAACCTCCATGCTGAATGTTGGCTGCTCATGTTCCACTTGGCTTTGGTGGTATGAAGTTCACCGCCTCCGTACACCACAGGATGACCTCTCCACCATGGCATACCTGTGAACCTAGGCAGCCACACCTGGTGGACCAGAAAGACCAGTACACCCAATAGTGAGAGGAGATAGAAAAGTTTAGCTGTGTGTGTGCAGCAGTGGCGTCGTCTCCACTGCATGGTTACAGCAGGACCAATTCACCCAGACAGTTGTTGCACTTGTAAGGGGAGTCGTCAGCAGCTTCTGACCAGATCTTGATCCCTGGATGCAAAGTGAAGTCTTGACAATGGCTTGCCTAAGGTGCTTCAACCAAATGTTGAGTTCTCATTCCCATAAAGGCAAATCACTTAGCCAGCTGTGAGGTAATATTGCATCTCATTATCTGAATGCCTAGAAGACAGAGGAGAGGATATATTTAAACAAAAAGATACAACATGTCACATAAAGCAGCTATAATCAATATTTTTATATTGACAACAAATTAAAGAACTACATGTATATGACGGTGTGTCTCTATCACACAATTCTGTGGTTCCCCTCAACTATAATGGGCCGTTTTATCATCTTTCAGCTCATAGTTTTGGTGTTAAAGTCAGCAACTTGGCTGTTTTGGTTCACTCTCAACCCTCTCATTAGGCAGCTGTTTTCAGTAAAACCACAGACAAACAAAGTAAGCAACTAGCTAGTGAACATTAGTGGAGCGTTCAGCAGCCAGATATTTTACTTAGAAGTTGGTGGAGATGGAAACAGAGCTAAAGAGAGAGTCAATATTAATATATACTATTATGGCAAGAAATGCAGCTTCAAATGAATGATAATGTTGCTTTGTAACTGGATGTTTAAATAAGGAGAAAGGTATAAACATCTCTTATTGCTGGTTTAAGGTTAGTCTTTCATTTAAATGTCACCTGTAGTCTCAGTTACGTCCTCTGGTTTTAGGATAAATAACGACAATAAGTGATTTGATAATGAATTTGGTGTTTTGGATTCTGCATCCCATGAAAGAGTATAACTATATATATTCCTATAAAGTTTGTTTATGTAATGGTTTCATATAGTATACATTTTATATTGCAAATTTCATACAATGAATTAAGCTTGAATATTGACATGAAACATGTGTTCTGGATGTCAAATACTGCTGTACAATTCTCTGTGCAGAAAATAATCCATCCTTATCCTTTGACAAGGAAAAACGTGTACATCGTGTAAATAGTTTTCTAGTTTTGAAATTACTACTATTTTTGTTACTGTTGTTATTTATACTGCTGCATTTTAATCCTTTATTTGAGTATTTTATAATTTGCCTGTTTTGCGAGCTGCTATAAGGAGAATTTCCCCTGAAGGGGATCAGTAAAGCTTATCTTATCTTACCTTAAAACTCAATTTCCCTCCATAGTATTTTTTGCACATCAAGCTATCGCAAAACAATATGAACTTTTGGTGGTGTAATTTTCAGTTCTTTGTTTCAAGTTATATCTTGTGTTGCCTCCAGAATAAGAATGAACAGAGTATGTTCTGCTTTTTCAACTCTACAGTCCTTTGCTCTTGAACAGCATCCAGATGAGGAATGGTTATTGAAAGAACAGCCTATGTTTGTGGGCTGCTAGCACCCTGAAGTGGAGTGTGTTCTCTCAGTTTTTTACTGAATTACACACTACCCTCTTAAAGGACCCCAGCAAGACAAAGAGTGGCTTGTGAGAGCTCACAGAAGCACTGAAAAGACTTCTGTTGGCTCTCTTGCATGCATCAACAGAAATAGAAACGAGTGTTTCCCCTTATCAAGGCGCACCCTCTGCATCCTGTAGGGTTGTTTTTGAAGCATGTAGCATGTGTGGGAAAGCATTTGAAGCCTTCACAGCATAAACTCACCTGTAATGTGGGTACTCGTCTTTTTCTGGCATCCATCATTCCTGAATGTGATGAATAACAGTCCTCACACTGATCGTCTTCTTGGTCACTCCTCCTACTGTACTGTTGGCCAAATCACAATACAGCTTGGGCTTGACGACTCAGGTTCCGCTTTATTTTCTCTACGGTGTGTGACAAATCATCTCCTTCCTTTAACTCAACCCATGTGTGTTACATAGCATGGGAAATTTCGTCCTCCTCCAGGCGCTGATAACTATCTACCACATGCATGACGAGTGTGTCTGTGTGTGCGTGCATGGGCAGAACATGTGTGAGAGCTCCAGTGTTGCAGTCTCTCCATCTGCCTTGGCGCATTGTCCCCAGAGGCTTGATGCTAACGGTGCTGCGCCGCTGCTGCCTTTTGGCCGAAGGCAGTAGAGATTCTCTCGTTGGCAGTTAGCTGCAGCCCAGGGTCCTTTCACTGTCCTCGCTTGTTGTATTGTGTATATCAAAGCAGCAGTAGCTATATGGGGATCATCTCTGGATGATGCATACGCCGTGCATCTCTCCGCTTGTTCAGCATTTCTTCTATTTCCATGCTGATCCTTGTGTTCCCTCGTTCTTCCTCTTTGGTTAACATGGTCTCGTGTGAACTTCAGTCCCCCCGCGTGCTTCTGTTCCTTTTTATTGTTCCCCCTCTTCTCACCTTCCTTATTCAGCAGCCCCTCTCGCTCCGCTCTGTGCTGTAGTCGCGTTGTCTGCGAGAGGGCTAGAGGGGTGAAAGCAGCGGGGGAGGAGGAAGATGAACAGGAGGTAGCGCTGTGAGTTGTGTGGCAGCTCCAGGCCTGGTGGCAGTACGCTCTCCCACCACGTCACGCCGTCTCTGCTGCTGTTGCTGCCTGCTCTGTTCAAGGGGAGGAGGGGCAGGCTGGGCTGCTGACCTATTTGTATTCACACCCACTCTCCAGAAAGAGGAATAAAGCACTATCTCTGTTTGGCATGCTGAAGTAAGAGGAGAGGGGAGGGAAGCCTTCTTGTCGGCACTTCCACAAATGTTAAAGGTTTGCAGGTTGCCTAACTGAACTGATTAAATGATGGCAAACATCATGTTACACCATCTTACTCATGCAATAGTGGACAGTGCATCTCAAAACCCTCTCTTGTAGTGGTTGATGAATTGTGCACAGATAATTACAACAATGTTTCCGCTGTTCATTCAGCCATGGTGATTTGCATTGGACAAATTTTCATTTTCAGGCATTGTCATTTTAACTCTGCTACTGTGCTTTTTTCCCCCCCTGAAACGGGTAAGGGGGGGAGGACGTGCTTGTTTTTTGTGTGTGTGTGTTCATGGGTGGTCGTGATCCCTTCAGATGGAGGCTGCCCACCTTTTTTAGGCACACATAGCTTTTATTTGCTGGAGTTGCTATAATAAATTCATGTGAAGATCAGAACATATAATGATAAAATACTAAGAAATTGAAAAGTACCCCTCTCAGCAGATGTACAGGCATTTGCTCTGCTCTTTGTTGACACAGTTATGTAAATTCTACATTACTATTGAATATACTATTACTCTACTGTACATGTTTGCTATCGTGTTACTGTTGTGGACTGAGGATTGCAGGACTGCTTTACGCTACAGAAGTGCTGGATTTACAGGATTTTTGCATTGATCATCCATCCACCTGGAAAGTCCCTAATTGGTGATTCTTTTTATCTTAGAGTCCCTTAAATACTGTACATGTGGAGCAGAGCATGTCCTGGTGTAAAGTGTGAAGTACAAGTGGCCAAGCTGCAGCTGGGCTGCAGTCAAGCAGTTTATCTGTAATTGACAGTGATCCTGCAGTGCTGCTGATAGACCTGCTGATAGTGCACCTAATGGGATGGGAGGAGAGACAATACATCTTGTGCTCATCAAGAGACCACGAGGCTCGCTAATTGTTAAGGCTGGGTGTTTTCTAATTCATCATGATATTGTAGAGGGGCTAACAATGTGCAGATGGTGTCCTCTGGAACTCAGCTTTGGCGCAGAGCTTTTGATTTCTCAGTGCTCAGTGGTTTTGACATCAGAATTGCTTGGATTGGCAGGGATAAAGTGTCCTGGCATCCACGGACAGCATGGGGACAAAGCCTACTTGGTCCTTGGGAAGATTTTTTAATTCCTGATGCTGGAGGATAGTGTAAATGAATCTTTATAAAATATTCAGTGTTCATTGTTATTACTGAGGATACATGGCTTGAATAATGAATTTCAGAGGACCTCTCCAGCATGATAAAAGGAGAGATACACAGGTCTCTTACAATGTGTAGCAGTTTGAAGCTATGCTTTTAAAGATTTTTTTTTTAGCAATATTATGACCCAACCGAAATATTTTTGGGAGAGTTTCAAGAATGTTTGAACATATTTTTTTGTATTTCTTAATCGTATGAAATGTCAATATCTTCTCCTTACCACTATTAAGTAGTGAAACAGCATAATCTTGCCATCCCCTGCTAAAAGATAGAGTAATAAATTAATAACAAAGTGATAGTAATTTACCAGCCCTGTCAGATCAGAGCTCAGGAAAATTTTGATTTCACATTCACACATTTGTGTCATTTTATACAATTGCACAATTTCATTTAGGAGACGCTTTTATCCAAAGCAACGTACATGTGAGAGTTGATACAACACAAGCAAGGATCTAGTCAGGAGAGACTATCAGAAAACAATTATAGAGAGAAATAATCATTGCAGCCCTAAAGTAAACTCTTCTGAATGAAACCTACCAGGGGGAAATTAGAATAAATATATAGGTATGAATGAATTGAGATTGATAATGTCACTAACCAACACATAATGTGAGCTTCATGATGTCGCATAAGTACTTTGTATTCCATTTCTGTCAAAGCAGCATTTTTTTTCCTTTTCTTGTCAAGCTAATTAAATATATTCTAATGCCTTTTTTTTCTACAATCATACATTCATGACATAACTGTGTTGAGTTTTGTTGAGATGGACTGTTGAGCTCAACACTTCATAGGCCAACCGGGTCTGCAAGTTTCTGTAGCTCCTCTGTCAGTGTGAGCTCCAGCCTGCGGGAATGTCACGGGATGATGGATTACTGCTAGATTGTGACCCCTATTGTGGCCCCCTTCAAAGCCCCCATCTCTCCATCCACTACATGCATGCATGCATGCACGCACATGCACGCTCGCACACACACTTGCGTCTCTACAGGGAATCAATAGTGACCTGGAGGGAGTGGAGGATGAGCAGCTATCGGGACGATGTTTTCCAAGGAGATTTCTATTAGCATGGAAAAAGGGTCACAGCTTTTAAAGTGAACGTCTCCCATTTTCCCATTACTCAACTTTTTTTCTGAAGCTATATTTTCTTCTTCTAATTTTGCATCCAATGAAACGCTTTCTCAAATTTTTACGACGAGTTTTCCTTGTTGCTAACTGCTGTTTGCTAGTTAACTTGGTTTGCCATGCAGGTAGCAGTCCTGTTAGCTGACTCAGGAGCCAAACCCAGCAAGAAAGCCACCTTAGTACTTTATTGTCGTCAAACTGGCCTCCATCTGTCTCTGAATCGAATGTAAAAGCCTTTGGATTCACATGCACACCAACACTAAAATAGCAACGCTTATTGTGTTTATGAATATGACCATTGGGTGTTGTTGTGTTTTCCAGGAAGGAGCATCTGCCCGGAAGGCCCAGACCCCAGCGCTGCAGCCGGTCCCTCGTCCAGGTTTGTATCCATGTGCATTCATGCATGTCTGCTTACAAGTTTTTAAATGTAAATCCTAGTGGCTCTTTTGGACATCTTGTTCTGCATTAGAGGAAGTGTTTTGTTTTGTTTTTTGGGAACAAGAGAGCCCTGTGCACAATGGACATTTGCACAATGGACATTTGCGTAGACATAAAATAAAAATAGATCACTTGTTAAGATTGTAGCCTGCTGAGTAGGGCAGCTCCCATTTTTGCTATTTAGGACTTGATGCACTTGACAGTTGAGCAAGAATAACAGAAGACCTCAACCAGGTCTAGCGGTAGCACCTGGCAATTAATTCTCTATTCTCCCCAAAAATTGTATTTAACTTTTTATTAACTAAACTGGGAAAAAAAGTCTTTTATAGAACCCTCACTTTTCTGTCATTATCCCCTGTGACCTTGACCTGATTGACATGAGGCTGCTGGAGATTTTCACCAAGTGTCACCAAGTCCTGGCTGTCCTGGCTGTGAGAGGTTTCCCCTCCACCGCTGCCTGTCAGTAAATGATGGACAGCTGCATGTGTCAGTCTGTTGGATCTAAGATAAGATAAGATAAACCTTTATTCGTCCCACAGTGGGGAAATTTGCAGTGCACAGCAGCAAGGTGATAGAACAAGAATGAAAATAAACAGGCTAAAAAAAGTATTTACAAATTTACAAATTTAGACGGGATTATTTACAGATGTACATGAGAAGATGAATATGATATGATATATATGACCAGTACAGAAGGATAAAAATATGAAATGTTAAATATCAAATATGAAATGCTTGGCTTGACTTTGATGGAGTGGAGTATTGCACAAAAAGAGTAATGCACAGATGCCCAATAATTAAATATCAATATGAATATTGCACTTGAATTTTTGAATGGAGTGTTGCCCAGTAAATGAAATCTGGAATAAATATACAGATATTGCACAGATACAGACATGGTGGTGTATTGCCTATAGGGAGCAGTGCTGGTTGTACAGTCTGACAGCTGCAGGAAGAAAAGACCTGCGATATCGCTCCTTCACACACTTCGGGTGAAGCAGTCTATCGCTGAAGGAGCTCTCTAGTGCTGTTAAAGTGTTCTGAAGGGGGTGGGAGTCATTCTCCAACATGGATGACAGCTTAGCCATCATCCTCCTCTCTCCCACCACCCCCACTGGGTCCAGAGGGCAACCCAGTACAGAGCTGGCCTTCTTGATCAACTTGTCCAGTCTATTCCTGTCTGCAGCCGAAATGCTGCTGCCCCAGCAAGTAACTCCATAAAAAATGGCTGATGCCACAACAGTGTCATAGAAGGTCTTCAGGAGCGACCCTTGCACTCCAAAAGACCTCAGTCTCCTGAGCAGGTAGAGTCTGCTCTGACCTTTCTTGTAAAGTGCAGCAGTGTTATGAGTCCAGTCCATTCTGTTGTTGAGGTGAACACCCAGGTACTTATAAGATGTCACCATCTCGATGTCCATTCCCTGGATGTTCACTGGTGTTGGAGGGGAGTGAGTGCGCCTGCGGAAATCCACCACCAGCTCCTTGGTTTTCCCCATGTTGATCTGGAGGCTGTTCCGCTGGCACCAGTCCATAAAGTCCTGCGTCAGTTCTCTGTATTCCCTGTCGTCCCCATCTGTGATGAGGCCGACGATGTCAGAGTCGTCGGAGAACTTCTGCAGGTGACAGGTTGGTGAGTTGAATGAAAAGTCTGCAGTGTAGAGGGTGAAAAGGAACGGAGCCAGGACCGTTCCTTGTGGGGCCCCCGTACTGCAGACAACTGTGTCAGACACACAGTCCCGTGTCCTCACATATTGTGGGCGGTTGGTAAGGTAGTCCTGGACCCAGGATGTGAGGTGCAGGTCCACCCCTGTGTTCTCCAGCTTGTCCCTCAGAAGTGCTGGCTGGATGGTGTTGAATGCACTGGAGAAATCAAAGAACATGATTCTCACAGTGCTCCCAGGCTTCTCCAGGTGAGAGAGGGCTCTGTGCTGGAGGAAGATGACGGCATCATCCACCCCGATGCCAGGCTGGTAGGCGAACTGAAGTGGGTCCATCGAAGGACCCACCAGGGGGCGGAGATGGGCAAGGACCAGCCGCTCCAGGGTCTTCATCAGGTGGGATGTTAAAGCCACCGGCCTGTAGCTGCTGAGGTCCTTGGGGTGCGGAGTCTTAGGGACAGGTACCACGCAGGTATCGGGACGATGTTTTCCAAGGAGATTTCTATTAGCATGGAAAAAGGGTCACAGCTTTTAAATTGAACGTCTCCCATTTTCCCATTACTCAACTTTTTTTCTGAAGCTATATTTTCTTCTTCTAATTTTGCATCCAATGAAACGCTTTCTCAAATTTTTACGACGAGTTTTCCTTGTTGCTAACTGCTAGCTGCTGTTTGCTAGTTAACTTGGTTTGCCATGCAGGTAGCAGTCCTGTTAGCTGACTCAGGAGCCAAACCCAGCAAGAAAGCCACCTTAGTATCGAATCGCAGAGTTCTTCCCACACCGTCGTGTTGAAACAGTCCTTGAGAGCCTCGTCAGCCTCGTCGGACCATCTCTTCACTGTGCGGGACACAGCTGGCTGCCTGTGTACCAGAGGTTTGTACACAGGCTGGAGATGAACCAGGTTGTGATCTGATCTTCCCAGGGGAGGAAGGGGTGATGAGGTGTATGCCTCCTTGGTGTTGGCATAACACAAGTCCAGTATTCTATTGTCTCTGGTGCAGCATGTGACGTATTGGGTGAAGGTGGGCAGAGTGGAGGATGGAGAGGCATGGTTGAAGTCCCCGGAGAGGAGAAGGAGGGCCTGTGGATGTTGGGTCTGCAGCCGGCCCGTGACAGAGTGGATGACGTCACAGGCCGCATCGGCGTTAGCAGAGGGGGGAATATACGCAGCTATCGCGATAACATGCGAGAACTCCCGCGGCAGATAGTATGGCCTCATGCTAACGGCTAACAGTTCAATGTCCTTACAGCAGAGTTGCTCCTTAATAGTGATGTGCCCAGAGTTACACCATCTATCGTTCACAAACACTGCCAGCCCTCCTCCTTTCCTCTTACCGCTCTCCTTCGTCCTGTCCGCCCGCAGCAGTTTAAATCCTTGCAACGTGACGATCGTGTCCGGGGTCTGCGGAGTCAGCCATGTTTCCGTAAACACAATGATGCTGCACTCCCGGTACTCCCTCTGGTGTCGGGTCAGCGCCGCTAACTCGTCCATCTTGTTGGGGAGAGATCTTACGTTCCCCATGGTGATGGACGGGAGGACCGGTCGGTATCTTCTCCTCCTGTCGCGGCGCTGGACCCCGGCACGGCTCCCCCGTCTTCTCCTCTTTATTTCTCGGGGAACCTCGGGCCTCTCGTCCGGCAGCACCGCCGTGTTGCGGAGCGCCAACAGCTGATCCCGGCTGTAAACAATAGGGCCTCGGACGGGCCCCCCAGATGCGGACGTAAACATTGCAAAAAGTGAGTGAGAATGCCAGTACAAACACAGTCACAATGGTGGACATGTTGACCTGGGCATTCAGACGTATAATCCCGTGCAGAAAATGTTAAAAAAGTTAAAAAGACTAAAACTAGAAAGGAAAAAGCTCAGCGAGGAGCGAGAGCTGCTGTAGCAGGCCGCCACTCGGGGGGTGGCGCCAAACAGCTTCCACAGGGACAGCGAGAGGAGAAACACTGCATTATCCTACCAACCAATCAGTCACATTCTTCAGACACCAGAAATCCTCTGGAGCTACAAAAACACAAATCTAGCAGGCATTTGAGTTTTTGTAGCTCTAGGGGATTTCTTCTCTTCACATTATGAGCTACTAGGAAATCGTGGGATGGTGCATTTAAGGTACATGAAAAAAGATTAGCACATTTTTGCTTTAGGAACTTCACTCGGCCTTCTCGGCAGGAAACTGCAAGGTTGACTTTTGCCTCATTTCACCAGTTTACACACGACCAACATGCATAAAGTTTCTGGATGAAACTGCCTCTATAAAAGGGACTTTTGTTGGGTGAGAAGAATCACATGTCTGTTTCACTCCTCTGCAAATACTGACCAGGATCCTCCTCTGCAGTTTTTTTTTTTTTCAGAATGTGTGACAGCACATCAAAGCAGCTTCAGTCTGTGTGTGAGGACGATGACCTGACTGGTTATCTGAGTTCGAGAGAAACTATGCAGGAGTTCCCCTTGCAGCTTTCCCTGTAACAGTCTGTAGACTTGTTTCTGTGTAAAGGGCTCTGAATGTTTTTTTTCTGTGAAAATCCAAAGTATGTGAAGTTTATGTGTATGTCCGAGTGCCTTGAGTCCAGCACAAAGTCCAAAGTACAAACATTGCTGCAAAGCATGTGAAATATATTGTGATATTGTGATTTTAGCTGGCTAATGTTAGCTAACTTTAGCTTGCTTGCTAACATAAAGAATTGCTAGCTAGCTAATATTGCAAAATACTGTCTTGAGTGATTAACATCAGCTAATTTATCGGCAGTGGCTTTTTAAGGTTAGCTGATTAAGTGATATGCAAACGATTGATGAATGCAACTGATTTTCCAGCCTTCAGTGTTCATTTCAGCATTCAGTCTTCTGTATGTCACGCCACTGTTTTGGCTGATGCCGTGAAAGATGTTCGCTCACGCCTATCGAGCACAAGCAATAGGACACAGACTGCAGTCTGCTTAACAACCACCGTTGTCATTAATAACAAGGATTTTCTGAAAGTTCCACAGAGCGGCTTTAAGTGAGCCATCTGCCATAAATAATGTCTGAGGAATCGATCTGCAGCCAAAGCTCTTAATATTTGTACTGCTTATTGCACTTTTACTCGCACCATTCCAGAAAACTACTGGTGGGAAAAGAAACATAATAGGAGTAACCTTTAACATAAGAACATTGAAGCAGTCTCATTGAGGATCAGTTGTATTATTATTATTGTGCCTGCTGTCTGTGAAATCAAATGCTATCTACAGTTGTGTCAATTCATGGATCAAATACCTGTTGTGAATTTTGCCGTTAAGCTCCTTGTTAGAGAACAACAACTTGTGCAAAAAGAAAGGAAACATTGAACAGTTGGACATGTGCATTCAAAAGTTTACAGAAGGTCACATTAAGTTCACCTGTAAAGGTTATAATGCATTTTAGGTTCATCCTGAAATTTCACCCAAAAGCCGAATATCCCTAACTTTAGTAGTAGTGTATGTACGTACATTTTTTTCACATTTTTCTTGTCTCTTTTTTTCCCCTTTCAGTTTCACAAGCCAGACCTCCACCAAATCAGAAGAAAGGTACATTACTTTTATTCAGCCACATTTTTAGTATTCATATAAAATTATGTAATGTCACGCAGTACAAACAACCAGTAATTTATAAAACTTTGTCTTATTTTTTCATAGTTCTGTCATGAGTGCCTTTATTTAATTGTCTACCCAACACTACCTGTTTTTAAGAGCTTTTCTTATGACTTTCGTGACAGGGTCCCGGACACCCATCGTCATCATCCCCGCTGCCACCACCTCACTCATCACAATGCTCAATGCTAAGGATCTTCTGCAGGATCTAAAGTAAGTGTACATGCCTGTTGCTCTTTTTAACTTAATGTTTATCTCTTTTAATTTGCTCAGTTACACTTTCATGAACCAAAGGCCACAAGTCTCTTATAGGATCATTTTATGTCTCATGTGCTTTTAAGTATGTCATGTCGAAACTACAGAGTGCACTGCAGGTATCCTAGTATGCCACTAGTATTAAATTCAATTATTATTAAGATGTACTCAGGTATTATTAAATACCTGAGTACATCTGTACTCAATGTACACCATGCCTTGATGGACCCAGTGGCACAATTTCCCTTTTCTCTACAGTTACAAGTAATGTGCTAACAGGATGGTGACAGTTGGACAGATTGGACATGATTATATAACAACTGCATGAGAAGATAAGAGATGCTGGTGACTGGAAATGATCCTCCTCCTCCTTGTTAATGAAACATATTATCTATGCTTGAAATGAACTGCAACTGCTAAATATAGCAGCTATGATGAGATCCAAGCCCAGAGGAGGAGTAATGTTCTGTGATAATGTTGTCATGTGTTGCCAGGAATTACTTATAAGTGTACAAATCATATTTCTCTTTGTATTTGGTGATATTACATAATGTCAGCTCAAGGTAACTTATCATTCAAGTTAGACTGACAAGAGGACAATCAACATGAATACATATTTGCATATAATGCACTGGGCCTGTTTTCAAATACATCTGTCTGTTTATATCTATTTATAGCTACTAGAGGAACCGCTTTGAGCATGAGAAATAGCCAATGCACTTTGCAAGCACAGCAGCATCTCGGGTGTAAAATTCCCCTAAACCAATAAACAGCAGGACAGAGCTGCTAAAGTTAGCCTAAAATTGTGTATGTGCTAGTCGTGAATAGAGCTTTGTTATGGAACCTGTTACCCCACAAACTAATGTAGGTAGTTAATGACGTGCTAACTCTTGGCTGTGGAAGTATTATTCAATCAGTTCCTAGTTTTGAAAAAGGTAAAAAAGTAAAGCAAGTTGTAAGTGTATAACATTGACAAAATGAAATAAAGTGAAGCAGAAACAAAAAAAATTGAAATGAGATGAGACTTTGATTATACCGTATCAGGTTTGTCACGCCAGAAGAGAAGAAGAAGCAGGGCATCCAGCGCGACAATGAGGTCCTGCTTCAGAGGCGTAAAGACCAGATCCAGCCTGGAGGCACAACACTGAGCGTCACTGTGCCATACCGTATCATTGATCAGCCGCTCAAACTGGCGCCACAGGACTGGTGAGCGTTTCTTTAATTTTTGTTTAATGGTTTATTAACACTTTTCCGCCAAACAGGAGCCTTATGTGGGCAGAACCAGCAAGAGATCTGGGGTTTGCGTAGTATGTGAAAACTTCTACTACTTTACTATGAGCCGTTCTGATGAAAAACTCAGGTCTTACTAGTATGCAAAGGATTTGTTCTTAAATTAATCTGTTTTCTATCTATTTAGGGATTAGCGCTTACAATCGCACACCCTGTTGTTTGACTTAGTCATAGCATAAAACGACTACTTGTCAGTCCACTCCTCAGATGGCTCAGCTGTGGACACAGCGTCTGCGAGACTGACTCATTAGTGTTTGACAAATATGACTCATGATTACACCAGCAGCCCGTGTTTAAAAGTGTAAATAAGTTTTGCTTTTGAGAATATTTCTGAATTTGTGTTATAATGTAATTGGTACACAATACTGGCCATTTTTGAATTTTCATGTGGGGAGATGTTTGTGGCTTCTTTTCAGTTTCTTTTTTCACTTCCTGTCAGTTGTATTTTCATTATGTTCACATTACCTTTGTGAGAGCAGGGTTTTACATCCTGTGTTATCGTGGTGGTTGTGTTGTGTGCAGCGCAAACGCCTCATTCTTGCCTCTTGATTTTAGACTCGTGAGTTATTTATATTTCAACCGTCCATACACAAACCATTTAGTACAAAGTGCATGAAACAAGCTGACAGCAACACGGTTCAAAGACAAACACATAATGTCTCTTCACAGCATTAACATGTGAATGCCTCTTCCTGCAGGGATCGAGTGGTGGCTGTGTTTGTGCAGGGTCCTGCCTGGCAGTTCAAAGGCTGGCCGTGGCTGCTCCCTGATGGATCTCCTGTCGACATCTTTGCCAAAAGTAAGTGATTCACACTGTGAAGTTTTCAAATTGCACGTATCGCTGACAATGAAAACAGATGTTTTGGTTAATCAAGGTCAGCAATTGCCACTCCAACAGATGAAATTAGAGCTGAAATGATTAGTCAATCAACAGAAACTTAATCTGCAACTGTTTTAACAATTGATCTAGTCATTTTTCAAGCAGACAACAATCAATTAATCATGTGGTATGATGTGGATTTGGTGATTTGCAGGTGTAATCTTGCCTATTAAAACTGGGTTATGTTATGTTAAAAATAGTGTCTTAGATTGTTTAGATTGCAGCCTTTTTAGAAATGGTATTATGGCATATTTTCAACACGCAACAGGTTCCACAGGATCTGCTGCTCATTTAAAAATCCTTTCACACATGACAGTGTTTTTGCATGGATTTAAAAATGAGGTGCCACTGCAGTGATGACTTGTTTACTTCCACCTTCAAGCCGGACTCATCTATATAAATGTGTGTGTTTGTTTCCCCTCCAGTTCGAGCCTTTCATTTGAAGTATGATGAGGCAAAGACAGACCCCAACGTGCAGAAATGGGACGTGACCGTCCTGGAGCTGAGCCGCCACAGGCGCCATCTGGACCGGCCTGTCTTCCTCCGCTTTTGGGAAACCCTCGACAGGTCTGTCTTTATTTTTGTTCGTGTTTATGTGCATCTGTTTGTTTGTCTACTGTGCTGCTCTTATTTGTTAATGAGCAGCGACTGTGGAGGAAAAAAGTATTGAACACAGCAAATTTTTTTGCAATGCATCTATTCACATGAAATTTAGACCAGATGTTCGTATTACCTCAATAAAACTACGCCGATAAAGAAATCGCAACATTTCAATCCAAAAACAAAGTTAGTTTCAATACTTGTGGAATGACACAGGAAAAAAGATATTGAACACAGGAAGAAAACGCCTAAACCCGCTGATTCCACAAATGAGTTCTCCTTCCTTTGCTGATTAGAGCTGTTGGAATGACCCAGTCAATCCCCAGACTTGAACCCAAAAGAATCTTTAGAATTTAAAGACTGTGGAAGAATGAGTCAAAATCCCACATGAACACTGTGAGATATAAGTTTCTTTGTGCAGGAAGCGTCTTGAAGCTGTCATTACAAACAAAGGCTAAGTATTAAATGACTTTCAGTTAGTGTGTTGAATACTTTTCCTATGTCGTTCCACTTTATTGCAACTATTTTTATGGATTGAAATGTTATGATTTCTTGATCTGTGATGTTTTTATTGATGTAATACCAATGTCTGGTCTAAATTTAATCTGAATAAATGCATTGGAAATATGTCACATGCTTCATACTTATTTCTCCCACTACATAGAATTATGTTTCAAGTTGCATAAACTACCTTTCCTCCCTTCTCTTCTCTTTCATCAGATACATGGTGAAACACAAAGCTCACCTCAGGTTCTGAGCCCAGATCACAGCGTCCGTCTCCAAACTTCCAACTCTCCTCGGTCCCCCTCTTGCAGAGATTGCCCCTCTCATCCAAGCTGCCATCCCATCTTCCAACACGACCCCCATTTTAACAGGAGGAGGAGGACCGATTATCCAGTGGACTTCCTCCAACACTTCCTTGAGGACTCCTAATGAAATGCGCTGGATATGTTGCTCTGGACACTGGAGAGGAGATTTAGAGGATTTTTTTTTTTTTGTGCTTTTGTTGTCATTGTTTTCTAATGTTTTCATGTAGTTAAAAAAATACCAAAATATGTTTTCTATTAAAAGGCAACATACTGTGGAAACAATTTAAATGAGATATTAAGCAACATATGGGGTCAGAGGGAGGGGAGGTTTGCAATTCTGTTCATTAATTGTCAGTGATATCAAATCAAATGGTTAGATTGAGAGAAAGGTGAAAATGACTCACAGTACAAACAAAAACAGCCACTTAGCTTGAGGAAAAAGACTTCCTTTACACTTATCTTTTTTGGGGGGGTTGTGGTCTGAATGTACATATATGATAAAATCCTGTCAGAGCCAAAGCTCTTGGAGCAGAGAGGAGGATGCAGGTAAGTGATTTGTTAATACTTCAGAAAACTCTGTTCTGGCTCAGTAAAATGATCTCAGTCAGTTCCTAGCTCCGATTATGACAGATCAGCACATTTCTTGGTCATGCAATGATCTTGTTAAAGTCTTTTTCTTTCTTCTTTGTTGGTGTTGTGCTAGAGGAGAGAAGTGATGGGAAGTATTGCTTTAAGTCATCACATGAAAATAGACAATAAAGCCTCAGAGAAACAAATGTGTACTGCCTTTTGTAGACGGTTCGTGTTCACTTTATTAATAATCTTCCTCTCGGGTTCATGTAGGTTTCATTTGGTCTTAAAAGAATAAGCATACAGTTGTATTTACAGCTTGTCTTCAATGTCCTATTTTTTTTTTTTTTTTTTTTTTTAACTGATTTTATATCTGACCCTTTACTCTTCTACAGTTAAGCTGAGACTAAAGTTCATTTTGGCAACACTGAGGCAGTGACCATCAACCTGTAAGACAACACAGATTTAGAGCTGGAGATACTCAACACACTTCAAATTAAAGCCATTTCCAGTAGGATGGAGGTTAGCAAAGATGTTTAGAAATAGAAAAAAAAAGAATATAATACTCTCCTCTTCAGCCCCCTTTTGATCAGCTTAAATCTACGCCTATGGTCTTGGATGTTCATCTCCAGACCCATCAGTGCTTTGACAGGAGGCCTTTATTGTGGGCTCTGATCACCGACCAGGCAGGAAGGCACGCCACACTGAGGCGCGAGGATCCTCTGCGACCGTCCCGGAGGGAGAGCATCGACCGGCTCACCACCCCGCCGGCCTTCCCTCCGCCTGCCGCCAGACAGAAAACCAGCCGGTGGTCCCAGACTCAGCTCTTATTAGAAGGATCACATCACACGGCCGGAGGCATCAACACACTTCTGAAAGACTGTGAAAAGAGTGTATCAGGCACTTATGAGGATAAATATTCATCTCATGAGCCTCACTTCTCGGCTCAAAGATTAGCGGAGAAAAAGTATTTAAAGCCTTTAAAAAAAAAAATCCTAAAGTTCTTAGTTAACTTTGGCTGACAGCTTTTTTTTTGCTGCAAGTTCAGGATGAACTTTTGATATATTAACTTTTGCTGTAATAAAACTTTCCTCTGTCTCGTGTTCCTTCCACAGTGACAACACATGTGAGCTGGCTGTAAGGGTTTTGTGGCAAATCCTAACTTGGTGTCCCGGCTGCAGCCTTGAAAGTGTTGAAACCCCAGTAATTATTCTCCAGCTGTACTGGCAGATGAAGTCTGTGGGGGATGTTTCCTAAATGAAGAGTAATGAGCACTTTATCAGCGCCGCTCAGTCCACACAGTGGGCGATCGAGTGGCTACTTCCGAGGCCTCTGGCTGAATTTGGAAAAAGAATCAAATAGGAGGAATCTGGAGGCAATTTGCACAAATTGAAAAGAACAAAATCGAATGAAATATCGTCACAATTTGTGTTTTCTTGAGCTTAACCACACAAATGAATTTCATAATGTCAACAAGGCCTTTATTCCCACACTGGCACAGCGCAGTGTCTTTATTATAACCCCCTTCAGCTCGCTTCGACTCAGGTCACTGAATTTGGATGGATGGATGGTGTAGTGTAAAAACACTACACATTAGTGCTCTGCATGTAATGGGATTTGGTGCTGAGACTCTCAAGAAATGCATATAGTAGCTACAATTAAACGTGTACATGATAACAGGCCTAATACTGTGTGTGTGTAATCAAAGATGTGTTCTAATAGTGGACATGTACTGCTTGAAGTAGTGGAAAGGTACTGGTCAAGAGAGACAATGATGGACAAATACTGAACAGAACGAATCAAAGCAAAATGATGGAAAAGTACTGCACAGCTGCGAATCAAAACAATCCCAAGTGAAAAGTGTGACCTTTTACTTATCAGTGGTGCAGATAGGTGTATTATCAGTGGTGAAGAATGTGGCCTTTTGTGATATCTGGCAACAGGCTCATCACTGGAAATCGCTTGAGCTACTTGACCAAGAAAGACCACGTCCTCACTTAGAACATTACCAAGATGCTTATATAAGCTGTGTTTTTCCTTTACCTGGCCATACATTCGTGTCTAACTCTTAGAAAACTTGTGCCTCTCTTTTAGAGAATAAATAACATCTTCTTTTTTAAAAAAATAAGAAGTGCGTTTTTCCAGAAATAATGGTAGCTGAAAGTACCCTGAAGATAGGAAAAAATAATAAGAACCTCCGGGTAAATACCGAGAGGTCTCCAACATTGGTGTCACGAGGCCAAACATGAGACACGTTTGGACCAACCCCCAGGGGGTAGAGCTAAGAATTAACAAATTTCTATTGGTGAAAGGTATATAATCTATATTCTTGTAGGTTGGACAATAGGCGTGGAAATCTACCACATATAAACGAATGCAAGTTTCATTTTAGCTCAGAGAGCTCTTGGACTGTGCCCTGTGTACACTCTGTTTGTTCTCTCCTTTGTTGTCGACAATAAAGTATTGCCACTACATCTTGAACTCCTGTTTGAAGATTTTTGAGACCTGTTTGAAAGTGTTTTGGAGCAGCTTTCCAGCAAGATTTTTAACCAAATTATTGAAGATTTTGAAGAAACTTTTGATCAATTGAACACCTTTAAAACTTGATTTTGGTCCATTGGCCTGAAACTTGGGTCCAGAAAATTACTCTACAATGGTTTAAGGTGTGAGAAGAAAATCTAGGGAGAAGGAAGATGCAGTGTGGCAATATAGATGATGAATGAGGAAAAAAACCCAAGAGGCGAGCGAGCTTCCTCATCAATCAGTGAGTGGAGGACATGATTGGTAAAGCAGACAGGGAAGGAGAAATCAATACAAACCTCTGGAGACTGACAAACAGAAGGACAAATTGCATCCAGACGCTACGTCCTCTTTTACAACATCCGATCCTGCGTCACTTTCTGAAGTCGCCTTGGAGGAGATTCAGCATCTCTGTGGGTCAATAATTGGTTTCCTCTGGTTTTTGATGACGTTGACCAGTGAGGAAAACAACATTGGATGACACAAAACAAAATAGAAACCACAACATTTCACAAAACACAACAACAAATTTAAAAAAAACACAACAGCATTTTATAAACACATCAACATTTCACAAAACACAACAATAAAACAGTAAACTCAATAATAACAAAATATCAAAGTTTTCTTGTTTTTGGGTGGCTTTTCTAAAATATGATTTCTGATCAGGACCAATAAATTGATAACAGTTATCAGGTGTAAATCCAGATGTTCGCTCCTGGAATGACAGCCGTCAATAAAGCCCCACTGTGCTCAAAGCCAGTTCCCTTCCAATACATGACACAATCCACTGCTCTGAAATGTTCAGGAACTTGTGATGGACCAGGTGATCATACGGATATTGGATCCTGGCTGTACCTCTGTCTCTGCAGTCTGACCTTTGGCCTGACTGTGTTTGGTGTTTCATAACTCTGACCTCTGAGTGCAGCAGTCCGGGAAATCATTTTGAAATGTGGACTCTAAACAAATAAACTGTGTTGAGGGTTCTAATCTGTGTTAACAAACATGGAAGAAACACTGCAGACTGTTACAATATTTTAAATATGTTATGATAAAATATACAAAATTACAGATTGTTTGCTTTCTTTGCTTACTTTCTTATACTTAAGAGAAACTTAAATTTTGAGATACAATCTTATCTTACAAATACCACACTCATAAGAACAACTGGGTGGTGTTTATTTTATTCATTTTTTCTTTAACTGGGCAAAGTGTTGTTCCATACTGTATCTCTAAGATCAATATGAAAAAGCCTGTGTGTATGTGTTTGTAATGTACACACTTGCTGCATTTTATCAGTGTGTTTGCTTCAGAGCAAAGTGATGTCAGAGTCACATTAACAGAAAGTGTTTACTCCACATTTCTTAACTTTTGGGGGAAATGCCCTCGACAATCATTAACCGGTTCTGATGTGAACTGGTCTCTTCGCTCTGCTTTGGTTTTAATTCCTGACAAAATGTGCGTGACATATCTTGGATTTGTTCTTCTGGTTTGGTTTCCAGTGCTGCATGGTAAGAACATTGGATTCTATCAATTATCATTTCAGTGTTTTGAAAAAGCGTTTCAGTGTAGCGCTCTCTTACTTATCACTGTTTCAGCACAAAGTGCGGCTCAGCCCTGTCCTGCTCCCAGCTTGGATGGTGGTTATTTTCTCCCTGGACACGAAACTTACCTTCATGAAACAAAGCTCACTTATGCCTGTGATAGTGGACGTAAACCAGCAGTGGAGGGATGGTGGGCAACAAGCACGTGTCAGAACGGCAAATGGTCTCATGAACCACAATGTATAGGTAAGTGATCCACTGATGTGTTTGAATCCTGCAGAAGTGTTTTCCAGCTTAATCTGTACGTCACCTTTCATGTTTTATTTTTTTTCTAACCCTTGAGAATCTTTTTTTCATTCACTGTAAAAAGGTGAAGTCATCCATCTGTCACTGTGTGAATGTGGACTAAAAAGACAACTTAAATGTAAAGACATTTCTGATTGACACTGTTAAATGTTAACAATATATATGTTTATATCTAAGAATTTAACTGAATTGTTTGTAATAAGCTTACAAATAATTCCAGCATACTTTGTGAAATGAAAACTTTTTTGCTTTAACTGAAGTAGAACACAAATTGCTCTAATGTTATATAATACATATATAATATATATCAAATAAATATATGTACATTGAACAAAAATATAAGTGCAACACTTTTGTTTTTGCTCCCATTTTTTATAATTCCTCCACTTCGGCATCTTTACTACAATTTCACACTACGATGTGCACGAGATGCGTAAGAACAGTGACCCTGGAAACATCAGGATGCAGTCCTTCAAATTAGCCTATAAAATATACATTTTTTCTCACCTGCCCAAACCAATTCTGACCCACACAGTCAAAATAAAAACCGCCCAGTTACGCTGGAACTGGCAACTTGTGCTCCACCAAATCCTCTGTTTCATTGTGCTGTGTGATGAAACTGCACATTTTAGATTGACCTTGCATTGTGAGCAGCCTCTGATAAACCATGGTAAAACTGTTTCTCTGGTTGTTTTTCTCTCCTCAGATGAAAACGCCTGCATTCCACCGGAGATACCCAATGCAAAATACACAGAAAGCCCAAATGGTTGGTATGGGGATGGAAAATCAATTAGAATAACTTGTGACCTAGGATACGAACCCAAAGACAGGGACGCCACAGCCAGATGCACAAATGGAGAGTGGTCCTCTGTGCCAGTCTGTGAGAGTAAGTCTGTCAGATGTTTTCAGTGAGCTGTCAAACTAACCAGAATGATATCACTGTCCTACCGAGCCAACCGAGCAGACGATCCTATTAATGACAAAAGTGCATATTTTGACAGAAAGTCCCCTTGCGTGTGGCGAGCCCCCTAAAATCCCCCACGCCGTCATCATTCATCAGGGATACCAGGAGTTGTTTGCTGCAGATTCAAAGGTGCAGTATGAATGTCAAGCTGGATATACTATGAGGGGAACAGACAACAACAACAACGTGTCCATCATTTGCATAGGGGGAACCTGGACTGAAAGCCCAACATGCAGTAAGTGGACAGTGTCCTGAGATATGCAGTGATAAAAATACTTTTTATTGAACGTGAAAGAGGCAACTTCCTTCACTAAACGCCCCCTGAACAGAGACTGTCCAACCATAGCTAATTACAGCAGCCATAGCTGGGCATGGGACACCACTACCAAATGCCAAAAATGATATGAAAAGAGTAATCGATTACTGTGTATATCTACTCTAACATACACTCTTAACTTGCTTAACTTTCCAAAGTTAAGGGCCATGCCATTAACTATAGCTATATTCTTTTATGGGGCTACTAGTAATGGTAAAAAAAAAAAGAATGAATGAAAATATTTATATGGGAGCTAAGATGCTACTATATCAAAGTCTGTGTTGATATTTATTTGGTTTGGGGAAGTTTAGACACCAGCAGATCTTTTAAAAGTGAAGCACAGTGTTTGAAGATACTCAAAATCTAAAGGAAAATTATGAATAAAGGTCTGTGTTTAGTTAACGTTTTCTCTGTGACGGTAGAGTTGAGAATTTATCTTGTGTCCGTTTTATCGAGTGTCTCTCTAAAGTATACTGTCTGTACAACCGATGTTCTTTCACTCAGCCAAAGGAACCGGACAAGATGATGAATATGGTGGATCCACAGTGGGCGGAACAGGTGGCAGTGGGATGCAACCTGCAGGTGGAGGTAGTTTATTGATCTGTATTAAATATGAATCAGTGTATTTATTTATCTAATCTTTCTACAAAGCATGTGTTTATTGTATATCAAACATCTTATATCGACTTAGGCAGAGAACCCAGACCAGGTGCTGGATCCACAGTGGGTGGAACAGGTGGGAGACAGACTACATCAGCTGGCAGTGGGACACAACCTGCAGGTGGAGGTAGTTTATTGATCTGTATTAAATATGAATCAGTGTATTTATTTATCTAATCTTTCTACAGAGCATGTGTTTATTGTATATCAAACATCTTATATCGACTTAGGCAGAGAACCCAGACCAGGTGCTGGATCCACAGTGGGTGGAACAGGTGGGAGACAAACTACATCAGCTGGCAGTGGGACGCAACCTGCAGGTGGACTATTGGACACGCATGAGTATCCATCTATCTCTCCACTCCTTAAAGACTAAACATATGTAATGAGTCTTCTCTCTTCCTGTCAGGCAGAGAAACCAGACCTGCTACTGGACATGGTGCAGGTACAGCAACAACAAAAAATAGTATTTTGCAGTAGATTTCATCAATCATTGATCGAAGTTAAATTTACTTTATAATTGACAACCATTAATTTTCCAAAGAATTGTTAGCATAAAAAAACATCTGACAGAAATGGATGCCAAAAATACATCCCAAAAAGATGTTGTGTCTTCTGTTCTTCTGTCTTTCGTCTGTCTTTTCATCCCAGCTAACCTATTATATTATAAACCACCTTATACGTCACATTTATCAGACTTGGTTCACATATTCACTTGTAACATTTTATATATTTCCACACTTGCTGACTGCTTACTGTGATAAATGTGTTTGTTGGTGGGAAGCCAGTGAGGGATCATGTCTTAATCACTGCTATAATGACTAGAGGTGTCAAAAACCACAGTGCTGTGAATTAGATTGTGTAAGTTGTGATGCTGCTGTGATCATTTCTTCTCTGAGATACTATAACAACGTTAAATAACCTCTTCTCTTTCCTGTAGTCAGCCCCTGTGGACCGAACCCAACCGTTCCAAACGCCGTTGTCGTGCAAGAGGCAGAAATGTTTGTGAAATATCAATGTAATGCCTTTTACACACAAGTCGGTGGCGACACTGTTTGGTGTCTCAGCGACGGCACCTGGTCGCAACTACCCGTCTGCAAAGGTAGAAGCAAGTCAGTGCCACTGTTTTTCACTCAAGTCTATCAGAGATGTTACCCTAAAAATTATACATATGGTTTTTGTGTTTATTTTGTGCAGAGTCGTTTTGTGTCCTGGGTCCAGCTCATACGACTGACTATAAAATACACACATCTGAATATCTGAAGCTGGGAGAGATTAAGTCTATTCCGTGTATTTGGAATAATTTCAGCAGTCGTGTTCAGTGCACTGAGAGAGGACTTATTTTTACACGCTGTAAGTATATACGTAAGCTCTTTATGTTTTAATTTGCCACAGTTCCTCAATAGGTGCAGCCATGCAGAAATATGAATTATAATTATATACATTTTAATTCATTATTTATTTGAATTAGACCTTAATAACAAAAGTATTATGTGACTTAAACTACCTCCTGAAATATTCTCTGCTGTGACTGGATTCGTTTCAGGTTGTCATTATTATGACATTCAGAGGGTGAGTATTATTCTTTGATTAACGTTGTTACATTGTTTTTTGTGTATTTCGTTTTGAGTAACACTTTATTTTGTTCAGCAGTTTTACGTCTATGAATTAACTGTTAACTTTGTGGCTCATCATCTATGTTGTAACCAGGGAGTTTGCGGGTGACAATGACACACAAGTGAGGAGCGACTGCTGGACTGACAACAAAGGCCATGTTTCAAAATGCCTCCAGAAAACAACTATGCAACAGAAATTTTTATCGCATTTGTATTTGATTTTTTCCCCCCAATCCAGTTCTTGCTTTTTTTTTTCTCTTTTTGTTGAAAATGCATACACACAATATTAGAGCTGATTATTCCCTGACAGTCACTTTGCATCTATGACTGGAACTCTCAATGCACTAATGACATGATCAATACTCTGGCTGCACAAGTGCAGTTTATACGGCCTCTCAATAAAATGTTCACCAGAAATCTTGACAGAGAACTTTGTGTTATTTTGTCTGCACATTGTTTTAGAACAGTCTGGGGCTGATAAACCAACATTGATGTGGAAGCACAATTCTGACGGTTCATTAACAGAATCATAACTGTACTGATTCAACTGAATCATGACACGTCAATGTGCACTTTGTACATTTGGCAAATAAAATGATTCTGATTCTGATTATTGATTATTAATTGCTGTCTCATTCTTCTTCTTTCTTTGTAGCTTTTTATTTCTCCCTCATGTTAGTTTTGTTGGTTTTGATTCTTTTCTCTTTGGTACCTCCGCTGTTGTGGATTGAACTCACAGACTTGTACGTTGTCGGCCTTTATAAGGAGGTGGACGACCATCAACATGTTAAATATTATTTTTAGAGGTACAGCAAATATTTGCAACAGATATCCATGTTGCCCAGAGGCTGAGTTTTCCTCTAGCGCCACCAGCTGGTCAAACGTTTCACTTACCCAATAAAGTATCTCATTATTGACTCGATGGATTGGCACAACATTTGGTCCAGACATTCATGTTTTCCAGATGATGTGTCCTAATGACTGTGGCAATCCCAACAACAACTAATGGACGGATTGACATGACATTTAGCTTAAATTGTATGAACTAACTTTGGTGTTAACTTTTGATTCAGCTCCGTCAACAGGTCAAGTTATAGTTTGGCCAATAGTTTGGTTCATGTCCAAATAGCTGCAAAACAGATTTTTTTTTACAGATGTACAAATCTGATTACTAACAAATGGAGTGAAAATACAATTACACAACTCTGCACTCACATTTGTAAACAGCTTAGCTCCAGTAATGACCCTGTAGCTCGTAGATATGTGCATGGTGTACATATACTGCAGTGTGTACCAAAGCTAAATGAAGTAAGACTTCATCAAATGTAGAAACCGCTGTACATAACATTGATCTGTGTGCTACACTTGTAAGGAACCTCAACATGAGCAACATACTTTTGCAGAATGTGACTGATCCCATCAGAGTACACAAAGCTTGTTTGTCCGTTTGCTTGTTGGCTTTTGAGCAACAGTGTGATGACAGCGTAATGTTTACTGTTTCTTAACTTCTTGGATCTTTGGGGAAATGCCCTCGACAATCATTAACTGGTCCGGATTTGAACTGGGCTCTTACCTCTGCTTTGTCATTTTAATGTCATTCCTGACAAAATGTGCGTGAGGTATCTCGGATTTGCTCTCCTGGTTTGGTTTCCAGGAACGCTGCAAGGTAAGAACATTCAGTTCTGTCATTTAGAGACTGTTGTTAAATATATGTTTAATACGTACTTTTGTTTATCGTTGTATTTCAGCACAAAGTGCGGCTCAGCCCTGTCCTGCTCCCAGCTTGGATGGCGGTTATTTTGTCCCTGAACAAGAAACATACGCTCATGAAACAAAGCTCACTTATGCCTGTGATAATGGACGGAAACCAGCAGTGGAGGGATGGTGGGCAACAAGCACATGTCAGAACGGCAAATGGTCTCATGAACCACAATGTATAGGTAAGTGTTTCATAAATATCTACTGGGTTGTCTGAGGCCTTTAAATTCAAGTTAGTTGTGAAGTTTCATGCAAATTGACATAATGTCATCAATTATCTCAATACATACAAAATATATTGAAAATAGCAGACAGATTCAATTCAAAAATGATTCCTGACATTCAGTAAACGGACAACATAAAAATGGCATCTCACATTTCTGCATGATGACGCTGCTCGTTTTAGATATTTTCAAACAGGTCCATTGTGTAAATGGAAAAAAAATATATATCAACAATAAGATGCCAGCACAGAATTAAAATATTATATATTAAATTGGATTACTCAGGTACACTCAGTATACTTTGACTCAATGTAAACCTGTAACAAATGTTTTAAAAGCTCAGATGTTACGTGTCTTCCAAGAGCAACCACGTGCTTTAAAGAGTAAATAATTTGTAGCTACATAAGACTTAATAATTTATCATCGCAATTTATCAATATGATGAGATGAATCTAAGATGTCGCCAGTGGGAAATGAGAAGAAAAAAAAAAAAAGAATTCTGCTTCACAATTTATTTTAACTCTAATCTTTGTTTCTTTATTGTGAAAGTTGTGTAGTTGAACATCATTAGGCCTCTAAAAATGATTCATATAAAACTGAGAACGTCACTCTTGAAACATCACTTGAAAACTGTGATGACGGGTCACAAGTAGATATATCATATCTAGAAAGTGTCCATATTAAAGCCTGAAAATCTTGTTCTGTTCTTTTTTTCCCTCAGATGAAAAAGCCTGCATCGCACCACCAACTATCCCTAATGCAAAACCCATTGAAAACCCAAATGATTGGTATGAGGACGGAGACAAAATAAGGATAACATGCGACAAAGGATATATACACAAAGGCGGGGACGCCACTGCCATATGTGCAAATGGAACATGGTGGTCAGTGCCAGTCTGTGACAGTAAGTCTGTCAGATTTAACAGTGACCAGAATAATATCAGTGTCTAAATATCAAACCCATGTCGCCAACTGTAACGATCAGGTCATTTCCCTCATCATATATTTTCTTATTGACAGAAAGTCCCAATGCCTGTGACGAGCCCCCTAAAATCCCCCATGCCGTCGTCACTCATCAGAGATACCAGGAGGTGTTTGCTGCAGATTCAGAGGTGCAGTATGAATGTCAAGATGGATATACTGTGAGAGACAACAGCAAATCCATCATTTGCATGAGTGGACGCTGGACTGAAGGCCCCGCATGCAGTAAGTGGACAGTGTCCTGAGATATGCAGTGATAAAAATACTTTTTATGAATTGGCCTTAAAGGCAGCAAATGAATCTTGCTCTGTGTCTGCTGGATGTGTAAATAGAGACCGTGTGAATTTTGTAAGGCGATGATATGTCAGTGTTGCCACTTAATACTGGTCTAAGTAATTAACAACAGAGAGATAATCTGCCACAGAGAAACCAATGAATATGTTTTGTTCAAAGAAGACCAGCTCCTTTGTGATCCATACGTATGTTCATTATGTTTAATGGGGTTTTTCTTTCTTTCAGGCAGAGAAACTGGACCAGATCCCGGACATGATGGCTCTGCCGGTGGAGGAGACACAACATCTGTTGGCAGTGGCACACAGCCTGGTGGAGGTAGGCTTCGATTTGTTAGTCATAGTCAACTGACAATTACATTTCCTCATGCAAAGACAATCTTCAAATTTGAGAAAGCATTATGGGAAAAATGTTTAGACATGCATGAAACAACACATTAACTGGTTTGTCCACCATGTCTTACAGCATCTTCCACCAACTCTGAATCGGATGAGAGAGACACTGAACCTCAAATCACTACAAGTGAATAAGTAGATTAACTGGGGATTGTTTTACTGGATCATTTGGGGGGAAAATGCAGTGGAAATATGGTCTATTTCTTTTAAACCTGAATAGATAATAAAGTAATAGATTGGGCCCATCTGAGGAAATCAAAATGTGGGGTTTAAATTAAAAGTCTGCTATGACAGCTTGAAATATTTGTTGCCATAAACCTTTTCATTTTGTCTATTTCAGTCAGCACATGTGGAAATCCTCCTGTGGTTCCTAATGGTGATGTTGTGGAAACCTCTCAAATGTATTTGAAGTACCAATGTGGTATTTTCTACAAACGAGTGGGTCCAGAGACGGTGGTGTGTTACAGCAACGGCATGTGGTCAGCTGCACCCACCTGCATAGGTATAAGTCCAATCTGAAAGGTTGTCGAAGAGGTGGGCTGGGAAAGTTCAAACCTAATTTGTTGTTTCTTCTGTGCAGCCGCCTTCTGTGCAGTGGACACTGACATGTATCCCCAGTTAAAATCTGTCGGAGTCAAATATATAAAAGATGGCGAGAGTGTGAGATTGGCTTGTGTGAAACTAGATCACTGGTGGACGGATCATTATTCTGTGGGCCGGTGCCGCAATGGAAGAACGATGCTTTCCAGATGTAAGTATCTATCTAATATAAGATCATTACATATGAAGCTCACAAGATCATCATCGGGTGAGATACAGCGTGCGTTTTAATGTGCCAGATCATTTTGCAGATCAGATTATCAAAGTTTTCAGATCAAGATGTTTAAGGCAACAGGGTTTAAACATTGGTGTGATCATTGCAGGCAAAACCACAGAAAGTATTTGTCCCCGACATCATCTCTCTTATGTATGCAAGAGTCTCACATTTTGGGAAACATATTTGTTTGCTTTCTTGTCGACAGTTAGATTAGAACTAAAACTTCTTTCTAACTCCACATCCCCAGATTTTTTTTTTTTTTCATTTTCAGACTTGTGGTCATCAGTCATATGGAAGCCGAAAACGACTGCGCTTGCAATTATTTTTTTTTTAATGGTGTAATCTCAAGATCACAAGTTAATTATTTTGTTATCTTAGGTTTACACACTGCAGTCAACTTCAACCTCAGCAGGCAACAATTAGAAGAACTGTCTTTGGTGTAGGGGAACTGGAAACTAGCCACACTGATGGGTGTTTGGATGGTATAATAAAAGATATATATAAATCGGTACAGATACTGATTTTCTCATTATGTTGAGGTAACCAAGTTTGTTTTCTCGAGGAAACAAAATAATTAACTTGTGATCTCGAGGAAATGGCATTTAAAAAAATCACAGCCGTTTTCAGTTTCTGTACAGACCCGGCCGTCTCCCTCTGGCTTCATAAGAACTTTTTCACATACAGTTTGCAGTAGTACTCCCTGAGACCTGTAAACAGACTTGAAATGTGAAATCAATGGTTCCAATGAGCTGCTCCACATATTGACTGTGTCTCTATATGACTGTCTTCAGGTTGTGACTGGCTTCAGCTAAAGACGGTGAGTCTCCCTCCTGAATCTACTCTTTAAATACAACACACATACTAACGTTGTCTTCCATTTTGAAGTGTCTCACATAACATTTATGTGAGACACTTCAAAATGGGATTTACATTTATGATTCTGAGTTTTTTATTAGATTTTACTCTAACTGCTTATTGTTTGTACGACCTGTCTTGTAACTAGAATTACTGCTAAGGCCGTATCACCAAGAGGAGGATACTGCCACCTCTGGGTTTGCTCACCACCAACTGAAAACAAATGGAAACTTCTGAGAGACGACAAAGTTATGATTATGCCGTCACACATTGTTTTGGATTTTTCAAATAACGTCTGGCTTTTCATATTCACCTATGGATGCCTACATAATGTAGGAGCACATTGTGTTGTAAAAGCTACAAAAGCAACTCAATGAATGCCTGAATAAAGTCTTCAACTAGAATTCCATCACTAATCTTTGTAGAATTGTCTGTCACCGCACTAATAACTCACAAACATCAATGGTTTCAGATCTGATTTTATTGGTCATTTCAGAATGTGACACGGTTCGAAATTTAACTGTCCAACATTTCATTCTGAACAAATGTCACCATCACTAAAATCCACCGGCAAATCCAGTCCAGGATGCAACAGTTACTTTACCATGTTATGTCTTTACCATTATACTTTTATAGTTTTTCCCACTTCTTCATTAGGAACAACAGATTATTTCCCAATCAACAAATTATTTCTTCATCTTGTTAAATCACATTTTACATTTTTTAACATCTATGTTTAAAATAAAATTCATGCACACATACATAAGTACATCAACTGTGCTCATTTACGCTGCATGAGTAAAAAAAAAAAAGTCCTTCCCTATATGTTAACTCTGTATCAGTTACAAATCTAAAACTTTTGAGTGACACGATGTACAGGCAGTATACAAATTACAACACGTACATGTTAAGGCCACAGTTTAACTTTACAGTATTAGAAAGTTGCCACTTTTGAGTCTTTTTATTATTAATTAACCTATAGATTTATTAGCTAAACCAATAATTGTTCATTTAATTTTTTAAATTCAAATATTAACTGTTTATCATAAATTACAAGAACCAAAATTGATACTGGATAAATTAATTATTCTTCTGCCAAACGACTGATGAAGGCTCTTATAATAATAATGATAATAGTAACGCGTACTATTCTGAGGCAGCAAAAACGCCATCAGCAAAAATCAGACGATGTGCACAGCAGCAACCGGTTACGGAAAAGTGTTTACTAATGTAAAAAGAAAATCTACCAAGCAAACAGTCTGTTTAACACATTCTGTATGAAATCAAACTTACTGATTACTGCTTATTGAAAAAAAAACATTTTCATTTCATACACTGAAAAAAGCATGAAATTCTCAAAATGTTCCCACACCTGCCTTCGTCTGATTTTGTTTTAGTTACAAAGAAATTAATTTAATTCAATTTTCTGAACATGTCACACAAATACATTTACTTTGGTGACAATAAGGTGTGAATGAATCAAGTGCAGCTGTGTAGTTTTCGTCTTAAATGTAATGATTTTACATGGAGGACAATAACCCTCTGTCATGGTGGACACTGATTACTGCAGCTTCTGTTCTTCTTATCAAATGTTTATTTCACTGTGCCTTCCGGCTGAGAAGCATCAGTGGTCAGGGTTAGAGATGTTCTGCACAGAGGAGGCTGAGTCCAGTCCCAGCAGCGTGCCCAGGTAGGACTGCTCTCGGGGGTCCAGCATCTGATCAGGCCTCACAGGGTGGGCAATGTTGGCGGGCTGGGGGGTGAGGGTGTACTTCTCTAAGAATGCCAGGTCTGTAGCAGCCTGGTAGCCGGAGTTCTGCTGCTGTCCTTGAGTCTGCATGCTCACGACACCATGGGTTTGGGAGGACAGAGACGAGGCCCTGTGAGCGTTCAAGTCGCCCTGTGCTCCCCCTGCCATCTGGACCGGGACTAAAGTGACGGGCACGCAGACGTTCGACGGGGGAGGGGTGCTCTGCAGGGCTGACTTCGGTTCGGCACGATATGTCTTAGAGGGTTCCTCAAAAGGAATGGAGACTATTTTGTCCTCACCGAGCGTGCTGAGGGGCTGCTCGGTAAACCGGGTGCTGTGCACGTGGTCAACGTGGTACTTGAGCTTGTCTTTTCTTTTGAAGGTGGCGCTGCAGTGGGGGCAGTTAAAAGGACGGGCGTCCGAGTGAATCACCATGTGCTTTGTCAAGGTCTTCTTGATCCGAAAAGTCTGGTTGCACTCAGGGCATCTGTGGGGTTTCTCACCTGTAACGTGAACACAAGAGAACATCAGTGAGAGTTTCAAAAAACTATTTTTAGACAGTCACTTCTATTGCACCCACGCTTTTAAAATAAAAACTGATGCACACCAACAACTGTCCAATCATAGCTTAGCATAGCTGTCAAATGTTGGTTTTCCTCATGTTGAAACAATGTAAGCTCCAACAAGAACAACACTTGATATCTATAGAGTTTGGAGGGTGGTGTCTTTTGTCATAAGCAAAACCAAACTCAAGAGAAAAAGTATGAGGAAAGAGCTGCAATGATAAGTAGATTAATCAGAAAATTAATCAACAAATATTTTGATAATCGGTTAATTGTGTCAGTCATTTTCAAACATTTGCTGGTTACAACTTCTCGAATGTCACTGTAAACTGCATACGTATGTGCCATGGTAGAATAGACAGCTCAAGTAACTCGGGTGAGGTGGGGCAGTCAAATGAGGAAACCTCCTAAAGCATCCGATCACCACTTTTCTGTTCTTATACACCTTTTCAAGGAAACATATCCATTGACTTTGTTTCCTTACCTGAGTGGGTCCTGAAGTGCATTTCTAGACTGGACTTTCCTTTAAATTCCTTCTTGCAAACCTCACACTGATGCACAGCAGTTTTATACCTGTGAACAAGTTCGTCATTAACAGAGATAGAAACCAAGAGCACCTGCCAAATTTTGAAGCTCAGGGAAATACACTAATAAACCACTAATACGACATCACCAAAGAAAAAGAGAATAAGTGTGATTTGGATGAGAACATACTTCTGCCAAACTTTCTCTCCCAAATGAATGCTTTTGTAGTGGACCGTCAGATGATCATGACGCCTGAAGCACTTGCCACATTCTTCGCACTGGTGTGCTTTCTCACCTGTAATAAACATGGGCTAAGTTAAAGTAAGGTTAAGAGCATTTCCCACCTTATTGTACTGTAACAGGAAACAAAATGAAATCGGTGTGAATGAGACAAAGAGAGACATGAGTGAATCCTGCAGCTGCATATCTGAAACTGTACCAGAGTGTATTTTCTGATGTTTGGTCAGGTGATCGTGGCGTATGAAGGTTTTCCCGCATTCATCACACTCGTAGCGCTTGTCATCGTGGTGCACTCTGAGGTGAAGCCTGTCCAAGGAACAGTTTGTTTGACAAAGCCAAGAAAACTTTCAGTCACCAACACATTCTTCAAATCTCACTTGACGCACCTGTAGGAGCTGCCATGACGGAAACTTTGGCCACAGATACTACAGAGGTGAGGTTTCTCCCCACTGTGGATCCTCAAGTGCTCTCTCAAGGTCGTCCTGTAAGAAGAAAAAAAACTCAGGGTCAGACAGCTCAGCATGTCAAAATAAGAGCTGTGGGAATAAGGAAAACATGATGAAAGTTTAGGGACAAAGAGACATACCTTTCCCTAACAGATTTCCCACAAACAAAGCAGGTCCACTTCCTTTTGCCTCCATGTGTGCACTCAATGTGCCTCTTTCTGTTGCCTGTATCATTAAACTGTCGGCCACAAATCTCACAGGGAAAAGGACCTGAAAATGAGAGAGGATACAAACTTTTTCATCTAATGCAGCGACCGCTACACAAACATGGTTCCTGACTACTGTAATTCTTTAACAAATATCACGGTTACAGCAGTGACATTTTAAGGTTTGAATGACAGCTTTGCAATTCAATGTAGACTGGACAGAAACAAAAAAGCTCCATATTTTATCTTCTGAATTGTCTCTCTTTTAATATTCAACTGTTAAAAAGCTTATCCATTAGAAGGAGTAAAGGTTTATTCTTTCACTGTTCATTTCTCACCTAAGTGGTACTTTTCTTGGTGCTTCAGCCTGGCAAACCTGGACTTGAAGTATTCATCGCAGAAGGAGCATTTAAAAGGCCGGTCCTGGGTGTGCAGGATCATGTGCTCCTGCAGGTGAGGTCTGCGGGTGAAGGTCTTCAGACAAATCTGGTTCAGAAGATTCAAAGGTCACAGACAGAGAGTTACAGAATAAAACGCCTTTGCACAAAATTTCTGCAGATTAAAATGTATTTATTCATCATCTTATTTGTAAGATATCTGTACTAATCAGTTTGCATCATCACGCAAAACATGATCAATATATTATAACTGAAAGTAATTCTTACAGCACATTTCCAGCCTTCACTCTTCCTCTTCCTCTTGGTAAGAAACTCTTGAATGTGATCTGGATGAAACCTGAAAATAAATGACATCATGATATAATGTAAAATATATGAGAAGGTAGGACACTAGGGAAGACCGGATGCTGCGATGCTGCTGTGTCTCACCTCCTGACATGCTTGGCCAGGGTTTTCTTGCTGGCGTGGAGTTTGCTACAGAAGGGGCATTTGTGCTCCTTCTTCTGAAAGGGAGCGTCGCTGGCGTGCTTCTTCTTGTGCACGGTCAGGTTAGACTTGGTGGAGTAGCGCTGAAGACAGATGTCACACTGGAATGGTTTCTCTCCTGTGTGCACTCTGGTGTGACTCTCATACTTCCCTAGAAAATGCAGGAAAGGTGCATCAGTTAATATAATGTAACAGTGACACATTTGAGACATTTGTAGAATCACTATCAAACAATTACAATAATTAATTTACTGTTTTTTTCTATTTCATATCATTGTAAATTGAATATCTTTCAATTTTGGATTGTTGGGTGGATACAGTAAGCAAACTGAAGACAACCGTGACCCCAATTATATAAAATAGAATTTAGAATTTTAGTAGTAAACCTAGATACAGCCACCGCTACTAATACTGCTACTACAAGCGATATCATTAATGCTAACACTAATAATCCAGACATTACTTCCTGGTTCCCACCTGCACGATCAAAGGTCTTGTCACATTTGGGGCACTTGAGGGTCTTCTTGCTGGAGGTTTGGATGATGACTGGAGCCAGGCCCTCAGGGTACACTGGACTCTGGGTCGAGCTTCCCGCTGCTGGCACGTGCACCTCCACCTCTCCAACAGCCTGCTGTTCCGCCCGTTCTCCAGCTGAACCTTGCTGACCTGCGCTCTTGTCCGCTGCGCAAACCTCCACAGCTTTCCTCTGGACAACCACGTCCTCCTTCATGTCTCCGTCTTCCTCCTCCTCCTCTGCTACGTCTTCCCCACGAGCCGGTTTAGATGTCTCATTCACATCCAGTTTGTGTGCTCGGGTTTCCACAGCCATCCTTCCTGCTTCTTCTGTTCTTTCTTCATCTTGCTCTCTTGGTGATACGGTCCTTTGTTTCTCCTCAGGAGTGCTGATGGTGTACTCCACATTGTCTCTCTGATACTTGGTGGGTGTTCTCCTCCTGCGAACTGATCTCCGTGTTGTAGCAGCCTTCTGACCCGCTGCCTTCTCCTTCTCAGTTGAGGTTCCCTGCTGTGCATCAGTATGACTTTCAGCCAAGTGGTTCTGCAGGGGGTTTTCAGTGCTAAACAGCCCATCACATGGGCTCTGGATGTCTGTGTCACCTGCTGGGGAGTCGCTGGAGGTCATTTCCACCTCAGGAGACCCTCTTATCTCATCCTGTGCCTGGATCGCCCGTGCTGGGTTACTGTCCCCTTCTTCACACAGCAGCTTCAATATGTCCATCATGTCCAGGAATCGGGCTGCTTCAGTCAGAGCTGGGAGGTCCATCTCTGCAACAGTGCACTCAGAGGTGTACAAAAAACCAAGCAGGTGCTGGAAAACAGAGTCCTCCACATGGTCCAGAGTCACATGCTCTGTCGCAGGGTTCTTGGACAGCTCCGCGTGGAAGTAGCTGCTCCCATGGGCCAACACCACCTTGTGGGCGTGGTAAAGCTTCCCACCCACGGACACAGACACGTCACAGAACCTCTGGCGGGTCCGATCCTCGTTCAAGAACTTGAGGAGGTTGTGACTGTGCTGCGACATGGCCAGGCGCCTGATGTGTGAGGTGGATCCCGGGGCAGCTTCAGGATTTGGTTCCAGGACAGGATCCGGCTCTATTGCACATTCATTGCTGGCACCGGCCTGCCTGCTGCGTTTGGGACGCAGAGGAATACCAGGCTTTTTCTTCATCTGTGTATTTGTTGGGCTGAATCCTGAAAAGCAGAGGAAGAGAAACAGCAGTGAGATTGAACCTGCATCAGAGCTAAGTCTCACAAGTAAAGGTTCAGGTTTGATAGGATGACATTTAAAGGTTTACACTGACTTCAACAACACATTGGCGTTAACAGCATGAGGCTGACATGAAGGGGCATTGTGGGAAAAAGTTATCATAAATGTGAAAACTGTGCATGAAAAGATGCACAATGACGACTTATTGCTAATGTTTGAGGTATGTTTCTCCCATTTATTGAAACAAAGCAGAAAGAACAAGCAGTTATCATGAACGCTGCACTCAATAGAAAATAAAGGCCTGACGGAAACGAGAAATTAAGCTAGCACCAGTGCTGCTATCCTGGATTATAGATGGTCAACACGGCTGCATTTACAAATTCGTTCTCCACCTCAAGGACCCCTAACAGTATGTCCTCAGTGTGACGGGCGGCCCCCCTCCGAGGAGAGTGTTGACAAACGACCCTCGCTGCCACCCCGGAAATCAACCCTCACATCTGCACGTTTTTTTTTAAAAAAAAGTCTTACCTCAGAGAGTCAAACCGGGTTTTAAAAACACCGAGGACTCCAGCTGATTGAGGAAATGTGGAAAATAAACGGAGCAATAATAATTTCCTGAGTATCTGTAACGCCCCACCTTCCACCAACCACAGACGTCGGACCTCGCAACAAGCCGGCCTCCCATTGGCTGCTTCCGCTTTTGTTCTCTGGAGCTCTTGTTTAGAGGCGTAACGTGAAACACAAGAAGAGAAATGAACGAAAGAGAAATACAAACATTAATTTTAGCTAATTTTCTATGTAAGGCAAAATTCAAGCAAGAATTGAATGAGGAGGATGTCAAACATCAACCAGTTAAATATCTTAGTCTGTTACAGAAGTGGAAGTAACTACATTTACTCGAGTACTGTGCCTGATTACATTCTAAGGTACTTGTACTTTACTTGAGTATTTGAAATGTATACGTGTAAACATACAAGGAAATTGTCTGTCCGGTTTGCTCTCAATGTTCTTAGGCACAGAATAAATTAGAAGAAAGACAGAAATAGACAAACAGCCAGAAAAAAGGTGAGTAAAGATAAATAAAAACTAAAACTAGAATTATAATTGTGTGCATACAAATAAGCGTAAAAAGTTCCATGGAGTAAAAAATATACAAGTCAAGTGTTAAAAATACAAATAAAGTACTGAATAAGTCAAGTAATAGATTACTGTGTGTACTTCAAGTGATGGTTATGTAGAGTCCATGCATGTATACATGTTTTATATACAGCATGCAGGATTTATAGATGGATGCTAAGTACATGTTGAAGCACATTTGAAACTGTATATACATAATTTATAACTTGTAGATAAGTGAATGCTTTAGTGTTACAGAGTTATTGCATGGGTAATGTCTTTTACACTACATGATTGATTTAACTGTTCATCAGAGTGATGGTGGGTGGAAAGAAACTGATGTTGTGTCTGGTTGTTTTGCTCACTAGCGCCCACCAGAGGGGAGAAGTTGATATTGTCCAGGGTGTGATGGGTCTGCAGTGATGTTTCCTGACTCTGGAGACTTTGTACTCCACTACATACTGTATGTCTGACAGCTAAAGTTACAAGTTACTTTGGAAATTAATATTTTAAAACCCATAATGACCTTATGAAATACAATGTGTTTAATACAGTCAATTCAACAAACCAACATTATATAAAATGATTACCTCTAGTGAAGTCAGTTACAACATTAGAACGTTGCTTATATGTTAATGCGTCACTTCATAATTCAATAGTATGATATATAAGGTAACACTGACAGAGCCCATTTTGTCTACATGGTGAGTACTTTTAAACTTTAAGTACATTTTGTTTGTTAGTTTTACTTTAGTAAGATTTTAAGTGCAGGGCTTTAAGTTGTAACAGAGTATTTTCCAACTGTGGTATTGTTACTTTTACTTAAGTAAAACATCTGATTACATATTGCACTGGTTCACTGGTCTCTTACTTACCTCAGGGTTTATTATATGACTTCACTCATTTAAATATGTGTGCAAATACACTGGTAATATTTGCATACACACACATATTTCCAAGATAAGCATATTCTCTAATAAATTGATAAACTTTATTTAATAGTTGTTTCTATTTTATATGTTGGATCATGGCCCCAAATTCTAGGCTAAAACAGGCTGCGGGTGCCGTTGTAAATCCTGACGGAGAGCAACTGTAAAAGAAGCAACACTAAAAAGGACAGTAAATCCAGTAGTATTACTAATTATCAGATTGAATGCTCTTTGGGCTTTTCTGAGAAATGACTCTTGATGACGTTAGTGACGTTTTAATGAGAGAGATACTTCCCAGATTAGAACCGCTGGCTTAAGTTTACTTCTTTCAAAGACCGGGCCTCGATCCAGCTGATGGCAGCAGCCAAATAGTACTCAACTGAGCACATGCTGTGTAGTACATGTGTGCATGCATGTGCACACATGCATTTTATGTTTATGTCCATGTTTCAGGGTGTGTATGTGTATTTGAATTGTGGGAATATTTCCCTCTACAGCAGATTGAATTTGTAATAAAGACAAACCAAATTTCACCATCTGTTCCAAAACTCTCACACCATATTGTTTTCATCAGGTGGATATTGGTTACTTATATAAGTGTGCATCAGGGTTCTGTCTAGGAAAAATGTTTGGAGTTGCTCAAATTAGCCTCCTGCATGAGCCCCTCCCTTTGCTAACACGTTTAATGTGTAAGACATTGTAAGTGCATTAGCTTAATCCCTCCTATCTGGTTTGCAGTGCGCCAAGCATTTCAGTGAACACATGCATGCACAGCAGAGTAGAGCTGAAGATGGAGCTGCACCTGTCTTTGACCTGAGATGAAGATATTGCAAAAAATTCAATAATTTGGAGGATTTTTTAAGGACAATGTTGAGATTCAGCGTGCATATGTGGATATTATGGTTGCTTTATACAGGTAATGTTTCTATACAGTATGTATGTTGCAATCAGAGATGAATATTATTTTTTTATCATATAATTTTTTAGCCAATAAGACTATAGATGTTTCAATAAGGTAATAATGAGCATGTTGTTCTGATTGTCATCTGACTTGATCATTGTTTGGAAATAGTGTTTGGCTGAGGTGTCCAACCAAGTGTAAAGTGAAATACACAGCATGCATTTGTGCAGTTGCTGTAAATTCTGGATTCATCCAAACTTTAAATTAACCTATTGTAACTTCTTTTTTATATATATAGTTTATCATCCTTATTCTGTGGGTTAATTTACTCCTGCACCCACAGTTGTGACTGTGTGCGCAGAACCTCACTGAGACATGAGTTTAAAACGTGCATGCAGTTTAATTTCTGATTTGTTTTAAATAGCTCTATTGGACTGTATTTGTCTCTCCAGGCACTTTTTCTGATGAAGACATCAATGGATGTGAACAGCAGCCATGCCAAAATGGTGGTTTATGTGAGAACCACAATGAAGGTTTCAGATGCCTTTGCTCCCAACAAAGCCAAAATGGGCGCCTGTATGGGGGAGAGACCTGCACAACTGCACTTTCAGGCTGTGATGACAACCAATGCGAGAACGGAGGAATATGTTCTCCCTTACTCATCAATGATCAGCACACCTATACATGCATCTGCCTTGCTGGCTTCACAGGCCCTAAATGCCAGACTCCCACTGTCTTCTCCTTTGAGTCCCAAGGCTACATGTACATAGAGACTCAGCTTCTAGACCCAGAGGCTCCTCTTAATGTGACATTCAGCTTCAGGTCAGCAAGACCAGTCGGCACCCTCTTACAGCGCAGAGTGGACGACCTGCTCCTCAGCATTGAGCTGACGGACGGACACCTCTGTCTCCGCAGCCTGAGAGGTCAAGGCTCCAGCACCCTGGTTCAGGAGCTGCCAGAGTACTTGTCCAACAACAGGTGGCACACGGTGGAAGCGTCGCTGGGCGGCGTGGTCAGCCTCATCAGGCTGCTCTGCATTGAAGGAAGCTGCACCAGAGACTCCACCACTGAAGTCCAGCTGCTCGAGCCAGCCTCTGCTCTCCCCGAGCCAGGAACAGTTCGTCAAAGCCTCTTCATAGGAGCAATCGGGGGGAACTGGAGTTTGGGCAGAGCAGTGGATGAAGCAGACCACCCACCGGCTTTCCTGGGCTGCTTCAGAGATGTGTTTGTGGACTCACATCTGGTGTTGCCTGTTAGAGTGCCAGAAGATTCAGACGCTCAGGCCAACATCACTGCAGGATGCAGCGACAAAGACAAGTGCGATGAAAGCCCGTGTCAGAACCGAGGGCGCTGTGTGAGCCAGGGCTGGAGGAGCTACATGTGTGAGTGCCACAGGCCACATGAGGGGAGCAACTGTGCAGAGGGTAAGATGTACACACACACACACACACACACACACACACACACACACACTGTAAACACCACTGCATGCCACTTCACATTTAGTGAAACAAGATTACAAGTCTCACAATTAATCCAACTGGTACAGGGGGTCAGTTCAGTTCCTTTTTGCTTCTTTCTTCTAAGAAAAGCCGACTTAATTTACAACCCTGATTCCATCCTTGCTCTGAACAACTGAGTCTTTCCAGGATGAACCTTTCACACCCAATCATGATACTATCACCTGTTACCAATGAACCTGTTAACCTGTGGAATGATTTTTCATCAGTCCACAACTTTCAGTCTTTTGTTGCTCCTTTTCCAACTTGTTTGAAACATGTTGCTGCCATCAAATTCAGAATAAGCAGATATTTACAAAAATCAATGAAGTTAATGGATCAAACATTAAAGATATTGTCTTTGTACTGTTTTCAATTGAGTATATGTGAAAAAGGAGTCCCAAATTGAGCCCCAAATTTATCAGAATCAGGGTTGTTTGTCTCAAAATAAGATCTTAAGAGGCATCGCCCGTTTTGGCACCTCTAAGACATGTTATTTCATTTATAAAATAGTGGAGCTATGACAAGTGAGAGTTAGGATTGTGAAACTGATTTGTGATGAGTTTGAATGGGATATTTCTTTCAGAGTGTAGGTCTCATTGGCGTAATGTGTTTTAAATGAGGAACAGATTTAAGTTAAACAGAATGCTTTACCTTATGAACATATCTAGAAATGTTTTGACTGACTTTTAAATGTTATGTGTGTGCAGTATTTTTTTTTCATTAACTGCAGCATTTAAATGACACTCAGACAGAATCACATGCTATAAAAACAGGTACCAGTCCAGTCAAGTTCAACTTCAGCCGTGTCACTGCAGAAATCTCAAAGTTAACTATAAAAAGAGTCACCCTGCAGGATGATAAAGTCAGTCAGTAGACGTTAAAGGAGCTTACAGTCCTGGTAGAAATAGCACCGAGTTATGCAATTAGGTGGCATTCAGCAACACCTGGGCCGAGGATTAAAAAAACGTGGGTTTCAGTGGCTCACCTGGAAAGCTTTCACTTTGACAAATCTGGGAGTCTTATGGACTCACGCCATGCAGAGGCATTTTCATTAGTGTCCTCAGCAGCTTCTTCTTTCAGGAACAGGGAGCACTCTTCATCGTTAAAACAAAGCCAGGAATAGTCATCACCTCACCTGCCACCCACAGCAAGCTTTCATTAGGTTAATGAACAGCTTATGGTCCATAACATTGATAATGGCACAAAGATCAAATGTTTTATTTGTTTAAAGGAACAGTTTGACATTTTGGGGAAATCACTTATTTGCTTTCTGGTGAAGAGATAGATGAGAAGATCACTTGTCTGGGAGCAGTAACTTTCAAGTAACTCTGCTGGTTATCTGGCAACTGCTCAGAGCAAAGACATAGTCGAGCACATAACCCCAATAAAATGGCAAATTGTCCTTTTTATGTTCAATAGTGAGCCTTAGAGGTGCTGCTATACATATTTTGTTAACTATGGACAGAGCCGGGCTAGCTGTTTCTCCTTATTTCCAGTCTTTATGCTAAGCTAAGATGCTGACTGAAGTGTCATATTTAATGGAAAGACATGAGGGTGGTATCAATCCTCTCATCAAACTCTGAGAAGAAAGGGATTAAGGATATTTCCCAAACTGACACATTGCGCCTTTAAGATGTGCTGTCCATCAGGTTTTGCTTAAGTTTGACTCTAATTGTTTCTTCTCTCTCTTCTCTGTACCCATGCAGAGTATATAACTGCAAGGTTTGGAAACAAAGACCTTGAGAGTTATGCCCTCTTCTCATTAGACGACGACCCAGGTGACACTGTGATTGTATCCATGTTCATTCGCACCAGACAGTCCAGCGGCCTGCTCCTCATCCTGGCCAACAGCACCAGCCAGTACCTCCGCCTGTGGCTGGAAGACGGCAGGGTCAAAGTTCAGGTCAACAACTTTGAGACCCTTGTTGGTCAGGCTGCGGTCAGTGATGGTCATTTCCATCTTGTGACTGTGAAGCTGGAAGCAATGGAAGCCATCTTGTTACAGTCTGCCCAGAGCCAGGGCTCTATGCACATTAGGCCCATCCAGGCCCATCCTGGGGATCTGGTTTTCGTTGGGGGGCTCCCAGACTCAAGGGCCTCTGCCTCGTTTGGTGGCTACTTTAAGGGATGTGTGCAGGATCTGAGGATAAACAGCAAACGGCTGCAGTTCTATCCCATTGCAACCCCAGTGGAATCTTACAGCCTGGAGAAACTCATCAACGTGGCCCAAGGATGCAGCAGCGACAATGCCTGTGCTGTGAGTTATATCAGCGCTGACATGTTCATGATATCGTCTTTGCACATTTTCAGCCCTTATCTGCACTAATAATGACTGAGGACGTTGTAGAACTGACAGGAAGCTTGATTCATTTGGGCTGTTTTCTCTTCCTTAGATCAACCCCTGCCTCAACGGGGGAGTGTGCTACTCCATGTGGGACGATTTCATCTGTAACTGCCCCCCCAACACTGCAGGGCAGCGCTGTGAGGAGGTGAAATGGTGTGAGCTGTCTCCCTGCCCCGCCACTGCTGTTTGCAAACCCCGCTCTCAGGGATTTGAATGTGAGTGTCCTGAGATGAGGACCTGTTGTTGCCACCTGTCTTAGAAAGACTGTCCTAAAAATACATGACCATGGACTCAAAAACGTCTCAGAGACTATCTAAGAATGGGCTGGGAGTAGGATCTATAAATAACATGTTGTGTGCAGACACATTGTTTTCACTATCCCTGACGGGTAAAAATAATGTCAGAAAAAGGATTCAGAGTAAATGTGTAACTAGCCCATTTCTGATCTTGGTTTGTATCCACTGAAGGGACTGTCTTCAGTGCACGGTCCCTTCAGGGCACTCACTGGTGCAGGCGCTGATTAATTACAGTGTGGCTGATTACAGAAGGGAACAGAGTTGAGGCAGAGATACCACACAGGATTCCTCTAAGACCTAGTAATCCCTGGTCAGATTAAGTCTACCGCCACATGCCTGTGGAAGTCTTCCTGGAGAGGTCACGTGGTCAGAAAGAGAAAAGAAGGGGAGTCGTTGATCCAGAGTAGCTGCCAGTCCAAGTCTTTTTTCCTGCATTTTTTATGCCATCAAGTGCCAACGTTTGTACATGTATTCAGCATATTCTCACTTTTCTGCATTGTCACATGGCCACCAATGACCCAGCAGATGACAATATGGAGTTTACCCATAGTGTGTTTTGTCTGTTGTGCACTTGCTTAAACGTTGAAAGTTTTAAATTAGCTTCATACTTTGACAGATGGGTACCTATATGTTTAGGTAAACTTGGAGCAGATTTGGTTATCTCGCATTTTATGTGGGCAGGGCTCAGATGGAAAAATGCAGATGATGTCACATACAATCAAGTTTGTGTCAAAGCATCAAAATCTTACTAATCGAATCTGATCAACCCAAACTCACACAGTCCTGATTAAGCAGATTTTCACTTTTTGATTCTTAAACAAAAGATGTTTTTACTTTACTAAATTTTAACTTTGATTGGTGGCTATTGAGACATCAGTATTACTACAGAGTATTTAATGTTATTGCGACTAACTTAACACCTCCTGAAAATCTTGTCTTGCTTGCTTTTATTACCATTTAATTTCAGCTTGTTAAGTCTCTTCCATTTCTCTCCTCCAGGTTTGTCTAACGTGACATTTCGGGTTGAAAGCAGCATTTTGCACTACCAGAGCAATGGGAAGATTAAACGCAGCCTCAGCAGTGTCTCCCTCAGCTTCCGAACAAGACAGTCCGCTTCCACCTTGCTTCATGCACAGAAGGACACAGACTACCTCACCGTCTCCCTCCTGGACTCTCGTTTGGTCATGGAGCTCCAGGCTGGGCCTAACAAGGATTCTCACAAGGTGACAGTTCAAAGCCAGGGTCAAGTGAGTGATGGAAAGTGGCACACTGTGGAGCTCAGCATGGAGAACCAGACGCTCCTGACCTCCAGGTGGATCATGGCTGTGGATGGAGGCAAGGATGAGCTAAGTATGTCCAAAACAGCTGCAGGGGGCCTGGATTTTCTCAGGGAGGGAGCAGACATCTTCCTTGGTGGACTGAGCCTGGACGGTGGAGAGAAGCTGTCTGGGTGTCTGGGCCCGGTGGAGATTGGAGGCCTTCTTCTCCCTTTCCACCATGACACAGAGCTGAACCTCCCCAGACCTCAGGAGGAGCAGTTTGTGAGGATAAACAGCAACGCTGCCCCACGATACGGTTGCTCGGGAGCTGGGGTGTGCTCGCCCAACCCTTGTAAGAACGAGGGTGTGTGCGAGGACCTGTTTGACCTGCATCACTGCACGTGTCCCTTTGAGTGGACGGGGCCACTGTGTCAAGAGTCAACAAACACCTGCATCTCCAGGCCCTGCATCTACGGAAACTGCATCAACCTACTGGGGGCGTTCAAGTGTGTGTGTGAGCCAGGGTACAGCGGTGAACAGTGTGAGGTGGAAATCGATATGTGTGAAAACAGCAATTGTGGCGATGGCGCCACCTGCCTCAAAGGTTTCGAGAGCTACGCGTGCCTCTGCCCTCAGAATCTGACGGGCCAGTACTGCGAGTGAGTTCTTTCACAGTTTATTATCTGAGACACCAAACTTAAAGTAGCACACACCTATAATAGTTTAGCGAGCTCTGAGTTGTACTGACTTACAAGCTTGTCTCTTACAGTGAGAAAATTCCTGAAATCCCATGGTACATTGAGACCAATCCGTAAGTGCTTTTACATAAAACAATGAAAATAAGCAAATTTTAATCAAAGTGAATAATAAATCCACCAGTGCTAAACAGGAGGGAGTTGACATTTCTTGATATTTCCTTTTGTCTGTTCAGACTTCCTCAGTTGCCTATATCAACATGCATGGGTACAAGATGGAACTACAGCTGCTTTAATGGAGGGAACTGCTCGGAAGCAGACAACATGTGTTACTGCCTGCCTGGTTTCACAGGACAATGGTAGGACACACTTAATGATATCTAATCCTCTTTTCCTGTAGGTCATGACCTTAAGATTTCTCAACCCTGGGGGTCAGCACCTGATGGCCCCACATAGGGCTGCTCGATATGTAGACGGGGCCAGTCAGATTTTTAAGATTGCAAATTGAAGATTCAATTAATTTATTGGGTTTTAAATAGAGCATAATTGCTATTAAATTGATTTGTGAATACCTCTACACATGAGAGTCTTGAGTCATGAGCCAGAAAACTGTGACACAGCCCCTGCCTTGGCCTTGCCTGGTCAATATTTTTATATTAATATTGGATCGAAAAGCTACATGAAATGTAAAAGGTGTTGCTTGAATTGTCAAACTAGACAAAAAAAGATGGCCCAACTCTGAAGTTTTTCTCCATTCTACAGTGCGTTTTAGTGTCTTTCAGCTCATCGTTTTGGTTTTCTGGCCTGCAACTTAACTGTATTGGTTCAGTCTCATCAGTATTGTTTGTTAGATGCAGCGGTTTTCAGCAAAAAAGGCTCTAAAAAAGCCACTGGACACTACCTGTCCATCACCAAACTGCAAACAGATGAAGTTAGCAACTAGCTGATGAATATAGTGAAGCATTTAACTGCCAAAGTGCAAGATCATTTCCTCAAGAGTTGATGGAGACCAAAACAGAAGTATGAAAAGAGTGGAAGTTAAGCTTACATTGATCAGGTTGTCAGAACCACCGCAACAACAGGCAAATAAAACACTGTCTGCTACTAAATTTGCCGTATGTCACTGTAACTTGTTTCTGCTGCCCCCAAGTGGCCACAAAATCTATTCCTGCAGGCTAAAGTTTCCCATTTGGATTCAATCGGTGCCAAAGCTAGTTCTAACTTTCTAGAGTTCTGTTTTCCATGGTGCTTTTCTTGTTTTCGTTCTTTAATTCTTCTGTCTTTAATGTTCCTTCCAGGTGTGAGAAGGATGTGGATGAATGTGCCTCGTTCCCGTGCATGAACGGAGGCTTCTGTGTCAACTACGTCAACAGTTTTGAGTGCGTGTGCGATATGAATTACTCAGGGATATACTGCCAAATGGACGTCAGTGACTTCTACCTGTACCTCTTCCTGGGCCTGTGGCAGAACCTCTTCCAGCTGGTGTCCTACCTTGTGATACGCCTCGACGATGAGCCAGAAATCGAGTGGGGATTCCATGTCAATGACGATTAGGCCCCTCATTATGATCAAACTGGACTAAACCTGGTCTAGACAGAGGGTCGCTCAGGATTACATATGAACAAATGTAGCAAATTTAGTGTCCAAAAATGATGTATTTATCATTAACCTGCAGTATGTAATACACACATCTGTAACTCGTTTTTGTCACTTCTTGTGGACACGTCCACACAGACATTATGAGCAAATATACAGTATCTACCTACACAGTCTCAGTGGTGAAGGGAAGCTCTCCTCTTTTGTGGCCTCCTGTGATTTAGGTTGATAAAACAGGTATCAACATTCAATTTGTTGTCTGGTGCAACATTAACTGGATCCACTTTGCAAAAACAAAGAGGACCACAGTTTTCTCAGCAACTAAGAAACTATGTTCCAAAATCTGTTCCCTTTAGTCAGATTGCCGTGAGCACTTTTAATGAAGTTACATCCATAGGAATGTTTTTCTGAAAACACAGGGAACAGTTGCAATAAATACAGTATACATTATGTGTGAAAGTGTATTTCATTATTTTAGTGTACTGACATGGTCATTAATAGTAGTTTGTCTGTTATGAACAGATTTGTTTGTGTTGAATATTAGACCGTATTTATTGTAGTATATTAATGCATTTTATCTGAACATTAGAGTTCGTCCTGTGCCTTAAATTTCCACTTTTTATCTGGAGCACTGCTTTCTAATCAGTGCGTTTTATAACTGTTCAGGGACACACTCACATACAGTTATAATCTCCTGGATATTTGTAAAATATCCCTCTATAGCTAGGAAGTGTATTTATAAATGTATATGTACCCAATATAAATTGATGAAGGCTATTCTGCATGCAGTGCATACAGTACCTGATCTGTACGATGAAAACACAAAATAAACCTGGTGAAATGTCTGGAAACTGTCTGCTTTTATTTAAAACTTTCTATACGTATTTCTATCACGCAACAAACAAAAATAAGAATTTGGACACGGATTCCAGTTCGCACAACTTAATTTTCAAAATACAGATTTACATAGCTTCTATGAACTCATCTGGCGCTAAGAGGTAAACTATGACGTAAACAAATGTCAAACAACGCAAACTTAGACTTATAAAATGTGCAAATAAGGTGTACAGATATTTTAACAGAAAATAAGTAACACCTAAACATAGATGTGGACCGTGACAAATTAGATCCATTTCAACAGGCAGTCCATTTAGTAAGGCTCTGTTGGTGCACTGTCGATGTGTAAACTCCAAGTCAAGGTCTAGCTTTTTCTTAAATAACATGCCTTAATAAATATTGATCGTATAAATACAGTAACATACAAGGATTATAATTTAGTATGAACAGTGCACCTGATATAAGACTGACACTCTCCATATGCACTGACAGTGCTGTAAGGCTGTTATAGAGCTGCTAATGAAGCCCTACGCAGAGACTACCCTAATCAGAAGCAGCAAATATCATCAGCAGTACATACGTACAAATGTAAGATCGTCGTCAGCCCTGTTCCTGGAGCTCACGGTCACAGAGCTCTTTGTAGATCCGCTTGCGTATCTTTGGTATGTCCTTCTGTGAAAACTGCAGAGGTTTTCCCAGGGCAAGGCATCTAGAATACTGTAACAGAGAACAAAACAGAGTTATTATGTATGATTAATATTGAAAATATAATAATAATAATAATAATAATAATAATAATGATAATAATAATAAAAAGCATATTGATACCTCCAAGACAAAAACTCCACAGTCATTTTCATTGGTCTGTTGTGGGATTTTCTGTGAAGGACAGCAGGGGGAGACAAGACATCAGCTGAAACTCCAGCAGTTGACATTTTCAGCCCTTTTATAGCCTTTTTACAGATCTGTTTTGTTCCTTTGTGCCACTAGTTATTGTAGTCCATCATTACAGGCTGTAACATCAACAGAGCTTACCTCATCGAATGACACGCCCCAACCATTTTCAAAAGCCGACTGCTTCTTCTCCTTTGCTTCTGTCATCAAGTATTTCAGGATGTTCTATTACAATTAAATGCAGAAGAAGCAGAAGGAAAAACAGTTGTATGAACTTGGGATTACTCGGTGAAAAGCAACTGAAATGTGTATTAAAGTAACAAAAAATTACATGAAATCTGTCATTACCCTTGCAACCTTCTGTAATGCATTTCCTTGGGAGTCGTAAAGGCAGATCTTCTTTTTGACAATGTCAGCTGTCACCAGACACCAGTGAACCTCCAGGTGGATGGGCACCAAAAGCAAACTCTTGGAAAACAAATCCACCTGTGTAAAAACACGGTGTTAAAGCCACTCATTCTGCTTTCTCTTCATTTCTAAAATCAGTCTTGTTTCTTGACAACAACAATCTATATCATATCCATATCACTTCCATCTTAGACCTAACCTGCTTTGTCCATCTCTTAACACCATCATATCCTTTGGTCATGAGCTGCCTATGGAAGAAGCTGTTGAGAAAATGGACCTAAGAGTGGAGTGGAGACAAAATGAGATAAAAATGACATAACTACAGTTAAAAAACTAAAATAATTTAGTGTAAATTCATGTTTTTTGTCTGATAGAAAGTGTAATCTTTTCACGTGTACCTGGAAAAAATTAGTTTGAGGATTACAAAACACAAAAAGTCATGACATGTAAAATGTTTTCTAGCAATCAAATTTAAGAAAATTTGTGGCATTGACCAACTTTACCCCTTTATACAGATTTCTTTGTGTTGTATCTTATTGAAGTATGTGTTCAGATGATACTCAGGTGGACTGCATCTACTTCAAACCTTCAATCCTATTACTTTCTTTTCTTTCTACAAAGCATTTAAGATTACCTTGTGATGGGCATATTCCATTATCAATTCTCCGTACATGTTCATGACCTTAGGCAGAAACAAAACATATATACCAGTTACATTCAGCATAAACATGCTTTTGATGAAATTCTTGGTGCGTTAAATAACAACCTGGTCATTGAGCCAGTTCTGATCTGCCAGTGTAGACAAGTCATCCAGTGTCAGCGTGTGTTTCCTGTAGACCACCTGGAAGGAGGGAACGGGTTTCTGAATGATGGCGGTTCGGTATTTGGTAACTTCTGATTGGATGATGTTTTTCCTGCAAAACATAGGAAAATACAATACAATGGACCCAGGAATATAACCATTACAGATACCACTCTGAATGCTCCATCTATAAACACATTTAAAAACTTACAACTAAAAAAGTACAAAAGTAAAAATAGAGATTCATTTCATTCACAGTGACAGTCAGACTTAGATTTACCTGTCACTGAAATCAGTGTTAAACCTCCTCTTTAGGTGTCTCAACACGTCGCTCTTTTGTAATGGGATGAAGCTTCCATAAATTCGGTAGAAGTCATCAAGAAATTCTAGAGAAACATAAAAACACTGTCATTTCTAACAGCTGTGAACAACAGAAATGTAAACCAAAGAGTATTGGGGAAAAAATAGTAAAAAGTGAGAAAAGATCTACCATTGATGTCCTTTGTCAGCGCTTTGAGGCTGGTATCAGCTTGAGAAGACGCCGTCTTTTTACTGCTGATCCTCTCATCAGTATCTCTGTTTGCAGCCTGATCCTGACCTGGAGGGACAGTAGTCAATTGTCTCGATGGGCTGTCAACTTCAAGCCTTTGAGTTAGCGTCACTGTCCTTGGTTCTTTGAAATGTGTAGTTAATCCACATGCATCACTGTCTGTACTCAACAGGGGTTTGACAGTGTGAGAATGTTTTGAAGGGTCATTAATTTCTCTGAGCTGTACTACAGTTTCTGTTTTTTGAGATGGCACCACAGCCGTTGGCATGATGATGTTACCTGTAGAAACATTTGCGTCCGTAACCAGGTTCAAGGAACTGGAAGCAGTGAATGTTTCTGACGGACTGACTGATTCAGACAGTTTCAGTTGGCAATTCTGCCTTCTCAACATGTCCTCTGAGCCTCCAGTATCACATCCAAGAGGTGACACAACTTTGCTTTTATTTTTTTGTGACTGTGTCTTTAAACTGAGGCAGGAGCTGGAGCTGATCCCACATGTTCGTTTCTTTGCTCTCAATATCCCAAAACGGCATCTCTCTCTCCGCTTCCTCCACATCCAAAGCTGTAATTTACAATACAAGCGTCTCTTGGCTCGTCTGGAGAGATGAGAGACTCCCTTGATTGAAGACATGAATCCAGTTTTTCTCTCAAAGTGTTTTGCTTTGCGGTGGTTCTGTGTTCAGTGCATCTGGGAGAAACTGATTAAAGTGAGCAATGGAGGAATCACATGAGAACATGGAGTTGTGGGTGCAGTGCAACAGTACTGAATCTGAATTTTATTTTGTCTTCTTTATGACAGGGAGATACACACTTCCCAAGCCATGGTCCATTGTCTCTAAGGACTGTTTCAGATAGAACTTTCCCTTGAGAGTCCAGGTCAGCTGCTGCCAGCGGAGCCAGTGCAGACTTTAAGGTGTAGGATGCTGATGTAGTTGCCTCAGCTTCTGGTGGCTTCCTCAGTAGAGTAATGCACGGTCCCAACATCTGCTGCAATGCAGAATGAATTTGTTATTATACTTCCACAGACATGACTATAAATTTTCGTCACACCTTTTAAAAAGGTTACGCACAGTTTGCCCTGTTAACAGATCCATTTGTTCTGAATTATGATTGTTGTACATTGATATGACTGTAGTTGCCTAACACACACACATATATAAAATAGAGTGGTTTAAATCAGCTGCCTTTTTATCAACTGCAACATTAAAATGATGCTTACATATTAACACATCAGTGATAAGAATAAAACAATATGATATAATGTAACACTGACAGGAGCCATACTGCTGCATGGTATGTGCTTTCACTTTAAGCACATTTTGCTGATATCATTTATACATAAATAAGGGTTTGAATGCAGGACTTTTACTTGAAAATGAGCATTTCTTTATTGTTGCATTGCTACTTTTAATAAGTGAATGATCTGAATATTACTTTCACCAATGCAACTAGGTTAAGTCACGTGTGAATGAATGACTTCCCAATTGTCTGAACATGTAAGCATCATCAAAGCTGTAAGACCCAGAGACAATCGATGCAGGCAAATGTCAAAGCTTTGCACAGCAGTTAAAGACTTCAGTATGTGTGAGCATGTGCCTCACACATGTCCCGCGCAGGTAAGTCAACAAACAGTAATATTTGATTTCCTGCAGGATTTCCACGCATGGCTCACAGTTTGGCAGGATTTCTTCTTGACGCGTGTTTCCAAATGAAGACCCTGCTTAAATGAGCTAAATTAGCTAAATTAGCAGATTTACTGACACAACAACAACCACTCTGTCTTACCGTTTCTGCCTCGTAGTCTCATTGAAATTTTGGGATGGACACTCGTCTGATAAACGTCTAACATGTCTACCTCCTGGAGAATTAATGTACTTTCTATTTAAAACAAGATGTTTGACCCTCTCAACCCGCAGCGCGTTTAGCATCACATACACAGTCCATTTAACACTGAGAGTCGCGTCTGAAATGCGTCACTCCGGCGCCGACCAATCAGATTTTAACAGAGACAGCTTTGTAGATTTCAGACAAAAATTTTTTATTTCTCTTCATTTTGTTGGAATAATTTTTACGTTTCCAGAGGATCAACATGGACAGCATTTTGCTTTGTTCCTGACAAGCTGTAAAAAGCAATGTCAGCACAGTAAAATAAAAAAACCATTAACAAACATAAAGAAGTATTCAGTTTATTGTTTCTTTTTCTATTTGAACTGTTGGTCTCTTATCAGTTACCAATACTATTCGGCATCGTCTGACTATGCAGCACTCAAAACTTAATGTGGAAGCATACGACTGCCATTTCATGGTATTTTATTTTGAACTGGCAAATAAGGCCTGATTGATTTATGGAGGTAAAAGTGTTCACTCTCACAGAGCCTATCATTGTCATTTTGCAATATTTGCAAAAGCACACAGCACCAATAATCAGGTTGTGTGGGGACATCTTTAATGAAATCACTGTTAAACGTCCATTTCAGATGTGTCAATACTTCACCTTTTTTTGCAGTGGGCTGAAGGAAGGAATTCTAGAGAGACTCAAGTCATCTTAAATTGCGTGAAAAATAACTCAACTCAACGATAAATACAGAAACAATCAAAGTGAGTATAACATAGATTTTGATTGTCAGTGTTTTATTGCTGACATCTGTTTAAGAAAAAAACTGTCTTTTTGCTTTAATGATCTCATCAGTATATCTGTGTTTGGAGCCTGGTCCTGAACTAGAGCGACACTAGTGTATTGTGCAGATGGCTCAATACAGAGCAAATATGTGGGTGGGAGCAATGAGTGTCCATGTCCCTCAACTATGTCCCCCCTGTTGGCAAATGTCCTCTTTGCTGAAGTGTCATTGAGCAAGTCACTGAATCCCCGCTGGCAGTGGGGCCCTGCAGCTGTAGCTAAATGCTCAGTCTGACCTCTGTGGAGAGGACAGCTGCTTATACAATATGGCTGTTTGAACATGAAGCTCTTTACAATTTATATCATATTTAATTCAAATTCCAGAGGGGCACGGCAATCAAATATAAGTCAAAGATAGTGGAGATATTTCGCGACGTCTCACCGTGAAACAAAGTGAACCATCACTTATTTAATCTGGGGAGCACTCATCCCACACCAGACTTTGTCAGCTTGCGTTTGTTTTGGCAGCAGTCCTAAAACAGAGTACGACCCACATGTGACGCAGGAGTCAGGAGGGATGATCATGGTGTTTAACTTGGCTCTGTTTTCCTGTTTGAAGTACAAGATATATACACCCCGAACTGCATGAGCTCTGCCTCTGCTCCTCAGACTTATCTGCTCCACTGCTCTGATAACTCGGTGCGCATCTCTCACAGAAATGAATCAACTGGGCATCACTGTGGTTCTGGTACTACTGGTGGGGGCATGGGCTCAGATCAATGTGCTGCGACCTAAGTGCGACTCTGCTGAGGCAGAGGAGGTTGCTCTGGTGGCTCAGGATTACCTCAATGCCCAGCACAAACATGGCTACAAGTATGCACTGAACAGGATCGAGGACATCAAGGTCTTAACTAAGGTAAGTCAGCAGTTTGTGCAGTCGCAGGCAAAGACCCCTTTTCTTTTCCTGTTTTTCAACTTTGAGGCAGGAGCATCAGATGCAGTGCATAAGAAAATACTCATCACATTTATTTCCTCTTGGCCAATAGATAACAGGATCACATAATTTGAAAGAACTATGAACTGTGATGTGAATGAAACACATCCTGTAAAATATGGGATTTGGAAAGCTTGGGGAAATATTTTGGACACTCTCCAGAAAGTCAGATATACATACAAAGTAGTGCATTTGGAGGATTCCTCTTTACTTCCCCTAATCATTGAACATCTTGAATTGTACATATTTCTTTCTTTCTTTCTTTTTCTTGTGTTATTTTGTGTCAGCACCAAACGGTTGGTGTGTGATGCCTCTGCAAATCAAACATCTGAACAAACACGGCAGAAAAGATCAAAAATCAACATTTCAACTATGCTCTACTTTTCAGTGCGATTTGAAACTACATATGCAGTTTCATCCAGGCAAATATGGCACCAGATCATTTCACTTTAAGGGATTCTGTCCATGTGGCAATCAATCAACACATTGCAGAATCCTGTCAAATAATTGTCTGATGTAGTTGATTGAAATAAAATACTAAAGCATGTTTCACTTTGCCTGTCCTTAGCCTGATGGAGACAACACATATGTTGTGGAAGTTGACCTGCTGGAGACAGACTGTCATGTGTTGGACCCCACACCTGTTGCCAACTGTACAGTCAGGCCCAAAGTCTTGACGGTGAGACTGCGCACCATTAGTATTCATTCTTGAGTCAAAGGAGTTTAACCAAATGTGAAAGATGATGATAGTTTTAGGATATAAAATGATGAGGCTAGAAAATGTCCAGATTGACTGTTGTGCTATCTGGTCTGATTCTTTCATCTCCAACCAGGCAGTAGAAGGAGACTGTGACGTGGTGCTGAAGAAGGTTGGCGGAGCTCTGAAGGTCACAGCATTCAAGTGTAGAACAGAGGGTAAAACTTTCACTGTCCAAGCCATATGAACATAGACACCTACATACATTCAGAACATGCTACATAAATGTCACCCTCCACACAAAAACCTTCATGTGTCTTTCTTTATGAACTATAGAATCCACAGAGGACCTGTGCTTGGGCTGTCCTACCCTTCTTCCTCTGAATGACACCACAGCACTGGACCTTGTCCATGCCTCTCTGGCAACCTTCAACAACAAGACTGTGAACATGACATACACTGTTTTGGAGGTTGGAAGGATGTCATCACAGGTGGGCCTAAACATAATCTCTTCAGTTCAAACTTTTACCAGATTTAATGCACCTGCATGTTCAAATTTGTATCTGTCAATACATCAACACTTCTCACTCCCTGGTTTCAGATTGTGTCTGGTGGGCCAGTCTATTTAGCAGAATATGTTGTAGCTGAGGCTGAATGCACTGATGACGTCTGCGTGCCCCTGAATGACACCATGGCCGTAAGTACACAAAGCTTCAGTTTAGCTTTCCACAAGAAAAGTTTTTTTTTTTTTTTTTTTAAAGAATGGAGGAATAGTTGATCTCTAAATGATTTTGTATAGCCCTGCTTATGAACTCATCAAAGAAAATGGATAAATGATAAATCTGGTCACAAAAGCTTCCTTGAAAGTAGTTCAAAATTGAGACTGAGGAAAAGGTCTTGTTTTTCTTTTTCCTACCAGACACGTGGTATTTGTTCGGCCAAAGGTTTGAATGCTGATCACACAGTGGACTGCAAGATGTTTTCCACTATGGTAAATTACTATATTTAACTTCTCAGAATAATTTTTGGTGGCCAAAAATAAGTCACAAACTTTACTACACTGCATTTACATAGATGTTTTCTCCTAAGCCTCTGTTGATGCATCCACTTTTTCAGATGCCTGTTGTAGATGCCAACGGCGCTGCAGCTGGAGCGGCCCACGTACATGTAGACAGCCTGTCACACAAGCATGGCCTGAGACACCACAAGCTGACTACTATCCATGACCCTCAGTTGAGCGGCCTTCTGTCTGCAGAATCAGCAGAGTCAGAAGAAGTTGTGCCTGCAGCTGCAGCTCCAGCTGCTGCTGATCCTGCTCCAGCTGCTGCAGATCCTGCTCCAGCTGCTGCAGATCCTGCTCCAGCTGCTGCTGCAGATCCTGCTCCAGCTGCTGCTGCAGATCCTGCTCCAGCTGGTGACGGTGTATTGGCCTTAGATGCCTCAGCCAGTGCTGAGCTCCCTGTTCTTGTGATGAAAAGAGATGTAGCTGCTGTAGTGGCTGGCAACCCTGTGAATGGAACACACTTAGTTCCTCTTGTGCCAGTGTGCCCAGGAAGGGTCAGATTCTTCTAAGTGTTCAGGTCCCACAGACTTTCTATACTTCCATCCTTCAGCTACACTGGTACTAGAGTAATTTGTGACTTCAGTTGATAAAGGAGCATGACCTGTGATAGGTAGATAGATGTAACACCAACACGCTTCCTGCAAACAAGGAATAATCTATGAAATTGTGAAATCCAAGAAGAGCATTGTGCATCGCAAAACAACTCTGTAAAATGGTTGATAAAGATTTGCATTTGATGTTGCTGAATAAATTTGTCAAGTGAAACCTTTTTGTGTTCTTACATTTTGGTCATCATGCATTTTTAAAAAAAAAAAAAATGAATAGAAATCCTTTATTGGAATACTCCACTTCAGTACTTTCAAGAGTAGCAGTCAATGAATGATAGAATTACCCAAGGGCTTTTACATGTTTGATGAGGATACACTGATAACCTCTTTATACAGAACTTTGAATAAACAGGTAAAATGCATTTACTCATTTATGCCATATCTTTGGGTCATTGCAAAATAGTGATGTTTGCCAACTGTGTTGACTCATGCCAATGACACTTCTATAAACCCATTGACATTTCCACTAACAAAAAAAACAAATGTGACTCAGATTTTGTCCTGTATGACACTGTTGACATTTGAAATATTACTTTACTTAAATGCTTTCAGATTCATATACTAATATCCAAAGGCCAAGCAGGTCACAGGTTATATGAATGAATTTATATAAACATCTGGTAGTCATTAATCAAAAATTAAAAATAAAGATTTATATTCAAAATGTTCAGAAGCGGGGGGGGCACTTAATCATAATGATGGTTATGTAATAATTAACCAAACTAAAAATATGTAGTGGAAATACCATGTAGACCTTTCAAAGTCTTAACATTTGAAAAAAAAGTTTTTTAGAACAAGCACAAAAAGATTTTAGGGTTATACTTCAAGGAAACTGTTGATGAATGGGCAACTTCTAGTAAGTGTATTTACATGAATGGGTCAATGCTCAGGAAGAACCAGTTCATGGTAAAGCAAGTTCAAAAAGGGCAATGCATCTTTTGATTCTAAACAGCAGATATAATGCCAACAGGTACAGAGTCAACTGTCAACTTTGAAACTAGTCAAAGAAAAAAAAAAAAAGTTGTCCTTGACTGCAAAAGATAAGGATGTATCTACAACCTCCTGCTTACACCCACTTTGTAAATTTGTTTCCTCACCCACGCTTACCAAAATGCAACCCTCAGAAAAAAGTGGAAAAAAACAAACCCACACACAGGTAATCGGTTTCAATTGTTTATTCACACTGAAGGAAACTCTTTTCCACCTTCTCTCTGAATGGGTTGGTTCAGTCCTGCAAGAGACATGCGTATTAGTCCAAAAAAACTGGCTTCACTTCACTGGTTTTTAAAATCATGTCAATCTACCACTTACTTGTTGGTCAGCTGCAGAGCTCAGCTGTTGAAATGCCTTTCCAGGAACATGAGGTGGAATCCTTTTGCTGGAGCCTAGAGGTGTCATGGGTTTCCGCAAATCTTTGAATGAATCAAAGAATTTAGACTTTAACTGTGCCTCACCGAAAGAAGGGTTCTGTGGCAAAGGCACAAAATGAGAGCCATCCGAAGCAGAGAAAAGCAAGGGCAACCTTTCTGATTCATCACCAGGCCTTGGCATGTAGTTGACATTACCAGCTAAGGGACTCCCCAGCCATTTGGGGTGTTGAGGTTTTTCCTGTGGGGGCCTTAAATTGTGAGGATGGTGTTGTTTACTACCAAGATTTTCTTTTTCATCATGAACCACGTCTCTGAAAAGCAGTGGCGGTTCATTGAAACTGTTGGGCTCCCTACCTGGTGGGCCATGTTGTAGCAGCACAAAAGTCTTTGATTCAGGATGGGTGTTCACAGGCTGCTCATGTCTGGCAGACTTCTTTGAGCCAGTCACAAATGACTCTGGTTGTGTTGAGTTGCTAGGGACTGCAGACTTGTTATAAGTAGGTGCTTGACCATCTTGAAGCATGTAGTAAGGGACCAGAAGACTATCAAGTTCACTTTGGACTTTCGGATGTGCTGGCCCTTTAGATTCAATGGATTTTATGTTAGATGGCTGCACTTCCTTCTTGGATAGTTTGCTTTTATACTGTGGGGGCTGTACATTATATAGCTCATATTGCACCTCTGGATTAACTGGTTCATTACCTGGAGTTTGAGTTCTAGAAGGAAAACTATAGTGAGCTTGTGACCGCCTTTGTGGTATATTTTGCACCTGATGAGTTTGTGGAGGATATGGCCAATTAGGATAGAGTGAATTATGAACAAAATAAGGGTACATTTGTTGTGCAGGATTTGTAGGCTTGCTGGGATTACTTCTAGGTAATGCAGCAGGATTGCCATCTGGTGGCTGGAGATATGGATGCTTTTCATTTCCAGATGGAAAGGACTGAGGTGAAATAGATGCTTGAGGAAGGGGAGGAGAACCAAAGTCAGTGCCAAACCCAGAATATGCCACTGAAGGGAAGAATGGCGGTCCTGTATAGACTGCAGGTGTATCTTTACCCCCAGTTCCAGCAGGAACTATATGATGCAGATGCTGATGAAAAGCAATCTGTGGACAGCAATTTGAAAATCCAGATGGGCAAAACTGAGGGCAGGACACAGGTGGTATATATGAAGAGCCGCGAGGGTCTTGTGGGACTATACCGCCATTACTAGGCTGAGGAATGGCAGAATCTGGGGGCTTTTGACCACTGGCTGGAGCAGTGACCTGTTGTGGTTGCTGCACGTAGGTAGCAGGGGGCAACGTTACAGGTTGGGGGTGCTGGGGCTGCTGTGGGTACCAGTATGGCTTAAAGTGATGAGGCACCTGACTCTCTGGTGGTTTGACAGCAGGAGGCTGCTCACTTTGGGCTGGCTTTTCAGTGGGAGATTTATCACCATTTGTTCCAGCACCTGGTAACTTGAATGGTGGAGGATAGGAAGGCTTATGTACTTGTTCCTTAGGCGTTTCAGTTGCTGGGGGGGTTGGATCAACAGCTGGCTTCTCAGTTGGCACATTTTCAGGCTGTGGCTGAGGGTAGAAAGGGTAGAAAGACTGGTATACTTGGCCCTGAGGGGCTTCAGGTTGTGGAGGCTTTGGAAGGGCAATAGGCTTTTCAACTGGGTGATTTCCATATTCAGGCTGAGGGTAGAAGGGGTGGAAAGTCTGGTATACTTGACCCTGAGGGGGTTCAGGCTGTGGAGGCTTTGGAACAGCTGGTTGATTTCCAGGCTCTGGCTGAGGGTAGAAGGGGTAGAAAGTCTGGTATACTTGACCCTGAGGGGCTTCAGGCTGTGTTGGTTGTGGAGGCTTTGGAACAGCTGGTTGATTTCCAGGCTCTGGCTGAGGGTAGAAGGGGTAGAAAGTCTGGTATACTTGACCCTGAGGGGCTTCAGGCTGTGTTGGTTGTGGAGGCTTTGGAACAGCTGGTTGATTTCCAGGCTCTGGCTGTGTGTAGAAGGGGTAGAAAGCCTGGTATACCTGACCCTGAGGGGCTTCAGGCTGTGGTGGCACTTTGCTCTCTGGAGCTGGAGGTTTGCTAGGTGACAAATTTTCAGGGGCTTTAGGTTTGGATACCTCAGGTTGCAATGGGCTAAGAGTTTGTTGTACTTGGCCCTTTGGAGCTGATGTAGGAGTTTGATGTGTGGGTGGCACAGGTATGCGATGAGGACCTTGAGGCAAAAATAGGTATGGGTAGAATTGCTGGTGTGTTTGTCCCGGAGGCTCCTCAGAAACTGGGGGCTTGGGGTGTACAGGTTGTTGAGGTGATAGTTTTTCAGGATTCAGTGGATAAGAAGGTTGTACTTGGGGAGCTTCAGATGCTGGTGGCCAAGGGTAAAAAGGATTTGGATAAAGGGGTTCGTGTTGTCGGCCTTCCGGATGGCTTGCAGATGGTTGCATTTGTTCCCATGAAGGCTGAGATGGGAAGTTAAATGGATTTGGAGGGAAATGTTCTTGTAATTTACCTGGTGGTGGTGGTGGTGGTGGTGGTTTAGTCACCGGTGGCTCTGTAGAGGGAGGTTCAGGCTTAGGTGGTTCAGGATAAATTGGAAAAGGATAGAAAGGTTGCCATCCCTGGCCCTCAGGTTTGACAATTGGAGGAGCTGTAGCAGGTAAAGGTTTAACTTCAGGCCTGGGTGCAGGAGGGACACTGTCAGGGTCAGGTGGCTTAACATAGAATGGATAAGGGTAAAGAGGTTGTTTCTCTTGGCCATTAGGCTGCTGGGTTGATTGAGGCTGTTGGGGCAGTTCTTTTTCAACAGGCACTTCTCCAGGTTGGGCTGGCCAGGGGAAAGAGGGTACTTGTCCCTCAGGGTTCAATGGCAACTCTGCAGGAGGGACAGTTTGTTGGGATTGTTGTTCATCATTTTTGTTGATTACAGGAGGGTTGGTTGTCTGCTCAATAAGCATAGGTTTAGTGTCTGGATTTTCAGGGTAAGGGTAAAAAAAATTGGGGTGAAAAGGGAAGTACGGTAACTGAGGTTGAGAAATATGCTCTGGCCCCTGATTTGGTTTGCTAGGTACCTCTGGGATCTGAGGAACGCTTGGTACCTGGGGAACAGCAGATTGTGCAGGATATTTTGGAGTAGGTTCAGGACTATGGGCTGAAGCAGAATTATATGATGGGTTGGAGGGATGCACTCCTTTGCTTGGTGTTTCCATGGGCTGTTTTTGACCCTTTGCTGGGCTTGTTGTGGGTTCAGGTTGAGCTGGTGACAGCGATGGACAGGAAATTTTAGTTTCTCCATCTCCAGTCAGTTCCAGGGTGTACATTCCATCCTGGAACACAAATGTCAATGATTACACCAATCATTTTTTTAATAAGAGAAATTTTAGAATTCAAAAAATCTGTACTGTACCTTTTTCTCCAGGCAGGGTGCATAGCGAGCAGAGATGACCACACCTTCAGGATGTACAACTACACTGAACCCACATCTGGGTGAGGCTTTCATCAGTGACTCCCAGTTACCATTCACTGTAAAATTAATACATTACTGTCAGGCACACTTTTAAAAAAAGATGAATTTACAGGAAATTCCTCTCAGGAATCCTTTGCCTCTCAAAACAAATTAGATGCCAATAAATCATGAGCCATTTTTTGACAAATACAACACATCACATCAATGTATAATAGACTAAATAGTTGAGGCCTATTTAGTCTATTATCAACGTCCACAGTCAAAATCTGTTATCAGCTTGCTACACTGAATATATCCTCCCTCCAAACTGTTTCCCCTTCAACTTCTGTAAGGTGAGCACTTCTCACAGGACAGCTTACAACTGCACAAATTCTACAAGGCAAAATTTGGATTCCATCACTTAAGGCTGAGAAAATTAAAGTAAAACTGAAATGATGAATGATTGGTAATTCTGGGATTTTACAGGCATCATGGACTGAATCAATAGCTTACATTCAACAATTATAGTTGGAGCTGGGGCAGTTATGATAGTTCATAAAGCAACCTGATAGTAAATTTGTATCAAGACAGGATAAGTTATTTGTTTTCCAGGACAACGTAATGTAAAGCCAACATAGTTTACTGTATCACAGCATGGGGTATTGCCATATGTTCTCAAGACTCAATGCAGACATTTTGACATGGAAGAGCAGGAAAAGCAGGTGTCACTTAAATAATAATGCAGTAAGCAAGTATGCACAATAACAAAGGTTCTGACAACTAAATTGACATGGACATATGCCATTTGTTACACTTGTGTTTGACTGTTAATGTCAGCAGGACAGTGCTGCAAACATGTTAGGCATTGGGACGAATAAAGGTTTATCTTATCTTAAACAGAAGACATGAAATACTGAGGAAATGGTAAAAACTTACAATTTACTGCAATTTTAGCAACAGAGATGGTCCATTCAGTTTTCACGACCATGCCCTCAGTGTGGCAGGTGACCATTGGAGGGTTAGGCGAAGACTGCCTCATCAAAGGACATGACATCCTCACTGGTAACCCCAACCAGCGCAGTGGGAGAACGTAGCTGTCCTCCTGAAACCAGCAAGAAAAAAATATCACAAATGTGCCAAGTATAGATAGCTCAATTGTGCAGTGTTTTCATAATAAAGTATCCCACCTCAAGAGCAACAAAGCAACCATCATAAGGTGCAACCAAGACCAAATCTCTCCATGTTGACTTGACAGTGTAACCACAGCTTGGTGGCAACTTTGACAGAGGCAGAGGAGACAGGCGACTTCCTGAGCAATTAAATGCAAGAGAAAAGAGGAATCAAAAACATTTAACTGCTCTGCACATACTTCAAGTATTGTGTATAAATGATAGTTGTAAATTAATGACTCCATTAGAGACTAAAACGTTACCTCTGTCCACAAAGAACAGAGATCCCGGGGTAGAAGCAGCATCCTGGACTTGAAGCTTCATGGAGTCTCCTGTACATTCAACCTTAGGTTCCATTTTCAGCAGTCGCTCCACTGCCTCATCGTCTGGCTTCAGCCTTGAAGAGCCATCACCCTGTCCTTTAGGTTGCTTGGGCTGCCCCCAACCTTTTAGAAAAACAAAGATTAATTCAAGTTCAAATAGGTACACTATCATTTAAGTGTTCAAACAATGGTTCATACAGATTCACCTAAGCCTAAAGGTACAATAGTGTTCTCATGATTAACAACTTTTATAGTGTAATTTGTGCAGGTTTGTAATAGAAATTTAAACTTTACATACCCATGTCTGCTTGGTAATCGGTATCAACATCCAGTAGGTCTGTTGTGGCCTTGCTTCCTTTGAGTTTGACACCTTGCTGGGGATTTTGCCCTATTAAGAGTCTTCCATGGTGCAGTTCACTTCCTTTAGTTTGACTGTGTCTAGGCGTCAAGTTCCCTCTCAGTTTATCCAATGCCTTAGGCTTTGTTAATCTTATGCAATGGCAACTAGCAACCAAAAAAAGCCCTAAACAGTATAAAATCTTACTGCCCCCGCTCTGTCTACACGCCATCGGAACAAAGAAAATGCACTGCACAGGCAGATTGCCTCAGCAGTGTGCTGCAAAAGCTGAACTCTTTTCTAAGCATGTAACTTTAAAGACTGTGCACCTGAGGTTTGCTCCTGATTATGACTAATCACCTGAACACAGCAGGTGTTGCCAATCGTGCAAATGAGGGCGGGCATCAAGTTGTGGCCCTGAACACCTCATACTAAGAGACTGACATGAAGCCTCAGATAGTGGCACTCTAATCATGTTGAAGAAATGTGACAAAGACATCAATTTTTTATGGTGAGATTCTCCTTGTTTGATGGGTTTGCCAAGTTTCTTTGGCTTATGGGTTTAAATCTTCAACAAGCAGCAACAGACAGTAGGACCAGTTGTCACAAACTCATGCTGTGCAGTTAAACATTGTTAAAACCTACATGACTTTACTTTAAATTCTAGTGAGCCTCCTGAGTTTCCAGAGATGCCAAACACATGAGTTTTGGAGAACGTGTGTCTAAAATGATGCACATCTACAACATATTCATTGTCCAACAATAAGGAACATGAATTCTAGGGTTTGAATGTTTCACTCAGTGTAAATATTATTTAGCTTCAAGAGTTGGACGAAGGAGATACAGAATTTTTATGAAGGTGTGACACAGGAGAATGACCTTAAAGCTACAGTGGAGAAATAAAAGGGAGACACTGAGAAAAACAATGTAGTAGTAGTTCTCTTTTTATAGGGTTTAATGGGCTAAAAACAGTCCCTTAATGAAAGCCAATAGTTTATTCCTTTGGTCTAATCAAGAAGGTAAGTATCGAAGTTTTGTTATTAGTAAAAGGTTTGTTTCTTCTCATTCATTATAAACTGAAGAGTTAAAGAGAGCTTTGGCTTAATTGTGGTGTGTAACTTTGAAAAAGTGCTCATGTTCACCACAAATTGATTGAATTGTCTGACACTACTGGAGTAGGTAGAGTCCTTTCAAAGTAATTAATTTTTCATCAGTTACAGCCTGAAGCCCATTGAAAATGTGGCTGATTTTCCTAAGGTTTTCTGGAAAGGAATAATTTGGTAGGCTAGTTATTTCTGGGATTCAGTAACAGTCGGGACCACAGGGGCAGAGAACTTAACTACTTCCCCCGACATTTCTCCCATTAGAAACTAATGGAATCTATTAGTTCAAGAATGAATCATCTATACAGTGTATATTTCAAGATCCATGCTGAAATCAGCCTGCATTGATGCTAATGTAGTGCATCAAAATGTTTTAACTGAATGCCTGAATTAAAGCTATAGAATTAAAACTTGAGTCAACGTACAAGTTTGTGCTCACAAGGCAAGAGACAGGACATATTGGCTTTACCTCTGGTTGGAATAACTTTTATTTGATCTGTCTGTAAACAAGATGTCTCATCAATTCATGGCATTTGAAATAGCAGATTTTGTGGCAGAAGGAATTTCCAACCCAAAAAAAAAAAAGACAAAATATTTCAAATGTATTTTTCTGTCGTTTAATTCTGTACATATTCCACAAAGTCTGGAGATAACTGATGCCAAAATATCCCTTAGGAAAGTGCCATTAAAAGTTACTTCTTGCTGGGGCAGCAGTTAAAAATCCAACTCGTAGTAGCAACAGATCAGATCGATTTTTATGGCACAGAATACACAGTTATTCTCAGAAAATTTTCACAAGACAACTTACAAATGTTCTTATTCCAACCAACACCATTTTCAATATGTTTAGTGTACACAGCATCATTTTTTTTCTTTTAAATATACTTCTAAGTACCGTACTATGACAATTTGTGAATACACCTTTGATGACTAAAGCACAAGGCAAAGAATTCCAAGTTGTTGGAGGCCAACATCCTGGGTTTACAGTCAAAATGTATTCATCCTGTAGTAAAATGACATTGCCGTTTCATTGGTTAATGAATATGAAGTTAGCAACAAATCAATTAGTGATGAAAACTTTAAGTAGTGTTGAAGTCTAAGGAAGCAGTTAAATGTTTTACAGTCATCTCAAGTTGTCTTAATGATTTACAGTCAACAGGTGATGCCAACAATCATGAATCAGAATAAGCTGAGGTTAATTCTGATAATCCTCTTGTATTGACAATTGGTCCATCGGGGGAAGGGGGGAAAAAAATATCTTCACAGAACATGAGTGTGTAGTGATTTACAGAAAAATTTACAAATCGCAGTTCTAAGCCAACTGACAAATGACTGAGCTGTTAACAGAGGTGGAATGTCCACTGAGGCTCCTGGATGTGGTGAAGTATCATGACAATATCTTGAGACCTCAGCAATGCTGACCTTACACTACACTCAAACAACAGCCCAACACCACATCATTAACTTTTAAGACCACATTCAGGTACAACAGCAAAAGCATGTGATGGAGGGTAAAAGAAGTTGTGCTTGAGGGTGGCAAATTGATACACACATACAGGACTCTGTCAGAGGAACTTTGTCATTTCTTTAATGGAGGCTTGAAGACTTGAAGATGGAGGCAGATGAGAAGATGGTTTTGGCTGGAATATTACGCGGGGACAGAGAGGATAGGACTGGGATCCGTATGCTAAAGAGGGTATGCATGCAACTTTAAAATGCCCACATGCTGATGAGAAAAAAAAAAAACTGGCATCTTTTAATAATGCTCACAAAGCATAACTATGCAAACTGTCACCACCATTACATGTGTACTTCCCCTGGGAAGATTAGCCAGTTGTTAAGTAAATGTTATACAAGGAGAGTCCAAATTTGTCTTACAATTTTTATTACATTTTGCAATCTTTTTTTGCACTATTTTGGTTAATAAACATTTCAGTGAACATGCCATTACTGTAGTGCCAAAAACATGAGAAGTACAATGTTAAAGTGGGGAAATTTCTTTTTTTGTTGTTTAAAAAAAAGGATTGGGGGGAGTTGAGCAAACAAAAGGCTGTGTATAAAAGTAGACTGGGGAGGAAGTAACATTGTATGCCATCTAATCCTGGAAGTAGTGTCAACACAATGCGGTGAGTGGGAGTGAGCTGCTAAGTTGATGGATGGGTGGAGAGGTTGCTTAATATCCAGACTTCCTCAGGTAGTCAGCCATTGAATGTGCTTTCTTGTTAAGATTTCCACCATGGACCGCCTCCTTTCCCATGACTAAAACCAATACTGGAGCACACAAGGGAAAAAAGAGAAATGAACAAAATTGAAGAGTCTCCCCCCCTACAGGATGAAGGGGGGAACAAAGGTGACACAGTATCTTACCACTCTTCATTGCTATTAAAAGTTTCCAAGACATTTGACTGCTTGCAGGAGAAATCTTAACAGCAATATTTCTTTTCTCTTCTTTTTGTCCCTCAATTTTATCTAAGTGAGCTTGAAAACATTAAAACCCTGAATCCCTCAAGTATTTTGCCATTGAGTAAGCCTTCTTATTCAATCCGCCTCCATGGACCCCTTCTTTGCCCATTACAAGAACCAAAACTGAAAGAGAAGAGATAGAAAAAAGGGACAGTTAAGAAAAAAAAAAAAAAAAAAAAAAAAAAAAAAAGGTAAAGGAAAGGCATTCCAAGTAAGAATTACTGTCACCAGAAGTAGTAGTCAGAGATATTCAACTGTGTGCTGTACAGGGCTACCTGTCTGCAGGGTTTCTTTGGTACCATAGACTGCAACAGGTGATTTTACTACCACAAATTGACACGATGTAGTGTCCATAAATTTCCTCTCCCACAATGTGACACTGATGACTGAGAAATAATTTTAAAAATTCAGTGTCCAAAAATTGCATTTTATTACTCATTAGCTGGCCCACACAGCCCTGATCACCCATAACACATGGCTGAATATCACCACTGCAGCCTTTTTGTTAATGCCACAATTAGAAGCTGCGGGAAGATTGGTGCACTTGATTGGTCAGGACAGCTCCTGCTGACCTCTGCTTTTAACAGCAGACCAGATTTAAAACACTAATGAACCGGTAGAAATTACAAAGAAAATATTTTTGTTTGAGGGTACAGCACTGAAGGCATGGCTATAAAGATACATGCCAGGGACTAATTAAGGTGCGCCCTGTCTTTCATACAGTTATGTGGAAAGACTGTACCATCTCACTGCACCCGTCAGTGCAAATTAAATATATGCAACACTTAATTTGTTCTCTTTTGACTACTCTTCATTAAGTACAAGATGCAAAGCAGGAAGATGACAGGAGGAAATTTCTCAACAGAAAAAGGGAGCAGTGTTGGGAAAATGAAAGAAAAACAGAGTTTGGTTTTGATTGCAATCAGTGTTTCCCACATAAAAATTTGGCAGCACACTCAAGTATCCCCCCCAATACAATCTCAAGTGAGACTTGTACAATGCAATTTTCTCACCAATTATCAAAAGTCTTGTATGTCAGCCTATGAGAAACACTGCAGCAATGTCAGACAATGAGGACCACAAAGGCAAACAGACTGGAGTAGGCAAACCCAGGTTTATATGAGGTTTACAATTAAAGTTATACTATTAACTACATGTATAATATTTTAACTTCAAGTTTGTATCTAAACATTTTGCCTGAGAGCATCAGATGATATTGTGACTCTGGGCCCTGATTAAGAAGTGATTTGTGAGCACTGCTTACATGCAGATCACAAAATTGTGGCAAATGGAGCGGAAATTACTGACGATTAATCGATTAGTCAGACAGAAAATGCATCGCAATAAAGCTGCAACTACCAATTCTGATGATTATTAATTTGCCAGTTTTTTCTCAATTCATCAATTTGCCTGTATAATGTTTTAAAAAAATTGTAAAAAATGCCCTGCATAATTTACTATAGCCCAGGATGACTTGTGCAAATGTCATGTTTTGTCTGTGGACAGACAGTCACAAGCTCAAAATTAGTCAAGTATGACAAACAAAAGAATCAAATCATCATATTTAAGAAGCTGAGACCAGCAAATGTTTGGCTAGAACAGATGATCTTATGTTACAAATTTAATAAAACAGGCCCCTGATTTTTCAGTCTGCACTTCCATAAGTCACAAAATCCATGTATGGTAGTTCTCATAACAGAAAACATTCTGGTCTATCAACGTATGAAGATAGCATTTTAGTCATTTCTACGAAGTGAAGCGTTTTATAACTACACTTTTACCTTTTCCAGCTCTCCCCACAGAGATATTGTATGTTGGTTCTCCTCCTTGGCTCTTTGTCCTGATGTCCATTGTCCAGTCCCCGTCATCCTGGAGGCTGTCTCTGAGGACTGAACACTTCTTTGAGCCCAGAGTGAGACCGCTGGTGTAAAAGGTCTCCCTGTCCTTACCAATAAGGACATCAATTTCTTGAGACTGAAAAACACAAAGCCATATGATTAGCGCAATATCAGTCAGGTCCTCAGACAGGCATAACAAATATGCTTCCAGTTACATGACTGGCATAATTCCTCCATGTATAAAAGGAACAACATTAATTAGTACATAAATTTGTGTCCAAAAGAAAGGACATGATTTCCCCATAAAAAAATCAGAGTGCAGCTTTGTTAAGGTATAAAATTAAAAATAGCCTTTATTATAGTGCCTACATTATAATAGCAATATATAACCATGCTACAGCTAGGATAAAAAAAAAAAAAAAAAAGGCTTTTTAACTTCTGTACCTTAACCAAGTCGTGTGCCTTGACTTTTTTTGGGACTTTCTTGTGGACATTGCCTACCCATCAGGAGCAGCTGCTTTGTGTTACATTACTGTCACAATGTCACAAGAAGTGTTTCCACTGTTTCATTAAAAAAAAAAAAATCCATTCATACTGTGAAATTTTCAACTAGAGATGAAGAGATCTGTCCATTCCAGAAAATTTACAATTGAACCCACAATTACAGTCATTCAGCAAGTGATAATTCCAGCTTCTCCAATGTGAGGATTTGCTGCTTCTCTTTGTCATATGACAGTAAACTGAACATGTTGTGGTTTTGCACTGTTGGTCAGACAAGACATTTTAATGCACAACCTTGAGCTCATTGGAGTTTCATAGTTCACACTGTGCTAACATAATACAGATTGAGAGATTAATCAACAAAATAATAGAGTAATCAATAATGAAAATTGATTATGGTTGCAGCCCTATTCAAAACATATGCCACTTAGCTGGCACAAGCACTGGTTATTAAACATTAAGAGTCCCATTAAGATATGAATAGAGATGAGGTTTGTGATTACAAGTTAGAAATCTATTGATGTTAGCACCACAACAGTCACATCCATCTCTTGCCTGCAGTGAGTGGCGGAAGTAAAGTGACGTCTATGTAGCGGACTGGCTCTCATGTCGTCCCTCTCAATGAATTAAGAAAAACACATTGTCATTCCCATCGAAAATTAGACCTGTATGAATATGCAGCTAGATTGTCCCTGTTTATAATAAGGCAGCTTCGTTAATAGGCTGACCATCAGAGCTAGCATTTCCCCCCCCACAGGTACCCGGCAAAGCAGCGGCTTAACGTTAGCTAATCAAAGCGGCCGTGCACACAAAAGCATGCACGCTTTCTTAAGTCAGACGCCGTCTACTCGCTGGTTTTCAATCAGCGCTAGCTTCATTTAACAGCGTCTCCAAATTCTCTTTCGCGCTCTTCCACTTCGTTTTAATTGCGTTTCACGTCTTAACGGTGCGTGCGAGTCTTATCTGATCCCACACGAGGTCTAATCCCGCAACGTTTCCTCAGCAGGAAGCAGCCGAGACAGGCCACCGTTAAACTAGCTAGCCCTCCGAGCTAGCGCGGTACCGTTAGCTTGCTAGTCATTTAGACCCTGCGAGGTAGCGGTGTTAGCCCCTATTCAGCCTGGCCGGCGTCTGCGTGGGTGATACACAACAACAATGTCAAACTGAAGCACACTTTCTCTCTTCGTTGCCCTTCATTTTTTGGCTTCTTACCGTGATATTGTTGAAGGTACCGCCGGCATGTGCTGCCCAAACATATTTGGCGTCCGTATACCCAACAATGGCGCTATCCTGACAGCTGCCATCGGCCATCAGGTTCTCCACGTAGCTTTGCCAAGACATATTCAAGAAAAATCGATGCTATGTAAAAAATCCCTACAGCTTTAGGATGAGAGGTTGCCCAAAAAAGAGAGCCGGGGAGAAACGCTACGGGTGAATTTAGAGTCTCCAATCAAACCCGCACTTCGACGTTAAGCAACGTCAAGGCTGGGGCAGCAGAGAAAGCCGAGGCGGCGAGGCAGCGGCTGGGTGTAGTCCCGATCAGATCACTCCGCACAATGGAGCTGCCCGGCGCTTTTATGGCAGCAGGCGGCGGAATAAAGAGGGACACACGAGCTGAGCCAGGAGTCAACAGTCTGAGGGAATGCCGGGGTCCACACGGAGGAGAGGGGGGGTTTACTGGTTGAATCCTTCAGTCAGTCATGCTTTCATTCATCGAAGTGTGTTTTTATGTTGTTGGGTTTATGATCAGACCGCAGTTATTGTCAGTGCGTTAGAGGAAAGACATGCTCGCAGGTGCATGTGGATGATGGATTATAAAATGATCTTCCCACCTTCTTAAAATTACTACCTCATTTTTGTTTTATTTTTTAAATTGTAGGACTGTTGGTATAAAGTCCTCACTGACTAATAAGCCAATTTTTTTGTTCTTTAGATTTTCTTTGTTCTAACCCGAACCCTAACCCAAACACTCAATGTCGCTTAAAATTTTACCTGCAGTAACCCCAGTGTTCTGCTCAAAAAAACATACTTAATATTGTCTTATTAGATTAATATTTGACTTTTCCTGTTTGTGTGAGAATTCTGAAGTCTGCCAAAAATTATGCATAAGTTCTGTTTGGGGTCTAATTGACTCAAACACAAATAACATCACCATGTAGTGTTTTGTATGTGAATTACAAACAAAATTAATATATATTTGTTCATTCATAGCCATGTAGCTCATAAATGGTGGTGTAATAACAGTGCTTTACCCTCATTTATGCTCAATTATGTTTCTCAAATGTGCAATCCCAGTTTGTGGCAAAGGATTACCACTTAATACTTTAGGGATCCTGTGTCTTAATAAGGTCAGAAGAAAGGAAATAAGCTTGATTTCACAATCAGTATTATCATTATTCTTACACAAACAGAATTTAGGTCTGCTGGGCCCTCATCCAACGAGGAAGTAAAGTCAATATCAGCAAATGTTAAATACAATGAAAGTTTGTCTTATTCCATATTCCAATGCGTCTTGTGTGACAGTGAATGTTGGAGTGTTAGTGGCTGGCTCAAGAGCAATCTCTGAGCACGCCTTCATCTTGTCGAAACCACTGATCTAACCACTGATTTCCATTCTCTCGCCTACATGCAAAAGCATAGGATCCCTCCAATTACTTAAAAAGGGAAATGGTTGCATCATGTCTTCTATTCAGGTCAGATTAAGTCACAAAAACAAATGGTCATTTTACTATATTCCCTGACCAAACAGATTCTGTCATCAGTGTGGATCTGTCATCGTGCTTAGACTCAGTGAAGTATCCTGCAAGCCGGATCTGATGCACACAAAGTCCCACTGTCATCCTCTTGTTCTCTGAGTAACTGTTTATGACCCTATTGTATAATGCAGTATATTGTATAATTGCATAATAGCGTAAATACAACCAGGATCCAACATATAAGATAAAGGCTCATGAATAGATTTGAACAGATAGTCATTTTTCTGATTTGTCCCACACCAACGCAAAGTTCAAATAGATTTGAACAGATACTATCTATTTGTGAGAAATTGCTCAATAAAATCAGAAGCATTCCTACCAGCTAACCCTTGTTAAAATAATTTAATTGAGAAGTAATTAATCCCCTAACGAGCAAAGTAAGGTCCTGTCTCTTGAGGAAACAATTATTTTGATATCTGGTACAATGTTACAGTGTTCAAATTTTCCCTATGTGTAATGCCTCTGCAAGTACAACAAAAAGCCAATGAAAATAACTGCATTATAAACATGTAAAGCTACTTGTTTCATTGATTCAGCTATATGTCTTACATCCATTTAAAGATTAGAATATAGAGGAGATTTGAAGCACAGGGTAAATAAATCAGAGTCATTGGCAGAATTAGATCAGTGGCATTCAGCTCTAGTCACAGTCAGCCAATAACATGATGAAATTATATGACATGAGTTGATGTATCCACGTGTAAAATGCATGATGTTATTTCTAATACGATACATCATGGTACTTTTTGACCATATTGCTGGGTCAATAATTTTGTGGCTGTCTTTTTCTTCATGTCTATTCTAGAGAACAATGATCATCAGTGATAGACTGGTTCTCTGTTTGAATTTGCATTTCCTCTTAATATGCTGGCACAGAACAATGGCATTAAGGGATATAAACCAGCTTAGATGGAGGAGAGTTCAAGGTTCATCCAAAATAACCAAAAAAGGAAAAACAAGCATGATACCCTTCAGAAGTGAAAAATTCGCGTCTTGGCCACCAGGGGCAGTGTTCTCTATGGTTTGTGAATACTCATGACTGTTTCTCTGCTGCAGAGCTTTGAAAAACATGTCTTAAGAACAGGTATTTAACCCTTTGATGATTTTTTGAGATCTTTTGAAAATGCCTCTTTAAAATGAAAACACAAAGGTTGATTGATTTGATATAGCATTTAAAATTGTATGCACATCTACTCATATACTTGCTAATTATTGCCACATTGTAAGTAGGCCTAAGTATTATTTTTAATCCATTTTGTCTGTATTTAAAAAAAAATTCATACAGAGTTCCGTTTTTCACCTCACCAAATGCTGCAGATGTAATGCAGTGCTATGACTTACCCATGCATGATACATACTGTTCCTCCAGCCACAGCTTGGTAAATCAACTTCTAGTCAATTCACTCAGAACGCGTTACACCCTATGACATGCTGAAATATTTTTATTCAACTTATATAATAGTGTGGTGAGCACAGAAAAAGCTGTTCAAACTAAATTAATGAAAAACTCCAATTTAAATGATTAAAAAGGTTATGGTAACCTGTGTGAAAGGTCAGTGTGTATGTAGACAAACTGAACTATGCTTTATTGTGGATAACAGCTTTGCATCAACAATCTTAAATGTCTGAAAAAAATCTCTGAAAGAATAGAGAACTATGATTCAATTTCCTTGCACTATGCATTTTTAACCCTCTTCAATATTACAATGAACAATAGCCATGGCTTAAAAGGTGCATATCAGAATGTATTATTCGTATTATATAACACTTCAGTAGTGATATTGCTATGATCCATTTCATGACTCTATAAAATTGCAGGTGGAGTGCACACAAGGAATTTTTTAACAAAGGACCCTCACAAAACAAGACCTATAGGGGCCTGTGATATTTTTTTATGAGGCTGTTGTACAACCACTCCTAGAAATGTTCCTGCAGGAATACTCTGGTAATATCGGCTGGTACAGTATATACTGTAGTAACACTGCAGCATATACAGATACCCAATGAGAGGGAGGGAGGGAGAGAAAGAGAGAGTTGATGCCTTCAAGTACCCTCCAATAAATCTGATGTTTAGAATTAAAATGAATAACTTGATAATACATAGGTTAGAGAATCAAGAGAAAAATCAAGTTAAATGTTTCCTGCAAAGTTGTATTCTGAAAATTGTGTTTTAGAATTAAAGCAACCTGAGGCTTTGAGCTGTAGTGCAAAGAAAAGGTGCAGTTGTCAAACAATAAGGGAAAATTCTCAGTGACATCAATTATTCACACAGGCTGTGCATACTTGATAATAATGTATTCCATGACTATGTCCATCACTTTTTGCCTTGACTGGCATAAGTTTTGTGCTTGTAATGGTGCTTCCTGTAAATTGGATCTAGAATATGACCAGTTATGGAAAAAATGAATAGACTTCATTAGAGACTTAAGGTGAGTTCTGCTCTGTTACCTGATCTTATGGCTCTGTCTTGAAGAGGGTGGCTGAATTTAAAAAAAAAAAGTTTTAGGATCCTTATTATGTAAATTTCCAGCTTCTTCGGTGCACATTCCTAAATAAATTATTTTAATCAAATCACAACACAGCAAATCTGGGATCAGGTAGAGTGGAGAGGAACAGGGAGGTAATAGAGGCTCAGCAGTTTGGGCTGCATCAAGCAATTATATCCACTATCTATACATATATGTGTTGATTATGTTTTCTGATTAACAGATTTAGATATCAGATTATAGTCAGATTATAGTCAGATAATTCCTGTCACAATTTCCCAGATCCCAAGCTGCTGTCTTCAGTTTGCTTATTTTGTCTGACCTACAGTAAGAAATAAAAATCACATTGGAGAAGCTGGAACCAGAGAATCTAAAAATGACTTCAGTGATTGAACAGTTATCAAAATTGTTGGTGATTGTTTTTTGTTGACTACTGAATATATTAGCTTTTTGTGTCAGCACTGCAGCAGCTCTATTTTTGCCAAAGAGCCTCACTAAAATATCAATATGTGAATAAAGACTACATAGAGAATGATTGTAAAGAAAACTTGTATACTTGTGACATCAAAGAACCGAGGGCCACTGTCTCAGAAAATGTTCGCAATTTTATTGCGATTCCCTGTCTCAGTTTTGATTCTTCCGAGGGTGTCCTGAAGGCAGCATGAGGGGGGGATTCTCAAATGCCTCGTACGTAAACGTCCGTGCGCAAACTGCCTACCCACGATGCAGCGCGGCTGCACACAACATAGCCATCTTGTCAAGAGTGACTGAGTGAGGGAGGCAACTGTGGGCGCTGTTTAGATTCTCATTTTGTTTTAAAGCCTGAAATTTAAGAGCCCTTTTTTCTCGCTCGACCAAACAGCGAGTGTCGCCACCGAATGACCTTACTGTGGTGACGTGTGCCGCTACAAAGGACCGTTTACGGGAAGATGTCTCACATACTTGTTCCGACGTAGGGGGAGTGTGCAGCAGCCAGTTGACTTGCTAGCTAGCAGAGTGAGTGGAGGGCTGCGGGCCCTCCTCAGCCTGAAGTAGCTCCTGCAGCCGGGCAACACACTCTGCGACAACGGCCCCGTGACCACCGCACCACCGGGACGTTAGCAGGCCGGTCCGGACTGAACCGAAGGAGCTGGATCGACCGTGGTATAGGCTGCTCGTATCTCTGATTGAAGCCGCATTGCTGGACAGGACGAGACCAAGTGTGTCGTTGCGTTATGAGCTCATGAAACGCAACAGGAGACCGAGAGAAGAAGAGGGATGGCGTAGATTCATCTCGACCACACAAAGCTAGGCTAAGAAAAATAGACGCAAGTGCGCTGTTTAATATGATCTGAGCTTTGAGAAGCTGCGACCTGCTCGTCCCTTTCTGACCGAGGATCAACATAGCCATACGGGACTTGGAATCAGGCTGTCAATATGTCGAAAATGCCGGCCAAGAAAAAGAGCTGTTTTCAGATCACAAGTGTGACTCAGGCCCAGGTGGCGGCTATAGGTGCCACCGACGACACGGAGAGTCTGGACGACCCGGACGAGTCCCGGACTGAAGATGTGTCCTCGGAAATCTACGACATGTCACGGGCCGAGTACGAGCCTGCGTGCGACAGAAGTTCATCTGAAGAAGCCCTGAATAATGTCGGAGAGCCGGAGGCGATCAGTGTTATGGCACCATCACACATACCTCAACCCGGTCAGCTGTCAAGCAGTGCCATGGGGGAGTTTCGAAAAGTTGGAGTGTCTGCCTCAAGTCAAGGTGGTCAGCAGCCATCTGGGATTGGTGTTACACCTGGTTTACCCCTCCTCACCCAGCCTGGGCCGATGCAGCAGTCTGCTCCAGCAGCCAGTGCCGGACCAGCCGGTGTGTCAGTGAACACATCCCAACCTGCTGCAGTGACCAGCTCCGCTCCTCCTCCTGCCACCTCCACGGTCAGTTGCACTTCACGCTTCAGGGTCATTAAACTCGATCATGGTACTGGAGAACCCTTCCGAAGAGGCAGGTGGACGTGTACAGAGTTTTATGAGAAGGACTCTGAGGGCTCTGCTGTTAGTAGGACTGTAGATAGCATAAGGCATGCCAGTGCAACACTGGACCCTGCTGCAGATAGAGACAGTGGGCTCGGGCACACGGGAGGATCTGTGGTTGCTCCGGTGTCACATTCGGGTCAAGGCTTGGGATCGGTGGCGGATGCTTCTCTCTCATCATCCCGCATGCATTCAGTGGATACACTACCACAGCAGCAGCAGCAGATCCACCATCAGAATTATGGCGCCCGGACGCAGGGCGTTAGTGGGTCGCCGGCACAGAGTGCTTTCTCCAGCAGCAAGCCTACAGCTGTCCCAGCCCAGCCAACAGTGGGAGGTCTGCAACCTTCTGCTCCCCAGAGCACACTGCCTGTCGGACAAAACGGCCTGCCTCAATCTGGTGTCCACATACAGAAGTCCCCCATCATGCCTCCCTCAGCCCAGCCCATTGCATACCCTCCCCAGCATCAGCAACAGCAGCTTCCTATGGGCCACCACCTGACCAGTCAGTCGGAGTACTATCTGCAGCAACAGCCCGCTTCCATGCAGCCGGGGCTTGCCACCGGCCAGTCCCTCGCAGCGTCGAGCCTCTCTGCAGGGCCTCAGCCCATGGGACAAGGACCTGCTTCAGTCTTGGCGCCAGCCTCTGGAGGGGCGTCTGTGCCAAGTCAGGTTGGAGATGTTGCAGGAGGTGGTTCTGTACCTACTGGACAGCCAGGCCCGGGCCTCTTGCAGCAGCAGACCGGAGCAATGGGAGGTGTTGGAGGCTCTGTACTGACTGGTGGACCTGCTTTGCAGCAGCAGACTGTGGGTCCGTACGTGGCCACTGTAGAGCCTCAACCCCATGGCCTCCACCCTGCATCCTCCGGTGTACAAAATGTGCCTGCCATCGCAGTGAGCTCCAGTGTGCCAGCCACTGTGCCCACTGCTGTGCCCAGTGCCTCCAGTGCAGCCATGCCAAATGCGACAACCTCCAGTTTGCCTCCAGGTCAGATACCCCACAGCAAGACTCCAGTGGCTTTGGGCATGCAGGGCCTCCCAGCAACTGGGTTTGGACATGTGGAGGCCGGTGGTGGAGGGAAGTCAGAGGGCCTCATCAACGCACAGTCTCCTGTTGTCTCTGGGAAGGAACCGGTGAAGCCCCTCATGCCTGAGAGCCTGCAGCTCGCCACTCCCACCGTCAACAGCCTGTTTGGAATCCACATACCTGTCGACGGGGATGTGGACAGGTAATGTTTCTAAATGTTAATGTTAAGTGTAAGAAAATTCTCATCCCTGTTGAGCATCATCACAATACCTTTGCAACGTTATTCACACATTTCAACACACAGACAGTGTAAGGCCCAACTGCTCCTATTTCACTGTTGTGGAGAAGCTTGTTATAGCAGACAATTTTCTGTGATCAAAAGAAGCTTGAAAGCAAAGCAAAGGCAATGCATGTTTTAGTGTTGGTCATTCAATTTGTCAGATGAACAACCAGGGTTTTCTCCTGTTTTCTTCCTCCTTAGTGTCAGGGGGAGGGCGTGGGGAGGGAAGAGAGAAGTGGCACACAGGAAGGAAATTTAGTGTTTGTTGTTTCTCATTAGGGTCTAAAGAAGTCAGCACAGGCAACAACTTGTTAAACACACACGTGACTCCTGTAACACTGCAGTTCCTTGTATGTATGTGTGTGGAAGCGTTTTGCTGCAGGTCTAGTGTCTCCAGCCTGCTTTCCTCCCACTGAAGCTATCACCCTCCAGGACAGTGTCTGAGGTCGTCAAAGACGTGTTGTTAGTTGCTACTGTGCGTAGTTAGCACAGCTTTCTATTAGCCCCGAGCTACTCCTGACCACTTGGTAAACTTGCTGCATGCCTGACCTTTTAATATGTTAGTTCCTGCTCCGGAAAAGACTTTCTAATACAAACAAAGTGAAGAGTGTTTGATTTGTGTTGCCACATTTATGATATCATGGTTTCCACTCTCAGCCCCATCAGGCTCCCCTCAGGAATGTGTTTACAGAGGATTTTGGAGTATTGGCAGAAATAACTGTTTTAGCTTTGTACTGCAGATATTATGTGGCTGAATGAGCCTTTATATTACACAGACTCTGTGCAACACTTTAAAAAGTGTGGTGATTCTCATGCAAGTTGTGGACTTATAGGGAGCATCTTTCTTCCTCTGGTTTCTAAGTGGATGATTTATGAACGTTTATTTCCGTTGGATTTCAGAAATAGTGATATCCTTCAAAAGTGTATGTCATACTGAATATCATAGAAGAAGTTTAAATTATTATTTATTAGATTCTTTAAGGATATTGACATTTTTTTTATATTATAATTATTATAGGCCTTGGCATTTGCTTCCTTTCCAACAGTAATCTTTCTCTCTGTTCTTGAGTTTAAGCGCTTCGTTTCACTTGTAGTAGATGGCACACATGAGCGGAAATGATACAGTGCCTGAAATCTCTCAGTGGTTTCCATTTACAGTGTTGCAGATATACCAGAATGTAGACCAGACAGGCTATGCAGACTGCAGAACACTGGCACTACTTTCTTCCTCATGTGTGGGTGGACAACCTTGTAAACAGTGTTTTGAGTATGTTGTGCACTTTAGTGAAGATTACACTTATTAGATTCTGATGTCAACTTTCTTTTCTTTCTTTTTTGTGCCATCAAGCAACAAAACCTCAATTGTTAAGTGGCTTTGTACACACCTAGTATGGTGTTTGAGTCGTTTGTGGACCAAGGGGTGATATCTGAAAAAACTTGGCTAGTGTCAAGACACTGAAGACTAGGGGTTTTCAAAGTCTGGCACTTTGTTGTGTAAGTGTCTCCGGTCAGCCCTGTTTTTTTTAGCCTGTATTTGTTGGCAAATTGGCACTATTAAAAGTATGCTGAATTAGCTATTAGCAGTTCTCGTTTGTAGCATACCTATGGATGTACAGACAGTTATCACTGGAATACTTTGACACTGAAGAAAACTTTTTTCTGTTCTGGATCTATGAAGACCTCTGTTTTTCTCTGATTTCTTAGTGGATTTATGTTATTCTGTGTGTTCAGATTTGAGTTATGGCTTTGAGGTGACGCAAATTGTGGCAATCTTAATTGCCTCCATGAGCTGCGTGTCACAGCCACCGCTGTAGCTCCAAGTGTTGATCGTGTCGATAAGCGGGTCAAATCAACGGGACAAGCACGATAACTAAAATCCTGTTGTTTTTAGGACACTGCCTTACACCTGTCCCTTCGCCTCACACAGCTGGACTCGACTCGACTCAATTTTTGTACCAGGTGCTTTTATTGATTTCATTTTCCACTGCAGATAGTACACCCTCAATGTAGGTGGGATTCCTAGCTGATTTGTAGCGACACCGATTGAGTCTGCCAAGACATCATCTTCAACGCAACACAAACACAGGAACAATGGAGAATATGGAAGGGATGGCTGATTGTCACTGCAAGGAGACTGACTTCGTTTCAGAGAAGGCTGAAGGCAGAAAGACTCCTGGAAAAAAAACAGCAGAGTTTGGGAAATCCTACATCAGACGTGCAGACGATGAGACGACTCTCTGTAAGTGATGTTTCTCTGCCCAATCAGTGGCCTGCAGTGTTTTAACTCCATTTTTTCTTATTGGCTCAGCTCACTCGGAACCTCGACCAAGGTGATGCCAAAAAAGCACCAGGCACATCTCTTTTGACAATGGAAAACCAAAAATGAGCGAGTAGAGTCAATCGGTACCATACAGTGGAAATGAGGCACATGTGAGAGGGCCCAGCTCCCAGGCTGATAAGAGCAGGGGTCTCTTACGAAAGCCAAGTACTATCAGACATTGAGCAGTAGTCTTTCCACTGTGCCCCTATTCTGCCGATAAGAGACCTGACAGTGGGGTGTGTCAACCAACTGCTTGTTGTCACGTCACAGCGCTTTTCTTTTGCAATACGACATGGGCTGAATTACATTCTGCATATTCTGTTCAGGCCCTTTGGACGTGGACACATCCCAATGTGTCAGAGGCGTGCACACTCCCCCTGTAAGAACTGAGGGCATGTTGAACGTGTCACTCAGAGCCTCAGATGAATGGTGTTTTCAGCTACTGCTGCTTCATAGTTGTTACCACTGTTGCAGCATCAGTGCAGTCGGCGCTTTGTACCTACCACCCCACTGAGTGACTGACAGAAAAGGCATGACAGTTGTTCATGTGCAGATGAAGTGCTGAATGACATTCCTCTGCAGCAGCAACTGCAGTTTGCTCAGGAAGCTGCATAGTGAAACTTGTGCCGCACTTCAGCAGGCATTTTAACTATGCTCGATACACCCCCACCCTTCCCTCCCTCTGTTTTTTGGTTTCTTGCTTAATTTCTACATTTCCACTGCACTGTTTATTTTGCCTCTCGCTACCCCACACACCACACAACAAAAACACTTCCATTTTCTTCTCAAACTGACTGCTCCTGCAGCTAATATCTATAATCTGTACAACTCAGAAAGATATTATATGTGCATGCTGCCACACATGTGCACAGTTTTGACTGCACCTAACAGAAGGCTGCAGACCTTTCCACAGCCTTGCACAACCTGGAAAACCTCTTTTGGCCATTTGGTAACATTTGTCCCCATCTTCCTCCACCCTGTAGTTTTTCCTGCAAGTAATTACACTGAAACAGTGGAGATATAGACTAAAGATTGAAGCTGTTGTTCTCATACTCAGAATATGATTCGCTCAGCTTAATGTTTCCCAGCTGGCTTCAGCAACTGGAGGCGTAAAATAACATTGGTTGATTGTCATAATGTCTTTGCACTCACAGAGGAGTTGCTTCTATTTCGCGGAATCATTTGCATAAATGTATGGCATCTGTAGTCTCTGCGCAATTGAACTCATGCTGGGGAGGTATGGTTTATTGTTCCCCCATAATGGGAGCTTATGTAAAATTAGACTCCTTAGGAGGTAGGGGAGGGGAGGAGAGTCCTGGCCTGAGATGTAGTGAATCGAGAGACTGTGTCTGTGTGTGTGTGGACGAGGGGTGTGTCTTTTAAAAGGGGATGGGTTGACTCAGTGTGTGCACACAAGTATCCATGTTGGGGGTGGGGACCACTCGCTGAGGAATTGAGCCATTACTTTTGGACAAATTCGCCATAGACATTAACACAGCTTATTCATTTTTAGTCATGGTGGATGTGTGGGTGTATGTGTGAGAGAGTGACACAGAGAGACACAGAGAGACAACATGTCCCACGGGGTCTTTCCCTCCCCTCTGTGACCTCTGGTTTACTGCTGTATCCTGTTTTCAGTCAGAGTCCCTCACACTGCCCTCCACCTTCTTTTCATTTAATATTCCTCAGCTCTCTCCCAGCTTCCGCACTGGGGCTCTCTGGTCATATCATATGACATTTGGTGGGCACCAGAATGCCTCACACAAGTACAAGTACATTTATTTTTATTTTTTTTACGTCTTTGGCCTCAGTAGTAATCAGACATCTCAACCTGGCTGCCACCATTCATGCTGCAATACTTTACTTTTTGAGCATCACCACGTCTAGTATCTGTGAAGGAGAACTACAGTTACCTGTAACCATACACTCAGTTATAAACATAGTGCAAGATAACAGCTCTGCAATAAATCCTCCTTATGTTTCAGGATGTAATTTTTGGTTTTTGTGGTGTTTCTAATACCTCTCAGTATATTACAGTGTAATTCCAAAGAACTGCAAACTACAGCCTCCAAAATGACAAAAAGTTACAGTTGCAACATTATAATCTTGGTAAAAATATGATGTATTGCAGGGCTGTTGTATTAGACTGCATTAGTTTTAGCTAGATGTATAAATTGGCAACTGAGTGTATTTAACAATAGTGTATTAATTAATTGTCTTCCACTCCTTCTTCCTTTAACCACAGACTATATATATGATGTGTGTGCTTGTGTGTACTCTAGTCAAGTTATCAATCTTCGGTGTCCCTGGCCTCCTCTCAGCCTTCGAGCTCCTCTCAAAAAGAAAGATGCATTGTTCTGGCTGGACTCGTCTGTATGTCTGCAGGCTTTGCTTCAGTCATCACCTCCACCCCAGGTATGGAGGCTCTCCATTGTTCTGACAAGCAGAGGAACGTCACCACCACAGACCAAGGTTTTAATGGCTTGTTTAACTGGGGATGTGTTGTACTGTGCTGTAGATAAGCTTAGCTGAGAATATGCTTGTTATCTTGTTTTTGGAAAGGGCTACTCAAGTGACTTGAAGCAGTACCAACACTTACTTTTCAGCTGTTTTCTACCTCTGACTTTTCATCAGCTTGGCAGAAACTAATAATTACTTTTGTTAATTTATTATTACTTTTTTTAATTTAAAAAAATCTTTGATAAAAATAATTACACATTTGCGTCTTCAAATTCCTTCTGTGATTGACTGAAATAAATTGGAGGCTGGTACTGTGTTTTCATTCAATCATCTGCTTCAAAATTGAGGTCCTTGGATATATCTGGAGACCAATAATGTTTTGGAAAAAGTATTATCAGTAACTAAACTCGTAAACTCACAGTTCCTTAAGCACATTCCTCCTTTTTCCTTGCAACTCAAGAAAGATGAGTCAAATCAATGAAATAAAGTTAACAGATGAAAAAACAACTGACTGCAATTTTTAGTATGTGGTGAGATTGGGTTTTTCTCTAGAACGTGTAGCTGTTGTACAGCTGTAATGTTTGAATCAGTGTTGCAAGTATATAACGTTTTACACATATAAAGTAAAACTCCTTTAAACAGACTTTGATGTGTAAAATTGGTGGAGTTCCCCTTTAACGTATTATAGCAATGGTAGAATTAGCAAATAAACTTAACGTTTCACTTTCATTTTCTCTCTCACTTGCTGTCCTGCTCGCCCAGTTCCTCTCATTATCTCCCTTCTTTGTAAGTTTTGGGGAAGTTGGCTGCATAACTGTTGTTCACTTTTCAGTTTAAAAAAAAAAAAAAAATCCCTGATCTTGATAATGTGATACTACAAACAGTGCTGCCTTGTACATAAGAAAGAGGCTTGTGTTTGACCAGTTTCCACCCCAGTGGTTCTTGGAAGTACCTTGTAAGTACCAAGGAAGAAGGGTCTTTTTTGAGAATCGTCGCCAATGATCAAGAAGTTGAAGTAGGTTCCTGCGGTCATCAAGAGGATAAGTTCCTTAGTGTGCAGACACTAACCTATGCTAGTTGGGTGATGGCATCCAAGCTCCCCATCTCCTCCGGTGGCCATTCTGTAATCGTACAGTGGCTCCGGGTCCTCCCTGTACTCCATCTCCCTCGTCTACAACCCAAAACCCGCTGAAAGAAACTCCCATAGGGCAGCTGAAATCTAAATAGTTTTGACCTACTTCTGCTCTGTGGCAGATGGATGGATGGTGCCGAGAACCTGAAGCCTCATGAGCACCAGCAGTGAGAGCTTTCAACACCCTCTTTTTAACCTCTCCCTTTTCACCCCCAGACCCCCAATTACTTTACCAGTCCAGCGACTAGTGCCACTGCTACTTTGCCCCGACATACTAAAGCCACACTAAAGCAACCACTTTCAGAGAAGAATGGGAGGGTTTGCTCTGGAAATGGTTTTGCTAGCACACTACTAACTACTCCACTGGCAATGGAAATGTAGGAGAAAACATAAGCAGGTCACATGGTACCTCTGTCGCTTGCATAGCCCCAACCTGTAGTTAAGATTTAAGTGTCAGCTTTGGTGGGAACTCCGGTAGAGCCAGCTCTCGACGCCCCTGCACCTCAGCGCATAAATCTATTTTAACACTTTTTTTTCCTGTGCTCTTTGCTCTCTCGCATTTTCTCTTCTTGCACTTTTACTCGCACTTCCTTCCTCATCACTTAAGGCTCCTGTGGGTCTTCTCATGCTCAATGAGTTAGCAAGGCTATTAAGAGGTTCAACACCGTGAAAGTGAACCTTTGACGCAGCCACTGTTTTGCAGTGCAGGCACACGCTGAAGGAAAAAAAAAAACCCATGTCATGCTCCAGTTACAGGTGTGACATCAACCAGCAAGAATGCTTCAAAAGGTTACTTCCGCCTGCTGCTGGGTCATACGTTTGCTTTGGGGCAGTATCGGGCAATGCCTGAGCATGTGCAACCGTCCTGATTGTGCCAGGTTATGTCATGTGCTTTTAGAGAGTGGTGTAGAAAAAGGAGTATGGGATTTTGCTTGTGTGTGAACATATCTGGTGGGCTACTTTCTCCTCTTTCTGTCCTCCTGGAACTCCACACTCTGGATTTATGAGGAAGACAGCACTTTCACCACAGCTGAACAGATTGACTAGTTGGTTTACAAAGAGGGGCTTTCATAAATGGATATTGACATGTTAGATTTTAGAGTTACAAAGAGAGCCATTGAGAGCCGAGTGTTTGCTTCTTGAAAACAGGGAGTGATGACTCCCCCAGTTCTTACCTCATTCATGAACAGGTTGCTGGACTCCGAAGTCATTTGACCTCGATGATTTCAGCCAGTAGCTGGCTCGTACACAGCTCTGAGTTTTAGCAGCGAAAAAAAAAAGCGATGTTTTCTGTGGAGGTGTGTGCCTGCCACGCGTGTGTGCATGTGGAGGTTTTTCTTGCGCCATAGCCCGCAAAGTAAAATTAAGCAGAGGCATAGGAGGAGGTTTGTGAGAGTGTTTAGTCATGAGGTAATGTGACAAAGGGAGTTTGTGCCAGTGATTTCTAGGAAAGAGCCTTGGCTGCTATAATATTCACACACATGCTGTAAATCAACTCCTCATTCCGTTCTGTGTGTGTATGTGTGTGTGTGTGTGTGTGTGTGTGTGTGTGTGTGTGTGTGTTTGTTTGTGTTTGACATAAGCTACTTTCGGGGACCAATTTTATACTGAAGGCCAGGAAATTAGGGACAACTTGTCCAATTGGGAATAAAAGCCATTTCCCCAATTGGGAAAGAGTTGATTTTTGGGTCAGTGGTTATGGTTAGAGTTAGTCTACAGAAAATGAATGTAAGTTTATGTAATGTCCCCAAAAGTGACCTAAGTAAATATGTGTGTGTGTGTGTGTGTGTGTCTGCCTGTGTTGGTTTGCCTGTGTTGGTTTGTGTGTGTGTGTATTTGTGTGTGTGTGTGTGTGTGTGTGTGTGTGTGTGTGTGTGCATATGCTCCTGTCAGTGTGCATTTAGATTTGTGTTAATGTGGGAGAGAAGCCGTTAGTTCTGAAAGGCACGAGCCTCGAGGTGCGTGGTGCGTGCGTGCGTGCGTGCGTGCGTGCGTGCGTGCGTGCATAGGGGTCAGTGTGGGGATTTCCTTTCCCCTTCCCGAATATATATCCCTTGGCATAGAACACAGTGTACTCGTAGCTCACCAGGAACATAGCAGGTAATGTTAAACTCCATAACATGACAGTGATTGCACAAAAAAAATTCAACACATTTAACCTTTAACCCTGCGAATGAGGCCGTAATTTTTCAACATGGCTAACAACTGAGAAGAATCCCAGTTTCTAGCTTAAAGCCAGAAGTTATGACAGATTTTTTCCAACTTTTTTTCAGACTTTGTGTTTAGCTGTGCAGAAAACAACCTGAGCATGAGAGATGGCCAAATACTGTTAGGTAAATGGCCTTAGGGAGGCTCTTAAAGTTTATGAAGCTGTCCCCACCTTTGAGCATACCATTCCTGTGTTGAGGTCAGGACTGCCTTTCCCCAGCCCCTTCGCTACTGTGATTGAAAGTCCCATATGTTTTAATGAAAGAGCCTTTTCTCTTCTTCACCAAGTTAAGTGCACAATAAGAGTTTTCTGAGGGGGGAATAAAGTTGTGTAAATCCTTGCTCACCCTACATGACTTTCAAGGTGTCGCTGTACTGTTCATATGACACAACTTTCTCTCACATAATTGGGAATCACATTACAAGATCTTTCATCAGGAGGAAACCCCAACGAGTCTGTTTAGTCTCCAAACTACGTTTTGTCATAAAAACACACACGAGAAGTGACGCGGTACCATGGATTTTTTTTTCCTTTCCAAAGGGATATCTGCAAGAAACAAGCAGTCCAAGTTGTTTATGCGCTGAGTTGCCACCATGTTGCAGGTGTTGCTGTCGTGTTGTATGTGGTTTCTGGCTGCTGCCCTGGTGCTCTTTCGTCTTTCCTTCTCGACTCGTCCCCTCACCCAGCCGGTGTCTGCTGTCATTGGCTGTAGCCCGTTGCATGACTCCCTGACACGGCCAGATATTTAGTCAGTTGGGCATCAACGAGCTCTCGGATTTCGTCTTTGAACAGTTCACACTTGGCGATTGAGCGCCGATTTGCCTCTGATCTGGGGGCTTTTGTTGGCAATCTCCTAAAACTCAGGGGTACAGCCCTGTAGTGTGAAGTTGGCATGAGGAAACATTTCTAGGAATCAAACTTTAGTCTGTTTTCACTGTTTGAACTCTTCATATCTCTGTCTCCTCTCTCTTTCCCTGAATGTGGTCGACACAGGAACCCCTCCAAGGCTTTCTACCAGGCCTTCCAGTCCGGCAGCAGATTAAGGGACTCAAAGGCCCACAGTGATAGGTACAGTACTATACTGGATTGGACTGGACAGGCCTGCAAGAGTGTAACAACATGTGTGCAGTGTTCAGTAGCAGCGAGCTTTGCTTTTCTCCACGTGCATGGATTGAGTTTGGAAACAAAGCCTGGCAGCAAGCACAGGATTGGCCAATAGGCTTCTCAACAACATCCCTGTCTCTCTGTAATTTTCTCCTCAGCCTCTGTGTCTGGTGCTTTCTTTGACACTCTCTCTCTCTCTGTAACAGTGTATATTGTCTGTGTTCTCTAATTCTGGTTTGTTTACTGCTTGGGTGTTATTTTCACAAGATTGGCCACCATCTCTATTGTCTTCTGGACCAGTTTAATTGCTGGGATCTTTGGGTGTAGAGACAAACAATAGAAAGGAATCCAATAGCAAGAGCAACATGTGCGGTAGGACAGTCCAACAGATTAAAAACAAGTTCAACCAAACGACAGCTGCTAATGATTATTTATATAATCAAAATATTTCCTCGATTAATCAATCCATCATTTAGTCCATAAGATGTTTATTTATGTCAAAACCCCAAAGATATTTGGTTTACAAAGACAATAAACAGAGCCAGAAAGATAAATCACTCAGGCCCATGTATTGGCCGATATTAGTTAAGCTGTTATCAATATTAAGATTTAGTTTATGTTAAGAAAATTACAATCAATTACTGATTGTATATTTGTATTTATTGTATATTTTAAACCCTCAAATATCAAAAATCAATATTAGCCTCTAAAATCCAGTATCCTTCAGAGTTATATGAAACAAAAGCAGAGAATGGGTATAGTTTTTAATTGATGAGTGACTCAAGCAATCTTGAGTTGCCAAATAATTTTCCCTTGAGCAACCAATCACTTATTTCACCAGTCGTTTCAGCCATAAATCCAATTATCTCATCTAAGTGCTTTGGGAGTGAAAACAAAGAACAGAGCCAAAATATCCTTCCAAATCATTTGTTGCATTGTAAACTTTAAGTACAGATGAGATAATCAAAGCAGGAAGTAGCACGACAGTCTAATGGACATTTTTTGAACAGGCACTTTTGGGTAATGATTTTATTGTGAATTTTCACTTCCCAGTAAGTAATCTGGTAGAACGGCTTGTTTACCACCTGTCTCTAAAATGTTTTATGCTTTATAGAAAATGGCCAAAGCTACGAAAATAATACTGTTGTTAAAAATGAAAAATTTATAACACCCTCAAAACTTGTGGAGCAGGCTGAAGAGTGTGTGCATGCTGTCTGTAACACAGAATTTAAATAACAGCCTGAGTACAGCCTGGTTTCTAGTTCAACGCTCTCCACTGTGTCACTGTTTCTGTCAAATGGCTTTCATTCACAGTCACATTTTAAATTCATCGTTGAGCTTTAAAATTGATAGATGACACTGTAGCATGTGGCTCATACTTGATGAAAAAACCCAGAGTGAAAGCTTGCTTTCAACATTTTTATGATGCCTTTTACAAAAATGAAAAAGGGAAGCACATGAAACCATATCCGAGTGACAGGAAATGAAACTGTTTTTAGAGAAATATACAGCTGACACACCATCATAATCCACCAATAGTTTCAGTCTGTTTGCTGCTTTAACTCCCTCACTGTATAGATGCAAACAGGTAAATCAACATACATTTTCAAAACTGACATGTGTGAAGTGTTATTACCTGAAAATTCAAATTCATATATCTGCTTTAATTCCATTCACTTCAGTGTTTTGCTTGCTCCATTTTTCTATAATTTAAGGTGATTTCCACCCTCAGCAGAAGGCAGCAGAATAACAAGATGACACGAGTGCTACTATTGTGGGCCCCATGCTTCACTTCTTTTTTTGAGTGGTGCTGTTGTGGATACACTGTTCTGCCAAGGGCTGCTTTTGTTTACATGGAAGCAAAGATAACCAGCGCTGTGTTTGAGACTCTGTGTTTGGTAGATCATAGCAATGGCCTTTGGCTCTCACCCTTAATCAGTCTGTTTTCTTCAGGTTTATTTGGGATTGTGTCCAAGGCAACTATGTGAAGTCATAGAAGAGTAGGGCTGAACAATTAATCGAAATATTATTGAAATCGCAATATGTCCAAGAGCAACATCCAAATCACAGAAGCTGCTGTTTAAGATAAAATATGTGACCATACAGAATAATAATGAAGTACTGTTGTGCTGCAGACATGTCCTGGCCTACAAATTGTTTTTGTAGAAAACATGTTGCTATAGACCCCAACAAATGTCACATTGTCATGATTGTCACAGTTTTTTTCAGTGAAAATAAAAATTGTGATGCAACAATGGTTGTTCACACACATTATATCACTATCCTAATATCTGTCAACAATCACAATATGAAGAGGTTGTGAATGTAACATTTTGTCGAAAGAAGACACTGATTTAAAATTTTCCACCAAACCTTTTTACCATAATGTGAGTGTTTATATGAGTGCCCATGTGGAAATTATGTCAGACCACATGGTCAGTTATAAAACAGCACCTCTCACCAATGCTTTTCAAGCTTCACCAGCTGCACGGTAGAACTGTGTCAGATGCAATGCAGAAGACTGTGCTGTCAAAATACAGTACCCCATATTGGCATCCTCGTGGCTCACTTGGCACTTGTTTCTGGCAGAGAACCGTTTGTAGTATTTCATCCTCATCTGTCTCTTTTTAAAGTTCCCCCTCACCAATCTTGACTTTGTTTTTCTCAAAAAGAAAATCATACCGTATATAAAACCTCTGAATTGCCAATTCAACAGCATTTTAGCAAAATGTACATACTGTACATGTGCTGATATTTATGGGTCCAAGGACTGAACTTGCTAGAACCTCACTAGAGTTTCTTGAGTTGTTACTTGATTCATCTTTCAGCCTGTTTGCCTGGGTTCAAAAATGTAAACTTTCTAAACTTTGCAAAACATTTCTGTTGCTCACTCTGTAATTAGACCCGAGTCCTGCCTCACCAACAGTTTTGATGGTTTCTTGGTTGTTTTTTTTTAGCACTTCCTCGTGCCCAATTACATGCAAAGCTGTGTAATGTAATGTAACATAAACAGTGGAAGTAGTCAGGTCTTGGATAAAATGAAAGTAAATATATGCAGATCTGATATGAGTGTGAAAAGACATGCTCTGTTTACGTTTGGTGTTCCTGTTCACCCATATTACAAATCCACATACTAAGGTCTAGATTAATAAAGACCTGCTGTAAGATTAGAGCTACTTGTGCGTCACAAGTGTATAGGTAAGACTGACTTGTGCACCTGTTGTCCTTGGGCATTGGATCAGGCCTCACCTCTTTAAGCTCTGAACCTGCCATATCACGTCTCAGACTGAGATGAATAGGCTCAGCTTTGTTTTTACTCTGTCGCTGCAGGAAACCTACTGCCTTTAATGTGCCGACAGTTCTGCCAGAGGTGAAGAATGACAGCTATTCGATGTTCAGATGAGTTACTCGCCCTCGCTGCTCCACTTGCCCAAGCTCCGTGTGAGGGCAAACTCTCTGGCCTCTAATGGACTTTTTATTGATATTCTTATTTTACAGCTAACACTGTATAAGAAGCACCAAACTTAGCCAGAGCTTATAAACGTCAGTCATGTTTATGTAGAAGTGAAGTTTACAGAGGCGTTGGTTGCATCATCAGTGGCAGAGTAAGTTCAGACCCTCATTAGCTTTCTGTGTCATCTCAGCTCAGCCCTTTAGCCCTCGGGGGCTTTACCTTACTTACATCAGTTACCGTATATACTGTTTGCTTTGTAACGCCAGGGAAACAAAGGAGGAGGCTTTACCGTGCATTCAACACCTTTTGTATTGAAATCAGGAGCTCTAACAAGTTCTTGACTTTGACATGGGATCTGGAGGCTTAAGCAAGATCATGTGTGTCAGGAGCAGTTCTTTAACCAGGCTGCACTTGCTCCTGAGCCCCAAAACACAACTTGCTCATGTTGTGGTTTCCAAAAATCTCCCCCCACTGCCAGTTTTTCTTGGAGGTTTGACCAAATGTTGTCCTAATATGGTTTTGACTTCAGTCTCACTCCTGCTTCCTTTAATCTAACTAGTACATTTGCTGCTGAAGTAAAGAGTAGCCGCCCAAAACCATCATGACTTAACAAAATCATCTCTACCCGTTTTGACTCCCCGAAGCAGAACTACAGTTCATCATCCAAGTCTTGGCTCAGGGCTCTGTGAAAATCTATCTCAGACACTGTGAGAAGTATTACTGCCTTGTTGATGTTTTACAGTCTCCATAGTTATAAACCCATCACAATCCTGTCACATGTCCCAGTGACAGTACCCATGGGTGTTTTGAGTTTTCCTCTCCTTTTATTCTCTGGCTTCATCTCAGTGGTGTCAGTCCATCTCATTGTTGCCTCCACTGAAGCCAGCTGAAGGAAATCCCCAAGAGAAAACGCTACATGCTCACTGCTTTAATGGCAGGGAGGTAATTCACAGTCATTAGGACAAGAAACTGTAACACAGCATCACTGTCGAGCTTAGACGACAGTGAGCAGTGGCAGAAAATGAAACTGCAACAATTCTGGTCATTTATTATTTGTTTGTTTTTAATAAACAGATTATCTTTGGTTTTGGAATTTTGGTCAGAAAAAAATAAGCAATTTGAATGCATCAAATGCATTCTGGGAAATCATAATAGCCATTTTTCTCCAATCACATGAGGCCTGGGCCCAAACTTTCCTTCCCCAGATGGACTTTTTTTGGCCCGTTTCTCCTGTAATCCAGAGAACGTCTGCCCTTTGTTGTCAACATCCACAAACACTCCTGCATGAATCCTCTTAGATTTGTCTCTAGAACAGCTGCCTTACGACATCTTAACAACTGCACTCATTCTTAATATTTCCCATCTGTCTCATCTCTGACCTGGTTTACTTCATTTGTCTTTCCAGCTCTCGTTAGTAAAGTTACAGTATGTAAACCAGACAGGCTTTGCTGAATATTGCCGGCATCTGCATGTGGGTCTTTGGTAGGAAGGTCCGTCTTCATGTTCAACTGCTCAGTCAAACATTCAGCTTCACACTTCATTCACTCACAGGTTGCACTCTTGCACACAATAGACCCTGACAACAATTCAAATACTAATAACTAATAATTAATGTGCATTATCTTGTCTTAACACAATTTCTCCCAGATCTAAAAAGATGCGTTTAAATTGTGTAATAATTGTTGGAAGGAAATATGTTTTCCTGCATTTTGCATTAAGACAATGCTGTTCTTTGTTGTGAACTTACAGCAGCTTACAAACTGTGAATTCCCATCTCATTTATTGTGATTGGCTGGATGTCAACAAAAGGAATTAATGCCATGTCTAAGAAACAAAGAAAAGTTGGATTTTGTCCATCATCACACAGCTGTCTGAACAGAAATGGATGCCCTCTATTTACCTTACAGTAAGAAAAAAAAAACAGTTTGGGAAAGTGTGAACTGACCTTTTAAAAACCAGTTTGAACAAGTTCAGCAGGCTAATATTGGGCCACAACTGAATAGTAACACAGGCCTTTACTGAATATACAACATGTGCAAGAAACACTGTAATTTGTTGCTCTGCTGCAGAGTGTGATTCTTTAATGGAATATGTTTTTGTCTGTACTGTCTGAAGTCACTGGTGAAGCAACAAGGGTGTAGCCCAGAGAGTCCATTCAGGGTCTGTACTTTATAGAGTGAGAGATTCCTCAGGCCACAGGCCTATTGAAAACTCCTGTTGGGGAGGAAAACTATAGGAGAGCCTGTGTTTAACGCCTAGTCTAAATTGAACCCACATTTTGTGCAGGGTGAAGCTGAGGTTGATGCAGTTTTTTTTTTTTGTTACGTAACCACTCGTGAGGGGGTCACATAATGTGTTTCATGAGGGGGAGAAAGAGATGCTGATGAGTGAGTAATGACAGCTGAAATGTGCTTTCTGTTTTACGTCTTGAGGTGTGTGTCTATATGCATAAGCTAAGTGACACTGCACACACACCTTCGTCAACGCACGTCTGCTTTGTTCATTGTGCGATGTTCTCACATGTAGCTCATGTAAGACGCTGTCACGTCTGACAGAGATCAAAGGCAGCAGTGGAGGACAGGAGATGTGAGTGACAGGGTTTCATTGCAGCGGAGGTATGGGAGAACATTCCTTCCCCGGTCCTGTCTGCTGATAGCGATCTGCTGAGCACTTCCGCTGGCCTCACACACAGAACCTGGACGGTGTCGAGGAACAGAACATTGTGTCCTCAGGGGGAGTCTGTAGCCAACCTGGTGTCCACTCTCAGGCAGCTTCAGTGCACCCAGTGAGACATTTTACAGTAAGAAAAAACAGCTTGGCAGTGCCCTCTGGTGGATAAACTACTTCATGGCGACACTGTTTCTAATTACCTAAAGCATATCTTTGGCATTTGTGCACTGCAGTTTCTTTTTACATCTATATGTCCATATGGATATACCTGTTATAAGTTAACACCAGTGATCATTTTTAGCATGCTAGACGCGGGGTGCTAGAAATGATCCAGGCTGAAATATGTCGACAAACCATAGGATGGATTGCCAATTAATTTTGTGCTGACATTCATGGTTCCCAAAGGATGAATCCTACTGACGTGGTCGATCCCCCCTGACTGTTCTTGCAGCACCACCCTGAGGTTTTGTGTGACATTTCTCAACAACTATCAGATGAATTGTGACCATTTTTTATAGAAATTCAAGGTCTCCAGTGGATGAATACTAATGACTAATAATCCAATAATACATCTTCATTTACTGGATGGATTGGTGCAAAATTTTGTAAAGACCATCAGGATGAATTGTAAGTTTGATGATCCCCTGACTTCTCTTAAATTTGTCCAATACTTTATGAAGAAATACCTGCAAAACTAATGACTCATCATCCTCAGCTGTAGTTTATACAGCTGAGATAACAACAATACTTACTTGTTATTAATGCTTCAGGCTCAGGATTAGAAAACAAAAATAAACAGACTAGTTGACTGTCATTTTTCTTTCAAATATTTATCATTTGTACTCTTTACTCTTAGATCTAAGGATACAATTAAATAAAATGTTATTCATAAGGTTTTTTATCTTCAGATATGTTATTTTACAGAGCTGATCAGTTGATGTATGTATGTTTGTAAATGGCTTCATTGACACAGTTAGCTTCATCACTGATTGGCCCCACTCGGCCTCCGTCCGCTTCCTGCAGCTCAGCGGGCGGAGCAGAGCTGTCAGATCCGTGTCTCCGCCTCCTGTCAGCTCCTCCACCCTCCGGTTCATATTTCATCGGTCTAAATGTGGTCACAGTCCCTCTGAACCTCCTCCGGTTCTCCCCGGTGCCCTCTTTCTCCCTCCGCCGCTGCCGGTGTCGCTTCAGCAGTCCGCGCCATGCCCTGCACCTTCTCCTACAAACCACCGTGCTGCCCCAGGGACCTGACCCGGGACCAGCCCCGGGACCAGCCCGGGACCAGGCCCGGCAGGCCGCCTTCGAGCCGCTGCTCTCCTGTCGGACCCGGTGCAGGTAACGGGGGGCGGCCAGTGTCCTGCTCGCGGAGGCGCGCATGATTCTGCGGGAGCGCGCACAGATAAAACCTGCAGAGTTTGTAAAAGCTGTCTGAGGCAAAGTGCTGATTTAAAACTACATTATTTTTGTCGGGTTCTTCAAGTTTATAGTGAATGAACTTAGTCATAGAGGTCTTTGATCTGACTGGTCAGAAATTGGTTTCCTTTAATAATCTCTTCATGTATCTGAACTCTTTGGTGTTCTTGATGGATGTGTTTATGAGCAAATTATTTCTAAATCTTCCTCTAATTCAAAAATTAGGTTTTTAAATGTAGAAAATGAATGTGTCAAATTCACTCAATGTGTTATACAAATACATTTAAGTATGTCAAATACATTTAAGTATGTACTGATAATCCAGCAGACATAGCGACAGGTACTCTGAGATGTGTCAGAAATATAACTAATTTGTGATGGATTGAAATTTGTTGGACTAAAGAAATGGGGTCATCACAGCTATACATTAATAGATGGCCAGAGAATGTGTGCGTGTGTATTCGTTTTATTTTCTATGCGTGTTTCTACCTGTTGGGGTTGCTTGGAGTCATTCCCACACCTACACTAAATATGGCACTTTGACAAAATGATGCATTATTCACACTAACTTGGACTTGCTGTGTTGCCTTCAGCCAAGCTTCTCTCATTCTCCTGTACACCCAGTGACCTGACCTAGTTTGGACTCTAATGTACATAGTACGACCAACAGTGATGACAGATTATTTTATATGATCTGCCCTAGATTCTTGCAGTGAGCCGATGGCAGGCGGTTTGATTAATTGAGCACCGGTGTCTTGTCTTTTCTGGGCTTTTATTTCATTCATTATGTGCTTCCAGTTCAATTCTTGTTCATGCATATGTTTTTTAATATTTTCTACTTTTACAATCTGTTGGGGGGACAAAACAGGAAAAAATGATGCTGAGTAAAAAAGTGATTCTCCCAACTTTTTGAATCCTGAAACCTATGAGATTAATTCTAACATGAGTTTATCTGTTTTCTTTGTCACAGGGCCTCGGGAACCAATGTTGCTGCCATTGATAATAAAATTGAGCAGGCAATGGTGAGTAATCCATTTACCATTGATCTTAACACTCTGAGTAATGTCTCACATTTTAATTTAAAATAGTAGGTATTCAGTTACATGGAAAGACAGCGACATCAGGGACCAGATCCTGTACACACATACTGTTTTATAGTGGATTCAAGTCATTTGGGTTCTTCATGTTCTTGTGGCTCCTACATCCAGCTCTCATGCCTGTCTTGGCTTATTTTCATGCTATAGGCTATAGGTATCTATAGGATCTTTATAGTTCTGATTGTTCTTTGCCTTTAAGCATCAACACACACTGAATGTACAGCCAGAATGAATATATGAACAAATTTAGCCTTTGGCTTTGAGCTTGACTCTGATGTCCTTGTCTGAACATGATAAATCAGCTTCCTTGTGACTCTGCTGCCTCCGGCCAGGTCCTGTATGTTGTTTCACGTCACGCTCTCCCTCTCCTGCAGGACCTGGTGAAAAGCCATCTGATGTATGCAGTGCGTGAAGAGGTGGAGGTCTTAAAGGAGCAGATCAAGGAGCTGTACGAGAGGAACTCTGTACTGGAGAGGGAGAACGCCGTGCTGAAATCCCTGGCCAACAGCGAACAGCTGTCTCAGCTGTCCACCCAGTCGGCCTCCGGCTCCGGCACCACACCTCCCCAGCAAGGACTCAGCCAGCCTCAGCAGCAGGCCCAGCCTCCGCTTCAAGTCCAGCCTCAGCCTCAGCCGCAGTCCCACCCCCAGCTCCAGCACCACCCCAAACCCCAGCAGCTCCAGACTCAGCCTCAGCTCGATCCTGGCCAACAGCAACAACAACTGCAACCCAACGTCACCTCCGCTTGAAATGCATCTGCCCTGCTTCGCAAAGGGCAGAAAAAAAAGAAGAGCATCTTCTCTACAACTTATTACAGTTAGTGTATGTGAATTTAAAAAGAAGAAAAAAAAAAAACTTTGTCTTCTTAGCCACCAGCTTGACCACAAAGTACAGTGCTTGTGTGTGCGTGTGTGTCAGAGTGAGTTAGCAAGCAAGTGTGACTGTGAAATGTAAGTGTGTATGCATCTGTACTGTGGGCCTTTCCAGTGTTAATGCAATCATCGAGAGAAAGAGAGAGAGAGAGACAGGGAGACTTAGACAGAGAAAGAGTGTGTAGAGACAGAGTGTCAGGGAAGGTTGGGGTGTTATATCTTGGCTGTGCTCCTCAATCGGTTGACTGCTGGGTCCAAGCTTGTGGACAGGATGTCTTTTCTTGGACCGGGCCTGAGCCAGACCAGCTTCCGACCTGACCTGAAACCTGCTCGAACCGTGGGTGTGGAAAGGGGGGGGGGGTCACCTCACATAAGGGACAAACGGGAGCGATTGTCAAAAAAAGAGAGCGATTATTTTTTTAAATGAGAGATAAGTTAGTGGGTAAAAGGGTATTTTTAGCCTTGCTGTTTCATGTTGTAAAGTAAGAAGTGGGAGAGAGAGAGAGAGAGTCTTTTTTCAGAGCGCCACACCGCTGCCGTTACTTTCACACAAGTCCAACCCTTGCATCGGTCTTTTGAGTTCTACTGTTAAGTGTTTTATTTATTACGGGGCTGCTATTTTCACAAATGAACAATTTCATGAAATCTGTTTAACAGTAGCCCAGTGACTTGTTTCCTTTCTATGACAGTGTTTCAACAGATTGGCCATACTTCCCAGAGGCAATGCTTTATATTTGTTAAAAATGTAGGCAAAAAAAAAAAAAAAGTCTGACAAATGTTTAACACTAACTCAAAATTCACTCTGCAATTGCCAATTCATAGCTCTAGTCAAGATCCAGTATGAATGTACATTTTTGTATAGTATAAAGTATTAAGAGCCTTGATGGGTGACTCTTCACCTGCTGACATCAAATCTTAACGTGAGCCCGCAGAAGGCATTAGATGAAGATTCAATTCTGTTGGTAGTTTTCTCTAAAAATGAATTAGTGTTGACATACCACCCCCCTCCTTCATGTTTTTTGTCCCAATGTTTTTCCTGAGGGGGCCAGGGGGGGAAAAGCTGTGAAATCATTCAACCTACTTTGTAACCAAAGATGCAAAGCTGTGTAAATTGATTACTTTTAAATGCACACTCATGTATTTTTTTTTTTTTTTTTTTTTACTTCCTCCTTCACAAAATATTTTGTTGCTGTTCAGCATGTTCTGCATGATCTGTAATCTTCAAACCACTTTCTTACCTCATTTTTATTCAGCACTCTTATTGTAAGATAGTCTGTGAACAGTGTAAATGGGAAGGGGGCGGGGGGGGGGTGATGCAGAGCAGTGTCGGCAGAGAGAAAAATAACCTAGTGTTACTGACACTAGTCACAGAAAAATGAAGTGAGCCATGTTTTGTTCATTTAAATGGTGTTTGAATTTCATATGCCAATAGTTTTGTTACATTGCAAATTTTAATGTATTTAAATAAAAGCAATATTCAGATTCCAAAATATGTCTGTTTCTTTTGTTTACAAAGTTCCAGAAACAGTAATACAAGACGTTGTAAAATATTTTCTAGTGCCGACATATGAAACCTTTTCATGTTCACCGGTAAACTATCTGAAATATGTACCAACTTCTGGAGGCTCAAATTGCCCTTGATGAAGCCCTGGATTTGAATGGACCCTCTTTCTACCATGTAGAAACTCAACATTCACACCAGGCTACAATGTTACAGATGTAGAGAAAGTGTAAGCGAACTGTCTGAATACATTAAGTGCTTCACATAAAAACATTAACAGGGAGGTAGCTGGTTTCTGCTTCACAGCCAGATGGCACTGTTGGATCACAGGAGAGGATTTTCAGAGTCACTCTGCTACAAAGTGATGTGAAGCTATAGCAAATCTTTAAAGAGAAACTTGTTTATTTGAAGAAACATTACAAAACAATTTTCAAAAATGTCAAAAAAGGGTATTGAGAACATACGTGCCACCCTTAGTAAATACATAGCGCTCCTCTGACAAGAAATCCTTCCAAGCAGTCTTTATAATAGCGTCAACAGTCCCAAGTCCAAAGAGCGAAAAGAGCTTTTTCCTTCCCAGTAGAGGACATCCACAATACAAATAGCCGAGTAGAATGATATGGACAATGAATGGGAACTTATTTTAAACAAGCTCTTCCATTGACACTTGTACACTTGCGTTCTCAGTTGAGCCGTTGTGCACATTGCAGTCATTTGCCCCACAGTTACCCTCCCTCCTATTAGTAAAGTCAGTTTAGTGGGTCAGCGGGTCCCATCCATCAGAAGGGTGGGGTTCAACATGTGGGTCCAAGCAGGATAAAAGGGGCTTCTGAGCATCACTAGTCGCCATCTTCTTGACGACTAACCCACGGTAACAAACCGACTGCCTTTGGCGGTCTGTGCTGTGGCGGCGCGCCGATCTTTTAGGATGCGGAATCGTTCATTCAAGGTCATCGATGTTTGCTGTGGAGAGAAAAGAACACCGGAGACATGTTAAGGCCTTTTGAGACAATGTGGGGATGTGAACGCTTGCATTTAAAATGGACCCTGTGTTTAACCCCGATTCCAAAAAAGCAGAATGCAATCATTTCCAGACAAACTGTTTACCTACGACAGTTTTACAGAGTGTTCCTGAGCCTATGTAGTAATCTCCTTTACACAATCCTGTGTTTGACAAGTGTTGAACCTCACCCCATCCTTGCTTGTGAAAGACTGTCTTTCCAGGATGAACCTTTCATACCCAATCATGATACTATCACCTGTTACCAATGAACCTGTTTACCTGTGGAATGATCCAAACAGGTGTTTTTGGATCAGTCCACAACTTTCACAGTCTTTTGTTGCTCCTGTCCCAACTTGTTTGAAACGTGTTGCTGCCATCAAATTCAGAATAAGCTGATATTTACAAAAATCAATAAACTTGATGAGGTCAAACATTAAATATATTGTCTTTGTGCTGTTTTCAATTGACTATATGTCAAGAAGGATTAGAAAATGATCACAATCTTTTTAATTTTTGTTTTACACAGTGTCTCAACTTTTTTGGAATAAGGGTTGTGGTTAACTATACAGAATTCTAAGTTCTAAGTAGAAATGCTCACCGGTTTCCCAACACTGTTGATGTCAAATTGCAGAGGCACTCCTTTTGGTATTTTCTTCTCCACCGGTTCCACCTTAACAGGAACGGAGGTTGCAACTGGGGGATGCAGAGTCCAAGCGGTGGGAGGCCTACGAAGAAGTTGCAGAGTCAGTCAATGACGGAGGTGTGAAGGTCATAACCAACATGTATAATTTAAAATTTCATACTATGAATAAAAAATGTGATTATGGAATTAATTTGCTAAAGGATGTCTAAAACCAGTGTGTAAGGATTCTGCAGAGTTTGTGATACTTACTCTGGCTGAGTCCTGGCTGTGGGGTTGTCAATTGAAACAGTCAGGATTCCACTGCTGGTAGTTGACGTGCGCCACCTGGTGGATAAAAGTTATATTGTATCATACAAATAACACACTGACCCTAAAATTGTAAAAAAATGTTCATCTCTCCCAGCCAAATGATTCAAGTCCTCTTCTTCACATATGCACACACAACAGAGTTAAACAGGCAATTAAGCATTTTAACAACTAGAGCTATGAGACTGAGAATACTCACTGTCGAGTTCTGACTGGAGGAGTGCGAAGATTTGGCTTTTGCACCTGGGCCTGTACCTGTAATATGCAGGACATGGAGCAATGGACATGGAGAATAAACACACTGGTGTATTGATATTTGCATTTAGTATAGAGATAGATTTAACGCTTACAATGCCCAGATAAAACAGGTTATACCACAAATCCGTGACACATTCAGGTTAATCTACAAATACAGTACATTTGACATCTCTCAAAGCAGATAACCAGTGTGTACCTTGAGTCCTCTGCGAAAGAGAAATGTGGCCTGGCGTGCTTCCCTCTGAGTCTGCTGGACGGGTGGCAGTGGTCTGCGTGTGTGCAACACAAAAACAGTATTGAAACACAGCTGTGTAGGTCTGTTAAAGTGTGTGATGCTGTATACGCTGCACAGTTAACCATACAAAGTACTAAAATTAGATCTTTCTTCCTAAATTACAACTCTTAAAACTTAGTTTTGTGTTTAATGAAATGCTTGAGCTGGTGAGTTTTTACACCACTCCAACAATTCCCCTCATGTTCAGAGAGCACTACACATTAGCAAGTTCACTGTGGGACTGTACACAAGTTGATATAAAGGTGTCTTCACCGCCGCTGCAGCTGAAACGGTCTCCTGACCGATGTTGCATTCGGGCCTCTCTGTGGATCAGGCTGCCTGTACGGCCGCCTCTGCACCTCTGGCTTCCTGTACTGGGCTTCATGGCGTTGAATGAAGGGCTTTGTTATCGGTCTTGTTTTCTGAAAAGGGAAGTGCAACAGAGGACAGATACAGTTTAACCAAATACAAAACAAGCAACAGCAGCAAAATGTTATTTCAAAGGTAGAGCGTTAGTTAAAAGGAGAAATCTCCTTTTTCACTTAGTTCTTTTACCATGTTTCAGAACCAGCATTAATACTTGATTTCACAAAAGAGACCCAATTTGTATTACTATCTGCATAAAAGTCATTTCTATCTGCAGGAGAAAGAAAATCACCATTCAATGTGAATCACATCTGCTAAGATTCACATCAAGCCCTACTAGCCTTGAGTAGATAACAATTCAGGATGATGGGTAACAAAATGGAAAAGTTTCTGAGGTCCCCTGGAGCAGACGACATCAGGGGCAGGTAACAAAGTGAGCTGCTAGTTCCTGGACACCAGATGGCAGGCGCTGATGTCTGTTGCCAGCAGGGCGGAGGAAACTGATCATTTTCATCATTGATTAATCTGCAGAGTATTCTCATGACTTTTCAATTTATCGTTTAATCTATGAAATGTCCAAAGATGGTGAAAAGTGCTCATCACAATTTCCCAGAGCCCAAAATGACATCTTCAAATTGCCTCTAGCAGACCAAAACCTTAAATTACTGTCATAACGACAAAGAAGAGCAGCAAATTCTTACATTTGTAAATTTCCCCACTGTGGGATGGATAAAGGTATATCTTATCTTATTTAAAAAGCGGGAACCAGAAAATTTTTTTGGCATTTTTGTTTGAAAAATGACTGAAACCATTCATTTTGTTTCAATCGACGAATCGTTCCAGCTCTAGTTGCTTGGTGACAGGACATAGAGACATGAAAGGCAGGCAGATCCAGGTCATTAAAGCAGGAGTATAGATTGTTGGTGTGGGGTAACAGAAGCGGACAACATGGCACAAAGGATTGTCAAACAGCTTGAGGATGGCTGCTAGTGCTACATTGGGTTTCTCTAACGCCTTACACCATTACATAGACGGTGTTAAAGACCTATAGCAATGATTCCTAGTTTCTGAGCAAATGTTCTCTTATTTATCTTGATCCATTATGAACCCATAACATGATCCGTGCATAAGATCCAGTGTGGCCACAGTGAGGTCAGATCAGAGGCTACTATCAGTGCCCAAACACACACTCCTGCCTTGCTGGATGTCCTCTGTTACCTGGTTGATCGCTGCTCTGTTGAAGGTGCCTGCTCGCTTCAGCAGGGCAGCTGGCCTCCGGGCTGCCAGTCCTGTGATAACCCCCTGACCCCGCCGCCGACCGGGGGGTGGAGGGACCCTTCGGTTTCTTAATTTAGACGCTGCTCCTCGGGGCACGCCACCTCCTGGCAAAGATAATATTAGCTACATTACACACGTACATAGCAAAGGTTACCAATGAAGGAAAGATGAACAGAGGAACGCGTTAGCACACACCTCTCTGGACTGAACCTGCAGTCCTGGACGGAGCTGCCTTTGCTTGGGTCAAACGGCCTTTCTTCTTGACTGGCAGTCGGTTCACTGTGGCCTGTCTCCTTTTTAACTGCTGCTCCTTTCTGTTCAACCGAATGATTTCATCTGTCAAATCAACCACAAGGGAAACAACAAACAGGGGCGCGTTAATGCTCAAATTAGCGTTAGATCTGGTTAGCTAGCTAGCTGACACCCTCCCACCAGTCAGCTGCTGACATGAGCTAACGTCTATTTTAGTTCCGTTTGTGGCAACTTACCTAATGACATGTCGACTTTATCGGGAACCGCCGCTCTCCTCCCCCGCCCGGCTGTAAAATCATCTTTGTTCATACTTTAAAACCGAGACAAACAAACCCAGGTGCAGAGAGAAAAACAATAATCGCTGGCAGCCGCGCCAGCAGCTCGTCCCTGTTCAGGCTAAAGCTACGGACACGACGCACGGCCCCTCCTCCCGACGCAAACGGCGCCGCGCATGCCCCGTAAATACGCTCCAGCTGCATTGTGGGTAATGAAGTTAAAGTCGACAAAAACAGTGCGTTACAAAACCCATACAGAGGCGTGATCATGTAACTGGTTGCATAAATAGAAATACGGCACCTGACAACGTGGTTCTCGATAGTAGACGACGGAAAAGACAACTGCTCCGTTTGCATCGCTGTCTGTTAGCTTTAAGCTAGCTCTGCCAAACTTTGTTCATCGTATGTTGCGTTGCATTTTGAGGAAGTGAGTTCGCGTATATCTTCAACACGATGATCATTTGAATGTTTGAATGAGAAGCCTCTTATTTGTTTTCCTTTGTTTTTCTTAATGCATGCTCTCTCCATAATTAACTATAACTATTGTTTTCTGTGATGTTTTGCAAATGGATTCTTGAGTGTTTCATCATTTGCATTGTGTTTTTCCTGCAGCTTGCCTTTCTCCTCTGCATCGAAGCCAGTCTTGAAGCTTGTGGCCCTCAGCTATCAGAGACCCACCTCACTGTTCTCCTGCCTGATCAAGTCATTCACCAGTCAAACCATCATGTCTGACAAAAAACGCAAAGCTACATCTGATGCTGCCAAAGAGCCCAGTGCCAAGCAGCAGAAGTTGGCTCCCACGAAGGAGGAGAAGAAGGAGAAATCTGCAGGCTGGCTGGAGAAGCAGGTCAAGCAGCAGAGGACAGAGAAGAAGGAGATGAAATTCAACAAGAAGCGCCTTCGTTTCATATCTGACACTGAGAAGATAAAGCAGGGCTCACAGGGTGTCCTGTACTGGATGTCAAGAGACCACAGAGTACAAGGTAAAAACACTTCCAACTACAAGAAGCAGCTCAATGAGAGACCTGTTTTGGCTCAGCTGACAACATGTCTTGTTTGTTTCCCCCTCCTTCCCTTTTGTGTGTTTTAGATAATTGGGCACTGGTCCATGCCCAGCGGCTTGCTGTGAAGGAGAATCTTCCTCTGCACATCTGCGTCTGCCTGTTTGTCCCCAAATCAAAACTGTCCACTCTGAGACATTACAGCTTCATGCTGAAAGGTCTGGAAGAGGTTGCAAAGGTATTGATTACATGATTTTTTCCCCCCCTGAATGTACTAATTAATTCCAGTAGTGCGTTAGTCATTTTGTCTATATACCTTTGATTGACAGATATTACACACAACACGTTTTACATTAGTAAATCAGCTAGATCAAGTAATATCACCAAACACTTTATTGCTTTCTCTTTTAATTTAAAATAACTGTAAACTGAACACACACAACCAAATCCAGATCTGGTAGCTTGAGTCATTTTTGACATTTTATTTATTAAATGTAGAGGTGAAATGATTAGTCAATAATTTAACTGACAACAAATTAATCAGTTACAGTTATGATTTATGTCAATGACTTATTTTCCTGAAGATGAATAAACCAGTAAAAATGCCAAATAGTTTCAGGTTCGTGCTTTGCAATTTTGAGGATTTGCTGCCCTACTTTTTTAAATGAAACTGTTGGTCAGACAAAACAAGCAATCTGAAGACATACCCTCTAGCCTCTGGGCAATTGTGACAATTTTGATTATTGTATAGGGTTTTAAAGACCAATGAAAAGTCAAAGAAAGACAGATTCATGAATGATGAAAATGATTGTTTGCAGCTCTAGTAAAGCGAGTAATAAAATAATAAAAAAATCAATCAGTAGAAAATATAGAGAGGTGGCCTGCTTACACATTTCTTTACTGAGTATAGGCATAGCTACATGTAACATTTAATGTGTAATGGGTGAAGATTTGGGGGCATGTAGAAGGCACACAAGGGAAATGCATTGCACTCATGACATCATGTTTCTTTGACATTTCAGTGGTTCATGATCCAGGTGCTTGAACCCACAGCCAAATCTATGAGGCTTACCTTTGTTGCTCTGCCCCGACCAAACAGGAATGCAAAAGCCTAGACATCCAGTTCCATCTGCTGCAGGGGTCAGCGGGGGATGTTCTCCCTGGCTTTGTGTCAGACCGCAGCCTGGGAGCTGTGGTGACAGACTTCTCCCCCCTCAGAGAGCCGCTGCAGTGGTTGGAGGACGTCAAGAAGAAGCTTCCAAAAGACATTCCCCTCATTCAGGTATAAACTCACTGCCACAGATGGACAGTGTTGATAAGATGCTTTGCATTCTGGTTAATTATTGTTTGATTTCTTGCTTGTCTTTCCCCAACTATCGCCTTGCTTTATTTGTTGTCTACATTGGTTCACAAAGAAACAAATACAAAAAACAATGTCATTGACTTCCCTCTTATTTCATGTATATTGTCTTTTTTGTGTTGTCAGTATTCATTATCCATTACATAAGTTTAACACCTCACTTTCCTTTTATAGGTTGATGCACACAATATTGTTCCCTGCTGGGTAGCATCACCTAAACTTGAGTATGCTGCCAGAACCATCAGAGGGAAAATCAATAAACTTTTGCCAGAGTTCCTGACTGATTTTCCTCTGGTAGAGAAACACCCCTACACAGCTACAAGAACTGCCAAAGTAAGTGCTGCAGTAACAGTGAAGGGCACATTCAGGTTAATGTGAATAAAAGTTAATATGTTATCGTGAGGAGAAGTAAGACGTCAAGTTTTTTTTTAATCTGTCACATAATCAAAATTTGTCTTCTCCTAAAAATATTCATTGCTTTGGAAGTGTTTTCTAAGATCAATACACGGCAAAGTGGGCTGTCAGTGAGCTCATTCATGGTGAGTTTGGAAGTCACACTGCTGCAATAAAGCACTTCCTTTCAACCTTCAGCCGCTCCTCTCCTCTGCACATTATTTATTGACGAGTGAATATAAACAGTAGACTTCCTAGCACTAAATATTAAAGCTGCAGGAGTGTGTGCTTTCACTGCAGTGCCGTGATTGATATGCCATTCACTGGTTTGAGCCTCCTGACAAAGTAAGCCAGGTGAAAGGCTCAGAACTTTTCTTCACCTCTTTTGAAGTTTGCCCTTCTCTATAAAACCAAAGTGTATACTTTAGCTCATCACTGTCAGCTGTGACCTCTGCTGAATTTCTCTCTTTTCTCCCACTTTCACCTTACAGCCAGTAGACTGGGACAAAACCCTCGCCTCCCTCCAGGTTGACACAACGGTAGGAGAACCAGAGTGGGCTAAGCCAGGCACCAAGGCAGGGATGGCCATGTTGGAGTCCTTCATTGATGTGCGCCTTAAACTGTTCGAAACCCAACGCAACGACCCAAATGCTGCTGCCCTCAGCCAGCTCTCCCCCTGGATCCGCTTCGGTCAGTACTACCTTCATAAAGACAGGTTGTGAAAATTTCATGCAACTCTGCAGCAATTCATATATTTACTCTTTTTCACATTTCCTTTAATTTCCTTCCACGCCTGTGACTCAAACAACTATTGGCCTATATCGAAGCTGTCTGTCTAAAATCCAAGAATCACTGGTTACCTTACATTTCTATGTCTTTCGGGAGGAAAACAAGGTCCTCCAGTCACAGCAGTCAAGCTTTAGAGCTGGCCATAGTACAATAACTGCTACAACTTCCTGGTAGAGTTCAGGATGTTGTTTTCAATGTTTTAAAATCAAGTCCCCAAATGGTTGATAATGGTGTCCTACAAGGATCAATGTTGGTGCACCTGCTATTTACTCAATAGATGAGATTGACATTGCATTGTCTAATTTTTTACTGACAAAACCATCTTGCATGCCATCAGCTTTGCCACAAGCGAGGCCTTCTCCAGGTTATAGTCTGCCACACATGACCCTCAGACCTCTGTTATTAGTTCAAATCTTATTTAAGTTTTTCGGGGTTTTTTTCAACTCCAAAATAGTAATAGAAATTTTACAGATACAGCATAGCATTATAAGTACTTAGAATTTTTGTTTGATAGCAGGTTCTACTGTAAAACTCATGTTGAACACTGTCAAATTTCCACTTGGATTCTTATACCTGAACAGAGCTTGTTTGTCCTTTTCAAAACAGAAAAACCATTATACAATCAGTCATACTATCCACATTGGATTATGGAGATATACTGTATGGCCATACTGCTGACACTGCCATTTAGCCACTGTTTGCTATTTACCACAGTGATTGATTCACTACTCAAGACAGCTATTGCACTCACCACTGTGAGTTATTTGAAAAGGTTGGATGGTCATCACTGTCATCCAGAAGGCACCATAGATTACCTGTGTTTTTGTTCATTTTGTGGAGATATTTAAGATCCTCAGTTGAGTTCAAAGTCAACAACCTTGACAGCAGATCCCAAAATATAATCGCTTTAAAAGTTCCTCATACCAAGTCTGAACTGAGAAAGAAAAACTTTCATCACTGCCTCCTCCCCATTCTGTCCATATCTGTCTGCCTCTGTTCTTATTCTCTTCAACATCTCTGCTTCCTCTCACCAGGCCACCTGTCAGCCCAGCGTGTGGCGCTGCAAGTTCAGCGCAATGGAAAGAGTGCGGGTCAGTCGGTCTCCTCCTTCATCGAGGAGCTGGTGGTGCGCAGGGAGCTGACTGACAACTTCTGCTTCTACAACAAGAAATACGACAGCGTGGAGGGTCAGTTGAGATCTCATTAAACTGAATCTTGTTCACTTGTTGTGAGAATTGTCCCATTAGTGACATTACTGGGACAAGTCAGATGCTCAAAGCTGAATGAATTTGTATAAATTGATAGAGTATGTTTGAAATGATGATGTTTGATTTGCATTTTTAAAATGCTGTTATATGTGTGTGTGCTACTCAGGAGCATACGAGTGGGCTCAGAAGACCTTGAAAGATCACGCCAAAGACAAGAGGCCATATATCTACACACGCGAGCAGTTGGAGAAAGCAAAGACACACGACAAACTCTGGAATGCCGCTCAGGTACAACACTAAGTCTGAAACACAACAGGTCTCACTGTGCCCTTCTTATTTAAGTGTTTCTAATGTAAACACATTCGCTCACTGGCCTGTGCCAAGCCTTTGTTTCTTACTGCTGTTTAATGTACGTCTGCATTAGTACCAGATGGTCGCAGAGGGAAAGATGCACGGGTTCCTGAGGATGTACTGGGCCAAAAAGATTCTGGAGTGGGTTCCTTCGCCAGAGGAGGCACTCTCGATCGCTCTGTACCTGAACGACCGCTATGAGCTGGATGGTCAGGACCCTAACGGCTTTGTCGGTGAGGACATGGGTTGAATTCAAATTTGTGCAAGTGTGACTGATTTACCAAATCAGCTTTCTCATATATTCACACCCTCCACACCATTTTTCCTTCCTGTAGGTTGTATGTGGTCTATTTGCGGCATCCACGACCAGGGCTGGGCGGAGAGACCCGTTTTTGGAAAGATCCGCTACATGAACTACAAAGGCTGCCTTCGGAAGTTTGACGTAGCCCGCTTTGAACGAAAGTACTGTCCTAAAAACGTTTGAAGCATAAAACGTTTGTGAAGGACGGGAATAAAATGCCTGACAGCCTACATCTCCTGCACCTCTACCTCAGGGAGCATTTGGACAGCCTCTCTTCTTTTCTTTGTTCTTCTCCACTCCAGAACATTATTATTACATTATTGCTTGGTTTTTTGGGTTGTTGTTTTTTTTTTGCCTTACTAAGACTGTAAGCTGTTTTCTGGTAGTTTACTGTACAGTGTGCTGTTGCTTAACTTAATATTAGACGATGATTTCTGGCGCTATTTAGTAAGCAGAAAGAGTTTTTACTTTGTGATATGCAACTTTTTTTATTATCTTTTTTTCACTTTGTGTTTCAACTGCTGTGACAACACATGTTGTTTTAAAGGAACTTTGAAGATATGACTTCTACAAGCCCTCTTTTCATATAAAACTGTAAACAAAGTTAAAGTCATAAACTCTTTTTTTTGTTGAATTACAGCATATTCATTTATGTTCTTTTTCAATTATCATTCATTTACATCCTCCAACTGCAAGACCTGAAATAAATCATATCTTGCTTTTGGCAGACCTGTTTGATTACTCTTTTGTGCAGAAGCATACATCCACCCACCATCACTTTAGCTGATAGCCACACTTTGAAGTATTATCTAAGAGCAGAAATTAATCTTTTAAGCACATAATCAGCACAGAGACGCTGCTGTTTGAAAAAAAAAAAAATACACTTTTCAGCACAAAGTGTCAACAAATTGATAACAAAAAATAATTTGATGAGAGAAACTCATATGTTCTTTAATCTAAAATAGGAAGTGTACAGTGTCACATGGTTGTGTTTGCAGGGACTAGGTTACATCACAGTTGCAAATGTGGTTTTATTGAGCACCGATGTAATTAAGCACAGAAACAAAAACTACTTCTACCCAACATAATTAACTGCACCCTCTGTAGTGGATTAAAAAAATCCCTCCAGGTAACAACGCACTTAACACCATTTCGCAAATTACAATATGGAACCTCTCCTATGCTATGGGCTCTTTTGTTTTTACTCCATTTCAGGAGAAAGAAATATATCGTATGCCTCCCAAAACTGCTTTCTTGCTAATTAACTGAAACCAGTTGGCATAGTTATAGGGGGAAAGAATATTAAAGTGTGATATGTTATACAGTAATTTACTGGTTTAAGGTCCTGGGTACTTAAAATAGTTCCTATCAGAGTGGCTACTGGCCTTCATTTACCGTTGGAGATGAAGAGTAAACCAGTTCTTGATAAAGGTGGATGAAAAGTAGCAAGACTGTGAGTGATTTTAATGACAAGAACTCAGTTTTTAAATAGGAATTATTTTCCTCGAAAAAGTACAACTACTTTGCATAAACCACCATGAAGACTAAAAAAAGATCAAGTGTTAGCAGTACATATACAATTATTATTAACATACAATTATATTCTAACTAATCTAGTCTCCCACAAGAGAAAATGTAACATGTTAACATAGATTGACTTGGTAATATGTTGTTTAACTTGATGCTATTGTCGACATAAATGCATCTTATTTCATGTGCTATTGAAACTAGTTGGAGACCTCTTTATGGTGTTTTAAACTTGAGTCGGCTTGTTCCCTGTAAATATTTTGTTCCTAACTATCAATGCACTTCTTCAAATTAAAGCTATGTATATGTCTTTTTAAGGAAAAGGACAACTAGCTGATTTTATGAATCTCCTCACACCTATATAATATATACAGATACATAACACATTAAAACTGGATTGTTGTAGAACTCAAAATGTAAACTGTCCTATGTCAATGTCTATGCACATCAGATGATTAGTATCATAAAATAGGAAACCAAAGTAGGCTTTATCAGTTTGCGAATACTTAACTCTCATATTGACATGGTTTTCAAATAGTCTATATAATTCAACAGCATAATAGTATTCCTGAAATTCTTTTATGGCTTTAGGTTTTGGTGTGCCGCCCCACTGGTGGATCTACAGTACGAGCTGATGTCCATATTAAGATGTTCTTCTACTGCCACGACTGTAAACAGATGTCATGTTTTATCTATTAGACTTGTTTTACTCAGAGCTAAAACAAAAGGCTCACTGGAAAACCAATATTTCACTTTTGCACAGAGCATTACATCAACACTGATGCAAAGAGGATGTTGCTGGTAATCTTCAAGTCTTTCTGGTGGGAGACTACTGGTTCTCCTGCTTAAGTAGATCACGGCAGAGTGACGGAAAGCTAGTTGAAGTCACAGCTTTGCAGAAACACAGTCACACTTCACAGCTCTTTTAACACTGATGAAAACATGCAGCTGCCACTTTGGGTTTCGCAGAGTTACTAAAATGATTCAGGGTTGCACACCTAAAATTAACTCAACTGTGTATTTTATTAACACATGACTTGTGCAGCCCGGAGCGGCTTCTCACTTACAAGCTGGTTATAAACTCAGCCTCTGAACTTTGTATCATGCTCACATTATCACTTTAATAGTCCTGATGCTGATGCTGGTGGATATGGTGACTTACAGGTACTGGACAAAAAAATGACCTGACCTGAAATAAAATCAATAAAAGAAAACTCCATAAACGCCATAAAAGAAAAGGGCTCACCAAAGTTATACCAAATTTCACGGCAATCCATCCAACAGTGGTTGAGACATTTCACTAAAAACCACACGTGAACCTGCTGGTGAAAGGAGAAGTCAGCTAATAGTAGATTAATGTAACAGCAATTCATCTAATAGCTGTAGAAATCTATCAGTCCATCAGCAGTGAATTTTCATCCCTCATACCCGCTGGCTTTCTTTTCACATCAAACTGTAAAGTTAAAGTCATAAATTAATAATTAATAATAGTCTGTTCACTTATATCACTGTGTCTTTATTCATTTATAGTTTTCCAAATGTAACTGAGCTGCACGCCTGAAATACACACTATGTTGCCATGACTTGATTTATTATTCAAAAGCCTGTATCCACCCACATTCACTTTGAAATGATTGCATTTAGATTTCATCTATTTAATACAGCCACACATTGAAGTATTGTTATCTAAAAGCTACTCTGACAGACCAGTGACATTGAAAATAATCTTTTCAAATCAGCGTGTGTCAACAAATGGATGACAAAAAGGATCTGATTAGAGAAACTCACATGTTTTTTAATCCAAAACAGGAAACAAAAAAGATAAATGTGTACAGTGCCACATGGTTGTGTTTGCAGGGACTGGGTTACATCACAGTTGCAAATGTGGTTTTATTGAGCTCCAATGTAATTAAGCACAGAAACAAAAACTACTTCTACCCAACATAATTAACTGCACCCTCTGTAGCGGATTAAAAAAAAATCCCTTCAGGTAACAACGCACTTTACAATATGGAACCCCCTCTATGCCATGGGCTCTTTTGTTGTGTTAGTTCATTTCAGGGGAAAGAGAGTCGATACAGTATGTGTCTCAGTATTGTGCTCTCTTGTGCTAATTGGCTGGAACCAGTTGGTGTGGTTGTAGGGAATGAGAGAATTACAGTGTGATATAACCACTCTTGTGAACTGCACTAAGAAGAAAAGAAAAGGGCAGGGGTCACCAAAGTCATTAGGTTTCATCCTCTGGGGACCATGAATGTCTGCACAATATTTAATGGCAATTCATCTAATAGTAGTTGAAATTTACAGCCAAGATTCCAAAAACACTGGGATGCTATGTAAAATGTAAATGAAAACAGAATACAATCATTTGCAAATGAACTGAAGTGTTGAACCTCTCTCCATCCTTGCTTGTGAACGACTGAGTCTTTCCAGGATGAACCTTTCATACCCAATCATGATACTATCACCTGTTACCAATGAACCTGTTTACCTGTGGACTGATCCAAACAGGTGTTTTTGGATCAGTCCACAACTTTCACAGTCTTTTGTTGCTCCTGTCCCAACTTGTTTGAAACATGTTGCTGCCATCAAATTCAGAATAAGCAGATATTTACAAAAATCAAAGTTGATTGAGTCAAACATTAAATACATTGTATTTGTGCTGTTTTCAATTGAGTATATGTGAAAAAGGGTTATCAAATTATTACACTTTTTTGGAATCAGTCTGGACCAGAGTGGGCGTACCTGACAGACTGACGTTGTCGTCCCTGGAGTCATCATCATACGTTGGACCATGTGAACTTTCTCCTGTTCTCCTGGGGACTTTCTCCCTCTTGACTTTGCAGCAGCATGAGTCACTTCGCGCAAGAGCATCAGAATTATAAACATAAGGAAAACGCAGTCACAGCAGAAGTCCTGTGTCCTGGGATTTACCTGTCTTTTGTGAAATAGCTGGCGTATAAATTGAGTGGAGACCTAATCTCTCCCACTAAGACTGGTATAACAAGGACAAAATGAAAACAGTGAAGCGGTGCCAGAGTTTAATCAATGTGCTGTTGATATCCGTTTCCCCTTTTATCTACCAATATTTACAGTCTCTGAATTACTTTTTGCTTACACTGGCATTGACTTTAGTGTTGTAAGTACAATTTCCTGCTGGTACATGAGCTTATTGCTGCAGGTACCCAGCGGAATAATGTTGTGGCACAACCTTGACACTCCAATACTGGTCTGTACAAGCAATTTACAGGAGCAAGGGAGAGAAAATGGTCATTCGAACATTATAATTCACTGGGCAGGTTTCTTTATAACAAAATTCATTCCTCACAGACCCACATTTGCCCTGGAATAAGTGGTCATGCATTTGTATTCAGACTTTCTTTCCCTAATCATTTTCCAGTCATTCATTCTGCGCACCCGTTAATCCTGTTCAGGACCACAGGAGGAGGAGGGGACGGCGTGTACTATAGGCCAATTCATGGCAGACCCTATGGATGCACACACATACTCAGAGAAAATGCAATCCTCACAGAAATAACCTGAATTATTGGAAGTTTATTCCCAGCGAATAGAAGAATAGAATCATACCCGTGTCTTCATTTGTAAGGTCTTGCTATCTAAGCTGCTGAGATATTTAATATCTTAAGAGTTCAGATCTAATAACCATGACACCAAATCACAGGATGAGGTTGGCTTTAACAGTTCCTCATATCGACTCTGAACTGAGGAAGACTCATTATGATAAACTGGATTGCTTAAATAAAGTTGAACCAACATATATACACATATATGATAGAATAGTTGCATAAGTGCATGCGTTGCTGTTGCTCTGCTGCCAGTGTAGACAGGGTTTCCCTCAAAAGCTGTAAATCACATACAGTCCAATCTGAAGAAATGGGATTTAGAAATTTCATGCTTTTCAGTGAGTTGATTAAATGTAAGAGAAAATACCATCAATGTACAAATTTGTGAATGGGTCAGTTCTCCCTGCCTGTAGAATTATAAAGCCATTATCTATCTGCACTGATATGAGCCCAAATATGAGAATCTATAATCATGTAAACACATCGAAATTATGCTCAAATCTCTAAAACAGTATTGATGAACTTTTTGAGCCAAGTGAAAAAACACCAACTTGTAAATGTTCTATGTTCACCAGCCAGTCAGCTTTTGATTACCTGTCAGCTGTTCGGTGCCGGGCAGGTCGTGTGGGAGGTGGAGGTTTATCACAGAGGTGGGAAATGAAGTTTATGAGAGTGGTGAGTGTGAACCAGAGCAGTACAGACACTGAATGACATTGAAACGCTCTGCAGAGCAGCAGAGGCAGGTGATTTTGCGTGCATTCGTCACTATGGGCGAAGTCTTTCACATTACACGTAACCATTTAATCGAGTGTCAATTTAACTTAACAGGATTTTACAGCCATCCTAGAGGCTCTGTAAGGCTGTATTTAGGCTGAGAGGTGTTTTTAGCCAAATGTTAAGACTAGCGTGGCAGCATGCTCACAATAACAAAAATAATCAATAAGCAATAACTGTAAAGTTTTGCAGATATTTGGTCATTAACCAACGTATGGCACATTTTATAATTTTGACAGGATTATGGCACTAGACCAGTGATGCTCAACTCGATAAATTTAATCTAATTTACAATCAAAATAAACTGATTCACACTGGGATTTTTTTGGTTTTGTTTATTAAGACCAATTAGTCAGGGCTGTGCAGAGGGACAGATATTCCAGTTTTGTATGATGGGATGAATGAGGCTGTTAGTAACAGAGAGAGGGCTGATCTTTATGGGATGGCCTTTCAGGCTGTGCAAAGTACAGTAGGATCAGACAATGAGTTGTGCAACTACTTTCACAACTCAACTTCATTCTGTCCCTGGTTGGAGCAGTTTATGTTTATGGTTTATGCTTAAAAATCACTGCATGATGGAATATGTTCCAGCTATGTTTAATGTTGTACGAACTCTTTCAAACGCAACCAAAGCATTTAGGCCTAGAATACAGTTACTAAGTTCAAAGATAGATGAGTTATTGGCCTTTTAATGTTTATTCATCTTTTCTGATAAATATTAGTAATGTTTGTTTATTTACTGGCCTCTGGCCTCCTTTCATTTTGCAAAAGTGGCCACCGGCCAATGGAAGTTCAGTGTCCCCTGAGGTCAACAAAAAGTCATAGAATCACTGAAGTGAGAAGAGTTCATCCTGAGGTTGTCATGGATGTGTGTACCAAATTTCACGGCAATCCATCAAATTCATGTCAAGACATTTCACTTGATACCACAAATGTCAACCCCGTTGTGGCATTGGAGCACAATCAGGGGATCACCAAAGTCGTTAGGAGACACCATCCGAGACATCTTGCTAAACTGTAACCCTCCACATTATGTTGAGAGTCAAAACATGTCGGCACAATGCATATAAATGACTTCAGATGAACTTTAAAACCAGTGATGTGATGCCAAAAACTTTGCACTTTATCCCTCCTACAACTCCCGCTAAGCATCACATTGGCTTTTTATTGTGTCTAATTTCGGGATTTTATGGTTTTCAACATGGTGAAATTTCCACGTCTCTGCTCATTTCTGTGAGTGAAAGTGAAGACGAAGCACATCATATTTCTCATTTGGTTTGATTTGTGCTTTAATTTCACAGCGCCCACATTCTGCTCACATAATTCTTGAAAGTTGTGAATAAAATGAAACCGTATGCCCCATGTTGTTATATCAAAGTGCCACGGGTGGTAATAATAACGGCGCTCTTGAATGAACACCATTTCTTGGGTGATACTGTGAGTGGCCTTTTATAGGAGTCTATTTGCAGAGCCGGTGGGTAAACAGCGTCTTCTGTTATGGTGATGGAGGTTGTGGGTAGATTGCCGTTCATTAGTGCTGGCGTTGGCGCTCTGATAACATTGTGTCGTTACAAAGTGATTCATCAGTTATCTTCCGTCCTCCTCCTCCTTGGTGCCATTCATGATTTCATTTTTTCCATATTATTGACCCGCTGACATCATCTTTCCCCTTCGCCTCTGCTCCGATACTCATCTCCTCCATTTGTACAGACTAGTTCTTCCCCTGAACTGTGTGTCACGCCAAGTTGAGACGAGACAGCCCAGTGGAAAGGTTCTGGTGGCTCTTGGCAGGCCCCGTTACTCATAAATAACTTGTATTGTTTTGGGCAGCACTTGAACTATGATGTTTACACAGAGGACATTTCTACCATAGGAGCGGGAACATGAAAACAAGTGCGGCGACTCATTGCGCTCCTTTGTTTCAGAGTCAAACTGGCAATAAGAACGATAATTCTGCTGGCACATCTTACCAATGATGCTGAAAAGCAGGTCATACAATCATAGACACTAGTTCAAGGACACACGCTTGGAAAAACATAACACGCTTTCATAAATAGTAGAGAATTCTGCATCAGATCCTGTGCATTAATAAATGACTTGATAAATATTCACATGTCCTATATACAGGTTCTGTCTTCAGTACAATTTACATACTGTTAAAGCAATTAAAACAAGAGACAACAACACTTAGATGTTCCACTATAAGTGATAAGTGATAGTAAAATGATAATGTATATTTTGTTAATAAAGCTTTAAATTCTATGCAGCATTACTAATATTTTACGTTGTATTGAATGGAATTACACAGTTATCAAGGAAATATGTGTGGAAATGTGGCATAAAAAATAATTAGGTTTTTTTTAGAATAGAATTTGAATACTTGTAAGACATGTGCTAATCAGTTGCTGTCTATAAATATCAATGACTAACAAGTGTTTATTCCCCGGCTTCGCTCAACTGACTTTCATTTTCACCTCTGAATCACTCCCAGACAAATGTTCTTGCTTTTTAACAGGAGCCATTGTGTATTCATTTTTTTGCTGTGAAAGCGCGCTAATGTCGGCGCTCGCAGCTGCACGGCGGTGAATGAACAAGCTTCACATTATACGGTGCATGTACAGTATAAACAATAAATAAAGCCACCTAGTACACAAACAGAAATGATGCTTTTGAGAGAGGTTTCCCATGCATGAAAATGCTGTTGTATCATTTATATGATAATTCCATTGTTCATCTCAGCATTTACCTCAGAGACATTAATGTTGCTCCGGCTCATCATTTTTTCGCTCCATTCAGTATGTTGTCTCGTTGGTCCTCTCTTTAAATGGGGTTTGAGTTTATTTTTCTGAAGTGCGTCTCTTAAGGCTCGTCACGTAGCCTTTGGTCACATGGTTCTACCCATTTGGGGTAACGTCTGGTCATCTGCGTCTGACATCCCCTATCACTTAGAAGGTAATATCCTTCCATTTGGGACTAAAAACCTTCACATTTGAAGGTCCAGGAGCTACTTGTCTGTATAGGTGGGTGGCAAAATTAAAGTTAAAAATAAGAATTAAAAAAACAACATAAATGTCTCAGTTGGGCCAGAACTGCTATAGTGCTCCTTGGTATAGGTTCGTCAAGTCTCTACTGGAGGAATGATTATTCCTCTAAAAGATATTCCCTCATTTAAATTGAAGACATCTGGCAACTACATAGGCCACAAGATATGATTCACACAATTTTCAGGCTCATCAAACCATTCACTGACACTTCGCTGTCTGTATTAGCTGCATTCCTCCACGAATATATTCAGTCTTTCCTTTAATTTGTCGCCCTTCTGTGTATAATGTTTTGGACTTCCTTTGGCCCAGACTGGCTCAGAAGAGTCTTAAGTCCATTTCTCACTTTTGGGCATATTCTCGCTCACAGTGCTGCGTTGGGTCATTTTTAAGCTGGACTGTTTCGGCCAGCTCTTCGAATAACAGGTAATGTGGCAGAACATTTCTCTGAACCTGGTGGACATGAGGTTGTAGAGGATGGGGTTGATGGCAGAGCTCAGGTAGAAGCAGACCCCGGAGATGATGTGGACATTCTCGAAGACCTTGAGGTGCTGCTCGTGCGAGGTGTCGATGTAGCTCCACATCAAGCGGTCCACGTGGAAAGGAGCCCAGCAAAAGCCAAACACAACCACCAGAACACCTGGACAGGCCAGATGGACAGGTTAGGTACGTGACAACAGGCGAACAGAGGAATCCATACATACTGTACACACCCATGACATTCTTAGACATGCCGAGATTCATGATGTCAATCCAATCATCAGCATATGGCAGATGATACAAGACGAAGGTGAGACAGGTGAGTACATCAGTTAAAAACTAATGGAAACATAGCGTGAAAAACAACAGATGCATATGGGAACAATGGGTGTAAAAACTCAGGCACCAACATGCAAACAGTAAATTCAGTTTTCTGCTCCTTAGCAGCCCAGAGAGAATGTGACTGAAATGCCACCTACACAGCATTTTGGTGACTTGCAGGTTGCGTTTGCTCAGCTTCTGCTGGTGAGCCTTGGAGAGACTCTCCGGTCCAAAGCTACACCTGGTGTCCAGCACACTCACCACCCTCTCCCTGTGCAGCTGCAGGCCGATGAGCAGGTAGAGGATGCTGATGATCAACATGGGAAGCAGGAAGAAGGCCAACATGGAGATCAGGATGATCACGTTGTACATCCAGGTGGGCTTGACCACGCCTGAGAAAATGTAACAAAGGGGGGTAAATGTACCATGGACATTATGTCCTCACATAAATTTCAGTAAACTTCCGCTGTACTTTGTGTTGCAAATGGTCAAATGAAGACATGTTAAATTAAGGGGGTAAACATTTTATCTGCTCAACACCAGCATGTCCTCACAGCGCAGATAGCCTGGCTGACTCTTTAAAATAGCAAAAATAAAATTTAAATTCTATACATACTGCAGATAGCAGATCGGGGAAACTGTCGTCCAAACCTTGGAGGTAGCACCGCAATCCCATGTAGACTGGTGTTGGGCACAGCACACAACATGGACAGCACCCACAGCATCAAGATGACCCTCTTGACGTGAGCATGTGTGGTCACGTGTTTGACTTTGAGAGGGTGCACCACTGCCATGTAGCGCTCCACGCTGAGTGCTGTGACGTTGAGGATGGAGGCGAAGCAGACGGTCTCGAACAGGAAGGTTTTGAAGTAGCAGCCTATATCCCCGAGCAGGAACGGGTAGTTCTCCCACATGTCGTAGAGCTCTAACGGCATGCCCAGTATCAGCACCAGCAGGTCGGACACAGCCAGGCTCAGCAGGTAGTAGTTGGTGGGTGTCTGCATCACCCTGAAGCGCAAAATCACTGCACAGGTCAGGGAATTGCCCAGGACACCCACCAAGAAGATGGCGAGGTAGGTGACACAGACAGGAAGGAACACCGGGGACCTCCGAGACCCCAGGTACCTGGCCAGGTACTCCTCCTCGCTCAAGCACATCTCGCCCAGATCTTGTGCAGTCGCGTTAGCCAAAACCCAGGAGATGTTCATCCCACACACCACAGCAGCCTCGCGGCAGCCTACGTCCCTGAGGACTGTGGCTCCGGTTGTGTAAAGAGCAGCAAGAGAGCAGTTCAGCTCCGGCATGTTGCTGATTAAAGGTTACTGTTTCTGGATGTAAAGAGTAGAATGAAGAGGACAAAATGAAATTTAAAGGAGCACTCCACCAGTTTTACAAGTTCAGTTTACTCATCACAAGAAATACTCCTCAGCCATATGAAAACACCTAACTAATAATTATGCTTGAGACTTTAATTTATTTTTAACAGAAAAAAAGATTTGCCAGGAAGGCTCCGATGAAAACTGCAAGCCAAATGCATCTTTGGAATTGCAGGATCCAGCTGTTTTGGGGCTTGACTCACACTGGAGGATAAAAGTCAGGATTTCTTGCTCTCTGCTACAATTTTTACCATTCTTCCAAATAGATTATTGTTCACTGGACAAAATGTTTGTTTGTCTTGTGAATGGAAAATGAAGAGAAAATTATACTCAAAGTGAGACCCAGTAATAGAGCAATATGATTTTTTTTAAATTTCCCACTGTTATGTTTAACGCTAAATCAACTGACTTGTTGGACCATGAAAGGCGAAAAACTACTGTGTCTATTAAATGCTGCCAGCATAGCTACCAAAACATCTCCTTAACACGTGACATAGTTAAGTGATATACTAATTCTAACTGGACAGTTCACTTAGTCAAGTCATTGTTATTTACATAGCCCAATATCACAAATCACAAATTACTACAAGGGGTTTTACAGTCTGCACAGCATACAACCCCCCCAAAAAAACAACCCATCATCAGGGAGAAAACTGAATAAACCTCAGCAGGAGCAACAAAGAGCAGACTGACAGACCCACACACAGCAGACTGTTGCTACCAAGCAGCTGTAACTCAGCTCTTGTGTATAGCAACTAGCAGAGAAACTATGCTCATAAGTGGTTTGGAGAGCACGCAGACAAAAAGCAGCCTGAGGAATAAATATATGTGCATTATCAGCACGGCAGCAAAGATTAAGAGGCCTGACCTTAGACGTGTAATCATGCTGAAAAAAAGAAGCTTTCTATAATTTTCTTAAGTATGTTTATTGTGCTCTTTGTCAAAAATGTAGTTTAATAATAGCAATGCTGCCACAACGTTGTCTCATTTAGGATATTTAGGGATTTATGTTCAGCAGAAAACTGACTTGGGTTCAGATTCACGTGCTGGATTTGTGTGTCCCTTCACCATGCAACAGAGTTATGAAGATAACTTTATGCCAAGAATAAAAAAATGAAAAACACACCTGCAGTTTGTGAGCTCCTCGAAGACTTTATCCTCTTCTTATGTACAAGATGAACAAGATCTGAAGAGAAGATGCGTGATCATCATCTTTCTTTGGATCCTGGACTTTCTGCCACTTTATCTTGACTGCTTTGGTGGCTTCAGTGCGTCACAGCTGCCTTAACTTCCCGTATTTGAGCTCTGGAGTTCACCCCACCTCTCTCTCTCTCTCTCTCTCTCTCTCTCTCTCTCTCTCTCTCTCATCACCACAGCATCTTGTCTGCAGCCTCGACCATTATCTGCCTTCTTCATCTCTCTCTACTGCAATTCAAGTTCTTTTCATCCTTCTTCTCCCCCACTTTCTTTCATACTCACACACACACACACACACACACACACACACACACATGCACACTTCAATTATCTTTATATGTGAACCTGCAGAGACTCAATAGCTTGTCATTCTCCATTCTATTACTTTTCCCATTCAAAGACCATGTATAGCAACAATGTGAAAATTAAAGCTGAGATTGCTTTGACCCTGGAACCTGTGGCCTGAGCGGCATATAGAAAATAAAATGTATTTTTCACGATTCCCATTTGTTTCAAGTCAAAGCTAAAACAAACATGCAAATCGAGACTAAAATAAGAATTTAAAATAAGACATAAATAGTTCTTGTTGAAGGTATAGAACAACACCCTGGCATGAAATTGTAGAAAATTGAATTCTATCTTTCATTTAGTGTTGCTCAGAGAATAACTGTGACACTTATCTGTTCAACTATAAAACCTGTGTCAAATACAAAATAATCTATTTATGCTACACTGTGTCTGATTTCAACACAGTGTAGCATAAACTACAGCGTAGAAGCTTTTGGTTTGTCATATGTCACACACTTGCTTTTTTTCTTGTTTATACCTTTTTGTAGTGGATGCATTGTGAGACTCATTCGTGTTTCCCAGAGGGTGAACCCTTCTGACTTTGGTGATCCCCTGACTTTTCCTCTGCTCCCACCAGCTGCTTGACCTTTTAGGTTTATAATTACATGTCTTGAACAACTATTAGACTGGTTGCCATTAAATTTGCTACAGATAATCATGGTGCCCAGGTGATGTATACTTCTGACTTGGTGATCATCTGAATTTTCCTCAAGTTCTACAGGTCAAAGCTTTTGCTTATGCTGAAAAATATCACATATCTACCAGATGGATTGATGGACATTCAAGGTTCTCAGAGGATGAATCCTAATGACTTTTGTGATCCCCTGACTGAGATGTTTCTGCAACTATAGGATGGATTGCCATGACATTTGTTTCAGATCTTCATGTCCCTCTTAGGATACAGCAGGACCCCTGCTGTGCCAATTGGCTGAGAGGGCTGCTGTCGGTTTGAACGCAGCCTCGCTGAACTGACAACAATTACCTATAGCGACCAGGAATCACACCAGCAACCCTGCACAGCCTGGCCATTTCTCCCTCTGCTAGACTGAAAATAAAATAAGTCAAACTGCAGGTATTATTTACCACGGTGAAAGTCTTGTACATGTTTTACTGTGTGTTTTCATTTATTAAATAAAATGAGATCCATCCAATTCTGAGCCTCAGTCTCATTACATCCTATTTCATCACGTTCGCAGTCACTCACCAGAGAATGAAAGTCGAGGGAAAAGATATCTCACCGTATGAACAGATTCTTTGATTTCAACTGATCCATGCGGTTCAGTACCTTCCTGCATTAAACGCGTGAGTCACCGGCATGAGTCACCAGGTGGGTTATCCTGCTTCAACCTTAGTGAGTGAGAGTGAGAGCCACGTTTACGTGATGGTTATATAGGAATAAGTTTGATAAATTGTCATCCTTATGCAAATTGAAGTTAGCAAACTGAAGTAAGTTAATCAATAGTAATTTGTTAAAAGTCAGCTAATAATCATTCAATTTAATTCATGCTGATTTGTGTATGATTAATTTTGTAAAAGGCAACACTATGTAGAGAAAACAGGCCTCTAGTGCTCATGGAGGTTTTGTTCATTTGAGTAACTGCAGAGCCTCATGGTTTGCAATTTGCTGATTAGGAGAACTTTACTTCGAATACTCTTTTAATAAGATAAAACTGTGGAATAAAAATACTAATTTTATCTTTTTTTCACTGAGGTTCTGTGGACGTTTTTCCTCCTCAAGTTAAGCCGAGGCAATCATTGAGCTTCAACCATCCATAGTTCGGAAGTAGAATATTTTAATCCTTTAAGCTCAGATGAGTATTTTCACTACTGCAAACCAAAAGCCTAATTAATAAAAAAGACACTTTTTTATACTAATGCATGTGTTCAGGGGAGAGCTGAGGAAATATTTGAGGATGCTGAGGACCGCTTGGCTAATGGAGCAGCCCAATGAGAAACATCCCACGCAGTACATTTACAGACAGGCAGGGACGGAGAGATGTGTGCGCAATAAATCACCAACAGAGCTTCTGTCAGAGGGCAGAAAATTCACAGTTTTGGCCGGCTGCACACGCCTCGGTGACTGTGTCTAGTACCCCCACTTCCCCGTTTCCCTGGCTCCCTCTGCAGCGGTGTCTAATTCAATCAGGGCTTTTAATCCCAGTGCAGGGGCTCCAGCACTTCCCCAGCAGGAAACTGACATGTTCTCATTGGTGCCTTCATTTAGTCGAGCATTAATTGGGCTTCTGTGTCAGACTGACTGAGACAAAAAGCTTTGATTGTGACGAACCCCCCCCTCAAAATCTTGCCAAGTCTACACTGGCTTTTTGAAAATTGGGCTGGCTTTGAGAGTGTATTTGTCCACTGAAGTGTGAGATTATTGCAGCTTTGAAGGCAGAGTTTGAATGTGCTTTTTTCCTAAAGTGTGAGCACAAAAGCTGTTTACAGATGTGGTAAAGGGTCAGTTCACCCATATTACAAAATCATGTATTCTCACTTCCCTTTGGAGGAATCTAACAATGTAGTTGATAGATGGTTTTATTTGTCTTTCTTTGGAACTACTTTTTTATTGAGGAGTCATTTTTCAATGCTTAGAAAAAAATTCTAAATAAGTGAAATGTTGGCAAAATACAATCAAAACTATCTGCATGGATGGATAGCTCTAGAATGGGTGAACATCTGAGGGTTAGAATTTCAGATTTGGACTCATTCTCATTTTTGGACATCCAATCTTTAATTTAAAGACAGGATAAATAAAACAGGATGAATCGGTGGTGCCAGACTTTACAGTTCTCTATAGGGTCATGAGCTAAAAATGGTGGCGGTGCATTAGACGCAAGTGAGAAAATACGCACCGATTTGAAGACCCAAACCACACACATGAGATCAGTTCCAACACTACTATCAGATCTACCATGGATTATGCTCTTCACTTTCAAACATCATGCAGAAATTTTTGTAAATGCCATACTTGCAGAAGTAAAAGAGGCAGACCATTAAATGTCAAACTTTCAATAACTGAATGTACAGAACAGGGAGTGAAGCGAGAAACTAAATGCTGTGGCAAAAACAATGCACAGCTGCTTCAGTGGAAATCCTTTAAAAGTCAGTCTGAACAGGAGGAATGATTACAGCGAGCTAAAAACAGTTTCAGTTGTTTCAAGACGAACCTTTACAAATGTAAACTTACCCTTTAAGGATGTCGCGTCTCTTCTAAAACTGGGAGAGATGAGCAGCTGTGATACGTTCTTTTGAAAATAGCAAACTTTTATTACTTACTTCAACTCGAGTTTTATGGACTAAGACCTCCTACCAGGTTTTCTTTTATTTGAATCATTACACTGCTATTTATTAGAGAGGCTGTGGTTGAGAAGGAGGATGTGGTATTCCTACATACATTATGTAAAATGAGTAAATAAAGACTGTTCATTGCCTATTCATGCCTCAGCCTCTGGTCAGCTCAGGCCACAGGTTTTCATCTCCATCACATGCAGCGTTGAGCCCTGTTTGTGAAACGCATGTGCAGCCTGGAGAAGTTTCCTCCTGCTCATATTAAATTCTGTCAGACACCTTCCACTGTCTAGAAAAAAAAGGCCCTTCTCTGTGTGGCTGAAAAAACAGCAAACAAAACGAAAGAAACAGAAACCTGTGGTGTAAAACAGCAGCGTGCATGTTCAAAAAGTGTCCAAAATAACAATGTAGTCTGGCTGCTCCTGTTGTCACATATTATCCTGAAGAGCTCGGTGATAAGGTGTCATGTGAGGCGGCTGGGTTGTGGCTGATGGCGTTTTGTTTGCAGCATCATACAAGAATGGATATAAGGAGGATTTATGTCAGGAGGATTTATCTGAATCGTATAGAGCTCTTCTTGGGCAGAGCTTGCATGAAGGAATCCAAGAAAAACCCAGTCTGGATTCATGTTTGTATCTGTTCTCTGTAAAATGTTCATAGGCCCTCATTACTGACTTGCAGGTTTAACTCACTAAATGTGGAGTCTTTAAACTGTGAACTCCATCCAGCGAGAACAAAGTGCGGGTCATGTGCGACGAACAGCTCCTGCAGGCTTCCCGCTCTTCTTTGTGCATATTCATGGGATGCAATTACAGTCCCTTAAAATCGACACAGCTCCACCTCTCTTATCCAAACACGGCGCTTTTGAGCTGTAAACCAACCCACAGCTAATCCATTAATCTACAGCATTTTCACGGTTTACGGGTGCTGCCGAATTTCATTATAGCACTAAGTAATTGTGTGAGCTAATTGCATCCGTATTAAACCCTTTTTTTAAAGAACGGAAATATTAACGCTTGCATTAAAACCTGGATGCACATAAAGTCACAGGGTTCATTCTCTTCCAGAGAAAAATATGAAGACTCTAATTCAGGGTCTTTGTTTATTAAGTGATAGCACAGCAGCAGGATGCTCAGACGCTGGCATTTTTACAGCAGCGAATGCAGCTATTTCTAAACAAATCTGACATTTAAAGGCGCTCTCGACTGTCTTTAACATCTTTAACATACATTTGGAAGTGTGTCTCCGCGAGTGTCTACTATTTAATGAGTCAGTCTATTAAAAAAAGGCCAGTGGAGATGTTCTGTGTGTCCCTCGCCCCCCCCCTGTGAGTTTGTACAGTCAGAGCAGCACGCCTCCATGGCAGTGTCCATTATGGACGGAGACGCAGTTGGAGAGGCTGCTGGAGTCACGCTGCGACTAGTGGCTCCTCAGAAGTGCAGCTGCTGGACGGAGGGTGGAGAAATCCTCTTACAGACGCAGACAGTAAACAGCTTTCTGATTCATACTGGTTTTTTATATGGCTGCTTGTACACACCGTTTCACACTCATTTTAGATAGTATGAATATGTACATGAACATGAATGTAAATATAGTATGAGTGCAACAACATTTCTGTCCAAAGCAGGTCCAGAAATATGATTTATTTGATTTTTTTAAGGAGCAGTGTAAACACAGAGCATCAACACATGACTTTGGTTTGGACAGTACTTCATTCCATTGAGTGGTTCCAGTGAAGGAGCACATTACCACATTATGTTTTGACGCAGAACCAAATTACAACAACAGTCTTCTTTAGAATTGAAACAATTTGTCAATTAAATTATAAGTCAATAAACAGAAAATGATTCCACAACAATTTTGACAAACGCTTCATCATATGAATTTCCCCACTGTGGGACAAATAAAGGAATATCTTATCTTATCATTAAAACAGTCAACAGGCAAAACTACCAAACAATCTCTAGGACCAGCTTCTCCACTGTGAGGATTTTCTCTGCTTTATGTCTTTGTGAATTCAAAAATCTTGGAGTTTTAGACTGTTGGTCAGACAAATGAAGCAACCTGAACATGCCATCCTGGGCTTTAGGCTACTGTGGTGGGCATTTTTAAAATTTTATTTTTTACAATTTTTACAATTTCCCTCTGCTCTCTCTCAGCCCCTTCGTCCTTGTACCTTGTGTCAAGTGTTCCAGTCCTTCCTGGTGTTTATTCCTTGTGTTCGCCTCATGTTTTGGATGCCAGACTTTTGATTCTTGCCTGCTCCTTTGTGTCTGTTTGGAATGCCTCATCTGTTTTTGACCCTCGCCTGCCTGATCATCCAGTATGGCTGATGAATATTAATGAACTGCACTTGCTGATTGCCTTTGGGTCCTATTCCCTGTCTTCCTGCTACCTTGCTTGCAGCACACCAGTTGGAGCTGTAGTGGAGTGAGAAGCATGTCTGCAGTAACAGAGTCTGGATGAATGTTGGATATCAAGGCTTTGTGGCAGCATAATACAGGCAGCATAAAGTGTTCATGAAGACGTCAACAACAGGAACTACAAATAATCAGTGTATGCCCTGAAGGATATTTGCTTGTCATGATTGATGCTTTTGCTAAAACATATGATCATCAGCTTATTTTTATTACAGGTGTTTTATTAGTTGATTCTTTTATACTGTGTGAAATAAAGCTCATTAGACTGTATTTGAACATTATGTACTGTGAAGTGAAAAAATACCGTACATGAGAAACTTACAATTCACATGTTCTCAGCATTGAGCAATAGGTCAACTTGGCCTCAACTTCTGCCTGCAGTTAAAAACAGGAATCTTAAGAATAGAGCGCGTCCGCTCAACAGAGAAAAATAATACCAATCATGACATCAAGTCTCAAGCTGTGCATGCTAAAAAATGATTGTTGTTAATTAATAGGATGTGCAAGGCAGGATGTCTGTTTCTTGATGGTTGAGTTTCAGGTTACACATAGAGGCGTTGCCATACGTATGGAGTCGGATACTACGAGAAGAAGGAACAAGACGCCATCCACCAATGAGAAGACGACGACACCCTGTTTGCACATTTCTTTGTTTCTGTACTATAAAAACACTGGGTCAGGGAAAGATAGTCGGTCAGACTTCATGAACTGACACGCTGTTGCTTGTCAGGGAAACAATAGTCAGACCCAGAGCTCTGTAACTTTGCATATTCTACCGGTGCTAAAATAAAATTGATTTTGAGCCTAAATATATTCTCCTGTCGCTTCATTAAAGAACACGCGAGGACCAGAACAGGCAGATTAGCAAAAGTCCTCAACAGCCCACAGTTTGAAATGAATTGATAGCTAATGGAGGTGAGTGTGATAAGGTAGATGTGTGTATTTCCTTTATTTTTGTCTTCCTTTCTTTCTTTCTGACGAATGTTTTTTTGATCCTCTTGACTGTTACTAAGCAGCTGGATTCACACTGCAGGGGGTATGAGTCAGTGTTAAGGGTTCAGTTTTTAACCAACACTAACAACATGCAACAGACATGATTCATCGCACCTAACTGACTTCAGCGGGTAGCCCGGAGATTTATTATTGCACCTCCATGAAGTGACAGACGAAATCTTTTAGTCCAAAGTATGGGTCAAGTCTCAAAAAACACCATAATGCACCTTAATAGCATCTTTTTTTAGACCCCCCTGGCTCCTTAACGCTCACGTCTTTCAAACACCTCCAGCTTCAAATGCAGGCCGTGCTTTCTATAAAATGATCGAAAGGTGCTGTTTTCAAATGTTCAGTATTTTTCTGCAACACTGAATATTTACTACCAAATGAGCAACAATCACAGTAAAAGTTTTAAAGAACTGCATCAGCTAATCAGCTCCATGAGGAGTGCGTGGGGGTGGTTTTCATCAGCTTTGATTAACGGCGGCCTGACAAGAAGCAGACAGCAGTCGTGAAATTGAATTTAAATGTCGCTAAATCACGATTGGTGAGACGTAAGTATGTGACATCACCGTTTGCCAACTCGATCCCACCTGTTAAATCAGTGAGAAGACAAATAATACAGACAAGCTTTGCCTATATGTACAGTTCTCATATCAAATAACCCAACATTTTTGAACACTTTTGCAGAAATGGTTGTGTTCTTGTAGGACTAGTAAGAAGATGATTGAAAAAAAATAGGTTTTTCAGGAGATTTAAATCTCAAACCCAGGCCAAGATAGCTCTGATGGCATCATTAGGGTTGTTTTTGCAAACCTTGGAGAGCTCCTCGAGAGCCGCAGAAGACATTATACCACTGTTTTTTTAAAGGTCGAGTAGAACTCCTCGTGAGCAAACTGGACTTCATGTGTAAAATCGGTGGAGTGCTCCTAGAAACACTCCATTCAGTCATTTTCTGCCGTGCGCTGCCCAAAAATAGTGTGTTTCTTTCAAAGGCCTTCGATCAGCGCCAGCAGCGAAGTGTCTGCAAAATACCACAAATATTTTTACACAAACGCAAAATCTCAACAAAATACCTTCCACCTCCACAGTTTGTGCTACAAAACAAAATGGTTCTAGTTTTTAAAAAAAAAGAGGACGCTCAGGATCTTGCATGAGCCAGTCAAGCCATCACTGCTGCCGTGTCTAAGCCTGTTTATAGTGAAGATCCTCGATCATATATTTTCATGCGCTGAGTGTGCGGTCGCCACCACAAACAGGTCTATTTTTACTACTACTAATGTGATCTCGATACTTCAACTTTTCTTGAAGGACCACTTACTCTGGTTACATGACAAACTTAAATGACCCTTGGGCTCGTGTAAACCTCTCACAACCTAATTTCAACCCAGAGCACAACACTATTATAATCACCCTGAAAACAACACTGCTGTCTTGTCTTCTGAAAAACAACACAGCTACACGATTCCAGCTCAACAGCCAGAACATGTAGTGTATATTAAAGTGTGAATTATATATTTGTGTCATGCTGATGGACCGCCGGTCCGACATGGCGCAACACTGCTGGAGTTACTGTAGCCCATATAAATTCATGACAGGCTTATGGTTGGTTCATTAAGCAGAAAGATTGTGTCTGTATTCAAAACAGGAAACGCAGCGTGTCAGTGAACGGGAAGATTCCAGGATGACCTAACGTAGCCTCAGAGTCACGCAGGGTGTACATGCCGCAGTGCTGCGCTTCAGCCGTCCTCCTCGACAGCTCAAAACGGTGTAATCCATAATTATGTTTATCCCCTGTTTTGCAGAGGTTGTTAGACTTTCTGTCATTGCTCCTGACTTTACGGAGAGGGCAGCAGTGACACTCTGTCGACCCATTGCTTCTCCAAACTCGGGTGCGGGCTTTTTCTCTTGAGATGCAACCACAGTTCGCAGGAGGGCACACAGCAGCGATGTTTGCTCACTTCAAACGCTGTGAGAATATGTACTTAAGGACATCTTCAGAGAGGTCGGTCAGTGATCACTCATAAATTAGAGTTGACAGTTGAGCTCGCTGATGTGGCTCTCTTCTCCCATCTGTGGTAAAACAGCCTCATAAGAGCATCGAATACACAGCAACAGGCAATAATCCCCATGTGGGCAATCGTCAATAAAACAAAGACTCTCCATTAAGGATGAATGTAAACAGAGAGGAAGCACATCAAGTGGCAGCAGTGAAGTTCAAATCAGCATTCTCACGTTCACCATGTGAGCGCGAAGGCCTTTAAATAGACCGATAGATCAGAGCAAGAAGATGTGACAGATGTTCTCCACCTTGGCATGACTCAGAGTGACCTGTCAGAGCGAATCTATTAGTTAACCTGAGAATTTACCAGGAAAAATCAACATCCATTTAATTCTGTGAAATTCTTACATAAATGTATTTATAGTTTAGGGCACTATATTCTTTTGTTTACCTCAGCTGCTCTGCCATATAGTGAAGGTTTTTAGCCTCAACATGAGTCCTTGACTCCGCTCCCAGCATTACAGGCCCGGGTTCAGTGCTCCGGCTTTATCCTCCATGTACTGCAGCCGTCACAATGACATGACAGCTTTGTTTACAAGCCCACTCCTCGTGGGACACTGGGAGTACTGAAGGCTTTATTGTAAGCCTTTAGCTGACTTCATACAAAAAAACAGAAACAAAATCCTACTTTTTAACTGTCAGCCATCTGCTCTTTTCATTCCTAGCTGAACGTGCAGGCACCATGTGTACCATGTACTAATTTCCACAGTATTTCTTTTTGGCTGCCAGTGTACAAGAAATGAGTGTGCTTTTTTATTTTGTACTTACAAGAAGAGATACAGTGTGTGTGCTGGCCAACCAAACAACACCCTTTAGTCCTTGGTGTTTTATTGTAAACTACATACTTTAAATGGGAAAATTTCATCACACAACAAAATTTTCTAAACCTTCTCTTTTGATAGATTTTTACCTACACATACATTTTTTAAGAACAAACAAATCATCATGAAGAATCCCTGAATTTAATTGATTAATCCTTATAACCTTCTGATCAACTTGAGATGGAGATTTGGACTCATCTCATACGACAGCCGATGGGTTAGGAGATTGCATTTGGGCCAATGCGTTCTGCCTCTTTTGCTCTCCACACAAACTGTTCACCTGCATGTAACCAAAGCCTGCTCAAACATGATTGGTCAACACTACTGGGACTACGAGCGAAATCCAGTATCTGTTTATAGAGATCAGGAGACAGTTAGTTTAGCTTAGCTTAAAGGCTGAAAACACTCCTCTCTGTCAAGATTAACAAAATCCACTAACCAGCACCTCTAACAATCACAAATTAAGCGACTGACTTCCTGGGTCGTGAGGTTGTCAGACTAATCCAACTATCGGCAAGAAATGTCATAAAACGTTGAATTGAAAATATGAGACTCATCCATGAAAAACCCAACATGTGTATTATTTGTGTCCTCCTTGATCTCCCTACATGTCACTGATAAAGAAGCATGAAATTGAATGGTAGCTATAACATAGTTTGGAAATATGAATTATGTTTCTATGTACAATACTGTATGATGCTAATAAATTCTATCTGATACATTTTGGTTAAAATGTGACCTTGAAATGCTGCTGACAATTAAACTTTTGATGCGTTGCAGCTGTGAGTAGCTCCTTTATTCGTCCATTCTATCGTGTGCATTGCATTGTGGGACACCAATGTAAAAACTGGTTTTATGCAAACTCACCTTTTTGAGTATAATTATTTGTCATTTCATTGTCATAACCTGCTCATAATAAACATGTAGTGTGGGGTTCACTTGTGCACTTCACCTTTCTGACACTAGAAGGTGCTCACGTTCCATGAGTGACTGGTCCTCCACTGGTGGCATGAGGAACATACCTCCTGAAACGTACAGCGGGTTGCATCATGATGCATAATATTCCCTGTGTCCTCATGCCAGATGAAATTATTGCGTCCTCACCCCAAATCTCAGTTTGTGTAAGAACCAGGCTTCTGCTCTCCTCGCTCCGTGCCACCGCCCGTTACAGGGATGAGGAGGAGTGAAGGGCTCGGAGGGGGCAGACAGTCACAAGTGCTCATCATCATCACCACTACCTTTAAATTTGGCTGCGGACTCATTTCTGCTACATGCAAGTTGTTGCAGCCTGCAATCCTCCCGGGGGTTTGGTCCGGTTAATCCGCTCAAACATGAAATAAACCTTTCTCAAGGCTTTTGACTCACACACACACACACACAAACACACGGGGCACACGGCACCACCCTGACCTCATTATGAAAAGGTTTCACAGAGCCTTCGACCCACAAGGATAGACTCCTTGGCTTTTTTCTTCAAATTGAAGCCAATGAGGTCAAGCTGGGTGGCTCTCCAGGGGAAAGAGATGTCTGTTTGATGCACTGCTCCTACTGTTAGTGGAGGCGGTAAGAAATCTTAATACAAGGGGGCAAACACAAAAACCAAAGCAAGTTTATGGGAGTGGATTATTTCATTTGATTTGCGTTCATGAAACATGTTCGCTGCGTATTTATTCATTGTAATCCCATGGGAGCCATGTTTGTGTCCGGCTGATGAATGTAAGCCTAATATTCACTCTCCTTTAAGTTCTGTTTTGATCTCCGCCAGCTGCTGGGGAGAAATATCGGACTCCTTAGCAGCTAAATGCTGGAATATGTTCACCAGCTAAATTTGTGTCTCTGTTATTTGGTGCTGAACAGAGCTTGTCAGAGCTTGCTGGCTGGAAACAGCTGCCTGCTGAGACTGAACCGTACTGTAAATGTGCCAGAAAACCAAAACTGAAGCAAAAAGAGGCTAAAAGACACAGTGAGTGGGGATTTTCTGAGTTCTTATCTACCAGAGACTATTTTTCACTGTGTATTTTTGCAGTGTTGTATTGCATTAAATGAATGCTTCTTCCATCACTGAGAATAACCACCTGTGCTCTTTAACAATACAAAAATATGGGCATGATTATGAAAACTTAAAATGCATCATAATTGAAGATCGCCTGCTCATCAGGTGTCCAGAGTTCTGACAGAAAAGGTCACAGGTCGTCTTGTGCTGGTTGAATTTAGCTCAGCACATGAGTGGCCTCTGCAGCAATCTGCTCAGCCTGCATGATAATTTTTGTGCTTGAGTAGAAGCTGAAGTGGAGGATGCCGCTGTCTGACTCCAATCATTTCGCATGCTGTGCAGGGCGAGGGAATACTCTGTTAAAGTGTGGACCTTTAGCTGAAACGTCTGCCAAGCCGAGCTGTGACACACCGGAGCGGCAGACAGTTTTTACTCCAAATGAGGAGTGTAAGAAGTAAAACCATCTGACACCAATTACCCCACCTGTTAAACTCCAAGCTGTTAGATAGAGCAGCAGACACTTCTTACCCGGACACTTCCTGTCGAGGACAATCGCACACGACGAAGAGGTCAAAAGCCTCGAGGCTTTCTAGTTACTGAACATTAGCATGTGATAATAACAGATGTAGAAAAAGCCCTGGGTGTCATGTTTCTCCACATCTGTATGCATGAGACTCAGGGATGCAGCATGAGCGGAAAATTAATGACATGATGGATTTGCTTGCATGGACACATTTGCATTCAGGGAGTAAACAAAGGGATCTGACACACCTCAAATGACCAAGAGCTTCATGAGAAGTTCACTCTGACCTGCTACGGCTGCAAGGAGTGAAACTGTTTCTCCATCTAATGCTGTGATGGCACCAGCCGTTTATGAACAACCAGCTCATAGTTAAAATCACAAATATGTTTACAAGACAGGAGCGGCAGCAGAAGAACAGCAGGTGCACTGTCTTTCACTCTCCGTCCTCTGTTACCTCATTTGTCTCAGTCCTGTTTGATCGTGTCCCTGCTCCTGCTCAGCTGATGAAAACCAATTGTCTGTATTCAATTTCTGCCTCCACTATTCCCTGCTCCTCTCCTCTGCCTTCCTGTGGGAGCCCAGTTGGCTGCGCTCTAGGCTGGTGAGGGATGTGAACATAGAAAATTAGCAAACACGCCAAAGCCAGTAATTGTTAAATTGCAGCAAATGGACCCCATGTGAGCCAGGCAAATAAACTCAGAAATCAACGCAGCTTACCCAGACCCAGTTTATCTAAATTCCAATAGTATGCTCAGTAATGGAAAAACACTGTAGAAATGCCATTTCAAATAGACCCCGATGTAATCCCCAGCCCACTGGGGTCCATTTAATCAATGCTACAGACATGAGCATAGAGGAGGAACAGTCTGCAAATGGAAGTGGAGTTCTGAGTCAGCTCACAGGAGATTAAAAAGTAGAGGTGGATGAATAATGGAGGAGGAGAATGGTGGGAAAATTGCCGAATGTGGCGAATCATCAATAACGCCTCCTGTGAATAATTCTGAAGGAAAAAAGACTTCTGCTGAAACTGTCTGTGCCCACTAAAATGGAATTGTTCTTAATTAGTTTTTTGCTGTGTGTTGCCTCACTCTCTGGATGAGCACTCTTTATTTCACAAAGCGAGCTTCCGCTCATTTGCGCCTCAGATTATCTGCAATCCTGAAATCTCCAGATGAAAATCCCCCCCTCCCCATCATATGCACGCGCCCGTGAAAATAACTGACAGCTCTCCGCTGATTAGCTGCGAAGTTTGGGAGTCAGAGGAAGTGCAGCCGGCGTGTTTGTCGGGAGCCCCACTCCCCAACCTGACACTGACAGCTTCATGAGAAGAGTCGATTCAGGAGTGGTTTTCAGACAAACAAAGTCGAACTCCCCCAAACCAACACCAATTCATATTTAATCAGCCAGCGGTGCACAGAACAACACGCTGACAGCAGTTTGTGAAGAGCCCAGCAGTGCTCGTGGCCTTAAGCACCAGCTAACAGCCAGATCCCTGTCTGAACATAATCATGTATCATTACTTCTGCAATCAATGAAGCAAAACGCCACTCCCGCACTATTTCACGTCGCGTTGCAGCGGCGCTCGCGAGGACTCTGAGCTCTTTATTTCGGCCTTGTTAGCAAACAAGGAGCTCCGACAGACAATGACAGATATTCAAATATATGCAGAGTAATCTGAAAACTCCTTGGGCAAAGTCTTTTCCTGATTGTTTTCCCCCTCATTATCTGTCAGTGTTGTCCCCCCATTAACTTTGTCTCCCAGTGTTTGTTGACAGATCATTTTCTGGTTTTCTCTCATCAGCAGCCCGAAAGAAAATAGATTATCTACAAGTTCTTGTTGTTGTGAACTGAGTGAATTCTGTTGGATTTATCACCAGATTTTTTTTTTTGCTAATATTTTCATTGTGACATACAGAGGCTTTATCTTAGAAATGAAATGTTGTATTTAGAGGGATGGTTTGAGAAATGGGTTTGTTCATTGTTCACGAGTTAGATGAGATATCACTCTAATGTCTTAACAATAAATATGAAGCCACAGGCAGCAGCTTAGTTTAGCTTTGCACAAAGACTGGAACCAGGGGAACACAGATAGTCTGGCTCTGCCCAAAGTAATTAATTCATTATATCTTATTTGTTTTATCCATGCAACAACCTAAGTGTAAAAATTACAGTTTGTGATTTTAAGGGGGGGGTTTATGTGTTGGACTATTTCTCAGGACTGCCAACTCTCACGCATTGATCGGGAGAATCACACAATTGACACTTTTCACACACTCTCACGCCACATGTCCATTTTCTCACTCGGCGAAAAAACAAATTCATAACTGATAACGTTGTGAAAAGAGGACACTGACACGGACAGACGAGACAGGTGCGAGCGAGTTACTATGGTTATGGGGACCTCTGTGTCTCTGTCACTCTGAAACTTTACTCAGAATTCCCAGTGAGAGGTTTTTTAGTAGTTGTGCAAAATTATGAATGCAATTGTACCTCAATACTGAAATCTAGTATTATAATGATATATTTTTTGTTACACTATGCAGGACTCCCAACATGCTCTCATCTCTGTTGCATCAAACCCTCAACTCCAATAAGAGGAAGCCTCAAAGCCACTCCTTCATGAAAAAATATAATTAGATATGTTAAACAGCCTTTCTGTGACAAAGTCTAAACATCAGGCTTTTTTTCCCCCCAGAGCCCAAAGCACACAGCTTGTGTGGGTTTGCACAAAAAACATACTGCTCTCAACATCAAAACTTTGCTCTTCAATTTCAGATCTATGACAAATTTGTAGAAAATCTAATTCTTAATGCAATTAAAGCAAGTTAAGGTTAAAAGAATTAGGTTCACATGACTAGAACTGCTACTACAATTTGAAAATCAAATCATTATCATGCATTGGTTTCTATCTTAGCTTGTATTAATCAGACTGCATCATTGGTTAATAGTATAATTTTAGAAGATGAATTCCCTTTGTAGTCATATCAATAAATATATGTGTGAAAGCACCGTTGATATAATCAGCAAGAAAAATGATCCAAACAAAATAGTTCAGTTAAGAACTCGTCCCCCCTCTTCTCTTCTCGGATGGTTTTCTATGTTTTAATAAATTCTAGTTTGCTTGTTTTGTGGACAAAAGTATCCTGTGGGATCCGCTGTTTTTGAGCAATGTGTTTTTTTTATCCTTCATTTACTTTTCATGCGATACTTGTAGACGTAGCTACTCGCCAAACCCTCCAGATTCTCCTGAGAGCCCCATTTTTCAAAGCCCCCTTTGCCCCCTGTCCTCCCGACCCCACATTTCAGCAAACCAAATGGCTCCATAAATTCAGGAGAATGCAGGAAAACCGTCTGTGAAATGAAGAGTTTTCTGAGAGAAGATCCCCAGATACTCTGTTTAGATTTGGTTGATTCAGACTATGATGTTTGGCAAGTACGCTGATCAGCCATACTTATTCATCATTGACCCATGATTATTGACTTGGCTTTTCTTCTTCAAACGCTTTAAAATCAAGAATTTGGCTGCTGAATTTGTAAAACAAAATTCCTGGGGAGTGATGACCCCGACCCCTGCGCTGGGTAAAGTCACAGAAAGCCAAATCTCACTCCGAACCGAACTGAAAAGTTGGCAGCCTTGTCTGGCACTATGATTACCTGCCAATCTAAGCTAACTGGCTGCTGGCTCCAGCTTCATATTTATTATCCAGACATGAGAGTAGTCATTTCTAACTCTTGACAAGAAGGCAAATAAACATATTTCTTAAAATGCTGCACTATTTCTTCAAGTTATCTTGTTTAGTTGGCTACAAACAGAACTAATGTTCAACTGAGGTTCAGAGTCGGTTGTTAAAACATCACCAGATCCATTTAGTAGATGTTCTGGAGCTTGTGGTCATATTGCATGATCTTCATCAGGAGATGTTAAATTGTAAATGTTCCAATTTTCATTCAGAGAATATGAGTCCTTAAATCGCTAGAAATAAAAGTGGAAGTAGAGCGGTTGTCCACCAATCGGAAGGTTGGTGGTTCGATCCCTGGCCCCATGTGTCTATGTGTCTATGTGTCCTTGGGCACAATACTGAACCCCAAATTGTGCCTGATGGCTGTTCCATCAACATGTGAATGTCCGTTGCTTTGGATAAAAGTGTCTGTTAAATGAAATTGTAGAATTGTAGACGCAATGACTCCATCTGCTAACGAAGCCTCTGTGATGTGATCAAAAGCTCCAGAACAGCCACTAAATTGACCTTGTTGTGGGAATGCTTTCTCAGTTCTATGTTGAAGTTTTTGTCCTGTAGATTTTTAAGGTGGAATAGATAGAATAAACAGCTATTTAATATTACAAACAACCAGAATTTGTTGATTATAATTGAAAGTTTGTACTCAAAGGATTCCTGTGACTATAGCTTACATAAGCCGCTTGTTCCCTGCTGTAGGATATCTGGTAAATTATGCATCTAGGAAGAACATGAATCATAAGCATGAGTTATGTTTTTTATTTATTTTTTTGTGCTTTACATTTTTTTATTCAAGTGATGAATGCTTTCACTGCAAGAAACATGTAACATGCACAGAGCATGAGCCTAATACACGAGCGAGGAACTTGCTGCATTCATGTAATTTTAATGGAAAAATGGCTGCACGCATCAACATAAATCCACAGCTACATGCACACAAAGCTCCATGTGCACATGCATGTTTATTATACACACAGTGCGCTGGACTGGGCCGACTCCATAATTCACAAGTAGTTTGCAGGAGACAGTCTGGCTTTGTGGAGATCTTCTGTCATCCCCTCTTGTCAGCTTAACACCACTGTCCCACAGAGCTGGTTTTCATTCCCTCCACCTCATCCTCAGCTCTTCATGTGTCCTCTCCATGCTCTGTAAAATATGTATTTTTCCCCCTGAGTCCGAGGACTGATTTTTCATCTCCGGCAGGATGGGAAGACTCTCAGGAGCTGCAATTCTTTATTCTACCTGTCGTGGTAACAACTGAAGCACACGCGGCCCCAGTCCAGTCAGCAGCTTAAATCTTGGGATGTGACGGCCAGTTCATCATGTCGGAGGGGGGAAAGGTTGCACTGGAGCAACACCTGAAGATACAGTGGGGATGAACTTGAAGGCTGCCTTGAATGAGGCCCTTTTAGCAGTCAGAGAGATAGAATCAGATCCTTTTTCTCCAAGGAAAACGTAATGGGTTTGGCACACTCTGCAATCCCCATCAGTCAAAATTTGGCTTGTCAGGATACTTCAGAATAAGAGGAGGAATGAAAATGTACTGCGCTGTGTACTTTAAGACACTGGGGGAATTCAAGGACTATTGCGAAGCTGAATTCATTAGCCGATTTGTAAATTTTGTCCAAAACACTCTCTTGGTCTCTTAGGAGCCTCTTAAACCCACACAAACAAGCAAGCTATGAGGGATTTTTAACAAATAGGACTCAGGAGCAGCAGCAGGTTTCTGCACTGTCACATATCATTATTTACATGACCTGTTCATAATGACTGTCCTGATGCAGCCATGAAGGACACTGTCTGTCCTTTTTTTGTCTCGGTTTGAATGTAGCTGGTTAAAGAGAGCTGTCCATCAGTGGTTTCAGTAGTGGAGGCTGACCCAAGCCTGCTGGGAACTGAACTGTAGTTAATTAGTGCATAAAGCCTGCGGGACAAAAGAAACTTAAGGGGTGGAGGTGATGGGGGAGCTGCTTGGAAGTCGGGGGGAGTGGTGGAGATTTGAGAGAGGGGGATAAAGCAGGGGATCTTAAGTTTGTAGCACAGAGAGGGACTTTTGGGTGGAAACTTTGTATGTGTGTGTTCCTGTGTCGGGGTGCAGCAGGGGGCGGGGGTTGAAGCAGTGGGAGTGGGGGCACACAGAGGGATGAATTAGCAGTGTGAAGGGGAGCCTTGTCCCCAAGCTGAGAGCACACACACACACACACACACACACACACACAGAGACTGCTGGAACCCGCCATGGGACAAAAGAGCGGGTGGGTCTGGTGGAAAAGGACCTAAAAGGAGAGACTGTGAGACAGAGGCTGCAAAAGGTCAAAGTAAGACATGAACTAATGGGGACAGACAGTCTGTCAAGACACTGAAGACACTGTGTCACTTTGATGAGCAGGAACACTGTATCTGCTCTCATAAACCCCCTCAGAGAGAAACCTACTATAAGTCCCAGCAGTATCCATATGTGAGTGTGGCGTCACTGCCTACATGTAGGCTTTTATTTTGAAATTGATCAAATAATCCAAATATTTGATCAATAGTGATTGATTAACACAACTGAGCTGATGAGACAATAAAATCTGTGGTTTTGTTGAACACCAAGTGTAGCTCAGATCACAGGTGGTTATGATGCAGCGTGAGGCTCAGAGGCCGCTCAGTCGCCCACAGGAGGCGCTGTGTGTCCACTGTTACCAAGATCGCATTGACCACCGTCATTAAGCGGCAGCATTGATCGGCGGAGAGCGGAGCTGAGGACCGACAAACACCGCGGGCCGCTGGTCGCTCCTGACCGCCGACCCACCAGCCAACCAGCCTCCTCCCGCCTCCTCCTCCACCTCCTCCTCACCCTCTCATCATCCACCAGCTGCGTCAAGCGGCGCACAGACGGTCAGAGGAAAACCGGAAGCGTGGCACTTTTGACTTCAAAATAAAAGCGTAAACCTGTGCTTTTCATTAATTAAATGATTAATTAGAAATTTAGTATGGAGCTCATGACCCCAGTGGGTGATGTCAGAACATGGCGGTTTGACAGGTGATGAGAACCAGCTGCTATGACCTCACCAGTCAGGATGAGGTCATCAGGTGTTTACCATCAGGTGTGACTCACCTCTGACATGTGCTTTAATTAGCATTGATATGAGGTGTAAAAAGAAACCACAAAGAGATAAAATGTAGCATGGTATTGTGATCACAGGCTGGAATCTTGTTGTGAAAATGCCTGATGGATGGACAGATAGGTGACAGGGATTAAAATAAAATTCACAATAAATACATTGTGTAAAATAAAAAATGACATATATCTGACTAAATGAATGTATGTGCTATTGGATAATAACTCAACATATAAACTCTACTCTACCCACAGTTATTAATGCAGGAGAGATCCTGAATAAGTCTCTACATCTTACAGAAACACAAATTCTTTTCATTTAAAAATAACTTTATTGATTGATGATAGGGAAACTAATGTGTGACAGCAGCAGCAGATGTACAAGAACAGACATATGGTAGCCTATAGGTTAGTAACTTTTAAACTGAACCTATATACACACTATCATACAATATTCACAAAATATTGTATTATTGAGAAAAATAAGTATTAAGTATACACCAAAAATAGAGATGCAAAAATATAAAATTGCGATATAATGTTTTCTCACTTGCATTTAACTACAGAATCGATAAACAAACAAACAATAATAATTTAATAGTAATAATAAGAAGAAGAACAAATAAAACAATATAATGATACAAATAACAAGAATGGAAAGTAACAATATATATATATATATTGTTACTTTTATATAATAAAGAAAAACTTAATAATAATAATAAGAAGAAGAAGGAGAACAACAACAAATCATTTAAAATTGTGCTTTTCTGACTAAATCTAACACATTTACATCACACTGACGCTAATAAAATGTTTTGTCCCGGTGATGACCAAGCACGTGCTCTTATTTTGACAGTCTTGACCGGATGCCCGCCGCTCGCTGTGTCTCTCTTGTCTCCGCCTCGTCCCTCCAGCCTCCTCAGTGTCTCCGTCCCACTGTTGCCATTCCGACGCACATCCCTCTCAGACGAGCAACAGCCCGGCGGAGTTGACCCGAGCGGGACGCAGACTCCTCTCTCCGCGGGCGGACGCCACCTCAGCCCCCGGGTTCTTCCCTCCTGAGCTCGGGCCGCCGATGATGCTGCGCCCCCGGACAGAGGTTCGGTCCAAAGTCAGATAAAGAGACTGAGAACGGAGCGGTGTCTCAACTCGGGAATAACCGGAGCTGGTTGAATGCAACGCGCAGGAGAAGCGGTTTGTTTGTGAGGATATTTTGCGGTGGGATGGGGCGGTGGGAGCCCTGATCGCAGCCGAGGACATGAGATCCGGGAGGGGAGCACAAAGCTGGGCTGCGGCGCTCTGTGTGTGAGCCTCCATCCGTCCGAGGGCTCCGGTCTGCACACCTCTATTCATGTTGCAACAGCCTGGTTTATGACAATGGATTACTTGCTGTGGGTGTGCAGCCTCGTCGTCCCCGTGGTGCTGGCTGTGGAAGGTATGTCCCTTTATATGTGTATGACTACTTCAGTGTCCCGGGATTGAACAATGGGCTGCATGCATGCGTGAGAATTTGGCACTAAAACATCTCATTGCAACCAAAAAAAAAAAGATCATCAATAGGAGGAGAATCATGCATAAGAGCACAAGTGCACAGTTTTTTCTCATGATGTGAATCATGTTGGAGTTAAAACACCACATCAGTCGTTTGTGCTGCTGCAGCTGCTGTAGGTGAAATTTCATCTGTAAGCAAGACTCCATTCATGTTTTGCTTAATTAAAGCTGCTCTGTTAAACAGGCAATTCCCCTGAGTATCAATTTGCAGGCTGATTGTAATCCACATGTATCTATCAGCACGCCCAGTTCCCTCTGTGTGAGCTGTGTGTGTGTATGTGTGTGTGTGATGACATCCCAGTGTTTCCATTGCGGCTGAAGGACTGCCCTGTTGCTATTGTCCCTGTTGTTGTCACACCCACAAGCTGAGTGAGGATGCCCACCTGCCCCACCTTTTCTCCCCAAAGGCGCCAGAGGGGTTAGATTCACGCCACAGAGCCAGAACAGAGGGGCGTCCCCCCCCCACCATCACTGTAGGAGAGAAACACACTCCTCATCATGAACGCCAAAGGGGTTTTAAAACCTGCTGTTGCCCTCACCCTCCAATCAGTGCTTTGGATGCTTAAACACAGACCGGAGCGGATCAATCCAGACCCCTGAACGCCACAGGGACACACATGTGAAACGCATTAGATGACAAGTGTGAATTAAAGGTCAATGGCTTAACAAGTACGCTGCAGCCCCCCCAAGCGCTCTCCATCACCAAGGGAGTGCTGCTCCAGGGAGAAGCCCACCCTCGCCCACCGCCGCTCACCCACCCAGCGACTCCTTCTCTGAGCTGTAGCTACATTTCTCTGCCTCTCCTCCCTTCCCTTCCCTCCCTGTCCAATCTGCCTCTCCTGGACCGTGGCCAGACCGATCCCTCATCAATTCTGGTGTCAGCAAGTAAATCAATGCAGCGGCAGCAGCCCTCCAAGTCCCAGCGGGCTCTCACGGCGTGATGATCGGCCCCCGTTTCCCCAACCAGACCGCTGGCTGTTACTCAAAGCTCAGGGGTTAACTAATGTTTGTCCTCTGAGGATAAACATGAAGGGCAGATCATGGGATGGGTTTAAATGAAGGGTGGGGGCTTTTTTTTTTCCAGCAAGTTGCACGTCGTTGATTTAGCTGTTTGTTCGGTGGATTTCGACACATGGCTCGAATCTTAGAATGTGTGTGTGGGGGGGGGTTCAGATTGGCAAGTGTTTGCGCATGGATGATGCAAGCTGGACTGCAACTTGAAGTGTGTGCTTATTTACAAAAGCAACAGCGATGACTTATCTCCTATTCACACCAGCAGACTGCAGTAAAAGCCTCAGCGACTGTGACACTTTTATGTTGTATTACTCTCATTTACAGTCAGCGTTTACTGTACTCTTATTTTAAAAGCTCGTAAACCAGATGGATGACCACTCGCAAAAGAATCTGCAGGATGTTGTGTGTGTGTGTGTGCGTGTGTGTGTGATTGCAAGTTTTCAGATGGTTTTCATATTAATACAGAGCTTCATGTTTTCCTGCTTTCTGTTCATTAGAATATCAACAAGAATAATTATTTGCTGACCTGTAAAAGCAGATGCATTCAGCCCAGAAGAGCAATTGAATTTGATCAGCCTGACTTGTTCAAGAGCAGCTCGTCGAGTGTCAACCCGGGGATCAGACTTGACTCTTCGTCACTGCAGAGGGAAACACACACTCCAGCACAAATGAACCTTGGCTCGGACCGAGCTCCAAAGTCAGATTCTTGAGCTACAACAAACGATCCCCCCTGCACCTATTTATATCCTCACATTTGATCATCCTCCGATCGCTGATGATGATGTTTGGCTGTTAATATTTCATATGTTTGCTTGTTGGCAGTGTCAGTGTAGTACAAGGCGAGGCCTCCCTTTCATGATGCACCCGCTCTCAAAGTGAATAAAACATTAGCATGTGTGAGCTCCCAAAGCGCACTGAGAATGCAGAGTTGTGTGGCATTTTGGCTCCGGCGGGCGATCAGAAAAAAAAAAACGGTAAATGCCACGGGTGGTGGTGGTGCTCTAAAGTTCCCACTGCAGCATTGTTTTCTTACGCCAGGGGCAGAATGACTCCACCGCTGCTGTAGTTTTATGGGAGACGGGGGGTTCTGGATTTGAGTTATAGCAGCGAGGCAATCTCAAAGGCATTGTAAAGTTGACAGGAAGGGGGAGAACTGTGGAACAAATGGGATCTTTTTCAATCTTAACCGGCTTTTAGGATTTAGTGAGTTGACGATAACACACTTTGGTGAACAGAGTTGTTGGCGAAACGCAAACCTTTTTTCATACTAATATTTTGTGTTTTAGAGCCACACATGAGCCTGGACTCAGATGTGATGCTCGAGGTGATGCCTCGTGATGCCCCCCCCCTCCCCTGCTGGATAAAAATAGTTTTGTAGAAATATCACGATTCTTTGAGATCTTTGCAGAGAAATTCAGTCTTCTCCTGCTTCACCGCGAGGTCAAAGGTCAGGTTGGGATACAGAGTAGCACCCCTGCTCGAGCTGCTGGGGATTCAGCATCTTGCTCGAGGGTGCTTCAGCGGGGTGAAATCCTGCTTACACGGGGGCTTGAACCCGGCTTTTACAGATGTAGGACGGTCAACCTGCCGCCCCTGCTGTGCGCGTTGTGTGAGGCAAAGCCTGTCTAAAGGAGCATCGGCTCAGACCTGTGGTTAGCCGAGGCTGAGAGATTCTGCCTCTGCTGCCTCTGGGCACCGGGAGAGAAGAGGGACGGGGTGACGCACCGGATCAGACACCCAAGGGACGGGCCGGATCGGCGACGTGTAGTCCAGGAGTGCTCGCTCAGCTGTGTGCCGCTGAGGGCCAAGTGTAGCCAAGCAAAGACAACAGCCGCTGATTTCACTGATTAGTTCCTCCTCTCTGGCTCAAGTCGCGCTAATCAGTAAAACAACCTTGTTCGCAATCGTATATTTGGGCTCGACAACTGAAGTTATTAGCTGCCGTCGCTGTCGGCCTTACGCACACAAGAATAGAGGCTTTTATAAATGAGAAACAGGACTTGCTTTTGTGTTTAAAGCTCTGCCAGTAAATGTGCATTAGCTTTGTGCATTAATATTACTTATTGAATATCGTGCAGAGGCAAATGTGATTCCCACTGTCAACAAAAGATGGAGGCAATCACTTATTCCTCCTTTTTTAAATTTAGGAACAGATTTCTTTAAACACTGCAGATAAAAGAATTCTGGTTAAGGCTACAAATGCTGACATCGTACATGACTTCCGTTGCTCACCATTAAGAAATGATCAAGTGACTGTAAGTTCATGTGACTGGTTAATTCTCAATGGATTATCACTTAATGTACTTTATACAGTAATTTATACGCCACCAAATTAGCTGGAAACCAGTTACATGGCAAAGGGCTTTTGAGAGCCGAGCATGTGATCAGCTTGAAAACACAACTGTACCTGTTCTCTCTCTCTAAAGATGAAGATGTTTATATCACACTGCCAGTCTAATATGCAAAACATCTACATGTTGCTCCATGACTAATTGATTATCCATCGAGCATTAGCTAATCACATAAACTCATGCGGCTTAATCATTTCTGAAGGGAGATAAACAGGAATTCATGATACATCCTGCATTAAATTGTGCTTTAAATCATAATGAATCATGCTTTAGTTATGCATCACTTGAAGCTCAACATTTTGGGAAATATGCATGTTTAGCTGACAGACATGACAGTGGTTTCTTCTCATCTGTCACTTGGCAAGAAAGCAAATTTGAAAAAGCTATTTCCCAAAATGTTAAACATTTCCTTGAAGCTTTATTTTGTCCCCTTGTTATAAGTATTACTGATTTTTGTCTCCGCTTCTGACACAGTGGACTATGATCTGTCAAACTTGACATCATTTGGAACAAAACACTCAAAGAACATTTCGCATGTATCGCTGCCCATCAAACAACGGCTGTCAACTCTTGTCAACTTGTTTCCATTTATACACACGGCCCGGTTCATTTGCATAGAAACAAAGAACAAGCGAGTCTTACTACTTGCTTTTGGTCTTGTGTGTAACTACGGTGTAAACGTGACCACACGAAGCCGTAAAATGAGGAGAGATAAGTGCGTTTAGTTCTGCTATGATCTGCGTCGTTTTCCCAGCCTTTGGTTACAATGGAAACACTCATTTGCTCAACTCTCCGTGGCACACAGCGTTGAACACCACAGATGCAATCTATCCCGTTGGATGAAGAGATCACTGTTCATTATCTCTCTAAAAAGAAGAAAGTCATTGTGGTTTCTCAAATGAACACACAGCACAGGCTGTAAACACAGCACGTATCTCAAGCTCAGCAGTTACAGATGGACCAGTCATCTATTCACTGAATCAGACAAATTCTCTTACACCCCATTTGCACCTGGTATTAAAATGTGACCTGTGTCCGGATGAGGAAAAGCACATGTTAATCCGAGGTGTAAATGCATTGGGATCTGATGTGTCTGACCACATGTGGAGGTAGTCTGTGATCAGATCTGAGGTAGGTGTAAACTCTACAAGGTGCTGCCATCTATACACATCACAACACAGATACGGATATAGGTGGTTCAAATTGAGAAGGCAAGCAAAGTGAGAAGGCATGTGAGAGACACACCTCTGATTACTGATTATACGTCTCTTCCATGAAAGATGCTTACTCCAAAGAACTGCGGCAAAAATGAAATGAGTATGGCTGGGAAAATATATACAGTAAGAAATAACTGTGATTGTGTGTTGGAGTCATCTGTGCAGCTGATCTGCTGCTAACAAGGAGACAGAAACAGAGTGGCCTACATGCCAGGCCTGCAACATGTAGCTCACACACTGTTTTCTATACAAAGAAAGAAATCATTTAATTAACAAGAGGGGACAAATATTTAGTTTGACAGCTTTTCGCAAAGTTTATAAAGTTCCCCCAAACTCAACAACTCGCGTAACTGTGATTTTTTTAAAGGGAGTCTTGGGCTGATTTGAACCTCAAATTCCTCAGGTTTTATCTGAAGATCCAATCTCAGTGAGGATAACGAGAACTAGGTGTGAACACAAGAGCAAGATCTGGTCGCTTCCTAGATACAGATCCCATTTTAATACTAGCTCTAAAACTAACTAACTGCACCGTCAAACATTATACAAGATTATTATCGTGATGCAACATTATGGTATGAGAACAAAGCCATGTTTCTTGGAACAGTGTTGCTGTTGTTCCACGCAGGACATGTTATTTGTTTACCCTCTCACACCCTCCTTCAGCGCCGTTATCAACGACTCGTGAGCAAATGGTGCACAGCAGGCGTCGTGTCATTGAGTCTCCACGAAGAAAGTGTAATTGTTTCAGTAATTATGTGCTAACAGCAACAGAACAATGGGAGTCGACGCGGCTGCAGCTGTATGTTGAGTTCCCAGAGAGCGGTCGAGGTGTGACGCGAACTGGCCAGACCACCACTCGGGTGACAACTGATTGACAGCCTGAAAACAATGCTCATTGATCCGGCTGTTTTATTTTCTCTCCTTCGACCGTCTGCCCAGGCTCTCACCTCCTCGCAAAGTCGTAAACAGCCAGGTGACGAAAACAACTGCTCAGATCACCTGTTTGACAAATCTCGGTCACACTTTGGGCGACGTCGGGTGTTGTGGATGAAAGCCCCCCCTCCCTCTCCAATTCGATATATTAAATTTTGCCTGTGCTCGTGTGACCTCTCTGAACCGATGCCAGTTAATGGAATTCTTCCCACTGAAGGCATCTTGGATGGAGGATGCTTTGTTCTTAGTTCCACAAATGAATATTGAAAAGAGTGCATTTGCGAGCGCCAAACACAGAGAGAGAGAGAAAGCCTTAATTAGGCGGCATCACAGATATGCCATGATTGTCAGCGCTTTCAAAAACTGAGTGCATGTGGGTGCAGGTTATGAAAAGAGAGGGATTTTTACCTGCATCCTTTGTCAGGCAGAGGGTGCTTGTGTGTGCGCTCCTTAATGCTGTGCAACAATTTGGTTTCTTTCTCCTCACACCACTTAATTCAGATTTGTCAACCTTCCGCCTACTCTTTTTTTTTTTTTTTTTTTTTTTTTTTTTGCAGAAACCCTTATGGACAGTCGGTGGGCAACCACAGAGCTGGCATGGACCACGTTCCCAGAGAGTGGGGTGAGTTAGTGTGTGTGCATGTGTTTTGTGTTCCCTTTTTTTTTTTTTTTTTTTTTTTTTTTTTGTTGTTCCATTTCTTGTTAATAGTGCCCAGTCTGCCTTGAACAGCGCACCTCCTACTGTTTTATATCTTTGTTTTTGCAGTGTATGTTTGCTTTCTTGGATACTAAAAAGCAAATGAGAAACACACTGTGTGACATGGCGTGCTAGAAATCAAGGATTTTCAGTATTTAGAGCATGTTAAAAGCTTGACAAGCGAATGTAGTTCTTTAAACAAACAAATGAGCAAACACGCAGATACACAAAGAAAATCCCCACAGTGTCTAAGGACTATTAGGTATGCTCTACCTTGCATGTCTCCCCAGGATAGAGAGCCTGATAATTGAAAGCATGTGTCTGTGTCTTTTGTAATATGGACCCAAGAGCGCATTACAGGCAGAAATTAAGGTTTTCACTATAGGAATGGTGAGAAAATAAAACAACATGAATTTGACCCCAGGGCTAACAGCCTGACAGACCTCCCCCACTCCCAGCCAGTGTAATTTGTCTTCGCTACGTGAGCGCAAAGTCAGTCAATGGAAATGGTGGGTTTCCATGGAAACGATCTTCGGCAGCACCTCCTCCTCCCTTTCCCTACGAGGGCCGGCTCTGAATGTCCTAGCATCCATGAAGTCATATGTCACGACTGGCGCGGCGGCCCCTCTCCTCTGCGCCTGACAAGCCCATACGTTCGGGGGCCGGCAATTATCATATTTGTCAGGTAGTGCATCAACGTGTTGCTGGTGATTTACGACATCTAATGCTGACTCTTGGGCTCATCGTTTGGGAATAAATTGCACAGGAGCTCAGAGACGTGAGATGAGTTATGCATTATTTTCTTCCAGTTGAAATAATCAATTTCTGGGAAGCTCATTTGTTAAGGAAACGAAGCATTCAGTCCGAGGGGGAATTAGGAAAAAAATCAAAAAAGATTGACTTCTCACAAGGTTATTTCCTAATGGACTAAATTTATTGACCAATGAAGCCATTTATCATAGCCTGTAATGTTAGTTACCATATACAAAGAATAGTGTTTACATGACGTAAAAGAGATCCATCCACCTGGTGTATTAACCACTACAGATGCAAATATCTGCTCTCTATCTATATGAGTAGGCATGGGAAAATACACACACACACACACATATATATATATATAATGTATTCTACGTAACCTCAAGTGCTCAGGAGTGCTGCCAAAGTGCAATCACACTGACAGCGCTGCATTTAGATGGCCATTTTAATAAATAACTCCCTTGTTGCATTATAGATATAAGGGGAAAGTTTCCTTTTGAATCACTCAGTTTTATGCTCTCGTCTCTCTTAGCACAGATAACAAATTTATATGTTAAAGAAACCAAATCTCCTCTTGGGGCTATTTCGATTGCACTGCAGCAGCTATAGACAGAAGCATCCTTTAAGTGAGTCTGCAGTGCGTTTAATAACTACTGTAGGTAGACTTTGATAACGGCCTAACCAATAAATCTGTGATAATCGGCAAAACATCCGTCTGTTTCCAAACCTCCGGCATGTGATCAGAACTGTTAGTCAAATAGGCATAATGCGTGAAATGTGTTTTAATGGGAAAATGTTTTCTATTAATAGCCTGTAATGATTGAAATTTTCTGAATGATTCATGCAATTAGAAGCATTTTAGCTGCAAATTATTCCTCACAGGCCACATGTACACAACACACTGTGGGAATGTTTGTGTTAGTGTGCGTGTGTTGCATTTTTAGAATCTGTTTGTATCCGACGTCACTTTGCTGTTTTGAATGCCCTCTATGCCTGAATGGTGTGCATTAGGATGCGCTGCGTTTAACATTACTCAATATTAATTAACAGCGTATTGGATAAGTTTGCGCCGTCGCTCAGTTGTTGCTGAATGAGAAATGGAACTGTTGTCGAATTAGGAACAAGCCTTAGATAATAGTCTCTTTATTCTTAAACCTATTCCACTGACATCAGTCGTCCTCAGTCCTCCCAGATTCCCTGCCGTCAGCTCTTCCTTTGTCACAGTGTCTCTCTGTTGTTTCCACAGTGGGAGGAGGTTAGCGGCTACGACGACTCCATGAGCCCAATCAGAACCTACCAGGTGTGTAACGTTCGACAGCCCAACCAGAACAACTGGCTCAGGACGGACTTTATCCCCCGCAAGGGCGTGCTGCGCGTCTATGTGGAGCTCAAGTTCTCCGTCCGCGACTGTGCCAGCATCCCCAACATTCCTGGCTCCTGCAAAGAGACCTTTAATCTGTTTTACTACGAGTCGGAGGGGGACACAGCCACAGACATCAACCCTCTGTGGAGGGAGAACCCCTACGTGAAGGTGGACACTATCGCCCCGGATGAGAGTTTCTCTCTGCTGGAGGCGGGCAGGATCAACACCAAAGTTCGCAGCTTTGGCCCCCTCTCCAAGGCGGGTTTCTACCTGGCGTTCCAGGACCTGGGCGCCTGCATGTCGCTCATCTCAGTCAGGGTTTTCTTCAAGAAGTGCTCCACCACCATCGCCAATTTCGCCGTCTTCCCTGAGACTGCTACGGGGGCAGAAGCCACCTCGTTAGTGATCGCTCCGGGGGCCTGCGTGACCAACGCTATGGAGGTGTCTGTCCCTCTGAAGCTGTACTGCAACGGGGACGGAGAGTGGATGGTTCCCGTGGGCTCGTGCACCTGCGTCGCCGGCTTTGAACCCTCTGCAGATGGCACTCAGTGCCAGGGTATGTGTATTTAACAGACATTTGGACTTTTATTTAACCAAACCTCCTTTATATGCTCAGTGCAAGTCACCTCAGTCTGTGCCCTCCTCTCTGCATTTATTGTGTGGCTCCTGAAAGGGGGTGAAGGAGGGTGGAGGAGAGTATGAATTAATGAGGTGTTGCAGAGAGGAGCAGCATACAAATATTGTGAGAGCAGGACGGGAGGGAGAGAAAGATAGCGGGAAGGCGCAAAATAGAGAGCCAGGGAGGAAAATGCAGATAATAGAAGGGAAAGGCGTCCGGAGCCCAGAGAAGAGAGATATTAACAGAGAAAGCGAGATAGTGTGAGTTAAAAGGTGTGAATTGCCAAAGATGGGATGGAAACAGCAGCCAAAAGGAGAAGAATGGGAAGGGAGTGAGGCTGCAGGAAGTCAAAGACAGACAAGCAAAGCCTCCTCTCACCTGGGCGTGAGAAATAGTGTCGAACATGCGCCGGAGAGCTCATTCGTTGCCATTTGGCGGCTCAAGGTTAAAAGCTTGCCGCCAATGCCTGATAAAAAGCTCTCTAGGGCTTCAGCAAGCGCTCGCGATGAGGAAGTGTAATTTCCTCCGCGGCCTCCCGTTAGTTAATCTACAGGCGGCCACACTCATTAACACCATTCAGACCAACGTGAGCCAACACTGCCACGCTAGCATTAATCACTCAGACATTTCATTTCTTACCTCGGTCTCGCCGCTCGCTCGCAGCCAAACGCTGCATGAGATGGAGAGAAGGCGAAGAAGAAGAAAAAGAAGAAGAAGAGGAGGAGGAGAGGGGAGACAACAGAGGGGGGGAGAGAGGGGAAACATTAGTGCATCAAAAAGTGGAGAATCATCGTGCCCTCCAAAGAGGTTTATGGATTGAAGCAAGACAGTGGGGGTGATTCAGCACCCTCTCGAAAAAGGAAGCAAGGAAAACAAACAAATAAAAGAAAATGATGATGCACTGTGTAATAGAAGAAAAATAAATCAGATCAGAGAGTGTAGAGCCTAAAGGTCTTGGTGAATTATGAGAGGGGAAAAAAAAAAGTACATTTTCATCTTATCTTCTCTGGCTTTTTATTGCACGGTTTTAGAGGCACAATGCGGGGCCATTAGCCGCGCTGATTTTCCTAAAAGTGCCATTGTTGGGAATTAGGGAGGAACTCGAGTTCAAACTGAAAGACCACTTAGCCTAACTAGTTAATCACACTCTCTCTCTCTCTCTCTCTCTCTCTCTCGCTCACTGGCTGGCTTTTATGAGCCCTCACGCTGACAGGACAGATGTTTGCCAGAGACCCCACTTTTACACCACCAGTTAGGAATGTGGCAAACAGTAAAATGCGGGGCTCTGGAGGCGGATATATCCAGACCTTTTGCTGCTAATCCCTTTTATCTGAATCCTTCTTTAGTCCGGGCTTATGCTGGTTTATCCTTAAGACTCGATATCAGCCAACCTTCAGCGTGACACTTTGGAATTCAAATGAATCGCTCGGACACATCGTCTAAGATACTTTGTATATTTTCCTGAAGATTCTCCTGCGCTAATTTACGTCCGCTCTGATGTCCCTTCATTGGAATTGATTTATTGGCTTATTATGAGCTGCTGAGCTGTTCTGCATGCATGTGGAGGCCTTGTTTGTATTCATCGGTGTGGTTTGGAGAGCCGAGGAGCGAACAGACACTGATTGATGGGTTTAGGGTGTATCCCTTTTTCTCAGAAGCATTCTCCATCCCTGTTTGTCTGACAACAGCAATCTCCTGTCAGCAGTCTATCGTCATCTTTATTCGCCTTTTCCTCCTCTTCAACATGAAACTTAGCTGTCATCCCCACTTTCTTTTTTGGGGAGATTAATGTCACCTGGTAGAGGGAGTGAAAATGAAAGAGCAGATGCAAATATATAGATAAGACCTTAAGTGTTCGCCATTTCTCACATGTGCATCAACATTTTCTATATAAATATTGAGCCCGGCAGATACTTCACAGGTACAGTTTTTGTTCTCTGACGGACGTGACAGCCGCTTGTCTTGCAGATAAGTGACAGCACCGCGTCTTTTTGTTTTGTTTTTGTTCTCATTGTCCCTTTTTATTTTCCCTCCCGCTCATCCAGCCTGCATCCCTGGGACCTTCAAATCCAAATTCGGGGAGGGATCCTGCGCCCCCTGCCCGTCCAACAGTCGCACCAGTGCACGAGGAGCCAATATTTGTCCCTGCCAGAACGGCTTCTACCGCGCTGACAGCGACCCCCCTGACTCCGGCTGCACCAGTAAGTCATCCTCCGCTGCACAGGCTGAAAAAAAAAATCTCTACTTTTTTTTTTTTTGCTGAGTCTCTTTTGAAAAGTCAGAGCTGTACAAGTAACATATGGAAAAATATCAGTGGCAGATTGCATCTATCGTGGTGGCCAAGTCCAACTGAAATCAACATATCCTCGGTATTTGTTTCCACTCGTGTACTTATTTGGTTGAAATTGCAATTAGGAAGAAGAAAGAACTGTAGACTTTAAAACAATGTGACAATGTGAAAAGGGGTCGTTTATAGTGATGAACAGAGAATGAAATGAATTTGCAGCTTCTCTCACCTCTGCTGAGCTTTAGTTTCACTTCATTGTTTGACTCTCCGCTCCATAAATCAACGGTTTTGTGTCCTCACAATGTTTTCGGCTGAGAAAAATCCATTACAGATTTACATTTAGTTTATTTTATAGTGCCTTGATAGCGCTCCCTACATTATTGTTCTCTATACTAAAATTACATCACAGTTAACAAACGGTTTAGCCACCGACGTTGTCAGCTGTTGCCTTAGTGTCGTATTAAAAATGCCGCTTTCCAGGTGGAAGTGAGTTAGTGTAGCTTCCACATGTCACTCAGAGAGAAACACAAACTTAACAACATGATGGATCTTCACATATGTTGAATGGTTTAAAGAGAGAGACATCTTAAATCACATTACATACAGTAACCAGTGCTTTGTGGGCTTGTTGGAAAAGGTGGAGAACCTTCTTGCATCAGTGTTCGGGGGCTGTACATGGCTGTGATGTGCTCTACTTATTAGCACACTGCAGAAATTGACAGCGTGTCTCCTCGCAGTGCCGACCCTCAAATGTCAGTCAAGCACGGCCATGGAAACAAACCAAGAGTCCTGAAGCTTAAACACTGTTTCCACAGTATTATCCTCTTTAAAAAATGTAAAATTATGCATTATAGCTGCAGAACCTTTTAGTTGATGTGCCCTTACAGAAAAAAACCTGTGAATTTTAAATTGAGTTCGACTTAAAAAAAAATGACAAATCTGCGCTGCACGTCAATAATTCTAAGTAGTCTGGTCTGGTGCTGGCAGCGGCGTCCACGCTCGTTCTGCTTAGACAGGCCTCTGAGAGGAGTCCCAGCAGTCGTGCTGATGGAGAGCGACATGTGCTGCCTTGACCGTGTAAAATCACCCCCCAGGGGCCTTTCGCTGCGTTACATGACACACAGGGCCTGCAACTGTCTTCCCCAGATCCTTGTCACAGGAACACTGTGGACACTGACCGGCGCGCACAGACAGGCGGGCAGGGGACACAAGCACCACCTCCGACTAAACACGCAAACACACACAAACACACAGGCCTGACAGTTCTGTCCCTGCGGTCTGTCAGAGCTTGTGCCAGGCAGCCTGTGCTTTGTGTTGGAAGTGGTGTGTTGCACAAGAGAGGCTCAGCCAGTCAATGGCCGGCAGCTTGGACTCAGCGTGTGTTTTAGATGGGTGTCCAATTAGAAGAGCCTCCACTCTGAACTGTGGCTGCCTAATTAGAAAGGACAGGACGAGCGAAATGCAGCTCAGGGCGAGCTGAACTCAGAGGACAGGCGGTTTTTGGCCCGAGAGCCTTCTCTTCCCTCTGTCTCTCTCTGCTTTGAGACAGGTTTCTGCTACTGGAAGCTCAGAGGGAGAGCCCTTCTCTTCTTTCACTGTAATAGGATGAAAAGCATGTTCACTGAACCAATCTTTGTTGCCCCCCCCCCCTCTGCGGTTATCATACTTTATCCAGGTTTCAAACACTCTTCGCTCAAAACGCAGCACTGCTTATTGGAACGTGGAGGCCTTGGGTTATACTGATACAAGAACATGAATTTCTATCAAGAGTGGATTAGCCAAGTTCCACCAGCTGCAAGACGGGTTACGCATAAGAATGGGTGCTGGTTACGGCATAGAGCAGTATAGGATTGTGCTTTTCATAAGCGAACATTACTTAGTGATGAGCAGCGGTGTTCTGCGTGCGCATGACAAGTTGTATTTATCCTCCTGTTTCTGAATATGTTTATTTATTTATAGGCGCCAGGAAGGATTTTTCCCTTGTTCTTATGTTTTTACATGCTTCCATGCCCTCTGCTCCATCCTAAGGATTTGTTTGCGGCATGTAAAGCAATCGAACACATTTTTTGTACTAAAGGATTTTACAAAAAGAGTAGGATTACACTGCACATGAGATGCTTCCTTTTGTTGCCTTCTTCCAGAGATATTAAAACATTTCTTATACCACTGAGGGAGATAATGTAAGCACTGCATAGGGAACATGACTAAAACCTCAGTTGTGTGTTTTTCTCCTCTGTCTGCCCACCATCTTTAACACCTACTTGTGTGTGTGTGTGTGTGTGTGTTTGTGCAGCCATCCCCTCAGCGCCTCGCAACGTTATATCCAGCGTGAACGAGACCTCGCTGTCCTTGGAGTGGGAGGAGCCCGAGGACACGGGCGGGAGGAGCGACCTCGTCTACAACGTGGTGTGTAAGAAATGCCTGAGAGACCGGAGCCCCTGCACGCGCTGCGACGACAACGTGGACATCGCTCCCCGCAGGCTGGGGCTGAGGCAGAGGAAGGTGGTGGTGAGGAATCTGCAGGCTCACACCCGCTACAGCTTCGAGGTGCAGGCTGTCAACGGGGTTTCTGGGAAAAACCCCACCTCGCCCAGCTACTCCACAGTCAACATCACCACCAATCAAGCCGGTTAGTAAAAGAAGATCTGTCACCGATATCGGATGTGTCCGCAAACCAAAGTTAATTCATAGAGCAGCTGCGATCAATACCACTTAACATCAGGATGAAACAGGCTGGTTAGCGGATCCTACGTTCAGTCAATGTCAATGAGCGTCTTAATGAGCTCGTAGTATCACTATTAACACCAGCGGTAAACATTGTTGAACAAGCTCAGCGAGGGCGACAGATGGAAAAACTCCGAGCTGGAGCTTTTCTGAGGGAGTTACAGGGAAGGCAGACGAAATGTTACGCATACTTTCTATCTCCGCTGTCAGCACTCAGCACGCTGTCAACCAGGCATCTTACGTTACATCACCGACAATGTCACCTTTCAACATCTCCACTTTATATTTGCAGCGTCATCATCAAGCAGGCCGCTCAGCACCTTTCACAGGCTGTAATTACTCTCCCAGTTAACCTGCACTTAATCCACCTTACTGCAGTTTATGGACCCAAGACAATGACTGTCAATTGAGTCACTTTCAGGCCTCGCAAATCAATAAACTGCCCAACAGTGAAGGTGAAAGATGTGGCGTTCAGGTTGAAGTATTCTGAATAATAATTATCTTACTCCGATGGTTTGTGACACCGAAAGAGAAAATCTTGGCAGCTCAGAACCTAAAGTGACGATCCCTCAACTCACAATACAGCACAGGACCTTGGAGTGTCATGTAAACTGTGTCCTCTCTGATGTCCCACCGCAGCGCCTTCAGCAGTGCCCACCGTCCATCTGATGCGCTCCACCTCAGACACTCTCAGCCTGTCGTGGCTGCCCCCCGAGAAACCCAACGGGGTCATCCTCGACTACGAGATTAAATACCACGAGAGGGTAAGCTCTGACTTTTCAGCCCTTGCCTTAATGTAGGTCGCAGTGTACGCCTTATTGACTCTGAAAATCTACTTTTCCGGCCCTGCACAGAGAGGAGCATTTTTATGGATCCTGAAAAATGTAATATTGAAATGCAATGTGTGCAGGGGGATTGGTTGAATCTAGACGATTATGGGTCTATGGGCTGATCAGACTCAGCAACTGCTGCTGCATCACTGGTATTGATCAGATTCCCTAGTAAAGCCCTGTAAACCCTGATATAAGATATAGACCAAAAACAGCACCGTGTTAAAAGAATTTAGTATTTCATGTTGGTTCTAGTAAGATAAGATAAGATAAGATAAGATAAACCTTTATTCGTCCCACAGGCCGGTTTTAGTAATAGGCTTATTTGTTTGAAAGCTTAACAGACACAAAAATCACTGCAGCGCATTTCTGATGCAATTAGGGACAATTTCACAAGTATGGAATATTATCACAGCGACATCATGTTTTAACATTCACATCATCTCGCCATTTTTACCTTATTCATATACACAAGGTAATTTACATGTATTTGTTTAGTCACTTCGGTGCTTTGCTGGATTACATCACCCTGCATTATGCAAAATGTTGAGCCAGAGTCTGACCAAATCTTTATGACAAAACCCCACAAGTTGAACTGATAGTTGACCGAATAGTATCTTGTTGCATTTGAGCTCCAGAACCATTCATCTCTACTGTGATATTCATTATGTTACTTTAACAAGTTTTAAAACTTAAAACTGCGTTTTCTTCATGCAGAGCTAATGTCAGTCTGAACGTGCCCTTGAACTTGAACTATTTGGAAACTTCCCCGTTGTGGGACTAATAAAAGAATATCTTATCTATAAGTTTTGCACGACAATGAGCACTTTTGCTGAAAGTGATTATTGCAGGATAAGGTTAAAGGCTAAATGTAGAGCAGTTGCACATGTAGAGTCATGAACTCAGCAAACTTACTTCAGTAATGTCAGTTAGTATTATCTCATCATTATTAAGATGTTATTACATTATTATAAAGCTGAGTTATAGTCAAGCTTTAAACATTGACGTGTAGGTTTTGTTAAACAGGAACCACTGTGGCCACAAACAATCACAGGATAATGGTAAAGGATAAAATGAAGTGTAACAGTATTGCAAGAGGAAAAGAGTTGTGAAGTCAGCAAACTTACTCTTTCAATTACAGAGCAATAAAGTTAGTCAACATTAGCCACCACAAGCTATGGGTCATACCAGACTAAGAAAAGCTGGAGCAGCAAAACCTCTAAGTAAAACTGCTGGTGCGTTTTATTGCTCGTGAATTCAACTTTTAATTTGTAAGACGCACATTGTGTTATTTCTTTTTTTTTTTTTTTTTCAAAGGTTGCATCGTATTTCTTTATAATGGTAATGGTGATCTGAAAAGCACCGGGAAACACTTGACACTGCTGATTTAATGGTCCTTTGCTTTGCATCAGGGTCAGGCCATGTCCCACACCGTCACATCCCAGCACAGCTCAGCCAAGGTGGAGGGGCTGAGGGCCGCCACGCCCTACGTGGTGCAGGTCCGAGCTCGCACCGTGGCCGGATACGGACGCTACAGCAACCCCATGGACTTCAGCACCAGCCTCCACAGTACGCGCAACCTCTGTCTGTTCTCCATGACCTGCTGCTAGGCTTTTCTTAATGAGGGTTAAAGCTTTGTAATTTTATGGCCACCTTAATTGGTAGCCATAACATTTGAAGTGCAGGCCACCCTTTAATCCCTCGAGCAGTGTTTCTGGTGTTATTTACTCATTTGCGTCTGCGTGTGTTATTTCGCCCAGGTGACCCTCAGAAGTCGGTGCAGGACCAGCTGCCCCTCATCGTCGGCTCGGCCTCGGCGGGTCTGGTGGTCATTGTTGCCTTGGTGGTTATTGCTGTTGTCTGCCTTAAGTAAGTGTTTGATTATTTTTTTATTACTGAAAGCCTGAACTACATGTTTCATTTTGTTAGTTAGTCTCCGAACAAAAAGGCTCATTAAATTTTAAACATGCTTTCAAAGGGTGTATAGTTAGTCTTTAGCTTCAAAAAGGAGCTCTGGATGAGAAAACAGAAAGCAGAGCTTGCTCCGTGAGTTTCTCCCTCTGCAGTCTGCGGTTTCATCTGATGGATGAGTTAGATATTAGGTTCCTTCGCTGTACCTGGAGAGGGTCAGGACTGATTATGTGAATGTGACTTTGTTTATGTGCTACTTGTTTACAGGAAGCAGCGCAGCGGCTCGGAGCTGGAGTACACGGAGAAACTGCAGCAATACAGTGAGTTTATGTATTGAGCTTGGGAACTGTGTCCTCTGTGGTCATTTGGTCATGCCAGTACAGTTAAGCAACTGATTCAATCAATTATCCAATCACCTGATCGAAGCAGGAAACCATTATACAGTTTGTACAGAAGAAGTCGTGACCATGTTGTCTGCCTGATGTTTGGCTCTGTACTCACTCTTTATATGTGAACTTTATAAGATATAAGATATGTTGTTTTATTGTAGATTTACTCTTTTTTTTATTGAGCCTGAATTAGCCTTCAAGGCAAACTCTGACCTTTTTTTTCTGTTATAGATGAAAAAAGTCCCTCATCAGTAAATTAGCAAAATTCCTTAGAATAAACATTGGAGCTGACTCTGTCCAAAATAAAAGTAATAATAATAAAAACCAGTACCTCTACACTAACTCTAAAGTTTACATGTTATATCTCGTTTGTTTAATTCATTAAAAAAGCAAAAGTGGCCAGATGTTGTAATGTCCTTAAGACCTCACTGTGAGTTTGCCAGACAATCAGTGGAGCTTCCAGAAAGTAGCTGCACCCAGCCATGAAATAGTCCAACACATAAACCACCATAAAACCTCAAGCTGTTTTTTTTTTGTTTTTTTCTTACACAATTTTATCTTTAATTTACAGATAAAACATATTAATTTGTGAGCTTTTGGATTATCTGTCTCTGCTTCTGACTTAATGTGAAGCTCAGCTCACCATCTCCTGGCTGTAGTTCCATATTTATCATACAGACTGATATCTAACACGCCGTATTGTGATGTATATCAATAGAATAGAATTTACTATTAACACTGTGACGTTGATTTCAGCATGTTCACTTCTCTGTGACTTTTTCCCTCTCAGTTTCTCCAGGGGTCAAAGTGTACATAGACCCTTTCACCTACGAGGACCCCAATGACGCCGTCCACGAGTTCGCCAAAGAGATCGACATCTCCTGCGTGAAAATAGAAGAAGTCATCGGCGCAGGTAAACACGGCCAAGAGGACGGCAAATAATTCAGCTTTATTAATCATTTATTTGAACAGGAGTGCGCCATCAAGCCCCGAGGTCTGTTCTGTAAGAGAGTCCTCTCTGGGAGAAAAGGGTTAGGTTTCAGAGTGTGCATGAGAGCTGTGGGTGGGAAGGATTGAAGTGAAAATCTTCTCTGTAGCTCTTCCCCCCCTAGTCTGTTTTTTTTTTCTCTCTCTCCAGCGGCATAACTTCACCTCAAATGACAGTCTGCTCCTGCTCGTTCAACCTTCCTCCCTCCCTCTCTTTTCGTTCTTTCTTTCTTTGTTCCTTTCTTTCTCTCTCCCTTGCAAACACTCGGACTCAGGCACCAAATGCAAAACCCCAAAGTTCCTCGCCCGTCCTCTGTCTCCCTTCACCGCTCCCAGGTTGCACACTCGATCGATACCGGTCACTCCCTCTCTCCCCAACATCTTTGACCCCTGACCTCCTGTCCTTTTCCTCTCCTCTTTTTGAATCCTCTCCCGCAGTTGAAGCCGACCCTCGACTCTGTCAAATCAGCTCCTCCACTCCCGAATCCGACCAGTAACGCTCCCTCTCCCTGCACTTTCCCTCCACCCCGCCTCTTCTTCCCTCTGCTCACTCAACCCCTCTCCCCCATCACCCTCACCCCCTCCTCCCATCACCCCCACCTTGTTCCCTCCATCCAGGTGAGTTCGGCGAGGTGTGTCGAGGACGTCTCAAGCAGGCCGGCCGCAGGGAGATGGTTGTGGCCATTAAGACGCTGAAAGCCGGCTACACCGAGCGTCAGAGGCGGGACTTCCTGGCCGAGGCCTCCATCATGGGCCAGTTCGACCACCCCAACGTGATCCGGCTGGAGGGCGTCCTGACGCGGAGCTGCCCCGTCCTCATCATCACCGAGTTCATGGAGAACGGAGCGCTCGATTCCTTCCTCAGGGTAAGCTTGGCGGGAGGTGTGTGCCGCAACACCTCTGACAGAGAAGATTACTTTCTGTTTGTATCAAAGCTGAGAGGAACACACACACAGACAGTCATTCACGACACCTCTGGGTTATCGGAATGTTTTACTCTCTGTAAAACACCCCGAGGCGCTCACTTGCTGAGTGATAGAGATTAAATGTGCAATATAACGCCTGGAGACAGGCATAGTGTCTCTGCTTGACGTGACTGACTGATGCTGACAGGCTTTCCAATGCTCAAACTCCTGGTGGAAAACTGTCACACAGCAGACCTTTGGATAGGTTTGCTTCAGTGTATTAGAGACTCTTTGTACGACTACAGAATACATTACTGATCAGAGTTTTCGGTTCAGACCACCACCACCTACACAAACGCGGAACAAAGGCAGGATGAGAAATGAGGTGTCACACAGTACATTTCCAGCTGCGTGGGGGCCATTACATGTCATTTACATTCAATAAAATGTGTTTTCTTGCATGGCTGTGCTGTGAAGAAGTCTACTTACTGTAACTGTTAGTGCTGGATGAGGTTACTTAATGCTTCTGGTGAATCAATACTGTGCTGCTGGGTCTCAGAGGCAGTTTGTCTTAAGCAATGTACAGCTGATTGTTTGCATGGATGATGAGATATGTCAGGGCAATGACGCTGATGAGCCTTGACATCGGCCATTTAATATCTCTTAGCTTTATCGGGGTCGATTTCATGCACACACAAAGTCTCCAGTTCGGTTCTGACTGAGGAGCTTTGGTGCATATTTTTTATTTCTCACAATTTATTCATCTATTTCTCATTCCCGTGTTCCTTGTCTGCAAGGACGCAATGGACCATGAACTGTTTTGCAGGGCAAGGTGTTGTTTGAAATCTGTCAATACTAGTGCCTATGTTTATGATTTGCCGAAATTCTTGAATGTCAGAAGTTCAGACTTTCAAGAATTTTGCTTTAGTAATATAACAAAACTGACAAACGTTTGATCTGACTCAATGAATATATATGATTCCAGTATGAGCAGACAAGATTATGAATTGATTCTTGACAGTCAATACTTGGGGCTATAGACACGTTTCAGCTAATACAAAAAATAAAAAACCCAATATATTTGATTATTGATTAATTGTTAATCTATCAAGCAAACATTTGCTGGTTCCAGCTTCTCAAATGTGTGGATTTACTGCTTTTGTTTTTCAACTTTCTGAATCAAAAGTTTTTTGGAATGTTCAGAAAAACACAAGCAAGTTTTTTGATTTGTTGCTTTTCACTCTTAATTCAATAGATTTGGGTTTTGGATGGATGATTGGACAAAGCAAGTTAAACAGATATTTCTTTGGAAAATTGCGAGAGGCATTTTTCACTATTTTCTGACATTTTTTTAGACTCGCCGATTAATTGGAAAAATAATGGTCAGATTATTTATTAATGAAAAGAATTGTTAGCTGCGGCCCTGCTCTTAATAAATCATGTTGTGGGTGCTTTTTTTCCCCCAATATCTTGTTTTTATGAAAAATACTTCAATATATATAATTCATAACTAACATTTATAATTTCTCAAATGTTAAATGTTACTGAATATGATTAAAGAAAAAGTAAATGAGACTACTTGACTACTGAAAATTGTTACTGAACCGCAATTAATATCTGGTTGTACAGAGACATTTTGATCTGTTCTGAGAAGTATTGAGACTGGACCCAGAACTCAATCATTAAGTCAATAAGAATGAAATAAACTGGTTATTGGTAACAATATTGGTAATCAATTAATCATTTAAGTAGTAAAGTGAATGTTGTGTTTTGTTTTGAAATAGCTACTATACTAATACTAACAATCATTTTTATTGATTAATCTGCCAGTTATTTCTCTAGTTATTATTCCATCACATGTTCATGAGATGTCAGAAAAAAGTGGTCTCAAGGTGGCATCTTCAGATTATACTTGTTTTGTCCAACTGACAGTTTCATTATCACAGAAAAACAGTAAATCCCAGTAAAGACTTAAATGATCAATCAATTATCAGATAATTGCCAACTAATTTTCTGTTGGACGTTGATTATTTGAAAAAAGAGGAATGCACTAATTAATCGATGATGAAAACAATCATTAGCTGAAGACCCACATCTGAGAGTCCAGCCTGAGCCTCTTCCCTCCTTCTCACCCACTCCTCTCAGTCAGCTGTCCGACAAACAAAAACCACGACAAACTCTTCGCGGCCTGTCCTCACCCGCGCTCACCCGCCGGTGTCACACTGCCTGTGACTCAGAGGAACTCTGAGTTCTGCTCTAACGAGGACAGTATAGAGTTAACTCGCACACGCACACACTGTCCATGTGTGTCTCATGAGACTTCGTACTGCAACTCCCTGGAGACACACACACACAACATATGCACATGTAGAAGCGTTACAGATATACAGAAATGACACACATACACACTCATGCGTACACCCCACCGTGGCTATGAAGGCCTGCTATGAATCATGGTTGTTTACACATCCATCCATCCTGGCTTGTTTGGCTGTCAGACTTCATTGGAGTGTGCAGACTACAAAGCCGAATGTTTATGGTTTTGTCATGTCACGTCTTGTGTTCTTTGCTTTCACGTTGTGGAGTCAAAGAAGGGATTGATTATGTCAAAAAATTGTGTTTTTTCCCCCCTTCTAAATTCTGCTTCTATGAAATAATCAGGTCATGAAAGAAAACCTCACAGAGCGGTTTCAGCTGCATCCAGCTTTGCAGAACCTCATATTTTTTTATATCAGTTAATTGTGTATTGACATACCATTGATTAGCGTCAGTTCACACACATCAGGTTTGTCGAGCCTTCACAGGTCTGAGTGCTGATTTATTGCGATCTCCAGTTTATCCCTCTGTGTCACGCTTCGCAAACGCGGAGAATTGAAAATTAAACCCTGAAAGCCCTAATCTCAGATTTGTTTCATGCTCCTCAAATGTTAAGATAAAAGGGCAAAATTCTGCAAAACAAGGGCTTTCAAATGGGGAAAATAAGCTTTGAGCAACATGCCATTCTAATTCAGTTGACGGTCCCACTTTGCTTTAATGTTCTCAAGCAAAAAAATGCAAACAAAGCTTTGTGCTAACAAGCGTGCACCGCCTGTACCGAGTTTGTGTCAGTTGGAGGATGAAAAATAAAATACCTGCAGTTGTCTGGTTTGGATTTCAGCGTTGTGGCTCCGCTTTTTGTTTATGCGTGGAGTTGGTATTGAGCCTTATTGGGTTTAGACCGACAGTAAAGAGTCTAATTAATCAGCTAATTGGACAGCATGCGTGAAAAGGTCAGCTGTCACCGAGTGTCAGGAGCAGCCGTGAAGCATTATGACAGATGTCATGTTTATGTGGCCTCAGTGACTGATTGGCTGTCTCTGGTGCTTTCTCCTGCTCCTTATCTCCTATACTCTTCCCTGTCGCCTCTTTCTATATTTCAACACATCCTTTTTTTCTCTTCCTCATTTTTTATTCCTTTGCTTCCTTCCTTGTTCCAAAACTATCTCTTCCTCCTTCCTATCCCGCCCTCCCTCATCGCAGCTCAACGACGGGCGCTTCACGATGACGCAGCTGGTCGGGATGCTGCGAGGCATCGCTGCAGGGATGAAGTACCTGTCAGACATGAACTACGTCCACCGAGACCTGGCCGCCCGGAATATCCTGGTCAACAGCAACTTGGTCTGCAAGGTCTCCGACTTCGGCCTGTCGCGCTTCCTGGACGACACTTCCGCCGACCCCACTTACACGAGCTCCCTGGTCAGTGTTATGTGTGTGTGAGCGAGCTGCTGACTTGCCGCTCTGTGTTTGTACACTCTCTGCATGTTTAATCGAGCTTGTTAATTTGATCCCCCTCACTTGTTTCACATGTGCATATGGATGCATGTGTGACTGTTCATGTGTGCCAATATTTGCATTAGCGTGCGAGACCGTCTGTGAAATTTGCATTAGCATGTGTGTGTTGTCATAAGACTGTGGCGTCTCCCAGGGTTGTTGATACCACCCCCCCTCTTTCTCTCTGTGTTTGTGCGAGCAGGGGGGGAAGATTCCCATCAGGTGGACTGCGCCAGAGGCCATCGCCTTCAGGAAGTTCACCTCCGCCAGTGACGTGTGGAGTTATGGCATCGTCATGTGGGAGGTGGTGTCCTATGGAGAGAGGCCATACTGGGACATGAGCAACCAGGATGTGAGTTGGCCTGACTGTCTCATGTCACAGACACACATCTATAGACCGAACGCACATTGCAGGGAGTTTAATGTCTAAGTTTAGGGCCGGCTGAGAGTTTCTCCGAGCTGTCGGGGCTTTGATTTCCAGCGTGACATGTTGGACCTGGGCCTGTTCTGCTGTCTTTATCTCCTCATTGCAGATGCTGGTGCAGCTGTGTGCCTGTGTTCTAGTTTTTACCACCTTATTTACAGCCCTAGCCTGCCCACCCTCTACAAATCCATACAGCAAAGCCTCCCTCCCTCCTCGCACACACACACGCTCACAAAGGCATACTCAGGAGAAGGCTTTTTTTTTTTTTTACAGGCGTTGTTACCTGTAGGCTATCTGCACTGCACAGACATCGTAACTACAGCAGCGAGCTCGCAGGAAAGAAAAAGAAATCTCTTGGTTCCTCCTCCCCGAACAAAGCACCGAAGCAATGTGTACACCTCCACTTATTCTCCCAGGAATATCTACTCTGTATTGTGCTTCAAAAAGAGAGTTGTAACGCTGATAGCAATAAAGCGGGAAAAAAAAAGGAGCCGGAATGAAAAATGCCAGTAATGTATGTATAACTTTCATAACAAAATCCACATGCAGTAATGAAAGCATCAAAGTAGAGGCCCTCTATTGTTCCCAATAGCCTTTGTGCCACAGTCATCGCTCAATAAGCAACAGAGTCAACAAATGCGAGATATAAACAGAGGTGCTCGCCGGCTAGAAGCACGACATAAAAATCAAAGGACAAGCAGCAGGAGGAGAGGAGTGTAGCAGAAATGTTTTATTGTTCCCAAATGGCAATTTTTTATTGTTGTGGGGAGTTAAAACCCATACAGAGCTTATGGAGGGAAATGCAGTTGCTAGGCGAAATCAAATCAATGAGCGAACGTTTTCATCCTCCACTTATTGTCTCTCCTATCAATCATGCCAGTTTTGAAGTGACAACTTTGAGAGTCCTTGAGAATATTGTTTTTATAGTTTTGTAAAGACGGCGAAAAGAAGATCGGAATGTGTGACAGCATGAGCCGACAAAGTGTCTAATGTAGGACATAATACAGTAACTGGGGATTAGTCTTCCACCAAACTAACAAAGGCCAAACGGAGTGACTGTAATACAAATGAGTCAGAGCCAAATGTTAACACTTTGTAAAAGCACCACATGAAATTTGCTTAAGTCCTTGTGCACAAGATATTCTGGGTCGATATTTTGCACAGAAAATCTGATATTTAATGTTCATTTTAATTATTTTATTTTATTTTTCATATACTTTATGCACATATCCATGATCCTCAGAGGATGAACCGTAATGACTTTGGCTCTGATATTTCCTCTAGTTGCCACCATGAGGTTGACATTTGCGTCTTTGAGTCAAATATCTAGATAACTATCGGATTGATTACTGTGAAATTGGATACAAATATTCAAGGTCCCTAGAGGATGAACCATAATAACTTAAGCAATTCTTTCACTTTTCTTTTAGCGCCATCGGGTAAAAATTTCAAATATCATCGAATACCTGCAAAACTGATGCCATTCCCATCAGCCTCAGCTATACTTTCTGCTTAGTACTAATTAGCAAGTGTTAGCATGCTAACAGGCTAAAGTAAGACGATGAACACAGTAACATTGTCAGTGTGTGCATGTTAACATGTTGATACTTGTCTTTACTTCATAGCATTTTTAAGCGACTTTAAGCAATGGTTTCCCGTCCCTCAGGTGATGACGGCAGTGGAGCAGGACTACCGGCTGCCTCCGCCCATGGACTGTCCCATGGTGCTGCACCAGCTGATGCTCGAGTGCTGGATGAAGGAGAGAAACCTGAGGCCCAAGTTCTCCCGCATCGTCAGCACCCTGGACAAACTGCTCCGCAACGCCGCCAGCCTCAAGGTGGTGACCAGCACCTACTCAGGGTGAGTCCATCACAGGAAGCCTTTAATCAAGGGTCAAAGGTCAAAGCGTTTATTGTCATATGCACAGTTAAAAGAAACAACTTTCCCTGCACAGTGAAATTCTTCCGGATCAAGGACACACACTTTTCTGAAACTGCCAGTGAATGGAGAGAAGTTTCAAGGTAGATGGAAAGTGTTTGCTTTTGAAAATGTGTTCCATTGCAGTTGTGTTTAGGAAGAGCAAAGCACTTCATGGCTGCCACCTTGGCGGATTTGTTGCAAAATTTCTACTTTCTGAATAGCTGCAAACACATCTCAGTGGGTTTATAGGCTAGAGGAGGACCACTGCGAATGAGTTTACAGTGAATACAGGAGCTCATAGTAGAAATGTTCTATAACATTTGATAACACATTTGCAGGAACTTTCACCATAAAGAGTCTGTGTTGTTGCAGTTTTGTTGTGCTGTTGGCTGACTTGGCAGCTACCGTAGCCAACCTTTGTTGGAAATATATGCATTATTCTTCTGGGTTTTCCAGCACAGAATGCTTTTGAGGGTTTTTCTACAACAACAGCAGAATAGTGCTAACACAAAAAAAGGGGGGGTGATGAAATTCCCTCTCTTTCACCCTGTGTGAAATTGTCTCCTGTATTGTATACGGCGGCTGTGAAGTGCAGGATGAAGACTCCTCCTGGTGCACAGACAAGCAGGGCTGTGCCACTGGGTTGTTGGAATAAGATGTCACAGTAAAGAGAAATACGGCCGGCCTAAAGAGAGGCACAACAAGGTTCACGCTTGTTGGGTTTGGTTTGTTTTGCGCTTTCGGTTGATTTGGGAGGACTTCTCTTTGAGCTGAAGGGTTTTGACTGCCAGACAGACATCTGCCTCTTTTTTCTGCGACTCTTCCTTTTGGAAGCGCGGAAGTTGACTTATTCATAGGTAGCCGTCCTCACGTTGACGAGTTGTTTTTACCAACTTTGTTTTGAGCGCAGCGACTCCAAGTGTTCCAGCCATTTTCACTGACGTGTTTGTTCTGAATTTTGTTAGCCTGGCACCCAGTCAACAGTATGATTAGTGCTGGTTTAGATGCTAGATCCTCAGCTCTCTAGTGATGTATAATGAATCAAGTGCACATCCTCAACACTGCAGCTCAGACTATGCAATAGTTTCCTGTTTCTGACGAGCACAAAAGGCAGAATTCATACATACAGTATCCAGGTCTTGTGCCAGCTCCTTGGCTCACAGTTTCACTCTAACACTGAGCCCCAAGGGCGATTCCTATGCCAGGATTTGGGCTCAGTGAAGCTAATTGTGTGTGGAAATGTAATGGCTGACCTCGGTTTAATTCCCCCTATACTTGGCTGGATGCTGGAATGTAGGTGATAGGACAGACAGCAGCCAGAGCTGCTGGTGTGGAAAAGCAGGAGGTGATGAAGTGTGAGTAATAAGGGAGATTGAGGAGAAGCTAAAAGAGAGGAATGTGTTTAATTAGGTTGCTAATGAGCTTTTTAATGCATCAGGGGAGGGCGCGCCCAATGCTGCGATGGGCGAATAAGAAAAGGATGCGTGTGTGTGTGCGACGCTCGCGTGTGTGCGTGCGAGCATGTTATGCTACGTGTCGTCGTGTGCAGATGACATGCCAATGATTAATTTATGGCCTCATCTGTATGCAACAGCGAGAGAGATAGACGGAGGAGAAGGAGAGAGAAAGGATCATGTTGTCAGAGCATGATTTAGAGAGCGTCTCCTGTGTTTGCGTGTGCGTCTGAGGCGGCGGACGCTCGCTCCCGCTCACCTGCCATTGGCTGCTCAACGATGGTCGGGGGCAGATAGCGGAGGAAGAGGGAGGATATGAGATGCAGCGCTATCTGCAGAGTATCTTCAGGCACCGGGAGGGCCTCAAAAACAAGGACACTGGCCAAGGAACAAAGGACACTCGGAGGCTGCAGCGCTTTTTCCAAGATAGCTGAGAAATATGTTTGAACTTTTATTAAAACTGGAAATGTGATGAATAGATTTGGCTTGGCATTTCAGTCGGACTTATCGCAGATGAAGCTCTAGATCAGCAGATTTGAACACACTCTCATGGTCCTGTGCTTTTATTGTTTATAGCCACAAGGTCTTAGGTGAATATACTATGCAGAATTTAGCTCCACCAACACTAAGATGGATTAGACCTTTATCCACCTTCAGTGAAAGCACTTAGCGCCGTAATAATGAGCTGTATCTTTTGTTTAAAGTGGCTGTGACCCTGCCGCTGACCTGTGTGGCTTTGTGTTGGCAGGGACCTGCTGCGGCTCGGAGGGACGCTGCCGGGACACAACAGGAAGAGTCCGGACAGCAGTCAGGAAATCGTTCGGCAACAGATGAGCCAAACTCTCCCCATCAGAGTGTGAGCCGCTGCAAAACCGGAGGATACAGAACGAATAAAAAAAAACTACCTAGAAACTCTGACACGGAGAGCCTGATGTAAAATAAAAAAGAAGAAAATAAAAGGAGGAAGCTCCGGCTGCAGAGAGAGACAGAGGACCGTTTTTGGAGATTTCTCTCCGCCTGGAGATTTACTGTCCGTTTAAAGAGAACTTTCCATTGCAGTGTGTGTGTGTTCATTACTTGACACTTGTGGATTTGTGACTATTGACATAAAAGCCAAACTTCCTATTGCCCCCTCTCAGGTTGTGTTTGCATGTCTGCATGTGTTTTCTGCTGGTTGGGAATCAGTCTTTCCTCCTCTTCACCCTCAGACCGAGGACCAGAGAGCTCACACAGATGACAGGACTCGGTGTGTCGATGACACAGCAGTGCCAAGATAAAGCAAACGTTTGCTTTAAAAACGAACTCTTAAGACATCTGTAGACCTTCAATCCAATTGATCTTTTTTTTTTTTTTTTTTTTTTTTTAACCCAACCAACTGTTCTTTTATTTTGCCTTTTTTTTTTGGGAAACAAGAAAAAAAAAAAAACAATTTTCATCAGCTTCCTCTTAAATACTGTCTTCCACATGTACTGGGAGATACACGTGTTACAAATCTGTACAAAGCATCCGAGTCTTCACACCGTCTCTCTGTCAGAGGGGAGATGTAACTGACACTGTGCGGGACACGTCATGTGCATGCCAAAGTGGAATCTTCTTCGTGAGAAAAGTACAAATAAGTTCCACATTAACTGTTGCTTTGGTGGCATTTCGCTGTATGGACTTTTAACGTCCATGTTTTTCTTAACCTTATTTGAATCATATACGCATTGTTTTGAATGCTAAGTTATTATCTATTATTGCAAAGAGGTGTTTTTTTTGTGTTTTTTTTACAAGTACCGGGGCTTAACTTTTTTATTACGATGCTTGTTTTTTCACACATTAAACGAACCAGACAGACATGAATGCGTGAATTAAGGAGGAAACGTTCTGCTCCGACAGAATGATCACCTTTAAAAACACTGAGGAGACTTTGGCGAGATCGCTGCGATTTGTTTGACAATGAAAAGCGCCCGTGGTAGTGCTGTGTTGTATATTTTACTTTGGCGAACGTGTTGCAGATCAGTGGGAATTAAAAGGTCGCTATCCAGATGATAGCGTCCTGACCTTAATATTGACCTGACCTACAAACATTGATGTAGAACAAATCACTCATTGGTTCATTTCTCCTGACATGTGTTTTCTTCAGCACGCCAGCTGTCAGCGCAGTTCCTATCTAAAACAACTGCCTGTATATAATACTATATTTCTATTAGACCAGTCAGTCAGCATTTACAACTATCTGAGCTGATTTTGGCCTCTCTATGACCCTCGTTTATATGCTTGTTTGTTTATTGTTGAGGAGCAAACACATGGAGAAATTACAGTTTAATGGTCATTACATATCTGAAACTATATGTCACAATGAAAGAAGAAAATGTGTGTCTGTTAGGGCAGACTTTTTCCTGTGCAATTAAAGGTGTATTAGATTGTAAAAAAAAATGCCAGAAAACTAGAACAAAAATAAGCATTTCTCTTTCAGTATTTTTACGATAATCATATGCAAATAAATTATTAAACGGATCTCTGGTATTCTCTTTGATTTCTCAGCGGGTTCACCAGGCTGTAGTTCCAGGTCTCTTATCCGGCCGAGGGATGAAAAGAGGGAATAGCAAGTGCGTTTCACTTCCTCAGTCGGAATATCACAGCAGCCTTTGGATGGACTCATTAAGATTTAAGGTTAATCAAAGGCCGGTGCACGCGGCTCGCCAATTAGCGAGACCACAGGACTATTCTGGGGATTTCAGTCTGTGTTGCTGCTGGAGAGGCTTCAAGAAGTTAATCTGGCTTCACACCAAATGTCAGTGTTGTTTGGCTTTAATCTGTCAGCCAGGACACAAACTGGGTCTCTCTCCATACCAGTGCAGATGAGCGAAGCTGTCACCTTCTGTTTTTATTGACTGCGAGGGAGCTGGTCTACCGGGGGTCCGCACTTACCCCGTTTATGGCTCGCTGCTCAGGCCGCAGCTGTACGATCAGCCACCGAAGGGAGGACCGGTGGTGTCGTGTTCTCGGCATGTTTTCTAATCATCTCTGCTGCTCTCGCAGGATGTGCACACACGCCAGGTCAACACAAAGGCCTTCAGAGGCAAGCACACGTCTACATGAATGTGCCATATATGCAGAGTGTTCCACTGGGCGGCCCTCGAAGCGTGACATTTATCATGTGTGTCTAAGCCAGATAGTAGATAAATGCTTGGGAGGTGGTAAAGCTGCACTTTCCATTGAATCAAAGAAGATGAGTAGAGATGCTTGACCTTGGAGGAGAATATTCGACATACAAGCCTGCTGAGGAGGAAGTCTTCCAGTGAATGCTGTATTGTGCTAGGACCTACTTTGAAGAGGACCCAGCTTTAAATCAAGATTTAAACACTATTTTAAAAGGGTTTGCTTGGTATTTTTCCATCGCAGCTGAGCTCTGACACGATGTCAGAAGTGAGATTTTGCATCCTGTTTACCGTTTAACATATGAAGCGCGTTCCAGCTTTGCAGGCCGCTCTGGCTCGCCGGAGATGACATTCGCAGCCCTCCATCTCAGCAGAGCCGGGGTCTAATATTTTTACATCGCTGCATCTTAAAGATGATGCAAAATGGCAGCTATCCTAAAGGAAAATATCTCATTATCGTATTACGGACCATTAAGTGATGAGAAATCAGCTGCGACAGTTTCTCAGAGAGATTTTAATGAGCGTGCCTGGTGGAGGGAGAACTGAGGAAGTGATGGCAGGATGACAGACAGTTTTTATTTCATGGCTGCCGGTTACTCGTCAGTGACCACAAGTCTGCACATCAAATCCCTACATGACCAGAGTGATCCCTGCGATTACAGTGAGATTAACAGCAGCTCGGCCGTTATACTGGAGGATCATAATCGCGCACAAACACCAGCCGAGACAGGACACACAAAAAAGGAAGAAAAAAAAACACATAGGCACAAACACACATGCATATTCAGATGCATAACTATACACACTTGCACCGGCTCACATACAGATCTGCTGGACTGGCAGTGATTTGTCAGATTTAGCTGCATCTACTTGTGTACCCCTTCTGAATGCACCAGTCAGTTCTCTTCCAAGCTCAAAGCTCTCATTTGCCATCCTGTCCAAAGCAAGTTTAATGCCTCCAATTACAGGGGGTCTGCAAGCAGGCAGATTTGGAGCGAGGAGGCTTGGCAGGAGAGTTTGCTACGCATCAGGGCCTTTTAACAGAGTAGTGATTTGCTGCTGCTGGTGCTGAAGCTGCCTGCGCCGGCTCATCAATGGAAAACTACCCTCTTTATGGTGAAGCGCACGCAGCACTAAGCCGAAACTGTGAGGAGAGACACAAAAAAATATCAGGCTTTTTAACAACGCGGCGCCGTCTCTTTTTCACGCTCAATGTGGAGGAATTTCTGCATCTCTGCACCGCAAGCACAAATGGAAATCAAAGTCTTTTCAGCAGTAATTTTTATGTAAAATGGGCTGTATTTTAATTGAATATTCAGAGATACTGTACAGGGTGAGTGTCATGGTGGAGAGGAGGAAAATGAAGGAAACGGTGCATGCAGGCAAGATAGCTGCAGTAACGCTGAAACACAACGTGATACGGTGCATTAAATATATATGCCAGTGAAGGGAAAACTTTTTATCTTCAAAGTGTTTCACTAAAATCAGCTTTGATTTGACTTTGGCAGTCATGCATTTTTTTTTGTTTATTTTGTTGTTGTTTTTTAATAAAGGTTTTGATCCCAAAGTGGCAGATTTTATTAATTTATATTCATATCATTGATCATATGCACCAGGATTAGAGAGATGAAGAATAAAGTTGACATTTACGGGATCACTTCCTACACTCCCTGTGGCATAAAGCCTTCAATATGTAATCTATTCCTCACAGATAATTTTCCTATTCACAGATACTAATGAAGCATTAAGAACCTTTAGAAAATGGTGTCTAAATTCCCAGTTTCACCATGGTTTTACAACAAATCTGTACTTCAGAATAAAGCCACAAGTTCTGAGACATTCTTCTTTTTTTTAATCCAAATTAGTGGATTACATTTACCATTTCTTATAACCAGATTATTGTAATCTTGTTAAAGATAATCCATTACTCCCTAACCCTGGTCTTCAAACATTTCAGCTGGCACTAAATGCAACTGTAATCTTTGCTGCGGCATCATGTCTAATGAAAAATATAAATGGGGAGCTGCAAAACATCTCATTACAGAAATACTCAATTTTCCCCTCAAATGATTTGTTCACATTTAATTAAAAAAGCCACAACACAGAAACACTCAACACGCATACACACACACACACACACACGTCTACGATGGTAAATAATGCCTCCCGATCTCGCCTTTACCTCCCAGCACTTTCCTCGTGAAAGCCTTCAGTGTTGCAGGGACTGATGATTAGCATGACAGTGCACTTTGTGCTCAGAGAGGCCTCCCCACCTCTGCCCGTCTGTGACTCCGTCTCTGCAGTGTGTGATCCATTAAATGGCCTCTGAAGCCCCGGCCATTGATTAATGGGTGTCAGTGCTCTGTTGGGTTTAAAGGACGGGGCGCTGTGCATTGGAAAGATGGTGTTGGCGGTTAGCTTCGCACAAAGGCTGGAAATGAGTCTAATTGTTTTTACAATTTTGTGCAAAGCCAGAAGTGTAAAAAATGACAATTTGCCCTTTTGCAAGTGGCTATGTGCCAAACTAAGTCTTGGCTGGAATAGAAGTAAACAACAGAAATGTAACTTTCAGGTTCTGTTTCTGAAGTAACAAAAGCTCATTCAAAATCCCATCGACATTTGTAACTATGACAATAGCTAAAAATCCAGCCTTGAACAGAGTCTTTCTCAACGGTATGTCAAGTTGTTGTTGTCCATTGTTGTCATTTTTATTCAGTATTTCTGGGGTTTTTTTTAGCCTTTGACAAATCATTGTCCATAGGCCGACACCATTGTGGGTTAATTGTTACATTTCTATAAGAGTCCACGAGTGAGTCACAGGGTTCAGATGTGTGTGATAACATTAGGACAGTGACAAGCAAACGCTGTAGATGTTTTTACACAGCAAAGATCATAAATGACTTTAAGAAGCAAATATTGAATATTATGAATATGGATGAAACTAAGTGACACAAGTACCAGCACAGATGCAGTTTTTAAAATAACAAAAGTTTCGATTTCTACAGTAAACCACAGGAACATACTTCCTTTTTACAGAAAGACTCATGAAAGAAATGTTAAGTGAGAGATCGCATTGAGTTACAGAAGCAAGTGGAACAGAAACTTCAAACTTTGACTCCCTGTAGTCCAGCATGTAAGCCCCATAATACAGCGATCTGTCGTTTTTGCCAGCGCTGGGAGGCGTACTCCGATCTTTTACTTAAGTAAAAGTAGCAATGCCACAGCATTAAAATACTGTTCTGGGTGAAAGTCCTGCATTCAAAATGTTACAAAGCTACAAAAGTATTAGCATCAAAATAGACTTAAAAACCCAAAAAGTGAAAGTACTAAGTAAAAGCCCATTTGAAAATAATATATTCTTGTATTATTGATGTATTAATGTGTTCATCACACATGTTGCAGCAAGTCAAACTACTTTCTTTATGTACTGCTGAGAAGCTGATTCTGTAACAATGCATCACAATTCATTTGCAAAGTAACTTGTAACTAAGGCTGGCAAAAAATGTAATGTAAATATTTTCATCTGAAACGTAGTGGAGTAGAAGTAGAAAGCAGCATGAAATGGAATTACTTAAGTAACGTTCAAGTACCTCAATGTTGTGAAGTACTTGAGTAAATGTACTTAGATACTTTGTACCTCTGGTTTTTACACTTTGGTTCTTGTACAGATCAAACTAACATGTTGATTACAGAGCTTCAGAGGTGCTGACAGATGGATTTTCAGGCTAGCTGTTTCCCCCTGTTTCCAGTCTTTATGCTAAGCTAAGCTAACCGGCTCCAGCTGCATATTTACTGTACAGACATGAAAGTGCATCAATCTTCTCATTTAACTCTCTTATTTAATTAAATCTCAGACTGTCCTGTTAGTGTCTGCTGATGGTGACTGACAGGGTGTGGATGAGACATTTTAAAGCTGAGCCGTGTGTGTGTGTGTGTGTGTGTGTGTGTGTGTTCGACTAGGAGGCCTCGACCACGCTGTCATGTTGGCATGAGGTGAAAAGTGGAGAAACACTGACATTTTCCATTGTATACTGTAAAAATTTAACAAAATACAGCCCGAAGCAGCATCTGAAAGACCACATCTGACTGCCAGGATGTGTTTCAAAGCACAAAGCGGCGAGCTCTTGGTGAAAAGAGGGGCCAGCAGAGATCATTAGCATGCATGTGAATGGGTTTGAAAGAATGAACAGATTATGCATTTGTATGTTTGCTGATGAGATAGAGGGGTTTAGGTGCCTCAATCCAGTTTGAATCACAAATCCTCACCAGGGGAGGGGAAAGGCCACAGATGAAAAAAAAAAAGAGCAGGAAGGGGCAGACTTTAGGCTTTTGGGTAAACGTGGTGGGGGTGTGTGATGCCCTGCTCTCGGAGCAGATGTCCCAAATTGGCAAAGAAAAGAAAAGAAGACCAAAGGGACTGGTGGATCCTGAGCTTAACTTCTATCTTTCTAAATCTGCAAAGTATCTGTGTGGAGCATTGGGGCGGATCGCGCCGCCGAGGCTGCCAGTCAAAGTTTGGAGAGGTTGTTTTCAGAGCCCCTTTTGTTGTGGCCTGTGGAGCGTGTTAGCAACAAGGCCGTGAGTGAGAAGGCTGGCTGGCTGGCTTCAGGGACTCTCCTCTACATGTGGAGGGCTTTACAGTTCGCTGGAAAGATGAGGAGAGACAAGGAACAAAAACACTTCCTCGCCGTCCGAGCTGAGATCGGCGACGAGCCGGCTTGTCGCGCTGTCTCGTCCTGTTACCGGGGTCAACGGCGCCGATGCTGACAGTGATATGTGTCACTGCAGGTTTGTAATTAAATGGGAAGAAGCTGTTTGACTGAGATGCAGCATGATCTCTTTTTGTCTATATCACAAAGAGACACACACACACACACACACACAGGCAGATTCTTATCGCCTGAAACTACCTGTATATTTGAAATAAATGGCCTGCCAAGCATTTGATGGGTTGGCTAGAAATCCCAAATGCTTATACTGCCTTGGCTGCTTTCAAGTAATCATCCCCATGGTAACACCTGACACCAGCTATTCATCATGCAGCCCATATAAACTCCGGCATATTCACAACAACAAGTCACACAGTCAACTTTTTATACCCGCTCCTGACAAATAGCCACACAAAACATGTCTGTGCATGATGATACATTCAAAATCCCCTTATTAAAGCTTAGCTGCATGTCTGCTGGGTGTGTGCGCGCACATGCGCGCGTGTGTGTGTGCCGCGTTGCATCATGCACTTCCCTCAACATTAATTGTCAGTCGTTTGCACTAATGTGACAGGTGAAAGTGAATTTGTTAAGATGGCATTGACTCTAATGTGTTGCTATAGTTTATATCAGCCAGTCGTGCGTGCAGCAGTCAGTGGATGAATATTCAGGAATCAGTGCCTCATTTAGCATTAACACAAGCAGAAATGGAAATTCTTTGGCCTTAAATTAAACTAGATGAGGATGCACACATAGCACAAATAGTCCCGCTGTATGGAGCTGTTATTTTTTTCTCCTCACACTCGCTGTGTTTCAACCATCTGTCAGTGATATTGATGTTTCTCGCAGAGGGCTACAGGGCGCAGGATGAAGGAAAGGAGCGAGAGTGAGGAAATATTTGTGGGATGTAGTCATACACGTCTTCTCATCACTCTGTCATACTGAGTCTGGGGGCACATATCGAGACCTGGAGCTTTATCTTGATGCTGGACTGCAATCACTTTTAGTCGATGGTGAAAGAAGAAGAAATAATAATACAATGATTTAAAAATTCAGTTACAAGCTGCATTAAGTTATTACAGCTGTCAAATAATAATGAAGAGAGGATAATGATAATAATCATAATGAGATAGAAATGTCAGTCCGTCCAATTACAACATTCATGGCCCCCAGAGGATGAATCCTAATGACTTTGGTGATCCCCTACTTTTCCTCTAGGGCCACCATGAGGTTGGCATGTTTGGTTTTGAGTGAAATGTCTCAAACAATAATTGTTTGCCATTAAATTTGGTGTGAACCTTCATGTTCCCCTCAGGATGAACAGTAATAACTTTTCATCTCATGCCATCATCAGGTCTATATTATATTATTATTATATTATAATGTATTTGTCAAATACTTTGTGTACAACTACTTTGTATTGAGTGCTAATTGATGTTAGCATGTTAACACACTGAACTAAGATGGTGAACAGGCAGGTCTCCAATATAACTCATTTACTCCACCCAACATGAGATACACTCAATAGTTAACTCTATAATGAGCATTAAGCACCTTTAAATGATTGTGTGTCATTGCTGACAGGTGTATTGTCACTTCACTGAAGTGCATCTACTGAAAAAAATGAAGCACTGCATTGTGGGACCGTTAGCGGAGCAGTCAACATGTCATATAGCCTACTACGATATAGTGGATAAATATACACTCAATAGTTAAACCTATAATAAGCAATAAGCACTGTTAATTTTGTCAAGGGTAGATGTTGCACCATAGAGCAAACAGAGAATGATTTCAGACACAGGCATAGCAGACATTAATCCTGCTAAACATTAGCATGTTTGCATTATCATCATGAACATACTAGCATGCTAACATTAGCATTTAGCTCAAAGCACTGCTGTGCCTAAGTCAAACCTCCCAGAGCTCCTTGCACGACTGCAGACTCTCAGTCCTGTTTAAATCTAGTTGACAGGCTTTTTTTTTTCCCTCCGAAGCCTTCAAAGTATTTTAAAGTCATAATTTGGCACAAAGAGAGCTGAAAATTCTGCAGTTCATTGTTTTTGCTTTAGCTTCAAAGAGAAGCTGCAGAAGAAAGGCGCGCTCCCGACTGCGATAGAGGTTCCCTATCTGTGGACTGCAGATAATGAGGTGGTATCTGTTAGCTGGGAGAGAGGCAGCCCGGCCGGACCGGAGCGTCGGTCCGCAGAGAGGCGGGCGTCTCATCCAGTCAGACAGTAGCAGGAGGTTTTTGTAAGGTACATCCTGAATTCCTCCAGGTTTAATGTCTCCATCAAAAGAAGATCAAAAGCAGAGGATTAGAGCAACATAACAGAGGTAAGTGTGGAGAGGAGTCTTCGCTAAACTCCGGAGCGCTTTTGATACCGCTCATCCCTGCCAAACCGTAGCCATGGCAACAGAGGCGAGGGAAGTGTGCGGCATTGATAAGAGTGCGACAGGGGATGAAGGGGTTGACAGATCATTTTGGAGAAGTCTGACCCTTCTGCACAAGGACCGTCGTCTTGTCTGGGAAATTAATACCATACGCAGATGGTGTGTAGAGATTGACAGTCTCGGACCCGGTTCTCTCTGTGGTAGCAATTTAACACATATCATACTACAAAGTGTTAACTTCAGACACCAGTGAGGGTATTTTCACACTGTAAATGTCTGTGACTGTGGGTCTCTTCTTCAAGTCCTTTAGGATTTATCTGCTGTGCCAAGCTTACCCTGCTTCACATTGTTAGGAAAATATGCACAAAACTCCACTACCATGCCTTTAGCTGGGCTTTAGCACGGTGCTACAGTAACGGATGTCACGCGGGAATAAACGTTCGACATCAAGGGCTCCGGTTTATAAAAAGGACTCCGTCATGTAAGGCGGCAAATTAAATATCGCCGCTCTTCCCTAATTTGTTCAAAACTGCACTTCCTGTGTGTAGAATTTTGTGTAAACAGGAGTAGGAAAAAAGACTTAGCAGCTATGGAAAACAACTGGGAACGCTTCATTTGCTCCCTTTCGTCTCTGAACACATGATGAGAGAGAAGAAGAGGAAGAGGAAGAGTAGTGTACAGTAGAAGGGCCTCCAGCCCGCCTCAGGGGCAGCAAGCCGGATACAGCGTATGATTTCACAAACAACGTTAGTTTTTGCACCACTGATTCAGGCAGAGTTACTTAATTAGTAAAAATGGACACTAATTGAGCCCCAGCTGTATGTTTCGGGGTGGGGGGCTGGGGGGGTGGGGGGAGGAATCTCTAAGCACACACCAACCCAAGAGCTCCCAGTCTCTCTGATCCTCTTCTCCCCCCTGAGCTCCGTCTGTTCGCTCACTGAGCGTAGCGGCTTGTTAGCACGCTGGGAGATTTGTAAGGATAACGAAATGTCGGGACATGATGGGGGATTCAGCATGAAGAAGAGGGACTTCAGGACTTGGCTGAACAACATGTTGTCCTACGAGTGCTGTACAACCCCGAATCCAAAAAGGCTGGGACATTGTGTAAAACACAAATAAGGCAGGGTACGATCATTTGAATATGAAAATGATTTTTGACATGTACTGAAATGAAAACAGTACAAAGACAAATTATTTTATGTTTGACCTCATCAACTTCATTGATTTTTGTAAATATCTGCTTATTCTGAATTTGATGGCAGCAACATGCTTCAAACAAGTTGGAACAGGAGCAACAAAAGACTGTGAAAGTTGTGGACTGATCCAAAAACACCTGTTTGGATCATTCCACAGGTAAACAGGTTCATTGGTAACAGGTGATAGTATCATGATTGGGTATGAAAGGTTCATCCTGGAAAGACTCAGTTGTTCACAAGCAAGGACGGAGAGAGGTTCAACACTTTGTCAAACACATGATTGTATAAAGGATGTTACTACATGGTCAGTTTGTTTACAAATGATTTAATTATTTAATTATTATTAATCCTATTTTTATTTGTATTTACACAGCGTCCCAACTTTTTTGGATGCAGGGTTGTAGCAAGAGGAAGAAATAAAAAAGCAGCACCATCAAAAATCTCAACAGGAATTAGGACATTGTCAGCTGTGTATGAGAGATATGAGGTCAAAATGAGGATGCAAAAAATAAGGAACTCGCACAGTGTTGCTGACATTTGTAAAAATGAAAAAGAGGAAAAGAAATCAGGGGGGAAAAAAGGGGAACAACAGTGATGAACCAAGACCTTTATTACATACAGAGGAGTCCACAAGTCTGAGACCACATTGATAGTATCATGATTGAGTTTGAAAGGGGCATCCTGGAAAAGCTCACAAGTGTGAGCATGATACATGATTGTATAAAGGATGTTACTACATGGTCAGTTTGTTTACAAATGATTTAATTATTTAATTATTATTAATCCTATTTTTATTTGTATTTACACAGCGTCCCAACTTTTTTGGATGCAGGGTTGTAGCAAGAGGAAGAAATAAAAAAGCAGCACCATCAAAAATCTCAACAGGAATTAGAACATTGTCAGCTGTGTATGAGAGATATGAGGTCAAAATGAGGATGCAAAAAATAAGGAACTCGCACAGTGTTGCTGACATTTGTAAAAATGAAAAAGAGGAAAAGAAATCAGGGGGGGAAAAGGGGGAACAACAGTGATGAACCAAGACCTTTATTACATACAGAGGAGTCCACAAGTCTGAGACCACATTGATAGTATCATGATTGAGTTTGAAAGGGGCATCCTGGAAAAGCTCACAAGTGTGAGCATGATACATGATTGTATAAAGGATGTTACTACATGGGCTCAGGAACACTTTGTTAAACTGTTGCTGGTCAAGTTCCATCTTTCTTTGAATCAGAGTTGTAGTAGCGCTATCAAATGTCCCATTTCCATGACCTGTTTTACAATCTGGATTTCAAAAAAGTTTGGATGCTGTGTAAAACATAAATAAAAACAAAATGCAATCATGGCAAACAAACTGTGTTTCCCAACAGACGACTGTGTTTACACCCAAAAGTTATGTTAAAATCAAGATATGCCATTGCGCTGTGCATTTCGAAACACACAGAGGTTGTTTTGAAACATCATCTGCGCATTTTGTTCGGTGAAGGAGTGTCGACGAGTAAATGTGATTTCAGGATCTCAGCCAGACTGACTCAGCGGCTGCAGCTAAATGAATGAACACAACAAACTTGAAAGCTGACTTTACTAAAACATGTAAATGGACTTTTCGCTTATGCTAATGAAAATGTAAATTTCCAACAAAAATAAACTATACAGCCGGAAGGCAAAAGCAGAAACAGTTAAAAACATTGGATTTGTCTTCTTACATGCACAAAGAGGCCTCACGCTTTTACACTGAACACAATCTGTTCTAAATGTTTTAAATGGGCCGGTCTGGTTCGTTATAGCAGGTTTTATGTTTATTGTCATGTGATGATCGGCTTTTATTGTGTTATAGATGGTAAACTGACAGATGCTCTGTTACACACGGATGCTCTCACGTGTCACACAGACTGATCATGATAATTACAATCATTACATTTGTGTCACACTTGTTTGTTGTTTTCCAGTCATCTGTCTGGCAGGATGGTTCAGAGCCTCGTGTGTCCCTCCAGACTCACCGATTTCACAGATAAAACACAATTTATTCACAAACAAAAAATTATATATGTTTGGCGTGAACTTTGGGTGAAGAAAAAGTTTTAATAACGCCTCAACTAAATTTCTAAACTCTCTCGTCTTTTTTCATATTCATCCTTATTTTTCACGCATCACACAGCTGCTGACATCTTAAAGGTGCAGGATTTTATGAAAAAACAACGTAAAGACTCAAAAATAATGACCCACTCAAAGTGTGTGGCAGTGCATTTATCTATTTTCTTATTTTCTTGTGTTTTTTGCTGAATTTGGGACGTTTCTGTGCATCAACCTTCGAGCGGTGGGTGTGTAGCCCCGGGGCAGTAACAGTGCATGTGGTGTGAGTTCGTCATGGATGTATAAAGAGCTGCAAGTCTGTCTGCATTCACACAAAATCTGTCACCTTCCCGCAGGGTTGTGCCCAGGTGTGGCCATGTTTAACCACTGTGAAGCAATCGGAAAATAAAGTTTTATTTCGCTGCTTTGTTGTTGCTATCCATCTCTTCATTCACTCTATTGCTCGCTTGACCTACCTCTCTCTCTCTCTCTCTCTCTCTCTGTGTGTGTGGTTGAGCTGGATAAGAGGGGCCGGTCATTCCTCTTAATCAGCATAACATTTTAGAAAACATTATAATGCCCGACATGTTCACAGTTAATAATCTATTTTACTCTTATAAGAGGTAATTTCAATTAGCAGTTTGCCATAAAACCTGTTCAATCTGTCTTGATGAACGCAATTTCACTAATTTTTTAACTGCTTAAGATGAATTATGTACATGCTACACTGACTGATGTTTCTCTGAGGTAGCAAAGCTCGGTTGTTCATTGTTTCTACTTGCTGCACTAAATGTATAAGTGATGGTCAGTCGAGGACGTCTGCATGTTCTCATGATGTTGCTTGTTGATTGTCTGCGAGCTTTTCCCGGCAAGAAAACAGAAATTGATCTTATTTTATGATGTTAGACTCAGTGGAGTTAAATCCCTTTTCTGTTTCCATAATGTTCTAAAAATAAGGTTTTTTTTGTGTGAGTTTTTCGTGTCTTCATTGTGTCCTGGTCATCAAAGGGCTGGCAGGAATTCAGACTCTAATCTGATTTTAGGAGGACTGCAGACGAAGAGACTTTCCTACTGCTTTTGTTGTAAACAATCAGGCAGAGAAACAGGAACTGGGAGAACTAAGATATGTGTGTGTAGATGTGTGTTAAGCTAAAGAGGACGATTAAAGAAAGTAAAGTTACTATTCACATTGTAAATAATCATACAAATCATCATTTTTAAATCTTCTATAGTCATATTTAACAATACTGTGATGTTATATTGATCCTCAGTTGGCTTAAAGGAGCAATCCAATATTTCACATGTCAAAATCAGTTTAGTGGGGTTCAACTTTGCCTTGTATAATGTTGTATACTGTCTCTGTTGTGTGATGTCACCGTGAGGATTTTTGTCAAGTCTGAAAAATCAACTCTGATGATGTCATAGTGATGTCACCAGGGTTATCTCAGCTTGGGCTTGGAGGCAAATTTGTACCAAAAACCAGCTTTATAAACCAGGCTGATGTGGAGCTTGAAAGTGGGTCAGGGAAGGGTCTAACAAAAGACAAGCTGCACTATGGGAAATGTAGGATCCAGTGTTTTTGGTTCGAAAAACATATTAAAAGACAAGACCCACTGCAGCAACAGCCTGCTCACCCTGCTGCCATCTGGCAAGAGACACAGAAGTATCTGCTGCTGTTGCACCAGACTACAGAGCAGCTTCTTTCCTCCGGCTCAACTCATCCTCCACACTCCACCATAAATAATAGTTTTTCTTGTGTAGCATAAAGGGACTACAGCTTGCATTCTGTTGTACATCCCTGTGTTGTAGAATAAATAAATGAGCCTTGAAGCTTCAACCATGACCCATACTAGGGACTTATAGTCAGGATATCTCTGCATCCACTGCTTCAGTTTCTTCATTAAACCTGTCTCTTGCATATTCTCCAATCTAAATCATTGGATGCAACTTTAAGACTGGCACAATGTAAGTGCAGGTTCTGTCTGAGGAGAGCCACCTCAAACTTTTTGTTTGAGGACACTTCAGCAAGATGGATCCTGAGACAGTGTCACTTGCATCTGATCTTTAATTGAAAACTGGTCTCATCAGATTGCATTAATTTCTAAGCAATGCCTATTTTATATTCTGTATATCCTGAATAAGAAGAAGCAAGTTCTTATTATAGCTCATTTAGCATTCAATGTGTATACGTCATTGTAGACACACTCCTCACACCCAGACATGCAGCCTGGTAGAGGACACAACTGTGATTAAATGTCTTTTAAGAATAATTTATCACTGCCTTTTAATAATCTTTTATAATGAAATGCATTGCATACCTGCAGCATAGCATGTACCCCAAACTAGTTTTTCCTTCCCTGAATATAAGAGAGTGAAAACAGGATGAATGAAGTTGTTTTTAAGCCTTTTTGAATTCCAGTGGTTAAGCTTCTATTTGAAGTCTGTCTTATAGCTGCAGTTGCCAGTTGAAGGTCTAAGATGAGCCGACCTCCTGTCTGTATGAAACGCACACCTTTCTCTCGAGTGATTTCCATTTAAGGATGCTGATGAATCCAGCGAGGAGCAGAGTTTAATCTAATTCTGGGAGCTTAAATTCGGGACGTTATTTTTCAAAACGTCCTGTGCAGGTTACCGGCAGCCACTGCGCGATCAAAGCGAGATATGGAAGTTTAGTGAAGTGAAGGGCACACTTGATTTAATTAGGAGGGAGATTTTTCCCGGTGCTGACTCATAATCGCCTTGTTTTTCCTCTGCTGTGCCTTCCCATTACTTTCTAACATACAGTAATGAAAGTCTGTGCTGATTGCATCCACACTGGTGGATCCTCTCCTCATTTTAACACATTAACATAGTTTGCAACAACTAGATGAGCTCTTGATGAAAGCGATTTGATTAGAAAATGGTGGATGGTTATGAAATGAAGGCTAGAACACCTCAGTTAATTCAACTTTGAAGTGTTTTATACGATCACTGATTGCACCCCTCCTAAAAAAAGGCCCTTTAACACTGACACCAACAAATGTTGTGTTATTATTCACATTTTTTGAAATTTTACAAACCTGAAAAAAAAATGTGTTTATAACAAAAATCTTACTTTAATTGATATTATTAACAGTGTGTGAACTGGTGTGGATTTTCAGGAATCCTCTCTGTTGTCTTCTTCTATCAATATTACATCGACTTACATCAGATTGATGGCACTTGGGCATTAAGGCAGCAGTGTGGTGTAAAAAGACAGACCTTCAACCAGGAGAGACACATTCAATCCCCCGTTGGAAAGCAAAGCCTTGAACTCAAATACACTCTGACGTCCCTGTGGATGGCAGTGGTGGTGGTGGTGGTGGGGTGAAAGTGAGATCATTTCACATTAATACCCCTGGGTGAGTTTCAATGCCAATAAGATCAACCTTAAACATAAATCAAGCGAGGAGTGATGAAACCATCAGCTTGTTCCTGTCAATTAAAATGAATTTGCTGATGAGGTTTTATTGCAGCCATTTAAATCAATAATTTAGTTATCAAAGTGGAGGACTACTCATATCAAACGAAGGCTCGCGCAGAGATAAATGATCATCTTGAGGATCCCGGTTTTGAATGCATGAAAGATGTACGGAGAATTTCTTCCGTTTTATCTGCAGGAGTTCTAATTGCTGGAATACATTAAAAGCTAAATGTAACAGTCTTACAATGTCAATATAAAGATTAAGTCTGGTGATATTCTATATTTTATATTCTATATATATTCTATTCTATATATAGGTACTTTCCAACTTGCAGAGCCTGTCTGCAGCAGTCGAGCCCAGTGGTTCTTTCTGCCACACTAGCTCTATGGATGGTTATGCATTAGATGTTGAGACTCAAATGTCTCAACACCTAATGCATAGATTGCCATTAAAGTTTGCACAGTCATATACATACAGTCAACTATTGTTTGAATTAACATGAAATTTCCATGAGGCAGAAACATTATGTTCACCTCAGAATGAATTGGAATAATTTTCGTGATACCTTAACCTTTTCACCACCATCATCATCATCAAATTCAAAATTTTCATACTTTGGTTTATGATCAAATAACAAATGTAAATACATTATAAACATATAACATCAACATGTTAGCTTTGTCATTGTGAGCATGTTAGCATTTTCCATGCCCCCCGCCTGATGTGGGTAAGGTGCTGTTCAGCCAGAGAGAGTACTGACCCATTTAGTCCTGTTTTAAAATGTTCAGAAATGTCCTAAAACAGCTGGGCACTGTAGTTTACCTACTTATGCAGGAGTAAATAGGGATTATTTTCAGCAGTGGATTAACACACATTCGGTTCTCCAGTGAGTATTTACAGCAGCAGGACAGTGTGTTGGATTGACCCGAAATCAACTACAGTGGCCATGTTCGCCGTAATGAAGGAACATGTCGCACAGTGGGTGCGGTTGAGCTCACCGATGTGTTTTTAATAGTTTCTGAACAACAACAGAGATCTGTGGCACAGAGGAATAAGCTGTACTGTATCAGGCTTCAGCTGCACAGATCAATTTTCTGTTGCTTTTGGCCATTTTTCTGGGATTTGTTGACAATAACAAAATATAGAAAATAACAGAATTATCCTTAAAGCTTGCTGAGTTTATGCAAAAATCCTTTTGAAAGATCACATTATCTTTTTGTTCTTTGTGTGCAAACGTCGACTCTTTTCTGAGACTGAATTTATGTTTCACCATTACTTTTCTATGAATCACAACCAGACACTAAAAATGCCCTCAGGGCCGCAAACATGAAAACAGCAAGGTCAGTATTTACTCTGGCGTTGGTAATATAAAGCTCATCTCAGCACTAGTGTCTCCAATTACGACAGACCACTGGGCTCGCTGCTCTTCTTTAATAGCTTCCTCCGTATCTGACACTCTTCATTTCACGTAATGAGAGTCTTCAAGATGTGAATAAAGGTATGCATATGATTTGGTACAAGGGCTGAAAATGAGATATGCCTCAGGGCTCACTTCAAACAAGACAAAAATTACAGCTCAAGAGAAACCGCGTGGCTTTAAACCAGACATCTGTTCTTCGTCCCTCATTGGGGCTGAAAGGAGGCAGTCTGGGCCTCGGTGCCAAGCAGCCTCTTGTCTAAATCTTTGCCAACTTATTTGTCACCGCGGCCTCATTGACCAGAGAAACAGCCAGCCACTCAGCCTAATGGTACGGTCATCTGTCGGTTCATCTCACAACTCGCGGCTAAAACCTTGTGACACACAACATCAGAGAGCAGTGAAGGTGGAGGAGGAGGATAAAAAGAGGAGAGTGAAAACAAACCCCAGACTGGATTCGCTCCTTGCTGTTAACACCGTAAAGTCGCCTAAAGTTTATTGCCTGTCCATTTGCAAGTCATCCAAAGAGGGGCTTTACTCTCCCAGGAAGTCTCACAAAGCTCTTTAACTGTCTGACCTTCCTGTGTTTTTATGGAGCCGGGGAGCAATTTAACATGTTTGAGTTTCTCTGCTACACAAGCAAAGATGCAAGAAAGTGATATGAGGCAGGAAATCAGCATCGGCTATCTGACCATGTAGAAGGTTGCCATGCCTGCTGTGCAGAGGCTCATATCTGCCAGGAACATCTCGACCTCATTCGTCAGCGCTCAACCCAGCTGGCCTCTTGTGCGTGGAAGTCTGTCCAGCTAGAGTTTATCATAAAACTGGCTTTAAAGTGCATTATGCAATTACCTTGAAATCCACGGGCCTGTAATAGAGATATTTAAGTACACAATAAAGCCGAGGCTGGAGGAGACATCTGACTGCATCAACAATAGACAAGAAGACAGGGTCAGAGAAAAGAAATCTCTGGAAGCCCGCTGACTCACGGATAAAGGAACTGTCATACAGCCACAGCTCCAGTTTATCTTTTAATTAACATCTCATACACCAAGACAAACACACCATCAATAATGCAACAGTAACATGCTACAATATTAATGTCAGATGAAATGAGGTAATTAGACGGGGGGAACTATTTTAAGCACATGTTCGCCGTCGCTGGCAGTGCGGAGCCGAGTTATTCAGTGAAAAACAAAGGGATCCCGCTAAAACAGAGCCACGAGAAGAAGAGAGCAGCTGATCCCGTGTGTGACGGGGGCCAAAACGGGAGGGGGCCGAGGGCCAACATTTTGTTTGTCAGGACGAACAAATGGTGACAAACGATGGCAAATTGGACTGAAGGCCCCCTGCTGAGCTATGGTCTGCCCACCGGGGTCCCGACAGAGCAGAGGTGCTAGCCTGGGAGAATAAAGACGCGCACACACATATAAAGTTATCGAAATGTAATAAAGTTCAAGGCGTGGCGTGCAAACAGAAACACCCTCGCACACAATAGTAATAAGATGGCAGAGAAAGGAGCCATTGGAAGAGTGGAGAACACACACACAAAGGCTCCCTGACTATCTAATCCAATGTTTCACATGAAAGAGTTGAGCCTCTGCTGAGGACTGAAACAGCATTTGGCCTAATCCTATAAATCTATATGATCGAGACAGATGGAAAGTAAGTTCTCTGCGTCTCTGTTTCTGGGAAAAAAAACCCAAAACCTGTACCTCTCACCCTGTACCCCTGATTTCCAGCCTCATCCTGAGGGATGGGGCGATGTGGAGCTCGTCTGCAGTGAGCGGCGGCGTAGTAGAAGAAGTGTTAACCACAACACGATCATAAATAGATTCCAGTGGCTAGCTCCAGCCACGTGCAAAAAGGTGTATTTCATTTAATTGGCTGGATAAGACAAAGATTTTTAATTTCCCCTGAGATCCGGGTTGCCAACTTTTGTTTTTACACCGCAGAGAAGAAGAGCTGCACTCAGAGCGGTGCCAAGAATTTACAACGTTCTCTTTTCCACGGGCGATGCTGTGTTTTTTTCTCCTCAGAGAGCTCTGCAGATATTGGATTAATTATGCAGATGTTTAAATATCAAACCCCGATAAAAGACTCTCACTAGTCTGTGAACCTTACTGTGTCTGTGCTCCGTCTCTTAAGACCTATCATGGCATATGCTCTGGCACAGAAGACACACACTTACAGCTTTTCCCCTTCTCTCGCTCGCTTCCCCTTCCCTTCCTCCCTCCTCCACACAGACAGGCCATTGTGTGCGGGCACAGATGAGATTTGCATGCATGTTAGACTGGATTACACATGCAGGCTCTGGGAACCTGGACCCCTGTGGTCTCCCTTCACTGTTTGGGCCTGAAAACCGGCAAGCTCTCCTTTCAATCTACAACTTCAAACAAATCTCACAGCTTAATTGGCTCAGGAACACACAAACTCAGAGGTTAAATTCCTAGTTTTTTAGGAGAGCGGGAGAAAAAGTTTGGGAGTTTCTTCGCAGCTGCCTACTGGAATTTGCCTCAAAATCAATCCCATGAAACCCCCCTCATCGACTTCTTGCATCCATCAGCGGTCAGATTCATAATTTGGGGAGAAAAGAGTGTGCGAAAGGGTTAATCCTCTAAGTGATATGTATGATGAGAAGCATAATCCTTGATCTGAAGATGCTGTGTCTGAGAGGGTGGAGATTGCAGATAAGAGCAGTCGAATCTCCTTAAAAATAGCCGAGGACACGGCATCAATCCGCCAGGAGATGTAACAAACATTTGATGGATTGATTTTAATTTCATATTGCTTCTATGTCGATACTTTCCTTGATCACGTTTCTGTGTGTGTGAGCGCTTTTTTCGGTCAAGCATCTCCATCATCCATCACTGTATTTATAGTGCACCGGCTGACAACGAATCAGTACTAAAGGACCTGCAAACAGACAATAAAAAAATCACCTCAAAGCACTTGTGTGTCATTACATTTATTCATATGAGCATTAAAGTAAATTGTCAAATGCTGTCTTCTTTAAGCAGCTAAGCCCTGCGGAGCCTCTCTGCTCAGCAGGATTATAAATGAGATAGGATTTAATATTGATCCTCGGCTGACCTCCTGCGAAGTTCTCATCATTTTACGATATTCTCCACACATACTGTTAATGAGATCAATGTGCTCCCATGTGTCCACGCGCAGATAAACCTTGACCTTAACTCTGTCAGACAACAGGCATGACCGGGCGTTTTTTTGCCGCCGCAGGAGGATGAAAGAGGGTGAAATTAAACGTGAGGATTGGTTGTTTACCTGATTTGTTCGCCGCCGTCGTTCATATACAACGAAGAAGAGTTTCTTATTTCTCATCATTTCTTCAGGTTGGACGGGCCTTCATCAACCCATGAAAATACGGTGTGAGTTTTTGGCTCCATAGCACATTGAGCTTTGCTGAGTAACGCCACCTTCAAAGGGCCAGACTGTGAAATATTGGATAATTTTACCTCACACTGGAACGAAACTGGTTGATGAGCAAATTTACTGTCAGCTCTGAGGCTCTCTGCGGCGGGAGGAGAAAAAAAACCTCCTGCTTCACAAAGCAACACCAGGTTCATAAGCAAGCCACATACCTAAATGAGCCTGATAATTATCTGAATACATTTCCATTGCTATTACAATGGGCTCCAATCAATGAGCGAGGCTGCCTTAAACTCAGTGCTCGCGTATGTCCCAGAGGCATTAATTTCACCAAGGCTCACATATGAGTACGGGGGCGGATGGTCGGTGTGGGCGGAGGCAATTGATTCAATGTATCTGAGGCGATGCCAGCCGCTCAGAATACAAACACACAGTGATGGGAGCTATATGCAGAGGGAGCTACCTGAGCGACTGTAGCCTCTTCACATATACATACCCTCGAGCACCGGCGTCACATGCAATAAATCAAACCATTTGCCTTCCTGCCGGCTAGTCCTGTGTTTGAATCCAAAGCTGCTTGTGGGAAAGGGGACATGAAAAATTGTATTCGTCAATAGCAAGCCACGAGCACACTGTCGCCTCTCTTCTCTTCTCTTTTCCCACTGTACTGTCAGCTCATTAGTCGCCCATCTCGATAATGCTATAAGGTGTAGATTCAAACTCTCAGTATTGTGTCTGCTCACACAAATAATACTGCAAATTAGATGAAGGAAAACTTTCACATAATTGGTAGCAAATTTTCCTTCCTTTCTCTGTGTGTGTGTGTGTGCGTGCGTGCATGTGTGTGTGTGTGTGACATGCAGTCCTTCTAAATCTCTCCCCCACACACAGTATTGGACTCGAGCCACACCCTGGCAATGACATCTAGAAGTCTGGTTCTTAAGTCAGCAACAATAATGGCGAAACAGTAAATCTTTGACCAGGCTGGCAGGAGACCAGCCGCTGACATCTATTTTAAAAGACCTTTTTAATGAATAGCCTTCACCAAGGAAACAAAATTAAACCCTGAAAAAATATATTCCTGTACAATTAAGTCTCTTTATAAATGATTTGTATAGAGAAATCTTTCTGCACAAAATATGGATGGTTCGAGGAAAAGAGGTGAATCATGGAATGAATATTGCCGGCCTGATTTCATCCTCCTTCCTATTCTTCACCAGACGATAACTCATCTATCATCTACAACCCATTAACAACCGTCCTCAGTCCAGCTAATACCATCAGGAAGAGAGGAGCCGCTCTCTGCCCCTCTGCAGCCGCTATCATAATTGTTATACTTTGGCTCCGGTCAAATGCTGTTTTCCTCTTTGTGACCAATTACCTTTATCTTTGTTAGAGGATGGTGTCAATTTACCTTCAAAGCTGAAAACAGGCCTAGGTGAATTTCTTTTGGATACAAAGTGGATATATTTTATTAAACCTCTACTGCAAAAATTCAGCTTTTGGGGGGAAGAAAAAAAAACATCTTTTCAATTCTACCTCGCCCCCAAATATTGTGTCATATGGGTGTAAAAACAAGATAATTAATATTTCTATACAGCAATTATTATTTAAAAACAAGAAACACAGTCATTTAAAATGTTGTAATACATCATACATATGGTCCCTTGATTTAAAAGAAAAACAATAATTCAGAATTTTTTCAAATATATTTCATGAACCTCTGTCTTCATTCGCTGGTTTCACATTACCTCAGGAACCAGTTGCTGAAACAGAGGTTGGGATCACATTTTCTGCACTCTACATCTTATTCTCTCCTCTTCATTACCTCCACTCTGCTCCACCTTACACTTTGCAAAATCCTGTTTGTACAGTCACAAAGGGATTGTGGAATATATAAGAAACAAGTTTCTGTGTTTTGGTTCTAGCCTGGTGCAACCTACAAAATTGACCCTACTTCTTTTGCCCCTTTAGGCAATAAAATGTATCTGTGTCCATTATTGCCAGTAAGTATTATTAAATAGAAACAACACTGACCTGGGTCATCAGTTTACATCAGAATCAACACCACCATTGATTCAGTATTGTCCTAACAAGAAGCACAAGGTTGCCACGAGGCAACAAATGGAAGATCGGTGTTTAGAAATATATTTTAAAATAAAGATATGTCTCTAAACCCTCACTTACGCTTCTTCTTCTTCTTCTCCACATTTTTCCAATATGTTATCTTGGATGCCTCTAAGGTAGAAAAACGATGGCCCAATGTACAAGAAAATGAAAAGAAAAAGGGTTCTCTAAGGGGCCTTTCCAGTAGAGAAAACGTGGAGAAGTGCCCTCTAGGCTGCCCTTCCAGTGGAGAAAATTCGATGCATGGCCATATAGGTTGCCCTACTTGCTAAAGTAAGTACTATTTAATAGATATTTGAATTTAAATCTGAGTCACTTAATAAAACAATTTCAATCTTAATGAGGGTTTGGAACTGTTTCACCATCACAGCCTCATAGTTTCCAAGAAAAATTCAGCTGATGCCCCTTTATTGCATCTGCCCCAAAGTCCACCACCGCATGAGAAGGTGTTAGGGCAAAAAGACTTTTTGTCGTACCTCACAACAAGATAACACTCAGATATAATAGTGTGTTATACCCAGGTTTTATCTTTGAATGTGGTGAGGTACGACACAAAGTCTTTTTGTAGTTCAGTGTTCAGACAAAAACACAAAAAAGCACTGAACACCGAATACTGGTTACAGCTACCGAGATATTTTTACACTCTAGCGAATAGCTAAAATAACCGCACGCAGCCGAGTTCTGCTTCCTAGACATGGCATGAAAACAGTTAGTATGTCGAAAGCAGACTGAGCCATTTATAGTCACATAGTAGCACGACGTGCAGATGCTTCCACTAAAGCTCCGCTACACCTTCATCTGTTCCGCAACAGCTCCACCAGGGTACCCAGGGTTTCCACTCTCCAATGACGTAACATTATTTTATCTTTGGCTTTTTACTTTCCCCCTCAGATCAATCTCCATCTCCATAGTGACAAACTCTCATCCGTGCTTCACAGAAATAATTGTTGGCTCCTGCATCAAATGGTTGTTCTGTGTATCTTTAAAATTTCATAACTTGTGCATCTGTGTCTACCTTTGGTGTATTTAACATAAAAGCCCAAGGCCTCTGACTTTTCTATTTATGTCCTTGGGGGGTTGTGTGTCGCCTGTATCGGCTGTTGGAGGAGCTCAGTCGGAAGCTGGTTGATCCAAACAATATGGTGTATGAGAGCAGGATCATCACAGTGTAGAGCAGAAGTGGTTTGTCTCATATCCTGATGCCACTTAGGAAACCTTAGTCTTTTAATTATATAGTGATATAGAGTTCAATTCAGTTTATTTAAAGGCCATAAAAAAGAGCATGAGCAATGAGGACATTAAAAGACAATATTTTCTGCCAAAGGTTTCTGAATTTTTTTCCTATATGCTCTTCCCACTGGTGTGAAGTGGGTGAGGACTGGTTAGGAAAAGGTGACGTAACTTATCTGAGTTAAACAGAAATAATACCTAAATATAATGTAAAAAAATTTTTATATTTAATCATTAATATTTAATGGTGTAAAAAATAGATTTAGATTAGAAGCCAGGCATTCAGGGGCTTTAAGTCACCATGCATGAAATCACAACATCCCTGGTTTGAGCTCATCCCAGGACCTTTGCTGCATCATTTTTTTTCTCCTTCATTTTCAGTCAGTCTTCTCAACATCATTATTCGAACATTTTGTCCTGTTTGTGGGGCAATGAGCATAATACATATATATGTCACCTGATGAGGTTCGATGTGTTTACTTCTTGTTTTGTTTTCGTAATAAAACCAGTGAAATAATACATCTACATTTTAAAATGTAGTGTGACATTAGCAAAAGTAATAAAGTCGGCAACCAGTTTCAGTAATGTCGTTAAAACTGCAGCAATATCCGTATAAAGTTTGGTAACTTAAAGCTAGTTAACATTGGCCACACACTACTGGTCATTACAGACCAAGGTAGCCTGTAGCAGCAATGTGCTGGAATGAGGAAGGCTGCATTTTATTGTTGATGAATTCAGCTTTTCTTTTGGAAAAGGAGGAACATGTTATTTCTTCCTCAAATAGTTACCTAGTCTCACTGAATGAATAGTAACTATGACTCCAAACTGATTCATGCTTATTTAAATTGAATATGTAATGTTATAGAGCAGAACTGAAGTGTTCATGGGTTTGAAAATGGTTGTGGATATTTAGGTTGTTGTACAGACGTTTCTTTAAGAACACAAAACAGCAGGAATCATGCTGAAAAAGTGAGCTTGTTCAAAGGGAGCACATTCAGGCTTGACCTGATTCTATGCACCCAGTTATCTCCCTTAAAATGTCAAGTACCTGAATACGCTGATCAGGGCATGAAAGTACTTATATATATTACGTCCTTGAGTCCCAGAGATTAGAATTTCCATTTTAGGTGAAAAGCCTCTGGAAAGCCAAACATCGCATGCTGAGTGTAGAAAACTGGAAAGGTTACCAAGCCTTATCTGCAATTATGCAAAAACACAGAGATTGGCCAAACCCATGTTCATTGGTACAAAGGGAATCTACAATGCCTTGATGTTGCTTACAGCATCCTCCTCTCACATGCAGATGTGTAGAACAGAGCACATCCTAGAGGAGAATATAGGCAAGAACAGCTGACTACACACAAGTTACACCTTGTCATGTTTTGAATTATGAATACAGGCAATTAAATTTTAAATCCCCCCCATAGTAAAACGACAGAGAAGCCTAATTAAGGAGTATTTTTTAAATTTGGTTTTAATTCAGGAGCTTCTCATTAGCACATAAAATATAGAGGAATAGTTTCAGATAACATCTCTGTGGTTTAGTCACATCCAAGGCTTTTTGTATTTAATTTTACCACTAAAAACACAGTCTTACTCCAACACTGCAAATAAATATGAAGAAATGTGTAAAGCTTCCCTCTCTCTGACCCTTTTCTTCTATCAGCCACACTGACATGAAGCTGCTAAGATGTTGACAACTCCACTTCTGCACCCATTGTGTCAACCGTTTCACAGTCAGCGATGGTTTTTTTGTTTTGTGTTTTTTTTTTTTAGAGGAACAAAGACTTCGGGACAAGAAATGGAAATCTGGTACATGGGTCACATGGAAAAACCTGCTCTCTTATCTGTTCATCAACACCTGGGAGTATAAATAGTGCAGTTTAAAAATAATGGCTTTCATCTTCAATTACACCTCTGAATATTCAATATGAGAGCAATGGTGCCCCCTTGTGTAAAATATAACAATACCTGATATGCATGAAAGGTAGATTCTAATAAACCTAATAATGGATTGTGCAAAGCTTTCAAACATACACTGTCTCTTTACCTGTGAAGTGAGATGACCTCTGTGGCAGGTAGTGAGTTACAGTATGTGTTCTGAACATTTTCTTATTCCACACTCATACAGTCTCCTCTGCAGCAAACTTGTATTGATCCTCTCAGAAGTGCAGGGCGCTCCCTCTGTCCGTCTTTGGCCTGCTCTTCAGACGGTCTGCACCTCTATCCTTCGCCGTCTGAGCTCCGAGCACACTGCACCGCCCTGGGCTCCGCCAGCCGCTCGTAAGACAGCGCCGTCATAACCTGCAAGAACGGACAGCCTGATGTGGCTTCAGAGAATAGGGAGCATCGAGTGATAAATAGAGGCCATCAAAGACGTGCTGAGTTGAGGATTTTATTGGCAAAGAGCTCCTGTTTTTCAGTTTGGGGATGTGGACGAAAGCTTTGAATAGTTTCAGGGAAGGGTAGCAAACAAGAAACACTGAGTTAAAGCATTAACAATTTCAGTTCCAGCCCCTTGAGAGTATCAATAATAGATTGTAATACATTCTGGGAAATGCACTCATTTGTTTTCTTGTTGAGAGTTAGATGAGAAAACTGATATCAATGTTATGTCTGTGCAGTAAATATGAAGCTACAGCTAGCAGCCTGAAAAAGCTAAAAAATCCTTCCATACATCTAAAGCTCATTAATTAAGACATCATGTGCTGTTTGTGTTATCCTGTACTCCTTTAAAACATTTAATTTTCAAACTTTTTGTACAGTTTAAACAAAAGAGATACAGCATATTTATTCATGAGCTGTGAATTTTTGTTACCGGGCAAGCTGTTCGCCACTGTTTGCAGAATTTATGCTAAGCTAAGCTAACATGCTGTAGCTTCATATTTAGATATAAGATCAATCTTCTCAAATACTCTCGACAAGAAAACAATATTTAGGTTGTTGTATGGTGTGTGTATAGAGTGTTTGCCATTTCCCCTCATCCTGTCTTTATGCTAAGCTAAGCTAACTGGCTGCTGACCCCAGCTTCATATTTACCAAACAAACATGAGAGTGATATCAGTCTTCTCATGCCAGTCGTGCATGAATGACATTTTTTCCAAGATATTAATCTCTCTTTCCCGTCTGTCTAATGTGCTTAAATACTAAACTGAGGCCTGTTCTACTTACTGTGATCATCATGAGGAGAGCAAGCATCATGCCCATCATTATGTATAAATTATTGGTCAGTCCTCCAGCCCACAAGGGACCCAAGATGGTGGCCAGGCCCCCCACTGAGCGTCTGACACCTTGGCTGAATCCTGATGGCGACGCATCACAAAGAATTAGAGGCTATTCCTGCTTTTCCACAAACATTACAATACGGCTCCACAATAAAGCACATGTGGCTATTTATTTTTTGCATCACATATGCTGAGGTAAAATGTTAATAATGACTTGCCAACCTTGTGTTTTCTCTGCGGTGACTTTGGAGAAGAGAGACACCTGAGACACGGCCACGAAGGGAAGCCCCAGCAGCTGCAAAAACACTCCGATGATGAAGGCCGACAGCTCCCATCCATAACCACCTGGCAGGGATGGAAAGATAATATAAATGAGATAAATGGATTACTGAATTATAGTTGTTGGCCCCCAAATTATATCAAACATATCATTAAACAATTCACAGGCTATGATCTAACACCAGCTCCCATATATTTAAAATGAATATATTTATAGAGCTCTTGGATATTATATTAATTTGTTGCTGCTTATTTCTAATATTTGGTGATGATGATTCAAAGTGTGTAACCGATCATACTTCAGCCATCCATCCTTTCTTCCCTCGATTTTTAAGTTCCTTCCACAAACGGGTTGGCACCACCAGAGATAGCTCTATCTGAAAACGCAACCACTGCCAAGCTGGCAGCCACAACATTTTTGTTCTCTGCTGCTTTGCATCATGCACATGTTTGTGTGAATTTGTGCCCACTCAAACTGTTGGATGCTCCTGCATGAGCTGAAAGTCTGTAATCTTATAATCAAAATGCAATTTCTAACAATCAAACTTGATTCTTAGTGGTCAGAGAAAAAAAAATTTTTTTCTTCAGGTACCCCGCCTTTGTCTCTTTGTTTGTCTCTTTTAACTGTAACTGAAACAAATAGCAAACAAATGTAGGATATGCCTTAACAAATATCATTTTTGTCTAATTAGATTACTGTAATCCTTTTATATGTACTCAGGCATTCCCCGGCTCCAGCACCTGTCACTTGTAATCAGAGCGATAAACGTGACAAGCTGCAACAGACGCAGGCCAACATGAACATACAGGATCCAGTTTGCCTGTATGATCTCCTGCTGGCCTGCCAGAGCCCGACTGATATCATTTACAGAGCGCATTCAATGCAGCCAGTGTGTAACCCAATATGGCTCCCCTGCGTGCTACACATCAACACCAGTCGCACAGAAAGGATTTGGCACAGAGCGCGAGGCATTTTAAAAGTCTGACTGCGCCTTCGCATGCGTGTCTTTGCATGCGTGTTTGTGTGTTTTCCCGGACAGGTTACCACCTCGGGGGTTGCAGAGGAAGATGAGGCACCAGATACAGGCGGTGCAGCAGATGACCAGGCCCACGGCCAGCACGGCGCGGTCCACCACCTTCCTGCTCAGCCAGCGTACGAAGAAGAAGCCCAGGATGACCTCCACCCCGCACAGGCTGTACATCAGGCTGTTGGCCAGCTCGCCGAAGCCAAAGTAGCGCTGCGTCATAGGAGTCACCATGGTCTGGGGATTTTATGGAAAGATGTTGGCAAGGTCAGTCAGTTAGACAAAGCGATTCAGTCAGAGGTAGAGGTGGAGATTCTTATTAGAGCTGAAACGAGCACTTTTAAGTCCTTCAAAGGCTTCATTCAGTCCACATCAAAAGAGTTGCTGTGTTTTGATATTAAAATGATTATATAATCCAGGTCAGCGCGGTGTGACTATTCAGCCACCGCAGTTTAATGAGAAGGGAGAAGGCCTCTTCATTTTTCACGTCCGAGACATAGAGACTAAATATGCGCACTTGTTACATCAGTTTTACTTTAAGCGTTAAGCAATACTTGATTATTTTCTCAAAGTAACAGCGCGGGTCTTTCCAGGTAAGGCTCAGACTGATGCCGTTTGGATGAAACTCGGAGTAAAATAGTGTGACATTGTGTGAAATGCTTGGAAACTCTGGCTGATGGATCTCAACGGTAGCTGCTCTCACCTCCAGCGCTGTCTGATTGAAGAGAGTGATGAACTGAGCCGTGAGGAGAACAACCACCTCCTCTCTCAGGAACTCTGCAGAGTGAGAGACGGAGAGATATATACCGAAAACCAGAGAAAGCAAAGGGAAAATCATAAAACAAGCTCAAGTGGTACCATTAAATTGAAAGTTTCAACTGGCGAGTTAGCTTGAGATAAAGAAGTTTAAAGAGAAAAGAAAAGTTGGACTATCTAAAAGTAATCTGAAGATTGAAAGAGGCGACCGTGACGAATCCTGGCCGGTTGGTCATGTTGATCCTGTCCAACAAACTGTCGATTTCTTTTTCTACAGATAAGCTCTGCTCTTTTTTTTTCCTATGTCCAACACATGATAAGACACAAGATTTTTTTTTTTTTATAAATTCCAAATTTTCATAGCAGTTCTTCCTGGAACAAAAACTCCCTTATGGACTTGGAAGGGAGGAAAATGAGCTGGACTTGCTGCTAAATTTGGCAGCATGTGCCAGATGGCTGGAGGAATGGCTTTATAGTACAGTGTGTAATCTACTAGGGTTCAGTTCTCTCTGTTCAGTGTTTTCTGATTATTTATATGATTTCATTCTCGTACTACTGCAGTATGTGATGCATGTGTAGTATGTGTATGTATTTTAATGTACTGATTTATGAGTGATTTATAATTGCACTTAAGTTAAGTGGGAGACTTTTACTTTGATTTTATAAAAACCAATACTGCAAAGACATCCCGATCTTTGCTCCCTGGTGTGGGTTGAACTCCAAAAACGCCGGATCCTACAACATCCACGATGCAACATGATAACATCTTTTATTCATTCGCTTGCCCTGCCACGTATAAACCAACACCTTTAACTCCAGCTCCCCGTCCCGAGTTTGTGGCACAAACTTTCTGCTATAGATTTGTGAGTCAAGTTGAAGCTCATCATCAGGGTTATTTTCTTTGAGTTGACAAAGCTCCTCTCCAGAGCGTAGAAGCACTCCTCGTGAAGAGAAAACTAATCCTCATGTGTAAAAGTAGCACTTTGAACTAAAATGAAAATTTAATAACCAGTTATAAGTATTACTAAATTATGAAGCAAAATGTTTAATTATTCCTTGAAACATCAATAATTGTACATACACTGCTTATTAATGCTGAATATTTTCCTTGTTCAAAGCAAAGGTTCACACAGGTTCCACTTGTGTTGTTTGCGATGCACGACCTCGACCGCAAACGAAAAGGCTTGATGAAAGAAAGGGAAAGATGTGCCTGAGTTTCAAAGATCCCTCACTCATACAGAAAAAGTCGAGGAGGATCAATAATTCAGGAGAGCGAACACCAGACACACTGTAACGGCTAACAGGCACTCCTACAGTATGAGCTCGAGCTGCAGACATCCTCCAGTTTTGCTCCTGAGTTTCTGGCGCTGTAGATTTTCTTCAAAACAAAAAAAGGAATCAATATGAAGAATGTTGGCCACATTACCAATTCTGTCTCCATTTCATCCACAAGTCAACCACAGCAAGCCAGTCAATAAGAAAGGAAGTCTGCTATCCATCCCTTTGCCACATCTTCAAAGAGTGAGAGAATCAATACGGAGGTTTGACACACACTCACACACACACAGAGACTAACAAAGCACAGGAAAAAGTTAATCAATAACGGCACACAATCACCGCTTGCATCCCATGTAAACCTACTATGACACTAATCCAATAAGGCACCTGACATCATATATATACATACGCACATACACACTGTGGCATAAAGCGGACACACACACACGTCAGATCAATACACAGGGAATCTGATCTGACATGCCACACAGAATTCCACAGAGAGACCTGGAGAATGGAAAGTGTGTGCAAGTATGAGTGTCTGTCTGTGTATGTGTGTGTGTGTGTGTGTGTGTGGAAGAAAATCAATAGAGCAGATACGAAACATGTGCATTGGCAGTGACACCTCTTCCTACCTGAATCCCACGAATAGAGCAGAGCAGAGCTGACAGTCATTGCTCCAGACAGGCAGTCGTACCTGCTCACTCACCTCTGCTGGCACTGAAGTTCTTGAAGGGGTTCAAGACCGTCGAGGCACCGTGGACGGGCTCCGTCTCGGATGAGGCAGAGGTCTCCAACTGGTCCGAGTTGACAGCTCTGTAGGTGTTCACCGGCTCCTCGTCGGACCCCATCAGTGGCGCCTCCTCCTCCTCATCCCCCTCCTCTCGTTTCATCTCCACCATCACCGCTCCCCCCTCTGAGCTGATGGGTGGTACATCCCAGTACATAGCCAGGACGACAAACTGGAGCAGCACCCACAGCAGGCACATGAAGATCTGAGACGAGCGGGAAAAAGACAATATTTCAAAATTTGACTGCAAAAAACCCCCCCAACTTTTTACAACATCATAAGCCTCAGAAGCCATCAGGAGAGATAAAGCATTTGATATATGGAGGAAAAATAAAGTAACCTGGCACAGTGAAATAAAGAGAGACGTGCAGTGTCAAATTATGTGGAAAAATGGAAGTAGGCGTACGGAGCTTTGTTATATCTCATTTAAGCCACATCCGTTCCACAGGTGTTTTATTCAGAGAGACTCATGAGATGGAAATAGATCGATACGGGTTGTTACGGGCCTGAGTATCACTGCAGGCGTTTTGCATTCTTCTTACTCAGAGGAGAACAAAGGAGAATAAAAAAAAAAGTGCATGTGAGCCAGGAGGAGTGCAGAGCGTAGAGCGACTATTTCTGAAGATTCTTCTTGTATTCATGAGGCTTTTTTCGGAGAACCTTAGATTACTGATTATCAGGAAGCTGTTACCCCAGGAGACGTATATTTGTTCACAACAAAGGGCCCCAGTTTGAAATCACACAGCCGCAGGAACAGGTTGAACGCCGGCCCTGGAGAGAAAAGGAGGAAGAGCTTTAAAGCAGGGTTTGGATGAAAAGAAAAACAGAGGATGTGTGGAGACAGTAGCCTCCACCTCAGTGATTTTATTGAACGTCTCCTCCATCGCAGTTGAAACTGAACATCAAAGAAGACATCACAACATCCTTCCCGGTGTCTGATATTTCTCAGAAGACGGAGGAGGTGGAGAGAGGTGAAATAACACCCCTCTCTGTGGCAGGATGAAGGGGGGAGAAACTGACCGACAAGGAGGCCGGCTTGTCGGCAGGCCATGATGGCTGCGAAGATACCGGCGCGCTCCTCTGGCAGAGTGCTGCGAGTCAGGAAACCGAAGATGGAGGAGCCGGCTCCTACGCCGACACCTGAGAGGAAAACAGCATCCTTCTGTTACACAATATACACACATGCTCATACATGGCAGGCTTTGGGTGTTATTGCATGTGTGTGTGTCACCTGCTACTAGCCGACTGCACAACAACAGCCACTTTGAATATCCCATAAAATACATGAAGTTACCTGAGAACAAATCGAAATGAAAATCAGTCTCAGGAAAAAAAAATGTTTTCATGCTAGCAGCACGGAAATATTCAACATTGCCATTAAATTTCACAGACATTCATGGTTTCCAGTGGATGAAGCTTATAGACTTTGGTGACCCCTCAACTTTAGCTCTAGCGCCACCAGCAGGTTAGTCTGAGTTAGCCTGAGTTAATGTGTCGTAAAATGTCATAACAGAAATGTGTCCAAAACTTTAGTTTATGACCAAATACCTGTAAAACTAATATGAACCTCAGCCATACTTTGTGCATAGCACTAATTAGCGAATGTTAGCATTCCAACACAATAAACTAATATAGTGAGTAAAGGTAAACATGATACCCGCTATACATTAGCCTGATAGCGTTGTCACTGTGATTGTCTTGGTATTAACTTTAGTTGTTGCAGTGTTGGCCAAATGTCAAATTATACCCACAATGCATTGTAAAAAGTAGTGTACACTTGGTTGGTGAGAGGTAACTACCATGATGCATTGTGATAGAGCAAAAAAGGCAAAATTGAAAAGCTGCTGAATTAAAGAAGTGACCTAAGAACTGATGTTTTTGCCATCTGAGACACTCTGAAGTTCTCTACACAGTATTCCCCATGTAGCGTCTAAAGAAAACTAAATGAGTAAAACATTTCTGACAAAGTCCAAATATGAGCTACAGATCGACTCTCTCATGTGACTCTCTCTGTGTCATATGATTCATCTTGTGCTTTGATTACTCACCAGCGATCTGAAAAAGATTGGAGAAAAGGATGATGGACTTTGTAGTTTTGGTCCGGTCCGACCAGAACCCGAAAAACGGGCCCGTGAGCAGCCCGCTTAGACTGAAGGCGGACAGACCCAGACCCAGGAAGTATGGAGGGGCCTCCAAAATCTGGAGATACCTCCATATTGTTGGCAGAATGACAGCTGAGACCACCGGAGAGGGGCGAAGTGTGGAGGAAAAGGAAGGGAGATGTGTGAATGACAAGCCTGGTTTTTCCCACAGCAAAATATATTCAGTCAGATGACATGCCGAACGCTCTGCGATGCGTGCTTACAGCCAAAATGCCAAGCGGATCCTGCTCTAATGAGACCATTATCTCATGTCTTCAAGTCCATAAAGCTGTCATAATGAACTTACCGTACTCAATGCCGCTCAGCATGAATATCAGTCCGATGGTTAGAAAAGTTAGATTCCTCTTTCGGTGATTATCCATTGTGCTCTGTGAACTTGCTGCCTTTTATACACCAACCTCTGTCTGTGCGCGTTGGTCAGAAATGTTGTTCAGTGGCTTAATCAGATAACAGGAGACACGATGAGTCCAATTAAAACTGCTGGCCTGGATAATCAGAGAAATTTGTTGCACCATTGTACAAGGTCAGAACTTCATAGAGATAGAAAACAGAGATCATACAAAAGTTTCTCCTTCAGAGGAGAATCTGACCTGAAATACATCAAACCGGCAATAAAAGCAACACAATCCAGTTTGAAAGGAGTCCGCTTCCATTAGGCATTTATGTTAAAGATGAAATTCTGTTTGAGTCACGTCCGCAGTGCAGCACCACACGGCGAGCCTCACGGTCAAGGCAATGTCTCAGGTTACCAGGTGAGGTATAGTGCGCTGAGCCTTATACATTTTTAATCTTGTTTTCTTCAGTTTCATCAAAAGTACTTGATTCTCCCACAACCCCCGGGGAGAAAAGCACCAGACCCATTGGTCACCTTTTAGGTTAGAGATGTGAATAACTTTGGTATCCGACAAAAAGAGGCTCTGTTTTTTTTTTCACTTTACAAATGCATCACACACAGTAATAAAAAAGATACGGGTCATAAAATATATCAGATAAAGCAGGATTACATTTCCCTGAATATGAAGCCTTACACCAGAACGTGCGATAAAGGGCTGAGGAGAATATTCCAAAAAGTAACACTCTATTGTATTCAATACTGAATAAATTAGGTATGACATCGCTGTCTGTTTTATTGAATGGTTGGCTCCATTTTCAAGCTGCTGTGGTGTTCCTGCCTTCGGGCTTGTTATATTAAACAGAACTGTCACCGAGTTAATACCTCCATATGTTTTTCCAGCTACGCATGAATAATACAAAGACCTTCGATTGTTTGAATAACACATATAAAGTCGCTCAGCGTCTCGCACTCATATCACAGTGTCGGGACGCTCTGAGAGGTTTGGAGCTCGACAGGAGTGCAGGATAATGAAATGTCACAGGACACACGTGTTTGGGTCAGTATCTCCTCTGTATGTGTGCGTGTGGAAGTGTGTGTGAAGGCGATTGACTTTCTTCAGGCTTTTTTTCTCCTGCTGTTTTTCAAACTGGCTTCATGGAGAACATGTGCAGTGTCTTTGTGCTGTTCTGTGTAAAAAGTGAATAATCAAGAAGGGGCTCATTGGGTTTCTCCATGACAACTTGATGCATGCAGCTGAGCCTCACAGGCCCACTGAGAGGCCATTAGCCTCCTACCTGCCTTACCTGTGCCGGTTTCTATAGACACACATGAGGGTGGAAGGTGCTGCTGCACTCACCTTTGAGCCTTGGTAAACACCAGGGAGCAAACTGCTACCTGGTGGACTCAGTCGCCGTGCCGCACTGGAGCCTGTCAGAGATATGAGATGATCGGCTGATGACAGAAGGACATTTGACTTTCAGATAGAGAGGAGCTTGTTAGGTGGATATACATACTCGGGGCTGGGAGGTGGCTGAGATAGGAGCGGGCATGTTCTTGAACACAGCTTCTCCCCGGAGGTCGTTCAACATCCCCATTAACATCAACCTGCAGGGTGCTCGCAGGCGGCAGACACGGTAAGAGAGGACGATCGACTGGGCCGGGCGGCGAGGCTTTGAAAACACTGTTGGGAGGTCATTAAGAAGGAAAAACACAGGTGAAGTTTGACAAAGCTTCGCATTCAGATTTCCAACTTTTGGGCATATATGAGCATGTATGATTTTACAATGCAGGTGTCTGTTAAGGATGTAAAAAAACACCCAGATGCATAAATCAGGTTTTAATAGACTATTAATAGATCATAATATTGCATTAAAGGGGGCACTGCATTGATTTTGCATATCAAGTTCAGCTAACTCAGCCTTTGTTGTAGGTCAGTGGTATGATTTATCCTCAGTGGCTCTGGAGGAGCTATCTGACAAAATAACACCTGATGAGGTCATCAGGGTCCTTCTACTGGCCTTGAAACCTTACATTTTTATCAGAAAGCCTGTGTTATGAACCAAGGTTGTGAATTTTTGGAAGACATGATTTTTACATGCTTAGAGGGTCTAATGAAAAACACCGTCATATTGCATTGTGGGAAATGTAGGATCCATGTTTTTAGAGCTTGACTGATAAGATGGACTAAAGTTTGCAGTATCAGATGGTCAGTCCACACTGAACTTTCTCAACAACTATTGAATGGATTGGAATTTTCTATGGACATTCATGCTCCCCAGAGGATGACGCTTACTGACTTCCACTGACTTTTCTTCTCTCACCAGGTTAACAACAGGTTAACATTTTTGGTTTTGAATGATGCAGCTGCCCATAAATTTTGCTGCACATATTCATGTCCTCATCAGGATGAACTGTAGTAATCCTCTGACTTTCCATCTAGTGCCACCATGAGTTCAAACTTTAAAGCTGTTCAATACTTTGCCTAATGACTAGACACATTAAACTATGGTGAACATGGTAAGCATTATACCTCCTAAACACAGAAACCGAAGCCTTTTAGCCTTGTCATTGTCCCACGGAAATATAATGATATATATACTTCTTTTTATATAGCTAAGAAATGTAGTTAAAGATCTAGTTTTGGCTGATTACATTTTTATGAACTTTCTGTGGTGCAAGGTTAAATAAAAAGAGGAAATCTTGTATGGGCATAAGCTGTTTTTATTTGAGGCCAAAATTTAAACCTGAAAATAAATCCCAATTTTTGAAGTTGTGCTTACATGTCTTTTTATCAAAAATCTAAATCTATAAATTTCTTCAGAAACCTTTTATATTTTAGCTCTGAAGAGGGATCGTGTAGTTTGAAAGAACAGAAAATTAATCAAATTAACCAAATCAATTTATGAGTCAAACATGAAATTTGTTGACGCATCAAATCAAAAATCTAATTTGTATCACTGTTGGATTAAATCATTACATCCCTGGAGTCCGTGCACGTATTTATGTGAGTGTCTATCCCTGTGTGTGTGTGTGTGTCTGTGTGTGTGCATGTGTGTGTGTGTGTGTGTGTGTGTGTGTATGAGAGGCACAGAGAGGTCTTCCACGCAGCAGCAGCTCAGGAGCAGGAGTGGAGCAGAGGGGTGGATGGGCGTGGAGGCCAGCGAGCTCGGGCCCAGATGCCAGTGTCGAGTGTGGGGGAGGACAGAGCCATCCTGCTGGGCTTCACCATGATGGCCTTCTCTGTGCTCATGTTCTTTGTGGTTGGCATCACTATGGTCAAACCTTACGTGAACAGGTACACTGTAGTTTGTTGATCACAGAAGGGATTTTGTGTGATCGACAGTATAGTAGTCATTTTTAATAATAGTAGAAATTTTAATACAGATTTGTTTACTCATGATTCCAAGTTCACATAGTTAATGGCAGTATTTACTAGGTTTTTTTTCTAAAATACTAGAAATATACAAGTAGTAGAATTTTCACTTAATTGATAAATTGTTTACCAACAGACAGACCAAAGATATTCAATGCTTGTCACAAACCAAGGTACTGGAGAAAATAGCATTACAGCAAAGTTATTACAATTCATCCTGCAGGGAAACATAAACGAACTAATGATGTCAACCTGCTAGTGGTGCTAGAAGAAAAGTGAGGGGATCACTAAATGAGGATCGATCCTCTGGGTAAAATGAATGTCTGCACCAATTCCAATTTGAGATATTTCAGTCTGGAGCAATCAGACAGAGACAGATTAAGAGACCGTTACGTAAATTTAAAGTTTACTCTTAAAAATAAAAATAAGTGGTGAATCAAAATTTAGTTAAATGTCTAATTTTGTATTTTTTATCATTTTCATCTGTGTTTTTCTTTTGCTGGCAGAGCTGGGCTTCCATAAGATATGCAACAACAAAAAAATAAAAAGAACGGCCATCACATCAGAGATTTAATAAGAAACAATTATTGCCTTTCTGTGTGAGTGTGCTTCCATGTTTTGGAGAAACAAGGGTCGGGTACAGTGAACTTCTCCTCTTGTTTCCAGTCACTGGGAGGAGGCCGACTGTGTTCTGCTGCACACTGACATCCTGGAGGAGTGGGTGGACTGCAGAGGTGTGAGCACTGTGCCTTGCCTCAGGGTAAAGGTTAACCTCACAGGCTCCAATCAGACAGCTTTCCTTCACTTTGACGAGGAATTGGTCCTCCTCGCTCTTGAGGTAGGGATTTAAGGCAGTAAATTCCAGGTTTTAGCTCTTATAGCTTTATGAGCCTCTGGTTTGGATCTGCCTCGCTCCAGGTGTGGCTTGTCGACTGTAATTGAGGAACACCTGCAGGAAACTGGCCCTCGAGGAGTGGATTTTGAACATTTACGTCGACATACCATGACATAAATGAAGGACCACTCTGTGCAGTAGATGTGAATTTTGCTTCTCAGGACTCAGAGTCATCCTAATTTTCATATTAGCCACCTAAGCAGGGACTTGAGAAAGCACCTGAGAAAGTGATGAAGGCAAAAAAAAAAAAAACCTGTACTGAACTAGCTGACAGGATGGAAAACTAGCAGTACTCTGATTACTGTACCCTTGTGAATAAGCCAGCAGACATTATTAGGGGATGCTCTCATGCTGCACTTCTGCTCCATTCAGATGAATTGCATGAAACATTTTTCAGTAGCAGTGTGACACATTGAAAGGAAAAAAAGCAACGTTTTTTTTTTTTTTCCAACAGACAAAATCAAATCAAAAAAGAACCTTGCAGCTCGTCTCATTGATTGCAATCAGCTCTGCCAACTGTAACAAGCAGGTCACTTGATAAAAAATTACACTTGAATCATATCTTTTCTTTCCCAGTGTTTCTACATACCCAAATGTCACATGGACAGGACTGAACTTCAAAAGGAAGTTGAGAAAGTGAAAAACAGCTTGGACACTCAGCTGGAGAGCGCCTCATCATGCTTCACTGACCGCGCGAGGCACCCCGGGGACGCCATCTTGAACAGGAAGTACACCTATAAGGACGCCCTGTTTGCATTGCTGTGGCCCTGTCTGATGCTGGGCGGCGGCGCTCTGTTGGTGGGCCTTGTGAAGCTGACACAGTACTTAGCCCTTCTGTCCTCTGAGATGTGCAGTGACGCCGCAGGGGGCAGGCTGACATCAAGGCACACTCAGGGCAAACTGTACAGACTCCTCCGGAGGTACAGCATGCAGTCTCCTTCATGACATGTCCAGCGTTCGTGCTGCTGGACGCCAAAAATACCATCTGCAGAAATGTAACATAATGTGAACCAGGGCCACTCAGAGTTTTTGCCTGAAGTGTGTCACAAATCCTAGGATGACATCATTTTTCTCTTATTCCCCTACTTTTAAGAATAACATTGAGAAACATTCCAGAATCGGCCTCAGCTCGCAAATGATTTAATATAAATCTTAATAAAGGCTTCTCAGTCCAGTTAGTGACGTGTGCATGCACAAAGGCAGAGGACACACAAACCTTTGTATAATGAAAAAGTATTTTTGGCAAGTTGAAAATAAGTTAATGAAAAATACGAGGTCTCTCCCAGATGACATGAAAAAGTCGAAACCAACAAATTCATAACATGATTCAGCCTGAATACATTTCTGACGTATTAATGCGAGTCCTCCTAACGCAGTGCGGAGAAATAAAAAACATGTTTCTGACACCTTTTAACCACAGAGGAAACACTTTTCAGCCAAGTGTTGACTCTTACGATGTCCCAAACAGCAGCATATCTGATGTCTTATATAAGCTTTGTATGCTTCAATCGCTATATTGATACATATTGATAATGTTGGATACAATGCATTATGGGTAAGCTTGACAAGGTGTGTATGAAACCGCTGTTGGCTGATTCAGTGCTTCATGAAGGGCGCTTTGAGTAGACATGATTGCAGTGCTTATTTTACATCACTTAGGAGTCACTGCAGCCAGCACTTCAGAATCACACTTAGACTGTTAAATATTACTTGTAGCTACTTTTTGCAAACTATTTTTTCACTCATAAGTAAGTGTTTAGGAGCATTTTTGAAAGTTTTTGCAAACCAGTCTGGTTCACTGAGAAAAGAGTCTTGTGTTGTTTTCTATGAAAAGATTGATAGGGCGAAAAAAATCCTTTTATACAAGTTTAAGGATTGTTTATATTCCTGATTTTGTCCCACACTAATGTCTGTTCTTATCATGAAGCACAACAATGCAAAACTGCCTTGTAAATTTTGATCAAGTGTAAAGCAAACATTATAAAAATGCCAAAATAAAATCTTATTAGATAGGGAGAAATGTTTTTATTCAACAGTACAATAAATGAATGCATACAGTTTCTTATCAGACATGGTCATATGAGGATGACTAAAACAAGTATTTGAAGAGGTTTTATGATATATATACAGATCAATAGATAACTAACATATGAGTCTGGTTCTTTTTAAAACATGCAGGGTAGCTTCTTCCTCCTTATTGTGCTTACAGACTTCCACTTAGGGCAAGAGATCTGCACTTGACGTGAAGATCGTACTCTGACAACAGCATCAAGTCCTTGTCCTTCATTCAACAATTCACCTCTGCTTTGTCATTCATATCGTTTCAACAACTAGAAGCTGTCTACTGGGTTTTCGATGAGGATGGTGCACATTATGCATGATTCCTCCTTTTTCTTTTTTTCTTTTTTTTGGTTAGCAGTTACATATATGAGTTTGCTTACATTTAAAAATACAAAAATATATTACGTCTGTAGTTATTCAAGGAAAGCATTTGCACATGTAGTAGCAGTTATCAGTATCTGTTACCTTCATTGTGACTTTGTTGTACCTCACACAAGTAACAAGGTCATTTCTATACATGAAATTCAAGTAAACAACATCAGGTCAAACAAACAACAACAAAAAAAAGTAGATATTCGAGGACCTCATGCATAATGCAGTGTGAGAAACAGAAACCAACCAGAACAAGTAGAAAGGGAAATAGCATCATTTAGATAGTTCTTCCATAAAGTATATGGGGTCTAGTTTTTCTCAGTTTGGGTCCGGCCCACCGCTCTGTAGCCTGTACAGAAGCACATGCATCTCAGTAGGATCGGTTTCCTGAGCATATTTAAGTCCTCACCGATGTACGGAAAACAAAAAATTGGACTTTCAGACAGACTCGAGTGTCCAGGAAACCGCCCTGTTGTGTATCATTTGGTAAAAGCTAGAACATTTACAGACCGCTTACGTATGTGTCTGTGCAGCGAGCGAACCTGCCTAGACTATTCTTCCACACATAAGGGCAACAATCATAGGAAAGAGGAGGGAAGAAGACACTTCGAAGGTTAACAAAAAAAAAAAAAAAAAAAAAAAAAAAAAAAAGAAAATCACTTCGGTTACATTTTCTTTACCTGGATGCCACGATCTGGGACCATATGGCAAATGTGAGGAGAGAGGATGTCTTAAATTATCTGTCGTACGCGTGACCGAGAACAAGAAGACAGGCGCGAAACTCAGCTCAAACATTTTACAGATGGCTTAGACTGAAGCTCCGAATGTAAACCTGGTAAGGAGAAGCAAAAGGCAGGGTCCGAAGGCGTTTCTCACAGTTCTGTTTGTTGGGAAGAAGTATACTGTCTGCACCGACACACTGACCTGTGTGAGCAGGGGAGATGCATTTCTCTCTCTGCCTTACTCTCACACTGACTTTTTTTTTTCTTTTTGCAGTATACAGTACATATTAGGATCACAACTTGCATAGAGTAACAGCACAGCACACAAAAGGAACACTGCACGTCCTCTTCCCCGGCGTTTCTTGCCTTTATCAGCCGAATAACAAAAGACAAATTGTTAACATCTTGCGCAGCTGACCGGCAGAGAGGTGTTTCTCCAGTCGGCTGCGAGGGGCGGACGACGGACATTTGTGCCTCAGCATCTGACAGAATAATACTGACAAAAAAAAAAAAACAACAACACACACACACAAAACAAAACAAATACTGCAGAGATCAGTGCTATGAGTATACACAAGACTTGGAATAGTAGTGACTGTTTTTTGATTTTTTGTTGTTTTTTTACAAATAAGACTGCTGAGTAGTGGGGTTATACATCTAGTACTTTGGCTCAGTAGAAAATAGACTCAAAAAGGAACATGTGCACTGAATGCATACAAGTCTATGGATATACTGCTGTACAAAAGTCAGTTATCTGGTGTGACATGAATTCTAAACTGAGGACTGAGGTCATCTGTAGGCTACAAATAAGTTGTTATTTCAGTTGCTCCAAAAGAACTAAATGCTAGCTAAGTGTTTTTCACAACACGTCCCGTCAGTCCTTTACTAAGAGTGTTGATGATTGTTTTTTATGACTGCAAGGGGTAATCCTGATTTTGTGCGCATCCGCCAGGCTTCTCATTGTCCCTTTCATCCCATCATAGCTGGCCCGGCTGCGTGTGCCGACATCGCCCCCCCGTCTTCATCAGTTCAAAATAGGTAGTGGAAATAATGCTCCGTCAGTTCATCATTAGAAAAAGCCAGCTGTGCTCATGATATACCACTTCATGATGTTCCTTTCTCAAATGCTGATGGTTGTAGATGTACTGAAAGGAATTTTTTTTTAAAAATATGAAAAATAAAAATTTGTCCATAATTTGTTCACATGAAGAAGGCTAATGTAGTCGAGGTCCATTACACTTGTATAGTTCCTATGAAGAAGACTGATGAAATAGAACTCCACCCTGCCTTCTTAAGTTCATAGTGCAGGGAGAAGAAATTGAGAACCCTGTAGAAACAGGAGAATTTAGGTATTATGTCCCTGAAACAGGCCCTTCTGAGCACCCTTACAGAGTGGTGCGCTGGCAGGTAATGTTTCAGAGTCACACGCTGGCAGAAGTATTAACCAGGCCTTAGTGTGTTTGGGGAAATACCTCGCTCGCTTCTCGCTATTTTTTTTGGTTCTTAGTGTGCCGTCGGAGCCACAGTCCTTTACTCCTCTCTTGTTTTAGCCGTCACCTCAGTTCATGGCGTGCTGGCGGATTGTGTGGAAGATCCAGTCCATCTTGGTAGTCCAGCCGCCGTGGTGAGCGTCGTTCATCTGCTTCATGAAGTAGTCCAGGGCCTCCTGCTCCGACTTGTCCAAGGCCAGGGTCTTTCTGATGTAAGCGATGTCGTCGAATGACTGCAGCTCGGGCATCCCGGAGCCCAGCATCATGGAGAAGAGGTTGATGAAGAGGTTGGCATGTTGCCGGATTGCCAGGTACGCCTTGTAACACATCTCTTGGAACCTGAGGGAGGTGAAGGAACAAATTTACAACAAGGGATTCGAGCATGGGAGAAAAGTGGATATTCTACAAATCTGCCATTTAGAATTGTTAAAAGTTCAGACTAATAATACAACATAAATAGCTCCATCTCGCATTTTGATTTGGCTTTGGTTTTATAAGTCACTGATCATCTTTTCATTTTATCCAAAGATACTAAGATGTGTTACCTTTCAAACTCCCTTGTTTTGGTGCACTCTTGAGTTCCTTTGCTAATAACAATCAGGAAGTCTTGCGTGAGCACAAAGGGCACGCGTTCTCTTTTGTACCCGAACTTCTTCTTTTTGTGGTCGAGGAAATGGCCGAAGTCTATGTGGAACAGCTGAAAACAAAAGAAAAGTAATAAATTGAATCATCGTTTAAGAACGAAACAGAAAGAAAGCATATGTAACATAGAAAGGATTTTAAAATGTAACCTTTACCTGTCCATCATCTTTGACCATAATGTTGCTATTGTGTCTGTCCCCTATGCCCAGGATAAACGTGGCTACACAGTAGCCCGCACACGACCGTGTGAACAGATCAATGGCCTGGTCGTACCTAAGAAATTAAACAAATTGAAAATATTTCTTTCTCAGAGAGGATTCAGTGACTGTATGCAACTACAGCCATAAAAAAAGGAGAAAACGACACACTCAGTCTTTCTATCAGCACTAACACCATCTCTATGCCACATACTACAAAAGCTGCATAAATCACTGTGTTTGCCACTCACATCTCTCCCTTGTTCTTATCCTTGAGCCACTGATGCAGTGTGTGGCTGTTGAACTGCAGTGCCCCCTTTAGGCCTCCTTTACACTGGATCTGCATGATGGTGTGAGAGTTCCTCACCACCTCAATCAAGCCCACGCAGTCACCGATTGACAGACAGCCATACGGCAGCATCCTGGGAGAGGAAGGACAAGAAACATAAAGAGAGGCAGATATAATTAGGACAGTCGTGATGGACTTCATATTAAATGACTTGAGGTGGCTGGCAGGGGTTGCCACTAATCTGCATTCAGGTACGGAGAGCAGAACATGAAAGCATCCACCGTGCGTTAATGTGCACCTGCATCCTCACTGTCATGGTGAAGTGAGGAGCCTACCTGAGATCAAGGCCTTGGTTCTGCCAGATGTTCTCCATTATCCTAATGATCTGCAGCGTCAGCATGTCCTGCCTCAGATCTGCGGAGGCAGAGAGAGACAAGGAGGTGGATGACAGTAAGGTGATTATTAGATGCTTAGCTGCTCTTTGATGAACTCCATGATGCATTATGGAGCAGAGCTGTCAAAGTCAGTTTGGGCGCAGATGTTGCAGCAGGATGTACAAGCAGCTGCAGTAAAGTGTGATGCAAATAACGTCACTTGTTCTTTCGGAAATCAGTGTAAAGAGCATAGATGAGGTTGTGTTTGTGTGCCATGATATGCCCTACAGGCTTAGACTGAAATATGCTGCATGCTCAGCAAGAGCATTTTCAATTCTGTGTGTGTGTGTGTATACTGGTGCACAGAGGCAAGGATGGACAAAAAGAGATAGAGGCTGCAGAGATACATGGGGAAAAGCACAGAGACAAAACTCACCATCTCCATTTTTGAAGATGATTTCGTTGTTCTGAAAGAGCAGCTCCGACATCATGTCTGGGTTTTCCCAGTTAAGCCATAGAGGTCTCTTGGCTGATGACATCATCCTGCATTCCTCCAGACTGAAACAGAGACAGGCATATGTTAAAAGATGAAAAAGGATAGAAAGAAACACAGAAAGTTCTGAGTAAATGTGCCTCCACTCATGAGTCCTGACCCAAACATTATATACAATATTTCACCACCCAAGTGAGTCATATAGACTGGAATTACTGTAAAATGAGGCTGTGCTCCAAGAGCAGTGAGTACATTGTGCCCACACACACACACACACACACACACACACACACACACACTTTGTCATTTTATAATATATAATTTATTTCAAGCCTTGAAGAATAAAAGGCGAAAGCAACGTCTGCAGACAAAATAAACATTAAATGCCAGCTATTTCAGAGGAGAGAGTTAGATAAGGGGCGCTGATGTACCGGAGGTTTCCCAGCTGATGTGCTGGGTTAAGTGGGGAGGTGAAGCTCTGCAGGGCGTCCATGTAATCAGGCCTTCTCATCTGCTCCACCAGAAACTTCATTTGAACCTAAAAAGAGAGAAACAAATGTATCAGTTAATACCTTAGTTAAAACACTAGTTTTTGACGTTGGACCTGGTAAATGCACAGTGTGTACATCCTGCTTGCTGCTGCTATTCCTCAGCAAAACGATTAACCTTTCACAATAAGGTAATGCTGCTTCACAGAGCACCAGTTTTGTCCTGTGTGGTTGGACACTAGTCATTTTATCATGGATAAGGGCTATTACTGATTTGATAATGTATTTAGATGTTAAGTCAATTCGCTAGTTAACCAATGCATTTGCTTCTTGTGGTCAGTATTTGTATATCAAACTTAACTTTACTTGTAGCCAGTGCATAATGTTAAATGTATAGTTACTTGTGTCCTCGCTAACATCGTTTTAAAAAATCCTGTTATATATGCTATTAATACAGTTTCTTAAGTAGTGGCTTATTTACACAAGTGCCTACTTTTTTTTTTAAGTTGAGGCCTTAATTGGAAAAAGAAAAAAAGATAAGCCTTTTTGTAATTTACCCTGTTTTACACCTAATTTCATCATATTTTAATAAGGAGCATCCCTGTGCTCTAATCTACATTAATTTGCTATTGCTGGTCTTTTCACTTCCCTAGAAGGCTTCTATTGTGAAACATCTACAAGTGTTGGCCTTCATTAAGAGCAGATTAACAGTTTAGCACAGGAAAGTACAGTCAAGCAGGCTTAACTGTGAACTTAGATTATTATCAGTGTGCCACGCCAACATTATCACAGGTCATACGAACCAAAACTTTAGAATTAGTTGTAACAAATTTTAGTACCAGCTTTTATGCAAGAATCTTCCGTATCAATCTGTGGATGTTACTCTAAGGATCAGTTAGGTTTTTTTAAGGCATGTCTTATCCTAGTCTGGTTGAAATATATTTAGCTCCAAGAAAACTGAGAAAAGCAAAACTCTATCACTCTGCTATATTGAGGCATCTGCGGCCAGACTGGTCCAGATGTTGTCAAGATTAAACTCAACGATTCAGTGGATCACAATTAACAGCTGCCAGCTGTCAGATTACCTTCTGCGCCTCATCTTTTTTCTCCTGTTTGAGGAGGTCGGTGAGATTGATGAGCTTCTCCATGGCCTCCACCTGTCTGCTCAGGTGCTTCAGATACATGCCGCAGGCCCGGCAGTAGGACTCCAGCAGCAGGCCAAACCGCTGGCTCACTGTCTTGTTGTGCATCTCTGACCTGCACACATACAGGCAAGCAAAAAGAAGACATTAAGAGGTTGAACTTCCTTGAACTCAAGACAATTTGTCTTAACCAGACAGTTAAGTGACATTCAAACAACAGTTAAACCTTTCAGTCACATACAAGCAGCTCCAAATTCCTGAAATAAGACTTAAATCAACTCACTTTAAATGCCAGAAGAAGAAATGTCCTATCCTCTGATTGGTTAATGCCTTTTTCAGCAGGAAGCGTGCAAGTGGGTTATCAAGGTACTGCTCATACTTTAGAACCTGGGCACAGGCACAGACAACATAAAAATACCATAAAAACATTTTTATTTGCCTTAAAAAAAAAAAACACTACCACAGCATATCAAGCTTAAACATCAACCGTCTTATCCATCTTGACTGAAACTCTATTAAAAGCCGGATGAGGATGCAACAAACCTGAACCAGTTGAATGAGGTACTGTGAGAGTTTGTCATCTGTTAGGTATTTCTCAAGGCACTTTACAGCAAACTCTCTGATCATTGGATCGGGGAAGTTACAGTCCAGCAACTCCATGGCTTGTTCTGGCTTGATAGCAGGCCAGTCCTTCAGAAGGCAATACATCTGAAATGAAAAAGAAACATACACTGACCACAGACATACAGTATGTTTTAGCAGTCTTTCAAACAACCCTATAATGCATAAGACAGTGAGTGTGTGTGTGTGTGTGTGTGTGTGTATTTCCTCATGTGATGTCCTTCAAAATAAAAGTGTGTCAGCAGCAGAAACTTGATCTTACCTGTGCAATCTCATCTCTGGAGTTCCATTTCACAGCCAGGAGGATCTTGGGAAGGATCTCTGGCATATTGACGCAGTCTTGCCTAAAACAGATTGGGGAGAGAATAAATTAGTTTTAACTTTGATGACATCCACATCAGCCTTACATGACAGTACAGCGACTGGTATACAATCTCTCACATTACCTGTGCCTCCATAGGAAGTCCTTCTCCTGCTCAGTGATTTCAGACAGCGGGTCTCTGTTGCACACCTGGCGTAGCTGCTCATTGTCGCTGTCGGTCAGGGGGTTGTCACGCGCCAGTCTGTTACTCTATGATACCACATAGCACATAGTTTTGAAAAATAAACCAAACAAAAATGTCAGCTCTGCATGGGGTCTACAGGGATATATGTGTCACATAAAACTCATTATGTAAACAAAAAGGTGAATACACTAATATGTTTTCATTTTAAAACACCAAGCATCCAGAACCTCTAAAAGAAGAAATGAAAGAGCAGACAGCATATATCTGTGAGCCTTGACAATCAGAGGTTAATTCAACATGGATCATGAATCACAGGATTACAGATTATTTCTGATATGGTGCTAAAACATTCGTCTGGACTGAAATCATTACTGTTTATAAAAGTTGTTTTTAAATGAAAACTTAGTGTGAATGTAGCCTAAGTTCCTGTCTGTGGTGTGAGTGAGCTACAGCATGGCAGCTGTTCAGAATAAAAATCAGATCTCAACAAAACAAAACACATAATTAAAAAAAAAAAATTCAAATGCTTGTTATCTTACCAAACCAGTGTGGCAGTAATTAAAGCCAAGCTCTCTGGATATATTCCAGTTTGCATGGTCTTCAATGATGGTCATATCGGGGTACTTGACTGGGCAACTGAAATGGTCAAACTCCAGCTCCAGACAAGGGGTTTCCTGCATTGTTGAGAAAGCCGTGGAAGGGGAAGAGGTCATTCAAGGTGATTACTGTCAAAGAAAGGTGTCTGTGTCAATGAGTAATTAATTAAGTGGGATAAGAGGCTTGGTTGATTAAATCGAAGCGGCTTAAATCCAGCTCTGAAACTCTACAGGTTGTCACCAGCTCGATTAAAACTGGGTCAGCTTAGAGGTCAGCCGCAGACACATGCATAATACTTATTTGAAAAGCTTAAAATGTTGTGAAAAAAGTGTTTCTTAGTGTTTCAAGGCGATCCATTCTGCTCCATGTAACTGAAAGAAATCTGCTTTGACAGCCTGTGTATTTTAAATTCTACTGTAATTCTAAGGTTTGTTTTTAACATATGTAGCTTTGTTTCCTAAAACATATTTTCCATGGCAGAACAAAAGAGAGCATTGTCTGTTTCCATTTGAAATCTCTCCCTCAAACCACTAAATGCTCTGTAAAATACATGAGAGAGCATTATGTTCATAATGTCGACATGTGCTGTTTACCTTGTTGGGGTTGGAGCCTGTGACACCGATGGGGTTGAGCAGGTCTTCCAGGCCATGTGGGACAGGCCATAGGTTGAGAGCCATCTTCCCTGCCACTAGTGTGTGGGTGTAGTCAAACAGGTTAATGTTGCCCCAGGCGAGGGGACAGTGCTCCTACAGGAAAATACCAGGAAGATGATGCATATGAAAATGATTAGCAAAGCAACAGCTCAGGGCTACGGAACAGACAGGTGCAGTGTAGAACACAGAGAAGCTGTTTATTTCCCATGTCTGACATCAAGCCACTTTGTTAACTGCTTTGATTAGAATCAAAATCAAACAAGAACAGATCTAAATGAGAACAAATAAGAATTTGAACATGTCATTTAAAATTATAATCCTTACTATTTACATGAAATCAAACCCCCATCTATATCTTTTTCTATGGTAGCATTTATTTTTTCTGCAAGAGCCATACAATGTAATTACATTCTGTAATTACCTCTCAGTAAGATGTTAGTTTGCCATATCACATCAATCACAATAACAGCGGTATAATTCCTAATATGATTTTTAAAAATTCATATCTTGCTAATGGCAATATTCCAACTTGTTGATGTAGTGGCGTCATACATTACAAACAGCAACAACAAGCCTGGCTGTAAGCGAAAGTAACACAGTGGAGGAGTTAGTTCCAAAAAGGAGAGCAACTACAGTAGTGTGGAAGTGGTTTGGTTACAAGAGATCAGATGTACAACAAACCATGGTCATATGTAAGAAGTGCCAGAGGACTCTAACAACAAAAAGTTGGCAGTACAAAAAACTTATTTCACCACCTCAAGCACAAGCAGCTCAACAGCTATGAGTTCTAAACCAAGCAGACAAACTACATTGACTCAGCAAAGCACTGGTTAAGTTTTGGCAAATTGTTTTGTCATATTTTGTCATATTGTCAATAATGTCATAATCACATAATCACAGAAATACCATGAAATATTGTGATGTTATTTTAGGGCCATACTTTCTATACAGTCGCTTTCATTGTCAGTGGTGGAGTCCACCATTCTAGTGCTGGATTCAAATGGCCTACCTACACAAGAGGGATTCACAGGGAAAGGATGCATGTATGTATTCCAGTGTTGCTGTTTTATCTCAATGATATCAGCCTCACTGTTACTGTTCACTGTGCTGTGTCAGAGCTGTGCTACGTTAATGCTAACACAAACCAAACATTAAAAGTGTTCAACTTGTGAAACTCTGAGTGGCTTTTGTTGTGAAGCAGACAACGGAAACCCAACGTATATATGTCACTGAGGTTACTGCTAACCGCAGCTGTTCATGAAAAATGCATTGAGCCTTTAGACAGACAGCGGATCAGTTTTATCTATTGCAGGGAGTAATGAAACAAGAGGGAGCAGCCACAATGAGCTGTTAGATGAAGAGCTGCAGATGACACAGGCTGCATACCTCCAACTCCTCAGCTAAGTAACCAACTCCATTCCCTCTGCCCTGATGCTGTGTGGAAAACTACTCACGCCATGTGAAATCCAATCGTAGGTGCTCATGGCAAGATGGAAAGAAGCCAATTACTGATTGAGTTCTTCATCAAACCAGTGCTAGTTTGTTTGGTTGCACTGCAACCAGTTGCTCTTTCAATATATTTCTGACAAAAAAAGGCGCTCAAGGGTTGTTTGCTGTCGTATAAATATGCACTTGTTGTTTCCATAAGATAACCACAGATGTCACCAAATCAACTAAGACAAAAATCATTATAACTTTAATTGTGCATTTCAGCATTTCACTGCTAACCTCCTTAGCTCCCTTCCGTCCTTTCACAGAGCAGATGGAGAGGCAGAGTCGGGCAGCACGGGGGATGTCTGGAATGTACATGTCGTAGTTCAGCCACTCGTTCCACCTGTGATCAACAGGGAAAGAACCATCAACATAATCAATAACATTACTGTTACAAAGCTGAGGGAAATCCCAGACCATGGAAAGCTATTCTTCATTGTTTACTACCTGGGGTTTGAGCAAGGCACGCGCTGGGTGTTGACATTGTCACACAACTGCTCTCCACCGTGGTATATCCCAGTCCTGACATAGATCTAGAGCAGCCACAGAACAACAGATTTATATACTAATCCATCAGGTGATAAAGATAGATTTCACAGCATGTCTGACTGTATGACGTGAAGGTTGCTGTGCACCATCTTCTAGTAACTTCCACTAGAGATGTGAGATTACTGTCAGAATTGTAGTCAAACCAGAACAAGTGACTCTTTAAATTAAACAAGAAAACAGCACCGCACCAATGTACTGTATTATGTACTGTAAGTATATACTATATATATACTGTAAGTGTACCTTGTCAATGTCTCTGATGTTGACATTGACGTAAGTAGCGCACAGTATCCTGATCCTCAGTGTTCCATTGATCGTCCATAGAGACTTGGTGGCTGTTTCCCCATTCATGTAGGGTGTTGCTGTGGATATCCGCCTGGCATAAGACGGCATGGTGAAGTTGTCCATGGGCAGCTGGGAATACAGGCTGTCTTTTGCCATTAGCATCAAGTTGGGCATTCGTCCCAGCATGATACAGCTGCGCACGTACTGTCGAGAACAGACAAAGTGACATTTGGAAGCTATTCATGCCGTTTGACATTTTGAAGCCATTCATACCATTTCCAGGTTTTTTCAACATGTAGCTCGTTGGATTTTACAATTACAACTCAGCAACAACTGAAACATCGAGTGCTTTGTATTTATATACTGTGATGTATACAGTCTATTCTTATATCAGCATATTTTCTCATGAATTTCATTTCATGTCATGGATGTCAAGCACATTTATACTGAACGATAATATGATGTGAAGTGGGTCCCTTCCCCTCTAAGTACAATAGCATCAGATAGAGATAGCCTTAGATTAAATTAGATTACCTTGTACTGACTCAGAGGGTATTTCTCCAGTAAGTACTCGTCACAGCCGCAGACTTTGAGGATGTACTTTCCCTGATACTCCTGCACACACATCTTTAACTGCTCCTGGGAGAGCAGCATGCTTCGTGTCTTCTTCCGGATGGCTTCAGCAATCACCTGCTCTGGCACATAGTCATGGTTGATCTTCAGGGTATACTTCTGCTTGTCATTGCTGGGTGACACAATAACCCATATGACCACAATGATTTGACCTTAGGGAAAGAGAATAAAAGATCAAATTCAAGAGATGTGCTAGCATTTTTTATACACAGAGAATATGTAAACAGCAAAAATGCGAATGCTTGCATAATATATTACTGATAAATTTACACTGAGGAAGAACTCTTACCTTTATCTAGCTTGTTATAGATGTGCCTGGGAAGTTCTACAGAGGATTCTACATTGGGAGGATATACATACAAAGCCCTGCTGTGGGGTCCATTACTGTCTCTGAGGTCCACAGCCTCTTTGCAAACATTTAAAATGTTCCTTCTGAAGTCCTGCACTTCTGAGTCTTTCACTAAATCAAACTCACATATAGGCATCCCAATAGCGAAACCTGAAACAAAAAAACAAGTGCTTAATGAAATGTTGTTGCGTGTCCCTTAACCTCAAAATGTGTTTCTTGGATTTGTAGCATTTTCCATGATATGTGAAATGTGAGCTCATGTATAATACAGTGCACTATATAACATACGTCACCAGGTAAAACCAACAGCATTATGTTAATCCTCCTCATTGTGGGTAATGATATTGCCAATGCCAGTGTAGTATGTTTTGGAACTGCTTAATGATTCAAGAGCCATACCTATCTCTCTGTTAAGAATCTTCTCTTCTCTGTTGCCTACTGGCTCAATGACTTTGAGGAAGGCCTGGAAGAGCCTAAGATCGCACAACCTCCTTGTCTCATCGTAAAACTCCTCCCGTTCTGCCTCCTGGGTGACACTGACAAAGATGTAGGAGCTCTCCTCCTGCAGAAGATGGTAAAGAGGGTACTTCCTGGCCTCTTTGAAAAGCTCATGCTTCACTGTGATGAGCGTGGCCTCCCGGAGACACTCCAATGTGAGAATCATGCCATTTGGCAGAAGGCAGTCCACTAGGATGCTGGGGGGCATCAAGTGCATCCCCCATAGTTCTCCTGAGGAGGGCCTGGGAGGCATGGTCGTGCCAGCAAATGCGCTCTTTTCAGAGACTGGTAATTATCAGATGAGAGATGTCAACCAACTGCGAGAAAGAAGGAAACAGGATCATATAAGAACCACCGACCTGTGCACAATAATTCAAAACACTTGTGGTAAATATTTGAGTAAAGTGTAGAGAGTGACAGCATATGAAAATGTTAAATACACACTCCAGGGTGTATCCCAATTTAACATGGATTGCCAAAATAATATTAAAACTTAAGTAATTATATAACAAGGGATTACCTATAGCACCACTGTACATGGCTTTAGTGTTTTTGAGATCACAATATAGCAAATGGCCTTTCAGTAAAGTGACTTTGGTTCGGTTTGGCAGGCACTTTTATGAGAACTTAGCTGGTTAACTTTAACGATGTAACTTGTAGTAATTAAATACCTCACTGCCTTTTTTAATTATGACAGCGTTAGCAGCTAACCAAACAATAACATAACTCGTCATCACATCAGGGACAGAAAGATCTATGAGGAAAACTTTCGCTTTAGTAAATGTGTGTTAAAATAACCAATCATGCTAACTCAAAGAGAGCAGTAATGAACTGATAAATGTCCAGTGATGTCGACTTCAAAAATCATGTAAACAAACTTGTTAGCTAACAAGCATGACCAACACTTTAGTCAGGTGTGGCTAACACTGCTAAGGTTTAGCTTTTAGCCTGATCTTGACAGTCACCTCGATGTGTTTGTGTTACATGCAGCTGCTTGGTGGGTTAACGTTAGGTGTTGTTTCTTAGCTAGCTAGCTAGCTAGCTAACCATGCTAGCCAAGTTCACTAAGCAGATCAATGTCATTTATAATATGAAAACCTCGCCAGATACATAAGCTAATGTCAGTCTGCCGCTGCTACAATAAAAGGATGCGACTCGACAGTTTGTCTTGTGAATAACTGGGTAGCTGTTTTGATGAACAGTAAAGGTGAACACACAAGAAAACATGAAAAAACAAATATAAAGCTACCTGTGTCAGATTAGCCGTTAGCCGCGAAGCTAGCTAGCCGAGTAAATCCCATTCGTGCCCGCTCGGAAGTCTCAAGCAGCGGTGCTAGCTCTCATCCAAACAGTGATACCGGAGGGTCGAGACAGACCCGCTACCGCGAAGAAAAGACGCCCCTAGCTCCCACTGATGTTGTCATCATGCTGTGGCGAAATAAGTTTATAATACTTCATGATGTTCCTCATCGTGCTGTCCCGAAAATAAAGTGTACAGTTTGGTAGCACGCTAGCTCCACACAGCTAGCCTGCTCGAGCGCTGCTAGCGGGCTCATCATCATGGAGCGCCCTCCCACACACAGTGAGGTAGACGCCGGAGAAAGCTGTTTGTCATGAGATGAGACCGGGGAATTCACGGGAAACCGCTTGTTCGCTTGTTTGCCTCGTCAGGACGTGAAATACCACCAAAGATCACAAGAGAAAAAGCTGTGCCAAAGTTGTTGCTGCAGAGTCATATGCTGAGCCCAGAGCGAATTCTTCCAGCGGCGTGTGTGTGTGTGTGTGTGTGTGTGGAGCCTGCAGAGAAAACTATGATAGATGGATGATTCATTAAAGCCATTACGTGTTGTGTTGTATTTCTTCCACTTAGGACGTCATGTTTTTCTTGATTGTTATTGAGTTGTTTTTTTGAACTACATTTCATTGGAACTCAGTAGGAAGTTACAGGTCATAGGCAGAGGAAGAAATCATCATTAACGTAACACATAACAATAAATATATGTTCTCCAGAATTCAGGGCCACCATCAGCCAATCAGCACTATGTTTGTTTAGATGATGATCAAAATAGGCAAACTAATTTGAGAAGTGCAGCCTCAGCAGACCTCATCAGCTCCATTGATTTTTGTAAATATCTGCTTATTCTGAATTTGATGGCAGCAACATGTTTCAAACAAGTTGGGACAGGAGCAACAAAAGACTGTGAAAGTTGTGGACTGATCCAAAAACACCTGTTTGGATCATTCCACAGGTAAACAGGTTCATTGGTAACAGGTGATAGTATCATGATTGGGTATGAAAGGTTCATCCTGGAAAGACTCAGTCACAAGCAAGCAAGGATGGAGAGAGGTTCAACACTTTGTCAAACACATGACTGTATAAAGGTTATTACTACATGGACTGAGGAACACTTTGTCAAACTGTTGTCGGTAAAAATACTTTGCAAATAATTGCTTTTTGTTTTTACACAGCATCCCAACTCTTTTGGAATCAGGGCTGTATATCATGTGGAGGTGATCATTTGTTTTAGCTGTTGGGCCACAGTGTGTGACCACAAAGAACCGTATTACAAAATCTCCACAATGGGAGTATTAAATTGCTGTTATAATTTATGAAATAACCTCGAGGTGGACACAGTTATTGTTGTTGTTGTGTTGAAGGGGAAACTCTTGACCCTGGAATCGGAATCAATTATTTTGACCTGAAGCTTTGTGTGATAAGCTGAGGCAAGTTTTTCTATATATCTGCAAGTATACATTGCGTTAAGACGTCTCAAAATTCCTTGTGTGTTCCTTGTGATTTGATGAGCTAAATTTTTCTGGAATTGTTTTTCCAACATCAGGACAGACAAAAAAACCCATGTCAAGTTATGTATACCTTATGTTCATTCATGAAAGACATTTCATTACAAGAGACCTACATATATTATTTGGTCGCTCAGATAGTATAGAAATAAAAGAATCACATATGATTATCAAAACATAGGAAAGTTTGAGAAAGAAAATTGTAACATCTTCCACATTAACAGTATCAAATGGGCCATTTTTGGACAGACAGCAGTGTTTTTTCTCAGTCAATTCAAATATACTTCAGTATTATCATGTATATTGTATGTGACATGGCAAGCACATGCTCATCGCACACCATATTTAAGATTACACGTGTAACAAACTCTTGTAAACAAGTGCCAGTGAAACATTTTACAATGCTTTAACACCATGCAGAATACAGTCATAGTTTTCCATGTATAACAGCCAGTTACATGTCTGACAGTTTCCGCCTTGGAACATTCAGTTCACTTTTATAAACAGTCACATCCTCGATCCGGAGCGAAAGTCAGCTGTTCCAAATGTCTCAGCCAAAGAGGAAAAGTTTGCAAGAGGTCACAGCAAGGTCGTTTTGGTTCAGATAATCCCTTTCATGTCATATGTCCATCACCGCACTCCCATATGCTTGGCTTTCACAGCTGCCTCACATATTTCACCTCTTGATCTTCCCTATCTCTTCGCACAGCCTGGAGAGGTACTGCGTGAGCTTCACCATCACGATGATGAGGGCCCCCCCTGTGAGCATGCAGGAGGGCCACAGCAGCGAGTGGAAGACGACGCCGTGGTCGTACAGGCGGGTGAGGAGGACGGTCTCCTGCTGCTCGCTGGGGTCGTAGTAACAGGGGACCTGCTGGTTCACCTTCAGACGCTCGGAGATGTTCATGATCATGACGTGCATGGCCACGCTGTCCTTCTGGCACCTGGGTACATAGAAACACTGCAAGCACAGGAGTGAAGGACACCGAGGTTATCTAGAGGGCAATCAGACGGTCATACTTTTTGTTTTGGTGATGTTGGGGCTACATTTCTTTCATTTCGCAAAACCGAGCACATCAACCTTCATGTATCACCTCTCAGCTTGACCAGGAAACATTCCAAATCCTATCCACATTTTCTGAATCGGGAGCAGAGTAAATCTATAATCAGGCCAACATCTGACAGCCGTTGTCAACATTTGAAATGGTTCAGTAATTCTCAGTATTTTCCCTCTGGCACTGTACTCACTTCAGAGCTGGTGTCCTGGGTCTCTTCATTGTGCGATAAACGGCTGACACGGCCCGTGTTATTGACGCTCACATAGACCTGCAGGCAGGGGTATTTGGAGACTCTCCAGCAGTCTGACCCACAGTTGTAGGAACAGTTCATGTCTGCTGTGACCGTGGAGTTGAGTACAACACACACACCCTCCTCTGTCCATACGCTGCGTTGACATTTAAATGAAGATCCAATTTAATGCAGAAGAAAAAGCAGAAAACATTTTGGGGATGTCATGGTATAAAAACTCAGCTTGGGGTATAATTTCATGAAGTATTCCTTTGATGCAATTTTCAGGTTGAGAGAGCAGTGAAACAGTTTCTCAACAAGCCCATCTGATGAATAAAACATGTTTCTAAGAGAAGTATCTGTTAACTCCTTTATAGGGTGTAAAATAAACAAGACAGGCCTGTACCTGTCTGCATAGGAGCGTAATATAGTGATCCCCAGGACAAAGTACATCATCACTGAAGAGAGGATCATTCCGAGTCCCAGCAGAATGGCCCGATCTTCACCGGGCTTTAGAGCTGTCACTGTCTTCTTCTTGTCCAATAAATCTACCTCACGGAATTTCTGGTAGATTGACCTTGATGATGGAAAAATGAGGAGGAGTCATTGTTACATTTTTTTTAAACTACAGTGCAAATATTATGACATAAAAATCAAAGCGCATGACAAGCAAGAGGCATGCATGCCCCATTTTTCCCCTTTGCCTTTTAAGGCTGAATCGGTATCAACCTGTTACCTCCTTTCATTTCCTCCACCCGAGCCTGCTGCGTTTTTGGCCCCTGCCACAAAGAACATCTTTCCTGATGATCCACGTCCTCCTCTGCTCGCTGAGGAGGAACGGAAAGATTGCCGGAAAGACCTGTGAATTATAGCCAGTTTTATGTTCAGATGCCCTGAAGCATAAGAGTTTTGTTACACCCAAATACACTTTCACTACCAGGCTCATAAACATAACAGAAATCCCAAGTCACTATTTACAAAGCAAATTTATAAGACGACAAATTATACCGTACCTTTGGTGCATATTTGCTGTCAAACTCACTACTTTTGCAAATGTGTTCAGTTTTGCACAAAAGAAATATTAAGTATATGCCTCTCTCAACAACCCTGCAAACAGCACTTCCTGATTATCAGAGTATTCTGCAGAGCTGAGACAGGAAGCACCCCTGATATAGTGGACTCCACCAGGTAAACATGTCATTTTGAACACAAAGCAACTCTACAAAGGGTAAACAAGATGACAGATAGCCACAGATGAAAGGTGTTAATGCTGACGAGGCGCTTGTGAAAAACCTACCTGCTGTATCCCGCACACTTCTGCTGTCAACACAAAGTCATTGGGTCCTCTCTTGCCACAACAACGACACCTTGCATGTGCCTCCTCTTTCTCTCTGCCGCTCCTACCTTTTGCACAAAACACAGCATTCAATGCTACACACGCAGGTGTGGTCCCGTAAATAACATTAGCCTTGATTCAAATGAATTGGCAAGTGAGACATTATGAGTTATTTCTTCTGGGTCACCCAAGGGTTAGCCTGGAGGTGAGGGTCGATGCCAACCCACTCTTTAGATTGCCAGGCATTTATTCAAAGGCATAATCAAGGACAAATGTATTTACATGGCCACGTAATTAGTTATATGTGGTCATTTGCTCATATAAAGCAGTGATGTCATTGCCTTAAGGAGTTAAAATGAATGAGAAATACCAGTCAATCAAGTGGGAATCAACAAACAAATCACATTTTTTATTCACCCCCTGTCAGATGAATAATCAGTGCAGAATGGATCAGATGTCTGACATTCCATAGTTATTTTCATTCCTCTATCATGTTAGCATAAGCAGGCTGTTTTCATTTTGTGGGGGATAACCACCTTGCCAGAGTGCTAGGAGCAGAATAGTCAGAAAACCAGCCAACAAGTTCCTCTTCGATGAGTAATTTCCTCATTGTATTACATTCCCAGCTGCTTAGGGGAAATGTTGCTGAGAGACAACCCCAATGTGACAAAAGAAATGTGAGGGAAAACAAAAAAAAAATTTCTAGGTTTATGCTTTCTGCGAAACATTCCCGCACGATTCTGCATGCACACCCGCATCAAAGAGGCACACTCACATGCATTTTATGCTCTGTCTTACAACTTTTCTCCCCACGTAAAAGCACGCTGACCATTGCCTCTCGAGTGCCTCAAGTTCCATACATAGCTGTATTGATTTCAGCTAAACATGGACACACACTTTCAGAAAGACCGACTCATTCCTTGTATCAACTTTACAGTACAATTCAAGCTTTTAAAGGGTTTTGAGAGCAGTGTGTTTGCTGGTAGCTGGGCATCATGCTCCATGTAGGCTGGACTTTCAGTGGCAGGAGACTTCCTACCTAATAACTTATGGACAGTGACACTTTCCTCAATGATATATGGGTTTCAGGTTGTTGAGCCTGACCTTGCATGGCCTTCCAAGTAAGCTGAGGGAAACTTCATTCATAACATTTAAAAAAAATGTTCAAAATGTAAAATACATTCCAGATTGGTAAGACCAGATTGGTCTTAGCAAAGTGCTTTTCTGAAAATTTCTCAATTATCAAAATCAACGATGGTGAAATTTTATTCATTTGAAGAAATAAAATGTTGACTCCAGTGAAGTTTATTCAAGCCATGAAAATCTGAAATTATTGAAAGGAAGTGGCTGACTCTTAACTGAATCAGAAATAATGTCATAGTCATAGGGTGACAAAAGGCTCTGAATGACAACTTGAAAGATTGATTTTGGGTATATTTAGGTCCTTCGTCATATCACTGCTTGTCTAAAAAGCTCATGCGTCTGCAGTGTCACCACATGAAGTGCTGGAGGGAGACAGTCCTTGTGCTCCAACGCCTGTCTCTAGTGTGAAACTGCTTAGCCCAGCAGGAACGTATTGTTCACATTCTCCTATTATCAGTTTAATGAACTACATATCCTGAGCCAGAGGCAGATAGGACTGGTATATATTTTATGGGTGTGTCCTTGGTTCATATTTCTTCTAGCTGCCTCTCTCGCATCTTGTGAGACTCAAAACGTGACTGAAAGTGATAAACCAAAATGCCATGTGGTAAACCGCATAACTGTAGAGCAGGTGTTATCATACACATGAATTACTGAACGGGCCTATGGGACACAGGCCCTGGGTCCAAAGGAATCAGAGGGCCCCTGGGCAGACACCATCCCTTCATCTCCAGTGTGAGCTAATTACTAAGTTCAACTGCTGTTTTTCAACCAGCAGCAGCACCCAAGAATTTTGCTTTACCTGCAGTGTCACTGAAGAGATGCAAAACAACTACAAGGAGACGTAAAACGACCACAGGGAGAAGCAAAATGACCACGACACAAAACAACCAGAAAGAGATGCAAAATGGCCACAAAGAGACAAAACAACTATGAACAAAGGTGAAATGAACAAAACCACAATTTCCAGACAACATTTCCAGAAATGCAAAAAGACATAAAAAAAAGGGATGCAAAATGACCACAAAGACACAAAACAAGTCATTTTGTGTCTCTTTCAGTCTGGGTGTTTTGCTCCTATGTAGGAGGGCTGGGGGACCTCTGTCATGCCTGTGCCCATTGTCTCATAATTCATCTGTGATCTTATATGACTATTTGCAATTTCCTTTGGATTTTATTGAGCCCATATTGCCTGTTTATCATAAAAGCGAAATAAAGGTGTTTGTAACATAAAGAGACTAGCTCTTAGGGCTCAGCTTTGATCCTGCACATTTTGCTTTGGTGGGTGTTTACTCACCTTGCATGCTTAACTGCGGTCTGTAATTCAAAGCCTGACCTGCTATCGGCATGCTCTTTGATGAAGAACGTCTCAGGATGTATTTTTTGCCTTGTCCTTCCAGTGATTATTGCTTCTCTGTCAGGTGTCCTGTACTGTTTGGTGCCTTTAAAAAGTCACATGCTCCACTGCACAGCACCCCACAGAGGTATAACACAGCAGTAAACACTTACCTGAGGTGCACACACTGGCAACTGGACAGTGTGAACAGAGTGAGGCATTAAACTGCACGACTCAAGCATATTGCACATGTAGTTCATAGTATTGTGCACAATGTAAAAACCTAGTCATCCATTCAGAATTTAATTATGCGCATTTTGCATTTGTTTGCTGTCTTGTTGTTCCTCAAATACAGAAGCGAAAAACAGCATGTTCCTATCATTATTATCCAGTTAAGATTCATCAAGGCTCTCGATAAAAAAAGAAGCAGTGACATTTCCAAAGCTGTCTTATGCTGCAGATCAATGTAAAAAGCCCACATTGTGGCTCCATTTGAGCCCTTATGAATCCATTTCACATGTATGAGATTAAAACGCTTTTGTATTCAAAGCTTTGTGCTGTGTGTTGACCCTCTTTTGTGGTCTGGATCATTTTTTTCAGCACATGGTCTTTGCTGCTCAGGAGTCTCACTGTTTCTCTGTGGTGCCTGTAATAATCTGTTGTCTTTGCACATCCAAATTACAATAAGCCCCAGCTTTCGTGTGTGACTAGTTTGTGCTGAGTTGAAATAGCAGTGGTAATACGTACAATCTGTGAAGTCCTACCTCTTGTCGATGTGTTGTTATGATAATCCAGACTTTGGGCTACAACTGTCAGCAGTGGCTCTCCAACATGGTCTGGGCTCCCGGGGACAGCAGCTGGCTACCTCTTATTTAAACTCTTACCCCAAGTGAACAGAATGCCTGTCATACCTGTGTTAGTAACATGAGTTCCCTGTACAATGCCGTCATGCTTAAAATGAGTTGGTCCACCACAATGAACCTCTACTGTACCTCCAAATAACTGCCTCTGACCGGCTCAGCTGTGGGCCCGTGGCTATGTTTGTTGCAGGTGCTGCTGCACATCCACAGAGAAATTCAGGAGCAGTTATTTCAAACACCTCTGCCTTTCCATGACACAAATGTACAGTATGTATAGGCAGCTTGAAGGCCACTGCTCCACTGCAATGAGGAAACTTTGCCATGTCTTACCACCAGGTGTCTCTGCAGCCTCAGTAACTGGAGAAAGATAAACGAGAAAGGGGGTTTTCTCTTTGACTGATTACCAACAAGAGAGCACATGGAATGCAGGTCATTTTATTCGAGAGAAGCTTTTATTTTGCTAACATGATAAGTTTACATTTGTGTAATTTTATTTGAACATATATTAGTAGGTGTGGACAAATGCCTTCCTAAAGGCCTGTTTAGTTAATGTGTTGGTAATAATTATATAAAGTTAGATCTTTACCTTTCTTTAATAGTAGATGCACTAGAAACTACTATTTCCCATTCATTTTTACTAAGATGCACATTAAAGACTGAGAGCCAACCCCTGTGAAGATCTGTTTGTTTTGTACATATAAGATACTCTATTTCTTCAATGTTTCATCAAAGTCAACCCATCATCATTGTTTTTTATTGCTGCCACAAAAATGTCTTACAGAAAATGTACAAGATTTGCAAGTAAATCCGTGACACCATTTTCATGATTTATGATCCAGACAAAATGAGCATTGTAAGCCTTTGCTGACTGTTTCTAGGAGCCTGAAAATAGACCAAATGCTAAAATGTCTGCTGCATTGCATGTATATATGTTATTTCAGAATTTTGTACACAACAGATTTTTCTTTGCACGCTAGACACCTATGAAATGTGTTTATTTTGAAAATCATTTTTAAATTTGTGATGTGGCTTTATGTGTTTTTGCCTCAAATTTATTCTGCACCGATTTAGTTGTTTTTCCATAACAGTACTGTTCCGACCAGCTGGGGGGGGGTTCCCTTGGTGTGTGTGATCATGAAAGTCTGTCTCTTATAGCAGCAGCATCAGATCCGACTCCGCAAGAGTGTGCATTGCTCACCACTTTACATTCACTGCCTCCTCCAAGCCCCGTCCAGCGATGGCCAGAGAGTACAGTATAATACAAAGCAATCTCCAGAGCTCCTTCCTGCTTCATAGCTCAGATGCTTTCCCCTTTAATTATACCCTGACCTTACATTTAGCCTTGAAAATTAACAGCCACTTTTACATTCAATAAGAGAGCAGGGAAATATGTGCACAAATATAGCAGGATGAGAAAAAAAAGACTCAAGGACAGATGGAAAGGCATTTGTATTTATTTGAGGTTAGGCCTAAACATAGCACCAAAGAAGTGCAGACTGTCTTCAAGTGCTACATTTGGAGGTGAAACGACATAGTTACATGGGGGATGAAAGGCGATTCTGCTTCTTTGTTTCCTGGGATCTAAAAATAGCTCTTGCTGAGCAGGCAGTGAAGCTGAGCTGCAGTCCCTTCTCTTGCTCCCTTTTCCTCTTTTTCTGTCACTCACTCACTCGCAGACACAAAACATCGTGTTGATGATGTACGTGAGGTGATTTGTAGCACAAGCGTGTAACAGCTATTAGGGTCAAGTTGTTCTGGTCCTGAATTTCAATTGCTGTTATTTAACATCCAGCATAAGGAGCGTTATCAATTCGTATGGTGATTAAGTCTCCACTGTTATTTCTATCAGCAGAAGACTGCACAACAGTCTTCTGCTGATAGAAATAACAGTGGAGCCCAGTCTAAAGGTTGGGACTCAAAAAGGTAGATATTTTCATCATATTTGGATCATTGTGATAGATGCATTTATTTTAAGAAATTATCTGTAGCAGCAAATAAAGAAAACACATCAGATTCCTAGTCTGTGCATGTACACTTGTAACAGGGGATCACATGTGAATATTACTTATTCTGAGGGGGTTTGCAAGGTAAAAAAAAAAAAAAAAAAAAGGAGCTTCTGATATCCAGTTATTGAAAAATAGATGGAAATCTTTGACTACATGTTCTTATCTAAGATGTGGCCACTAATCTCCTGTTCATTTCCAATCTTCTTTACACACAAACACATACACAAAAATGAAAAGGCAGTACCGCCGTTGCTAAGGCAGTTGATAAAGCTTGCTGCCGCTTGTGTGGCAGTATCCAAGCAATTACACAATGCCAACAGCTCCAACACATATTTATCAGTGTTGCCGCTGTGCTTGCATCCCTACAGTAGCAACCCTGTGTTACTGTCCTGCAGACTAGTTCCCCACCCCCCACACGCATACCATGCTGCTGTATTCCTTCTAGTCTCACATTTATGGAGGTAAAACAGTGCTAATCTCATTCTATTGAAGAACTACTGTATTTTGCAGGCACAAACCGAACTTGTGATTTAGAGCTTTTCACAAATGTAAGTTTGCATGTATTTTTATATCTGTTAATGGACAGTATGTGCATGTACAAAAAAATAAAAAGGATGAGTAGGATTTACAGTCACAGAGAAGAGGTGAGTCAATTCACAGTATTTGCCCGTAGAGTGAATCATATATTGCGTAAAACCTGGCATTGAGAGGAGGAACTTGCTTCTCATTTCTCCACTGGCAGCCAAAACACCCTCACGCAGTGGGAGTGATGGAGCACATATTTCTGTTTCTCCTGGCTTGAGGAGAAACATGCAAAAGGCAGAATGTGGGAAATCACCCGTACATGAACTAATGGAGACAGCACTGAAACCCAAACCTGCTTTGCATAATTTTGTGCATAGTTTTGCGTCATATCAAAATCCACCCATCACTGGGTTTTTGACATTCACACCACCTCTAGTAGCATCCGCCCAGTTTTGCCCCTATGTGAAAAAATTACAGTACATTATAGTATCCTATCACCTCTCTGTATTAGCAAATGCGTGGCACGAGATATTAGACAGGGAGGTCTCTGGTGGACGAGTTGCAAGGATGTTGACAAAGGGCCAGATGAGCAGTGAGATAATTGAGTGGGAGGATCAAGCAGCTCAGAGGTTGGGAGGTAGCAAAGGCAGAAAATCAGTGGACTGCAGTGGCATACAGTGTCTGCTACATCCAAATCCATCACTCAACAACACAGTTAATCAGATAAGTTAAACAGATCAATGTCTTTTAGACTTTTACCACCTGATTACATGCAGATGCTGTACCTCTGCCATATTATCAGTGTTACTGTGGCTAAAGGTGACATGCTAAGCCATTTTTGCAAAGATAAGTGATCTGTCCCACAAAATGACACACATATTATTTTAAAGTTGTTCTTTGGTTTTCTTATGTTTGGGAGGATGCACAGAGTGTGAGACATAATGATCGGATGTTGTAAGTGCATCTCCCAGCAGAGATGATTACACTTGTGGTAACAAGAAAAAATACCCCACTGCAACAAAGGATGTACTGGATATGCTGCACACTTGCTGCTGTTGTACAACCAATTTAATGGTCCCCAATTCGGCATTTCATGATATGTCATCATCTCACAATGGAAAAAAGCTGAAGCAGTGCAGCCACTTAAATGAGGACAGCCACTAATCACATTCAGTCAGAATCAGAATCGCATTATATGCCAAAAGTACAATGTACACAGGAATTTGTCTTGGCGATACAGCACAGTGAAACAGGAAATATTAAAGTCAAAAAAATATATATGTCAATACAAGTTACACCCAGGAATTACATACAAATTGAGAATGGTGAAAAAATGAAAGTTATGAGTAATAATATATGAATAAAGAAGGTGCATTGTTGGGTCACTAGAAGCTGTGTGTGTGTGTGGGGGGGATTGGTGTCCATTCATGGTGGGTGGTCAGGGGGGTGAGGAGGGAACGAAGCATGTTGTGACACAAGATACATTGCACTGAATTTTGAAGGTCAGCATCCAAGTTTCACATCCTTGATATTTCATAAACCCTACATTAATCAATGCATCTGACAGCATCCCCTTCACTTAAAACAATGAGGAAATCAATATGATTATGAATTATGTATACAGCTAAGAAAAAAAAAATCTGTGTAAACCCCAGATTGCACTGATGATGTAAGCTTGTTGTTGACTCTCCAGGTCTGAATGACTGAGCACAGGACGGAGGGGGGCGGGGCCTCATTAATCCAGGGCTCGTGGTGACCAGACAGGCGGAAAAGAGGTGTGGTGGGGGATGGGCGAGGACTCTGTTGTTATGACTGGAGCCGGACAAACCGCCACAGGCCTCGGCTTATTTCTCTATTCTCACCTCATTGGTCGGCTTCAACCGAGGAAATGTGCCTCTATTTTGCTGTCAATCGGACCAGGAGCTAATATTTGATCATCTCTTGAGGACGGCTTTAGCAAACCACGAGGTGTTGTTTGGTGCTTTTGGAAAATAGGTTAGTCACTAATATAGCTTTATATCTGAGTTCCGGTCGGTAGACATTTGATAGAACGCAGATAAATATATATCTGTTTGCTAGTGTTTCTGCACAAGTTTCCCATCTCGTTTGGCTGTATTGGATCGAGGAGACTGGATAAATCGTGCACAGCCATCGACAGTAATAATGATTATATTGAGTTATACAGAGAGGCGGCTTGAAACAACAGTAGTTACAAGCAGCTCATTTTTGCACGCCAGGTCTCTCCACTGTGTCGACTGTCTGAAGCCGTTGCTGGCTTCTTAGCGCCTGGCTTTAGTTTAAATATTATAACCTAATGATAGTTCATATATGTGCGAAAACGACCTCTCTTGCAGTCGATTAAAGAGATAACATGGTCTGATTTTTTTGAACACAACAGCTGTGGAAGATCTCGTCAATTGAGAGGTTTCTTTTTTATCCAAGTAGGTACCAGATTATGGCAACACTGTCACTTAGCGTAGCATGCTAGCGTTAGCCACCTAGCTAGCTTGTTAGCAGGTTTGGAGTGACTGACGATCTCACTCGTTAGACGTGTTATTTCAAAGAAGCTAACTTAACGTTATTGCAATCAGTTGTGATACATATAATTACAAACAACGATGACCCATTAAGTGCTAATAACAATAGTTAGATAGTTGGTGACCTGCCTCAAATAAAAGAGCTCTTAGACCGCCTTGCCTCTCTGGCATGTGTGGTGACGGGTACGGCCGCCGCCAAGGCAAAACTAAGGTGAACTCGCATGTTAGCCAAGGAGCTAACGTTAGCTAGCTCATGGCGTTAAATGGGTTGTAAGTAATAAACTGATATTACAGTAGTTAGCGAGGAATACAAGAAGACCAGACATGCGTGTTTACTTGTCAATTACCAAGAATGCTAGTGCCCAGTCCAGTTTTCCCTCGTACATCCACTTAGTGACCCATGACATGTGGACAATTGTAAGCCTGCCTACATTACAGCAGTGAGGAGCTAAATGATTGTTACACTTCATAGACACGTATTGATAGAAGAAGGACTTTTGATTCAGGCTTGTCTCGCAGTAATACAGTGTATTTTGAGCCATTAATCGGCACAATCTGGTGCTGCTGACTATCCGCCTCACACAGCGTGTCGGGTAGCGCTCACTGTAGTTTGTGGAGCTCATTCAGAAGCCGCCGTGGGTGGGGGATGGGCGCTGTATTTCCGCAAGTAGCCTGCCATGCTATCTCGCTAATTTAGCTACCGGCAGATTAGCATGGTGACCTAACTTCCATGTATTTAACTTGCACGAAACCAGTCTGGCCCGAGGAGCCGAACCAGGCCCCAGCAGCCACATTAGATGACTTTTCTTCTGGGATGGCGACAAAACAAAATCTGACTTGAGCATTTGAACGTAGCTACGTTAAAAACGAACTGAAACACCAGTCTTTGGCCCCAGGTGGTGATCAGTACCGGAAGTGAGATCTTGGTTGACATTGTGGACATTTGAAATGTATCTTTACTAAATTACATTAACAAGGACTTTCAATTTCCTTTATACATAAGCATGCTCCCCTTTTTATTAAAAATCCCTGAGGTAGTTACAGGGTGCATTGTACAGATAGCCACTGACTATTATGGCTTTTTACATTGCTGACCCAGTTTCTCTCATTGTTTACTGACACGCCCCTTTGTTCATAACACTTTCCTCTGGCTGCCTTTTCACCCTCTCACCAACATGCTGCTAATAAAATGTCCAGTTGAATTAGGGGAATTTGTCACAGCACTGATAGAGAAGAGATCACTATATCCTGTGAATGTTTGGCAGGGCTTGTATGGTTTAAACAGACTTAAACACAATAGCATGTGCAAAAAGAGTTAGTTAAGTATTACTTGTAAAGTCGGGGCAGATTACTAAGCTGCAGTGCATGATGGGAGGTGGTCTGAAGTGCATGCCAAGGAGACCACTGAGTAGAATTATTTGTATTTCTTTTATTTTCATTTGTTGATTTCTTTGCAGAATGAGTGACAGTAATAATGCAAATATGTAGTTGCACATAATATTGAACATTGTGCAAGTGATTTCACACTGGAGAAACAGTTAAATCTTTATCGCTAATATGATCTAGATACCATGCCCTGATGTTACTTGAGTATATTTCAGGAGTTGTAACAGGTGCATTCAAATCAATTTCTCTCTTTTCCTCTCAGGGGCTGAGAGTTCTTGCTGAGGACAACGCAGCAATGATGCGCCTCTGAAAACATCTCGATCACATGGGTAGTGTATCTCACTGTTTAAAGTCACACTTTGTATTGTTTTCTTTCCCCACATGTAGAAGTTTTGTTCTGCCTCTCTCTATGGCTGCATGCTTATATTTCTGTCTGGAAGATCACATTGCAATGGCAAAGTGTCAGGAGTCATTCGGAGAAGGGGGTGGCTGTAATTTAGCTCTGTATCCAGGCAGTGGGAGGACAGTGTACAGGAATGACTCAGTCAAGACAAAAAAAAATGGTGGGAACATGCATAACTTGTTTAACAAATTATGCTTACTCAAATTTTCACCTTAAAATACCTCAAATAACCCAGTTGTTTACATAACCGGAACAGTAATCAAGCGCTTTAATAGGTTACCACTAGAACTGTTTACTTGCTTGTAAATGCAATAAATACTGTGCCTACACGCCTTGTTGTTTCAACAATAAGCTGAGGTTATGTGTAGGAGAAGTGGTTGTTGTGGCTTCAGTTAACAGAGAGTGAGGGCTTGGTTAGATAATGTCCTACTGGAACAGGAATTAAGACAGACAGTCACTTATTTAGAAAGACCACACAAAATTGGTTGTTCAGTTGTTGTTTTGAAATCATCATCAAGTTTGGTCTGAGTTATTTTGTTAGTCTGGTGGTTCCACCGCTAAATTGAAGTACAGTGCTCAATGTCTGTGTGGCACTGGTTCAGTACAGTTTGGTTTTCTATGGAACTTTGTATCACATGGGACACTGTTCAAAACATGGATGTGCAACTATGGAAACTGCAATTCTGAGACAGTGGCTTTGAACCAAATTTCTGTTGGTCAAGAGTTTGCAGTAATGTTTTTTAAGAACATACTGTATATATGAATATCATAGCTGCTTTCAAAGAACACCTATATTTTATGAGGTTGTTTGTATCATTTAATTAAATCTGTGTGGGCTCTAGGCAGCTAGCATACAAAACATACCTGAGGTGGACGGAGCAGCGAGAGATGAACTACAAGCTAGGTAGTCGTAAACTGTAATGTAGACAGCAGAACAGTTAACATCAAAGTGTATCAATGCAACAGTATTCAATAATTTTCCCTCTGGGCTAGTTTAATACAGGGTTTTGGTTCCCATCACTACTGGTGGCTAGTCACCATAAATTATAAATTAAAAGATTAACTAGTCCTGGTAAACTCGTAATTTTATCTCATAATTTTTTAATCTCAAAATTCCTGTCAATAATGTAATCCTGTGATTATTTGCATTGTAAATCGCATATTGAAATACACTTGATACACATCACTCAAATTTCTTCATGAAGAATCCACAGCTTGACACTAATGCTCATCAGTGACAAGAGAATTTTGGCGCTGGATTGTTGACTTTGAAGTTGGTACTTTTTCCAACCAGAATAGTTTGAGTTTTGCCACTTAAATGAGATTGTACCAACCACCCAATCCACCTCAGTTATCTGTACATGAAATGCAGTGTGAGACCTGCTTGGGCACAACTGAAGTGTAGTCTGGACTTCTGGTAATGTGAGACTAATGTCAACAGGTTTAATGCCTTTAGAGCTCTCCATTCTAGCTGCTTAAAACCGTCTTAGTTTGACAGTGAGCTACTTCGTAGCCCTGAATTTTTATGATTTTATGATACTGAACTGTTATGTTGATAAGCTTTAAAATTGTCTATCATAAACTTGAAATTTAAGCTGACTAAGTCTGATAACAATTTGCTTGTTGTTTTGGCCCAACCTCCACTTTGCTACCTGCTAATTAGGCTGTCTGATGCTGTCTTATCACATTTACAACTGAAAATATTGTGTCAGTCATGAGTCAATCAGGTGAAGATTTGTCCTTTGCATGCATAACTCCTTTGTCTGGTTTACAGATGTTTGCGTTATTGAAAAGCAAAATGATGTAAGTAGTGATGTGTCAGTGCTCTTGAGTGAGCTATGGGATCAGTACGGATGTTCATAAAACAGTCAGATGTCAGCCAGATGAATTGGTTGACCTATTCTTGTAAGTGAGCCCTGACCCCGTTCATGGCTCCTGCGTCACTTGCATGGTGATGACATTTGCCAGCACCCTTTCAAAACAGGCTCGTGTCAGATATGCAAGAGTGCTTCATCAGCCTGCTTGCAGTGCACCGCAGCCACACTGAACCTTTAACAAAACATAGCAGTGTTTCCCACAGGATTTTCTCAGACTGCGGTGGGTGAACCTCAGACCCCGTGCAGGAGCATGCCAGCCCAGAATTAAATTTTGTACATTTTAAAGTTAAATGCTTCATTCTTGTGCACGTTGACAGCAAAATTATGAGGCCACATCTGTGAAGAACGTTTTGCTCTTGTAAACAATTTAATCACAAACACATTGGTTGTATGGATATGAATGGTGATGACATGCAGACCTGTAGTGCTATTACCAGAGTGCATGCATGCACATGCACGGTTCAGTTGTGGCTCGTTTCAAAGGTTATGTAATCACTGTTCCAACAGTGGCGAGTTTACATAAATTAGTCAACTATAACCGACCACACAATCAAATGTCTGACTGACTTCATGAATAGCTTCATTATGTTGAGAATATTACTCTGCAGTCAGCCACCTAGCTAAGTAGTATTAGGCAATATAATGGATGTAGTGGGTTGTATTTAGCATAGCATGAGGTTAATGGACACAAGTAGTTTGTATTTTGAATGATTCTATTTACATACTTGTGCCGAGCAAATGAAGCCACATTTGAAACATCCATTCTGAGGAGAAGTTGCAGTGCAGACAAAGATCACAAATTAAGCTGTCAGAAGAGCAAATAATGAATCTTTACTACATACTGTGAGCTAGCTGTAGACTGGAGAGAAAATAATTGACGGGGTGAGTGGATCAGTTAGCACACCTTAAATGTCGAAATGACAACTTTTTATCGGCTCTCTCACACGCTGTAGTGATATTCAAGCAGATAATGCGAACTATGACTATTCTGTTTCCCCAAAAGTGGCGGAGCATCATTCCAGTGCAGCACTACAACTATGATGACAAAGCAAAAAAAGTCACGCCCACAAAGCGGGGCAAACGAGACAGAGTTTAAAACAGTTCACAAATGTTCACAATAACTAACTTATCTAACATTAGATTAACCGACTGATTGGGAGCGAGAGATGCTGAATCAGTGGTGCAAAATACAACGGAAGATATTTTTTGATGTAATTGGAAGTGTAAAAACATTTTCGGTTCATTGTGAAACTGGCAGGACAAATTGGAGTGGCTGAGCGGGCTATGTAATTAATGGGAAACGCTGTAAGAGCATGAGTACAGCACTGGTCTAGTGGGAAAAGCACATATTTTGTTTTTTATGTAGAAAGGTTATCATTTATTGCTGATGTCTTTTGTCTTTTGTAAGATATGCAGATTTTATCAAGCCGTTCGCTGAGATCTAGTTGTCGTGCTTCAGTGTGAGAAACACCAGCAGTCAGGGTTTTGTGACCACCTTGTCGGGGATAGCTGAAGGGCTTCTACTGGATTCCAGGCCTCTTGGTTCAGTTGGTCTTGGATCTCAGCCTCTGGGATGCGGCAGGAGACATGTTGACTTTTTCAGCGGGCTGGCATGATGGAAACAGTAGAGGTTCTGTCCCCCGTCCAGACCTCTTGTTTATTTCCACAGTCCCATTTAAACAGTGCGGGTTCTGCATGAATAAATATGGAGCCCGGATGCGAGCACTGTAGGATCTGTTATTGGTGAGGTTTAAAGCCCAGCTATTCCAGACGTTTTAGTCCAAAATACCCAGCCTGCCTCATGAAGACTGCTGGTAATTATTTCCAGTTGTAGGTTAATGAATGGAAACTGGTGCCCTGCCTAGAGCTAGAAAGCTTCTGCAGCCTCCAAAAGTAGAGAGGAATTGAAACATCATTATTTATGATGTGGCAGATCACAGCTCACGTTTGCCTACTTTTTCTGTTTTGAACTTGCAAGATCTAGGTCATGCAAGGTGATGTGTTTTTTTTTAACCTCTTCCTCTTCTCGTTTTTCATCATGTGTGCCAGTTTGGTAGTGAGCTACGTAGTTAGCTCGTAGTGTAACACCATCCTTGGTGTGTGGGTGTGTGTGTGGGACAGCTATCTTTTACACCTGGCTGGGTGCCCCTGCATGTCATCTTACTTTTTACTATCCATTTATGTTTCTGTGGGATGTTAATGCACTTGAGTGATGAAGATACTACTAACACCTCCTTTCAGCTCAGTTCTATGGTGTGTAATACCATCGACTCTTAATTAAGCAAGATTCCCTGCTTTGTCTCTTTTAAAGGCTCCTATCCTGTGCTGACCAATGGTTTAATCACCAGGACTAAAAATGAGCATAAGCAGTGATGAAGTAAATTTCCTGGTTTACAGATACCTGCAAGAGTCAGGTAAGTGTTACAAAGAATCTTTTTTGGGGTAAATTCTAACTGAATTGCATTTGTTTTCCCATGTTTACATGTAAAATATTTCAAATGTAATATCATACGCGGCTCTATTGAACTTAGAATCCATCCTACTTTCCTAATTATCCATGCCGCCTCCAGGCTTCTCCCACTCAGCATTCACCTTTGGCATAGAGAGCCACATCAGTCAGTCCAACATCAATGGAGCCCTGGTGCCCCCTGCTGCCCTCATCTCCATCATCCAGAAGGGCCTGCAGTATGTGGAGGCTGAAGTCAGCATCAATGAGGTCAGGCTCCACCTTTAAACCTATTAGCACTAATTGGTGTAACTTTGCAGTCCGCTGGCAAAAAGAGTTGCACTGTCAATTTGATGTTTTGACTCATGTTTGTCTGTTGGTGTATCCATTCCAGTGAATTTGATGGATAATGCTACTCTATATATTGGCGTTTTGTCTCTGTAGGACGGGACTTTATTTGACGGGCGGCCAATCGAGTCGCTGTCTCTGATCGATGCTGTGATGCCGGATGTAGTCCAGACCAGGCAGCAGGCCTACAGGGACAAGCTGGCCCAGCAGCAGCAGCAGGCAGCAGGCAGTGGCAGCGGCACCGGGCCCCAGGGAAGCACTAAGAACGGAGAGGGCGCTGCCAACGGGGAGGAAAACGGATCCCATCCCTTAGCCAGTAAGTTAGACCATGGGTGTAAATAATCTCTGAATGAGTTCTGATGTGTTTTCTTTCGGGGAAAAAAATGGTTGACCAAATTCTTTTTGTTCTTGCGCAGGATGTTATTCCTGGGTTTATATGCCTTGACATAATCACATTCATGCTTATGAGATGCTTACTCGGCTGTTTAGGAGTCACCCACTGTGTATTTTTTGTCCCCTTTCATTTGAATGTGTACATCAGGGATGTGATTTTTACTTAATGCTGCAGACAGTCGTGTGTGTGTGTGAGCATGTTTGTGTGTGTGTTTTATTTGCCTTTCTCATGACAGCTGCAGTACAACTTTGGGATTTTGTTTTGTAAATATCTGCGGCTTTCTAGGCATTGCATAAAGCTACTCTGGTGTTTCCTGTTGCACCGTTTCTGTGTCTTTACTCACCTTTTCCTCCCATACAATTGTTTGCTTGTTTTAGCATAAAAGGAAAAATGAGGTCTGGTTGTTTTCCCTCAAAACCTCCTCCTTTTCCCAACATGCCTTAATCCTAATAACACAATGGGCATCTGAATGAAATTATAGAGTTCTACTGATGGGTAGATTCAGGTTCTCATGGGCTAAAGATGAGTGCAGCACGAGCTTACTCACTTGCACAGACTCGATGACTTGTATTTTGCTCAGAGCCTACTTTTGGACAAGCTGTGGTTTGGTACAAGCACTCTTGGTCCTTCAACAACAGCATAGCCTGCTCTTTAATTCCACAGCTGTCAGCTGTTCCGGCTGGTGTTCACTCAGCGCAGCACCGTTTACTTGCCGAGAAACGGTGGCGTCGCCTTTCTGCTTGAATTACCGAGATCAGACGATGACGTACATGTGTATTGGTCTGGTTTGCAGGAAATTAGATGATGTCAAACCTTTGCCATTGCTAAGATGGATGCTGTTTGCTTTCCTGGTTGTTAATATACTTTGCTGGTCCACCCAAATAAAGCTCCTGTGTGGGGAAACACTGGTAATTTATTTCAGAAGTAATAGGCTATTTTACTGGAAGCTATTTTTCATTACATCTTGTGTATATTCCATTAACTTTTGAAAATTGCAATTGCAGTTCCATCCTCCTTACATAATACATACTGTTATGTAAACTTTCCGTAAAAGGTTTTGTTTCTCATTCCGTCTTTCTCCTCCCGTTCGCTCTTCCTGTAGATCACCACTCAGAGATGATGGAGGTGGACAGGGACGTGGAGATCCCCCAGAGTAAAGCCATGGTCCTGAGGGGCCACGAATCTGAAGTTTTTATCTGTGCCTGGAACCCAGTGAACGATCTGCTCGCCTCCGGGTCAGTATCTCCACTTCATCCCTCTGCTCCCTGTGGTTTTCACTGGTCATGCAGTGTCTAGAATAGCATGGAGAAGTCTCATTCTTACAGGGACAGCCAAGTCTAGTAATGTGTATCTTTAATACAAGCAAGTTGTGTTATTAGCACATTTCTACATTTTATTCAAATGCCTTTTTAAGACAGTCTTAAACCGTAATGATATGAAAATGCACAGCATCAACTTTTCAATTTAGTTGCTCTGGCCCTGTTTGCGACCAAGAGTAAGTTTACTTGTTTAAAAGCAAAATCTTTGCCTCTTATTCGTCAGCTAATTTTCAAAACATTCAAGCAACAAATGGGGTTCACACAGTATCTTTGTCTTGTTCGAGGGAAACTTGGGTGGATGAAAAGAGTAAGCCTGGGTCCTTCCTCATTAATCACCACTCAACAAACCTTTGTTGACTGAAGTCCTTGTTTTTCAGTGTCATTATCCGCCTCCAGATGAATGCAGTCATGCAGAGGAATCTCTTACAATGTGGTGTTTATTAAAGAGGAAAGCATATTGCACATTATTACTGTGATGCTGGAAATGTGATAGATTTTCCAATAACAGCTCATGACTAAAGGCTTATTGTGCAACAGGTCGAGTAACAGTTGTTAGTCAACCAAAACTCTGCTGACAGATCAGTTGACTAAGAGGGGACAGCTTTGGTTATTTTGGTTGTTGAGTATGGCCTTATATTCTTGTACAACAATTTGGCGAGTTAAGGGTGGACTTGAAGTGCCAGGTGTCAAACCCAGACATTTGATACAGTTTCACCATCTTTTTGTTTTTAGCAAAACTGCACAGATGGACTCAAGAGTAGGGTTGAGTGCTGTTAACACTGTGCACCTCCTTGCTGATAGGGCCAAACCACAAATAATGCATTTCAAAATATTCTTATTTCATTTTTAGGGTCAAGCTAAGCAAAATGCACAGCTTTGTTAGTCCATAATTCAAACAAATCCTCTGACAGCTGTCTTCTCCCATGACGTCATGTACTTCCCAGTATGTTTGTCCACACAGCTCAGGGGAGATCCCTAAACATCTGACCAGTAAGACAAATGGAAAAGAAGCGAAACACATGATTGGACAAGATGCACCTTTACTGCTTTCGCTGTCCATCAGATCAAGCAGTAATAGATGCTCTAGACTAAAAATAATGAAATTATTTTTAGATTAGTGCAAAATTATGACATAAGTTAATTACCTCCTCAACACTCATCCCATGATCGACTTTGTCCAACCATAAAATGGCCCTTACACTTAAGCATAATTAAAACATAAAACAGTTATGTAACATTAATTTCCTTCAAAGCACATGGATCGAAGCTCTTTGTCAGTAGGAAGAAGTGATTTCACTTTGCCAATCAAAACCAAATCAAGGGCCAGAATGATTCATCAGCTTTCTAAACTGTCATTAAATTTTCTCCTAAGTCAGCAATTTAATGCTCATTTATAAACCCGGCAGCAGCAGTCCTGTTCCTAAGCATGGGCACACCTCTCCAAATGAACTGAAAATAGAGAGCTGACATGCAGTTACAAGTGTCACATTCCTCTAATTTAAGAGTGGCTGAATAAGGAGCAAATGTCCACACTAACCACATAAAGTTGACATGTTTTGTGCTTGGAAAATGTCTTTCTCATTTTTCTTGAACAGATGATGTGAAAGGGTTTCATACGGAGTTAAAAAGATTTTGGATCAGTGATTGGAGCAATGATTTATTCTGTCATCAGTACTGATTTTAAGAACCAAAGCTGTGTTACGTGCCTAATGTTAGATTGTCTATGTGTGTGTGTCTGTTGGCTCGGGCAGGTCCGGGGACTCGACAGCGCGGATCTGGAACCTGAGTGAGAACAGCACAGGCGGATCCACCCAGCTGGTTCTGAGGCACTGCATACGGGAAGGGGGCCAGGACGTACCCAGCAACAAAGACGTCACCTCACTAGACTGGAATGTGAGTGTGTATGTGTGTTTGTGTGTGTAGTTGAACAGTATGATTGTGTGTCTGTTCCACTGAGTGCAGTTTTTAGTAATCTAATCTGGTGATGTGTGTGTGTGTTTCTGTGTGCATGCCTGTGACCACTACTTCTGCTAAAGGCATTCCTTCCAACCAGACATATGGGGGCGAGTCACTCCCACGGGGGAAAAGGCCTTTTATGCTGCTCAGCTGCAAACTATTTTTTCCCTGAGTTGTAAAAGTCAGTGCGCAAGGCTAAATCAGCACTAATATTTTACCTGTCATTATCTGCTTCTTCTTCTTATTTTGAACCTTGTTAATAAACAAAGCAGAATACACCTGTAATAATAGGCACAAATCTACCTGAACCAGAATATGTAAACAAAGCTGAGAAAGATTGATTGCAGCTGACTTCAAACTAATGAGAATCATCTCTCTCTTTCTTTCAGAGTGAGGGAACGTTGCTAGCAACAGGCTCATATGATGGCTTTGCCAGAATATGGACGAAAGACGGTAAGATTCTCTCCTTCTACCACGTCATGGCTTAGAAAGGATGCATGGATGGTGAGATGTTTCTGCCCTCTTTCTGAGTTGCATTGGGTTTCTTTATTTTCAGGTAACCTGGCCAGTACTTTGGGTCAACATAAAGGTCCCATATTTGCACTCAAGTGGAATAAGAAAGGAAACTTCATCCTCAGTGCTGGTGTGGACAAGGTAAGGCCCATTGATTTTAGCTCTAGATTTTAGAGGTGAATACATTTGAGAAATGCCTCTGGGATGACCTTGTGAGCATTGCAGCTTATTCTGTTTTCAGAGTTACCACTTTCATAGTTCCATTTAATAAAATGTGACATTTCCCATGGAAGCAGGATGTTGTATAGTCAGGGATGATTTTGAATGTGATATCAGTTTGATAGGAGGTCAGAGATTGTTTAAATATGTGGGATGATTTTGCAGCTGTATGGTAAAGCTGCACTAATTCATATTTTTATATTGACGATGCAAGAAATGATTGTGTGGTGTGAAAGAGGTCGCTTGCAGTGATTAAACCCACAGAAAATTCTAGAGAGTAGAGAGAATTATCACCCAACTCTGTTGTTCCCCTTAGCTCTATGGATCGTAGCGTCTTTCAGCTCATTGTTTTGGTTTTATAACATTTAGCCTTTAAACTGGCCGTGTGTGTTAATGCTGCTTTAAATTCAGTGGGTTATTTTTGGTTGTTCACACAGCTGAAGTACTATAGGGCCTGTAATCTAAAATGAGTTGTGGATAGTTTGGTTTCTTTCTGACAAATAAATGAAAGATTAAATGAATCTTCATCTGTTAACAGCAGTTGTGACAAGGGAAAGGCACAGAATATAAATGTCATGCATGTAGACCTGCATGTATACCTGTATGTCAGGGGCTGCTTGCACTTACCAAATGTTAAGGACTGACAGGTGAGAGTCAGATAGACCTAGGCCCAGTCCCAGGCCTACCACTAGTTTTGGAGTGCACTCTAATAGGTAGAGGCCCTACAGAACATAGCTATAAGAGGTCAGGCTTGAAGTCTTTAACCAAGAGACTGGACACCACTGGTTGTCAGTATATCAACATTATAGTAAAAGTACTCAACATTTTCTGTTTAAGCCTATTCCTTGCTACCTTTGTCAACCATTATAGGCCTAACTGGTGACAAATCTAAATTTGCAGGACAGGACAAGACCGGAGCGTGTCAGGAAGCGTGTTTACACATCATCTATTTCAGTGTAACAATCCAATTGCACATTTCTTTGCATCTACATTGAACTAAGATATTCCAACCGATTTTAACATTAGATGACCACTACCCCAACATCCCTAAAAAAAAAAACGCCCTATCCTATGTGGAAAATGGAGGGAGGGGAAGGTGCAAGTGTTTGAGCCAAGAGGGGGACCTGGGATTGGGCCCAGAGCCCTGTCACAAAATGACAACAATTTAGGGACATTGTTCAACATTGCCATCTAGTGTACTAAAGTATAATGACACACACACTGTCACCTTCAGCATACTTATTAATGCTCAAGTGCTGATGTCTTGCATGTATCAAAAGGCCTTAGCTGTGTGTGATGCATTAACTTCCCTCCATCGCAAGTTGTGCACATTATTCAGGTTAACCGTGTGTGACTTACAGCAATTTTTAAACGACGTGTCGCTATTGTATATGATGTTTTTTTATGGACTTCCAAACATGAATGATTCTAGTTCAGTACAAATAATAAAAATCTCTTCCACACAGACTACAATTATTTGGGACGCCCACACAGGAGAGGCAAAGCAACAATTTCCTTTCCACTCGGGTGAGTGACAGGAGTCAGCTGGATCCTTCCACATGACTTTTCATGCAAGAGTCTTTCTGTTTTTAGACAGATGGTAACCTTTTGCTGAACTGTGGTGAGACATGGTGACAATGAATTCATATTTATCTGTCATCAGGTCCTTTCATGCATTGTGACTGATATCTATGACTGCTATATTCACCATTTTGCACAGCAGCTCTGCATTTTGATATTTTGTTTATTGGAGTGTGACATTCCACTGTCTGCACTTAGAGTATTGTAATAGTGGCAAAATTCTATATAATCTATATTCAGACCGTCTTTTCTCCTCATGTTCTGTCTACACACTGTGCCTCACTGCTGCAGCAGCTCAAGCTCTCTGTCTCTGCCTCCCAACAGCACCTGCTCTGGACGTGGACTGGCAGAGCAACAACACGTTTGCCTCCTGCAGCACAGACATGTGCATCCATGTGTGTAAGCTGGGTCAGGACAGACCTGTCAAGACCTTCCAGGGACACACGGTAAGATGGGACTCCTGTGTGAGCTTCCTGACAGGGAGGGAAATGGAAACCCTCTGAATACACTGTAGCTCTTAAAGCATCGTTGGATAGCTTATATGCATTCTGGCACTGTAGCTGTGGATGAAAGTTATTAATTAAATTTTATTTTATTTATAATTCAAAACAGGAGTTAATCTTAGGGCATTTTTCATGTAGAGCAGGTCTAGACCATACTAACATATGTACATAATATCATTTGCTCTTGAGATGCATTAATTCACAGCTCTAATAACTTATGATCAGTGGAAAATCCTCTTCACAGTTGTGATAAACTATAAAAAAACCAGGACATCACTCAATGAAACTATGCTGTGTTTTAGTTTGTTTTCTAACATTTATCTTACTCAATGTAGAATGAGGTGAACGCCATCAAGTGGGATCCCACTGGCAGCTTGCTGGCCTCCTGCTCAGACGACATGACACTGAAGGTCAGTCTCCATACTAGCATACAGACGTACTACATGTGACTTAACGGCTCAGATAAGCACGAAATTGGGCCTAAATCAGACAAATACCTGATGAATGTGTTAATTTAAATTGTGATACTAGCCATACTAATAGCTGGCATCTTCCATCATGGCATAGATCTGGAGTATGAAACAGGACTCGTGTGTCCATGACCTCCAAGCCCACAGTAAAGAAATCTATACCATCAAGTGGAGCCCCACAGGCCCCGGGACCAACAACCCTAGCGCCAACCTCATGCTGGCCAGGTGAGACCACAGAAATGCACATGACTGCCACCCTCACCCTCCTTTTGTCTTTTTGACCTCATATGCCACAGGGTAGTTTTGTATTTATAGAGGTAAGATGACTCTGATGAGTCTGTATGTTCTTAAATTGGAAAAATAAAGATAGAAATCTGCTGTTTCTTTCTAATTAATGGCATTTTACCATAATTATGATGAAATATCAGGATACCAAGATAATCTCAATGAATCTGTAGTGTTGAATTTTTAATAACTTGTACAAGTTCTCTGTCCACTGCTCTTGGAAACAGTCCCATTCTTTGATAGAGCTTCATCAATAAAATATTTGACAGTGACCTCAGGGCTGCTGCTCATGTAATATTCAGCTTTGACTTGCCGTAATAAATTTGACTTGGACCCCGCGACTGAGGCACCAGAATTGGCTCTGCAGATGCTCGTATAAAACTCAGTTACGACTTTAGCTACTGGCTGACTGTCTTTTGTGAGTCACCACACAGTCAGCTCTAATGTTTTTCAGATGCACCTGTGAAGGATGCAGCAGTGGCTCAACTGACCCTGAGGAAATAACACAGGGTCGAGCAGATCAGAGTGGGTTTTCCACCTGAACAAACCTAAATCCTAAGGTGCCTGAGCAGATTTGACAAACTGATGATGCCATCCACGGCATATTACTGGAAGACAATATCTGTCAGTGTCTCAATAGAAGATAGATATAAAACTGAATGAAACTGCAGCGTCATGTTGGCCTAGTGTCTCAGACTGGGAGACAGTTGATACAGTATATAAAGTGGGGAAAAAAATTTTTTTTGTTTAGTTGAGCACAAGATTTGTGCAGTGCCTTTAATGAGCTGAGAGACTTTTTTTCTGTCACCTCTCTCCAGTGCATCCTTTGACTCAACGGTGCGCCTGTGGGACGTTGAGCGCGGGGTGTGTATCCACACGCTGACCCGCCACCAGGAGCCTGTGTACAGCGTGGCCTTCAGCCCAGATGGCAGGCACCTCGCCAGCGGCTCCTTCGACAAGTGTGTCCACATCTGGAACACTCAGGTGTGGGATGATACTTATTATAACCACACACACAAATAAAGATTAGCTGTTATGTTGTTGCCATTGTAATTGTACAAAGGTGGTATAAGCACGTAGGATAAAGATATGCCTAACATTGCTAATGTGCATGTTTCTTCAGACGGGAGCTTTAGTCCACAGCTACAGGGGCACAGGAGGGATCTTCGAGGTGTGCTGGAACGCCACGGGGGACAAAGTAGGAGCCAGCGCGTCAGATGGATCGGTGAGTTGTGCTGCCTGAGTGCTCCGTCACACGCATCGTAAACTGAGAGTAGCAGCCCTTCAAACGCACTTTGGCCCCCATGTACAACTTCCACATCTGACTGCTCACCCAGGAAGTTTGTGGGTCAGGTGTGTGTATATTAAAGGTTTGACCCGGGTAAGCTGACACCATAAAATGCTTCTGTCCAAGTCGGGGACGTAACTGAGGTCAAACCTGGTTCTGCTGTGGATAAAAGTTAATCACTTGACTTATGACTGAGGCTTCCTTGCTTCATTTTTCAGGCCATGTGCATGTGACTCAAAGGTGCATCATGTGCATGAGATTGTTGACTGACTGACCAACATTTGAACACAGTTGTGATGACTGTGGGAACTTCAACTGAGCTGATGGTTTGAAACATAGCCTCAAAAATGGAAAGGAAAAACAAAACAGTTGCAGTGTGATTAGTGAACACTAGGTGGAGCCATTAGTATCTGAAAAAGGAGTCACTGCCCTCTACTGCTCGCACACCGAACATCTATAAACTGTTATTATAAGCTGTAATAACTAACAGCCTGATGTAGACACCATTAACAGTTGCATCGCTTCTACTTCCTTTTCACTTTTTTTGCATTAGTATTCTAAAAATAACTAATACTATTGATTAATATTCCTGTTAATATTAAAATATACTCATTTAGTTGTTGTCTTTCTGCAACCTGTTTCCAAAAAAGTTGGGACTCAAAACGTATAAAACGTAAATAAGAACAGAATACATTTATTTGCAAACAAACTATTTTTACCGACAACAGTTTTACAAAGTGTTCCTCAGTCCATGTAGTAATCTCCTCAATATAATCATGTGTTGGACAAAGTGATGAACCTCTCTCCATCCTCACTTGTGAATGACTGAGTCTTTCCAGGATGAACCTTTCATACCCAATCATGATACTGTCACCTGTTACCAATGAACCTGTTTACCTGTGGAATGATCCAAACAGGTGTTTTTGGATCAGTCCACAACTTTCACAGTCTTTTGTTGCTCCTGTCCCAACTTGTTTGAAACATGTTGCTGCCATCAAATTCAGAATAAGCAGATATTTACAAAAATCAACGGAGCTGATTGAAGTTTATCACATTCTGTTTTATTGGGGTTGTACATGTTATTACTCCATATAGACTAAGCATATCATGCTCTAAGAAAGGTTTCGAAGCTGGCGCAAGCCACATTCCCAAGAACACTCCATAAAACCTTTCAGACGGAACAGGTTAGAAGCATTGACTTGAGGAGTGTTTGACTCTCTGACCATACACAGCAGCCAGGCAAGAGGGGCCGAGATCAGGGAGGTTACTGCAACACTCCATCAGTCAGGCATTTATGGTTGAGTAGCCAGCCAGAAGCTACTGCAGAGTTAAAAGGATATTACAGTCATCTGGCTGTGTGCCAAGTAAAACTAAAAAACGAATCAGAGGGACATAATTTAAGAATCAGATTTTTTTTTTTTTTATTAAAAAAATGTTGCTTATTGCTGAATTCTGCCAGGGGTTAATTAGCTGGTTAATCGATCGCTTTGACAATACTTGATGCAATGAACATGGCTCTTAGCATCAGAGACTGGGAGACAGCAGACAGCCAAGAGACACTGATGAGACGGTTTGGGGACAAGTGTCTGAATGTCATTAAGTTGCCTGTTGAAACCCAGCTCTGAATATGTATCATGGCTTTTTTTTTAGCTTACCACACTTCATTCAGGGATGAGGTCTGAATTCTTTGTGAAACCAGTGTGGGGTGTGAGCCTTGCTACGTGTGGGTTTGGTGGTATGAGTACTAGATTTGACGTCTCTCGGCTCCACACTGGTGCACAGGTGCATGTTGCATTTAAGTACTGGTAGAAACTGGGCTTTTGGTGAGTTTGTGTGTGATTTTAAAGTGAGAAAGATGTTTTTCTAAATAAAATAGCTTGTCTCCCCTTATTTGGAAAAAAAAAAATTCAAATTTAAAGTCAGAATTCTTACTGGCTTATACAGTCTACATTTTTTTTGTACATTTGTTAGAAGAGAAAAACCTATACTTACACCTACGTAGGTCTTATTAGTGCCATGATGTTGATGAACTAACGTTAGAATTTTTAAAAATGTCTCTCTGATTTCTTGTTTTCAACAAATAAGATAATGGCTAAGGTGGCTCCTGCGTAACATTACATATTGAATGTAAAAATATTAACTGTCAGGAGATTTCTGTAGCCACCTGTTTTAAATGTAATTGTTTAGTATAATTTTATAGACTGCGTTTCACAGGTGTCTTTTCAATAAAATAAAAGTATTTCAGGCGGTGAAAGCTAAGAAGATACTTATCAGGAGGTCAATATACGATGGCTGTGAAATAATGAATGTGCATGAATTTGAAAAAAAAAAATTGTTCCGTGTGGATCACTGGGAAAGAAAAAAAATATAGGACGACTTGTAAAGTATGACTCATCGCCTTCTCAAGCAGTCAACCAAACCAAGGGGAAACACTGCAGAGGGCTCTGTCCCATTTCAAGTATAAGATAAGATAAACCTTTATTCGTCCCACAGTGGGGAAATTCACAAAGAGAGACACGGACAGACATAAGAAAATGGCATTTGTGCTTGACCCAGCAAACTCCTTGCTTTAGTTCACACTAGCATCACAGAACTACAGTAAGAATTAGAGGGAGCGAAATCACATCAACTTTTCATGTTAGTTTAAATTTTGGTTTGAACTCCCATGTGAATCAAAATGTTCAAAGGAAAACTGGATGAAACTTTTTGTGCGAAAGGGACTACAATCTGACATTACTGATGCCATTGCCAGTAAGAGACCTGATGTGGCAGAAACCAAAACTCTTGTGGTTGAGAAAGTTGTTTTACGTCTAACTGCCACGTCTTTCCTGTCTTACCCAGGTTTGTGTATTAGACCTGAGGAAATGACACTCATCTGGGGGAGCCATGGACCGACTACGAATGTGTACATAGCCAAAATGACTGACTGTCCCTGCCTGTCCACCACACTGCTGTAGTCCCATCAGATGCCATGGCCCGCCATTACAGCCGGATGGAGTGCTCCTCCCCCCGCCCTCTCATATGTACACACAAGGACCACACCTTCGCCACATACAGTTCTTATGCACATGCGCCAGACATACAACAGGTCTGTATGGACACTTGTGTTGCTCTCAGACCTGCAGGGAGAAACTTGTCTCTGTTATCACACAGTACAAACTTGTTGGACTCATCACACACAAACCAAAACACCAGGATTCTTCTCGCTTTCCTCTTTTTATCCTTTGTACCAGAATTCTAAAGATTTTTGTTCTCTGTTGGTGTGTGCATATTGCATATGTCAGCATTTGGTGTCCTGTGGACATTGTTGTTTTTGAATTTGGATTTTACTGATCTCTGTGGGTTTTATATTACATGTGGGGGAGGGGGGGGGTGTTGAGACTTGTCTTTTACAATGGGGGGGTTCAAAGCTGTTCATTGGGAGATCCATTCATCCACTTCTTGGCACTCTATAAAGTTAAAAAAAATGCAGCTGTATAGCTTAGAAGACGAAATGGTTTATAATTTTGTCGACTCTATTTTTATCCAGTAGGTTTGTTCCATATTTGCCATTTTTTAACAAAAGTATAAAGCAGTTAATCAAAGGGTGAACTGTCCTTTGTTTTTGCAACTTTTATCCTCAGAAATGGTTTTCAGGTGTTCACAGTTCATCAGGTTAATATAGAGCTCTAAAGAATTCAAAAACCTCTAGGCTGAAAGATAATCTTTGTAGCTGTTAAAACACCATGTCGATCTCATGTTCTAACCGTGTGCTGGGCAGAAAGACATCAGTGCTGATGTGCAGTCAGCTTCAGGTTTCCGTCATGGAGCTCATCCTGGATCTGTGTCGCAAGCTTACGTATAGATGGCTGCAGCGTCTGTAGTTAGGTAATGTGGCACAGGAATAACTTGCTTTCTGGCGTCGGTGCAGCTTCTGGGATCTGTGAGGAGAGAGAGAGAGAGAGAGACGGGAAAACAGGCCCATAACCGCTTGCATCCATCTGATGTCAACAATTAATAAGCGTAATTGTGTTTTTTCCCTCGGTTAATGGCTTGTTGTTAACCCATGCTGAATGATAATCAGACTAAGCCGTTCTAATTGTGTCCTGTTTCCTCTGCTCGGCCATTACAAGTCAGGACATCATCTGGAGTATCGCTTCCTTTGCTGGCACAGGGTCTTTGATTGCACCTTTTTAAACATGGCTCAACACTCGCTCGCATCACAACCGAACCGGCTGGAGGTCGCATTGCAGTTTGTCGCGCTGAGAGCAGTCGTTTCAACTTCAGCTCGTTCCTGACTTATACTCTGTTACACACGCAGATTTCATGTGCGGCACTGACCTGAGTACACACTACAGTCCCTGCTTTGGTTTGCTGTTGTCAGGCAGTCCAGCATTAACACACACACACACACACACACACACACACACTCTGGAGACAGGCTGTGTTAAGGCCTATGCACCGATAGACGGCGCTTTCGTTTGTAGTGTTCAGAGTTGGCGTTTTTGAGGTAGGTCTGTGCTTGTTTTTAAAAAGCAGACTCGCAGCATATGACTCGATGTAACATGGTATCTGCATATATATCTGTGCTATCACAGGGGATTCTTTTGTACGCCACTCGTCTGCTGAGGGTGGATTATAAAGTTACTTTTTGAAGACGCTTGAAATACAGTCTGTGATGCTCTTGTGCATCACCTGGGGTCGAGACCGTGAGGAATGGTTATTATAAAATACCATTAAACAGTCATAGCGAAATAAAAAAAGAGCAGCCCTTCAGAGGGTGTTTTTTTTCCTGCACTTTAGACTAAAAATGGAGAAACAGGGAGGTGTGTTTATTCAAGCCATGGTAGACACATCTAATGTTTAAAAATGCTCTTAAAGATGAATCAGAATTGATGCAGAAAATGTGCAGGGGGTAAATAAGGGTGAACAGTGTCCTGTCTGACTCCTCGGGGTGCGTCAAAGTCGAACCAAGCCAACTTCATGGCATTCCAGGTCTCATCTTGCTAACGGCTTGATACACACACGCTCGTCGTCTGACATTTCAGAGGTTTTGTTCAGAATGTTCCTTGTTTTAAAAAAAAAAAAAAAAAAGATTTTGTACTGAAGCTAAAGACTATTTTGACGTTTGCTTTAATACAGCCAGCAGCGATTGGACTGTACCACAAAGACACTATTTCAAATGATGTCTATGACAGTGGAATGGTATTTTATAATGTTTTAGATGATAAGCTTTTTACACTGCATTCAAGTGCGTTTGCTATTTTTTGTTCCTACCGAAAGTACTAACGTTAATTCTATCTTTGCTATGTTGGAGAGCCCTTGAAGGTTTTGTACTTCTCAAAACTTTTGTAATTCTGATTTATTTGTAGTTACATACACAAAATGAACAAAAATATAAAATCTGGATTTAATTGTTGATGTATTATAACACAGAACATGTAAATACCAATTTGCAGATTTTTTTTTTTCGTTGTGTTGTCTTTGCCCTCACCTATGTTGTACTCTCTTTCTCTCTCACTCACATGGCTGCAGTCTGCAGCCTCCTGATCTGACTGTTGTAATATCACTCAGATTTCAAGGTCTAGAATAAAATCTATTTTGATAATATCAACGTGTTTGCTCATTTGCTTTTGATTTCAACGCTGCTGCACCAACACTGTTTCTTCATTGAAGGAGCTCTTGAATAAATATATTTACAGTATGTGTGGGAAACACGTAATACACCAGACAATTTTCAGGTTTTTAGCCACAATCCACTTTGGTCCAGATAAATATCTCAACAAATTCTGGATGGATTGCCTTTTGACATTCATGCTCCCCAGAGGATGGAGCCTACCAGCTTTGGTGATCTGGTTAATCTAGCGCCACTATGAGCTTTGCTTTTGAGTTCAATGTTTTACCAAATATTGGACAGCCATGAAATTCCCTCTCAGGAATTTGTGATCCCTTTTCATCAGCGCCATCATCAGGTCAAAAATGTAATTTGTCCAATACTTAGGCTTAAGACAACTAATGACATTCCATCATTAGTTTTGCAGGGATTCAGCTGTACTCTATATTTAGTGCTAATTTGCAGATGCATGCTTACACACATAGCGAACATGGTGCAAACACCTGCTGGCTACCTGTAGACTCTTGTCCAAGTTATGTGGTAATGGCCGCCTCCTCTGCTGTTATGCATTCAGGTGTGAGCTGCTGGAAAAAGGTTCAATAGGCTAAATGTGCTTTTATCAGCCTTTTTGAATGTCATTTAGATTTTAAAGCACTTAGAAGAGACGTCAGACGGGAGTTTGTCTCCTACTTCCTGCTCTTTTACCCACACTCTGTCCAGGTTTCTCACTTAACCTTTTGTCATCACTGCTGCTGTAGTTCCCATCCAGAGATAATGATATTCCATGTGGACCGTGTGCATGGATTCAGCCCTTGGAGCTTTTCCTATGCTTCAAATACAAACCGTGCTGATACTCAATATTTATCAAAGGAGACCAAACAGAACAAAAGACTCCCGCACACTGTCCTCTTCGCTTTGGCACATAGACATTCATCAGGTTATTCCTAAATAACCTGAATATCCCAATGCTCTGTTTCATCAACCTGTGGTCTCCTACACACCTGTCGATCTACAGGTGTGCAAATATTTGAGCTATTTTTAATATTCACCGTGGCCAGAGAGAGGCCAGCTCACCAGAGAAAAACTACAGCGACCAGAGTTTACAATCTCCTGATCTGCATTAACACCAGGAACTTCCTTTATTTTTCTGTCCTCTTGTTTTAGTTCCTTGTTCAAGCTTTAATATATTTACTCATATTCCCACAATTCAACCTGACATATTTGGTCTTTGGAAACTGGAAAAATATGATGTGTGGGTTTGGACAATGTATCGACTGGCTACTGGTCGGGGGTTTACATACATTATCTAGCAAAGAAAGACCTTTGGACTCATAAAATCTAATATTAAGCCACAGTTCAAAGGGAATTTTTCTCTGACTCAGCCTTTAGGTGGGTTTCATTACTGACTCATGCACCCACACCGATTTCACTGTCAACATACAGTATCTGTGTTTACGTGTTTGTAGTCAAACCATGGGTTGTGTTTGGGTCAATATGTTGGAGGTTGATTGCCTCCTGACCTTTACAACAACTACTAGTAATCCTACAAATGTTTCAATTCTGAAGAAAAAGTGTGTGTGTACCTGCCAACTGGGCAAATGACACTGGAACCAGATTTTTTTGCTCAGGTTTTGTTCCAGCTTTTGAGACGTTTGCATGTGGTTGTTGGTGAATCGACATTTACATAATTTGGGAGTTGGTGTAATTACCAGTTTCAAACAGTCATAAATGTGACTTGGAAACTCAGAATTTTGTGAAAGCGCTGATATATCAGAGATGCCGTTAAATAATGCAGGAAAAGCAAACGTACTTTATGCTTCAATCTAACATAAATATTCATTTAATGGCTAAATGCCATATTGATTATGCACAGATTTTTCCTCATTTACTATGCAATTGTATCATAATGTAATTCAGTGTTTCTTTCTATTGATGCCAACATGTGTGTATTTGGTATCAAAACAACAGTGGAATGTACAACCAAAGTGTGTAAAGGTGTGTTCAGACAGAAAGCAAATCTTTGCCCTTGTGTGAATTTGCCTCCTGGACTGCGTTGTGCCTTGTTTATTCAGACAGACAGTGAACAGCACAGACTCTGGTTGTAAGTTAAATGAAGCTTCGGGTTCAATCAGGAAGACTGACTCTCTCCATGCTCACTCATTGTCTCTGCCGCTCTCTGACTACCTCTGCTTTCCTTTGTCTGAACAGTCAGGTTGATGTGAGGGCAATCTAACTGCGACTAATGTAATTATTTAAGGACTGATTGGAGTTTCTTCAAGTCCATCATAATACAGTGCTCACAAATATGTTATCAGATGCTGTACTTGTTCATACTGTCCATACTGGCTTTGAATTGAACTCTTCCTAACACAATTTCAATGAATCTAATATGAGGCTTCAGCAGTCAGCAGAGAGCCTCCTACCCAATTGAGTAGGTATCTTCCAAAGTCAAACTTTTTAGTCTTGTTTTACATTCTGGGGAAACCCACAGAAGTAATTTCATACTAAAAGGTTTGTGGTTTTGGAAAAAAAAAATAAACAGGTGATTTGACTCATGCTCTGCTGACCTTTAGAACTTATTTTTACACAGAAGGACTACTATGGATTTTGTCTCCCATCTCTTATGTTACATTAGAGTTTCACTTGGAAGGGATCACTTCACTGCCAACCTATCTCTCAGCAGGTCTAAGATTTTTATTTGTGCAAAACCCCCCAGAAATAATCAAGTGAAAACAGTTCTGTTTTTGTAGGGCATGTGTCTTTCTGTCTCAGTGTGCACTCAAGCTTCACATACTTCTTTTTTTTTTTTTACACTATCCTCGAAACTTCCCATGATGCATTAGCCATGTGCTCAGCAGGACCCGGCTCATACTGTAGTCTTCTACATCTGTGACCTCCTGACAAGCATTTCCTCTAATCAGGCCATTCTGTATATTTTTAGATATTCATCTACTGTACCAGTCGGTTGCCAAACTCTCAGGTGAAATTCTGGGCAGCTGCTTTGAATGAAGTTTGACTGTTTGGAGGCTGCTTGTGTTTTCCGTCTGCACTGAATGGAAAGTAAGTGGGAACCGAAATATAATTTCTGACGCAAATCGCCTTAGTCAATTTGTAGTGGGAACATTTTAAGCCAGTGTTTGAATAAAAAAACCGAAATGAAAAATATATCAATACGTGCAGTAACATATGGTGTGTTGTTTATTTGTTTGTGTGTAGTTTGTTTTTCTTTGTGCTAGAACACATTCAGTCATGCTTAAATAAAGCCGTTATTTTAAATAACCCTGTATGGTATTTTCTTTTTTTGGTGCATCTACACACACCACACTACTTCAGTTTCATTACATACACGCTGATAAATTTAGATCCACATTAGAGTGTGCAGGTTCCTCAATTGAGTTATCAGAGTCACGTTAACGTCATAATAAAAACAGGACAGAAAACAGGTAAATGTCAGTCTGTACAGTTTGAAGCCAGAAACATGAAACTGTGAACCCGCATGTACCAAATGATAATGATGATAATAAATCTAAAAAGTGTTGAGATATTTCACTTAAACCCACAAATGTCAACCTCATGGTGGTGCAAGTGGAAAAGTCAGATGTTAAAAAATCAAGATACATCATCTGGGGACAATGAATGAGAAGTTTTGAGCCCATCCATCTCGCAGATGTTGTGACGTGCAACGGTGAAGAGGTGAGTTTGGAAAGTATTTCCTAATACTTGATATAGAGAAGATAGTGTATGTCCATTGTCTGACAGCTTCAGAAGAAGATCTGTCACACACAAGAAATCTAATGTAGAGAAACAAAGGATCGTGTGAATACACACTTTGCATACAGGTGTGCCAAATACACAAATATAGAAGAGCTCAGGAAAAGAGGCAAATAGTTAATCAAGGCAGTGTTGTTTTGTGGATGATTTTGAAAATAATTCTTTTTTTTCTGTCATCCTGCTTTTTGTCACTCAGCAGGGAGATGAGGTAGGGAGGGCAGGCCTCCCTCTCATCTTTTCCTTCCCCCTCTCTCTCTGTATGTCCACCTACACAGCCTGCAGGCCACCCCCACACTGGAAGAGGAAGCGAGGGGAGAGAGAAGAACCAAGGCAACCGGCACATTAACAAGCAACTTCCAATCACACACACACACTGGGAGGGCAGAGGGAGGATCAGAGAGGAAAACACACACTCACTCACAGATATCCTCACACACAGAGAAGGTTTGATTGTTGGACGAGGGATTGATCTGGCTTGTGATGAACATTTCACCTGCTTTCATCTGAAGGAAAAGTAAACTTCAAGCAGAGGAGAGGATCTGTGCAGCAGAGAAGAAGACTCACTGGGGAAAGCAGCCTGTTGTCGCCCGTGTCTCGGATTCACAAACACAGATATTTTCTTTTGCTGGTGAGTGTTGGAGTGATCAAGTCGAGTGATGGCGTGCCTTTCCTCTCTCTCTCTCTCTCCCTCCCTCTCTGTGTGTTTCAAATCTATTTATACAAATAGTGACTTTGGAAATATGCTAGTTGGGTGGTTCACTTTCACAGAGCTTGTTTTAGATGCAGCTGAGACACAGGAGTGAGGATCAACGCATGTGTGTGTGTGTGCTCGCTCCAGTAAATGCTTTCGGTGCTGTACAGTATAGTATGACACTTGGATAGAGAGTGACAGCAGAACATCCTGTTTAAAGCACAAGACAGAGGCAACACCTTCCGTCAATAAGCTATAGCAGCTATTATTTGACCACAGAAATACTTTAGAATAACAATCAACTGTAGAGGAATATTTCAAACAGGGAACAGTTTAAAGTACAGGTCAGCACACAATGTCTTATGCTGGAAAAGGCCCTATTAATGAAGTCACATTGTTGGCTGTGCACCTGCCACATGTCTCTTTGCAGTATGTATGAGCCATACTGTATATATAATGTATTTTGTATGTTTTCAGGAAGTTAGCATTTCTTTCTTCAACACCACAATTTTCATGCAAATAAGAGTGTTACATCGTTTTCTCCTGTACTGCAACCTGGTGTGTGAGTGTACATGTATGCATGGCAATAAAGGGAGCAGGCAAACAAAGGCACACAGTGGGCCTGGACAGCTGGACATACCTCGTATTTAAAGGGCCAGTCCACCCGTATTAAAATTGGAAAAAGCACTTTCATGCAGCCATGCAGATAGTTTTGTTTGGACCTGCCTAGATTTGGGGTCTGTCCTCTAAGAAAAGAAAGATTCTGCCACCACCTCGATACAATGGAGGTGAAAAGAACTTAAAAAATTACATGGAAAAGATTCAACAGCAGCTTGTTTTTCCAGATGTATTGTCTCTCTCTCTGGCTGTGAACAGTTTTCATTGTCACTACTCTCTGCTGAAGAAATGAAAACAGATTATCCAGAGCAACAGGGATGTTGGTTCTAGAAAAAAGCGTTGCTTTTTTTAATGTAATTTTTCAGTGTTGTGAGTACAATATTGTGTTTGCTTAAAGGCAGAAGAAAAGACAGATCATTTTTCAAAACCTACAGATGAAAACCTCAAACTCCACAGTTAGGGGGGGTTTCCAATTCGGGTGGACCAGCCCTTTAAAGCTGATCAATGAATGGGTGTGTTGCCATTGCGTCAAACCTCCTTTGTGCTTCTCATATTAACATGTCATATACATCGGTCACAGTCCAGCAGGTATGTTTGCTTATCTCTGCACTGGCCAATAAAAATGTATAATCTGTAGGGAAAAATCTGGTATATGCTTTATGACAGGTAGGGCTGTAAAGTAAGGTACTTGGCCAAACCTGGAAAAGCAAATTGTATAACAACGAACTGGCTGTAAAAGTAAGTCCTTCTGTGCAAGAACAGGAGCCTGATGGGAAGCAGAGGTGAGGCAGAGTTTCTCATTATCAGCCACAGAGAAAAGAGAGCCATTCTGAGCCAGTGACCCCATTAGGCACAGGCCATCCAATGATGTTTAAAAAGCTCTCGGGGTGCGGTGGGAGTCCCAGGCCCCGGGCCCATCATGATCCCCCCTTGGTTTGAGCCCAGGCCCGTCCGGAAGGAGGCTATTCTCGTCATTGTGCCGCCGAGCTATTCTGACGCTGTCCATTGTGTCCGAATGCTTTCCATGACTCTCAGCGATTTCAGTGGGTTTGCACCTTAAACCCCTCCATTATGGACCGGCTTGCATTGCCACATTTGCTGTGTTGGCTTTTGCATTCAGTCACCCCCACACCCCACCCCACCCCACCCCCCTCCACCCTGCCACCCACTAACTTTTCACTTTTCAGCTAACATTACTACTCTTCCGCAGAAACATGTGGGTGCAGTCAAATGTCGAGTTTAGATCCAACCACACAAAAGTCTGTTTGACGTAGTTTCATTCATGCTGCTGTTTGGAAACAGTGTGAATGATCTGAACATCTGTGCTTTCTTTTTCTGGCTGGTACGAGAAAGTCATTTTTAAAGGTATTTAAATGAAGCAAAAATGTTTATAGTCTCTATTTTTACTGACATCTAGAGGTTAAACGGTTAAGTTGATGACAGTTAATCTAATTACAAAATTCTGCTTATGGGGCCACGCATCATGAAAAAAATATATGCTTGCAAATCATGACATTAGAACAGAAAAAGTACAACAGTATCTGTCGCACTTTGATTCCAAATAAGGAAGCTATTAATCATGCAGTCGTTGAAAAAACATACATTTTCACGTTTCTATTTCCTCCTTTTGAAAGCAAAGGAAGCGGAGGTTCCATTTCAACAAAGCGTCTGTTGAAATCTGTCACAACGGTAACTGCGGTAACTCTCTCCTGTCACTACTTTAGGACGACGGCTTCATGGATGAAAGATGAGTCTCCGGCTGCCGGGCGACTGTGAGCGTATGAGCGATTCTGCTGCAATGGAGGACGTTTCCCAGCAGAACCAGTGACTCCCAGCGCCGCCCTATGCCTCCAGCTGAATGTGGAAAGCCTAGGATGGAAGACCCACCAAGTGCTGCTCTGAGGCACTGGAACAACACTCTTGACCTCCACAACCTCAACCACCTCGCCTCCTCCTTCGCACACATTAGCTGCTTCACCACGACAGGGACCACCGCCACCGGGTGACAAGATTCCAGGATGTTTGTGAATTTCCGCCGGATACGAAAATGCCAGTGCGTGCAGCTGATGACCACCTGCCTGGTGCTGTCGGTGGTGATGGTTTGCTGGGAACAGATGGACAACAGCGTCGTCAGCCACGTCAAGTCCTTGTCCTCCCGCTACCTGGTCAACCGCTTCACCTACATCAACAAGAGCCTCACCATCACGCGTGAGCAGGCCAAAAGCTTCAGCAACTTCCACTACCTACTGGACCACCCGGAAAAGTGCGTCGGTGAGGACGTCCTCCTCCTCCTCTTTGTCAAGACATCCCCAGAGAACATTGAGAGGCGAAACGCCATCAGATCCACCTGGGGCAATGAGACCTACATCCAGAACGAGCTGGGAGTGACAGTTAAGGTGGTGTTCGCCTTAGGAGCTCCTCTGACCAAGAAGGAGGAACCCTCATGGAGCAAGAGGAGCGGGGTTGGCATTCAGGAGCAGCTCGTCCACGAGGACCGACTCCATGGCGATCTGATCCAACAAGACTTCTTAGACTCCTTCCACAACCTGACCCTGAAGCTGATCCTGCAGTTCCACTGGAAGCACAGACGCTGCGCACACGCCCGCTTCCTCATGACCGCTGACGACGACATCTTCGTCCACATGCCCAACTTGGTGAGCTACCTGCAGGACATGAGCAGCAAAGGCGTCATGGACTTTTGGATCGGTCGGGTGCACAGAGGGGCGCCGCCAATCCGCAGCAAAGACAGCAAGTACTACGTGCCCGTTGAGATGTACCAGTGGTTGTCGTACCCTGACTACACGGCCGGGGCCGGGTACGTCGTCTCCAGGGACGTAGCGGACAAAATCTACCAAGCCACGCTGACCCTGAACGCCTCTATTTACATAGACGATGTGTTCATGGGCATCTGCGCCAACGCCATTGGTGTGTCACCGCAGGAGCACGTCTACTTCTCAGGTGAGGGCAGAGCGCCCTACCACCAGTGTATCTATGACCAGATGATGACCTCACATGGTCACGTGGAGGATATCTATGACCTGTGGAAGGCAGCGACTCACCCACAGGTGAAAGAGAGGACCTCTGGGCTCATAGGGCGGCTGTACTGCACAGCCGTGAAAATATCTCTACTTTGTAAACCTTACTATTTCAATACCTACCCTTGCAAAGCAGCCTTTTTTTAGCATGACTTCAGGTTTGTGTCAGCGAGAGAGAGTGTGTCATAGGCCGTAGTGAAAGGAGGATCATCGCTGCGAATATTACCTCAGTCCTTTCAGTTGGACACCCACGTCAAAACACTGGAGCGCGTGATTTGTGTTTTGAGAGGTGAACGAGACCGGGCAATTGTCAGATGTTTGTCACTGTCGGTGTGACCAGAGGTCACCATGGTTTAATCACGTGATAACACTGCATTGACAGTAGAATGTGTTAGTCGAAGTAGGTCAAACTCAAACCCACCGTGCGCACAAATGGGATTTTAATTGATGAACTCATTTGTTTTCCATCTCAGCCAGTTGAGTATGAGTGTACTTTCTCTTTGTCTTGCAGTTTGCTTCGTTCTACTGCTGTAATACAAAAAAAGGGTTGCCGAAACTGTAAGAACACATCCTTTTCTTAACACAAGGTGACCTCTTTCACTGGCATTTAACTAAAATAAATAGACTTTTGAAAGCTTTTAAAAACTACTGAGGGACCTATAGAATATCTGTGTGTCTACTCTGACGATGCAAAGAAGAAGTAACACATTTGGGTCTTCCTGGTGTGTGAGTCAATGTAAGAAAAACATACTGTATGTCAGTGATGTGTCAAAGCTAAAAATGTCTCCATGTCATGAAGTGCAAAATTCCTCACAGTGAGTTAGAACAGATGTGTAACTTTACAAACAGTTCCTGTGCCGAAGCAATGATGAAGTAATGATGAAGCAACAAAGCGTTCAAAATTGACAATTTTGTTCTTTTTTGTAATTAAATTTGTGGAAAGTGTTTTTTAATGAAATAAAATCTCCAAAGTGAGTCAGAGTGTTTCATTATTATTGTCAGTAATAGCAGGCATCAGTAATGTCAGTTTGTTGGTCAGGAAACATCTATTAGGAAACAGAACAGTTGAAGATTTCATAGGTTTGACTGCGCAACTTTGAACTGTTACAACTTCAGATGCACCAGTACATTTCAGAATGTCACAACAGTTTCATTACTTGAGTGAGAAAAAGTCACTCCCTGAAGTTTGTGCTGTTTGCCTAGAACGTTACTGCAAGAAATAGTGCAGCACATATAAAACTACAATTTGTTCTTTTTACACTTTTACTACTCTTTTGTCTGTGCTGATTGGAAACAGCGACACAGCCTCTGTCCAAAGGTAACAAAATCCACCTGCCAGCAGCCACAAAGCTCAACAAATAAAATGGCATGTGTCAATTATTCAAAACCAAAGTGTGTTTCACAGACTCAAGTATAAAAACTAATCCTTCAATCTGGATATATTTCCAACCAAAGTACATCTTGATACTAAAGAGCACAGGTCAAAGTTCAAGTTTTATGTTTTCAGCAACTTGTGTATGTGTGTTTTGCAGGAAATGTCACTCTCTAGATGAAAAGATGAAAAAAACAATAGAGACAAATATAATATCAAAATGTGCATCATAAAAAGTGTTTATCCAAAACTAGGATAAATAAGATAAATAATTATGATCTTATGTAAAAGTTGCCATGAAAAGTGCTTTTAAAAGTTAAATAAAGCGTGAAACGACAACAAAGCCTATATGTATTTTAGTTAATGATCAGAAGGATGAAGTGCTCACTGTTAAAGTTAACAGCACTGACTTGTGGTCCACAGACAGCACATTCTCACAGTCATAACTGAAGTCTGCTTTCTACTTTGACCACATTTTACACAGTTCAGGCAGGAAGCTTTTTAAATGCAGTGCAGCAAAGACACAACCCATGCATATGGAGCAAAGCTCTGAAACCATGTGCATAAGACACCAATTACCACACAAATCACCCTGAAGCCTCAATAGCTCCATGTGTTTGCTCTTCTCCTCCAACAGTTTCCTGAGCAGCAGGTGTAGCTGCTACACAAGCCTCATTGGAGTGGAAGTGCAAGCATCCTGCATGAAAGCACTCCACACTTTACTACCCCAACACATTTAGTCTGAGTGTGAGTGCTGGAATACTGCTCACTATGATTTTGATTACCATCCGACATGTGATATGCGGAGCCAGAAATACCCCTGGCATGGGCCAGAAAGTCACCAGGGTCCTCAGGGAGTCTGTTCCACGGAGGCATCTGGCGCACTGCTAACAGCAGTAACAGCGGCTGGTCCTGTGTCAATGCTCAACAAACACGACATGAATGTCAAAAACTCAACAAGAAAAAAACGGGTGGTCATATAGATCAGGCTGGAGGAAATATTTCAGATTCAAAATATATATAGAAAATTTGGAATTGTTTTTTCATCTGTATTGTTCTTTGCCTGTAGTATTGTCTGTCCCCTGTCTGTTTCAGCAGCAGTCAATTTTCCTCTCTGACAAATACTGAAAATCCCCCAAATCTCACCTCAGTAAATATCCATTTTTCTTTTAATATCACTCACGTCTGCCAGTTCAGGGTCATGAAAATGTGCCCTCTCCTCACTTCACCTCCACTCACCCTGAATGGTCTATATGTTTATTTCTGGCACCTCATCCTGAAATGTGATGTTGCCTGGATTAGCTGTTCCCCAAACAGCTGCTCTGTTTCCAAGGCGATGCATGAAGAAGAAGAATTCACACAAAGGATTCAGACGGGCCTGAAGACATGAACAGCTGCCTACGTCTGTTTGCCAAACTGCTGCAACTGGCTGTCTCTGAAATAGCCTTTTGGGTTGATATTTAGATTTTGACTTAAAGATGCAATTATGTTCATTCCAATGAGAAAGTCTTGATAATGTCATATACAATCACATGAGCTGTTTAGTCTAATTTCCCTTGGAGATAGAAACTGGTTTGTTATTTTTACATTTACTCAAGTGATTGTTACTGAGAATCGTCCCATGAGGAGTCAGCTGCTCACTTTAGTCATCAGAACGATGAAGGTCATCTTTAGTCATTTCCCAAGAGGTGGCTTTGCAAAATAATTGTGTTGACAAAGCTGACAACCTAAATATAGACTGTGCTGGTCAATGCACCCGCTGAGCCACATAGGTGAGCTTGTACTATAGCTTATTAAAAATACTTACTTACTCTTTCTAGAAAAAGATGAAACATAACCTGAGGTTGATTAGAACGAGCATCAAAGAGGATTTACCAATGCAGGGAAATCTGGTTTCTGGTTAGAGAGAATAAGCTTGCTCAACAACATGCTTTTTTAATACTCTTTAGAGATGTTGCCAAATTTGCATTCGAGCAGCGTCTTTTGCCCATTCCAGGTAAGACATTTGCACAATGTATCTGGAGAGGCACTAAAGTTCATATGAGAATAGAGCGATTCCAGTGACTTAAAGGAACAGTTCAACATTTTGGAAAGAGTTCGCCTGGCTCTGTCTGACAGAAACAAAACAGTTTTGTTTAACAAAAAGCCCCAAGTGTCATTTGGCAGGCAGATTTGTTTTCACGTGAGGACGGAGCCAGACTTTCTGTTCCCTCACATCCACTTTTTATACTAAGCGAAGATAAACAACCGCCTGCTGGGCTTTTCATACAGACAGTGAGAGAGGAACTTTAAAAACGAACGTTCAACAGCAGTTTGGTTTTCCAGAAGTATTGTCTGTGCTGAAGAAATAGTCCCTATGAAAACAGATTATTATCCAGAACAACAGTTAATATTTCTATTAAAATAAAGATGTTGCTGTAGAATTCTTTATCTTCAATGTAATTTTTCAGTGTTTTTCAATATGGCGTTTGTACAACCTCAGAGATGGATATTTCATAACCTGCAGATGAAAACCTCAAACTATCGGCATGGTTAGGTAACACGAGAGATAAGTGAGAAAAATGTGTTTTTTTGCCATTTGGGTGAAGCAGCCAGGATGAGGAACCATCAGTCGTCTTGTCGTTGCGTCAAACCTCCTTCATGCGTCACTCATGAGAGTGGTATCTGTCTTCTTATCTGACTCTCAGCAAAGAAAGCATATAAGTGAATTTCCCAAAATGTCAAACTATTCATTGAAGGAACAAGATGATCTAGGAGTCCCAAAAATATGTCTATTGTATATTATTAGGTAGCACAAGCACAGTATGAACATGAGTGGGTGAATCTTGGATCTATTTGTTAGTCAGAAAACTAGAGGGTTTAAATAATTGTATTGTTTTGGATATTTGAATATAATGAACAAGAATTAGGTTTGTTTTAAACTGAACTGAAATCTTTGTTTTCACTCCCATATGGACAAATTCAATGTGTAACAAAAGTCTGCATATAGACATTTTGTACATAAATCACAAGGGAAGTGGTTAATTTGGAGTTATCATCCCTTAAGCTAAACTAGACAGTGCAAAAAAGAGCCTAAATGCAAAGATAACTGAAATGTTGTTATAAAGCAGCTTTAATTTTGTTTTGCAGCTTTTAGAGGAAAATGTGGTTTTCTATGTTTTGCATGTATATTTCTGATTGAAGAAGGTGGGGGGACAACCCTTTTCAGAAATGGCGCGCAAACACAAAGCAGGAGAAGAAGAAAAACACTGTGTTGTGTTTAAGAGAAGATGAACCTGTACTGATCCCCAGTGGGAAATTCAGCTGTTGCAGAAGTTGTGCAGATAAGTACAGAAAGTAAAATAGATAAATATCAGAAGAGTAGATGCGGTAAAATAAGAAAAGAATGCATAATAGAAACAAGAAATATACAAGAGAGTTTCCAGATACCAACAGTTCTATACTGACACGTCAACCACAGACAGGAAATTTAACTAGAACAAGCTGGTGATGTAATCAGCATGCAACCTACACATGAAGTAAGATCTAGATGGCAAATATATTACTGGTTCATCCCTAACAGACACTTACCGGTTGTACAATTTGCAGGTGTCCTAACTAATGTTCTATGAGATGTTAGTCAAGACTTGGCACCGTGGAGAAAAACACCCAGATTCAATTCCTGTGCTCTTTATAAATATCACAACCGGGTTATGAGAGACATTCAAGCACAGGTTTTATTTGTATTTTCATCATTTCTACTTCGGTTGAGTGACAGTTTACCGTCACCATATCTGCTGCACGGAACATTTCCTGCATCAATGCAACTATAGACAATTGAACAAACTACTCCTCTGGAAACACATGGGTGCTGAGGTCAGGGGCTAAAAATGTCTCTATGTCATGAAGTGCAAAATTCCTCACAGTGAGTTAGAATAGATGCGTAACTTTAAAAACAGTTCCTGTGCTGAAGCAATGATGAATTAATGATGAAGTAATGATGAGCAACAAAGTGCTCAAAATTGACAATTTTGTTCTTTTTTTAATGAAATAAAATCTCCAAAGTGAGTCAGAGTGTTTCATTATTATTAGTAGTAGTAATAGCAGGCATCAGTAATGTCAGTTTGTTGGTCAGGAAACATCTATTAGGAAACAGAACAGTTGAAGATTTCATAGGTTTGAACTGTTTTCGCAACTTTGAACTGTTACAACTTCAGATGCACCAGTACATTTCAGAATGTCACAACAGTTTCATTACTTGAGTGAGAAAAAGTCACTCCCTGAAGTTTGTGCTGTTTGCCTAGAACGTTACTGCAAGAAATAGTGCAGCACATATAAAACTACAATTTGTTCTTTTTACACTTTTACTACTCTTTTGTCTGTGCTGATTGGAAACAGCGACACAGCCTCTGTCCAAAGGTAACAAAATCCACCTGCCAGCAGCCACAAAGCTCAACAAATAAAATGTCATGTGTCAATTATTCAAAACCAAAGTGTGTTTCACAGACTCAAGTATAAAAACTAATCCTTCAATCTGGATATATTTCCAACCAAAGTACATCTTGATACTAAAGAGCACAGGTCAAAGTTCAAGTTTTATGTTTTCAGCAACTTGTGTATGTGTGTTTTGCAGGAAATGTCACTCTCTAGATGAAAAGATGAAAAAAACAATAGAGACAAATATAATATCAAAATGTGCATCATAAAAAGTGTTTATCCAAAACTAGGATAAATAAGATAAATAATTATGATCTTATGTAAAAGTTGCCATGAAAAGTGCTTTTAAAAGTGAAATCAAGCGTGAAACGACAACAAAGCCTATATGTATTTTAGTTAATGATCAGAAGGATGAAGTGCTCACTGTTAAAGTTAACAGCACTGACTTGTGGTCCACAGACAGCACATTCTCACAGTCATAACTGAAGTCTGCTTTCTACTTTGACCACATTTTACACAGTTCAGGCAGGAAGCTTTTTAAATGCAGTGCAGCAAAGACACAACCCATGCATATGGAGCAAAGCTCTGAAACCATGTGCATAAGACACCAATTACCACACAAATCACCCTGAAGCCTCAATAGCTCCATGTGTTTGCTCTTCTCCTCCAACAGTTTCCTGAGCAGCAGGTGTAGCTGCTACACAAGCCTCATTGGAGTGGAAGTGCAAGCATCCTGCATGAAAGCACTCCACACTTTACTACCCCAACACATTTAGTCTGAGTGTGAGTGCTGGAATACTGCTCACTATGATTTTGATTTCCATCCGACATGTGATATGTGGAGCCAGAAATACCCCTGGCATGGGCCAGAAAGTCACCAGGGTCCTCAGGGAGTCTGTTCCACGGAGGCATCTGGCGCACTGCTAACAGCAGTAACAGCGGCTGGTCCTGTGTCAGCGCTCAACAAACACGACATGAATGTCAAAAACTCAACAAGAAAATAAAGGTGGTTAATTTGGAGCTTTCGTCCCTTAAGCTAAACTAGACAGTGCAAAAAAGAGCCTTAATGCAAAGATAATTGAAATGTTCTTGTGCAGCAGCTTTAATTTTGTTTTGCAGCTTTCAGAGGAAAATGTGGTTTTCTATGTTTTGCATGTATATTTCTGATTGAAGAAGGTGGGGGGGGGGGAATCCCTTTCAGAAATGGCGCGCAAACACAAAGCAGGAGAAGAAGAAAAGCACTGTGTTGTGTTTAAGAGAAGATGAACCTGTACTGATCCCCAGCGGGAAATTCAGCTGATGCAGCAGCACAAGAACAGAACTTGTGCAGAGAAGTACAGAAAGTAAAAAAGATAAATGTTAGAGGAATATACAAGTAATTTAAGAAAATAATGCATAATAGAAAGTGTACAACAGAGTTTCCAGATGCCAACAGTTCTATACTGACACGTCAACCACAGACAGGAAATTTAACTAGAACTAGATCAAGCTGGTGATGTAATCAGCATGCAACCTACACATGAAGTAAGATCTAGATGGCAAATATATTACTGGTTCATCCCTAACAGACACTTACCGGTTGTACAATTTGCAGGTGTCCTAACTAATGTTCTATGAGATGTTAGTCAAGACTTGGCACCGTGGAGAAAAACACCCAGATTCAATTCCTGTGCTCTTTATAAATATCACAACCGGGTTATGAGAGACATTCAAACACAGGTTTTATTTGTATTTTCATCATTTCTACTTCGGTTGAGTGACAGTTTATCGTCACCATATCTGCTGCACGTTTCCCACATCAATGCAACTATAGACAATTGAACAAACTACTTCCTCAGGACCTCAACAAATGTGTGAACAGGAACAACCACACAATTACAAGACAGGAATCAGATTATACAAATTCAGATTCCTGAGTCAGAAAATGAAACCTTGTGCAAGCTGAACACAGATGAGGTCGGACAGAGTAATGTCTTTTTGCCCAGGCTGCTAATAATTCTGGATGGTACTGAATCCTGCAGGGCGGAGTTGAGAGGACTGGGTTATCCACCTGGATCATCTCTGGAAACACACAGATGTTGAGGTCAAATATAGAAAATTTGGCTTGAAAGTTATCTTTTCCTGACTACACTGAAATGCATAAACTCTATTAAACTCTATTCTATAAAGACATTTACAAAGAGCAACAACAACTAAGAAATAATAAGAGACAAAACAAAGGTTTTGACATTGGGAGCTCTTGTATTTCCAGGCCTGAAGAAGAAGCCACTTTCAGGTGGATTTAAGTATTGTCACACCCATACACTTGTTCCATGTTTTGTTCAGTATAGAACTACATTATATTACACTGGTCTGCTCACTTCCCTCTACAGCTGCTGCCATAATAAGTCGTCCATAGCACCAACATGACTGCTGACTGGATCATTTATTGTGGTCTTATCATACTTGCACAGTATATAATGTTGTTTTTCATGCTATTATGTCCTACAGCTTCCCAATAGTGCCACTCAAATTCACCACATTGTGCATGTTAACAATGGTTGTTTGGATATTATCTTGAAGTTTTTGGTGGACGGCCAAATTAAAGCAGTGAATGATAAACACTCTGTGCTTGTGTTTGTTAGTCTTCGAGAGTTTGTTTGGCACTAATACTCATCCAATCATCAGTGCTGTCTGTTTATAGATGTTTATAGATTATAGAAATATTTGACCAAAATTATCAAAAATCAGTCAATCCCAGTAAAAATTGTTTCCCATTTTTGATTTTGCATCTATCACAAAATTGGCACATTGACACATAAATATATGTAAAATGACCTTTGAGTGTCAGTTCCTGTAAATAACCTGTGCCCAGTGTGAACAGCTGTGGATTTAGTCTTATGCAGACTTATACACCTTCTTAGACGCAACGTCACGTCTTTAATTTCTAAATTAATGAATTTGAATGTTAAAACAAAAAAACCTCATTTAGAAAGCATGTTCAGTATCAGGAGGTATGCTTTTCACCCAGTCAAAATAAGGAATATATTCTTAAAAATGTCTTTTATATCAAGAGGGTTACATGCTAAATTACCTTATGAACATAAATGACTTGAACAAAATTGTTAATTACATTTACTTAATTACAAGATCTTATGAATTGATTTTCATCTCAGAGAAGCAAATGTCTTGTCCAATCGAGAGGGAACTGAAGCATGTATAAAAAGGTCTGACTTTAAGTGTTTGATATTTAAAAACTGTCAGTGGAATCAAATGTGCCTTTTTTTCCCTTTGACTGCTTTTGTGAATCAAATGAACACACTTGTCACTGTATTTCCACTAATCAGCCAGTAGGTGGTGCCATGTCACAAATCTTCAACTGTGCCCAGCGATTCTCCTGCTGCTTCAAGCACCTCAGACACACCTCATCACAGCCACTTCGAAAGAATGTGCGCTTTTGAACTGCAATTACTTTGCGATTCAATCCATCTTTAAAACAGCAGTTAAACTCTTGCAAGTAAACAGCTGATTAAAATGTACTTTATGAGAGATGTTAAATGAACACTAGTGCTCCATAACAGACAAAGCAAGTTTACTTACAGCAATTTCAGTTTATTAAGACATTCATACAATTCTGGGGAGAAGGAAATCTGAAAAGTAGTCAAGGGGGTAAATAGCAATATACTCTGGAGAGGGTAAAACCACATGTCAGCAAAATATAGCCAACCAGTGAGGAATTCTGATAGAGCAAGTGGGATAAAAAAATATGGTACATTTAAATTAAAACATTCACAAAAGATAACAAAAAAGCAAGTGAATCTATAGTATAACATGACAAGTGCCTCTATTAAGCAGGCCCACAATACATCGTACATATGTTAGCATAACATAATTTGCAGACTTTATACAGCACTTATACCTTTTAGTCCACAAGTAAGTTACTAAATGGTGGAGAACATCGAATACACACATCTTAATTGAACATGGAAAGAAATACCTGATAAGGACCATTATGTTTACAGACCCCATGGCTTTGTAGCTCCAACCAGCCAGCTGTCGAGGTTAGAATCTACAACTGTCCAAGAGGGACCACCATAGAAGTCACCTCGCTTTTAACACATACCAAAAATTCTGATCCAAGGTTTAGCATTGAGAAGTTTTTTCCCCCTCGAATAATATAAGCACAATGCAAGTGGACGATCGCTATCACTGCGTTTTTTAAAAAAAAAGAAAATCTCGGGGCTCAAATCAGGTCAGCCACATTCATAGGCATCTCCTCCACAGTTGTATTGTAAAACGTCTCAATGTCCCGAAGAATCCTCTTGTCCTCCTCAGTGACGAAGTTGATAGCAACTCCTTTTCTGCCAAAACGACCACCACGACCAATTCTGGAGAGAGTAAAGATGAGCCACGTTAGACTCACGCAGGACTGAGGTGAACATACTGATAAAATATTATGATGCAATTTACCTATGAATGTAGTTCTCTCGGTTTGTAGGAAGGTCATAGTTAATGACCAGGGAAACCTGCTGGACGTCAATTCCACGAGCCTGAGAAAGGAGAACAGCATTTAATTATATTCAGGTCTAAGAGACGTTACACGTTAAACATTGTGCACAATTATGTTAATGTCGCCCGTATATAAGTAACAGATTCCTACAATAGAAGAACCCATTGTGGAGAACGAGCCCTAATCTCCCAATAGTTTTGACTGCTTGGCCATTTTTGGACTGTTGCAGGATAAAAAACATTGGGTTTTAACTTCAAACAATCACCAATCAAGTTATGTACCACAACAACACATTCAACTCATACTAACCAGAAGATCAGTAGTGATCAACACTCTGCTTGAGCCAGACCTAAACTCCCTCATAATCACATCGCGCTCCTTCTGGTCCATGTCACCATGCTGTGAACAGAGAATACTTTAGTTAGGAAAATGTGCAGCATTGATGCAGGTAAGCCTTTACAAGCATACAGAGTATTGATTCAACATAACAGTTCCAGTGGCAAGCAGGCAGAGAACAGATCATACCAGAGCAGAGACAGTGAAGTCTCTAGCATGCATCTTCTCAGTCAACCAGTCGACTTTTCTCCTGGTGTTGAGGAAGATGACAGCCTGGGTGATGGTCAGTGTTTCATACAGATCACACAGGGTGTCCAGCTTCCACTCCTGGAGACATCCGAGGAAAAACAAAGTTATGGCAAGTAATGCATTATCATTTTTAAAGTTAATTAAAAATGCGCACATTTGTTTATTTAAAAAATATAACAAGGATGCAAACTGGTGTCAAAAAAGGTCTTTTTGCCACATCCCATGATTCACACTACATTTTTCTATGAGAGCTCTGTTCAGATGACAAGAGCCCATCAGTGATATTGTCACATCTATTAGAATCTTAATGCATTTGTTTACAACAGCCAATTTACTAACAAACTCTCTAATGTCTCACTGATGAATCTAAAATGTCAGTAAAATAATATTCCTGACATCAAAATACTGAGTGAGTTGTACAATGTGGAACACCGATGACGTCAGTATGAGACCTTTCTCCTGTCCTGTGATTCACTGCCTGCAGGTATTGCTGGTACAGACAGTTGTTTTAGCTTGTTAATAACAACTAGCTGTTCAACTAACCAGCGTGTTGTGGATGTGTAAAACATACTGGCAGTGGATAAAGGTAAAGTAGATGGAAAATATCCCTTTAAACACTTTTTATAAAGTACTCCTGACTTTTAACACAATAAGGTTTTAAATGCACTTATAGCGACAAGCGTAGTTGTCGTCAACTTCAGTAGAGCGTTATCTTTTACTTCACCCAGTGCACTGTGTCCATCTGTCTGCTCTGTTGTCCAATGAAGTCACAACCTGCCACATTCTGCCTCTGATTGGTTAGTACTCCTTACCATCAGTTTGGTTGGTCAGGTTTAGAAAATGTGTTATGTCTACTCGCAGACGACTTGGACACTTGACAAGTTTGCACCCCCCGAAAAAAAAAAAAAAAAAAATAGCAAATGTGTAACACAGGATCTTGAGACAAAGGACACTGGACATTAAGAAAGAGGTCCCTCCGAGCCTCATTTCCGATACTGTGCCTTTAATCTCCTTCCCTGGTGTACCCATGCTTACACGGCCACATGAGCTAAACCTGTGAGGCTTGGCTCCTGCAGTTTTAGCAGGGTGCTTTAAAGAGAAGGGATATTTGACATTCAGTGACAAGCAGCTGGCTGAAATATTGACAAGCAGTCTGTCGCGTAGTATTAAAGACAAGTAAACCAACCTCTCGCTCCACATTTATGTAGAATTGCTTGATACCCTCGAGGGTAAGCTCTTCTTTCTTGACCAAGATGCGAATGGGGTCTCGCATGAACTTCTTGGTCACCTCCAACACCTCTGCTGGCATGGTAGCAGAGAGCAGGACCACCTGTAGAAGATGCCCAACATATTACCTTCCTTCAGATCCAAGAGACTAATGACCCAGTCAAAACTTTGTGTATGGTTTCAAAAGTAAAACATTCAAAATGCAGACTTAAGTGTGGCACTGCACCTTGAGACAGAGGCCAACGAACATTAAGAAAGAGGTTCGACAACATCTCAATTTCAGTACAGTGTGCAATAATCTCCTTCCACGAAATAATCTGCTAGCATTATTGCATGAAACAGATAAAATCTGGATCACACAATTATAGCAGACTTCTGTTAATGCAGAAGGGATAGTAAACCTATAAACTGTCAGTGTTGTCTGTTTTCAAAGAAGTACTTACTTGAATGTTTGTGCTCAGTTTCTGGAAGATCTCATAGATCTGATCTTTGAATCCTCTACTCAACATCTCATCAGCTTCATCCAGAACAAACATCTTGATCCATTTTGGGCCTGCATTGAAATGTAGTGTAAATCAAGCTTTTATTTGTGAAATGAATCGTAACTGTTTGAGAATGATTTTCTGTTGAACAGGACCTTCGATACTCACACAAGTGTCCCCTGGTAAGCATGTCGAACACACGTCCTGGTGTGCCCACCACTATGTGAGGGGCCTCGGCCTGGAGCTTCTGTATTTCGCTACGGAGATTGGTCCCTCCGATGCAGGCATGGCAGGCTGCCCCCATGTAGTCACCCAGTGCCAGAATGACCTTCTGGATCTAATGAGGGGAGACAGGAGCAAAAAAACAAAACAAAAAACACAACAGTTCAGAATAATGTGAGACAGGTGGCATGACAAGACATTTCAACACGAGTGTAGAAGAACTGTTCAAAGTGATCAGTAAAATAAAAAGGAACTCTCCATTGCTAGAGTCAGTCCCGAAAGATGGTATGCCATCATATCACCCAGTTTTCCACAGCAACACATGAATATTTAAGCACAATCAATCCAATGAAGCCAGATCACCTTTTAGACCAATGCAGCCATGGACAGAGACTACACCAATTCTAAGAGGATACTTTGTGTTTCACAATTTCAGAATTTTGACAGGATTTCAAAAAATAGTACCTTAGTACTTGAATCAGTGTCCTCAATGTGCTGCTTAGGTCTGAGACACTGAGGTTATCGTGACCTCAGGAACAGCATACCTGCTGAGCCAGCTCTCTAGTGGGAGCCAACACCAGAGCCTGAGTCTCCTTCTGCTCAATGTCCAGCTGCTGCAAGATAGAGATGGCAAACGTGGCCGTCTTGCCAGTGCCTGACTGGGCCTGGGCAATGACATCATAGCCTAATGGCAAGGGGAAAAAAATTTTAAGTAGGAAAATTTTTTAACACAATTATTAAAAACAAAAAAATGACAATCATGTCACAGCAGTTAACACAATATGTTTGTGATATAACTGAACAGTGCTGAGTGATCAGTGGAAACAAAGTTATCCCCATTAATGGGTAAGTCCCGAAAGATGGTAAAGCATCACTTCACTCAAACAATCCACTTATGAGTAAACTACAGTTTCTGTACCTTTGATGCAAGGAATGATTGCCCTTTGTTGGATTGCAGATGGCTTTTCAAAACCATATGCATATATTCCCCTGAGAAGAGTCTCCTTCAGGTTCATATCATCAAAGTTGTCTGTAATCTCGCTCCAGTTGCTCTGAATTAGAGAAACAGTGGTTTGTGAGTGAAGAGTACAGACACTCCATGTTGAATCTTTTCAGCTGTGAAAAGATTAATATTTAGTCATGTACATACCTCGATGACACCATCAGGCTCCATTCCATCTGGCCCCCCATGGTCTCTATCTTTTGAGCTGTTTAAGAGAAGAGATACAAGTCAAATTATACTTCAAGTCAACTTTGTCATATTACCATTACAAAAAAAAAATGGAAACAGGGGTCTTGATAATGGCCCACTCATTCCTACCACGTGTCATGGGGCCCATTACGAAAAAGGCGCCCACTTCACGTTAGTTAACGATCAAGACGTAAGAGCTCGGTCAGATGTGCAGTGATCCGGTCTTCAGTGGTCCGGGTCACGCCCAGAGTGTCTCATTACAGAGTCCGGGACCGCGAGGGCCGCACGTGTCAAATTCCACGAGCACAGCTCAAGTACCTGCCGCTCAAAAGAAAAAAATCTGCTTATGTAACCACGACTGGCCACAGACCGGCTCACACGCCCACGATAATTCATGTCGACTTCCGTAATAAAAGTAATAAAGTGGTATCTTTCCACGTTTGGTAGACCCCAACATGGAGCTCTGCCTCAGTCACAGTTAGCCAATATGTCCGACAGTTGGGCCTGTGCTATCAACGGTGGCTCCTGATGCCTGAGAAGTAGGCCGAGCCGAAGCCCGGCCCGACGGTTCCTCTCATTTAGACAACCACCGGCCACGACAGCAAATGTTCTTCCAATAATACAAGCCGGTGATGATCATTTTTATATTAGCTATTAGAGAAATAAAGCGCCTTTAATCCAAATCGCTCGTAACGGAAATTTGGAACTGCGGTGCAACGGTGTCACAAAGCTAACTATTAGCAACCACATCGCCCTCACAGCGGTTGGGACCTAGATGGCTAAATAATTACAAATTCGGCTTCGTACAGACTGAACACCGGCGTGATGTGCGTATATACACCTAAACACGTAGTATTCTTTAAAATTTGTGACCAAATGTAGGATTTTACCTGTTGTAATCAGCAGAATCGCAAGACATGATCCGTTCACAACTTCAGCATGCGACTGGAAAGATCGCTGATGGCGATGCCAACTGCCTTTATGCGGCCGGACTAATTTCAGTGATGAACATAACGCTCAGTCTGGTTGAAAATGCCATCTAAATTGACCGACTTAATGTTTGGATCACACTATATTTTATTCACTATCTAATATATACAAATGTATGTTTCAATAACCGATGCAAATGTAATTTTTATTCCTACACTATATTTCTCAGCGGAAGGATATTGCAGTAATAAGTGGTGCTTGGGCTGCTACAGTGTCCCTAACAGGTCAAAATTCGTCTGACAAGGTTGTGCAACATTTTAGGGAGAGACTCCCTGTGAGGTTCATGGAATACAATTAATGTAATACAGTAGGAGGAAACAAGACAGATTTAAAGATAACATTTGTTGATAGTAATTTTATAGCTTGTCCTCTTCAGATTTTAACCTGTTATACTAAATCTGTAATTGTGTTTCCCTATTGGACATTTGCGAATCTCCCCACTTCGGGACGAAGGTTTATCTTATTATGTCAGGTGTTGAATTCGGAATTCGGTCCACTGTGGTAAATTACCATGTCCAATTTCTTTCTGTGTTGCTCTGTGATCTCAAAGTTCCAGCTGTCTGTGTGTCTGGTCACTCATCTCTGTTGCCATCCTTTGGTATTTTCTTGTATGAATGTGTTGGCTTTTGAATTACTCAGGATACTTAGAGGACCTCTCTTTTGTTTTAGAACCAATCTAACCCTGTGTGTGTGTAGATTGAGACAAAAATGTTTTTCCCCTAGATCTGGATGTACTAGATATCAAAGTTTGTACACTTTTGAATCCAAGCATCTGATCCCTCCCCACCACAGCAAAGCTATTTAATGACCAGTTTTGACCAGTACTGATCTGTCTTCCTGTAAGTTTCCATTATTAGGCAGTGGAGGAAAGTAACTAAGCACATTTATTAAAATATTGTACAATTTATTTTGAAATATAGTTTTTTAAATAGTTATATTTATTCTGCAATTCACACTGTGCTATATTATGAATGCAGAAGATTTACTTCTAATGGAATCATTTCTAATTGCATTATCGCTATTTTTACTTAAGTAAAGGACTTGAACACCTCTTCCATCCTGTGCTCACTGCAAAGAGCATGCAGATCGTATGTGGCCTGTTTCCCTGGAACAGTTAATCTTGGATCCTTCTGTATATTCCTACAATACCCAGTTTTGTTTGTTGCATATTACAATAAACCATTCAGAACATGTTCTTCCTTTATTCCAGTGTAACACTGAGTGTACAGAGACTGTAGAGACTTTTTTGAAAATGTTTGAAAATCTTTAGAAAACAGATGCATTAAATAACAATACATTTTCTTCAGCTCTGACACCAGAGCAGAACAGTGGAGTGTACTTTTACTCTAATGCACGATGGTGTAGTAGTTGGAGAAGAGTTCCTCCCCTGCTGTAATGTCTCTGAGTGATACAAGGACAACACAGCGTATAGGCCTCTGTGTGTCCTGACTGTAGTTGACATTGGGCAGATACTGGCGGAGCTCGATGGGAAATGCGTCCGGCACATCATACTCCTGGTAGCACACGTTTGCAGGCCACTCGTTGGAGCAGTTGTTCACATACTGACCAACAGCAAGTGGGTTTTGTGGACTTTCTGTCAGCCAGCTGGTGTCACTCATCATGAAAGGCCCTATTCTGTCCCTGCCACTGCATGACCTGAACACCATTTTGGAGATGCCTTTGTCATTGCCATCAATCAAGACGCCATCAATACACCTGAACACAAAAGGGTTTCTGATGGATTGAAGGAGAATTGGCTCATAGGCTTGATAGACTGTGCCAGGGTACATGGCCACTGTAGCTCCTCTGGGCACAAAGCCTTTGGTGACAAACACTCCAGTTCCTGCAAAGGGCAAAGTGCTGGGCTTCCGGGCAATGCAGAACCCCAGAGACTGTAACATGGCATCATCTCCACTCACTGGATCTCCTCCACACTGGTCTTCCTCACTTGTTGCCCGTTTGAGAAAGTGTTTTTGAGCCCCATGATTCGCCCAGTGGCTCCTGAGCAGGACTCTGAAGAGCTTCAGTAGCTCCTGTGAAACCTCCTCATCTGGGACTAGTTTGTCTTTGGAGCGCTCCGTCACCTGCCGCAGAGTTTTCTCATTTTTAGACAAGTTCAGGACAACCCATGGTACAAACCTGTGTCTGTACGATCTCCATTTGTTCTGAAAGCTTCGTAAAGCGGCTCTAAACATCCAGAGCGACGTCTGAGAGGTCGGACATGGAGGAATTAGCTTGTTTTCATGAATTCTCCAGCCACTTCCGATAAGTTATTTCAAAATAAAAAAGACACGTGTTAATAGTTTCACATTACTGTCAGAACTCTAAAACTTTTTTCAACTTTGCGATTATTCAGCTATAATACGCTGGATAATGAATAGAAAATCTAATATTTTAACAATTTAGGATATGACACGAGCGATGAGCGGGTAGTTTTGTACTTTTATTTTTGATAGCGATGCGTCAACCGGAAAAAGTTTTTACGTGCCTTGTAAAAACTTTACACGCATTAGCCAGCTGGATGGGAGGAAAGATAGTCGGGCAAAGACAAACATGGTAAGAAATGGGTCTTTACATTCTGGTGCCGTGATGAAAACATAAACAGCGCTCGCACACATGATCTAGTCCTTCGAGGTGATTAATGTACTTAATAATCTGCGCTAATGACCTTATATTCCCTTTATGCTATGAAAACAAACGTAGCTCTCGACGTTAGCATTATCTAACTAGCTCACGGTGAGACTAGCCAGCTCGCCTTGTTAGCTAGCTAAACTTGCTAGCCCTTGAGCAAATTGACAAACAAAATTAGCTGCTCACGCTGCAGCGGTGCCAGCTATGTTTTGCTGTCGTCAGGATTTTATGACTAGATTGCTTGTTCAGTGTTATCATAAATTTAAAAATATTAGCCAGCTGACATTCAATACTTTGCAAGTGACTGGCTGCTGTCAGGTTAGCATGTTATTGCTAGTCCTTTCATTGCTGTTATTTTAGTGTTCAACCATGGTTCACTGTTAATGTAGCTAACAGCTAGTCTTCACTTCGCGGATATTATGTGACATTTGAGGTTGTTAGAGTCTTGTATTGATATGCAGATTATTGCTGGCAACTGATAAATATACTTATTGCATTAACATTACTTAGATAGAGTCTGATTTTGTTATTGCTGCTATCTACATACGTCAAATCCTGTATTATTGCAACAACCAGTGAGTTTTGTGTGTGTTTGTGTCTTTGTGCAGAACAAGCTGAAGTCCTCACAGAAGGATAAAGTTCGTCAGTTCATGATTTTCACACAGTCCAATGAGAAGACTGCACTGACCTGTCTGTCACAGAATGACTGGAAACTAGATGTTGCCACTGACAAGTTTTTCCAAAATCCAGAGCTCTATGTTCCAAATCTAAAGGGGGCCTTAGACAAGAAGAAGCTCGAGCAGCTGTACAACAGATACAGAGGTATGGAAAGCCTTTTTAATATTTAAGAATTAAATGAAAGCTTGTTACAAACTTTTTTTTTACAACAGAGGAGTAAATCAGACTGAACACTGAAAATATTGAGTGGTATACATTGAAAACAAGTTACCATTTGGCTGTGAATTTGTAATTAATAATAACAGTAAAATCACTCTTGACACTCTTATACTTAGATCCTCATGATGACAACAAGATCGGCATTGATGGGATCCAGCAGTTTTGTGACGACCTGACTCTGGACCCAGCCAGTATAAGTGTCCTCCTCATAGCCTGGAAGTTCAGGGCAGCAACACAGTGCGAGTTCTCAAAACAGGAGTTCATGGATGGCATGGCAGAACAGGGGTGAGAATGTATTTTTAGATGGTACAAACAATCCTTAACACCCTCCTCTGTTCTCTGTGAAGTGGATGTTAACATTATAAACTATAAATTATAAACAACTATAATTCAAATGTTGACTCAATTTACAGTAGGATGGCTGAAAAAAAAGTCTGTCTGAGAGCCATGAAATAATTGTGGTTCATGCATCTGAAATGGCCTTCAATGGTGTAAAATTGGATGATTTCACATATTAATGTATGTATTGATATAACAGTTCTTATTGTATGATCTTGTTTTCTTGAGTATTGACTTGTGTTAATATGACAACAGTGCAGTCTTTGTACGTACTTAACTTGTGTCCACTTTACATGTATATAGATCTATTCAAACATGTTAAGATTATAGCACAGAAAGCTTATTAGCCTGCTTAGATATTCTAAGTACACATACAGTGTGCTGCAAAAATTGTCCGTTGTTGTAGAGGTTCCAGGCTTTGTTTGGAAGATGTCGAATATAGTATATGTTAGTTAATTTTCTGTTTGACAGAGTTTCCGCAATTGCTCAGTTTTACAACATAGATGAATGTGCTTCACTGAAAAAAAAAAACCTTATCTCCTTGTCTAGCAAAAATAACAGTCTGCTTTATGTTTCCTCAGGTGTGACAGCATAGAGAAGCTAAAAGCACAGCTGCCAAAGATGGAGCAAGAGTTAAAGGATCATGGGAAATTTAAGGACTTTTACCAGTTTACATTTAATTTTGCAAAGAATCCTGGCCAGAAAGGTTTGGGTAAGAATATTTTAATGGTTGCCATATTAACTGCTTGTTTGTTTCATGAATGTATATCAACCTAATTCTGTTTTTCATTACAGATTTAGAAATGGCAATTGCATATTGGAATTTAGTACTGGCTGGAAGATTCAAGTTTCTGGACTTGTGGAACAAATTTTTAGTTGTAAGTTTGATTACCACACTCAAGATTACTCTTGAAAAAAAATGCAAATATTATTACTTCTCATTGCTCTCAACCTTGCTCTCCATCTTTTCAGGAGCACCACAAAAGATCAATTCCTAAGGACACATGGAACCTCTTACTAGACTTCAGCACAATGATCACAGATGACATGTCGAATTATGATGAGGAAGGTTTGTACAGTGTTTACACTCAGCTGAAAGTGAAATAATTTTTCACTGTATGCATGGAAGTATCTATGACCTTTAATTGAGCTTTCAAGACTATTAGATTAAGTGCCTCTGCCCTGCTTCACACAGGCCCTTTATGGTTTTATAGCTACCCGACATGTATTGTAAAATATCAGTTACCTATAATCATATTAATTGAATTAGTTTTGTTTATTTGTTCAATAGGAGCATGGCCTGTCCTTATTGATGACTTTGTGGAGTTTGCACGGCCACACATCGGGACCAAAAGCACGGCAGTTTAAGGGCTGCTGTCACAGAAGGAAAATCCATGTGAGGTTTCTACAAAGCAGAGCGTGCAGTGGACGGAGGACAAGGGGACCGCACTGAGCTGAGAACTATGTTGCCTTTTCAACCCTCAGGACTGAAATATTTTACACAGCAGAGACTTTATATATGTGTGTGTGTATTTACATATATAAAAAAAGGCATATCTCTTTGTTGGTCAACTTGTGGTGGTTTGGAAACTTTTATCTAAAGTATTGGGCTTTTTGTGTGCGCTCAAGCCAATTAGAGAGGAGTCACCATCTTGGCCCACATGGTTCATTGATGTGTTTGGGCTCCACTCAAAAGCAGGTAGATAAGACACACTTTTGAATTGTAATCTAAACACGAGGGTTCGCGAGGGGGACGTTGTTCTTTAAATATTGAATTTTAATACTCTTGTGTGCATTCCTGATTTTGTTTTTGTTTTATGATACATTTGTGCGACAAGTCAGTATAAAACATTGATTGTAATTTTTTAAGCATAATGCTGTTTGTTTAAACACAAATGTATAAAGATAAAATAAATGTTTCAATTTGGTATCTTTAAAGCTACAAGGCCTCTGTGCATTTCTGTGTCAAGAATGAAAAGATAAAGGTTAATAGAAGTTATTCTTAGTAACCCCTGGTTGGAGAATACTGAATGAGTTCTTTAACAAATCTGAAGAATGTTGTGAATTAAATTAGGTCAAATGCCGTCAAAAATAGATGAGGTCTTTGTTCCTCTCGCTGCAATACAAATGCTGTTTTGTTCAAAGAGTAGAGCTCATGGTCTATGATTGGGAGGTAACTTGCCCTGAACCACTACAATTTTCTTTCAACTTGGAGCAGTCTGAAACCAGAAAAACAAAACCAAAGAAGTAACCTTATAAGATAATTGAAAAGGTTCCATCTATAACTTTTCACATACCCTGATTCCTTACATTCCTGCAATTCATCCTATGCAGAAGAGTTTATTAATCATTGCTCACCTTGAAATATTGTTGGCATTCTAATGTTTGTTATATTCCTGTTAGGGTCAGATTAAAGTGAGGTTCTCATGCAGTGGTTTAGTCCAAGTAGGGTGGGGCCATGAGGGATATATTAAGGCTACATGCACACTTATACATTTTTGTTTTAAAACACATAACCCTTGAAGATTCATATATTTGGAGATTATAGCAATGTGACTTCCCACTCATATTAGAAGTAACAAGGCAGGGTAAATGGTGTGCCACTGTCAGTAAAGGCCAAGTGATATTGGGATTTTGCAGGTGTGTGTGAGGCAAGACTGACTTCAGAGAAGGGGAGAAGGAGGATAGTAAAACAGTTTGACTTTTGAAAGGGAATTGCCAGAAAGAGTGTACCTTGAGTATGTGAGTTACGTGGGTGAGGCAATGTGAAAGAGCTCATCTCAGATGTTTCTGGTTTCAGGAATATGGACATGTTGCTGGAGTATGTAGAGGAATCAGAAGATGTGGGAAGGGCAAGTGCAATGTGGAAAGAAAGCGCAAAGAAGCCAAAAGCCAAGCAAAGTGCACTGTGAGAGAAATCACCATGCAGGATTAGCAAAGTGTCCAAACAGAATTAAGGAAATGGAAGTGAATAAGATTATTATTGGCCTTTATTGTCATGGTTGAAATGCAGGTGAAGTTGGAAAGGATTAAGACGGTGCTGGTCGCTGCCAGGAGATTCTTGAATGTTGTGGACATATCTGGAGAAGATACTACACGGAGGGGAGGATTCACATCAAGTCAGACAGTTGGGTCTGGATTATAAAATGGACAATGTCATGAATAGGATCACTTTGTGGTGACACTACAGTAAATAGTTTGTACTGTGAAGCTGTTACAATCCTGTAGGTGGTGGTAATGCAAGGTTGTGTTAGTTTGCTTTTTCAGCTTATGTTCTCCTTGTTACTTTTCCCAGGACTTTTTTTCCTCCTCTTTTTCATTGTAATTTTTGTTTTTTAAAACAACCATTTTTCGCACTGACTCCAGAACTCAACTTTTTTACTCCCCTCCAGTGCAGCCACACTAAAATCCCTCATCTATGTAGAAGTACTGCCAGTAATGCTACAATCCCCATATAAACATTAGTTTATTATATGAGGATTGTTAGAATGTCATTATATTATTATCACAATATTTTGTTATAACAATGATAATGAATGATAATATGATATGATAATGTAACATCATATATTTATTATCACTAACATTAACACAGTCTTTCTTTCTCTCCATCACACATGCCATACTTCTTACTCCTCCCACTTAACATGGATATATATCACTGCCTCAAATACAAACATCCAAACATGCGCGCTCACACACACACACACACACACACACACACACACACACACACAATTTAATAATAATAATAATCTAACATCTAACTCTTATCACATTATACATCATTGTAACTGCCTTATGTTATTGTCTGTAGGTCTGTCCACCTTGTCTTATTTATCTTCTATGTCACTCTTTATGAAGAAACTAATTAACAAATAAAATTGGCCTTTTTTTTCCTGTCCTATACTGAATTGTTTCACTTCCTTAGGCTCCTAGAAATTCTGCAAATGAAACAATATGAAAAGAAAAAAAAAATGTTTATAACTCACACAGACATCAAGGCCCTAACACGTGGCCCCATATTTTAAAGAGGCGGATGAAGGGCCCTGTTTGATGCCCCTGTGGCAGCTGAAGTCTTTTGGTGACAGTGAGACTTCGCGCCCCCTCGTGGTGACAACATTTATAGACACGCGCTGTTGCTACTGGTGACTGACAACAGACGGCTGTTTGACTGTTTGATCAAACTGGAGAGAGAATTAAACTGATGGTTGGTTATTAACAAACAACCACCACTTTGAATTAACCTGTTACTGTACAGAAACACTGCAGGAGCATGTCGAACATTGTTGGTGCAGTTTTATCTGAGATGGACTGGGACGAGCGCTTTGCTGTCCCTGAACCTAACACTGAAAACCAGGCTCTGATAGAGCAGGTGAGTTACTGACTTTATTTATGACAACAACACTAACACTAATGTTTACTTTAGTTACGATCACCGAGTAACTGAGAGTGATGTGGATTCATCTAGTTAAACTAGTTTGAGATCAATAATCCTGAACTTAAATTCATTAGTGGAGGTCAGAAATGAAGCAGGACTCATAATTAATATTAAGTTATGGCTATTATATGATCACATGGAGAAAAGGGCTGCCATCAGAAAGTTGTTTTTCTTAGAGATACATTTAACATAATGTGAAATTGCTTATAATTTAGTTACCAAATCATTTGATATAGATGTAGGTTAAGCTTTTAGAATGTGTTTTGCTCTATGATTCCTGTATTACAAATTGTTGGCATATTTGTATACTTATAGGCTACATATTATTAGTTGATCTCTATATATCTGGCTCTCATGTTTATCTGCTGTTTTCACACTGAACTCATGACATGGTCACTGATGCCTTTTTGAACTTGGTATAAAGTTTGTTGTTGTTGTATTTTCTTTAATAATAGATTTTATAGAGTCCAGGTCATGTGGCACACTATCAAAATCTCTTACAGTATAGGCTCACATCAATTACTATTACATACTTTTTTAAATGAACATTTTATGAATAAAACTACACTGCACTCATATTGCAATAATTACATTATACACTAATATTTACACTAGGTTTACAAGTTGTAAAGTTTTATGTCAGCTCTCATGGTGTTTCAGGTAAATCTGTCCATGCAAGACAGCTCAACATGCTGCAGATTATATGTCTAATAGTATGCTATGCTTTTATTCTGATAACTTCCTCAACAACAGATTCGTAAAAATGAGATGGAGTTGGTGCAACTGGAAAACAAACTTGAGAGAAACAAAGATAAAAGGCAGTACATGACTGATTTCCTCAAAAATGTTAAACAAGAGCTGGAAAATACTGGGGTAAGTGTCTCAGAATACAGTGCTAATTTGTTATAGAGGTGCATGTCTCTTCTGGTAACTGGGTTATATTCACAGTGTGATTTTGATTTTTCTGCACCCAGGCTCTGTGCAAGGCAAAGGAAAGAGAAAAAGAGTTGGAGAAACACCTCACAGCCCTGGCAGAAAGGGAGACAGGCCGTCTGACACAGGAGACCGCTAAGATGGAGAACGACCACAGATCTTTAGCAGAGAGGAGCAACATGCTGGAGGTCAGTACCAGTCACAGCACAGAGACAAGTGCAGCTGTTGGTGCCAGAACGTGTTGCTGAACCTTTGTGCATGTCCTCAGAACCACATCTTCAAAGCCAAGCAGAAGCTGGAGGAGTTTAAGAACCAGATGAACTGGGACCAGCAGACCATGGAAGCCTTTTTGGAGGAGTCAGCACGTAAAGACGAGGACACGATGGCCATCATCAAGTACGCCCAGCAAGACGAGCAGAGGATCAAGGTAAGGAGAAGAGGCCGGTATGAAATAAGCATCAGCAGCAGTTAGATCTGAATCATCTTGAGCTAACAGCTTTATGATTTCTCCCAATGTAGTCGCTCACTCTGGCTATAGAGAAGAAGACACTGGAGGCCAATAAGAAGCGCAAAGCACTTGACAAAGAACTGACCGAGACTATATCTGCACAGGTACCGTCAGAAAACACTGGACATTCTCACTGTTTATATGGCAGCCGAAAGGACACATTTCTCTTTTTTATGGTGCAGCAGCAGTGCGTGTTCATACTAAAATGACCAGAGGCCGCATCCAGCTGGATTTCTTTTATATTCAGTACAAGAAATTGAGCACATCGTGAGCATTTGATATTTTAGAGAAGGAAATTCTGCCATGTTGAGAAGGAACAGGAAGAGGAAAAGGTGGTCACTGTATTGCGCTGGTGAAACAAAGTAGTTACAGAAACAAGAGGCTTGACAGGCAGATGAGAGGAACTGAAAATGAAATATGCACATTTCCCTGGCAAATGTGACAATCTGGTCCATTGCATTCGACACTTACATTGATCATGATGCCATTGGCACCTGGCAGATGGTTGCTCAGGAAGAACAATTTTGGTTTGACATCAAAACATTTGACTTTTTAATTGTAATGTCCCGCATCATGTAAGATGACACTTAATAGCTTAATTGTAAATTTACACCATGCTGTTCTTAAATATCATTCTGATGGGAAATCTAAGACACAGACCGTCACAGTGACTCTGAGAATACATTCTTCTTCTGCTTTCCTAACAGATCGCGTTGGATAAAACTACAGAGAACTTGCAGCAGGCCCACCTAGAGACACAGCAGCTCATCCACCAATGGGAAAACACTATCAAGCAGATGAAGCAACGAGACGCTGAGATGCAACAGTGTGCGCTGGTAAAGTCTGCAATCTTGCTGATAAAAGACACGCTGACTCAAAGTAAAGCATGCAAATGCAAGACAAATATAAGCCAACAGAATGTGAACAGAAGTTTTTGTGTCCCTGTCTTGTTCATCTTCATCCGTCCAGCAACTTGCCGAAGCCAATCAGAACATCAGGGAGAGGAACGCCGCCATTACAGAGAGGAAACACTTGCTGGATACTCAGAGGAACAACAACAAGGAAACTGAGAGGAAGATAAGCATAGTCGGTCGACAGGCTGTAAAGCTGCGGCAGGATTTGAAGGAGCAGGAGAATAACTGCGGCAGGCTGCAGGATGAGGTCGGACTCTCAGAGCAGCTCAACATGAAAAGCTTTTCAACTACTGTTATCCTTATGTTTTCACTTGTGGGTGTTGCTGAATTGATTCTGTTGTCTCGCAGCTGGACAGTTGCAAAGGTACAAGGGACAGAGCGACCTCTGATGTAGAGTCTGTGACATCCCACATATCCAGAATGAAGAAAGACATCCAGGATAACAATAACAAGTCAGTGAAATCTCACAACGCCTGTCTGTTGATAAAGTATCACCATAGCTTTAGTACTGTGTCTCTACATGTGTTTTTTGTTGCAGACTGAAGGAGGCCAGGCACTACAATGCTGCGCTGGAAGAGAAGCTGAAAGTTGTGACTCAGACTGCCCTCAGTGAGGAGGAGAGAGCTGCACAGATGGACCAGTTCCTCAAGGACGAGGAACTGGTGATCAGGGTAAACAGCCTGAGATCCCTGAACCACGTAGTGTTGACTTGCAATGACGACAGATGGAAGAGAACTGTTGTTGTACATGTTACAGCTGTTTCATCTCAGGACCCTTTGACATCCCAGCACACTTCTTCTTCTTCTTCTTCCTATTATTATTATTATGATTATTATTATTGCCATGAATTTAAAGCTGCACTGAGAATCATAAAAACTCCTATGAACCTATGAAAAAAAGTAAATATTGTCTCTGTATTGTCTGATTTGCTAAAAATATTAAAACAGATGTTCTTTTTGTCCTGGGTTTTGCCTCTCAGGCTACACACGGAGCTTAATACCCTGCGATTGATGAAGGTTGTTCTGGCTGTGTGAGGCCTGGAAGGAATAGTTACAGGAACTATATAAACACTAAATAAAGAAACAAAATAATCAGTATATTATGATTAACAGCTAATATTCACCTAAAAACATCAGAATCACAAAGGAAATTTTGTGTTTTAGGAATCAGTGTTACATATGATGATTGTACATTTTACGTATGATTGATGATATTCAAAATGATAAAGCTTTTTGCTGTTTGCCTATTTGGCCTGTGCTTTGCTGTAGGAGTTGGACATGCAGCTGCGTGACTGCAGGGAGGAGCTCTTCTTTCGTAAAGAGCGTTTGCAGGCCCTCAAGACAAAGGAGAAGGACACTATCGCCCAGGTTTCGAGGAGCAAATCCACCATCACCTGCCTGGACAACGAGCTCAAAAAACTGGAGCAGGAGTTAGTAAGACAGCAGAGGACCATGATCAAACAGGTGCAAGACCAGAAACACACACACAAATATGACCTTCTACAACCTCCCATCTGTCTCTAATCTGGTGCTAGATTCTGCAATATCAATATATATAAGTATATATATATCCAGATTTTCCTTTCGTTGTGTAGGACTCCCAGATCGTCTGCCTGGGTAAAAAATTGGCACAGCTGCAGGGTGACGTTCACTCAGATGAAAAGCAAATGCTTGACAAGAAGATTGCTGAGCTGACTGAAGCTTTAGAGGAGAAGAAGAAGACAGCCAACATGCTTACAAACACGCTCAAGGAGTCTGAGGTCGGTCTAATTGTTTGTCACCTCGCTGTGCTGCTCTGCCTTTTTAACACTCTAAACTGGTGAAATAAATCCACTCATTGTGGACTCTTTGTCTCTGGCAGGATGACATTCGCAGTTTGAGGAAAGAGATGAGCAAATCAGAGACTCAAAAGACAGATCTGACCGAGAAGGTAGAAGAGCTCATGCTGCTCCACCACACCAATGAAAAGGAGCTGAAGAGACTCAGACTCAGGAAACAGGTAAATAGTTGATGTCACAGCAGGTATCATGAAATCAACTGATGGGTGGTTACCAATTTAAAATTGTGTTTCATTAAGTTTGATTCAAGGTCATATCTCACATTGGAAGGTCATTCTCCATATTTTTGAAATGACATTTTGTAATAATTATTTATTGTAGAATTCCAAAGATATTAAATTGCCAAATACATCAAACAGAGAAAAGCAGACACGAAGACATCGAGTAACTCTCGACAAGAAAGCTGATAAGCACTTTCTCAAAATATTGAATTATTAATCAGCCATCAAAATTGTTGTCAGTCAATTTTCTTTTGACTAACAAATTTAATAACCGACTATTCATTTCAGCACAACATTTTATAGATGTAATGAATAATACAAAAAATAATTATGAAATAATTTAAATAATCAGAATGATGTTGCAGTTTCAATTCTCACTGTTAGTAAGTTAATCAGCTGCATCTGCAGACATCACAGTGGTTTTTGTCTTACACTTACACTAACATGTTTCTGTTTCTGATGCATCTAAAAAAGAAAGTCAGAAATGAAATAGTTTTACACTCCAAAACAGCGGTAAGATGAACATCAAATATCATTATGTCCTGTGTCTATGCACTGTGTTCTCATCTCACATGTTCCTCATCAGGACAACATGGTGGAGCACAACATCATGAAGATGGAGGTGAAGCGTACGAGGGATCTGCTGTACAACAAGGCGGACACCATGCTGTCCTTGGAGAAGAGGAAGCTGGAGCTGCAGAAAGCCACAAAGGAGAGGGAGGATGAGATCAAGGTCTACAGAGACATGCTGAGCCAGCAGCTCAAGATCAGCGAGGAGGAGAGACAGAGACTCAGGTGAAAAGCTCAGAACTCACTTTGCTGTAAGGTTAAACAGATAAACCTTTGCTGTGTTGTGTTTAATGTCAGACTTGTATTGTTTAAGATGACTTAATTTAGCGATCGATTCTGCCTCAGCGCTGAACTGAATGAGAAACTGTCCAAGATCGACATGATGAAGAAACGCTTTGAGATCGTGACTCTTTCAATGGCAGCTCCTGAGGAGGAAGAGGAGAAATCGCAGGCTTACTACATCACAAAGGTGAGAGGTCTTTAAACACACCATCATGTTACATGCAGGCTCTGCTGAACAGGATTTGGTTTGTTCCCACAGTGCATGCCAGCACATTGCTATGTGTTTTTCATCAGGCTGCACAAGAGAGAGAGGAGCTGAAGAGGAAGGGAGACGGCCTGGATGCTAAAATCCGCAAGATGGAATTGGAGAACAGAGCTCTGGAGAACACCACTCAGCTGTTCAACAACAGCAACTCAGCATTTCGCAAATCCCTCAACAAAGTCAATGAATCCAGTACGTGTGAGCAGCTAACTAAACCAGCAACACTCTCATCAGAGACAGTTATCATTGATCATTGATCACAAAGTAATGGAGACTATTTTTGTTTTAGGTCCAGAGTACCAGGAAAAACTGAAGCTAGAAGAGCAGCTGAGGGCGGATGAGGAGACGCTAAAGTATAAGAAAAGACAGGTGCAAGAGGTCCAACAGGATTTACAGGTTCGTCCCATTTAAAGCCAGAGCTGAGCAACTATTTCTGAATACCATACCATACCAAATATGTCACCCTAAATCACTGACCTAATGTATCACATTACAGTACGCACAGAAGTAACTTATTTGTGTTATAGTTAGAATACATCCTTCAAACGTTTGCCTACATTTGATAATGTGCTAAACTCTATTATCAAACATTATCATTTATTACTAGCATTATAATCAACCTTCTGATGCTCAAAATGGTTAATAATATAGAGTAAACCATTGTAATTGCCCTGTTTACGTCAATGACCAGGAAGATACTGAGCGACCCCCTAAAAATGTGTGAAGCATCCCTCTTTATTCTGGATTTGGTTGCACCAGTTACCTTTGTGCATTTAGTATTTTAATCAAATATGTGAGTTGGTTCATTTAGCTATGTAATAGTCACATAGTAGTTACTGGTGAATATTTAGCAGCAACTAATCTCTGTGTGAGAACTTTGGCTTGAAGTTTGAACCTACAAACAGCTGGTGCATCCTATAGTTATCTAAGTTAAAATCAACTCAGATAAAAATGAGGAAAAGTGCATCAAAAATATAATAAGTCTTCACAGCGTCCATGATGTATTCTTCAGACAAAAAATAATCAAAACTGGACTGAATGTTGAATGTTAGAAATAATCTTCAGCATCTGCTTTTTTTCAACGTATACTCACCTGTCCTCATTGTCTGTCTCTCCTCATCAGTATAACACGAGTCGTGTCCCTGTGAGAGTATTAGGTCGTAAATAAACTCGCTCAACAACTTGATCTATCCGAGTCATCTGGTGAAATCGACCTTGCAGAAATCTCTGTGTATGTGCGTGCCTCTATGTTTTCTGCTTTTATGTACTAATGTGTGTGTGTGTTTGTGCACCGCTCTCCATTTCCAGGACATGAACAATACCTCAGAGAGTCTGCTGCAAGAAGAGCAGGTGCAGAAAGATAAGATCGAGCAGAAACAGTCGCTCATCAGTAAACTGAACACAGAAATCTCTTCGCAGCAAGAGAAATTCGACAGAGCCACGAAGCAGGTTTGATGTCCACCTGTGTCACTTTGTCTAGATGCACTTAACATCTTTGACCATGATTGCAATAAGTCCTACAATTGTCCTGCTGTTTGCTAGTGCTCGAAGCTGACCAAAGAGATCCGCTCGACAAAAAACACCAAGACCGAGACTTTTGAGGAAAAGGATATTAAGCTGAGGGAGTCGAAAGAATTCAACAAGAGTATTGACAAGATGCTGAATGAAGCCATGGAGGACAAACCTGACCTCAGATCAGTGTTGGAGAAATACTTCCTGCAGGTATGAAACAATAAATAGCACATTTTTATAATATCATCGTTGGAGTCATTTATAGGGTTTGAGTTAAAATATGATGAATGTGCAGGTTTCCCTAACTTTCATGTTTTTCCTGCTCTTTCTCTCAGGCCAATCTGTCTCTTCCATCTCCGTCTTCCACTCCTTCCAGCAATTGGAGCTCCAAGACGAACTCTGCCCGCAGCTCCGCCTCTCTCAGGTTACACTTTGTGATAAACCCTTTTCTCAAGAGAAAGTGATAGTAGAGAAATCATGAAGGCTTGTCGTCGGTTTTAATTATTGGCTTGATCATAAAATTGTGCATCAGGAAAATGTCACGGTTATAACCCGTCAGCTGAGAAAGACTGTGGCTGCCACGCTCTGATAGTGGAAAGTGCCTGAATATGAAATTCACTCATCTTTGTCTGAAAAATAAAATGTTAGAACATGTCCTAGTTCACTGCCGTTCAGGAGCCCATGTACTTTGACTGGATACTTTAGTCTGCTGCCCTTCCTCTGTATCTTCATGGTGTTGTTGTGTCTCTGTGCTGTAGGTCTCCTGCGTCCTCAGCCAGCAGCAGCCCCAGGGCCTCTGCCCTTCACTCTCCCATACTGAAGACTGTGGAACTGGGCTTGGATCTGACGGCAGTCTCCCCTCCTCTCACCACCTCCAGACGCTCCAGCTCCGCGAGCAGCAGCAGCAGCAGAAAGCTAAAGAACCCTTAGTGAGCTGTTCCTCCATCTGATGATCAATTCATCATCAGTCTTTATTTCCTGATGTGGATAAAGAACATTTAAACAACTATGACATAAACAGAAAGAAGGTTATAGTAATTTGTCAGTAAGTTATGGTTGCACAGAAAAACTCTTTCATCACATACATTTCTTTTGTAAAAAGAGGTTAAGGATAGTTTGAGTGTGGTGTCATTTTAGCATCATTATTACATTTATTTAGACTTTATTTCTTTGTAGTTATTACATTTATTCATGTACATCTAAGTAGTTTAGTTTGACAAAACTTTCAGATTAAACTTTTTAACTTCTTTTAATTTAAAATAAGAGACATGATCCTTGTTTTTCTTTCCTGTTCTTGTTTTCATGCAGTTTTTTTTCTCTTAAAAATGTAACTGACTCCAAGACATCAAAATAAAAAGTTGCAGAAAAGTCTTTTGTGCATCGCTTAGTGTTATTTGTTATTGTTGGTTTTAAGCTGAACTAAACTTCATTTATAGCAACAGATAGATAGATAGATAGATAGATAGATCGCAACAATCTCACTCTAAATGTTTCCGAGCATGGACAATCCTTGGATGGATGGGGTATTGGAGGGAGGGGTATTGTTGTTACCTGCTTGAGTCACTCTGGCCAAACAAATCTTCGAGGAAGCATTGTATTGTTGTTCATTGACACACCCTCTGAATAGGGGTGTTTTCTTTCCTGGTGTGGGACCAGAGGGGAAACTTTCTCACTACAGATTTCACTCTTTTCTTTCTGGAGTAAAGCTTCAACATGCCGCTGCTGATCCTGTTTGCCGGATGTTTGGTCTCATGTGCTGCACAGACGAGTGAGTATACTGGCAGTTTGTTCAAGAAGTTCAACAGTCTATCGATTGAAAATGGGTCATTTATTTGAATCTTTCCTCAACTTACTTCACTTCTATGGGAACTCCCTCTACACAATCAGTCCAGCCAGCATTGCTCTATACAACACCTGGGTCAACCCACAATGGTAAGTGCAGTCTGAGCTACTTCAATCTTAAGTCCAACAAGGCTTTAGTGATTTTGATTTTATTTTCTTTTTCAAATGTCCCACAGTTTTGGCAATCCTTCAGACAGGTGTTCAGTCCCACCGGGAGCTAAATGAAACCACAATTGCTCCAGTATTGAACCAGGTAACTCCCTATCCTGTCTTCTCAACTGTACTTTCACAGCCATACAGAGTTTAATATCCAATAAACATTCTTAAAACCAACTTAGTATTGATTGCACTCTCTGATATAATCTGTGATTATTGACAGTGGACACAGATGTGAATATGATGAGTTTTAAATTGTTTGTGCCTTTCAGCTTCACACCATAATCCAGCAGCTACAGCCAGATCTGGACTTCAGTCTAACAGTGAAGAACATCACCAAAGTCTGAAAGCTCAAATCATACAACATGTATTTTTAGATTTGTTAAAGATTTTTTTTCCTCTTTGAAATGTGCAGAACTGAATGGAAGTATGGTACAACAATTGGCTAATTTAAATTGATAAAACTCAGTTGAGCAAGGCCTGAAATGATAAAGGTGCAGTTACTGCATTTGCGTTGATTCACCAAAGAGAAGTACATAGAAATGAATAATGCTGCATGTGTGAAGTTTGAAGTATCACAAACCTAAACCCACCATGATGTACTGGATTGAGCTGCTGCAAACTGGTTGTCTGTTGTTGGATTTCCAGGCTCCAGCTGAGAAATGTGTCTGCAACTTAAAATGAAAATTGAAAAGTGACATCGTAGTGAGAAATCATGCCTTTTACAAGCAATTTCTTTCATTTAAAAGACATGTCCCCTTTTACATTTCACAGAATTAACAGTTCTCTGTCTATGTAATTGCAAATATATACATAATACTTTGCAGCCAATCAGGATAAAAGGACATAAAAATATAAATATCGTCTTTCCAGTAATGATATATTTAATCATCTTTTAATTGCCAATAGTTATGTGTGACCACATTTTACAGTGCCATTCCCCATTGTGGGACTACTAAAGGAATATCTTGTCTTATTTCCACCAAAGCCACATGATTACTGAGTTGTCAATAAAATTTAATGGAAGAAATAAATCAGTTGACTCATAATGTGAAGACTGAATTGTCATTTCTACTGTTTGAATCACTGAACAATTTGAAGATGAGGGCAAGCTTTTTTTGCATTAAGTCAACGTAGATGAATTAGATATTCATCATACTTAATTGGGTTTCAGTAACTCTGGATGTAATTCTGAATGTAATTCTGCTCACTTTCAGTGTCAGTCTCAAACTAATGGCAGCGAGAAAAAAAACAACATAACAATGTTCATGTTCAGTTACAAGAACTGATGTGTTTCACTTCTAGGGGACAGACTCCATATTGAAGTTTGGAACTGTTCCTGTGCTGAAATAACACTCACACAAACATTGACTATATTAACCAGACAAAGTCAAGGGTATCATTAATGACAGAACATATTCCAGTGGCAGCAGTTTACTCAACAGAATGACTTTGGACCTGAGTGACGTCCAGCCCAGCACACACCCAAACAGCAGAGGACTGAAGTCATATTGTATTTCACTGCTGATTGTACTGAAAAGCCAGTGTCACTCTTCAACAGTGAGATTTAGAACGAGGAGCAGGAAGTGAAAAAGAGTGACACCACAATTGTCTCACAGGCAGGAGGACGGTCTAAAGAAAAGACTCATGTTACAGATGACAAGCTGGACAATGAGGATGACTCAGAAATAAAAGCAGTCAAATCCTCAGTCACTTGTGCTGAGACAGAGGATCTGTGTGATAAGAAAGCAGGTCTGTGTTTTTGTGTGTGTGTGTGTGTGTGTGTGTGTTGGTTATGCATTAAAAAACTGGCATATAAACGGACTGGAAGGTGTCAAGTTTAAAAAGCAGAACATTTCTTTGCACATTTTCAGTTACGAAACGTTTATGTTGTTGAGACAGTTAAATGAATGCAATTATCAACATGGTAATTATGAAAAATAAAGAGTTATGAAGGATTTTCAAAGGAATGTTAAATAGGTTTATTGATATCTGCTGCATATAAATGTTATTGCTGTAGTTCCATTTTCAGCCAGTAGAGGGTAGAACAGAGGCTACTTATCCTGCTCATATTATAGCTTTTAACCACCCAATACATGACATTTTACTTTCTTTCATTTTTAACATGACATCTCTCAGAAATATCTGCTCTCTTCAAAAGATATAAATTAATCTTTTTGAGAGCACAGTCAGTGTCCAGCTCTATGATAATGGCTGTTTAAGTGAAGCTGAATCAATGGATTAAATCAACAATGTAAACTGACTGTAGTCATTGAGAGAATGATGCATCTCCAGTGTGGTGTCAGTACTGCTGCTCTGTTAGTTATAAAAGTACGTATACAGTATATGCAGTGATAGTTATACACCTCAGTTAATCAGTTAATACACACCTCAGACCCTCTCCATCAGAGATTTGAAAAAAGAGCAGCTAAAAAAGTAGCAGAGGCATCCTGACTTTCAGTCCCTAGTACAGCTGCAAGGATTACAACAATTAATTGGGAATTTTGATCAGAGTTTCAGTCATTTTTCAAACAAAACTGTCAAACATTTATGGTTAAAGGTTCTTAAATGTAAGGATTTGCTGCTCAACAGTAAATGAAGGTTTTGGATTGTTGGTTGGACAAAAGAAGTAAGACGTCACTTTGGGCACTGGGAAATTGTGTTTTTTGTTTTTTTGTTTATTATTACATTTTATAGACTAAGCATTTAATTAGTTAATTCTGAAAATAATGTGCAGATTAACAGATAATGACAGTGATTGTTAGTTGCAGGCCTGGTCCCTTGTAGCCGATAGTTCAGGTTGGAAAAACACTAAATGCTGTGTTTCCCATGACGCAACTAATAGCGTCTGTTTGTTGGACCTCCCCTGCCTGTGTTAGGGTTACTCCATGCTCCTACTTTGTAACACAGGCTTCTTAAAAGCAGTCTACACGTTCAGATCAACATTGTGTTATCGGACTTGACAACTTGCCAAAGAAGTGTTTTATAACACTGCAGCTCCTGAAGTCTGTCACGTTATCTTCAGTAATCAGTTCACATGCACATGCAAAGTGTGGAAATTGAGCTGCAAGAACACATCCATGAAGCAAAAAGTGTGTAAATGAAGAGAGAGAGAGAGAGAGAGAGAGAGACAGAGAGAGAGAGAGAGAGAGAGAGAGACAGACAGACAGAGAGAGAGAGAGAGAGAGAGAGAGAGAGAGAGTCTTTCTGCTCCTGCTGAAGACTCCTCCTATATCTATTTCTGATTCAATTTTGTGGTCACTGATTACACAACATTTCTTTCAGTGCTTGAGTTAGACACAACCGCCAGCATCTAAACTTCAACCAACAAACAACAACTTGCAAATCAGAACATTTATAGGAAAGTTAATGGGATTGATGGGATTTATTATTATAGTTTCTAATTGACTGAATATAGATCACCATGAGGGCGGCGGTACCAGGTCTTAACCATGAAGCATCTTCAGGATTTCAAGACAAATCATTTAGATTTAAACCCCTTAAAATGTGTTTTCGATTCCCAAAGCTACTATTATTATTATAATATATATTATTATATTATAATATTATTAATATGATATATAGCAAAAAAGCTTTAAAAACCTCACGGTAGCAACATACAAAGTAAGCGAGTAGCTGGTAAAAGCACCAAAGCGTTTAGCAGAGAGATCAGAGACACATATTCCATCAGGAGGAGGAGACCTAAAACAGAGCTAAAAGGACAGGGAATATCAGACAAACATGACTCCAAATGAATGTTAATGTTGATGTATGTCTGCTCAGAGTAAATAGGCAACTTTTTAAAACACATTCATCATATAGTATCAAATTTAAAAGGTGATGATAGGTTGTGTTGTGTTACAGCTGCCTCCAGTGAGGCTTCCTTCTGTCAAAGCAATGATTTTACACATCGTCTACCACAGAGCATCTTTAAGGTTTACACTAAAAATAAATGAGATATAATTTTCAGATTCTAAGTTACTGTCCAACAAAGTGACAGATACAGAGAAACAAGATCTTCCATGTTCCTTCTGTGGAGCAATTACGAGAAGTGTTCACAGTGTGACAGGGACACTGTTGATGCTGAGATTTCTCGCTTAAGTTCCAGGTCGGCTGGAATTCATCTGCTGAGTTGCCTCTTCAGTTTCCTCCCCTCTCTCCCACGCTGTGGTCCATGTTAATCGATGATAGTCCTCTTTGCCAGTTTTCCACATGACCCATGATGTGCTGCCTTTTTAAACCGTCAGGACAGATCGAGCTGACACTCAGAAGACGTCCACACACTTGACCAAATACTGGACACAGGCCTGATCGACTTGCCTTCAGTATGGACCTGAGATTCCTGTTCATGGCTTCAGCTCTCGTCCTGGGGGCCACGCTCACCTGCTCACTGGCAGCCTCGCAGTGCAAAGTCAAATGGTAATGTAGATTTTGTGTATAGTCAGCAATGATAGAGAGACATAATGAAGAGATGTAATGAAGTTGTGTAGAATCAGACTGTATTTGCATGTGTTGTTGGTCCTTTTAGGTAATGTTTGAGTGAATTCTCTGTATTTCTTATTAAAATGTTGCTGTTGATTTGATTATTAATGTACACGCTGCAGCTGTTCACAGAGCAGATGCTGCATCATGTGAGCAGCCAGACATGCAGTTTATATAATGCTGTGATGTGGGTTGCATGAAATCCAGTGTAAAGGGGTCAGATGCATGTTAGACAAGTTATCTTCTGAATTCAAAGATCTGTGCAGCCTAATTTCTCACACATGTTATCTTGGACATGGGGAGACTCACAAGGCTCACATTAGTCACACTGTACATATGCAGAGGAACACAATCTAAAGTCTGATACAAAATGTTCATCTTGTATTAATCTGATTTTTCTGGTGTTTTCAAATACTGCATGAAGCCTTAACTGAAAATGACATTAATGAATTTAACCTTCACTGCTCTGCTCTGCAGGCTGTTTGGCATCTCGTGCCAAGAGGTCAATGAAAAGCTGGTGAGCCAGATCAGAGCCTGGCAGATCAGTCAAACCTGCCTATTTTCCGGAGAGAGGTGCACGTATGAGGTCAGAAACATCTCTGTCAACTCATAAATTCTATAAAGTACTAAGAGAAAAGTAGTTGAAGTAAAGTGTTACCCTTTTTGCTGTTTTTAAAGGAGTGACTCCTCATTGAAAGCACAGTCCCATAAATCATTAAAACAGTTAACATTAATAAAATCATTTGATATATCAGATATATGCAAATTGAAACATGCAACCGCCCCAACTGTCAGCAAGTGGATGCTGGGCATTGTGATTGGTCGTACCTGAAGCAAAGTGTAGACAATTTCCTCAATTTCAGCATTAACATTCTGAGCTTGAAATGTGCAGCTTGCAATGTTTCCAGTCAGACCTGACCGAATTTGAAATGTGCTGCAGCTCGTCTCAGCAGCTCCTTACGTGATCACAGCCACACACACGACTCCAATGAGCAAAAAAGTGAGCGACCTTCAGTTTCTTCTAGAGCAGTCCACCGTCTGCAAAGTGACCGTAAGTGTGCTCTTTTTTTTCTGAATGAGAAAACATACTGGTGCAGCTCATGCTAAAACCTAAAACTGTGTCTTCAGTCTCAAGTACCTGCTGGACTCACAACAAGCTTAAAGATGAAATGTTGTTGACTGTTCATCAAATCACTGACATTCCTCGTTGTTTCCCTTCTGGCACCTCATGGTGTTGTGATGTTTCTGATGTGCAGGGAGAGGCCGTGTCTGAGTTCTCCAAAGATCCAGCTGGTGACAACACAAACTTCTGCAGCCTCCAGAACCTGATGGACGGTAAATATTTGCTCTATTTATCTCAGAGAAGAACTCTAATACCATGAAAGTGGATTTTCTTGTGACGCTTCCTGGAGTGTTGACTATATTCATCTACATGAGCATTTGAATCCACAATGATAATGTGTGTTTTTCTGTGTTCAGGAAGTGACCTGATCAGTGCTGAGGGATACAAACAGTTCAGCAACAAGTGGATCTGTCCTGGGTTTGAGACGGCCAACTGCACCCTATACTAGGTGGAAGCTGGTTCTTAACAGTGCATTTTTTTCTTCTTATTCCTATTTGCATCATTTACATTTGTGTTAATCGCTGATGTAGTTACATAGTTGAAAAAAAAAAGCTTTGTAATTGCGGTTAAAAATGGTTTAATTCAAGTATTTTTACTGAAACCAGTTTGTTGTTTTGCAGTGATATGATATTTTGACAGCTTATGCAGAGAGACTTCCCCTGAGCAGTCTTTAAATATCATACGGCTGATATGTTTTTGCAACCCATGAAATAAATAGAAACAGAAAAACACGGCTGTTTGCTCAGTCAACAATCTGAAGCTTCTCGTGATGAACACTGAAAACAAGTTAGAGATGAAATGAAAGAAAATAGTACAATGAGAGTGTGATATGTGGTTGATTTCACTGTCTATATGAGCTGTAAGCTGTAAGTAAGCAGCACAACTGATTATGAAAGTGTATTCATTACTGAATTTGGTCTGTTCAGCACTTAAAGAAAATTAAAGACATCATTTGTTTTATCAGATTCAGAAACGTTGAGTGGAAAATTTTACCTTTAATCTCTATATCATCTGGCTGCTTTCCAATAAACTGGAGGTACAAAAAAAACACATACAATCTAAATGATACCATGCATACAGGTACATTATCATTTGGCAGCAAGTGACAGCAGTAGCATGATATGGTGCCACCTCTTGTTACTGTTCTGTAGCTCAGACTGACAATGATGAAACAGCTCCCCCTGGTGGAAAACACGCTGCCTGCTAGAGGCTAACGAGTTTGTGAGTGAGTTCCAGCCCAGTTGCGGGAAGTGTTTGGCCTCTAAAAACCTGCTCTGAAATAACAAGTTGATGCAACAGTAGCATAACTCAGTGCCTGCAGACAAACCACAGGCCACATAATCCAGTGTGATGTCTGTGGGCTGTGGTAAGGTTTGGTGAAAAGCTTCATTAAAATGGTCAAATGACCCAACAGCAACACACTTAAGGATTTTAAAGATATGTTTATAAAACATAATATGTAAAGCTAATGAAATCAACCATCTAGAGTGAAGAATAATAACCCTTAAACAAGGCACTTAAATTACACTGCTTCATGGTGAAGCTGCTCAGGAAACAACCGCAGAATATTGGTTGAAATTGACAATTTTATGGTGTTTTACATTTACACAGTTATTCACATATGAATATGTAATCAAACTGTAAAATACCCCTGCATAAATAAGCCCATTAGACATACTTCTGCAAATTAAGTACGGTCACATGATTGAATTTCAGCCATGTGAACATTATTTGATGTATTTCTTTAAATTAAAAAATAATCAACTTATGTCTTCACACAAGTCTAAAAAATTGTTTTTCTAAATCCTCATAGAAAACTCTCCTTGGCTTCCGTTGAAAAGTATATTGCATTTTCAGAAGAACGGAACAGTTTCTCAACTGGCCTGCTCCATTGGTGGGAGTCATTTGAGAAGCCAGGCCTTTTTTAAACTTGACCTGGCAGAAGCAGTCCTCACAAATGTTGCGAGCCTGCTATTCTGTCCATGAAAGGCCCTGTTTTTCTGTGTTCGGGGAGCGTGAACGTCAACACGTGGACAAGACTGAGGCCTCCGGCAGGAAGCTGGCCTCTGAACGACAGGGTTTGTCTGCAACTCACTGCGCTTTACCGCCGGCTTGTGCTTCTGTCTCGGTGTCAAATTCAGTCAGGCAACAGTAGAGCAGCATCTGGGTGAATTTGGTGGCAAAGGCTGGAGGAGGAAAAGATGTGAGGGGGGAGGGGACGATGTGGGAGGGATGGGAAGAGAGGGAAGGAGTCGAGAGGTCAGTTACAGCTGACTCTGAGAAACCAAGATGATTAATGCTTTATTTTGAAGTCACTTCCTCTTCACATTTGAACATGGGCCAACAAACACAGGAAGTTAACTCAACCAAACCCTTAGATAGAATGAAAACACACATCATACTGCACTCAAATATTTCTTTACATTGAGCCTGAAACTTACCGTTTAGCCTGCGTATGAATCTGGGCCTCCTCTCCTCAGGCAGGTAAATGGCCACATAATAGACCGGCACCCCAGACAGTGCAATGCCAATTCCTATGAGAGAATTGATGGTGTCTCCATACAGAGGGACGATGACTAAGAACAGGCTGCACACACAGTAGATGAAGGGGAAGAACAAGGTCAGCTGTGGAGAGAAAAAGATACAAATCTGGTTAGTTTGTAGAATCGATGTCTGAGCATCTTGTGTGTCTAAATGCCAGTTCGAGCCAATATATAAATTATGGAAACTGTATTATCAGTGCTAAACTTTGTTCATTTAACACAGAAAGGTCACTGAGGTCGGGCTGTTGAAGCCGCACCTTCACAGGCCTGTGTCTGTCCGGCTGCGTGATGCGCAGGTAGATGAGGCCGGCCACAGACAGACCCACGTAGAGCCAGTAACTGAAGCTGAAATAGTTGATGAGCTGGAACACGTCCTCCACACACAGGAAGATCAGACCCATAATCATCTGCAGCCACACAGCACAATGAAAAGTCCATTAATCTATCAGAACATGGATTCATATATTCCTGCACATGTGAGGAATCTGTTGCTCAATTGTGTTTCAGGTTAACGTAGATGGACCTCACGTTGAACAGAAGTGCAGGTATGGGTGTGTAGCGCTCCGCGTGAATCAGACTCAGACTGTTGGGGAGGTGGCCCTCTCTGGCCCCGACGAAAAACAACCTGCAGGATCAACAAAGATGCAAAGTTACCAGCAAAAAAAAAAGAACTCATCATGATATGAGTCCTAAAATCAGTGAGTGTTCAGTATTTCCTCATCACCGTGAGGCAGCAATGATAGAAGCGTTGAGTCCCCCGTAGCAGGACATGGCCACTGAAACAGGGATGATCCATTTGAACGGCCCCAGGACTGCGTCCCCAAATGTCTGCAGAGTCAGAGTAACAGAGTTAAGAAGGTTAATGTGTGTTTTCAGGAGAACCCATTGTCCACATTTCACTGACATCATGCAACCACTTCCACTTTAGTCAGAGTGCCAAACGTCTGTGGGCGACCTATTCTAAGCAGAGCAGGACTATATATAGCAGCAGAGTGAATCATCTCTCAGGTGTCTTACCACTGCGACAGCGTCACTGGCCAGCAGCGAAGGTATGTCCAGAACCACATAGTACGCCACGTTGGTCAGCAGGTAGATGATGGTCACTATGGGCATGGAAATGGCGATGGCCAGGGGCAGATTCCTACAACAACACAGAGCGATCAGTGACTCAGAGAAAACCTGCAGTTAACAGATCACAGAGGGTTCGTGTGCTACATTACAGCTGTACAAGCTCTTCCAAATTCTGCAATAACCTGCAGTCGCCCATATTTTAACCACTTGGGGGCAGCGTAAACAAGCTGTCAACACAAAACTACAAACTTGGCATATGGTCACCTTTCAAATTTACATGGCTAACATGTATGTAAACAGTTGATATTTATACATCCAGCAGTTATGGAGCGTCATCTTTCATTTAAAGTTTTTGTCAACCTGACAGATGTGAGTCACCAGCTTGTTGTTAACTGAGCCTTTTTTTTAGACAGAACCACAACATGAAAGCAGGGACCCAAAACAATAAGCCACTAAAAGTCCTCCATAGAGGTGAGGGTAGCTATATAGTCTTTGTGTTTATCACTACATGACATTGTCTTTGTGTCTGTCTGTGTTACCTGTCTGGATTCTGAATCTCCTCAGTGACAAAGTTGAGCGTGTCCCAGCCGGAGTAGGAGAACAGAGCTGAGTACAGGGCCAAAGCTATGGCTCCAGGATCTGTGGAGGAGCCCTCAAATGGGCTCCGGAAGCTCTTTGTCTCTCCTACAGAAAGAGAAATCAAAGTTTAAAGCATACTGCATTTCTAATGATCACATTTCATCTGATGGATTTGCACTTTTGTGTGATCTTACCAGAAGATATCTTTAGGATTCCTACAATGATGATGAGGAAGAGCGCCATGAGTTTGGCATAAGTGAAAATGTCCTGGACCAGAGTGCCCCACTTCACATAGGCACAGTTAATGAAGATGAGCATACCTGGACAAACCAGAGGAACAAGGCAATGACTGAACCTTCCTCTGCACGATTGAGATGTTGATCTATACAGCTTCTGCTTTCTTGTTTGTTTGCAGTTGTAAAGCAGACAGAAAGCAATCATCTTGGAAACAAGTTGAAGCCTGCTATCTGTCAGCCCCATGCCCAAGATCACGTTCAGCACGAGGGGACAGAAACAGAAGCTCAGTTATTGGTAGGACAGCTCATAAATCAAGGCATAGCTGCTCTCCAACCTAAATACCCCTTCTCATAAGTACATTCTTCACAGCACAAAGCCGGACAACGGTGGTATTTTTGCAGGCAAACTAACTATAGCTGATGCCAGTACACACACACACACACACACACACACACAGTCTTTACTTATGTCACTTTTGGGGAACTTACATAGACTTACATTCATTTCCTGGAGACTAACCTGAAGGACTACCTAACCTTAATCTAACAATAACCTTAACCTAACCTTAACCTTAACTGTTGACCTAAAAATCACAGTTTTCCAAATTGAGGACACCACTTTTTGTCCCCACTTGCACTGCTGTCCTGAATCAACTGGTCTTGAGTCTAGTGTATATCCCCAATTTGGACATAAGCGAACCCCACACACACACACACACACACACACACACACACACACACACACACACACACATACACACACACACACACAAACACAGACCTGCTTTCTTATCACACAGATCCTGTGACACACAGGGTTATTGAGCTTGCTACTGGGATGAATAGACAGCTAAATGACGTCCTTAACAGGTAGAATCCTGGGTAATAAAGAATATTGACACTGACAAATTTCCCATGACTGCTTTGCAGTAAAATATACTCACAATATACTCTGTTAATGTTTTTGGGGAAGGGTTTAAGGATAGAGGTTGTTGTAAAGATAGTAAAGCCCCTTGAGGCAAACTGGTGATTTGTGATATTGGGCTTTATAGATAAAAAAATGCTCATCCACATCCTCCCAGTTTAAATGTGAACTGTCAGCGGAAGGAAAGATTGGGTTTGCATTAGCAGTAACTTTGAACAAGTCTGACACAGCTTTCAGAGAATGAGGCTGATATCGAGATAAAATATAGAACTTTTTGTATTGTTCAAATTATTGAATGCAAATGAATTAAATAGCTGTTGCTGAAAAAATGTACATCATAAATAATTTCAAAAAAAGGGTTTTGATTTAACGATTATAACTTTAAGTGTTTTGTTTGAGTCATTTTCTGCCTGCAACACAAAAGTGAATAATGCTTCTTGGGCCTGAAGGAGGTCGAACTGATATTAGGGCATTGGAGTGAAACTGGAGGTGGCAATAAGGTCTGTTTTCACTGCCTGTATTTTTCTGCAAACACTTGAAGTTACACAAACTTTTATGTTTCATAGTAGACAATGCACATTTATAGCATCATCATCTCACACACACACATACACACACACAGCACCAACAGAGCAGTGTTTCTTACAGAGGCAGGCTGCAGCAATAAGCCGGACAGAATCATACGGCGCCTGGCAGGTGGGGTAGAAAGTCTCCACCAGGTAGTTGGCGAAGGTCAATGAAATGATCGCCTGGCTGGCCGGCTCGATCAGCAGGATGGACGTCCACAGACGGATGAAAGCCAGGAAGCCTCCAAATGACTCCAGGATGTAGGCGTAGCTGGCTCCAGACTTGGTGATGGTGGTGCCCAGCTCTGCATAGCACAAAGCCCCGAACACCGAGAAGATGCCTCCAACGGCCCAAATCAGCAAGGACAGCCCGCAGGAGCCGCTGTGCATGAGGACGCCCTTGGGTGAGACAAAGATCCCAGAGCCGATCATGTTACCAACAATGAGGCAGATTCCATTCAAGAGGGAGATTTCTCTCTTCATCTGCATTTTCTCTTCTTTGCCATTATTCGGGGCCTTTAAGTCCTCGTCAGACGGAGCCCGTGAACTCGGGCATATCGTCTGTGACATGACCCCCATCTTCTGCCTCAGGTCCCCCATGAGTCCAGAGCTGATGTGGAAATGATAGGGCAAAAATTAAAGGATTATTCCAATTTAACAGTCAAAACACAGTTATTCCATATTGATATAACATGATTTTCTTAAATATACTTTTCCTTTAACGTCTAACTACATATCTCAAGACTGAAACCAGGAGAGGAGAAGAAAAGGTCATGCATGTGGCCAAGTCTCCAGAGACATTTTTTTCCCTCATAGTCCACTCTTTATACATCCAGACAAGAACAAAACATATGTAAGGTATGATATAAAAGGCAAATGTGTGAAAAGGACAATAAGTGAACTTACTTTATTTGCTTACTTAGAGTAGATCAACAGGTACAGTGCATTTGTTCCTCTGAACATGCAGGGACTCCCTCGGATTACTTGTGCTCCTCTGAACCAGCCAGTGAGACATCAGTGGGATCACAGCTGAGTGGTAGCAACAGGACGGTTGATGTTGCAATCCCCTGCAGCCCAGCACAACCACAACGAGTGTTTTTCCAGCGCCAAGCGAACCACACTCTCATGTTCCCCCTCGCATGCTATTTTCAGAGACAAGCAGTCCTCGACCCTGCCCCCAGGGAGCCATCAACAGCTAAGACAGTGGGAGCCAGGCCGCTTCTGGGTCAACATACAGGATACAGTCGCCAGATTGTATGATATAACCTAGAACATGTTGTGATATATGCAGTCATTAAAGAATATTTTGATGCACTGTCACTGGCCCAACAGCTGCTTTTCTATCAGCCACTCACACAGGTTGCTATAAACAGGGCCAGATTACGAGACAATGGGCGTCCTCCACCCTCCTACGTAGGAGCAAGACACCCAGACTGAAAGAGATGCAAATTGCTCTTTTGGTTCCTTTACATCTTTTTGAGTTTCCTTGTGGTTGTTTAGTGTCTCTTTAAGGTCATTTCACCTTGCTTTGTAGTCATTATGTGTCTCTGTCATTTTTCAGGTAAAGCCCACAGACCCCCTGATCATCTGGACCTTTCCCCAGTAATCCCATTCAGGGCTCCATGGCTATATATAGACCCTCTTGGCTTTCAGTATTTTAATCAGCAGCTTTATATAGATGATAAAATGTTATGAGCCAACTGTGCTAATAGAGTAAATATTGCCCTCAGATTAATATTATATAAAAAGAAATCAAGAAGAAAGCAGACAGGAGTAAAAACAGAGAACCCATTTTAATGAAGTTTGATACAATATATGAAAAGTCCTAGTTTCTGCTGAAACCACAGCTACACATCAACTGAACTTTATGTAACACGTTATTCTATTGTTTCATCAACTGACACTGATAATGACACGGGCACTGGGCCGGTATTTTTCAGAAGGCAATTCTACGAATATCAAATCATCACTTAACAAAAACAATGCATGAGTTTTTCAGATCACAAATGAAATATATAAAAAAGGTGAAACTATCATCTACAGTATAAAATATGTTACAGTATACTTAGGCTATCAAACTTGTAGCATTTTTACTCAACTTTGCTTGATATGTGTGTAAAAGGCTTTTGCATGTTACTATAGTTGAGACCAAAAGCAGAATATGAGGCACGGTTATCAAAGACAAGGCAATACAAGTCCAACAGTATGGAAGCATATTGACCTTTCTTGGCCTTCCTGTTGTCACTTAAATGAAATACTGTATAGTTGTGTACAATTGCCTGTTACTGAGAGCGACCTGCTGTGGCTCATTTTTCACTGTGTTTTTCCATTGTACATCCTTTATTGAACTGCAGTTTACTTTAAACATAATGACGGGGAACATATACATCCACATAATAGAGAAATGGGAACAAAAGTTCTTATGAGGTGAATGTATAGATGGTACAGGCAGTAAATGCCACAGCTACATCACTAATTTAAGCACCCATTTGAGGAAGTGAAGGCAGTGATGAAGATAGAAATGCCCTTAATGTCAAACTGTACCTGCCTACATACATACAACATCCACATTAGAGCTGAAAAGATGAGTAAATTCATACCTTTGTCATTTGACAGCAAATGAATCTGGAACTATTTGTGAATTTCCCCACTGTGGGACGAATAAAGGTTTATTTGATCTTAGGGAAACAAAACAGACCAAATGATTAATTGATAATGACAATAATTGTCAGTTGCAATCCTCTCTTCTCTCTCTCTCTCTCTCTCTCTCACACACACACACACAATGGTTTCTTCATTTTAAATCATTTTCTACATTGTAGATTAATACTGAAGACATTGAAACTATGAAAGAACATACATGAAATTATGTAGCAAACAAAGTGTTAAACAAACCAAAATATGTTTTATATTATAAATTCTTTGAAGTAGACACTGTTTGCCTTAACGACAGCTTTGCACACTGTTGGCGTTACTTTAACCAGCTTCATGAGGTAGTCACCTGGAATATTACTACATAAATCCAAATGTGTTCTTCCATAGTTTTGATGTCTTTGATGTCTCCAATGTAGAAAATAATACAACTAATGAAAGCCATTGAATGAAAGGTGTGTCTAAACTTTTGACTGGTACTGTATATATAGAAACATGACCATAAGGAGAACTGAAAGTAAAAACTGTGTCACGGACATAGAAATCACTTGTTTCTCAACTACTGCATTTTGGCACAAAGAACATATATGCTCTATGTATAAATGAAGTAGCAACAAACTCCATGGCTGACAAACAGGTATTACTCACCACTGATACCGATAAACCGGTGCTACTGTTATAACATATATACGAGTACTTTCTTACAAAAAGAGAAAATTATTTTATAAACAGGCATTACTGTCATCAATAGCAGATTAGGAAGCACAGCTACAGTAAAAAAGTTGTAGTCAAGAGTGATAAACTGAGAGGAGTCACCGCTTAGAAGAAGGTAAACTAAAGGTTTGCTACAAGCAAAGCAGGTTTGATCTCGCTTTAATCGGTCTTGTGCTTCAGCAGAGCAGCTCAGTGCGATCAAGAGTGAAACCTTTTTTTCAATCTCAGGTTTAGAGTTCATGGATTAACTGTGACTCTGGAAATATGCAGATGAGTCTGAAGTGTCTGAAGTGAGCATTATTAAGAAAACTGAGATGTGGCCATAGACCAAAAGAAATCCGAGGGCAGATCCAGACACAGACATGCAGACTCGCACATAACCCTCTCATTCTGGGTGTTATATTACAATCTCCACTTCCTCTTTCCTCCATGTCCAAGTGACTTTCTTTGGCTCAGTGGTATAAAAGAGGGGGAGGAAAAAGAGCCCAGGCAGGGACAGAAATTTTCCATTCAGTCACATGGCCTCCTTACCAAAACTACAGCTGATTCCAACAGCTGAGTGATGTGACGCTGTTAACGTTCAAGACGACATACTTAGATTGTGTCATTAGCTCTGAAGTTGTCCTTCCACAATGCATGACTGCACATTTTGTTTACTGACTGTAAGTCATGTGCTTCAATACAAAGACACAGACCATCATTGTTGCTGTGAGGGCCACATACTCACTCACTTCACTCAGGTGTTAAATGCTATCAGGAATTTTTAACCCATGACTACATGATACTTTAGAATTAGATTGCTATAATAATAATAATAATAATAATAACCCTTATTTTTGATGTAGGTTTTCTGGTATGACAACTGTCCTGGCGCTTACTCAGATCAACTGAGGATGTTTGCATTCTACAAAAAAAGGCTACACACACTCACAAAAACACACATAAAAATACAGAGCTACATAATGGTAACTGAGCTTTGCAGACAAAAGCATAATGTACCAAAAGGAGAGAAACCCTGTAATACATCCACTCAGAATGAAGGGAGGATAAATAAATCACCTCATTAAATCCATAACATTGTTAAATAAAATCACTGATTCAGTCAAAATCATTTGATTCTGGTTATACAGAATAAAACCTTTTGTGTCTAGCTGATGAGTGGATACTAACGTCAAAGCCAAAAGTTTAGTTTTGTACTTCTTTTTGCTCAACCAGCTTTCCTCATTCTGACTGAGGCAAAAGACTGACGGGAACCATGTTGACATTGATGACAAAGTGTAGTGTAAAGTTGACAGTCTATAATCTGGATTGCTTCCACTGTTTGGCTGTGACTGCTGCTACATATTCCTGGGGATATTGTAGGACATGGACAGCGGCGGTGCACTGGGGAGAAGGGCTGTGGTAGGGGAGCTGATTTCTGCTGGGTAAGGCTGCAGGCCCTTCTGCTTGTTGTCGTACAGCTTGCGGACGACAACACGGCAGAAGTCTTCGTCGTGCCGGTAACAGTTGTCCAGGAGCTGGCGGACCTTGGCGGTGCGCGTGGGCTGGTTCACCACCAGTTCATAATCCTCCCGCATCAGCATGGTGCGGGCCAGCAGGGCATCCAAGCTCTGGTTCAGACAGGCCTCTGTCATCTGGGCGACGATATCCTCGCGTCGCATCGCAATCCACTGGGCGATCGGGCCTTGTGAGGGAGGGGAGTGTTGCAAGGGCGGAGCGTAATCTGCTGCAACTGAGGAGGGAGAGATTTGTAATTTTAGGAAAAACAATAAAAACATTTCATTTCAACTTTCAAGAATTGTATCATCATTATCATTTATTTAATCTCTTATGCTTTAACTGCTAATACCTTGTTGCTGAGGCTGTGACTTGAGGGAAGGGTTATCAAGCCGTGTCTCGTATTCGGTGACCTCCAGGCCTGTTTTGATGGGTATGTTCAAATCATTCAGGGGCCTGGCACTCTGGTAGCCATTAAAATTGTTGACTGCACAGGGGTCCTTCAAAGACTCAGGAGGCTCCAGAGTATGAGCTAAGAATGACGATGGAAGGCCCTCTACATCAGAACGAGTAGAAAAAGAGGTTTGATGTACACACGTGGCAAACAAAGCTTATCCTGTATTTTTTTTTTTTTTTACATAAAACCTGATACAAGGTAGTGTGACTTTACTGAGAGCTCCAGCTCACAGCAGGGTGCATGCTCATTAAATTATATGAATAGAAAATGCCAGCCCTGTTGTAATTACCTTTAGAAGGTGCAACATTGCTGCTGGTGAGGGCACCTGGTAGAGATATGTCTGTGTCCTGGGAAGAACAAGAGCCTGAGCCTGAGGTGGAGCTCTCCTGTGGCAGAACAAATGTGTGAGGTTTCATTGACACTTCCACACACACATTAAAGACTAGGTTGAAATGTAGAAGTGCATCCCCAGATATCACTGTTTATTATAAGAATTGATCTTGATATTGCCCATAGACGTTTCAGCTACTGACCGGCCAGTGGCTGGGCCTGTCCTTCAGCATGTTCAGGGATCCCTCCTCGTTCCTCTTCTCACTCACTGACTGGGCTGCACAACAGCCTGATCTTCCCATCAACTGCAGAGGAACAGGGAACAAGAGGGGAATGAGACCTACTGGCAAGAAAGATGAGTAGGAAGCCATAAAATATTGACAATGTGTTCAATCCAATATACTAAAAGCAATGAATCTGCTATTAACCCAAACCAGACACTTCTTACTTTTCACTAACCCTCATATGCTAGAAAGCAGTAAAAACGTGTCCACAAAACACACAAAGGAACCTGTTCTTTAGATTTACAAAAGGATAAAAAACGGAACTATGTCAAACAGCTTAATGGAGCAGAAGCGCTTAGATGTATCTGACCACATAGTTAAATATTCACTTCACAAGTTCCTACATTTTCTGCCAGACAAAGTTTTGCTGCTTTCAATGTTGCTTATACTGAAGGTTATACTCTTGTGTAACTAAATTTAAGAGCTGTGCACCAAATACTACTTGTTGTGTATCCTAGTTCTTATCAGTTACATGTAGCAACCATTAATAACAGAATTTAAAACACGAGATTAGAATGTGTTATTACTCTAAAATGACAGGTCTTTCAATACGTAGACATACTAGCACTAGCACACATTCTTTAATCTTCTGTTTAGTCTATAGGGTTTTTAGCTGCATTGTTTTGTGGACATAGCCCTTCCATGCAGTTTCCTGAAAACAAAAAACAAAGTTTTATTTAATCCCAATGAACAATTTCTTTAACACAGCAATTGTCTTTTTCCTCTTCCACTCAACCACTAACCACAGTTACCTACTGGGCTTTGATCCAACTTCAACCTAGAAATAATAGTTTTAGTGAAAACTGGACACAATGGTTTCACTTACATGCACACACACAGACACACACACACGCCAAGACCAAAAAGAGGAAGGATACGTTAAGGGGAAATTATGAAGTAAACTTTTTGACCTGTCATCCTTAGTCACAGTATAATTCAAACTGTCCAGAATTACACACAAAGCTTGTATATTGCATCTAACAGTGTATTCCTGAACAGGGGGATTCCTTTAGAGACTGACTGTAAGACTGTTATTACCCATCATCACCGAGACATGATAGAAAACCACCAGGCCTTTAGTTTATGTAATATTTATTTGTTTTTCAAATAATTATTATATAATTATTTTTATATATTATTATAATATTAAAACCAGCTGACAACATATTTGTTTTGTTAGCCATAGTACAGTTCTGGGAATTACAGAATTACATCTGCACTGCTGTGGAGAAGTGTTTAGCGAAGGAGTTTAGTAAATGTCTAAAGTATAAGAGAGCGAAAACTGCTTCCTGTAAATGTGAGTTGGTTAATTAGCAAAGTGAAGAAGGCCTGTTTCTGTTCATTAACCAACATTATGGCTTTTAGTCAAACTAAGTGAGCATTAATCATAGCTTTTGGCTCTGCTAGGTTGTGATAAGTATTTGCCATTATTTTTGATAAAAAACTAATAGTGAAAACAAGTCTAATTGATTGTAGCACAAAGACTTTCCAGCACATTCAAGATGACAAACTTTAAATGTATGAAGCCCATTTTTCTAATCACTACAGTACATTACTTACTGCCCTTATTCTGTTTGTCCTCATCAAAAGTGGGAAAAGTAAGTCATTTCCATATTCAGCGGTTCAGATAATCTGATAAACTGGCCTCATGGCTGGCTTCAAGGTACCCACCATGAATCACAGTGTCACCTGTTTGAGTCCAGGTGGGAACCTTTGCTGCATGCGCCAACTCTTTCCTGTCATCTCTAATATATGCATTTATGTCCACAAACTGTCAAATGATTGCTTATAAAAAAGACTTGTGAAATGAGTCCTGACTGACCTTTGCCCTCTTGATCTCCAACACAGCCTCCAGGAAGTCAATTTCGTCAAAATTCCTCACCATGGGCTCCAGCTCAATCAAACACTCTGAAATGGCAGTAAATGCATCACACTGTGAAATCGACAAATAATGCAACACAAATCTATTTTTATCTGGCATCACTTTTTTTTCTAGTCATGTGCTTTTCTCCCTCACAGTTCTCTTAACTGTGAGGATGGTCAGAAACTTATTCACTGGTGATTTTAGTGCCTTTTTTAGAATAAAGTGGAAACCTACTGAAGTGTTACACAGTTACACGACTGTTTTTACACAACTGATTTGCTACAAGAATTAATGACACATAATTCTAGAACTTATTGTTTTTCCATGACATATGCTCTGTAATGTGACTCTGATGTGGTGACTCTGCACTTTGAGTGGGTGTGTCAGTAAGAAAAAAAGGTTGCACTTGGTTTTTTGGTGTTTTTTTGTCCTGAACTTGCCAAAGCTTATGTCTAAAAACATGCCAGTAAATACTTATTGTCTATGTTCTGGAAATGAGATGATCAATTTCTATCAATGTCTAAATGTAAAACAACACAAAGATCATCTGCTAAGTTTCAGTTTCAGTTTTGGTCATAAAGAGTAGTTAAAGTAACATTCAACTAACTAGACAGAACCTGATTATTTTGACTCTGAATTTGTGTGACAGGTAATTTCATTTTGTCTAAAGCACATTTTCATCATTTCACCAAAGCTTAATAATCAAGATATTAGCTGTTTCAGGATGTTGCTGTATTGAGAAGTAAATGAGTCATGGACAGGTTCTGATCTGGTCTGTTTACAAAAGATGCGTAGTGTTTCCGTGAAGAAGAGAAAATTTCAATAATGTGACAGGAAGCTGACACATAGTCACTGCTCTGTCAGGGTAAAAACTCAGCACTGACTAGGAGGATTTGTGCATTACTCAACATGAAGAGCAATATCATCCTAAAAGGTCAAAGCAGTGAAACAGAGTGCGATCCTTTGAGGGGTGTAACGTATAATCTTCTACTAGGAATGAATCACAGCAGTTCAATTATTTGTGTGAACTTACTGAGGAAGGAAGGTCGTTCATCAGGGTTGGAGGTCCAGCCGCAGGTCATTAAGCTGATAAGGGTTTCTCTGCTGGGAATATTGGCGGGCAGACTGTCCAGACCCGTGTCAGGACGTGTCCCACGCAGCACACTGAACATGATCTGCATAGGGTTGGTTACCTCTGATCACACACACACACATCAGTGATTAGTCTGGGAGCACCATGATGGATCAAACTCAACAAATCAGCAACTGACCAAAATAAGACATCGACAAATCAAGGACAACATAATAAAAAAATGTGTTACCTTCAAATGGAATCTGCCTGGACAGAACTTCCCACATAATGATGGCATAGCTACAATGTAAACATAAGAAGAAAGAGTTTAGGGAAATAAAGGTACTCTACATCATTCTTTTTCGACTGGTATTCCCCTTCAGAGCTGAGGGACTTTACAACAAGCTACGCAGAGAGGCTGTTTTGAGGAAGAGCAGTGAGCAGTTGCAGCAATCCAAACCTAATGCTCAAAAGCTTAAGAGACTGAATGAGTCACAATCCAGCAGAGATTCTTACTCAACCACAAGTGGATTTTTTTTTATAGTTTTGTTTGCCTTTAATTTTGATATAATAGTCACCACTCCCCTCTCTGACAGACTCCTGAAATCAGATAATTTTCTGACAGGGCTGACAGATTCAGTCAACACACATCCCTTCCCTGTTCTGGTTTGGTATGCGAACAATGCAACCTCATGCTTTCACACCTTGCCAGTCAGGAAAATCTCATTTCCTATAATGCTGATAGTGCTCGACAAATATTATCAGATTTTAAAGGTACAGTAAAGTCATCAAGAGTTCATCCATTCGCAACTCCACCACTGACTTTTTAGATTAAAGTCATGTTATGGAAACTAAAGCCCAGATTAATGGAGAACGTACGTACTGCTGTTCTTTCTAATTAGCGGTCATTGGGATGTGGTGTCTCACCTGTACATGTCGTGTTTTACATCGGCCCGACGGCTCTTGGATGGTTCGTACTTTTCAGGGGGCATGTAGATCACGGTGCCCCCCATCTCTGTGGGCTTGGACCCTGAGCCTTTACTGACGGACAGCTGCCGCCACTTTGAAAGTCCAAAGTCTGCAATCTGGGCAGAATGAAAGCAGAACATTATTAGCATTATTAGAAATTCTTCACATATTTTTAATAATGTTTTTTCTTTGATCAGCTTTTTCATTAATCAACTGACTGGGGCTACGAAAATTTAGCTACTGTTGTGGGACAATTTTCCTGCTTAATAGACTGAAAGCTACTGTAACACACTTTTTAAGCAGCACTTCTCCTAAAAAGGTAAAGTATGGACTTCAATTTCTCAAAGAAATAATCATTAGGGCAAACTTTCACTATCAATTAAGCAGTGAAGCTCCTAAACGTTTGTTTCCTGTTGTCACACACACAGTTAATACTCTATACACTAAAATTCTTACAGACACACAGACCTTTACATGAAATTCCCCATCCAACAGTATGTTCTGTGTCTTTAGGTCATGATGCAAGAGGGGTGGGTTCATGTTGTGAAGGAAATTAACCCCCAGGGCAATCTCATACAGAATCCTCAGTCGCAAAGGCCAGGCAAGCTCAGGGTACATGTCCTTCTGTAGGCAGAGATGACAGACCAGGTAGAAAAGTATCAATAAAACGTGTTTAGATAAGTGCAGAGGGGAAGGACGTGTTAGGCCACATTTAGACTACAAAAGAAAGGCAAAAGTATAAAATTAGGATGAGAAAATTTATTACCACCAAGACCAGTGGGAATTTCCCCACACTATAACTGTCTGCTATCCTCATGCTCTTCCCACGCTTGCCTCACAGTTTCATCAGACTGTGAACAAGTTTCACTTTTACTTGCATCACAGGCAGGAATGCCATGGCATATACAGTGCATGCACATGATGAGTGATTCATAAAAAGATATGCCACTAGAAATAGGGCAGCTTGCCAAAAAGTACAAAGGGGCTCATTCACGTCAGCCATTTTGGCAACAAAAGTGCATGCACAAGAAAAGTAAAACGTTTAAGATGTTCTCTATATATTTGTGACTGTGACATTTGATTCAATACATAACTTACTAGAAAGTCTTTCATGTGGTGCACCACTGCAAGTCAAATCAAACCACTTTTTGCTTCTGTTTCTTAAATGATTGCTTCCTTTCAAGAGTGAAAGAGGAAAACAGTATAAATGGCTCACAGCCAAAGAAGAGATGGCACCTTTTCAACTCTTAATCCAAACTAATTCTTTAAGATTGAGACATAGGATTATGATATTTGGACTAGATCGATTTCTAAATGAACAAATCTTAGTGTTATGGAGTCACTTGACGACATGTAGCTACCTCATGGAGCAACAGGTCCAGAGAGCCATTGCTCATATACTCTGTGACTATGCAGAAGAACTCGGGCTCGTTGCAGATGCCAAAGATCTGGATGATGTAGTTGAACCTGGCTTTGTGGAGCACCTCTGCCTCCTTCAGCAGGCAGTTCCTCTCTCTGAAACACAACCAGTGATACAGTCAGTCTTCGCTCTCAGACAAAGGGACAGAAATGCCAAAACAGCAGTGACATTTATAGTGTTGTTTGTGCACACAGGGTTACGGGAAGAACGCCAAAGGTATAAATCTTGGAATTTGACTGTCATTGGGGCTGGGCAATATGAAAACAATTACACAATATCAATTGGGATTATGTAAGGTATTGGTTGAAATCATGACATGGTAAATGTATGCCGTATCGTGTGTGAAATGATCAAACTGATCATTTAACTCTTGAATAACTAATCTCTCGTTTTTAATAACGGTTGTTCAGAAACATTAATTTGGACAACAGACACGTAAAGAATGATAATATTAATGAGTCATATCAGCACAATATGATGTGAAGCTTAAAATTCAAGTTATTACTCATCTCAACATAGGGGAGTAAAGGGTCACTGCACTTAAAGTATTAGGTGAAATGTGTAGATACGAGTGAGCTTCTCTTGAACCTCAACTCCAGGACGGCTGATTATGGCATCAAACCTGGTAGCTGGTCCACAGAGAAACAACTCCTGGGACACAACCTCACCTCAAAAGAATTTCCCAGTTTGGGACAAATAAAGTACATCTATCTATCTATCTATCATATATAGATATATCTATCTATTCCATCCTGAGTGATTAATCAGCCAAGCCAGTTTATCTGCCAATATTAGTTTATCACCAATCAGGATCAGCATATATGTTGGATGATCACTAAGAATAAATAATAGTACAGAAACACCAAGATATGTTTAGGATTTGAAACAATGTCTCGATTCCAGAGTTTGTCAACCATAGAGCACTGACATGTTAATTTTTCCTGTTGAATTGTGAGACATCCTGTTCGTTAAATATCTCAGTCACAATTCTCTAACAACTTAATTTAATTAATCCTTACCAAAAATGTTGTTGTTAGGTTAAGTTATTTCCAGTACCAGTTGGCTTATTGTTGTAAAAAGAGTTCTGGAGACATGTCAAAGGAGAAACTGCCACCTGACCGGGTGTAAGGGAGTCACAGTACTCGAAATTAAAATGCACACTAAAACAATACTCATGCAACATTTTTCAAAATATTTTTGTGCAAGTTTAAATGTGTGGACTTGAGCACGTTTCTTCTCCACCTGAGCTGCAGAAGGGCAGATTAATTATATCATCCAGACACAATTCCTGCAGCTGCTCCACCACCTGGGACACTATGAATACACCTGATTCAAAGGTATCTGCAAGCCTTACATTACATTTGACACCAATTCAAGTCCTCATGCTCTGATTTCCACCAGTTAGTGACTGTGCTGACTATCGTGTAACTTTTCACTGCAATACTACAAAGGAAGTTTCTATTTGTGATTTTATCAAAGTCATAGCAGTCAAGACTCCTTTCAAACAGTGTATGTGGCCTATGTTGTGACATGAGGTGACTACCTTTCTCCAACAGGACAGTCGAGTTTCAGGCACTTGATGGCCACAGTGGTCCTCCAGTCGGAGTGCTGCGCCTTGAACACGGTGCCGAAGCCGCCCCTGCTCAGGTAGTACAGGTCGGTCAGCTTCTGGTAGGGGATCACCGGCAAGGTGCTGGTCAGACTGCCAATGTTCATACAGCCCATAGCCGCGGACGGCTCCATAGCAGGTAATGAGCTTTTTACGGGAAGTCTCTGAGGATTTATCATCCACTAAGTCAGCCGCTGAAAGCAGAACTGCCCCTTTTGGTAAACGCAATGAGGAAGAGCCCTCTCATTTAAACGCATGCCATAATGACGCCGACTGCTAGCAAGCTAAGCTAACGTTAACGCAGCGGAAAGGGAGGGGGACTGAAAAAGAGCAGCCGAGAAACGGTTCACCTGTTCGCGGACGATAAAACGCCGTGCACCCCACGACTAGAATTCAATGTACGCGCTTTATTCGCGATATGCTGCCAGGCTTCATCCAGCCAGCTGTCACAGGCTCAGTCAAAGAGACACAACAACAGCGAGCTGCAGAGCTCCGCTGTCACTTAAGGCAGGTGGGTTTGTTGTTGCTAATGACGACACGCTTCCGGGTTTATGCGTGATGCGTTCAAGCGCACAGGATTCCCGTGTTTCAGACAGTTGACCTACATTTTATTTTACCGCGGTACTGATTTTCCAGCAGATACGGACTTAATGAATCTATCTCATTTCAAGAAAGAATTGCAGATAGGACAAGAGTTTTAGAGACCGTTTGAATAACTGCACTGTTTGGGAATTGTATTCACATTTCGGTTTCAGTATGATTGCAACCGACTTCCTCCGAGCCTGAACTCAACTGTTGTTGTTGAGTTTGAAACGTCCCCTCAAACGTGGGACTTTCCCACACAACTGTCAAAATTCAAAAGGACAGACTTCATTTGATCATGCAACCACTTTTAGCTATGGAACACAAGCACATATTCATTGTATGTACAAAATCTATTCCAATAAGACTGAAATAAAAGGGATATAGGGATATTCGGCTTTTGGGTGAAATTTCAGGATGAACCTAAAATGCATTAGAACCTTTACAGGTGAACTTAATGTGACCTTCTGTAAACTTTTGAATGCACATGTCCAACTGTTCAATGTTTAAGTACTTTTTGCACAAGTTGTTCTCTAACAAGGAGCTTAACGGCAAAATTCACAACAGGTATTTGATCCATGAATTGACCAATAAATTTCCTGGTTCAATTAGAATTGGTATTTAAACATCCTCATCATGCTGTTCACATTTTGACATCATGTGACCAAGACTACACTTAACAATTGATCAACAGTACCTCGCCATTGCGAGGCTTCAAACAGGATGTTCTCAGACGGAAGTGGCCACTGAGCTTAGAGTGTCACAGAGTGTCATCAGCAGCAGACAATAAGTTGGTTTGTGAACAGCATGAGACGTCGTTGTCAAACTGTAATTGATGCTCAAGGGCACATGACAAGTTATTGAGACATTGAGATTTTTTGTTGTGGTATACCCACCACTGTTGTTGGCTTTAGTTTCAATAAATTGTTTGAGATGAGGAAATCACCAGTGCATGCCTCTACTTAAATGCCCTACTTTCATGATATAATATCACTGTGTGTGAACATTTTTACATTTTCCATAAATTCCACCTGAAAGCCAAATATCCCTAACTTTTTGTGAGTAGTGTATTTACGTAAATCAGAAGTGTTGGAACTACTGTTGGTTATTTGTTATATAACTAAGGGTGATCTAAACAGTCCCTATACCACTGTAATAATTTTGTTATCAACTTATTGGTACTTATGTGTCACTATTTACAGCTGATTATGAAAATCAGATTGAATATATTTCTAATTATAATATTATTACTAGACATTTACAGGGTTTGTATTTGCATTGTGATGTTTAGTAGGATTGTTGTTTCTGTTTTATGGAAACATGAAGTTCTCCCTGTCTTCGAGGAAAACTTTTTTTCCAGGATGGTGAAGCCATGACCCGCCTTGTCAGAGACAGAGTTGGGCAGCTCTTGCCTTCACCATCCTGGAAAAAAAATCCTCCCGGGCCAGGACACACGCTGAATCACATGTTGTCTCCTTGTAATCTGAAACCCCTGTGAAACTCATTGTAGCTGCTGCCTACGTGGATGTCACACAAGGTGTCTGGAGTTTTTTTGATGATCCACCAGGACTGTCTGTACTGACCAGGTGTAAGTAGACTCCTACACTTTGATTGTCCTTGTGTTTATATGAGTTAACTGTTTATGCTTGTTAATGGTAAAAGTTCACCAGGATCACCACAGATGGCTGCCCCCTTTGTTCCAGTCCCATTCTCAGCAGACTGGGCTGGAGCATGCAGGTCCAGGACCAGGAGGGGGTTTCCCATATATACTGCTTCATCCATAAACTGTGAGCCCTCACCACTAGAAAGATTTTACTGGGTGAGAGGAGTTGGACCCTGGGGTGCTGCCGTTGGGGCTCCCACCCCAGATGACTCATGGAGTGGATCCAGAGGAGGGGTGATGGATGGGGCATCCACACTGCTGGAGGGTGAAGGGAGCCTCGGGGATAGCTGTGTGGAGAGACCCCTCACCCCGACACTGCTGGGCTACGACATCCTGGAGGAGAGGGCAAAGTTCACGGTATGGATTTAACATGTCTGCCATTTCTTCCGGATCATCTATCAATTAAAGAAAAAGAAAGAACTCAGGCTGATGGGTTTACATAATTGTGTGAATCTTTGTGGTAAAAGGCTTTTCAGATGGACACTAGTATGGAGAAGAATGAAAGCCTGTAAATGTAAAAACACGTGAACTTTGTCTGACAATGTAAGGTCATACTGGCATCATATGACTTCCTCCCTTGTAAAAGCTTTCATAAGCAATGTGTGTGTGTGTTGGTGGCACAATACTGATGAATAAACAAAATCAGTCACAAGTGTGAGCATGTCAGTGTATGTTGCAACAGGAGCTTCACTTCAGTTTCTCCATTTTCAGCACACATGAACCCACTGAACTTGCTTAGACACTCAGAACAACTTACTACCAGGTAGACTAGATGCTCTCTGATATCACAGCTCACTTGTGGTGCCTGTATTGGCTTCTGTGTTGTAGGTTTACAAGATCCTGGTGACTGGGGCTCAAGGAGACAGCTGGGTGATCTTCAGGAGATACACTGACTTCTGCAGGCTCAATGACAAGGTGAAATCCAAGCAAGTTTTAGTCTTGACATCAGTTATTACCAGTAAAATGCTGCACCAACAATCAGTGTCATGGCACATGGACACAGGGTTAGACAATATTTCTTTATTTGAAACTTGAAATGATCTTAAGAGGCCTGGTCTGAACTGTCTTTGTACAAGGACACATCTGCTGCCCCCAAACATTGTATTTAATCCAGGACACATTTATGTTCATTCTGCTTATCTCCACCTCATTGTGAATGCTTCGTGCACCATGGACCACCATGACTCTCTCTGGCATGATACTGTTTCCTCACCCTTTTGTTCATCACTTCGCCACAGCTTAAAGAGCTGTTTCCCAGCTTTGGTCTAGCCCTGCCTCCTAAGCGCTGGTTCAAAGACAACTACGATGAGGAGTTTCTAGAGAAGAGGCAGATGGGGCTGCAGACATTTCTGCAGAACTTGACGTCGTACAGAGACATCATCAGCAGGTGTGTGTTGTGGCAAATAGAAGTCTGACGTCTTCAGAGATCACAAATCAACTTTGTTTGATTTGGAGTTTTGAATCTATTTGCTCCTCAGTGAAGCTGTCAGACAGTTTCTGTGTTTGGTTGACCCACCGAGTCCATTTGACAGTCTGGAGGAAAGTAGGGTGAGTAGGGTTTGTTCACAAAAATATTGCCTCAAGGGTTAAATGTCACAACTGTTGTTTGGTAATCTGTTGGCTGTTGTTCTGACTACAGGCTTTCTGTGAGACTTTGGAGGAGACTAACCATCGTCTTCAGAGGGAACTGTTGGAAAAACAGATAGAGGTTGATACTTTGAAGAAGACCCTGGAGGAGAAGGAAAACCTCATCAGGCTCCTGGTGAAGAAAGTCAAGTAAAGACGTGTCTTTTGCACAGAAATAATAGAGGCTTTAGATACAGACCCCTGGCACTTTAGTCTGAGAGCTTTGAGGGCTAGCAGCATCTATAGCCACAGACACACACAGAGAAGGAGACACAGACTCTAATGGATTTAGGCAACAACACAGGGATGGAAATAAAGGGCGGACAAAGACAGAGGATGCTCTGTAACTGAGGCTGACAAAGAATCAATCTATGGAACAATGTAAACAACCCAATTGTCCTCCTATATTTACTCTTTATGTTACTGTCACAAGTCACATACAACTTTATAGTTTTACTCTTTTACATCTCAGATGCAATTATCATACTTTTTACTCCTGTACACTTGTCTGACAGCTTTAGTTACAAGTTACTTTTCCAATTACAATTTTTTATACCCTTCCTGTCCATTGACCATTGTCCATCTCCTACTTCTTCAGATAAATAAACTATTTAATATCCTATTTGGATTGCTGTTTTCTGAACTCATGAAAGGTTGACTTAGAGAAATAGATTTTTAGAGGTGCTCACAGGACAGTGACACTACAAACATATGATGATCTTATAGAATGTGACGCAAACTACCCAACAGGATGTGAAGTAGTTAAAATTAGTAAAATGCAACATCCACATTAATACAGCAGTAATATTCATGCAAAAATATCATATATCTGTCTTCTTCCACCACTATATGTTCAGTGTGCGTGTATGTGTGTGTGTGTGTGTGTGTGTGTGTGTGTACATGCACTGTAGAGTGTGATTTATTTTTAGATGCTACAAGGAAATCAACCATAAATACCTCAAGATATCCAACTTCATATATAATATATAATAATGAACCTTGTTGTGTGGAATTATACTGACTCATTTTCTAGAGTTTTGAAGCTAAAGCCAAATATGACCAGAAGGTGGCAGTGTATTAGCAGTTTCTAAAGGTAGAGCCACTGCACCTGAATCAAAGGGATGATGGGAACTTGATGTTCTGTTCCCATCACACACAAGGACATCTCTCCAAACCTTGAACACAGCGCTCTCCTTGCTAATGGGCTGATGATGTTTTTCCTCTCAGAAAGTGAATAACAGCTTCACAATCATTGAGTGATGTGTGTGTGTGTCAGAGCTTCAGTCCCATCCAAGTGAACTCTCATTCATACAAGACTCATTATCAGAGTGAAGAGCCATTTTGTTTCAGTTCATTCATTCTATTTGAATGAGTGAACAGATCACAGACGTGGGCAGCGATTCAGAGGTCTGGAACCAGACTCCATTCATGCTGCTACACTGAATGCATTTTTACATCATTTTACTTGTATAATAAAGACATTCGATACGAACAATGGAATGAGAATTTCGCATGTCAGAAAATAGTCTAAGGAGGCTAATAGGACTCCCAATGATTCATCATGATGTGAAATGTATTAACAACAATAAAAAGAAAAGCACCATTAAAGATAAACACAATGTTAAAGGAAAAAAATGACAGATGAAAATGAATATTTTGGATTTTGAAGAAGTGCTAATTGGCTGATGAAGTCAAGCATCTTTGGTTTCGCTTATGGTATCGAACCAGTGAAATATTGTTATGAGATTAACAGGATCCACAGTAAAAGCCAGACAGATATACAGACACTGATATATATCAGAACCTGACTTATCATAAGAGGAAACACACACACAAATTCTAAACAACTGTTGACTGTGTCCATTTTGACAAAGCAACCAAAATTACTGATATCATGTGTGTTCTGAAGATTTAAACCTCACAAGATTGTTCTCTGATGATGATCTGTGCACCATCTGACTAATCAAGCTTCACATATCAGTCTCTGTCCTTTACAGATCCAAACTGCATTGGGCCAGCGATATCATTAAAAAGTTACATTTGTAAATTAAAATTTTTCAATTGATCATAATTGTATACATTGTAATACTACTTTAACCATTTACAAGTGTTACTGGTGCAGACAAAATAATTGCTTATATAGGACCTATAATACAAAGTTTAGGACTTGACTTGTTACTTGCAAAACAACGATTTTGTCCCAGATAAAGAAGAACTTAGATTTAGTTGTTGTCTAGTGTTGGTCCATCTATTATAACAGCTGTAAATACATTTGGAAGTGAAAGCAGGATACTGTTTTAATTGTGAATTTAATATTGTTATAGTCGCACTACCTTTCTGTGAACATCTGGAGCACAGATGTTGCCTTTTACCAGACTAACATTATAACAAAGCTGGTGCGTATATTAATGAGGAGTGACAATCTTGGAGAAGAACCAGCATGTTCTGCTGTACATGAGTAGGAAGTGAATCCTATACTCACTCAAGGCCAGAAACTCAGTTGTCTGACAGTTATTCTCTAGTGCATGAGAGAAAAGCATTATGCAATTGTTCATCTTTCCAGGCTGCAAAAAATACGCTGACAATCAGGGGAGCATGTTTTTCTCCAGAGCATAAAGGGAAGGCAGTGTCTTACAGTGTTTCACTTGGTTAACATCGTCTGCTGTCGGAAGACGATGATAAATCAAATCCATTACACCAGGGCATGGGGAAAGTTAGACCCAACTGTAACTTGAGGCAATACAGGTGAAAATGTTTTTTTCATGCACGTGTCAGTTTTGAGATTTTGGCTATTTTGCTTAACATGTCTTCTTTCAGAGTAGTGGGCAGAAAACATCCAAAATACACATGTAGATGTTTAGTTTAGTTGAGATTTCTGTTCAATATCTAGCATCTATATAATTAGATGTGAAAAACGTTTATTCCTATCTATATTTTGAAGGTTTTTACAGAGGGGTTTGTTAATGTATCATTCATAGCCTGTTTTATTTAACATTTTATTCCTAAAAACATTGCAAAATTTAAAAAAAAGACATCCAAAATTCCCTCTGTAAAAACCTTGACTCAAATATGACAACAAAATGAAACAGGAAACCGGAATCTTCAGTGTTCAGATTTCTGTTCTACACATTTATGCAAATTAGCACGTATTTAATAAGATTTGTTTTATGGGAGTGAGGTCGACAGACTAAACACATCAATGGTACGGTCCACTACAGGAATGTCTGAAATCATATTACATGATTCTGGAATATGGGAATTCCAGAATCAGTTAAGACAGATATGTAAATGTTTTACCGCCCCTGCCTTGTAGTTTTTACTTTTCTTGAGGCGGTCAAAGTCTTTCATCCCAAACCTCAATTTACTGTCTCTTACAGTTGTCCATGGAATCAGACATTTGGCACATACACCACATGACAGGAAATCCTAACCATAAATACAAAGTCATTGGGGAATCATCTACTTCGTTTGAAAATGCATGACCAGTAGCACCTGTAAAAGGTGCCTTACATCTTAGTTTGATGGGCATGATGTCTTGCAATTACATAAAGATCACTTGAAATAGTGCTTTTCTCAGCCATCAGCACTGTGTGCAGTACTATTGGAAGTTGAATCATGGGACTCTCAGTATATGTGAGGTGCTGCTGTAGAGAACAGGCTGTCGAATGTGATGCCATGTCTCCAACTGTAAAGTTTTCTTCTCCCAACTCTGTTATTTCCTATATATTTCATGCATTGCCATAGATTATGGCGAGAAGTGTCAGATTCCCAAGATCAAACAACTGAGCAAAGACTGTAAAACAGGCCCCCTACACATAAAGCTTGGACTGCCACTTACCATTTGTTTTAGTCTTGGGAGACATGCTGGGCTTCACTCAGTTAAACCTCTGCCAGTATTGTCTGTCAAGAATACCTTTCAAGCTTTTTGAATCCATCTTAATGCAACAGCCCTGAACTTGCCATGGCTCAAGCGCACAAAGACTTCTGGTGCACATGTTTTTGGTTATGGGTTGTTTATGGGAGTGAGACCCCATGTTGCGCGGTTGGATAAATCCAGTGGGAGGTGTTAGGGTAAACTGACGTGCGGGATCCCCCTTGACTTCCACCCCCCCATTCCTTGCACTATGTGTGTATCCTATTGCCTTTATGTGCACATCATGTACCTGTGCAGTGCATACAAACAGACTTCATTATATTTTGCCTTGAGCCCCACAAACATACAAAGCAATCCTATTCTGGAATACTATCCTACCCAAGGATTGCTGTTTTTAAATTAGTGTCATTAATTTGATTAAACATAAATGTATTTAGGGATATGTTCCATGTGAGCATGCTATCATTATATATCAAATAATCCTCCTCAGAACTATTATCATTTCAGTTTATATTCTGCTTTAGTACATGTTCTCAACAAATCTGAAATAAATCAAGTTATTACAACCTAATCATGACACACTAACCCTGGAATCTGGCAGATGCACCCTTTGCCAAGTTTGCAGTTCAACCTTCCAAATATAGTGGTAATAGCAGTGAGGACACTGTCAGTTGTTTTCATTTGCCCACAGAAAGGTGCTGATGGAGGAATGCAGGGATTTTTTTTTTTCAAATACAGCTGAGTTCTTTTTGTTATGATGTATGTTACACTCTGCAGAATTTTCCAGTAAAATGTCTCTGTAACTGTTGAAGGCAAACATTTTCTAACAGTGTCAGTGGAGCTAAAAATGCACTGATGTATCCAGAAAAGGCAGCATGGAAAGAACTGTCTCCTTGTAGCAGGAAGACTGTGTGGTGTTTGCATGTTCTCAATGTTTTTGGGTTACCTCAAAAACTTGTATGTTAGCTTCATTTGAACAGGAGTTGCACTGTGGTCCATTTAACTCATCTTAATACTTAAGAAGTCATACTCAAGAACTAGACATCATTGTGCAACAGATGAATTTAAACTTCTACCTAAAGCCTGACTATTAGTTATATCAGTCAAGTCTATCTTTGTGAAAGCAGACTACATACTGGATGCCCCTTGATCTGCCTGATATTGACCTGCGTATGATCTATTAGGAAGAGCACAGATTCCCCTGAGAACTGTCTGCAATGATGAGCCAAAAAGTATGAATATTTTCCACAACTTGCTAAAGGACCGTAAACTGGGACTGGTGCTTGTGGAGACTGAGGCATCTATTTGGATGCAGGCTAGCAGAGGCACACCAGGAAACCTGGCAAGAGAGACTGAGGATTTATAGTAGGTCCACATCAGAGACTTTGCACTCTTTGTGTGTCCAACATTGTACTGTTATTCTTATTTTCCCACATGGACAGATACTTTTTTCTGCAACGTTTTCTGTAATACTGTGCTCCATGAAAAATATATGCTCATTTTAAATTTTATGCCGGCAGCACATTTCAAAAAAGTTGGGACAGGGACAATAAAACACTGGAAAAGTTGTGTAAAGCAAACAAACAAAAAAAAGACCTGGAGGAACATTTCCCAACCAATTGGGTTAATTTTCAACAGGTTAGTAACATGAGTGGGTATGAAAAGAGCATTCCAGAGAGGCTGAGTCTCTTAGAAGTAAAGGTGGGAAGAGGTTCACCACTCTGTGAGAGACTGCGTGAGCAAATACTTCAACAATCTCAGAATAATGTTCCTCAGCGTGAAATCGAAAAGAAATTGGGGATTTCATCATCTTCGGTACAAAATATTATTATCAGGCCCTCAGGCGGCACTGCATTAAAAATAGACACAACTCTGTAGTGGAAATCACTGCATGGCCTCAAGATCACTTCCAAAAAACATTTTCTGTGAACACAATTTGTCGCTGCATCCACAAATGATTTTTTATTAACATTTTACACAGCGTCCCAACTTTTTTGTAATTGGGGTTGTAACAAATAAATGTTCTCCTGGCATACTTGTCCTGACAGTTCATTATTTAAGAATAATAAGGCTTTTTAAATTCACATTGATGACATTACCGTCACCATACGTTTGTAATAAAGAAGAGGCAAGGTATTTCAATTAAATCAAAACTTTCCAGAGGTAAGCCAGTGGATAATCAATCTTATAATGTTCTTCTGTTTATTGCAGAACTCACCATTCTTCTCACATCCCCAAAGTGAGGGAGACAAAGGTTTCTCCTATCATTACTCATGGGGTTTGTGTCAGGTTATGTAAGTTTCACAAGAGTTATATGAGTGCACGTGTGAAGAAAGCTGCATAGTGAAGATCTATTTGCCAGAATCTCATTTAGAATCGTGGTAAGAATTCCAAAGACTTCTTCAGGACGACTCCCCTTTAGATTTGTCTATGCAGCAGAGACTCTATGGCTTGGTCTCACTGCAGCCAAGAAAACGCTGGGCCAACAGGGACCCATCTCTCTTCTCTAAAATTGTCCTGGTGGAGCGGTCCAAGGCCAGAATGTTTGGGGCCAGCCTTAAGACTCTGTAAAGGATTCAGCTTAAACTTAGTTGAATAGTGGGTGCAGCGTGATTGACTTTAACCTTTAGTTTTATTTATTTTCTGGATGAGAGATCTGGGGTTGGGGGAACACCTGGGTTTGATGATTGTTGTCCATGATGGCACAAGCTTAATTTGTACATTTGTTTGTGTGCTGTGGGAAGGAGAATGAAAATGGGAGCTACTTTTTTGTACTTTTTTCAATGAAAAATATTTTTTTAAAAATAGATAACAGATCAAATCTTTACTGTACAATATTTATTTAAACAATAGGCTTCGTCTCTCAGGTTTCCCTCTGGAACCTTGGGGATGTTGTCGTTAGGGAATGATTTATTTGTAGGACAGGTGAAAGGTCATACCTGCTTTTCCTCCATACTTTTCTTCACACCAAATCTCCTGCTGAGGTGACTTCTTCTCTATTTCAAAGTCCTATATGTACAGCATCTCTGACCAGTAGTAGTAGTAATGTGAAGTAATGATGCGTGAGGTGATGATCATTACTCATTCTCATTACTGTCATCTGGTCATTATTTAGCAACCAGTTCACTGTCAGATGCATTCAATAAGAGATGGTGGAAGAGCCAGCCGAGCTGTAATTCATACCTGGAGGAATGGTTCGTGAATCACCATATATCAAGCATCCTGCCACACGATCTCGTAAAACTATATAGAGTATGTTTCCATTTTAGGCAGTAAAAATCCTCACCGTATGAAAAGCACTGGTATGTGCTCAATTCACTTATTCCAGCTGGGTAGTTATGTGTACTGAGAGGAGACATTCCAATAAATTGAACACTGATTCTTACACAAACTGAATTATTGTATTGCTGCGTATCTATGGGTTATAAATAACATGAACCTCACTTCCCTTTTCATCAACATTAGAGAGAAATAAGAAAGAACAAAAAGCCCTCAGGAGTTTGTGTCCATTGGACCATTCTTTTACTGGTATGGCTGTAAATAACCCTGAGAAGCTGTCAGAACAAGCTCTCACTATCCATCAAAAACCATGAAATGAACCATATACCTCATATATACAGCACATTAGTAACAGGACTCATTTCCCATCATGCCAAGTCCTGGAAAGAGTGGCTTCTCATGTTTGCTTTTTTATGTTCCAAAATGTAAGCGTTACTTTGGTTTACAGGTTTTCTATGCTCCTGAGTTGTCAGGTTTTTGTCTCCTGTGTTGAACCTCATGAAATGGTTGACGTCATTCCTGTTATTTGTTCTGTACTGCTTGGAACAGAATTATAGCTTATTATACTTGGTTAAGATCCAAATTTGCACCCAAGGGCCCTGGTTGTGAGTGTTGGCTCTGCACAGGCTCAAAAAAACATTCAAATGAGATCTTTAGATTTTACAGCATATTTGAATGACCTCTTCCTATTTTTGCATTCACTGGTTTTTAGGGGGTCTTAGAGTCAGTATTTGTTTTTTCAGAATAAAATGAATTCTAATACAATTTAAAAATAGCCAATGACTTTCTTTTCATGCAGGTTTTATTAGTCTGACAACAGCAGACATTTTGACTTGTCATGCAGGAAAAGCACAGGCGTAAATGACAACATTAAAGATGGCTCTGTTCCTCTCAAATGTTGCAATAAGCTGTGACAGTGAGGCAGCATGCACAACACCAGGACTCTGAAACTGGAGCAGCTAAATGGAATTCAGCCATAATATTCTAAATTATATTATTAATAATAATTATATTATTGTATTATTATAATTCTATTCTGTGCTTTTCTTACTGTGACACATCAATGTGCCCTCTATGAAAAAGGCCTATCAGATTGAATGGTCACTTTGAATTGCAGCAAAAAAAAAAAAAAAAAAAAAAATGGAGAATGGCAATTCAGAGGTCTGGAGCCAGGCAGTACTGAATCGCTTCAAAAATCCAGCACATTCATGGTCCACCCAAACAGGTGTATTTGCTTATTTTGCCTGATTAGACCTAGTTTCACTTAGACTGTTTGGATGTGTGCAGATCAGGCTTGAATGTCATCTATCAGATTCTTCTATTAGTTTAACTGCAACCTGTTAGGGCGAGAGAAATATAACATAAGCAGAAGTCTAATAAGCCAGAATAAGTGAAAACATGTGTGTGAGCCTTTACACTGTTGACACCTTGTCCAACAAGTCCAACCATGGAAAACTGCAGGTAAACATTCTAAAAGTGTGACGGGGAGTGGGGAAGGACTCAAGCGCAAAACACCCGAATTGACGATGAAAACGTCTTTTAATAGAGGCAAACAAAATCTCAATAAACAAAAACTCACTACAAGGTTAAGTCCAGCATAGTCCAGAATCTCAACAGAAAGGGTCCAAAGTCCAATCAAAGACAAAACAAATCCAAACACGATCAAAGCACTGATGGCAAGAGGGAAACAAGAACAGGGGAACAGAAAAGAAAAGAAGAGGAGAAGAGGAAACAATCCAGCAAGGGCTAACAGAAATGAAGTGGCTTATATAATGTCCTGATTAGTAGTGGGCTGCAGCTGAGAACACAGGTGACTAGATGAGGTGGGAGTGGCTGACAGGTCAGGTGAGGCAGAGGCGGGGTGAGTAGAGAAGAACCGGGACCTGAGGTGAGAAGCTATGGCAGGTGAATAGTGACAGACTGACAGAACTTGAACAGGTAAACAATGACAGGTAACTAAGACATGACTATAACTGACAGAGCACAGACAGAAAACCAAAACAGAACTAAGACAAAACTACAACACAGAGCTAAGAAGGAACTATGACAGGACACAGATCGAAAACTAAGACATGAAAACTAAGGTAGGTTAACTAAAACAGAACTAAGGCAGGAGAAAATCTAAGGCTAAACAAAAACTACACAGAGGCCTAGCAGGCAGAACTGTGACAAAAAGTAAGTGATACTTCAAGTCTGAGTTTACTCATTGGTGAAACCAGATACACCTGTGAGTCAAACTGATACAAGGAAACTTTAAAGGTATATTACTATTCAACCACAGTATCCATTTTCTACATTTTTCCATTTTTGTTTGAGGCTTGAGGCCACATCAAGGAAGTCACATCAGTCAAGGAAAAAAATAACATCCCATCAAATTGCATTCCATCATAGTGGTTCAGGTTGGTTAATTAACTTTGGGGTTATTGTTAATGCACTTTTTAGTCTTTAGTCTTTAGTTGTTCCACATTGCAATGGCTCTATATATTACAGATCGGCACACAACATCTGTTCTGGGTTTTTGTTTAACCAGATAACCCCCTAATAAACACATAATTTATGAGAGAGTACAAAACAGATATTCCTAAAGAAACTCATCAGACTGCATGCCAACCTATTCTCTGCTCTAAGCCACGAAAGGCTGGCATGCATTCTCTCTCTGATTACCATTATTACTGGCATGCCTGGCTCAAAACATAATAGTTTCTCAAAGCAAGTCTGTTCTCATACATACAGTCAAGTAATAATTGCAGTTCAAATTGAAGAGAGTTCCTTAAATCAGTTATATTAGTTGATGCCATATGTCCTGTTGTATCAACTGCAAATACAACAGCATTGCATTTATCTATAGGGGTGGCTGTAGCTCAGGAGGTAGAACCATTGTCCACCAATCGCCAGGTGGCTGTTCCATCGGCATGTGTATGTACATCGCTTTGGATAAAAGCATCTGCTAAATGAAATTGTAGAATTGTATCTAAAACATGAGGCCAGTCATTGGTAAATAGGAGTAGCGGCCCGAGACAACTCCCCTGGGGCACACCACACTGTAAACTACCATTAAAAAACACAGACTGCATACTATACAATCAAAATTTCTAAAAACCTTGGGTTGCTGTGTAAAACATTACTAAAAACAGAATACAATAATTTGTAAACAAACTGTGTTTACCGTTTTATGAAGCATTCCCAAGCCCATGTAGTAATATCCTTCATATAATCATGTGTTTGACAATCAAGTGGTGAACCTCTCTCCATCCTTGCTTGTGAATGACTGAGTCTTTCCAGGACGAACCTTTCATACCCAATCATGATACTATCACCTGTTACCAATGAACCTGTTTACCTGTGGAATGATCCAAACAGGTGTTTTTGGATCAGTCCACAACTTTCACAGTCTTTTGTTGCTCCTGTCCCAACTTGTCTGAAACATGTTGCTGCCATCAAATTCAGAATAAGCAGATAAAAGACAAGTTGATGAGGTCAAACGTTAAATATATCGCCTTTGCACTGTTTTGTTAGTTAGTCTTTGTTATCTTTGTTTGCACGAAAACACTTCCTGTAAGACTGCCCTGTTGTCTGTTGCCAGGACAACCGTCCATCACCCAGCGTCCTCTCCTACAGCGTGTCCGGTGCGTCACGTTGGGGGCGGTGCGCGTCGCGCCGGTGTTGGACGCACTGGTCCTCCTGGCAGCTAGACAGACCTGAGGGAGCTGAAGTGAGGATTTGCAGCCGAGGATGTGCGTGAGTTCCTGGACTGTTTTCTGTTCCCAACAGCACCTGACAAGTGTGGGATTGATCTGATGAACGTGAGAGTGATTTTCTTTGTGTCATCAACAGATTTCATCACCATCATCATGAGGAAGATCAAACACTTGTTGTGCTTCTTCCTGCTTGTCTTCCCCTTCACCTGGGCAGAGGACACGAGGGGAGATGTGAGAAAGTCTGAGAATAACACAGGTGAGGATTCAGCCTTTTTTTAAAGGCAACATTCAACCTGACTTTATTATTTATTGATTTATTTATTTTTATTTTTTTTATTATTATTGTTGTTTTTTCAAAAGTGCATTTAAATTGTGCAGCTTATATAAAGAAACATAGTGACTGAAAAATAATGTTTATCATAGACTGATGTGGGTTCTCCAGATCCTATAGTGCCCCCTATAAAGTGTATTTGGTCTGTCATTAATCATCCATGGGCATGTTTTGCAAAGTAGTAAATAAAATGAGCACATAACAATATTTATAAGGAAGAGAGACAGAGGTTACTCATGCCTGCATTACTTATTGCTCATATTTCAATATGTATTTAATCATGAGAAGAACTCACATACGATTATAAATAATATTAATCTGTCCACAGGAGGTTTTGCAATGAGGCTTTTCACAACCCCCCCACTAATGCAAACACTCATCTGATGAAGCTTATTAAACTCAAGTAAACATCTATTATCTTAAAACGCCTGAATGTGTTGAAATTCACAATCCAGATTTCATTGGAGTTTGTGTACATATCTGAAGTGGCTTGATCACAGCAGGAGTTAACAGATGCTATACTATAATAAAGATAATTTAATTCATGAAAAATATTTCAAAGTGTTAAAATGCTATCTTTGTTATTTAACCAGCCTCGCATATCATTTTATCTGCTAGTGTATTTGTATCATTGCTCGTATATCTATATCTATCTATAGCTGAAAGATCGTGCCAGTGTTGAGCTTGTGGCAGCTTCATTTTCAGGCAAACTATGGTTTTCTTTGGCTTTCATTCAATTGCAAGAGTTTATTGTCTTTGATTGGGGAGGAAAAACACAATATGAGCAGGACACATGAAGAGTCTGTCACACTTAAAGGCCCAATCCATATTATTTTTCACAAATGACCAATATACCATGGAGTTTGACTTAAAGGCAGAATGAGTAGGATTTCAAAAAAACACCCAAAAATACCCCAAAGTATATACTCATAAAAAGAAAAATTCTCTCTCAGTCGTCACTTATGACTCAGTAGAAGTGCTGGTAATGTCTGTCTCTGTCCTCTGCCTGTATTTAATATTTTTGTGTTTGGGACATTTCTGATTGTCAACCTTTGGGCAATGTGTGTGTAGCCCCCAGCCACTTTAGATTAGGATTTTAACATCTGTTAGTTTGGGCATTAAAACACCTGCCAAACAAGTTGATGATGTGATAGCATGTTCCAGATTTGCGATTCTGTGCTGGGGAAACCATCACCCGAGGAAAGTATGACTTAGCTGCTACCTTAGCTGCTAAAAGCTCCACCGTGTTCGCCACATAGTCGCTAACTTTGTCTCGTGGCCATGTGGTGCTGGGGAGGTGGCATACAGTGTGTTCATCAGAGCTTTTTTGCTATGAAAATATTGATTGGTGCAGCTTTAAGTTCTTGACAGTGGACCAATGGCGACACACCATCCTTGTCTTATCCACAACTCGCTCTCCATCGCTGTTGATATAGCTGACTGATTGTTCCCAAACAGCTGATTTAAGGGACGCAGGGGAGGTCTTCCAGGTCAGGCATTTAATTTGTGCTCACCTTAGTGTGACTGATTTGCATGGAAATCAGCTTGTTGTGCTAACCATCACATGTTGCTAAAGATGTTTTTCTAAAGGTGCCCAACTTCATTTCGTGCACCAGTCTGAATACCGTGTAGTCTGTGTGCAGCCTCGTGCACCTGACCGTGACCCACGGACCGTGACAGTTCTGTTACAGCTATAGAACTGTTACAGCTATACGTGTTAACTGTTTGAGCCTGTGTGATTTAGCTTGTGGAGAGAACAGGTACACAAAACACATCAGGCAGAAAACCAATCGAACTATGAATATTAACACTAAAGGGAAGCGCTTAGGATGTAAATGCAGACAGGACAGGATGGGAGAACATGAGGGGGGTGCCAGAGTCTTGCGAGACCAATGGAGGTCCTCCAGGAAATGCTGTATTTCGAAGCGGGGATGAGGGTCTCAGCATCAGTGGCAGGAGAGTTATGAAGCACCACCATGCTAAACAAAGGTATTTTCTGCAATATCATGGATGTCTTCACATCTGGCCAAAGCTTATTCCCAAGGTGTTGAGCTGGATTGGAAGGTAAGGTGCAGCGGCCATCATACATAAGAGGCAGAAGGAAAGAGGTCCGAGCCAAGAAGGAGGGTTTTTGATTTGTTGCTTTTTGTGAACTTGTGTAGAATCCAGGTCGTAAAAGACACATTGTGGTACAAGAGTTAGGGCATTAGGGTGCCAGTGTCTGAAGCCCACAGAGAGGTGTGGAGTCAAATTATTTTAATTTCCATTGGAACATATAGCTGCTGTCTCTATCCTTAACAACTATCTGTAAAGAATATAGCACCACCATAACCAATGAACATTGATGCAACTCCATATGTTTATGAGAACATACCAATATTCTTCAAAGCAAGAATTATAGTAAACTATGTCCATGTGTACAGATCTAGATCTGGCATGGTGAAATCATTTAGTGGAAAAAACACACCCACACCCCACTTATTGTATTCTACTGTTCTCAGTTGCTGTTCGGCACCGTTAGATGTACGAAACAAAACCACTGATTTGCATTAATTTCAAAGGTATGCAGTTATCATCAGTTCAAGCTGGAGATAGATAGTCATGATAGAAATGTTCCAACTTAAGTGCAATGAAGAAAAATAAATCAGCAGACAGCAACAGTGACGCTTGTCTGTCAGTCAAAATCATGTGAAAAGACAAATATCATGGAAGTTTGAAATAAAAAAATGACTTGACTCAAGTCCTCTTACTACCCTCTTCCTTAGAAGAATCGAGTACCTCAGCTGACATCACAAACGGGAATTTAAATTTGTCTGACCACAGTTCCAATCCTAGGTCAAGTGATGACAACAAAACAAACTATCCTCTTAGGAAGACAATGAAAGCACCAGAAAAAGTTAGTAATTGGGCCTTGATTCAGGTTTTTTCTTTTATTCTACTGTTTCAAAGGTCAAGAATTAACTTTCAGCCTCAATCTACTTTTGAGTAGCAGGAAAACATACTTTCTTTTCCTCTTTATTTAAGTTTACGACACAAGGGAGTACAATACAATAACAAAGCGTTTCGCCTCCAGTTTGCCTTCAGGGCCCAGAGGGGAACTGAGGATGCTGTATTATGTCCTTCAACGACACCTAGAATCATTATCATCAGCTATGATTTCATGTGATTAGATATATTTAATGAAAGTTGAATTCTTATTTCCCCCACACCGAATTTGGACCCGCACACCACTGACATCCACAAATGGTGCCAGCAAAGGCCCTCTGCCTTTTGCAGTCTCAAAGTACTCTCTGTTGCCGTCCAACTTTCTGTTAGTGCTTCACAAAAGCATAATCCAATCAAATCCATAATACTCTTTTCTCACCAAGCTCTCTGCCTCTAACTAGAACAAATTGTTCCATGTCAAACACACTGCTTCCATCATCATTGCTCTGCCAACCCCCAACTTTTCTGATCTCAATAACAGACTCATCACTCACATTGCACTCACCATGACCCTCCATCACCTCGTTTATCACTCTCTGCCCATGTGGTCACAAATACAGGAAACTTAACTTGGGGGGGTGGGGTGGGGATGGGAGCATTTGGACGTTTTTTTGAAAGTGTGACGTTACAATGTTTGAGTGTTTCATCCATTTACTGAGAATTACTGCACACCCTTGGATCACAAAAATAACAAAAAGCAGCGGACAGATTAAAATTTTGACCTGATGACGACGCTGGATGAAAAGTCAGAGGATCACCAAAGTGATTACAAGGCATACTTTGGGCACCATGGACATCTGTCCCATCTGACCCACCCATGACCCAACGGGAATGTTAAACTGCTGGTGGTGCTAGAGAAAAAGTCAGGGGATAACTTAAGTCATTAGGATTCATCTTCTTGGGAACATGAATATCATGTATGGAATTTCATGGAAATCCACCCGCTCATTGTTGAGACTTTTCAATCTGGACCAAAGTGATCTACGTTCCAACCCTCACCTACGGTCATGAACTGTGGGTAGTGACTGAAAGAATGAGATCACGGATACCAGTGACATAGGGTGAGAAGCTAGGACATCTGGAGGGAGCTCAAAGTAGAGCCTCTATCCAATATCCAACATCCAATCCTCCTGATTCCAGGCACATTTGACTGGAAGACGACCCATTAGCAGAACCAAAGCACCAGTCTGAAATATTATAATATAATATATAATATAATATAATATAATATAATATTCTAAATCTTATAGTATTTAATATGTTTATTTCTCTTCTGAAGTAAATCCTGCTTACAGTCAACCTGACCTGACAAAACAAATGCTATGGTTAGATGCTTGCATTACTTGGCCGGGGAAGCTAAATTGGCCTCCAATTAAAAAAGTACAGAGATCATTATAATCAGCAATGTTTATTGAGTGTGTTTATAAACCGTGAACAATGATTCTTCCATTATGTCCAACCCTAGTTTGGAGCCCAGGGAAGACTAGACGACTGTTTGCGAGGCGAAAGATTTCTCCACCACAGGAAGGTCACAGTCCCGTAAGCTGTCTTTGTTCTTTCCTTTTCAGTAAGGCATGCACATTAATGCTTGAAATAAGAAGTTCTTGACTAAAGGCTGTGCTTGAATGGAAATTTTGAGAGCAGCTGGTGTGAGTTTTGTATTTGTTGCACATGTGATGAATGATCAATGAATTGATGAGTTTCTAATCTTCCCCTTAAATTTCACTTCAAGGACCCTCACTGTTAAACTTCGTTACACTAACATTATACTGAGTGAAATTTCTGGGAGCTCCATGTTAGCAAATGGATTGTTTCATGTGCATCATTTGAACAGATTTGATTTGTTTGTCTTTAGAGGCCTTAAAATCTTCGAGTCATATTGAAAGCCATTATGTGTAGAATTAAAAACATTTCAACTCTGGCACCCTCCAGTACCAGTACAACAGCAGTATAACAGCAATATACATCCCACAGGTCTGACACTGAGATGAATGGGTTGAAAACAACAGAGAGACTGCACCAATTTCCTCTGGAATTGTCTCAAAAAACAACCTCCAACTAGAACAGAGAGTGCAGACCTCTGCAAGGCCAGTAGTCTGCTCATCTGTGATATACAAATCTGCAAGCGCAACCACTACATATGTCTGCATATGTTTCTAAAACTGTTAGACTCATGTCAAAATAAGATTGTGCCTCACTGAAGTCTCATTATCTCAATTATGCATTTATTATGTACTTACAAATTATTACTTGTTCTCATGAAGCGTAAAGTTTGGACATTTTTCCTTAATATCTCTGGTGGAGTTTAGAAGGATAGAAGTATAATATAGTATAATTGTCCTTACGTTTTCATATCCACACTTTAGTTGGAGAAAAGAGCACTGTTACAATTGTGGTGATGTTACAATTGTACCATGAAACTACTGTTCACAACTTCTCAATAACAACTGTTCTCTGTATGTAAGTTTGAGCAACTGCATGTGTAGGTGGTGCCCATGAATGTGGATTGTGATATGGGTGTTTTATCACTATTTAACTTTACTCCCATATACTGGATTTTAAGATGTATGTCATTTATTCCACCAAGGCCAAATGATCTTGCAATGTTAACAAAAGTGAAAAATTATTTTATAAGTCCCGTGATTTTGATCCACTCGGAGCAGTAGTTTATTTGTAATCCTGCTGATAAACAGACAAACAGACCAAACAACAAACAAACAAACTGAACTGAAAAACCTAGGCAGAGGTAACATATACAACAGACAGTTATCTATTTATTCCAGCCGACACAGTGCAACACTAGCATTTGTCTGAAGCTGTGCTTCCGGCCACAGTGAATCTAAGTTCAATGCTCACATTCCTTTTACCTCTTTCCTGATCTCCACCAACTCTAGCACTAAATTCTCCACGATGTTCACCGGCTTGTCGCTAACTTTAACTGCTGTTCAGTGCTGGGCAAATAGTGTACAGTGGGTTCATATTAGCATCTTTATTGAAAACAGCTGCCTGCTGTCTGAAAACTATGCTTATGAGAGCTGTAAGAATAAATAAAACTCCTCATAAAACCAAAACAGTGAGCTGAAAGACACTAAAATGCTCTATGGACATGAGGGTAACTTAAGAGTTGGGTGAAAATTGTCTGTGGGTTCGTCACTACGAGTGTCACCTTTCATGTTACACATAGTAATTTGACCCATTGTGCATATAAAAATATTAATAGATTAGATTAATATATAAGTGCAGCTTCAAAGTTTAGTTCTTTGTGTTTAAATTAGGCTTTTCCACACAACATGAGTCATGAGTCAAAGGGGATTTGAACTTATATGAGACATTTCATATAAATGCTCTCCATGTAAATTCTCTCTCCGCTGGTCTACTCTTGTTTCAGAAACACAAGTCCAACCTTATGACCCCTGCACGCCGCTGCAGCCGCCTGATGGAAAACTGCTCAGCTCATGTGCCGTGCTGCGACCCCTGCGCCTCCTGTCGCTGTCGACTCTTCAACACCATCTGCCACTGCTGGAGAATGAATGTGTGTTTAAAGAAGACGTAGACGAAGCACCGGCACACTCAGACGCCGCCCAGCACCTGGATATTGTACAGTGATAAGACATATTTACACAGAGAAATACACACACATACTGCCTTCTGGCCTGTGGGTTTTTGTCTTTTACAGAACAGGTGCAGTTCAAGGAATATTCTTACTCTTCTGCATGAACTCAAAACATTTGGAAAACCATGAAACAGACTGAGGTTAAAAGTAAAAGCTCTTTCCAACGTCTGTGGCATTAACACCTCAGTGATGGAAAGACAGATGGGAATTAAAAAGTGAAGCCTGTGTCTTCAGTTATGAGGCATGAATCAGATAATACTGACATAAGTGTTTACAGAATATACCCAACACACAGTATGTAGGTGTAACAAAAGATGAATGTCGTGTGCTTTTTCACGTATGTAGACAACTGTTCCGGCACCGTTGCTGCTTTCCTGTCTTTATCATTTCTGCTCTCCTGCCAAGTTTAACACGTGAGAACCCAAAATAACACGATTTACATCAGAACATGCATTTCTTTTCTTTTTTTTTTAACTCACTTCCCTACAGATTTATTGTGGAAAAAATAAAGCCAAATCGTATGTCACGTCATCAGCACATCAACAGATTTTTTTCTGTTCCTGTGTCAAATGGAGAACAGATTCTTTCAGTCGTATTACCAATTATATGTGTGGATTTATGAGTTGAAGTGAGTTTATATTTTTGCTGTTGAATAAATACATTGTAAGCCTATAATGCCCTTGTGTTTTTGTTCTTTTTCTTATTGTTTTTTATGGTGGAAATGTTCTGAAATTCTATAGTCTAGAATTGGGAGAAGAAACAATGAGCTTTATGAAAAGAGAGTTCTTGGCAAAGCAAGCAAATATTAACAATAACAAGAGCAATAGTAAGGACATAAGGGAAAATGGGATTTATGTGGGCAATATTTCATGTGGGCAACATGAGACGCCGGGTCAAAACAAAGCAAAAAAAAAGTAATTATTTTGCAAATGTATGTTGGAACCTATTATGGGGGATGAACAGGGACTTAACCTACTTAGTATTCTTTCTGTGGTCCACATACTGTAGTAACTTGTCTGGTGCTTTTGATGGAAAGTGAAGAGAGGGAAAACTGATAGCACAAATAGGCACACATAATGAATGTAACAGTAGCTGATATACTTTGATTGATAATTATTTCATAGAGGTCATCGTATGGTCAGTATATCCTCTATAGCCATGAACATAAAGGAGTTAAAGACAACGAAGAGCGATATGTTACTGAAAGAAAAGCCTAAATAACATGTCAGTAATGCATCCGTGATGGAGCAGCCCATATAGGTTCATAGAGTTGAGCACATGAACCGTGTCTGATTGTGTCAGACTGGGTGCTAAAATCTAAAACAGTCATGCATGAGTGAATTTCCCCACTGTGGGACGAGTAAAGGTTTGTCTTATCTTATGAGGACAGCTGAGTGATTATTTGTAACAAATTTGTCTTCAAGGAACATTACATATCGTCTCCGTCCTCGATAAACCAGATCATTCTTCTGCTGCCTGATTTGGCACAGAGTCGTTCTCACACATGCAAGAAATGTGTAAGCTGACATTGATTGGAGATTTTCTCCTGCACGATGTCCAGCCAAGGAGCTTCATGTTCTTTGATTTATATACTTGTACTGACAAGTTTGTTTCTCTGGGCACAGAGTCCACCAAAAAACAAGAAAATAAAAATGAGTGATTAAGCTCTATAGCCAGACTAAATGTGCTCCAGAGCAGGAGCTGATACACTTTTAGGGCAGCTATGGAATTTTTTTGGTGTCAAAGAGGAAGAGCGATAACTGCATGGATGTTAGTCAGAGAGGGGGAAAATGCAGAAGTTACTGTAAAAGAAACCAAGAGAGACACATTTGCAGAGAGAAACATCACTTTAAGTGCTGCCAGGCTTGTTGAGAGCTCATCATGGCAGAGCTCACTTTCAACGTGGATCACGGGTATCTGGAGGGTCTGGTTCGAGGAATGAAGGCCGGGATCCTGACCCGCACTGACTATCACAATCTGGCCCAGTGCGACACACTTGAGGGTAGGAATATTGCATCGCATTGTCATTTTTTAAATGTATCCCACCTGCAGCTACGCCCTTTTTCAATCTTGTGCATATGTGTGTGTGTGTGTGTCTCAGAAGTAGCTGCAGTGGAGTGCTGTTCAGGGATTAGTCAGTCAGTTTCTTCTTCTGGACCCCAGGAGACCAAGAGTATTGTATTTCCAAGAAGCAGGCATTCGTTTCTGAGAGAGGCAGACAGTCAGCGAGGATGGAGACCTGTGAAATATTAGATTTAAGTATAGTATATATTTTCAAGAATGCTTATACTCCCATTCACCAGCTGTGTTTTAGTGTGTTTGTGTATATAATCTTTATATCTGTGGTGTGTGTGTGTTAATAGTTAGTCATCATCAGCTGTGTTGATCAAAAGTCAGGAATAGCCATGTGTGAGTTATGTACTGTATTATTCACATCTTCCTGATTTTTGTAACAGCAGCAACGGGAAGTGACAAAGAACTATGTCTGAGAGCGGAGATGCTTGTGTTGTACTGGACGCAAGTTAGGCCGAGACACCAAGATGAGTTGGATGCAAAACCTTTAGGCGATGTCTTTGCTCTCCTCAGACATGAAGCTGCACCTGCAGAGTACAGATTATGGTAAACTGCTGTCCTCCGCTGAAGACGACCTGACCGTGTCTCTGGTGGACAGCAAGCTGAGGGAGAACCTGGTGACGGAATTCAGCTGCCTTCGCTCCAACGCCCTGCCTCCACTATCGACCTTCCTTGACTATATAACGTACGCTGCTGGTGCTAAATTATAAATTACACAAAGGCCACAGGTTAAGCAAATAAGTACATTACTTATTTCTTTCCTTTATATATCCACTCAACATTTGTCTCGCTTATCTCCAAAAAAAAAGTGTGGTTTCCAAATATAGCTGCACATTTGTAGGGAACAATATCCTTAATAAGTGAGATGTGGTATAAAATGCCACGCAGACAAATAAAAGCACATCCATTTACACTCTGTTCTCTGTTGTCATAGCTACAGCTACATGATCGACAACGTGGTGATGCTGATAACCGGGGCCCTGAAACAGAGAGACGTGTCAGAGCTGCTCCCACGGTGTCACCCACTGGGAGCTTTCGACCAAATGGCAGCAGTAGGCATCGCTCGCACCCCGACTGAGCTCTACTCAGCCATCCTGGTGGACACACCACTGGGTACATTCATCAAATCATCTGGGTTTAATCCCTAAGGATGATGAGTTCTAGTATTAATATTGTTAATTTCCGTTCAGTCACAGACACCCGTTTTACACTTGGTATTAAGATACTGATTCTGTGCTGTATATATCAGTAAGATGATGAAAATGATATCAAACAACCATCATCAGTCTTCTTATACATTTATATGATATTTCAAGTTAAATGTGTATTGTTCATCTCTCTTATATAAAAATGCAGCCCTAAGTAATTTCCCTGGTGCTTTTATTTTCAGTTGTACAAAACACTAAGATTGATTTATGAATGTGTATCTTTTGCACTACAACTGCGGTGTGACCTAAAATGTAACTAAATCAGCAAAATGAAATATTTCAATATTAATCATTTAACTATGGTGCCTGTTGCAATATTTTTTTGTATGAATTAAAACTTCAAAAACATAGGGTAAGTTCATCTTAAATATTCTATCATGCAACTATTACTATCCACTGTTATATAAGATGTAGAGAAAGAAGTATTCTATTATGAAAGCCTGTATTCATTTAAGTATCCTGTATCATGAATGCAATAGACATACACACACTTGGCCTTCAGAAAGAGTTATGACTAACCGTATCCGTTTTTATTTTTAACATCCATAATGAAAGTTCTGTTAGATGAAAAAAAAAGTCAATCAAACTGATGCCCAGTGTGTGGTTGTGTCACAGCTGAGTTTTTCCAGGATGCTGTGTCTGAGTCCAGCCTGGATGAAATGGAAGTTGAGATCCTCAGGAACAAACTGTATAAGGTGACATAAGACTACCATTATTTACCTTTACACCTGTGTCAGAGTATATGTCTGTGTCCATGTCATTTCTGGACTCTAGAACTGTACAAGTTGTGCAATCGTGCGCTGAAAGCTTAAGTTTGACTGACGTTACATCAGCAGGCACGTCTGATCTTTATGGGGTTTTTTCTTTCAAAGGCATATTTAGAGTCTTTCCACTCTTTCTGCAAGAACATTGGTGGTGCCACAAAAGATATCATGTGTCCTGTCCTGGAGGTGTGTGACAATTTCCACTGAATGGGCTTGAATTTTTACACATTATATATAATATTTTTTGCAGAAAATGCTGCATGTGTGTATGTGTGTGTGTGCTGCAGTTTGAGGCCGACAGGCGAACCTTCATCATCACAGTCAACTCCTTTGGGACGGATCTCAGCGGTGCAGACAGGAGCGAGCTGTATCCATCCTGTGGCAAACTTTACCCTGAAGGGCTGCGCCTGCTGGCCAAGGCTGAGGACCACGAGCAGGTCAAAGCTGTGGCCGACAGTTATCCAGTGAGTCTGATCTCATCTCTGATTAGAGCTGACATATTGTTACTGCAGTTACCTCCTGTCAGACACATGTTAACCTTTGACCTAAACCTCCCTGCAGGAGTACAAATGCATTTTTGATGACCCAGAGCCTGGATCAGATTTTAAGACTCTGGAAGACAGATTCTTTGAACAAGAGGTAATGTGGCTTTAATGTTCTCAAGTAAACGTGTAGTGAACCAGTGAGCCATTGCCGAGATGATGAACTGTTGAACTTTATATATAGGCTCAAACAACACACTTTGGCTTTTCAAGCATGGGAGTTCAATTCAGTTTAAAACTATGAGCAATTTGTTTCAATTATTTTTACTGATGATATGAAAAGTAAATATTATGACAAGCCAACATGCGGGTGGATTTTTCACTCCATTAATTCGGCAGAGCTGAAACAGGACCCAGTGCAAACAGTAAATGTATGTGTGTAAATCTGCCTTTCTGTCTCTCATCCTTTATCTTTCCACAGGTGAAGTTGAACACACTTGCTTTCCTGCAGCAGTTCCACTTCGGAGTTTTTTACTCCTACATCAAACTTAAGGAGCAGGAGAGTCGCAACATTGTCTGGATCTCTGAGTGTATCACACAGAGACAGAAATCCAAGATACACAACTACATACCCATCTTCCCGGGAGCAAATTAACTGAGCAAGAGAAAGAGAAATAGATACTGTACATATATTTAAACATACAGTTGTAAGATAGCATACAAGATAATAAATGCACATTATCAAACAGTATTTGTTGATCTCTTAATGACCCAACTTTGGTTGTGAGGATTAGTTACTGTGGTTGCACTAAAGTCAATCACAAATATTTTCAGTGTTTGCACTACAGACCACAGAAAATACAAAAATGAGGCCTCTACTTGCTATAGTTAGTATTTTCACATTCACATTACTGGCACAATATCTGCATGTCTAAACAGGACAAACGTGTGCATTACAGGAGGTATAACAACTGTATAACTATAACAATGGAGTACAAAATGTAATACAAAATAAAAGTATGGAAGTAATGTAGCACAAACAGTGGTATAAAAGTGTAAATTTAGTTTTAGCAGCTAACAGAGGTCATGAAACCATCCATCTTCACTCTTCATATTTTCACTGAAACAAAGAAAAACAAGAAGGTAAAACCTAAAATCTGTCTTCGCATTGATAAATTGTGAACATCTGCCACATCACAGCACAGTATCAGATAGGACGCAGCATGAGTCTAATAATGCATATCTTGGTTGTATGGTCTAACTTACAGCACTGGCCAGGGACCTCCAGAGGTATGTAGTTCTGCTGGCAGAGATGAACGAAAGCAGATGCTAATCTGCAGGGGGCTCTGGAGGAGCTTAACTCACACACTGAAAAGAACTGACCAGGATCCACCTGAAGATAAAAAATATTGTGAACAAACTTATATCAGATTTTGCTTTTCACCATATGTTCACACAGTCATGTTTGCTCATTTCTTATCATGTCCAGTTGATGAATTTCTTGAAATCCATTAAAAGCTTTGAAGAGGTCAGGCACTGTGCCAGTCACATGTTTTTTACAGTGTCCTACATTCACGTATGATTAATAGATGAATGAGTGTTTTTCTACTCACAACCCGAAAACATGAACTCAGCGGAGAATCCGGAGAGAAGAACAGAAAGTTGCAGCTCACGGGGCTTGCGGCCGCTTTAGCAAAGTGCTCTGTCACACTTGGTGGTTTAATACACTCTGGTTTCATCTAAAAACACACATAAGCAAACTGCAGGTAAGAACTAGACACTTTAATGTCAACACCAGCATGAATGTGCAGACATTATAGACACAAGAATTTAGGATTAGCTTCTCGCTTGTCCCACCTGCCAACTGTGGAAAAAACTGTCCAGGCTTTCAGCTTGAGATCCGTCAGGTAAAGGAGAATCGTTCCCTGCTTCATTGTCATTGGTCCCTAACACACCAGTGGATGTACCTGTGGAGATAAAAACATATCAGTTTAAATATTGGTCCGACTGCAGATTTGTTTATCCAAACTTGTACTGAATGTTTTATGTAGTTTTCCTACCGTGCAACCATCCATCAAGAGTGAAGCTGCACACCTGAAGCAACAAGTCACATGACACAGACGCTCCATTCTGATTAGACACCTGCACAATGTTTGACCCACTTCTGACAGTCACTCCACTGTGACTGTGAAATGTGTGCTTTACAGCATTGTTGCAGTCGATCTTCACCTACGAGACCAAACATTTTCTTTGACTTTTGCAGATGATGCATGTGGAAAGAAACTGTAGTGTTCATTTTGTTTATGCTTAATTCATATTTTAGATGTTAACTGAGACTGGGTCTGTCACCAGCATGAAAACACACCTGTCCATTGTGCTGAACGTTGATGGTGCTGTTATTCATTCCTATTATCAGGAAGTTATGTGAGTCTGAAGTGAGCAGCAGCGAGAACGAAGGGTCGGCGCTGACGTCTTGTGCGAGGAGCAGCGGGCAGGAGCTCGGGAGCTCATACAGGTGACCGTCAAATGTCACTACAAACTGATCTGCCACCAACAGAGCTTGGTCTTATAAAGAGAGAGACAGAATGAGAAAGACACCATACCAATTTGATTAAATCCTCCATTACTGTTATGTATAGCTGAAAAACTTTAAGCTGGTCTTACGTCTGAATGGGCTGTCCATGATCTTCCTCTTGAGGCGGTACAGTTCAGCTATGGGTCTGACTGAGGCGAGGGTCTGCAGGGGCTTCAGGAGCCACTCCTCCAGAAGGATCTCCACCAGGCCGGCCTCGGTCACCCTGGACCAGGGGAGCAGCGGCAGCGGCACTGACACGATCACTGAACACTCACTGTAGAAACCAAACGTTTGATTCAAAATATCTGGCTGGAATCATTCGCTTACATCTGTTTTGGTCAAGATTGGCAGAACATTTCAATGACTATATTTCATGAAATATAGTAGCTGAAATTCTGTTGAAAGACAGTTAAATGTATTCTAGACATCAGAAAAAACCTTCATGTCTCAACCAAATTTAGGACGGTTTTTATCTGCACATCTTTTGGCCTTAGTTATTACATGGTGGGATGGGCATACTACAACATAATAAACAATATTCCTTTCTCTGAACTTCTTTAAGTCATTTAATGAAAAGAAAACCAGCCTCAGACATGTATCTTACCTGGGAGAGAATTTGTAGACAGAAGCCAGTCGTTTCCTGACACCAGACAGAGTCATCGCCAACCTGGTCTCCAGCCAGTGATATGTATGCTGACCTGCCTAATTCACACACAACATCAACCATTAATGAGCACGTTATGAGTATGTTAGTTTGGAGTCTTTTGAGTCTCAAACTTGGACAACATCCCTGTATACATGACTCTGAATCCAGTGCAGGTTTGTCTCATAATTCCTGAGTTTAGCCTCTCTATGTACACTACATTACCAAGTCAGACTTTCACTTTTATATCAGTATATTTTATGTGTTATTGACTAATTACTACGTAACTTGAGTTGATGATGCACATAGCAGAATGATCAGAAATCTGAGATATTTACGTACCAAAGTATCACTAGGTTTCCAGGTTTATCAAACCAGGATAAGAGCTCATCTAAGTTTTTGAAACCAGGATATTTACATGCACAAAACATGATCAGGATAGTCCAAAAACCCAACAATGCCTGGGATACTAGTATGCATGAAAACACTAATGGACAAAAATATGAACGAAAAGCTTTAAATTAGCCAAAGAGATATGACCAATATTTCCAAAGGTCTAACGCACAACTAGAAAAGGCCACATTTCTCACCACATCCAGGGCGACGCTGAGCGCGGCAACACCGGCCTGAGCCAGAGGCCTCAGCTGAGGGTTCCCCAACAGAGCAGGCACAACCTCCACCAGCCCCTCAGTCCACAAGGACACAGCCTCCCTCCACAACGCCTCTGGCCTCTGGCCCTTCACATCCTGGTACACACCTGCCAGAGTGGCCAGGGGCCCTGAGGACGGAGCACAACACACTATGTTAGCCTTTTCACACTTCATGCATTAAGATGGCTGTTTAATGAGAGCAGCAGCAGACAAACATGAGTTCTCACACTGAAGGTACAAGAGTATACTGACAACACAAAAACCATGTTCGTGTTGATAAAAAGAGAGAGAGAGATGCTTTTCATGCTTCAGATAATGATGTGAGAGCAGATAGTGTAGTTTATGATTTAGAGATTAGGTTTCTGCCTGTGAGAAAAGGTACTGACTGTACTGTCCTGTCTCAGGAACTCAAAGACATGTCTATGTTTACAGCAACCAAATGTGCTATGTACACACAACCACAGCACGCCATTCTGTTATCATAGCTCATGTTCTTGTGGACTGGCGTGTACATTAAACAGAATCTCATCTGTGGATAATTACTTTTCAAGCACAAGTACCACAATGTTTTTCTAGGAAATGAGAAGTAAGAGCATGTTGGCCAGTTTCAGTCACACTCCAAGACTGTATGATCGCTTTGCCAGTAAGAGCAGCTGACTGGTTAGCGTCATGTCTCTGGACTCACTCTTCAGCTCCTGTTGTCCCAGCAGAGAGGCGTGCTGCAGCAGGCTGAAAAAGCGAGGCAGGCTGAGGGTCGCCATGCAACGCAGGGGGCTGTTCTGCCACAGAGCCAACAGACCTCCGTCCCTGTGGCCCAGCAGAGCCTCGGCTCGCTGGGATACATGCAGAGGCACGGCGCTCAGCTCCTGGAGCAGCTCACTGCCTCTGGACTGCAGAGAGTGTTGTAAAGGGAAGCATTGTAAAAAAAAAACTGCCTGAACCACTTGCACACATGCATTCGTTTATTCGTTTCCTGCAGTAGATTGTGTTTACCTGACGTCTGAATTCAACGAGGAGCTGCTGTAAAGTCTTGATTCTCTCCAACAGCTTATTCTGAATCTGAGAGCTCAAATGTTGAATCCGTGCCTGTGAAAACAACAATATATAGCATTTCAAAGTGTCATACTGTATACAGTAAAGCTACTTTTTTTTGCTCTTGGTCCTACCTCCACTGCAGTCAGACTTTCCAAACAGCCATTTGCTCTCAGCGTCAGCCTCTGATTGGCTGATCCCACAGACACACCGCCCAGAGTTTCATGTTTGCTGCTGCCCTCTCTTCTCTGCACATCCAGCATCAAACTGTGGTTTGTTGACACACACGCCATCACAGTGACGTCCTCCTTAAGACCTGGACATAAAGAGATTCTTCAAAATCCTAGCCTGCATGGCTTTATCATATTAGCAATTATTAAGATAAAATGAGATAAGATAAGGCACTTAAAAAACAAAATAAATAATTGTGTGTATGTGTGTGTGTACAAACATACCACTAAAACATGATCCGTATAATAGTGCAGTGTAGTAATACAGTACAAGATATGTAATGTATAGTATGAGTATAGTAGAGTATAATAGTGCAATGTAGTACTATATAATAATAACATAACACATAATATAATAATAATGATAAGAACTTCATTATAAGTAACTTTATTCCAAGTATATTATATATTAACAACAGATACCATGTTACCATAATTTGTGTGCAGTATTTGCAGTCCAACTGAAGCGAAGGAGACAGAGTAGTGTGTGGGAGTTGGTTTGTGTTTCGTGTGTGTGAATTTGGGGGATTTACCATCCACATAACCTGCTGTGGTTTGAAGACATCGTCCCTCCACCGTCCCATTCAGCCAGATTTTCTCTCTGCGGTCCAGCCTGGCCTGCACCTGGAGACCAGACCCCTGGGGCCAAGACAGGACACTGCCCCCCACCTCCAAACTCCAATTACCCATCCTAGACTTTGAAGCATATGCACACATATGTTTGTACTTGTATATTCATGAGGATGCTCACAGATGAAAAAAGAATTGTTGTGGTTTTACAGGGGGGTCCAAACAGGTGTTTTTGGATCAGTCCACAACTTTCACAGTCTTTTGTTGCTCCTGTCCCAACTTGTTTGAAACATGTTGCTGCCATCAAATTCAGAATAAGCAGATATTTACAAAAATCAAAGAAGGTGATGAGGTCAAACATTAAATACATTGTCTTTGTACTGTTTTCAATTCAGTATATGTCAAAAGGGATTAGGAAATCATCACATTGTATTTGATTTATGTTTTGCACAGTGTCACATTACACGGTGTCATAAAAGTGAGGTTCCATGTTGAGCAGTACTTAACTGTGAGATATTACTATTGATTTATCACCAGAGGGTTGTTGTAGCTGTTTACCTCAGAGAGCAGAGATATGTTGGAGCCCTGAGCAGTGGAGGAGTTGGTCAGGGCAAAGGTGAGGCTGCACTGGTGAGGTCGTCCAGTCACCGACAGGCGAGACTGTGTGTAAAACAACTCCTCTCCTGAGTTCACTCTGTGAGATCCTGACCATGCCAAAGTCTGAGAAACACAGACAGAATGAACAGCAGCTGAATGGAAGGAAACAGGCACAGTGGGACAGTTCAACCACAGAACAGAGAAGCTATCACTCATTCATACCAACACAGCAGCTACAATCTCTGCGCTTCTTTAGACGTGGAAGAAAAACAAAACTATTCATTGCTGGAAGAGAAAGAAGAAGCTGTAAGAAATGCAGATGTGTGGACTCACGGGCTGTGGGGGGCAAAGGCCAAGCAGCACGGTGTGCTCCAAGCGATCCCTGAGGTTGGTCTGAATCTTAGCCAGGAGTGTATGTGAAGGACAGGGCGCAGGAGACACTTTGTCCAGGCCCACATTAACCTGAAGGCTGTGCATCCCTCGTGGACCCTTCTAGACAACAACAAAGAAGCACAGAGATCTTTTCAAAACACTGGACATCTGCAGCATGAAGAGAGAATGAGTCATAGAAATGGAGAGTTTTTTCATTCAGTATGGAGCAGAGTACCTGGTACTTCATGCCCTGCTTGATGCTCCTGTTGTCCCATCTTAGCTCAGCATTTTGTGAATATGAGTTTCCCTCCTGACCCACTGACACGCAGCCTTTTACAGAAGACACCACCATCTACACACACACACACACACACACACACACACACACACACACACACACACACACTGATCAAGTAATTGATAAAGGTTTTTCATACACAAGTAGACATCCATTAGGGCCCGCCAACCTGTTGTGCTGAGAACAGAGCACAAGCCTGCCCCCTGCTGGAGTTGTTCTGCCAGTGTTTGTTCATGTTGAGGGAGATGTTGACAGGGAGTGCGCTGTCCCATGACAAATGGGCCTGAATGCACAACAGAAAAAAAACAATGAAATAAATAAACATACAATAAAACCCAAAAATATAAATAAGATAAAATAGTAAATAGTAAAATAGTAAAATAACGCTAAACCTTTTGTACTTAGATTGCACATTGCAGCATAATAGCATAATTAAATAATAGAAACTATTCATATTGGAGTTTAGTTTAGGTAAACAGCATTATCCATGGCGTCTATTACATAACTATACTATATAACTATGTTTTAGTAGCATCCGGTTGTGTGAAGATTTGATGATTTATGCATGTAAAGGTTTTAATATTAGAACCTGATGAATCAAAACCCGATCTACTTGAGCTAATAGACTTACAATTGGTGAAGAATACCAAGTGTTTTGAAAATGGTGAGACTCATATCATGACGGGCTGAAATAACTGTATATATTTCAATAGCGTGAAACAAAGAGGTAAAATGTTTCAGCCTACTTGCTGGCTGCTGCGCTGTTCCCTCTGTGAGCTGTGTGACAGCGTGTGAAGTGACAGCTGGCTGAGTGTGGTGGAGAAGGGCTGCTTCAGCTCCAGTTTGGTCTCATTCATCTCCTCTGATTGACTCCACATGCTAAGGGCTCTGACCTTGAGATGAACAAACACACACACAACACAGTTTGTGACCACAGGAAACAGAACAGAAATCCAAACAGATGCTCACGTGACTCTTGTTTTATTTGCCATAATATGACTATTTCATTCATAGAGACAAAAAAAAAAAGGAGACATATTTTCGTGGTCATGACACACATTGTATAGTCTGACCTGCTCCAGTCGGCCATGCCTCGTCCAGCCCAGTGAAACACTGTCTAATCGACCCTGTAAAGAGCGCTCCAGTGTCGCCTCCAAACTAGTCCAACGTGGAACGCAGTTGATCTGAACTGAAGACAAGAGAAAGAGATCAACAATCTGTATTCAAACAAATAGGTGGTCATTCATCATTGAAAGCCCATTTTATACTCGAAATCATGTAAATAATTGGCAGATTGATCAAATAATCAAAATAATCATAAGTTGCAGTCCTGGTTGTAATGCTCTGTAGAGTTGGTCTGCAGTGGTTTACCCTTCAGGGTCTGGTTCCCCATCTCCAGTGCTGGAGGTGCAGAGTAGAGACCAGACAAGCTGAACTCCTGATTGCCCCACACAGTTCCATGTTGTACTTGGTAGCTCCAGTTTCTGGCCTCATACACTGTCTTCATTGCAACAGTTCTGGGGAGCGGCTTCAACTACAGAACAAAGACAATCACTGAAACCTTTAGGATACGGGTACGTCTTGATGTTCCGAGTGTTAAATGACAAAAATGTATATATAAAGTGTGTTGACAGTCAAGAGATATTTAAGCTCAGAGATACCTGTGGGTAGGAGTGTTTGAGCTCCACAGCCTGTCTGTATCCACTCTCTATAGCTGCCAGCTCCCCCAGAGCCCACAGCCTCCTCCTGCCTGACAGCACCTCCACCAAACCTGCCACACTGGACTGAGACTGGTTCAGCTGGAGAGAGGGAAGACAGATGTTGTGACATGCCATGCCAATAAAACTCAAACTTAAATTACTAAATTACAAATGCAACGAACTGTAATTCTAGGCAGTCAGGACTAACTCTAAATCACACCGGATTTTGCAGATGTTGCTTCATCCTTGTTTAAACGTGATTTAATATGTGAGAATAAGAACGCACCTGAGAGCGGACATTGAGTTGAGAAGGCAGGTAAACCAACATCCTGGGAATATTCTGGACCACCTTCACCATCAGGTCCTTGCTGGACAAAAGACCATCTGTCACTTTAAGTGTGCGGGTTTAATTTTTAGATTTTCTGCAAGTCGAGGCGATGAGGCGATGAGGCAGTATGACTAACATGGTTTCTGCACATCTGTGTTTACCTATGAGGCAGGTGGTGTCCTTGGAGTATGAGTGCCAGTGAAGAGCTGAGTTCAGGGTTCACAGCTATTGAGCACCTAAGCTGTGACTCAGTAAGTCTTCCCCAGGCCTCCACCTACATCAACAGTCGTAGAGATGGTTAGCACAGAAGAGCAAAGCTGTGGGGATGTAGACTGTATGTTATCCTCACCTGTAAGGTCGGGCTAGTTTGTCCCTGCACAGTGTGTTTTAGTGTGACTCTGGCCTCCTTGGACCCTCCATGTGCCCCCCAGCCTCCTACGTCCCCCACTGCTTGGACTCTCCAGTCGTGACAGTGAACGTCTACTGAGGCGCTCCTCAGAGGACCTGCAGATGGGATCAGAGTACATTGTGATAAAGAAATTAAGCTTTAAAAATATATAACCACTTTGAATCAATTGTTGCTCTTCAGTAATCTATAAAGTCAAATAATGACATCTGTTGGCCAGAATGGGAGGATTCCAGGCAAACCTCATGATGAAACAGAGATTAAAATAAATCAAGAGTTACATGTTGCATGAATCTTTGATATTTGCATGAAACAAACAGATATGAAGTAAAATAATGTGAAGGAAAAAAAATGATACTGTCTTGGCCTCCTTTAGTGCAACTGCAGAGATTTTTAGACATCCCAAATTTCAGGAAGCAACATTAAAAGGCAGCTACAGCATACGAGTATTAAATCCAGCTGTTAAGACAACCTGACCTTTGAACTGGGCACTCAGGGTAGTGTTCAGACCGTGTCGTGTCCCTGTTTGATTAGAAGGTGGTGGCGAGTAGGAGAGCAGCAGGGCCAGGCGTCCATCAGCCGAGCTGACGTTCAAGCCAGAGGCGAGCAGCTTGTGTCCGTCCACGGCGAGCTGAGCCCTGGACTGAAACTGAGAAAAGACTCCCTGGATGGAACACAGGCCCTTGGAGAAGAAAATCATAAGAGGGGTGTTTGTTAATCCAGTCTTATAAATTCAATCAACCGATATAATGTCAAGAACAAAAACATGAATGTATTATGTTACCTCCATGTTACGTGGCAGTCCTCTGTCCTGTAGCCATGACCAGCTGTGCCACATGTTTCCCCTCATCTCTTTGATCATTGAGAGACATTTCATCTTAAGCCTCACTCCCGCCTGCTGACCTCCAAACTGAGACTGTAAGGTCAAGGCCTTCCCCTCAGCAGAACCAAGGTCTACCTGCACGAACAGTCCACTGTGATATTAATCATCTAAGAGACTGCACACCTTCATTAAGCGAACATCAAGTCAATCCACTGTGATTTCTCGATTGGTTAAATCACTGTTTCTAACCTGGATGCTGTTGTTTGCAGGGACTCCCAGTTTCTTCAGATAGCTCACTGTGTGTCTGAAGTGACTCTTCACTCTGACTGTTTCAGGCATCTTTGTTGCTATCATCTCTTGACTTATCTGTAAAACATTCAGAATATAAACCGCAGCAGCTGTGATACAGAAGTTATGAAAAAAAAGTCCATTTTGAGAACCCTCTGCCATCTGGTTTCCACTAAAGAACCAGTGCACACACAGAGAGAAATATATCCCTCCTTTCAGTTTGAATTTTTTCTGCCGGTAATGATGAGCTGTCAGCTGGGTTAAGGCTATAAACACATGTACAGTATATTATTATGATCCCACGCTTCAGGTTTGTGCGGTTTGAATGAGCACTTCATCAAACATGTCACTGTTTCACAGAGTGTTCCTGCTGCCTCCTACCTTTTGATCTCCTGCACTGCTGTGTAACAGGTAAAAGTACGAGCCATTGCCATGACTCCCAGAATTCATTGTTAGTGCAGCGTTAGTGGGGACACCCAGCTTCTTCAGCAGGGGCACAGAGTAGTTCAGATTAAGCGACGCTTCATTTTGATCCTGTAAGAACAGCACTGAGTTATGATACATGGAGTCACATAATCAATCTCTGAAATTAATTAAATCAAGGCTCAACTGTGTGTTGTTCTATTACAAGTGATGGGGACTTTTATTGCATTTTTAAAGCAAAACAAGACAAAAACGGATGTAACAAATGTAAAATCACAAATGTTTTAATGTATTTCCACACCTTAGTTTTCTTCAGAGCCACTGACGCCTGTAAGTCTGTATCATCTACAGCCATGGAGACCTGAGATTCAGCAAGAGTTGGGGAGACAAGCAACAACCCGGAGGACTGTATCCTGTCCGGACTACCCCACTCCTACAAACATGATACAAAGTTGTTGTAGAATTCATTAGTCATACATGAAATAAGTCTTACCAGTGGTGTGGGTTTTTTTCTACCTGAATGACTGAGCAGTTGTTGTGATACACCAGCGACCCCTGCAGGCCTCTCTGTGACATCACAACTCCACTGGTTCTGACTGTACATTCATCCATCTGGAGGAAGGCTTCGGCGTCATATCGTTGTTTTCCAGCCTCACTGGTTACTCTCAGTCTGCTGTGCTGTGGTACATTTTTGAGAGCAGGAAGGTTGTGACTGAGCTCGCCCTCCACATTAAGAGCTGGCCAGGCCCTTGCATTCAGTCTCAGGAGACCCCTTTTGCCCTCCAGATCGGTATTCACCGTGGCCCTCCAGATACCCTGAGGGTCCTTCCACACTGAGCCATTCAAATGAGCCTAAAATGGACAGAACACCATCATCATTATGACTTAACCCCATGAACCCCATCTTCCTCAAACAATGAACGGCTCAAACGTTTTTTGAAGTTGCAGTTGATTCTAAAAAGGACTGTTGAAAAGAATAAAGATCAGAATTTAATATTTGAGGATGGGTGGGATCAGAGCTGGTGTACTGTAATTCCACTACTTTTGGTGGCAACTAGAAATTTAAGTACTTTAGTATTACTTTTTCAAATAAATGACATAATTTCAAGTACTTAAATTGAAACGGGTTCATTACTTGTTACTTTTGCCTTCTGTGAAAATAGTGGACAACTGCAGAGGAGAGGAGACAAAAGCAGCCTATTCTCTGGATTTTCCAGTTTATGATCTAACATCACCCAACCTTACGGTGACACAAGACAGTTCAGGCAATGCGAATTTGCTTTTCAGCACAGATTCATAACTTGTGATTGTTACTTGGGTTCAACATATTTAACTATTAGCTACTGTAGCATATCTCAGTTAACATGTAAATTTCCCCACTGTGGGACGAATAAAGGTTTATCTTATCTTATCTTATCTTATGTACATCCAGCATTGTGTGGGTCTTCTTCCTACTGCGTGACCAAGACAAGGGTACCTTACAGGGAGGAATGCTAATTGTCACTGCCCTCTGGTGGACAAAGTATTAATGTGGTGGACATAAGGGCAGATACACAGTTTAATACAACTTTCAAATGTGCCGTAGCTTTAGTAATTATCCATAAAAACCTACAATACCTGTAACACTGGGCACTTTGACTCCAGAGCCCAGAGCCAGTGTGTCCCTCCTCTGGTCTCTGTCAACCTACTGGCTCTGATGGAACACGTCCCAGCTGTAATGAACAGGGCCCTGGCCTGCTCAGGGCCCCCAGGAGCAGTGGCCTCTATGGTGATCACCTGGGGCACACCTTGGCTCCTCAGCCCGAGGAAGGAGTGTGTGAGGGTCCCGGACAGATGTGGAGGCCTGCAGGTCTGACTCAGCTCCAGGGAGAGGTCCTGGTTGTCAGCTCTCAGAGAGGAGGTCACGGTAAGCCGGCAGGGGACGACTGACAGGAGGCCCTGAAGAGCCAGAGACACTGGGAGGACCGTTCCCTATGGCACAGACATACATGGAGGATACTAATCAGTGTTCAGTGACACATGATTGATAGTAATACACGACTACCTCTATACACAGGATTCTATCAATAGTATAGAAAACTACATGTTGTTTCTTGGGGCTAAAACTGGGGTTAGAAGCCCTCTCCCAGTTTGGAAATTGCTGACTCTGACTTGATGACATCGCACCATAGATGTCAAAATGTTTATGCTCCCAACTGGAGGACAAGGAAACTGTGTCTCTCTCCATAGTGGTAGCGAGTCAAATTGGGGTGGGAGTAATTTGGCCGAGCAGCTGTATCATCTTTTGTGTTGTTCTGCTCTGCTACTGTAATAAATGAGCTGTAGCTTGACCTACTAATGGGCTGGAAACTGCCTTTCAAAGGAAAGGGGTGACTCATGTAGGAAATGTCCTTCTGACTGTGATGAAAGAAAGGACAATGTGTTGCCACAGCTAGAGGTAACAGTAATATTTACAACTTAGACATGTTAGTTTATACAACTTTCAACATGCGATATTACACTGAACATATAGATTGTCTTACCTGTAGAGCAGGACAGTAGCTGGTTACATTTACAGCATAGGAAGGCTGCTCCTCCTCTGACTGTGAAGCCTTGGTTTTCCCCAAATTACCCCTGAAATAACAACGTCCCAGCTCCAGGCCAACCTCCACACCAGGCAGAGGTGCATTCAGGGTTAATGCTCCGTGGGTAGGAAATCCCAGCATCTGAATCGCCTCCAAAGAGTGCTGCACAGATGCTTTCAGACTAAGGTGGGGGCGACAAGTTAAATGCAGACTAAGGCTGCCTTTCTGCTCCCCCTCAGCCTGCAGAACTGTGCTGAGGTCTGTGGAGCAGCCAGAACGGGTGATGGAGATGTTGGCTGAAGTCTGTGATGGCAGGACGTACTGCAGAGGACAAATTTAAAAAGAAAGATTAGAACCACCACTATATCTATTTCATAATTAGATACAAGTACTGACAATAATAAGTTGTGTTGTTAGAAAACAAGGACACGCAGGAATATTGCATTTATACATTAAAAATAAATTAATAAAACATTAATAAATCATCAATACATCTATTTAATACATACTGAAATACACAAACAAGACCATTGCTGAAAAGATTAGAAACCTCCAATTCACTGCATTAACTTTTACATTGAGTGTAAACGGGTTTCATATTGTTGAAGCGTATTCTGACACATTGAGAAGACAAGTCGGGCCAGTACGACTAAATAGCAGATAAATCAGTCTGGCGGATTTATGGAATCAAGGTCATTTTCTCTACAGCATAACACACTGACAGTAAATGTGTCAGAGTTTAATACATTGACACAAGATGGACGAAGGTTGGTAGAAACTACTGAGTTCATGAAAAATGCTATCAACATGTTATCATGCTCAAACTGACAATGTTAACATTCTTGAGCAGGTATAATATTTACCATCTCCACTATACATAAAGTGCAAGTGAAGCTGATAATGTCATTAGTTTTGCAGGCAATAAACAAATTTAAATTTTGAGCTGATGTTGGTGACACCACCATCCCTAAAACCGTGCCAGCTGTGTCGCTAAAACCCACTATGAGTTCATTTCAACCATGGTCTTGTTGATACCTTTTTCATGCAGCATTGTCTTATCAATGTAACTTGTATTTTAATGGAAAGACAAGATTCATCTCCAAGGTGAAGATGCTTCTGTCATTTTCCTTCTGCTGGGAAACAAGTTTCCTGGTGCTTTTTCTTGTTTCCTCTCTAACCTTCAGTAAGACACATCGCTGACGGACAAAACAACTCCAGCTGGTCCTTCTGTCCTCTCCACCCCTGTGTTGATTTGCCAGGAAAAGCATGGAGCACGCATCGCTTTCCAACTCCAACTCAGCTTGATTAGCCGTGTTGGACATGCTAACAGTGAGTTCCCCTGGTAAACCAGCGGTGGCCAGGTTTTGCTGAAGCGTGACCTTCAGGGAGGTGGAGGGCTCCCAGACAGCAGTCATGTTGATCTGAGCAGAGTGGGTGTTGAAAGAGACTCGAGCGCGTCCAGAGAGGGAGGCATCACTGAGCTGAACTGACCCCTGGAGGTCTACTCTGTTTGGGATGATGGGGGCAAGGGAGACCCAGTGATGCTGGAGGGTCCAGCCAAATTCAGCTTTGTGGTCTTTTTGCAGTACAGACAAGAGGCACTGAAAGGAGTCACGCTCATTTTCTAAACCCAAAGAACCTTTCAGTCCATCTTTCCCTGCTTGTCCATGTATGGTTAAAGAGGTTTTATGATGTACACCCCCCTCAACTCTCCTAACCTGCACCCACACCAGCCTCCCCACCCCTTTACATCGGACAGACACCAGCAGACTTGAAGTGACTGAGTCCCATGCGACACTGACATCTGCCCAGATGTGACACCAGCTCTCCAACCTCATCCGACCTGTCATCTCTGCCTTGTGTTTAGTGCCGTGGGTCCCAAACTCAAGCAGCCCGTGCCAGCCATAAAGCCCAGGCCTCTCCAACCTCAGTCCCACATTCAAGTCCATTCCCCAAGGGCCAAGAAACAACCCGATCCCTAGTGCCCACCGCTGAGGCCCAGGCCGGAGCAGGAGCCTCAGACTAGATTTAGTGGGCACACCCAGATACGTCAGCACAAGCACAGAAGAATGAGTGAGGTTAGCTCTGAGCTCCTTCTGGCCGTTGGAACTGTAACAGCCTTTAGCTTGAGCGCTCAGGCTAAAGTGAGTGAGCGACAGGCCATAGCAAAGCCTGTTGTGTGGTCTATAGGCGCGAAAGACTCGTACCTCCACAGGGCGACCTGCCACATTTCCATAGCAATGGGCTGAGAGTCTGTCTGCGTTGGCGTCCCCTGTGCAGTTCATCTGTGAAAACAAAACCCCCTGTTGGCAAAGTTTATTTTTCAAAGATGAAACTGAAGGAGGAGATGGAAGAATGTCTGAGGAACTACTGAACTTTAGACCAGACACATAAAATTCTGCGGTACATCAACGTGCTAATCTGAGCCCTCATTATGAAATGACAGGTGTTTAATGCTCATATTTCTGTTTCATTCTTAACGCTTCATTTGACATTACTGATCATGGTGTACTTTTGGGCATGCCGGAAATGTGGGTCAACTTCTTTAAAGGAATATTTTGAGACAAGACTAGATTGATGCAATAATGGAAAAGTAAAGTGTCCCTCTTTGGGCCCTCTTTATCCAAATTATATACACCATTACTCCATTTGAACTTTATTTCAAAAAGCAATTGTTATTATAGTTATAGTACTGGTGACACACAGTTTTGCAGATTTTCTCACCAGTGATGTAGGCCCTATGGATTAAGTAATAACTCAATGTAATCAAAGACTTAAAAGCGATGCACCACAACTGTGTAAAGATCATGGGTAAAGTTGAATAAAGACATAGAAATCTAAATCAAAGTAAAGTGTGTAAAATGTACCTGCAAAGCGGTGGGTATGAGTCCCTGGAGCAGCTTCATCTGCTGCCACAGAGACACTGCCAACATAGCTGTGCTGTTTTTTGATCCAACGTTAAAAAGGATGTCAACAATTCTCTCGTCTTCCATGTGAAGGACCAAGCCTGTGTCCAGTCCTTCTGTTTCTAACTAACAGTGGGAAGAAAAACAATAATATACAGGAATACAGGAAATACATGAGAATGAGAACACATTGATGCATTTAAGGTCCTTAATAAAATTTGCTAGATATAGAAACCTAGATGATAGTCCTGTACCTGGTAATGTGCCTTGGCTTGTATGGAGCTTGATACGCCGCTTTTCAGCAGAGCTTTGACTTGATGCTGCAGTCTGGAGAAGTACTCCCACCGTTGGACAACCTGGTCTGTCTTGCCTCCATTAAACTCAGCCTTAAGATGTTCAGGTCCAGCCTGCAGCTCTGCCAGGCCTGACATTCGACCACCATCCTGGGCCCACCTCACCTGGGCACTACTGTTGGCAGGTACACCTGCGTCCAAATGACAAAGAGACTGAGAGACCAGGAGACATTATAATGTATAAATTTAACATATATTGTATATAAAGTAATGATTACCTGTGGCATTGAGCAGGTGGAAGGAGTGAGATAGTTTGGCGTGGACCTCACCCGTCCCCCAATCCCCCAGTCGGCGGCTCACATTCAGACAAAAATTCTCCACCCCCAACCAAACACACAGCCGATCACTGACCACATGGAATTTCTTTCCCATCATGCTCTCTTCATCTTCTCTGTCTGAAGAATCTCCAGGATCCTCGTGATGTCTCAGCTCCACATTGTACAAGGTCTCCATCACTCTAACTCTCACCTGTCCTACAGTTACATTAAGTACAAATGATTCTCAGTATTCTTTGCTTTTCAGGTAAAGACTGTCCTAATGTGCCATCATGTAATATATAGTTACTAAAATTAGTATTTTCAAATGAACGTCTACCTTCAATGAGTGTGTCAGATTGTCCCAGAGCCCCATCCAACCCCAGGACTGGAGGCAAAACAGCGAGGTTGGCCATGGAGTGCCTCAGGTCCCCAGACACAGCCAGCTGGAGACCCTGGGTGTTTTTTAGAGACCCTCTGACCTGGGCCAGCAGAGCCTCACGCCCCTGTTTACAAGAGCCATGTAGAGACACACTGGAGGAGACAGGAGGAAGACGGTGATGCAATTCATAAAGCTCATAAAGAGACAGCCAACATTGTTTATGAGATACATGACTGTAAATCTCATAAAGACAAAATGATACACTTACACCTCTCAGTGTTAATATACAGGTGGATGTACACACCTGTCTGAGGACATATTGGCAGCCATGTTTACATGCAGGTCAGTGGCAGAAGGCAACAGGCTCTGGGATATGTTCACCACCAGTCCCACGGCTCTGTCTCCCCTCTGGAGGGAGTGGGACATCTGGGCGTCCAGTTTCACCCTGTCCTTCCCATCAGCCCTCATGTGCACTGAGCTACTTCCTCTACCAGCCACTGTAGAAATGTCAGCAGTGGCCTTTACCTTAAGTTAAAATAACAACAAAAAGATACTCAACTTTATTATTTGCATATTCTGGATTTGTTGTAAGAACTTTTTTTATTTTGAGAGCAATGAATGAAATAATGTGACAAAACACAGAAGTGGCCCACCTCTAATGTTTTGGGAATCTTTGATTTGAAGGGATGACTGAGAGAGGAATAAAGGCCGACTCTGCCCAACGTTCCATTGAGCTGTACGGAAAGCTGAAAAAGACAAAAACACTCCAAATTCACCAGAAATGCTGACGATGAAACAAGCAATAATGAAAATGCTGAGTTGGTTTTACTCACATGGCACTCCTGTCGCTCCACTCTCAGTTTCCCTCCGGCCTGATAATCAAAGTCACTGTTGTTTTTGGGGTTCCAACATACATTTCCTTCCACTATAGCAGAGGAGGGGAGCTGCAGCTGCAACAGTAATAACAGTGAACTGGTCACAAGTTTGGCCTTTTCTACTGTAAACTATACTGTACACTGCTGGAGGTCCACTTATGTCACTTATTACACTGATGCCAGTCAATCAGCACTTTGTGCCACAGATGTATAGAAATATTCAGCAACTTGGCAAAAATAATAACAACCAATAAAATCATCTCGAGTAGAGAGGTTGGTTTACCTCGAGCTGATGAGTAAAGTTGGCTCTAACTTTGATGGCTTGGTGATTTGAGAGCAAAGGGTTCGACTGAAGTTGTCCAAAGAAGGTCAGTCTCTCTTTGCTGCCAACACGTAACCTCCCTTGTATGTCTTTCTGGGTCTGAGAAGGATTATGCCATACAGCATGTTAAAAATATATTAAATGCACAAATGTATATAAGTTAGATAATGCATTGTCCACATGTTTTGAAATCAACATCACTATTTCACTGAATGAATTTAATATACAAATCCAACACACAGTTTTTGATGGCTCTGACATTAAAATCTCAAGAAACTCTTTTCTCTTTTCTGTAATTCAGATACATGTTCAATATCTTTAGAAACATTTGGTCATGGACTAGAATGTAGGAGTTGATGAAATGAGTTTGAAAAATGTTTGTCTGTGCAACGTGATTTTACAATGATGAACCCACTGAGATGTGTGAGGATCGAAAGATGTTGAATTAGATTTGGTTTTCAATCATTTTTGAGTTCAAGCAAAATTACTGTCTCATTTGAGTTTTGAAGGCTGGCAGTTTACCTGGTTGCTGGTTATGGTCACACAGATTTCCGAGTCTGATGGAACAATGTCAGAGCTGAACGGATGGATCAGCGCAGAACAAACCTAAATATGAGGAGAGGCACAAAAAATAAAAATCCCAGAATAGAGTCCTTAAATACTCCCTCCCTTTCTGTTTAAATGAACTTGTTCTACACTTACAAAAGGGCTTGGTGGCTGGTAGCCAATGGTGAGGGTGTGGACGACCTCTCTCTTGCCGTGTAAACCAGCTTTCGACTCCAGGATGTAAAGACCTTTGAGGAGGTCGACAGTGAAAGTCTCCCGCAGAAGGAGAGTCTGAGGAAAGGTCTGGAAGGGCTGTCTGTGCGATATGGTGTTGCTATTAAAGTTAGCAATGTTCTTGCTGCCATTGTAATTTTTAAAATAAAATCATAGCATGAAAATAAAATGCATCAACAAATTCATTACAAGTCAATCAGGCTGAGGTACAGACCTGAGCTGGAGCATTGCTGTTTTCTGATACATCTTCTTGTCCCTCCTCAGCTCCTCTACGACCCCCTCGAACTCCAGTTCTGTGGACGGACTCTTCGGCTTCGAGAAAATCATCTTCAGCATTGCCTGCCTCTTTTTCAAATTCTTAAAGATGTGATATAACATGTTAAAACCATTTAACTTAATACCCCCATCCCACAGACGTGGCTCACCGTCACCACCCACCTGATCCACAGTGTTCAGGGCAGCGGTGAGGCTGATGTTGTGCTTGCCATAGGTGGAGGCCATCTGCAGGGTGTGGCTGATTTTAGAAGCCTCCACAGAAGCATCTCCTCTAAAGGGTGGAGTCCACAAGGAGCTCAAGGAGGCAGACACCTTCACACTTCGCTTCCCCACAATGCCCCACCCACCTGCCTGGTGAGGACGGAGGAGAAGACATAGAAGACATGCACATGTAAAAACATTGTGGTACCACAAAGTATGATATTTTATATCATTCTAATGTGGAACTTAAATATCAGGTACTTTCAATAATTTTGCAGTCCAGATACTAAAAACTGAGACTTTCAATGTTCAGATGGAGCAGCTGTCCTTACTTGGATGTAGGTGACAGCTGGTGTGTAGAGCTTCAGACGGGCCTCCTTCTCCCTGCCCCTGTCCCTGTAGAAACCCTCCAGGAGGAGGTTGCGGACGGTCAGCCACTTGCTGGCCGTCAGCTCGGAGGTGAGCTGGAGTGTGTGACGCTGGTGCTGGCTCAGTCTGTGGGATGTGTAGATGTACAGCCATGGTGTGTCCATGTTAAGTGTGCCTGTGAGGATAATGAGACAGACATGATGCAAATCAACACAAATAACAACTTGAAAACTTCACATGATTAGCGCAAGCAAAAACGTACTGGGCATTAAAACTTATTTTACCTTCCCATTTTTTCTGCGGGGTGTCTTTGGGAGGGCTTTTCCAGTGTAATCCAGCCACCAGCGGCATCAGGTTGTTGTAGTTGATTTTGAGGTGAGTGCTGCTCTCAGACCCGAGCTGTCTCAGGTGAGAGTGAAGAAGCTGAGTCCTGTAGTTTAAATTCTTCTCTGGCACCTGGAGGCTAAACTGAAATAATATGAGAGGGACAAAGAAAATGCATTTAATGCTTAGAAAATGTAAATACAAGGATTACCTCACAGCAGGCAATGCATTTATAGAACATGTGTTGGGTTGGAATAAAAAGCTTCTTCAGTCTGACAGAATAACAGGAGTAATTAGAGACCATCACATATGCAGATTCGTTTACCTCCAGTGTGTAGCTGGTGTGATTTTGTGTGGACTGGTTTGTGAAGGACTGGCTCAGAAGAAGTGTGCGCTTGTTGTTCGTCTCATCCCAGTGTTTGCCGTAGCTCATGTCCAGGGCTGATTTAATGTGGCTGGGGCTCTCCTCATGTCTGAAGTGGATCTGCAGACACACAGAAAAGAGAAACCACAGAGCTCTTAAATCACAGAGAGAACCTCCACAACCTCCAGTCTCAAAAGCTGGAATCAGCAGCATCAGCATGCAAGATCCAAATAACTGAATCTGCATCTGAATTACATTAAGATTCATATTAACAATCTTGTGTGAAATAACACAAATTTCTGTCATTTTGTGGGTTCATGTCTCCAGTTACCTTGTGGTTGATCGGAGCTGTGTTGGAGCAGTAGAATTCATGATCTGCTCTCATGATGTACGTGAGGTTTGAGTCTCTCTCACTCCTGAGTCTCTGAGATGTGTAGCATTCCTGACGCAGGTGGCGGGCGTCACCTGCGTGGGGGGGGTCAAAGGTCAGGAGTAAGTGATGGTGAAAAATTTGCAAACTACATATTCTTGCAGAAGATGAGACATTTGTTGGGAAACTGCACTGTTTCTTCAAATGAAAACATGGGGTTTTGTTATGCTCTAAATGGCAAGTCTGACATACTGAAATCCCTGTAATATGAGCAAACTACACTTTCTGCATTTCATACCAAAGAACACCAAAGGAACAAGAGAGACCAAAAATCGAATGTTGGTGGATCCAGCTTTCTGTGGATGGAGGATTTGGAGACAGTTTGTATTTTCCCTAATGTGTGGTCTGCGAAGTGTCCATGATGGCTACAGCATCTTCATTTGATTAAAAGGGACAAACACTAGAGCATCAACTAGAGAAGGTGGGATGCTCTTCAATACGGCCCATTTTGACTGATGGGATGTCATTTGGTTGGTAGTGCTTAAATATGACTACACAGCAATATCTCTTTCCAAATAGGATAAAAAATTATTGGCTATCATTTGGCATATTTTGGTTTGTTTGTGTTTTTGGGTGAACTGCTCCTTTACTTTATTTGAATTTACTCAGGCAGAAGCCTAAACTGTCATGTGGCATTTATTTCACACTGTATGTTTTTCAGTCACTCACCTCCCAGACCATATTTGAGCCTGAGTGCAGAGCTCCACAGTGAGCCCTTCTGCTCTGTCAGTCCCAGCATCCTGGTGCCGACCACCCCGGGTAAGAGGAGCTCCGCCTCCACAGAGTACTGCCTGCTGCTGCCGTCCCGCCTGCGCTCCAGGACCACTGGTATGAGAACATGTACAAACCCAATTCCAAAACAGTTGGAACGCTGTGTAAAATGTAGATAAAAACAGATTTTGATGGTTTGCAAATCATTTAAACCCTATATTTAATTGAAAATGGTGCAAAGACAACACAACAAAGATTTTATTGTTCATGAAAATATATGCTCATTTTAAATTTGATGCCAGCAACACTCACAGTTTCTGGAGTTTTGAAGGTGAAATATTGTCATTCATTTGATATAGGATTTTGGCTGCTCAATAGTTCAGCCAGTTTAACACCTGAACTCATTTTGACATTTGTCTTTGCACTATTTTATATTAAATATAGGGTTTAAATTATTTGCAAACCATCAAATTCTATTTTTACTAACACTTTGCACAGCGTCCCAACTTTTTAGGAATTGGGGTTGTATAGAGATAATGATAAATGCATATCATTTTGTCGTGTCAGCTGAATACCTGACAGCGATGCAGTCTCTCTGAACATGTTCTTCACAGTGGCAGAGAAGCTGGTCTTCCTGCCCAGTCCGCGAGTAACATTAGCAGAGAGGATCATGGGATGTCCATTAGCGGCCATTTTGGCTTCAAGGTGATAGCGTGTTCTCTGCTCTGACAGGAGGGTGTGAGTGTCAACCAAACCCTAAATATGACAAATGTGTTAACATATTTTATGATGGAAACTCATTTTCAGAATAAATCCATCCACAACAGAAAAAGCATGTGACAGATAACGTCAATACTTACCAAGATATAATAATGAACACCATCAATCATCAGCTCCAGCTTTCCTGACTTTATATTCCTCTCTTGTTCAACTTGTCCTGAGAAAACAACACATTTTCAGCACTAAACCCTAACAGAAGTTGGGTTTTTTGTTAGTGGTGTCCCTCTGTGACCAACCTTGTATGAGGATGGTTTTCAGAGGATGGGTGATCCTCAGCAGCAGTCTGTGAGGATTGAGGGTCAGGTCCAGAGACATGTCCCTGGGGATGGAGGACTGAGGTGTGGCCAGGAGGAGGTGGATGGAGGCCTCTTTGGGGAGCCAGGTGCCTTTCTGAAACAGAAGTTGGGACAAATGTGGCTAGATAAAAAGATCACACACGGAAGTCTACAATCATGCTTTTTACTTAATTAACACCATATCATGGCCGTGTGGTTCTCATTCAAAAAAACAGCTGAGAGAGAATCATCTCACAGATGAAACTGTGTGTTTCCTTGCACCTGAGCGAGCAGAGAGTAGGCAGCCTCCAGCAGGTAGTAATGGAGGCCTCTGTCCAGCTTCAGCAGCCTCAGGGAGAGATGGGCCGGTCCTGGAGGGGGAAGTGAAACACCTGCAGCAGGAAGGGGGTAAGAGGCATTGGAGCACAGCTGCCAGCCGACCATCTTGGACCCTGTGAGGAATTAGAGACCAGTGTTCAAGTTTCATAATGCGACCATCACAGAAAGTCAGCCAATCAGTCAAAAAATTACAAGTGACATAGAATTTATGAGATCAATGTTTTGATGCATGATAACATAATTTAATGTCAGATCAGTAACAATGAATCAGTAACAATTCAAAAGTGTAAACGACCACACACAGCATATGAGGACTTACATGTCTTTGGTGTGCAGGTGGTCTTCTGGACTCGACTCTTTGGCCCCTTTATCTCCTCTCTGTGGTCTCCACTGAGCTGAAACATTCTGGAGCTGGTGAACAGAAAAGTTACACACACTCTTTAGGAAAATTCAAAACCGCAACATTATAAGCACTAACAGACATAGTGCTTCGTTTATTTTTCAGCATTCAATTCTATTCATTCTATTCTATTCATCAATTCATTACAGAGAATTTAATGAGGGATGCTTTGAGGTGGTGTAGATAATTGAAACTCACCTGACAGAGATGATGTCCATGACATCCTCCGGTGTGTTAAGTGTGACCCTGAGGTCCCGGCCCTCCTGCAGCTGAACACTGCCATCCAAACTGGTGGAGCTCCTCAGCTCAGAGACCCAGTCCACTGCAGCCTGACCCAGAGCTCCGTCCACCCCCATCCTGGCAGACAGCCCCACATGGGCACTGAGAAGAAAGACACTGGTTACACAGTTTGTCAATAAGTTTCAGAGTTGAAGCCCCTGTTATATGTGGTAATGTGGAAGTACTTGGGTTTGATGTAACCGGTCAGGGAGAAGTGAGAAGTATCTCTGTAGTTGACGTTGCCCTTCAGACGCAGTGAAAGCAGGGAGGTCATGTTGATGCCCAGTTTGACGGGCAAACCAGACAGAGATGGTAAAACCAGCTCCTCTGTCATCAGCACGGCCCTGTGGTTCAGCTGAACCTCCTGACCCTGGAGGACAAAGAGGGAGGAAGACAGACTGAAAACAGGAACGTGTGTGAAGTTGTGAGCAGGAAAACAGACAGAGAATTGACAGTCAGACAAAGTTAGTGACTGTGAGAAGGATCTACCTCTAGTATACCTTAAGCAGTTTGACAGCCAGTCCAGCCACACTCAGCGACAGCTGGTTGATTTGATTGTAGAGATCTTCACATGTAAACACACTGAGCTCATTGCCAAACACCTTCACACCAACCCAACACTTGAGCTTGTCCTCATCTGCTCTCCTGCTGCCAAACAACTGGAGGAGGCAAAGCAAAAACATGTGATTAGCACTAAATCAAATGACCTTTCCTCAATGCAAAACAATTTTTTTATGAACATAAATCTTAAACCATAAAATGCCTTTTTAATTATTAAGTCCAGTCTAGTCTAAGCTATTTTCCCATGCATAACCTTATAGTTATTCACATGAGTTTACATACATATTTCAGAGTAATTACTGAAACGTAAATGTGCCAAAGCATTCATAATTGTTGGACACCCTCTGAAATTACTACTTAGATGTAATGTAAGTAAATGTTTGTCTTACTTATGATCCTCTTATGTTGTAAACTTTCATTGATTCAAACTTCAAACTGTACATTTCAAAAAAAGTTTAAAAAATGTTTACTCTTCTCTAATTTTTAAAACACTTGTCTTACAACAATCACAGCAACCTCACCATGGCCCTGGCCTGGTCCAGATAACTGTTGGTCCTGGATAAACACATCTCTTGTTCTCCCCTGTGACCATCATTTGTGTTTCTTCCCGTCCTCCTGACCTCTTTGGGCTGCACACGTTTCCGACTTTGAACCACAGACTCTCTATTGGAGTTGTGGGTCTGGTGCCCGAAAAAGTTCTTCAAAAGCGGCTCAGCATTTTCAATGTGAAGGTCCACCTGAAAACACAACGCATGCATGCAACGTCATTTTGTGAGACTCTGATATACTTTAGGAACAAAAACCAGATGGATATGAAACTTACTTCCAGGAGGTTGTGGGCTCTGCCATGAAAGTATACTGTCAGGTTGGCTGTGGCAGATCTTGGCAGAAATGACTTGGGAGAGAAAACCAGAGATGTTTCCACATTTGTAACTCCAATGCCTGAAAAAAGCAGAAAAATAAAATATGTTTGGATATGCATGTTAGTATTCATTTTCGTAATGATGGAAAAGCTGAAGCGAAGCCACCATAACCTGATGAAACAGTGTAGTCTGAATAGGAGGAGTATTTCAGAAACTCCGCTTCAAAGTCTCTGCTGATGATATCGTCGGGCAGGGACTCAATTAGGGCCTGCTTCATGGGGTCCTCGCTCCTCAGGACATTCGTCAGGTGACTCCACACATATGAGCCCACTGGAGAAGCAGAAGAGCGAAAGCTTAAATTGTCAACAATATGATAAACAAAATAAGAAATCTCTGACAATGCCAGTGATATATATACAAGTGCGTGTTTGCAGTATATCATTTATTGCAAGTTGAGGATCAGCAGCTCACATGTTGTGCACACACATAATTATAACTAACAACTGATATAAATTGTGTAACTTGTGCTATTGTTGTTAGCATCAGATCAGATAAATGTCTCTTTTGTACTTTCTGGCTTATAGTGTTTTTCTTGGTCCAGTAACGAGGTCAAACAAAGAGGCAGAGACAGAAAGACCCCTTCACAGACTCTGACAAAGAAGTAAACTAACAAAAGAACTGGGCTGGACGTTGAAACCGGTGGCGAAGCTCTTCCTCCGGACTGGATTTGCATATGAAATGAATGTAAGATGAAACCTTAACGTGGAGGCTGTGAATTTATTTTATTTTAGTAACAAGCTCTATTTTCATGCTCTTATACATCTTATTTACATTCAAAGTACTTCTTAATCATTAAAAGTTTTGAAAAACAGTTGTTTACTTTCCAGATTAATTATGAAATGTGATGTGAAAGATCTTATTAGTAATTAGTATTAGTACTGAGTAGAAACAGAATGCTTCACAACTGCTACCTTTATTGACTAGAGTTGCAAAAACAGTTCAATGTATTTAGATATTTATATTTATGTTAACATTAGTTTTAGTTTCTTATACTATTAATATTTCTTTGACACACACAAATTGTCTCTCGCTCTCTGTCTCTCTCTGTGTGTGTCTGTCTTTCTCTCTGCCACCCCCAACCTCTCTGTCTCCCTCTGTCTCTGTCTCTCTCGCTTTCTTTGTAAACTTTGTAAAATGTAAAGAATCAAGTTGGAATTGAAATAAAACAGAATCCTTTCATATAAAATTTCCAAGTACTTTGGTGAAGCAGACTTGAAATTGGTCTATAATTAGAAAAACATGGATCATTAACTTTGTACAAACATCTGTAGTCAATTTTATGTCTTGTGGTATGACACCACTATTCAAAAACAATGAAAATATGCAAAAGTGTCTGCAATAAAGAATGTTTGAGAAATATGATCATGACCATCAGAGGACTGACTTAGTTCATCAATAATGTCAACTGTTTAACGTTCTCACTGGGAGAAGCTGTTATGGGAATCCTCTCCACAAACCACAGCGGTTTCAATCAGACCTTGGCTGGAGGTCTCGTTCCTCAGCGTCGTCTTCACCACTTCAAACACGTCCTGGTCGGGGCAGCGCATGAGCTGCTGGTATGCAGCCATTCTGACCTCGGGATCCTCCTGGGAGGAGCGGTACAGCTGCAACAGCACAGATCTCTGAAGGAAGGAAGCTGCTGTCAGTCACCGATGTTAGACTGTCGATCACCTCTTCACCTTCACCTTAACTCATCATGAATCAATTACAACGTCATTCATGAAGTTAGCTCCTGTGATATGGCTATTAAGGCTGTTGACTTAAGTATTAGTTTCATAATCGACTCACATTAGCTGAGCAGTGAAAACGTCTGAAGGCTTGGACGGCAGCAAGTCTCAGCTCCAGTGCAGATGAGCGGTCGAGCATGAAGCGGTTTAGGAGAGGAATGAAGGTTGGAGCAGACAGACCCAAGTTTCCCACTGATTTCAGCGCATGAAAAAGCTGCCAGGTGACAAAATATATGCATTACATCAATCATCCATGCTTTAGACATCAAATCACCCGGCTCAGTGTCAGTACATAATGTGAAGTGCACCTACTGTTTGAGTGGGTTGTTTTCCCTCGCAGCCCTCCTTCAGGGTTCCCTCAACCACCTGTATGAAGGTCTGTACCTGAGGAAGTTCACTGCAGGAGCTTTGAGACCTTTGGCACAACTGATAGACCAAAGACGATCCAGCTAGCAGTGCCTTGGACTGCACCTCGGGGACCTCCAGTAAGACCTAACACAGACAGCAGAGATACAGCTTGTGCTATAGAAATGAGCGAGATGTGTATTTTCATGGATGGATGCAGCTACTTATCTTACACATTTTCATATGATATCTCTGCTGACATTAGCTTGACTGACATATCTGACAAACAAATACAGAAAGTAGTTTTGATGAGAGATCATCCAGAGGTTCCTACATTGATGGAGTCGATGATTTGTGGTGACGGATGCGGGACGAGGGCTATGGTGGTGAGAAGAGCATGAGCCTGTTCCTCCTCCAGCTCTTTGTTCCTTATTAGCTCAGTCAGTAGTATGATGCAGTTTTCAGAGCCACAGGCTGGTAACGCATCCAACAAAGGCTGCCTGTTCAAACAGTTAATCAACATCCGTATCAACCTCTGTTGCATGTACGCAACCAGTAACAACAATATGATGTGGTCTATAAAAATTAATAAGTAGTTTGACATTTTGGGAGACAAGCTTGTTTACTTTCTTGCAGAGAGTTAGACGAGAAGATCGATACCACTACCGTGTATGTACGGCAAATAAATGTAGTAAACAGTGTGACTATTTCTCTGGGTGTAATGACTTCCTGGAGTCTCTGATTCTTGCTTACAAGCATAATATAATAAAGGTGTATTTGCTATATTCTATGGTAGGTAATACTAAGGACTAAGGACCCTGTCTTGCTCTGGCATGTTAGGTCATCTGTGTATGTAGGTCATCTGTGAGAAGCGTCTAATTAACTTGACTACTGTCCCACACAGACTCCCCTTTGTTTGCTTGTTGACTTGGCCGGAGGCTGTGTGTATTTTTCTTATAATAACCCATAAACACGAGTCATTCGCTCTTTAATCCAATTCACTCGTAGCTAAGCACAAGTGAAATAAAGTGAGAGTGTGGAGATGTGCAACTTGAAAAGTCATGTGGAGACACTGATAAAAAAGTGGAGCACAAGCCAAAAGACGCTCCATTATAAAACACTGAGGAAATACTGACCAGTCATTGCGGCACTTGAAAGATGCCTCTTGCCAAAGCGTCTTGAGTTGAGGGAGAGTCAGATCTCTCAGGTGGAAAGCCAGTTGAAGGAACTCTTGTGATACCTAGGAGAAGATAAAATCCCAACACATACTGTATATGTATGTATTTCTTTCAAAACTATTGCTGCACAACCAGAAGCAGCTGCTTCCTGCAGAACTGTGAACACACTTTTTCATTCCATCAATCACCTGATCCCCACACAGTCATTTCACCACAGAGTGTGTCGGCCTCTGGGTCTGACGGCCTCTTTTAAACACTTCCCATGTAAACAGACTACGAAGAAGGCTGCCAGATTAGGTTTGACTGACCTCCTGTGTATGGGAGACATTAAAGTGATTGGCTCATACACAGCAAAGTCTCAGGGGAAGTGGAGCCAGGACTTACAAACACAGACGAGCCAACAGTGGTCTGGCAGGGTACGGGCTACTAAAAGTGATTCATATTCGTAGTTGAAAAGGACTGCGGCACGTAAAGTACGGCAGATAAACTGAAACATGCAATAAGTGTTCCTTACAGGTAGATACATTTAAAAGATGACCTACCAGTTGTGGGTCTGAGGCGAGGCTACATAACATCCTGACACTTTGACTGGCTTGCTGAGGTGTTGACGGTCTGGCTTTTCCAGGCCTTGCAGCCCCTTCATCCTCAAACTGCAGGTCGGTCAACACACCAGGACCTAAAGAGTCTGCAGGAGCGTGGAGGAGAGAAGGCATCAGGGTCCATGTCTGTAAAAACAGTACAGCTGCAGAAGTGTTAATACCATCCCTAACCTGTGCCTGGAGGAGTCCCTGGCTGGGCTCTGAGCAGGATCAGGGTGGACACTGTTTGGGTCTTCACCAGCCCTGCAGTCCTGGACCACGTCACCATGGAAACGGCTTCAGTGCAGTTGACCTCTTGCATCACTGTAACTCCATGCTTTTGAACACAATGCAGCTCTGACTGCACTGACTGGAAAAAAAGACAAGAAACAAAGCTCCTGTCATAAAAGTGTATATCAAATGCAAGAAGTGCTGATGTAATATTAATAACAGTGGGCTACAAAAGACATCCTCTTACTCAGTGGAGTGAAAATCTCAAGCGACAACACCCATTTTCAACTTCCACTGTTCTAGAACTCAGATACCAGAGAGTAGAAAAAAGGAATCTGCAAGCGGTGTGCAACCCGGTGTCGTGGCAAAGCATGTAACAGATTGTCATTCTGTGGTTTCACACAGGTTTCGAACCACAGCCACCAGCATGAAAGTTCTCTGTTTGACCCATCCCTCATCCCTATGTGGACTTTGTTGCTCTTTAGTCTACATTTGCCCTTGCTCTGCTCATTACGGCACCCTGCTGATAATGCACCTTCATACATGTGTGTTGGCAAAATGTGACAGTGACGCTGTCCTCTAGTGGATCGCCAAGTCTATTACACACACCAACAATGGGATCCAATATTTTCTGTTTAATTACTTGGAATTTGTATTTATTTATTTAAATGATTGTCTTAACGCTGTTTAAAATGTAACTGAAGAAATACTGACTTACTTATACCTCGAAGTAGTCATATTTAAACATGCTGTGTCTAAAATGGAATCGGCTCATGACACAAAGACCATGTGTATGATTTTAATTGTAGGATGTAAACTCCCCTCAAGTTGCTTAAAGCCCCAAACTCCAGAGAGAAGGCGCATGGCCTCAGTGTTCGCCACATTGCCATGCATTAACAAAGAAAGAAGAGAAGCAAACTCACTGTATCTCCACTTAAAGAAACTGAATGGGGCCAGAAGTTTGCCAGCCTGGACTGTTGGCACTGTTTTAGATCCCTGCTCTTCAGCAGTACAGGTCCTCGCCTCTCATACCTGCTGGTGCATGTCCCATACACATCCGTCTGAGAAAGACGCATTAAAGAAAAGTCAGATAATCACCCTGTGATTCCATCATATTATGGCAAGATGATGTTAATCATGGTTATTGTTCGTAGCAGGAGCAGAGACGGTATTTGTCAGGCTAGAAGAAGTAGCTGTTGCACTTTTTATTTTGAAAATTCCATAAAGACTGAGGAGCTGCTTTATGTGTACAGCTTGTTAACTGTATGTATTACATAGAACGTAGCCCTCATCAACCCTCACCTCCTTTACTAATTCCTGTTTGGCAGCCGTGCGGGAGGTCTGGAGCATGCTCAGTAGAGCCCTTTTAATGTTGAGGGCCCACACCTGCTCCCCCTCCTGGAGACAGAGGGCCGTGACCTTTCCCCCCTGGAGGGAGAACTTGAGGCGCGTTCTCTCCAGTGACTCCCTGGGAAACAAAAACACCAGATGAGCCCCCCGAGACCCAGGAACACAGACAAGTGGGGCATCTGAACAAAGTATCACATTCATAGGAAAAACAGTCGTAGCATTCCAAAATGATCTGGACTTACACTTTCAAGAGGAGAACATATAGACCCATATGCTTGTATGCATAATAATTGAGCAGATGAAGGGCAAATCATGCATTAATTCATTCACTACCCTTTAAAAAAACGTATCTGTATATTACCTCAAACTCTTTAAACGTTGCACAGAGTGTTCCTTCTGAGGGGAAAGCCGCTTTATCTGTGGGTTCCTGATCTGTTGGACAAGCGTGTGCAGAAATAATTGACCTTTTGCAATATTTCATAAAACTTTTTTTCCCACAAACTTTAGTAAAGCTGACCTGCATCATTAGGTGACACTTGGAAACCACGTCGATATCAACCACACAGTCCAAAGCCAGTCCATTCCTGCCAGCATTGGAGCCATGAAGGGTTGTGGTAATTGTCGTGCTATACCTGTAAGTATACCTCACCCCTCTCTGATAGGACAAGTCAGGGGTAGAAAACCCTATAGAAATGAAACGATAATAAGACCCAAAGAAAAAAAGTGTTTCACTAAGACAAATTTTGTATACAAATAATTAAATGTCTTGCATTAAAAGTTGTTGTATCTATCATCATATTTGATATCAGAAACAAACTGGATTCTCACCAGCACAACTTGAATCACAGAGGTTTGGTTCCGTCTGAAAGCAATCACCTACTGCATAGCAAATCAGGTTAAAAATATCAGACATCATGACAAAGAACCGCCATACTGAACCCTCAAAGTCATGTAATCTTTAGTCAACTCTGCTTTCACTGGAAAATAAAATGACACAACAATAATGAATATAACTGACAAAAAACTCACCATGTAAGAGAAAAATGAGTGTAACATGCAGACAATTGAGCAGTAACAAGGACACAGCCATTGAAACCCCAAGTCACTGCAGGTCTGGCTGCCTCCAAGCCTCCACATGTAAGCGAGATGAAAACCAAGCAGTGTTCACAGCCACTGAATGACCACGCTTGTACGTGGGCTTCCACAGTGACCCATAGTGCTCACAGCGAACCAATCAGGAAATACCTTCCAAGTTGGAGCTACAAACATTCACTGAGCCAATCACTTGACACAGCACCGGGCCTCACAAAAAATAAAAAAACAGAAGCGTTCTTATTCCCCCATTAACTTGGACAGACATAAGACATGAGCCACATATGGAGAAAAAAATCCAGTTTATTGCAGGAAAGTTAAACCGCATAATATTCAGCCTGAGACATAGTTATCTTACAGGTTCTCTGCATAGGTGCAATATAAAGAGGTGGATAAAATAATAGGAACACAAGGTGCATGCATTAATATAGCATAGCAAAACAAAGCCTGCAATACTAATTACTGTTATTATATTTATCATGAGTGTTTATGCTATTGCACCCCTTCTTTAACAGTAAGCTTAGAGATGAATTGAGGATACACACTCCTACACACAAACACACACTGTCAATATGACCATAAATCAATAAGCCACAACAACCAGCGTGGACTCTAATCTATTAAATGCTGATTCATAAACCTCTTTGAAGACAAACAACTACAGCTGAGAGAGGTGAGCATGAGAGAAGAGAGACATCTAGTGTCTGTGTTTTATGGATAAAGACAGTTGTCAAAGTGGAGATGCGTGTGTGGTGGTGGTGGTGTGGGGGTGGAGGGGGGCTGTGACTGCTCCTCCTAGAACCAGATTAGACACAAATGTGGACTGAAAAGCCCTCCACGGCTCGGCCACACTCCCCAGCCTCCGACTGAGCTCAGACTCGTTTACACAACACGCCCTCCATCCTCATCTCCTTCCCCCATCATTACCCACAGGCTGCCTGCCAGCTCCTCTCCACGCTGCGCCGCCGCCGCGGTCCACGCCCGAGCCGCGACGTCAGTCCCTGCGCTGCTGGTTCACGCTGCATTCAAGCGCACGGGGAAAATGGGATTTTAAGGGTTTCCTCTGAAAAATACAATTAACCCGCGTTCACCCCAATTTTTATACCACGAACTAGCACATATAGTGTAGTTTGTTACATTAATAATGAGAATGTGTGCTTTAATGTGCTAAAATATAACTCAGTTGTACTTGTGATTTAGAAGTAATATATAAAATACCATTGAGGAACACAACTAACTAGATTCTCTTTTGCGTTTGTTATTTGTTGCGTTAAAGTGTGTTATCAAGTCGATGCTGGAGTAACTGTACTCACAACATAAAAGTGTTAGCGCAGCCTTTGTAGGTTTTAAACACATAAACACCCCCGGAGGTTTTTTTTAACCGACAGGCAGTGAACGCATCGTTAGTCCGGACCAGGGGGCGTAGGTTTGACCGGCTTCTCCCGAGGCTCAGACACAATGAACCGTCAGACGGTGAGGGGCACGCATGTTGGGCCGGAGGTACTGGCACGGTTTTAGCACACTACTATCCTCCATTGTGCCTTTCCTGTGCTGTATCGAGTCGTTTTCGGGGCGCTGGCTCGCTGTATGGCGGTAACGAGGCTCGGCTGGAAGCGGTTGGTTCGTCGAGTTTGATGAAAACGAGGTCGGGCTCAGACTCCGCCGTTAGCCCCTCCTGTCGGATCCTGCTCGTCATTCTTCTCTAAAGGCAACTAAACGAGGCACGTAACGATGTCGTTGACCGCTTCGTCCGACTATTTCGCCGCCGAGTGTCTGGTGTCGATCTCCAGCGGCCCCGTCCTGCACAGACCCACCCCGGTGGCCCCCGCCAGCCAGCCGGCCACCGCGGGCCTGCTCCCCGGGGAGCCCGACGGGTCGAGTGAGGACAGGGAAGTGCGCGAGACGCTGAGGCTGGAGGGGGCCAACATGATGGCGGTGGCCGGTATCCTCACAGACCTGCACGGTAAGTTCCGCCCCATGTCGGCCTACTCGGAGAGCAGCAACTCCTCGTGCGGCGGGGAGAGCGGCTACACCACGTTGTCCGACCCGACCACCCCTACCATGACCCCCTCCGCCACCCCGGTGCCCGGACAGCAGCAGCAGCTGAGGGGGGGAGGAGGCGGAGGCGTGGGGGCCCCACGCTCCCCGGTGAAGCGACATCAGTGCACTTTTGACGGATGCGACAGAGTTTACGGGAAATCGTCCCACCTGAAGGCGCACATCCGGACACACACAGGTAGGGAGACAACAGCAGGGTGCTCATATCTACAGCTCGCACAACACAGCTGATATAAACTGTCTGACTTATTGTTGTTAGCATCAGATCGGATAAATGTCGCTTTTGTACATAGCAGCTGAGTGTTTTCCACACTTAAAAACTTGCTCCTATAACGAGGCCAAACAAAGAGGCAGAGACAGAAAAAGTCCCCTTCACAGACTCTGACAAAGAAGTAAACTAACAAAAGAACTGGGCTGGACGTTAAAACCGGTGACGAAGCTCTTCCTCCAGACTGGATTTGCATATGAAATGAACGTAAGATGAAACCTTAACGTGGAGGCCAGAGTTCATTGTCGCTCCTGTTGATGGCAGCAGCAGCAGCAAGTGCTTCGTGTTGTGGGCTGTTGGACGATAGTTTTTTTCTGCAGGCATCGCTTCCTCTTTACTGGAGTCTGCAGACGAGTTCACTTTACTCTGCAGTGTGTTACATTATTGATCAAACGCTTGAGGAGGAGCTGGAGAAGGAGGCGCGTTAATGCACCCATGTGTCTGATCATGTCCACATTTTCAGCACTTTTTTGTGTGTGTGCTGATCACCATCATCCATTTTATAATCAGATCTCGACCATGTATTGCCACCATGTTTAAAATAGTTATATATAGTTGGAAATACACCCACCTGTCAGAATAATAGCGGGGTGAAACATTCATGTGATTTTCTCGAAATAAGGGGAATTGTTGCGTTCAGGGTCACCGAGCAGGCGCACACGGATTAAGGGCAGGAAACGGCTCAAAGAAACTGTGGTGGGAACGCCCACAAAGAGTAGTGCAACAACAACGTGGCCTGGCTTTGTGATCTTGAAAATGGCACCGAGCATCCTACTCGCTTATCCTGGTTTTACTCATGTTGCCTGCGAGAGATTAAGGCTAGTAGTAGCTTAGGAGGACTAATCTGGAGAATCTAAATCCTAGATATGTTTTGTCACGCATGTGAGAGATGATTTTTTTTTATGTACACCAGATTTTATAATAGTAGTGCAGGCAGTAGATTTGTGTCACTAAAAACTTTAGTCATAGATTTTTTTGTTTGATTTCTTCACTCATCTTTGTAATGACAAATTGTGAGTACAGAAAGCCTGCTCTGCCCTGTATTGTTAATTTGAAAGTAGATGATTAGCTTTCAGGAACATGTTAGAACAACTTGGTCAATGCCTGAATCAGTGCTACTAAGATGCAAAAATTGCATTAATGTAGGAACAGTAAAACTCTATATTTGTGTTATGATAATGTTTGGAAGATGAAACAAAAGGGGCTCCACAGCTGTTAGGCAGAAATTGCACAACTGAAGCAAGCCCTGAAGCAGTTTGGGTCAATTGATTAGTTGGACAATATAAAATTCATCTATTACTAAACTAGTTTGATGATCCCTAAAATCATTTTTCAAGCATTAATGCCGATCATTGTCTAGTTTCACTTGCTTAGTTGTGAAGATTTGTGGCTTTTCTTTGTGTTGTGTAATTGTGAATTTAATATTTGGGTTTTGGACTGTTGGTCGGACAAAGCCAGCTCTTTGAAGAGATCACCTTGGATATTTTTCACTGTCTTCTGACATTTTAAAGGCCAAAGGATTAATCAGTTAATCTAGAATATCTGCAGGTTAATCAATAATGAAACTAGTTATACATAGTGGCTGTTATTTAACTATGTACTGCGCTGGTGTGACCCTGTGTATAGTTGTATAGAATGAGAGTAAGTGATGTGGCTCTGGGTGAAGGGAGAATGTCCCCTCCCAAGTGTTGAAAATGTACTTTAGTCATTAAAACAATCTGATGCATGCTTGTAGTGTGACAACAGATGTTTACATGGTAAAGAACATGGTGCTAAATGTTTCTCCCCTCTCTTTTCTCCCTATGTGCTGCAGGTGAGAGGCCCTTCCCGTGCACCTGGCCCGACTGTGAGAAAAAGTTTGCCCGCTCCGATGAGCTCGCCCGCCACACCCGCACCCACACGGGGGAAAAACGCTTCCTGTGCCCACTGTGCGACAAGCGTTTCATGCGCAGCGACCACCTGATCAAGCACGCCCGCCGTCACCCTGACTTCCAGCCTTCCATGTTGGGACGCAACAAGGGCACATCTTCGTCTTCCAGCCCCGCCATGCACCATTAGGATGGTTTGGGGCGAGGGTTTCATGGCTGGAACACAGAAGGGTCATGGTGGTTTCAAGTTAACCAGCAACAATCAGATCCACTAATTAGAATTTAGCATTGCTGTGTTGTACTCAAAATTGTGCACATAACACATGCATTCACAAGCCGAAACACACAGCTGGATGTGAGGGGGAAGTAGTATCATCGCTTTATCCACACAGACGAGTCATGTGACCACTATCCACCTGCTCAACATAACTAGGGTTGGGTGCAGAGAATGTTCCCAAAGAACTGGGGATTCGTTAAGAAATGTGCTTTTCGATTCCACTTATCGTTTCCTGACAGCAAAGTTTGGACCTACCGCACTTCATTTCCAGTGCTGGATATACGTGTTTCAAAGCACGTGTGCAATGTTTACAGTATGACGGACTAGTATGATGGAGCTAGCTTTCAGGAAAGACGATTATAATGCAGTAAAACGTAATCACTGTGTGTCCACATTTTCTACAGAAAGAGTGCAGCAGTTTTGATGTCCTGTATCATGACATAGTGAAATTAAATGGTGAAACCTTTTTATAGCTCAAATAACCAGATGTGATTGTCTGTTTTTGGTTAATCCACTGAATTAAATACAGGACATATCAAGGTACTTCATTACATTGCTGCAAAAATTCTGTAAAACCAGTGATGCCATAAATCAGTCCTGCTCATTGATTTGCCTAATATGACAATATTATTAGGCTTTAATGCCTCAGAAAGTAAACAACAGAGAATATTTTTATTTGTCTTTCTTTTTTAACCAAAAACAAACTACATCATCATTTATTGCAGGTTTATGGCAGGATAAAAATAAATGTGGTTTTTGCTTCCAACATACTTTGGTTTCTTTTCTCACTCAGGATTCGATTAGAATGGGAATCATTAAGCAGATTGGATCAAATAAACCCAACCCTAAAAATAACCTCATTATCTCAAACTGAAACACTTTCACAAATTGCAGGGATTTTTCACATTTTCTGTACAAATCTGCACATTCATCATCAGCCAAAACTCCTCTGTTTTCTTGTGGTTAATTTGTACATTGTTGTTGTGCTCTTCAGTACCATTTCTTTGCCACGAGTAGCACAATGTTGTGATGTTAGGTAGCGAGGCAGTGAATAGAAGTCTTTTAGCTTTTTTTTTCTTTTAGCTTTGCTGATTCCATATAAAAGTTTTAGTGGTGACACATTCCTTCATTTTTATTGCTTTAGTAACCATCATTGATGCAATTTGTCATTTTTTTGTATATCCAATTTAATTATAGATCAAATATTAATTTTGCCAGAAAGTGGATCAAACTTCACTGTAGAAAAGCTGTTTGCATGTCATCCTTCAGTCTAGATCAGTTATCATCCATGAAATGCTGACACATAATACACAGTAGTATTATGTCTAATACTGATGCAAATGTATATAAGCTTCAAGCTTTTAATGTAGAAAAGTGGTAATGCTACGAGCAGCAGAGTTAATCCATGTGATGAATTGTAGTCCTTATATTAGGGGTGACAGTATATGCTTGATAGGACGGCATTGCCCGTGAGTGTCGGTGTGTATGTGTTTTTATTTACATTTTTGTTAGTGACAGAACTGGGAAATGTGTGTATGCGATGGGATCAAAATATTTGGGAGGGGGAGATGACGTGAGTTGAGCTTGACTTTCAGCCTGCTGCCCTCAAAGTAAAAGCATTCACTTTCAGAATGCATTTCAGGATCAGGTGTGCCAGGTTTTTCTTTACACAGTTTGAGTTTCAGCAGCAGATAAACTCCAGTTTCACTTCATGTGGCATTGGAAAAAGATCCTGTTATAGCTATTTGTATGAGAATCAAAATTGTTCTAAACAAAGTAAATTAAACCTCCATTTTCCTTGAGTGGGGTCAGTCTGCTCCCATTCAGGACAGCTCATACCAGTAGACCTTTATTAAGGAGGACTTTTTGACTTAAAACAGCAAAAGTATAGGTGCAACTAATAAAGTTAAAGATGGCTCTGTTCTGTGTAGGTGTGTCATTGAACCAGCATGTACAATACCAGGAGGCAGGAGCTTGTAAACAGGAAGCAGCCATTCATAATGCTGTTAGTTGCACCTGTGTTTGACAAGTCAAATTGTCCACTGTGATGAAGAAATGCTACTGCGTCGTAAAAATGTAGATTTGTTAAGAAGCTGCTTACTATATTTGAGAAAACCTGGCACCTGAATAATCCTTGTGTGGTTCAGGAATAATCAAAGGCATAATGTTCATGTTTAACGAGTCAAGCAAAGCTCAAGTAATGTAGATATTTAAAATCTGTTCGAGTACATACAGTGTCCAGGTCTGAATCTAGAGAGGTTGAATCTTTGTTGTTGTTTTTTTTTCCTATGTTTCCACACTGTTTGTCCAGCTCATGGACATATTCCTTTATCTCAGAGAACAACACTTCTTCAGGAAAAAAATCTGAAAGCCTTAAACTATGTCATAACTACTTTGCACCATGTTTACAGTTGGATCATTGTATAGGTGTGGAGACCCTCTCGTGGGCTCATTACAGATACTCATTATGCAATATGGCACTTTTTTCTTACAGGTGTATTTGGCTGAATAGTGGAATGGCTTGCACTGTTACTATGCTTCTACAAGCAAGCACTGTGGAACTTTGCTAGTGTGTTGATAGCCAATGGTTTGTAAAACTGCCTTTTTGTCCAAGTGCTTTAGAACACGTGATAAAAGAACTGGGTAGTTATTTTTATTTTAGCATTTGCTTAGTCATTCAGGCCATCTCTTGTTGTGGAATTTGTGTTTTGTTTTTGTTTTTTTTAATTTTCTAACTGGAACACGCTTAATTTGTGTTTCCAGATCTGTTGTCTCTTCCACACTAAAATCAAAGAGGAAGGCTGCAGACGTCTTCCTCATTCATCTGTCAAACATCAGCTCCTCATTTTAATGGGAGCTGTAGTCATTGGAGCTTTGAAATTTTGTACACATTTCTCCTTCAGGGGTTCCATCTGTCGACAGTTTTTGGTTGCTGCTGGCAGTAACCTTGAACACATGGACTGTTTAACAACCACACACAATATACTCGGGTTTTTTTTTACGTCTTCAAATGGACATATTCCCTCCCATCCCTTCCTCACAGATGGGAGCGTCTACTCACACAGACTCTGTCCGGGTCTCAAAGCTATAATATCACAAGAAGAACATACCTCACAGTTTTTTTTTTCACGGTGTCTGTACAAAATCCATCCAACCTGTCTTTCAGAAATTCCTATAAAGCCACTGAGCCTTGGATTTCAGAAATGTGTTTATATCAGCTAGATGGTCTGTTGTGTACCCTTTTCCTTATCTTGTCTTTATATGCAACATCACTACTACCTGTGTAGCAGCAGAACTTCCTTTTCCTTGCCTCAGTGAACTTCTGTTGTTAATAGACAGTAGCAAATGACTTACTGGATAAATCCTGCACCAACAGCCCCTGTCCTGAAAGCCCAGCAGGAGTCTTAGTCACCAAGGGAAAGACTCACTGCTGGCTCAGGCAGAGGCGTAAAAGCCGTATTAAAATGTAAGAAAATATATACCTGTAGACTGTCACCTCACTGCAGATTTCAATTGAAAGAGCTCAGTCCAAATCTATTTGTTCATATCACTGAATGTGGCTTGATGACAGACAAGCATTATCCACTTTGGATTTCATTTTTGCTGCGCTGCCTCGCTGAGAAAAAAAACAAATTATAATGCGATGATTTTCTCTTGTCACCACACTAATTCAGATATGCACATTGTACAGAAACGGATGTTTTTTAAATTGATGCCTAATTTTTACATTAATGTAATTTTTAAAAATCCTCTTATCAAAGCTTTAGTTAAGGAGGAACTGTGGAACTAAATAATTGCTGCAACAAGCTGTTTTGATATTTATATTCTCAGGTGTCTTCAATTTTGAGCATTGGAGTTTCAATATTTCCTGTTCAACACCTAAGTACAAGCATGTTTTATTTCTTTTGTTATGCGGATTAATTTATTCCAAAAGAAAATTGTATCATTTGTGTGGTTTAATTATTCTTTTCATAACTCATTTTGTGAAATGGAACAGTACTAATATTAAATGGTTCCATTGTTTGCTTGACATGAGAATACCCGTGCTTTTTTAAAAATAAAAATCCTTAAGTTGATTGTTGTGTTCATCTTTGTGTGTGTGTGTGTTTCATTTTGCTCAGTGATGTTGTTCATACAGGCACTTGTCAGTCTCACTTGTCACTTGTCAGTCTTTATAAGACAATACAGTACACAGGGGCATAGCTCAATCTCAAGTCATAAAGTATCTCAGTAACATAATGTTGACACTGTTGAAAGACAAAGTGACAGTAATGCAATTCAGCCTGTTTTTGAAATTTAACTGAGGTGATAATATGAGTGGCAGGTCTGTATTATTTAATCCAAGTCTCCATCCTGGGCCAGATCAGATGCTAGTTACATAGTATATATTTGTGAATTGGTGCCAAAATGTGTGATCAGTTTCTTATTACAATCTGAAAAGTTTCTCATTTTAACAAGATCCTTTGTTTCAAAATTATCCTGTTAAAACAAGTAGTTAAAGGTTTTAAAAGGCCACACAAACTTATCTTTTTAAAACAAGAAACTTTTCTCATTAAAACATGATTTGTTAAACCATACAACAAGAACTATCTATATGTTGTAAGTATTTAGTAATAATAAGAAAACATTTTATAGTAAGAGCTTTATACTTGTTGCATGAGTTTTATTGCATGAACAATCAGCTGCTCCATCTGAGAAACATTGCATAGAGAGTGGGAGGAGTAGAGTTTAGAAGGGGGTCAGCAGCTAATTTGTGCTCCCCCTGGGTGTTAAACTGGCCACAGTGTGTAATGGTGTATGACCGTCCATCTCAGAGCTCATCTGTGTTTCCACTGGCAGAGAGGCGGGGCACGCCACCACCAGCAGAATGAGGAGCCACAGGTTGAAATCCCACATCCTCGCTTTCCTGCTCAGGCTGGTGTTTGGCTCTGTCCCAGTCTGTGTCCACGGCCTCGTCGTCCCAGATGGTAGAGGTCTCTGTGTCGCTGACATAGCCCGGCTCGCCGGTGTAGTGTGTGGGGTAGAGCAGCAGGGGCTCCACTGAAAACACTCTCAGGTCCCTCTGCTCGAAATACTGCATGTACTCGTCTCTGAAGGGACAGGGAGGCAAATGTAGCGTCTTTAGACTGAATATAAAAGGCTTTAACTGGTATTCAAAGCACAACATTGCAATCTATATCAGCAGTGGAATGTAACTAAGTACATTTACTCAAGTACCGTACTCAAGTACAAACTGTATTGTGTTTTATGCCAGCTTCTACTTGTTTTTTTTCCCATTCCACTACAATTATCTGACAGCTTTACTTACCACTCACTTTACAAATAAAATATTGCAGAAGAAAAGGAGACGTGCTTACAAAATAGGATCATTTGTTATAAATTAAACAACATAATTGTTTAATCATTTTTCATGTAAAAATGCAAAAATATAGCTTGAGATGGAACATATGGTCAAGTTATTTATTTTGAATACTTTATTTTTACTCATTTTGAATTTCGTTCTATTGGTTGGACAAAACAATCACTGAGAAGTATTAGGATACATTTCTCACTGTTTTCTGAATTTTTACTAACCAAACAATCAGTCGATTAATGGAGGAAATAGCAGTTTCAGCAGATTAATGCACAATAATGAAACAAAATAATAATATAAAAAATTAAACAAAACTTTCAAATGCAGGACTTTTGCTTGTGATGGAATATTTTCTCATATATATACAGATGATGAGACTCACTTGGGGTGCTTGTTGAACATTATAGGCAGGAACTCATCAACAGGCAACATTTTGTTCAGGGGTTTTGCCTGCAGGAGCTTCTTGGCCCCGTTCAGTGACAGGACGTATCCCAGGGTCCAGTAGGAGTAGTGTGGGTGGACGAGGTTGCTGACCCCCTTCACCCAGTACTCTGGCTTCTTCACCTGGAGCCGCTTCCGGCCCACATAACTTTATGAGGACAGAGAAGAGGGTGACAGGTCAAACAACACACATTAGAAGCACAATGTGAATATGTTGTATTCAAGTGATGAAAAATGACTTCACTAACATGAGGTCCCATTCAAGTCCCACTCTCTGCACATTCTCCATGATAGCCACCAGCCTGTGACAAAATCTAGGCTCAAATCTCACATCATCCTCCAGCACCAGCACCTGCTGCAGTTCCTGCTGCACCACCTTAGGGGGCGACACATGACAGCAATAAACACTGAACAGCCTACAGCTCCTCATACTGCCACATCAGCATCACTGCACATATATGTGTAGGTTGCGTTTAAAAGAGTCACAGAGTGAAGGCTGTACCTGTTTCCAGATGTTGTAGTGGCTGAGGAAGCAGCCAATCTCCCCTCGAGTCAGCACACGCTCTGAATATGGGTCTTTGTACCCAGGCAGCATGTCTACACCCAGGGCCTGCAGCTGAGAGGAGTTCAGGGCTCTGTGGGCAACACGAGCAGGTCAAGCCTCATTTTCACCATCTACATCAAGGCTAAATACACACATTAAAACTGTCTAATCACAGCATTAAAGGCACTCGAATATACTCTGTGTTTTCTAACACTGGCATTTCTATCATAAGAGTATAATGTGAGAAAGTAACCAAGTCCATTTACTCCAGTATTGTACTTATAATAATCTGCTTGAGTATTTCCATTTTATTCTACTTTACATATTTACTCATTGTGCTACATTAACTAATCATATCTGTCAAATGTACGTCTGTACTATCTTTCTATAGTTACTTTGCAGATCAATATTTTGAATAAAAAAACATTAGATGAACTTTGAGTTTAAAAAGTGATGCACTGTTATAGAATCAACTACCCAACAGTATATAAAGTAAATAAAATTGGAGCCTGGTAGTTCATTGTTGACCTTGGAAACATCAGCTGGCAAAACTATCTCAACTCACTGTCCACTCGCTTCCACTTGCTTGTTCTGGAGCTTTCACCCATATCACACACTCTCCTCGTCAGCAGATTGAGTTTGCTCACTAGCAATGGAAATTCAGATGTTCAAACTTTCACCTCTACTACTTCTTGTCCATGTTGATTTTAAAGCTGGCCTAGGCTAGATCATCTGCTGATGGGGACCATTAGATGTGGTCAAAAGGTCTAGAGCAAGCAAGTGAGTGAGCTACATTGTTTTCTTGGCTAGTTAAAGTTAGCTTCACTTCAAACAGCTACAACTCAGATTCATCAGTATTAGTATTTAAGTATTTCTATAGGTCCTTCAAAATAAGAGCACTATGATGATACTTCTGATACTTTTATACTTCTATGTAAGTAAAGATTTGACTGCAGAACTTTAATTTGTAATGGAGTATTGTTACATTGTGGTCATAATATTTTTACTTAAGTATGTGTATGTAAGTGCATGTCATACTTGCCATCCACGGCTTCTGTCAGTGTAGCATTGATGCCGAGGACAGCCAAAGTTTTCAGCATCCTTTCCCGCCGGTCTGAGCGGCGCTTCAGATTGATCAGAAATATCTAGAAGTGGAGGAGAATAAAGAGCCTGTTCACTCAAACAGCACTCCATGACTGAAGAGTATCTCTTTAGATTATACATGTATGTGTACCTCATCAAATCCCATCTTTCCTGCTTCTTTAGGCCCAGTGTGTACATACTGCGAAGGCTCCATGGTGTAGGCGACTGGAAAATAAGGTCATGCATTCACATTTCACATGAAGTATAGTCAATCTACATTTTCTAGCACAGTCCGTTGGTTTCAAGGGAATTTCTTACATCAGTTCAACATCTAACTGATGTGAAATTGTCAAATAAGAGTGGGAGAAAGGGAAATGAGAGGCAGTGGGCTTTAACAGAGGAGTGAGACATGTGTCAGGACTGTGAGAACAAAATAGACCAAATATGCTCATGAAGGTCAAAGAAACAGTGAGACTGAAGATAGAGAGTCTTCAAACTGTTAGTTATAGAGTCAACTACCATATATGCATAATGAGAGGGAATGCTTACTGAGCGCCTCCGTCAGTGTGTGGGTGAAACTCTCCTCTTCTTCCTCCAGTGTCTGGTCTTGTTGAAGGGGCACTGGTAAATATCCATAATGGTCCCTGTTGCACACATACATCTGAACTCCTGCAGTGGAGCAGACAGATCAGAGCTCAATGCAAATATCTTTTCTTTATTTGAAATGGAGTATCAGCGGATAGATTTCACCTCTAATGATGGACACAGTCACAGTCTGTCCACATATTAGAAATTGATGTGATTATTAAGAAGAGTGATAATAAAGTTATTATTCATATGTGCAATAATTATAAAATCATGTGGATAAAAATGTTCATCTTTAACATCTTTACTATGTTCTAACTTAAAATGTTACATTTCATACGTTATAGTAACTATTATTTATTTGAATTAAGACTTGTAAAGATAAAGCTGTATTTTATTAATGATGTTATGCCACTATCTCCTTATTTCTGAAATATTTTACAAAGACAAGAAATGGAAAAAAATAGCTGTAATGCCATCAATTGTTCAATTTTTTGTGTTCTTTTTTGCCTTCAACCTACGACTCTAGATCAGTAACACTCTCAGTAATAAACACTTTATATTTTTCCACTCTATGTATTAGATTGACATAACTCCAAAGTGATTCCCAATTATTAATGTCTTATATTTCTTGCTCTACACAACTTTTTTCAGCTAAGTCTTCCTGCCTGATAAGATATCACAGTAACAAACACGCCGCTTGACTATCAGAATCAAACTTTGAGTTGCAGCTTAAATTGAAACACAGTTTGACAAAGGTCTGACCTGCCTGTTGTGCAGAGAAAGCGAAGGCCATGATGTCATCTACGTGGTGGGGGTAGTCGGGGTGAGGAGGGTGGAAGGCCAGTGATCGGCTGGCTCTGCGCCTCAGGTCCAGCAGGAAGGTGGAGTGAACCATGGGGACTCCAAAGCAGCCCAGACGCTTCCATTTACGGATAGGAATATACTCTGGGGTTCGTCTGTAGTAGCCCTATGTGCATTAGAAGAACCCAAACAAACACTGTAGTTTTCAGTGAATATATAGGAATACACTATATTCTCTTTGTCTCATGAGCCTTACCTGAGGAGTCACACCACACCAGAAGTTAGAATAAAGGCCTTTTGATTCCAACATGGGTGCTACAATCGTCAGATTCTCTGCTATCATGTCAGATAGCACCTGGCTGTTTGTCAGCAAGTTGTCGCTGTCCACAAACTGAGGGACAAAGGAGAGACATGAATAGATGACAGGGTGGTGAGCTACATCATTCTTTGCACTTTGTGGTCTTTAACTGTCTCACCAATATGTAATCAGTCCAAAGTCGTCTGGCGGCTCTGAGGGCTGCCTGCTTTAACTTCATCACATGGGTGAACCGAGAGTCAGGCCAGTGTTTGGGACCCAGCTCATCTGCATAAGAGCTGTAAGAAAGAGAGAGATACTTTAGGATCAGACAATCAGAGAATATCAGGCGTACTAACACTCTGTTACGTCTTAAACAGTATCAGGATGGTGAATAATAAATGGAGTTGTTGCCAAGACATTGTTTTATTTTGTGGTAGTGATTCACCTCGGTTGCTCCGTGGGCCTCCATTCCACCGAGTGGTACAGGTGTTGGACTCCTCTGAGCCACTGCTGAAGGACGGCCGTGCTGTTGTCCACACTGTGGTCAGAAGCTGCCCTGAGATCACAGGGAACATTACTGAATACTGACTTCACCTCTTTCTTTTCACTTCTCTGTGCAACCCATCTGTCTTTCATTACTAAATTCTATCTATTTACACTTTTTGTGTTCATTCTCTAAATCAAATCAGCATCTTTCTATTTGTAACTTTATGATTCTTACAGAAAAAAAAACTTCAATAAAACAAAACTTAACATTTCCTTGTTTCCAGGAATATGAACACATTTTTGAATCAAATGCAACAAATAAATGTAGTTTTACCAGATGGCAATGCGGTCCTTCGGATAGTCCAGTCTGTCAATGCATCCCAAGAAGTAAGGGAGGCTGTGCTGTGCGTTGCGTGCGAGGATGGTGATGAGCACTGTGGGCTTGAGCAGGGAGGACTCTTGCTGGGCCGGCTGGAGGAGATGATCAGCTGGCAGCTCCTCTGTGCTGCCGAGCAGGAAGAGCTTTCCTGCTAAAATCACAAAGTGTAATCTGAATCCCACAAATCCAAGAGGCATATTTCCAACAGGGCACCTTGATGTCTCTGTAGTCTCAGACTGGTGCAGCTGAGAGAGACAGAGACTCTCATACACATGATAACACACACACACACACACACACACAGAGAGAGAGAGAGAGAGAGAGAGAGAGAGATTGAAGAATTCCATATAGATATGAGAAAAGTTATCATATAGCTTATAATAATATAATAATAATGATCATTATTATATTGTATATTATACATCACTTACAATAACTTTTAATATTATTATAGTTCCTCTTCTTATTATTCTTATTATTAGTAGTAGTAGGAGTAGTGGTATTATGATAATTGTTAAAAGGTATTGTAAAACATATCAATAATGTATAATCTAATCACTATTTTTAACATTTATCTTGAGTTTATAAAAATCTTATATGTGGCGTTATATCAGTTGTTATATTTATTTTTATTTGATATAATACTATATAATATGACTTTTATTTAATAGTATATAACCTAAAGAGAGTGAGGACTTGAATAAATTTACAATAAATATTTTATTTTATCTGTCAGGAAGCGCGGGGGGAAAACAGTGTTGCGTTTGATTTTCCACCCGGACGACTGACGCTGTAGCACACTGGCAAACATTGAAACACAGCTCACACACGCCGACAGCAGCAGTGTAACCTGGCATTAGACGGAGCTGAATGAGACACTATTTTGAGTCCTTAGATAAATACAATAGTTAAAATGTCTGAAGCGTCAGACAGAGAGAGACAGTCAGAGAAAGCTTCACCTCCAAACTGGATCCTGCTGCATCCGACGGTGAGTGTCTGAGGACCTGCGTGCTGCGTTCAGGGGTCTGATGACGAACCGTGCAGTGAACTGTCTGCTCTGTTGTTTCAGTATCAGCTGATGAAGAATCTGGAGGTTGGAGACAGTGAACAAGTACATGTGGCTTTCCTCGTCTACATGGATCTGTCTGAGGGTGAGTTTGACAGAGAGTTTAACAAAACAGTTGCACTTTAACAAGGATCAGCTTCTGTAAGTTTCATCTCCCAACATTATGGTTTTAATAATGTTTCAACACAATCATAAATAATAATGAAAGCATGAGAAGTTCATTCATTTCATGTGTCTTCAAATTTTGAAAGTTAAATATGTTGAGTAACAGAAACAGCCTTAAAATGCTATCCTGTGTAGTTTGTGTGCAATTGTAGATTGTAAACTTCCTAATTCCCCAAAACAGTACTGAGGACATGAACTTTGCAGCTGCATTAAAGTGACATCTCAAATTTACATAGCAAGATCAATACAAGTCAAGCATTTAAAAGAATAAAGTTCAACTCACATAATGAAAATGCATTTTTTTTTTTTTATATCAAAATATTTGAAAATAGCGACTGTTTTTTACTAGGTTTGACTAGATCATCCATGTAATGAGCACACATAATTACACACATTCCTATACTTATAAATGCATCAAGTTGCACACTATATTAACCTGTAATCCTCTAATGTGTGTCTAGTGCATGGAGTGTAATGTGCAAAAAATATGCCAGCTAAAGAAAAACTATAAGAATGTATTCTAAACAGGTAACAGAGAACAAGTCTGTGTTATCAACAAAGTACTACATCCCTGTAAGAACCTCTGGAGGAGCCACTACAGTTATAGACTAAGTCAGGTGACCACTCTCACACTGTGTTTCCTGTTCTCCACAGTACGTCGGTGGAAAGAGGTGTCTTGTGTCAAGAGTCCTGAGCTGCAGGTGGTTTTGCTGGAAGGGAGGGAGAAGGAAGGAGCACCCATCCAGACAATTCTCCCACTGCCTGTTCACCGACCTCTCAGCCACAAAAGGTAACGAGACCCTGGAGGAGATTTGGGACTTTTGATTTAAAGACCTTTACTGTCACGTGCTGTCTTCTCAAATTTCCTCCTGCCTCCTCCTCTCTGCTGTGCAGCGTACGTCACGTGCTGGACAGAGGCTTCCCCATGCTGTTGTGTGCCGTAGCTTCCGACTCCACCCTGGTCTACCAGAGGATGACTGACGGGTTGGTGACGCCCGATCCCCCTGTGGGACCCTTCCAGGATGTGGGACGCCGGCAGCATCGGAAGAGACGGCAGCAGCGCTGAGCAGCCGGAGCGAGGAGGCGGCTCGGTGTTGTCTGTGAAGCAGGGAACAGCAGAATGGGACAGACTGTCAGTTGGTTGGTCCGTCTTGTCCGTCTTGTACTGACAACACGGCAGCAGGTGCAAATGGTCCGAACCACAGCGCCTTTCCAGGTGCTGTCTGCAAGACACAACTGGCTACATCCAACAAGTGAAGTCCACTTAAGTGGTCCCCAAACTTTTTGGCTTGTGACCCCTTAAAACTTTTGACCTGTCACTGGTTGCATCGATCAAAGGGTTGTGAACAGGTCAACCAAAGAGTGAGTTTTATTTGTTTATTTTATTGAGGTGAAGAGCTAAAATTATGTAGTAATGAACAATAAAATAAAGGAGATATTTTTGTGTATGAATAAATACTTGTCTTTTCTGCTTTCCCAACCTGTAATTGTCTCGTGACCCCTCAGATCGGAGGGTCCTGACCTCAATTTGGTTATGTTCATTTTTTTAAGAGAAACCACTTTGACTTTGACAGAATGCAGGAATTTGTCGGTATAAAAAGGTAACAGCTGCACTGGACAGCAGGAAAGCAAACAGTATGGTAACTCATGGAAATTTATTTTATGAATCAATCATTTTATGTATTTCCTGCTTCTGTTTGTTTACTTTTAGTTACTTACTTTAGTTTAACACAAAAAATGGATATTTTTACAGTTCTAAAATAAACTCTGGTGAACAAGCTATGTTAATGGTGACACTGTTTTTAAGTGACCTCAGTCACATCTTTGTCATTTCTGTACTTAAATTTCTTGTTAGTGAACAGCCAACATATAAGCCAATATTGATATCTTTAGAAGCTACCATTGCCTGATAACGTCAGCCATAGCAATGAATCAGCCAGGCTGTAATTCCTGCAACTAATGATCAAATCACCCTATTTAAATGGCTGCAGCATATTTACTACCATTTGTTATGCAGCATTAATTTGAATAATACCATGACTGGCTGAGCTGCAGTGACTATATTATTGACCAAATGATTCATCTGGCAGGTTGTTCTGTTGGCTGCACTTCCACTAGTCGTGCCCATTTTCTTTAAAGTAACACGACACTGTCCGCTGTGTAGATAAGTTACTGAAAACACTTTTTATTTTTCTAGAAAAAGGAAAAAAAAATCAACATAGAAACTGAACACAACAACGTAACACTGGTGAGCGAAATACATCATCAGACATATATGTGATTTTGCAGTGTCCACCCTGATGAAGGGTTAACATGGAACAGATACTGGAGCAGGGGACATCAATAACCCTGCTGTGTGTGAGAGTGCACAAGTGTCTCTTTAATGGTGCAGCAGTGTCTTAATGAGAGGAAGGACTTGACTACATGAGACAAAGATTACAACACTTCAACCCTGAGCCTTATTCAAACATAAATACTCTACATCATAGCAGAAACAGACATGGACAGACAAACACTGCACTGGCCAACAGACTGTAGAAAAGAGGTTCACACTGTGTCTTGGAATGCAGGAAGTTTCCAACCCCTTGACTTTTCAGGGAGGCATTCAAGGATGAGATATTCAAAATGATGCATATAGAGACCATTTCACTTTGAATCAGTGTCCACTAGAGCACTGGTTGCTTCTGCTGTTGGAAATTCGTATTTGAAACAGTCTAATGGTTTCAAATGTTGCCAGGAAGTCTCAGTGACAGCCAAGTGTATTGGCCTTACAGGACTTATCCAATCACGCAGAAGAAAGCAAGTTAAAATCCCAAGATCTCTGTCATCCCGTAATGGCTTCATTGAAGTAAACGTTCTCTCCCTTGAAAACGTAAGGATGCTGAACCATCTTTGATTTTTCATGGTCATTTCTCTCGTGGTTGATGTATGAGCAGGAACTAAGGTAGTGAGCTGGAGGGCAAAAAAGGTGCTTGATTCAAGTCAGAAATCCATTTTTCTCGGGCGTGTACATACAAGGGACAATCCCCCCCCCTCCCCTCGGAGATGGGGACACATGGTACGGTCCATCCATAACACTGCAGTGACAGTTCTTTCATATTGGGACTGATGGTGGGAACGCAACCACAGTGCTATGTCATGTCTTCCTCCTCTGAGCAGTAGTCCCGGCCCTGGAAACAAAACACAGAGTTATTCTTACAAGTTATTTTGTCATGATGAAAAATATGATTATCACAATACAGTAACATGGCCCTGAAAGTCGATAGGTGGTTACACTGAATTATCACCCGGTCCCTGGGTAAAAAGATATGGCAACATCATGTTGAGACTTTTTGCAGCGCAGCAAGTTTGATCAGAGGAAAAAGACTCATCGGTCTAAAACAAACTGTAAATTTCAAACACTTCAAAATCATTTTATCTTAGATTATTTGACATCATGAGAGAATAAATCATGGGGCCCCTGATGACAATAAAAACAGTTAACATAAGGAAATGCCCAAAATAATAAACATAAACAATCTCAAAAATATCTGTCTTGATAGCTCAGGAGGAAATTGCTCATGATGTTCTTAGGTGAAAGAATGAATGAATGAATGAATTTAACTTTAACTTGCACTCCTGCCTATTTTTTGATCTAAAGTCAAATGCACTATGTGCTGAAACTGAAACTAACATATATATATATATATATATATATATATATATATATATATATATATATATATATTTGGTTTTGGTCTTTTCATGACATGAAAATGACAAATATCTAGAATAATGCCAGCCACTTTTATCCACAGCAACATTCTCTCTTTGGTTACATCCAGTCACACTGAAGCACTAAAGCATGTTTTCAACAATACTACTTTAAATAACCACACTGGTGGAATGCACTGACAGATTGAGGTTGTTTTGAGGTATCATCATGTCATCTGCTGTGTCCTCACTTGCTACAGATTTGCTGCAGTGATAGGATTAACCTCCATTATGTCCTTTAGCAGGAGCTTTTTGTCAAAAAAAAAAAAAAAAAAAACCCATAAAAACATAAAGTGATGCTCCACTAATGGATTGTCAGGCCTTACTTTCTCAATTTTCTCATCCAGCATCCGGAAGAATTCTTGCTGACTCTCTGAGGAGTGGATGCTCCTGCGAGGACAAAAGATACAGCAAGTTAGAGCCCTGCAGTATAACTTGGGACATGTTGAAGAGTTTAGATGATGACTTAACGTAATAGACTGCATATAAATAGCTGTTAATGATACTATAATAACAAAAATGGCATCATCAGCCAGTAACACTTACAGAATCTTTCCATTTCCGTTTGACCCTGTTTCGTCCACGTGTTGACCTTTGCCTAGGAGAGCACTTTTCTCCTGCAGGATATCCAAGCAAATACACACACACACAATCAAGCATCTGATCAAAAAGTTCTTATGTCCCATGATTCAGAAGAAAAGACAGAGAAAACACAGCAGAAATAAAAACACTAATTTACTATGAAGTCCTATAATCCTATAATTGCCTTCATATTTTAAACACAGTTGCTTATATTAACTAATTAACTTTGAAAAAAATTAGTTATTAAAAAAAATATCTAAAACTACTTCACATAACAAATGTGTGGTATTAATACAAACTCCATTATCTTCCAGCATTGTTGTGTTCCTCATTAATATGCAAATGTATGCAAACCAGTGCTGCATGCAAATGTCTCTGAATACAAAGTTTATGTCATGACACGTTTTCATTACAAACTGACCATTTATACACACAGACAAACACAAGCCATGATATCATACAGTAAATGTCCCATTATCGATGTAAAATTAAACACAGAGAGCACAACAGAGTCACGTACGGAGCTGTCCTGGCCGTCCACTCCTCCCTCTTCTCCACTGATGTACTTGACTTTCTCCACTCCTTTCATCTTGTACTCATCTGTGACAGAGTGGGAGACAGGGAGACAGAGAGGAGCACATCTCATCTTATTAATACACGACAGCAGACGCCGGCGGCTGGCACGCAGAGGAGGACCCACTCGCAGCCGCTCTGATCAGCACAATCCTCCGGGTTCATAGTTCTCACAGTTCAGTACTTGGCAAAGTAATTATGTGCTTGAATTCTCACGCCACAGACTAAATCCTCTCTTAACAATGGTTGGCAAGCGGCGAACACATGAGCTGTCAGCCTGATTCTCCTCTTTTCTCTGCCTCTCCATCTTTTCTCTCACATATGCAGCCCCCCATCCCCTACCCCCCACCTCACTCCCACGCATTTAGAAAAATGAAAATACAGTCGTAGTAACGACAGCCTGATGGACACATGGAGCTATAACACATAAGACTGTGCCAGTGTCTCACTGGTAATTTCAGTTTATTATTCATGTGCAGCAGCTTTAACAACAATGATGAGATGTGAGATTGGCCTACATTTATACTGTTACTAAGACACATGTATCTTACAGATAATAGTAGCATCATGTACAGGTGGAACTGTTTGACTGTTCTTGTGCAATTACAATTTATAAAGCACTGATTTATTAATTCCTTTAGGACCCGACAGCTTGTCAGTTTACAAGTGTTTAAAGCTCTATCCCAGCACCTTAAATCACTGCTAGCCATTTTCAAAACTCTTTATTAAGGTTGCATTTGGACATTGTGTTATTATTATTATTATTATTATCATTTATTACTATTTTTTTTTCTAAAGCAGAACTTTTCTGTCCCATTTCACCCCTGTTTAATACGAGAACTGGAAATTAAATTTATGAAAATACTCTTACAAGTTGTGGGGTTTTTTTTACAGCCTAATACTGACTTATACTTTGCTCAATTGTGTTTTAAAAAAACATGCATAAATACTGTATTTACACATAAATATAGAGAGCTGAAGTGATTGAAGTTGAGTAATTGACCAAATATGATATTAACAATCAAAGAATTAAACATCAACAATTTTGATTGAGTGATTTGTCAAGCAAAAATGCCAAATATTTCCTGGCTCCAGCTTCTTCAGTGTGAGTAAGTAGCTTGTTTTTTTTCACATTAGTGTAAATTGAATCTCTTGTGGTTTTAGATTCTTGGCCAGACATGACAAGAAATTTGCCATCTGAGAAATCATGAGAGGCATTTTTCAATTATCATAATGTTACTGCCGCATTAACTGATAGTGAAATGAATTGTTAGTCGCAGCCTTGGACAAGATTTGACTCGTGGCTCTAACTGTTTGACCTTTCATGTGCACCTGCCTTTAATAAAATCATGATTGTATGATGATCAGAGAGCGTCATGATCAGATCATCGGATTATCAAATCCATCACTTTTCAATTTTAAAATTCTTGAAAACATTAAGATATAATGTACGTGGTGTTTTATATTATTTTAAATACCTATATCCTTATCTCTAAAAATACAGATACTGCAGATTGTGCCACAAAAGAACAGTGAATGACCTGATGTGAAAAATGTCTAATTTAATTTTAGAATATTAAGGAACTGACACACAATCTGATCATAGAGGTACACCGGAAAAGTGACTCTCTAAAATAAAATCAGTGTATTCAGAGAGCAGACTGACCTGAGAGGAGGTCCCCGTTGCTGTAGGCTTTATTCTGGCCCTCCTCGCCGTTGGGCACGGCAGACACCTGCTTGGCAGAGGTGCAGCCCATCTCCTCCTCCTCCTCAGCGGCTCTCCTCCTCACCCCTGAGCATCACAGGCACACCTGGTGGAGGGGACAGGCACCAGGAAGTGATAAAGCATGGTTAGATATTTGCAGATGAGAAGCAGAAAAGCCTTCGATCACAGACAGGCTTCATGATAAATGTTTTGTCTCTGGGGAAATCATCTGAGGGGCATCTGTCCTTATTAGTGACATCCAGAGCAAGTGTGTGGACCCTGTCATTATCAAACAGGGTGACCTCTTGGAAAGAGAAGTAAACTAGTCTTCAATTTGCAGAGGAAGAAATCCCCTGAACTCCAGCTTGGGAATCACTCACTTTTCATAATCAATTAGTCATGAAGCGCCCCACCCTAGAATTAAAACATATTCTTGGAAAGACAATCAAATAGACGGTGTAGCTCTGTTGTTGTGAGTCACGGTGCCAGCTGCACTGCAACAATAAGGCCTTTCAAGCTGCTCAGGATGCCACTGTGCCAAGCCGGCGGGTCATCCCTGTCACTGAATGGGGGGTTTTCTGTGGCGTTCAGAGGATTAATCTGTGCTCCCATCTCCACCGTTAGATCTGCATGGAGCACCCGCAGCATTACAGTGTATTAGTCCAAATGACTGTTTGGTATCATGATCTGCAGGATGCATTACGATTGATCCTCATATGGTTTGGTTGATCTGAAACACACAGCTGCAGCCAGCTGCTGTGCACAACATCACACCAGGTCTATTAGCTTTAATTTGTGCATTTATATCGGGGGGAAAAAGCTGCAGCACATAAATCATCAGTGGGATGTTTTAGTGCAATTTCAGGCAAGAAAATGAGAAACAAGAGAGGAGAGAGGAAAAATGCATCCACCTTTAAAACTGCACCATCGTTTCATTTCAAAACATTTGTTAGAGAAGGGATAACGATCAAGGATCAACAAACATATATTAACAAAAGGAGATGGGAAAACAGCAGCCATTCTTCGGCCAGCAGGAAACACCGACACCACACACACACGCATATAGCAAACAAACAATAGACGGCAGAATAAACGCACAGGAATGCGGGGGATTTACCTTTCTGGTTTGTCCATGGTTGGGCTCCTTCCTCTGGTTTCAGTTCAGTCCAGACGGGGGGACCCAGACAGACCGCATCTGCAGCTCTCGGCTCGATTCAGACATCAGCAGTGGAGATGCAGTCAGTCCGTCTGCCAGCTGTCTCATCGGACTGCTGGAGCTCTGGATTCGGCCGAACACACAAAATAGTGCCCGCTGATCGGAACATAAACAAGCCGCTCAAACAAACACTAGTGCTTAGATTTTTTCCCCCAGGAATTATAGGAAAATCCACTTCTATTTTTTCTAAGGATTTTACAAGCGTCCTGCCTCTTTATGCGATGGAAATATGACCACGAAGTTGCATTTCACCAGTTGCCACTCGGGCCTAATTCACCGGCGCACCGTCAACTTCCGCCCAGCTCGTTCCTCCTGCATCATCAAAGTTGACAGAAGAAAAAACATACAAAGTTTGTGAAATTGACTGTGTTTGACAAAACCCGCAGCTAACACCGCCGATTATCGAGCTCCATCAGTATGATTTCACTCACGATGATCGCTCGAGTGGCGGACGGACTCCCGCTGGCTGCGTCCATCCAGGAGGATGAACAGGTATGAATGAGAGCTAGCTTCATCTGTTGGAACAGAACTCTGCGCCAAACTCCATTCAAAAAATGTCATGTTTAGTGACTGTTAGCGTATCCTCAATGGTGAAGAGTAGAGCTCCCAAAAACCGGAATAAAAGGCTTTATTTATTCTTGGTAGTAAACAGAAAAACTAACGACATACTCCAAGAAGCACCAGTTTACTTTAATAAAACTTTATTATTAATGTAAAGGTCAGTTAACAATAATTTACTCAGTTACATTTCTGTTGTGCATCACTGTGTGTAAATGATGTTATCAAAAAGTTATGGGAATAAAAGAAGAGCCAATTCAAAGTTTAGCAAAGTATTTTTAAAAAGTTAATTGTACTGTTTGTAACTGATCAAGTTTGTTTGGCTTTACAATGTATGTAATGTAACTTTATTGCCAATTAGTGATGTGCATCTGTGCATCTCTTATATCGACTGTATTTATGGAGATTACTGCATTAACCCAGCTCTGTGAGTAAGTAAGTAAATAAACTCTCAGTCTAGAACACAAATCCTGACTTATTTTGGTTTGAAGAAAATGAGAAGTTGGACTGAGTGGCTGGCTTCAAATTTAAAATGAGCATATATTTTTTATAGAACAATGAAATTCAGTTTCAACATTTGATATGTTGTCTTTGCTCTATTTTCAATTAAATATAGGGTTTACATGATTTGCAAACTGTCAAATTCTGTTTTTATCAGCATTTACGCAGCATCCCAACTTTTTTGGAATTGGGGTTGTGCTTGCATATCATATGACATTGTATGTGAGTAGATTTTTATTGTTGGGCATAATTTAGTCCCTCTAAATGTCAGTATATGTTAGCAGTATTTTGTTGTACATATTTTCTAATATAACAATATGATGGTAAACTTGAGAATTTAACAGTCTGGTGAAAGTCACAGTTGCAGCCATGCCAGCAGTAGAAGTAGCAAAAATCTAAGTGTATCTTTATAAATTGATGATGACAAAAAAAAGTAAAATGTTGTTTAAACTGTTTAAATTTACAATGAGGCCTGGTGTCTCCTATAGGTTTAATCTTAGGGTTCAGATAAAGATCACTGAGAACACTGTGTGATGCAGGACATAAGGCACCACCCCCAGATGAAATACCAAGTTTCTCAGGAGTCCCATGTCACCACAGACACCAGATTTAAGTTTCTGGTAATCTACAAAATTTACCCAATGGTGATGGGCTCAATCAGCATTGTGTGACCTCTTTTATTAAGGGCTTGCATGCACCAGACATTCATTTATATGTAAAAGTCCCACAGTCTGGCTTTAAACTGTCAAACTTATTAATCTTGCTCCAAAAACATTAAATGGCCTTTCAGCTATTTGTGCCATTTTACTATGATTCTTGATATTACATTATTGATACAACTTTACATATGGCAGCTTGAACTCCAACCTGTCTTTGCTTGTCTTTGGCAGTCAGGAAGAGACCTGCAGCAGTACCAGAGCCAAGCAAAGCAGCTGTGTCGTAAGCTGAACGCTCAGAGTCCGGACCGCTGTACCCTGGAGGCCGGGGACATGAACTTTCAGTAAGTTACCACAAGCACCAAGTACTGTTGTTCATTTAGTGTGTATTCTCAGAGGGGACATTCATCCTAAAACATTATCCACTTTAGCTCTGCAATATTATACAGCTGAGGGTTACTTTGGTACATACAGTTTATTACCAGACATCAAGGTCATTATAAATAGCCGTTGATTATGTTTCTTATTTTCAGCTATTTAATAGAAAAGGGCGTGTGCTACCTGTTCCTCTGTGAAGCTTCATTTCCCAAAAAGATGGCTTTTGCATACCTTGAAGACCTCCACAGTGAGTTCTATGACCAGTATGGCAGAAGAGTACCCACAGTGACAAGGCCATACTCTTTCATCGAGTTTGGTAAGATTATTTGGGATCTGGTACATTTAAGAAATGTGTCTTTCACGTTCTGCAGAAAGAACAGAATCCTTGACTCATCTTATATCGTACATGCACTGTTTCAGACACATACATCCAGAAAACGAAGAAGTCCTACATTGACAGCAGAGCCAGGAGGAACTTGGGCAGTATTAACACAGAGCTACAGGATGTCCAGAGAATTATGGTGGCAAATATTGAGGAAGTTCTGCAAAGAGGAGAAGCTCTTTCCGGCAAGTAGAGTAATAAAAAGGGGAAAAAAACATTTTTTTTTGTCCTGTGTATGTGTCAAAATGTATTTCTTTTGCATTATATTGAAATGTGTCCCTGTTACCATAAATCTTTTTAAAGCTAAATGCATTTTTATTGCTAATGGAACGTCCAGTTCATCTTCTCTTGACACTTATGTCTCCCTCAGCTCTGGACACAAAAGCCAGCAATCTGTCCACCATGTCAAAGAAGTACCGCAGTGATGCCAAATACCTCAACACCCGCTCCACGTACGCCAAGGTGGCTGCTGTGGCTGTGTTCTTCATCACACTCATCATCTATGTACGTTTCTGGTGGCTGTGATGGACTCTCAGACAAGGACTTTGTCATAAGGGAGAAGCTGTTTCTAAACATTTAAACTGATCCTGTTACATTTGTTATATACCAGGGTGCCTTTAAGGGGTCAAATACAGTCTATCCCTATTGAAGCCTTGCTTTCTGTGCTTTACCCAGCTTTCAGTTGCGCTATACATACAATATAAACTGAGCCATCTATCTGTGATGGGACTTCTGTGCCTATATAAGTAAATGCTTCACGGTGAGTTCAAGTACCTCTGTTTACTGGAAATTAAGAACAGGGTGTTAATAAATTAACATTTACACACTGGTATTGGGGTTTTTTGGAGTTTCAGATGAAACCGTGTATGTGCATGCAGAGGTTTTGTAAAAAGTCTTAATTACTGTGATAAAATTGTTTACTGTTGACAAAGTTTACATTGTAACAAAGTCTTATTGAAAAGATTAAATATTTATCAAGTTGTCCGTTTCTAATTTACAGCTGTATTTATGACACAAGTTAACATCATGAATAGACAATGACAGTCCTCTTTATGGTATATACACACACATGAACCAGCATTTCCATTGTCACATACATACTAACCCAGCCAGCCACGGAAGCCAGCTGATGTTTATACAAACCTTATACACATTATGCAGAAAACAACTTAGAGTTGCAGGAGAAGGAACAAAGATAAAACTCTGGAAGCTGCTTTGTGTGATGGTGGTTAATGTTGGAGTGGCTCTGCTGGAAAAATGAGGAAGCAACCGAGTCTGAGCTTGTGTGCAACTGGTGGCTGAGCAGGTTTAGAGTAGAGTCAAATGGTGATACAAATACAGGCTCAGATGAATCACCTGACCTCCAAATTCAAATATTTTGGATGGACGAGCAACTGTAGATTGTAGTTGCACATTTTGAGAAGGTGAACAGTGTAAAGCCTGGAAGGGAACTCCTCTTGTCCTTAGACTAGACTTGTTGAGGTGAGAGCATTTATTTTCTTCCCACAATTTCCAGGTTGACATGGGTTGTAGAGTTCTTCACAGTTATAGGAGCTCATTTCGTGTCCCTTTCCTGTTCTCCAGCATGATTAATGAATGTCCGACAACAGACTTATGCCATCAGATCAAAGTCGTCCCTCTGTAAAAGACACAGTGATCATTTGTATAACATTGATATTATGCTTTAGCCCAGAAAACAATCAATGACACTTGGAGGTTTGATGACTGATGTCACCACCATCATCTTTTGTTTCAAACTAAACACTCACAGCAATTTTACTTTTGCAACAAAAAATGTGTGAGCAGATCCTGAAAACTCACCTCGTCATTATAATTCATGACATGCTGCTTGATCTTAGAGGAGTCCACCCAAGTGACAAAATCTTCCATATTTCTGAAAAAGTCACAGTAATAGTGTCAGTATTTGATCAATTGAGACATTTTTGTGCATGTGCCTATGCTATGTAATTATTCTATTTTTGCATAGTCTTACAAAAGTTTTCCAAAACAATGAAGAGAAGACAAAACAAAATGTGGACACTGACCTTGTGACTAGGAATGCTGGGTCTGTGATGATGTCTGGGCCAACACGCACATCTGAGACTGAGTGAAGGACACTACTGCAAAACACTCTTGGACATAGACAAAACTAACAGTAGAATACACATTACAACATAAGGCTTTTTGTGGGCATACATACATTAAGCAGTAATAAAGGATACGTCCTTGTTCAATGAAGGTGATGGCTGTCTTCAGGTTCTGAGCCATCCGAAGGTTCAGCATGATGCTGGGCAGCCGCCTCCTGCGGGAGTCACACACAGGTAAATGGAAAAACAGAAAACAGACTAGTGATATATGATTGCATCCAAGGACTCAATTAGACTACAACATGTCTGTGCAGAAGATTTACCGGCAGAATGAAGAAGCTGTGACTTTCTCCGTGAGAGACAGATTCTGTTTGGTGGGGATGAGACCGATACTGTACCTTATATGAAGAAACAATAAAATTATCAGTGTGTGAAAACAGATAAACCAAGGCTGTCCAAAACAACAAAGGAAAACAAAACACCACAGTACATCTGTACAGGAGCCTGTACCACGAGGCAAGATCAACTTAGTCTAGTTCATTTCAAGGTTACCTTGCTTCACTGAGCCTTAGTCATAAACTGGCTCTGTTAACTCTGGGTTTCCAGCTATAAGTGTGTTCATGGGAAAGATTGCAATTAATTACAAGTGACGCCATCAGAACCATGAGTGGAGTACTTAATATGATAGAGGATGAAACAGACACCCAAGGGGAAATTTGGTTAGAGCGACAGCAAAATGTGATATTCAAAAAGGTGAAATGTAAAAAATATATAAATGCATCACTAGAATAGAATAAGAAGCTTCAGAAACACTAGAAATAATGTCCAAATATTAAAAATAAGGCAAAAGCTATAATTACATGCAGGATTTGCTCTATATATCTTGAACATTATAAAGTTAATGTAAGACTGTTTCTGCTGCCAAAGCAGACAGAAGAAATGTAATTAATATCTGATATGGTCTATCTGACCAAATTGTTATATTTATAATGGGAAATGTTTAACAGTGTGTTGATTATTTTCTAATAATAAAACAATAGAGGGTATAGTTTGTATTTCCAATTATCAAAAAGGCACCTCATGTTATTCTGGGCTGCAGATATGGAATAAGAGAGATATGATAAAAGAGAGACAGCTGGATAACCCACAAACCTCGCTTAGTAGAACAGGCCAAAGGTGTTGACTCAGTGTTATTAGACAGAAGATTATGTCAAGGCAAATAACATGACAAGGAGAAACTCACAGTTTCTCCAGTAGTTGATGTGAGCTCTGAGCTCTGAAGCCATCTTTCTCATCCAGGTCTCTGATTTTCTGGGCCAAATCCCTGATGTTACGACTCAGCTTGTTGTACCTGAGACACAGGAGAAAGGAACATTACTATTACTGACAATGAATTAGATTTTCTATGTCTATACTATTCACTGACCAGCTAGTATCCTTGAAGTAAGCAGAATGACAGAAAAAAGCATCACAACATTGTTGATTCAATACTAATAGTTTTATATAATAATCAAAGGCTGGATCCTTCAAATTACACAACTAAAACAAAGTTCAAAACAGTCTTTAGGCTCTAAAAGCTCTGATAGTTAGCATTTTGATGCAGTGTAGTCAACAATGTAGAATAAGCTGAGAAATATTTTTGAGTTTCAGAAGTTAACGTCAAGCTCGGCTACATTTATTTTTTTACTTAAACTCAAAATTAAAACGTATTTCTCATTGTAACCGGGCCACATTATTCAGGCTAACACGCTAGCTTGAACACAGCGGAGCTATGAGGTTTCAGCCTCACACAGGCTGTTCCTTACTTGGTGTAGTCCTCCCTCTTCTCGATGTGATACCTCCGCAACACTTTGACCTCATGTAGGTTGTTGTCTAACTCCCAGCTGATGAAGTCCACCTTCTTCAGCAGCTTCTGTTCATGGTATTTCAACTTACGAACCATTTTTACACCTTAAACTAGCCGAGTTCAATATATTTACTACTCAGTCTCCTTCCCATGCAGGATGAAGTGGCAACACAGGAAACACGTGTGCTTCTTCTTCTGTGGTCACAAATGTGGCTACAGCGCCATCTACAGCGCTTCAGCGTTACAACCCCTGGTGTCAAATTCTCTTTGTTTCCACTGCCACTGAAACATTAAAACCTTTTATCCGCACTGTTGTTTTTTAAATCTCGTAACGCCTCAAAATGTATACTTAAAATACTGAAAACACGTGTGGCCTGACAATCAAAACCAGACATCCAATAAATAAAATTTAAAAAGTGTATTGGTAAAGTACAATAAATGAAAATGTGCCTTAGTTACAAATTCTGTTAAATTAAGAAATGAAATGTGAATAATGAAAAACTAACATAAAACATAAAGTAATAGAAATAGAAAAAGGAGAGAGGGTAATAGTCTACATTAATTTCTGTAAGGGCTTTCATGTCTCTAACATCATCAGAGCTTCAGTATAACCTAGATGTATTTTTAAGTACTTCATTTACAATTTTAAGAGCAGACACACATACAGTGTAAATGTTTAATGAACCAGGGAACACCAGTGGATATTTCATTAAAGTCAATGTAACATTCTAAATTAATTTTTAAAAATCCAAAAATATGAATAGTCCAGCTTTTTTGGCTTTGTTTTGTTTTTGCATCTTTAATTAAGTTGTCATACTGTTGGAGTAAAAGGTTGAAAGCCTGTTCATTTAGATTTGTGTATGCGAATTGTTCATTTTTCTATATTTCCCTTTTTTTTTTTTTAAAAATATTTTAAGGTTTCTCATTTAGTGTATTTTGATGACAAAATCAAAGCACTTAGGGTTTGGCTTGAAGTATTACGTGGTAATATGCCGTCTGAAAATAGTGCACCACTCTTTTCCTCCAGCAGGTGTCACCAAACATTTGTAGTCTGAGCTCAGTGCGCGTCGATTCATTCATGCAGGAGAAAGACTGAGAGACTCCGTCCTCCTGCTGTGCTCAGAGGACACAGCAGCAATCTTCAGCTGTGAGACAGTTTCCTGCGTCTTAGTCATAGTTTGGCTATAAGTGACTGATCGGATTAACTTAATGACTGCTATGATAAGAGTATAGAAGAGGGAAAAGAGGAGCAGATCATCCGGTGAATGAGAGTCCGGAGCGTGTCATCCACGTCCTCAGCTGAGATCCACAGGTAAGTTTCTGTGTGATGGAGAGTTTGAGAAGTTTCACTATCAATGCGTTTACATGAAGCAGATGAGATGCCACATAAACACCAGCCTGTCTGTTATAGGTGAGATAAGTTTGTACCTCCTGATGCTTCTTTTTTCAATCTGTCATGACCCCTTCAAGGACAGTCTGATCAAATGTTTTTTCATTATCAGCAGCAGAAAGCAACCAATACTACTACTATTAATAATAACATTATTTATTTATTTATATAGCAACTTTTCTAAAACAGAGTTAAAAACATATAACAAAGGCAAATAAAAGACAGCATTAAATGTAAACAGACAAATAAATAAATAAATAATACCACTGACACATCAGCTAAGAAAAGAAAAGCCAATAACCATCAGAGGAGCAATTAATATGAGTTTGTCATTCTTTCACTCACTCCTCCCCTTCCCACCTTCTGACGGATCTACATCCTGATGTTGTTGTGAAGTTCAATATTTGTTTAAGTCAACTGCTATTAAATGAATAAAGGTTCCCTTGGCGGTTCCCCTAGGATGGAAACTCAGTCAGTTTTGCTCTTACTACACAGAACAATGTCACTGGCTGCATGTTGAATAACTTGTTCCTCAGGTTATGACTCATATTCATACATGCTCTGATACACATTACTTTCTAAAATGTGACCACAGTTTCAGTTTAGATCTGACACATCTATGCAGTTTGACCTCTTTAGCTCACCAGTGTTGCATTACTTTTCCCCATGTGCTGGATTCTCAGAATAAGGTCTAGGTTTATATACTTAAATGTCCCAAAGGTGGAGCAGAGCGCGGTGGACACCCCAACCTCACCAGGGCCACAGACACTCCTTTCTCTGACCTGAGTTGAGCCTTTGTTATCTGATGCTACATCTGCTTTGCAAAAGTTCAAAAATAAGGTAGTGTACTGCTACATCAGCGCTTTGATCCGGGTTTTGTCAGACCTGAGTGACAGTATTGTCTTACAGGGAAACAGGTTTGTGAAGCTGTAGAGATACATAAACCAGTTTGGACGGGGCTGAAATGGGAACACTTTCATGCCAGGCTCTTTATTTGTGAATGACCTCTCACTTATGTCACGTTTTATAGAATAGACACTATAACTGATCCCAAGGTGCTTCAAGAATATATGAAGCTCATAGCACAAGACATGTATTTTGATTTCATAGGAACTTTCGTTTAAATAACAAACCTCAGTAATAAACTAGAACTAAACTGGTATTGAATGCTCATTTTGATGTCATAAATCTTATAACTCTTTAAGAATTTGTTTTAGTGTTTCAAATCCTCCACATGCTATGCTGTTATTTAATCTTTACATACTCATACTATGTCACCAAATGAATACAGTTCACTAGACTTATTAGTAGCTGGATGTTCCGAAATTTGGGGCCAACAAAGAAAGAGAGTTAGTCTGTTCTTGAAGAGTAAAAATCAAGTTTGCTATCCTGGATTCAGACCTAAATTTCAATAGTCACATTAAATCAATAACAAACTCAGCCCTCTGCCTCCAAAAATATTGTAAAGATCAGAGACTTGAGGTAGTCCTGTCCACAGATCTGTCTCAGACAGCAGTCAGACAGCTTCAGAAAATTCTATTGCTTGTCCATAAATGACTAAACAGTTTAGGTCAAAGATACTTATCACATCTCCTGACCCAATACGAACCTTGCAGACCCCTCGGGCCAGCTGGTTCTGGATTACTGGCCCTTACAGAGTCAATACTAAACATGGTGAAGCTGCCTTTAGCTTCTGTGCTGCTCAAATGTGGAACAAATTGCCAGAAGAGCTAAAACTTGAGTCAATGAAGCCTACTTTTAAAGCCAAGACCAACCTGATTACCTTTAGTTAATTAATTTTTAATCAATTGTATTTGTTAGTCTGTTTAATTGTATTTATTCTGCGTGCTTTTGATTGTACATTTTATTGTTTTTTCTGTGTGCTTTGCCTGTTTTCTTTTTATTCTTTTTCTCATTTGCTTCCCGTGCTTTTGCCTGTGTACTCTGTAAAGAATGTGGGCATGAAATGTAGCAGATAAATAAATTTGCTTTGCATTGCCTTGCCTAAGATGTCAACATGGAACATAAAGGATCACTGCATTTCAAGGTCCGGGGTCAGTTGTTTGAAGTTAGTGTTGACAGGAATGCGTGCCGCCCTCATCAGGGTGGGTTTATGGTGGATTATAAACTGATAGTTTCCAGGGGCAGGTGCTGTAACTACAGCTGTTAAATAATGAAGTGAAAAAGACAATTCCCTCTGAAATGTAGTGGAGTAGAAAGTAAAAGCAGCAGAATAAATGAATAAATGTACTTATTTACTTTTCACTGTTGCTCTGCGGTGTTTTTTTTAACAGCTTGTGCTAATATGACCTGTTTTAATAATGCAGATAGCACAGTGTGTGCTATCTGCATTCTGCTATCTGCTTAAATCTACTTAGTATTACGATTAACAGTGCATCATACCTACAGTAGCTTACTTTGGTGACATGGCCTGGATGCAGGTAACTGGAATACTTTTCATGTGCTGCAGCCACCATCCATCTCCTCCCATCTAACTGCAGGCAAACACAGGTGTCTCATAAATTAAGCCTGACATATTTGATATTTGTGGAAACTTTGGGATTTCCACCAGACCTTAAAATTAAATTCTGTAGTTTGAACAACGTTTGGCTGTGAAGGATTTATAGAGTTTATAATGACCGACCCACCAGAAGGACTCTGCTTATTAAGAGGTTAAATATTCAATATTCTTGCAGCTTTCTCAAGTCAAATTTAGCAAATGATTATATATAGAAGTGTGGAGATCCTTGCATAGCTGGCAGCTGAAAAAGAGCGTTGATAGCATTCTTAAAATGAGAAGCGAGGAAGAGAGGAAAGTTTGTTGGGTATGTAGAAAGACACACACACACACACACACACACACACACACACATTGACACACACACACACAGAGAGGGATTGTGCAGCCGTGCCCCTCTGCTGAGCAGAGTTGCTACATAAGGAAGTCAGTGTGTTGAACACACCACACCTCTTGTTCTGTCAACACTTCTTGGCCTTCGTGGCTTGTTGTATATCCTTATTCTACTAGAATGGGACTTCTACCACAGTGAAAATTATATGGCCATTTTATGTAATGGCTCAGTGGACTTTGTCTCTCAACTTTACACCTTCCCTCCCACATAATTTTCCATCGATGATAAGACTAAGGGTTTGTGTGCTTGAACTAAGAGAATAATCATGCCGCAGCAGGAAGGAAATGCAAACTGGAAAAAGCTGTTTTCGGCAGATCTGGGTACAAGATTATCGAAAAGATTGTAGTGTAGCACATTTAAAGGAAGTAGTTAATAACCATACAATGTAAACAGTCCACCTGAGCCACAGGTCCACCCTCCACTTGAAGCTGTAGTGACACCGCCTCAGAGGCTTAATATGGTTTGCCTCTTGGAATATTCTGCCACCTGCGCGCAAGGATTTTTATAATTCAGGGCCATTTGGATGAGGTGACAAAGAAAAGTGAAAGTGGCAGCAGACCTTTGAGAGACAAGATGCTTCAGTCAGGAACTGTAAGAAAAAAGAGTGAAGAATGTCCATCTTCAGGTCTTCAGGACATCGAGGTTGGAAGATTGGTAAAAATGATCTCATTACTGTCAACCTAATCATGCATGTATGATTGCTATAAGTAATACTGAGCCCTCGACAGTTTGCTTTCTTGTTGGTGTTATGTTGAGGACTAATACAAACCATGTTATAAATTACATCAAACCTATTGACGACTGATGCACTCAAACCTTGACATACTGCATGTGTTTGTGTGCCTTTGTTGGAAGAAGTAATTCAAATCTTTACTCAAGTAAAAATACAAATACAACAGTGTAAATATACTCTATTACAAGTAAACGTATTGGATGTGTAATTACATTATTGGGTTCTTGATACTGATGCGACAATGTGTTCGGCTACAAAAGCAGTGTTCATTTTTCATTTCATTCTTTTTGGATATTTCTCTCCACTTTGCTTTTGGTGGAATATTTAATTCTTTTAGCTCTTTGGGCCTCAAACAGTTGTCTTTAACAATAGATTGTATTTTATGACCTCATCCACATATTTTTTTTTATGAGTAGTTCCATTTTATGCTTCTTTATACGTTTACTCCACTACATTTATTTAACAGCCATAGTTACTGTTAGTTACATTGCAGATACATTTTAAAAGATTAAATCAGTTGTTGCCAACCTTTTTGGCTTGAGTACAAATTCACTCTGGCAGATGGATGTGCAAAATTAAAACATTGAAAATTTTCAGAACTGACTTGAACTCGCACTTTGTTTCTGTGGATGAAGGAGTAACTTCCATAAGTTGACAGCTGTTTTGAACTTTGAGTTGTACTTTGAAATACATGTTTCCCCCCTGTCCCCATTATTTCTATTGCTGGTCTGATCTTTGTTTTATGTACTTCAGGACTGCAGGCCAGTCACAGGAATGCCCTGTACTGCCTCAGGCTCAACTTATTGGCTTTCTGTTTAACTACCCTTTAACTACTGACCAGTATTCCTGATCGTTCTGCTCTCACTCTCTCTTCTCTCAGACTCTTCACGCTCTCTAATGTCTGTGAAGTTTGCTCTCTCTCTCTATTCCACTATAACTATTGATTTTCATGCTCCCTGCATAGCTTGTTTTCATAATGTTGTGATGTTATACAGGCTTTCCAAAGCAGGACTTTTCAGCAGCTTTGCTCTTATTGTATCTGCTTAAAGGACACACTCCATTAGTCCCTGAGATTGACAGCAAATAGGGGTGTGTCTCCTTTCTCTGACTGAAGCAAGTCCTTCATTCTATCTCTGTTTCTTCCCGTCCATCCCATAGACTCCCTCATTGTCCGCCGACTCGGACGCAGAGTCTTCCACGATGGTCTCGTCGCAGTTCTGCAAGCTGAAGTATATGTCTCTGGGGGTGCTGGTGTTGCAGACCACCTCGCTGGTACTCACCATGCGCTACTCCCGCACCCTGAAGGAAGACGGCCCCCGCTACCTGGCCTCGTCCGCCGTGGTGTCGGCCGAGGTGCTCAAGATCTTTGCCTGTGCCTTCCTCGTCTTCATGGAGAACAGTGAGTAGCAAGGGAGGGGGGAAGGTGAGAGTAAGAGCTGAGGTCTTCTTCTCTGTTTTTCTCCTTAGTCTTTACTGGGTACAAAATCTGATATAAACGCTCCCCAGTGTTATTATTAGGATGTCTGATGTGTCGCATCCTCTCTGTCTCTTCTCTTTGCCACTTCACTCCATGGGTGGTCTCTGGGTTCCATTACTGACAACACACTCTCTGTCACTGCCAGATTTCAGTGTGCGGACAATGAACCAGCTGCTGAAGGAGGAGATTGTGAACCATCCCGCTGAGACCATGAAGTTGGCCATTCCTGCCGGGATCTACACACTGCAGAACAATCTGCTCTATGTTGCCTTATCCAACCTGGACGCAGCCACCTATCAGGTAACACATGAATGCACTGCTTCAGGTTCGCTGTATGTGTGTTTGTGTGTGTTTATAATTGAACAGATGTACTGTGTAGCCATGAATTTACAGAGCTCAGTATGTGTCAGGGGGATTTTTTTTTTAAATAAATCTTGGCTTAACCAGTAATTGCCTTCAAATTACAAAAGATTTTCCTCAGTTGACTAATTTGTGTTTTCATTACACTTGTTTCATTCCTTCAGTTTTTACCCTCAAATTACATTAAGAGACACATCCAACATCCATCTTCTGAGTGTCAAATACTGACCTCATGTAGACTAGAAAGCTTTTAGTTCATCACAAAGAAAAGTGGCTCTGACTTTCACAAAGGTTATGTCGTGACCTTATGTGTGCTGAGGATCACGTTTGATGTAAATGATGCTCTCCTGCCATATTTACATACCTGCCGCCTTACTTTCTATCTAAGTGGTGTGTTTGTGTTGCGCTCCACGCAGGTCACCTACCAGCTGAAGATTCTCACTACAGCGCTGTTTTCTGTCTCCATACTGGGGAAAAGGTTGGGCTTCTACCAGTGGCTCTCGCTGCTCTTCCTCATGGCTGGAGTCACTCTAGTGCAGGTACCACACTGCAAAGTCCCTGAGCAGTTTGCAAATACACATGATTTTATTCACTCATCAGGTGTTTTAGTGTTAACAGATTTTAAGTCCTCTGTCCATTTGCATGTAATCACCAGTGTTTAAACCTCTCCACAGTGGCCCACAGAATCTGGAGGTGACTCTAAGCACAAGATCCTGTCTACAGGCTCCCAGTTTGTGGGACTGATGGCTGTGCTCATGGCCTGTGTGTCCAGTGGCTTTGCCGGAGTTTACTTTGAGAAAATCCTGAAAGAGACTAAACAGAGCGTGTGGGTCCGAAACATACAGCTGGGTGAGTAACTATGGCCTGTACGCCAGGATGAGACCATGTGCGATGAGTGAATATTAGTGTGTGAGTGTGTGTATGTGTGTGTGTAATACAGGGAAACTGTTGACTTTTGTCAAAACGAATTTCACAGGTCCCTCAGCTATTTTCGCACCCCGAACCCATCCTCTTCTCACACCCACAGAAACTCATATTCAGTGTGACACAAACGTGAACTGATTTAAGGTTTTATCATTTTCCAAATATCATGTTCATTTTAGCTCATTGTGTAAACAAAATAGTCTCTGAAATGCATACAAAACACATTTAATTGATGAGTTGAGTTGCTTTTCTTTTGACCACTTACAATTTGAGTCGTGTGTAGTGTTTAAAATTTTAAATTTACACATAAAGATGAGATCACAGATCATCTAAAGTTTTCAACGTGTTTACCTCTAGCTGTATGTTCCTCTTTTGTCAAGCCATTTGATTGCAGCACCACCTCCAGTTGCTCAAATTATACTTCCCATCCAGTCCCCATTAACACATACAATAGTTACTTTCTCTTGAAACCTGTAGTTGTTTGTATGTTAATGACAATTTCCTCAGGTCAGGACAGGGACCTCAAATCTCAAATTACAAATGATCTCCTACTTGTTTGCAGAAGTTTGACATGTTCGATATGATTGTTGCGGTAACCCCTATCACACTTGAACTTTGTTTTATGGCGCTTATCCATGGTTGTTTTCTCCTGACTAGATCCTTGCTTGTGTTGTATCTACTCTCAGATGTACGTCGCTTTGGATAAAGGTGTCTGCTGAATGAAATTGTAGAATCGTAGAATTGGTAATTACTAACAAGAAAATTAAAATCAGGAGACTGATACAGGAGATGGACACCCCCTGGCCTTTATCACTCTCGCAAGAGGACACATCAACCACGCAACAAGAGATGCTGCTGAAATTTCCACCACAATGATACATTTGGTAATTGTTGGCATCTGGTTTCCCTTTGTGAGGAGGAGGGCACTTCTTCATTTTTCCTTATTTCCTCTCACCTCTCTCTCTCCAGCTGCACACTTCTTGAGATGACCTGTCATTTGACCTTTATGGTTAAATGGTTTGCAACATCATCCCATTGATTTTAAAAGAGCACTTAAACAACATTCTCACTCGTTCATGAGAAGTCAACTAAATGAGGAAAATTCACAGTTACATGTGATCTGTGCATATATTAAGAAAAGTAAGCCTTGTGTTTCACAGTTCATGTTTTGTTGATTTTTTTGGTAAGTTTGTGGTGAGAATGACCAACACAGGAAAAGTTAGTGGGCGTGATGGTAGATGTGAGAATGAGTGGGGAAACCTGTCAAACCTGACAAAACCATTACATCCTGAATGTGTGTGTCAATCTTTTATTCTTGCTTTGTGAAGCGGCTTTAGCATGAAACTCAAAATACAGTGACCCCTAATGGCACTTGTTCGCTCAAAGTCTCCTATCCAGTTAAAACATCACTCTACCTTGTGTAAAACTATGTATCTTTCTTTGTCTCTTTCAGGTTTATTTGGCTTTCTGTTTGGCTTCATGGGAATGATAGTGTATGACGGCCAGGCGTTGAGGCAGTCAGGAATGTTTCAGGGCTACAACCCTGTCACCTGCACAGTTGTTGTCTTACAGGTGTCTTTACTTTAACATTTCATTCTCACTTTAACATTTCATTCTCACTTCAACATTTGTGTCCCATTTATGTCTTCATGTTGTGTGCAATGTGCTTTCAAACACGGTCTTCTCTGCCTGCAGGCTCTGGGTGGGTTGATCGTTGCAGTGGTTATTAAATATGCAGACAACATCCTCAAAGGATTCGCCACCTCTCTGTCCATCATCATGTCTGCACTCATTTCATATTTCCTGCTGGAGGACTTTAACCCCACTGGGTAAACACATACATGCTCATGCACACTGGCGTAAGATTAGTTTTGATTTGCAAATAATTACTTTGGGAAAAAAATTCCTAATTAATTTTTTAGCCACACCAGTGACGTGGCGCCATGGATGGCGATGTCTGTTGATCTCGGTCCACCACTTTGGTCCAGACTGAAAATAATATAACTGCCATGAAATTTTATACAGACGTTCATGGTTCACAGATGATGTACCCTACCGACTTTGATGATCCCCTGACTTTTACTCCAGCGCCACCATGTGGTTCATATTTGTGGTTTTGAATGAAATATCTCAGCAACTATTGGATGGATTGCTGTAGTTTTGCAAAGACGTCTTGGTTCCCCACAGAAGGAATTCTAAAAACATTTGTTAACATTTACATTATAACAATTTAGCATACTGACATTAGATGCATTACTGCATAAGATACGATGTCATTACAACTAATGTAATTACAAATTAAATAAACAATACAATGAGTTACGACCACAAACAACCAGGTCCTATTTGTCAAGTACCTGCAGCAAACACTGAAAGTAAATCTCCCCTCAGCCCTTTATCTGTGAAGCGGCAGCTCTCTGTACGTTTTTTTAGAGTCCTTCCACTCATCTTAGGAATTTGTTGTGCCACCACATACTTAAACACTCCTCGCAGTCCTTGTTACTCAGAAAATTGTGCATTTACCTTTTGTCTTTATATTCATTTAAATATGCAGAGCGGAGTACCAATGGCTGCTGACCCCATTTTTTTTATTCGCCAACGTAGATTTGGTTCATTGTCTGAGTACACAGCCTCACAGAACAACTAGCCTGAATGTAGACTCATGATTACATGACATGAAACCGAGTGCACAATTGTTTCTTTATTGGATTCATTTTAATGCCTCTTTATTTCCTCTCTTTCATTTCCTCTTCCCGTCTTTCTCTCAGTGTTTTTTTCCTAGGGTCACTGCTGGTTATTGGCGCCACATTTCTTTACGGCTACGAGGGCAAACCTGCCAGCAGCAGCGCTGTCAAAGTATAAACAGAGACCTCTGATAACCATCCTACCTGTCAGAAGTGACGACCGGCACCCAACGTATACTGAGCAGGACTCTATGAACTGTGACAGCAAGTTTGGCAGGAGTTAATAATAAATGATATACCCTGTTACTGCCACACAGCTGCAGCTGGAGGCCGGATGTGCCCCATCGCTTCTCTGGACAAATGCTGTTTTGCACAAAAGATGGTGGTCAATAATATGAATTTTATGTATATTTTTTAAGGTTCTTTTCATCAAAGAGTGGAGCTAGTACAGTGGAGCTAATTTACAACGTCAACTGACAATGTTGCAGCAAAACTAACATGTACTTGTGAAACACATACTGTGAGTGTAATTAGAAGCGAACAGAAGGAGATCATGGCCTCATGGATATTTGCATTGTGTATTTACGTGTTATGTGATATGGGGAGAAGGGATTTATTTACAAAACAAACAGGGCATTAATGCTGCTGAGAGCACCTGGCTCAAAGAGAGGAAAATCCTTGACAGAGCTTCCATCTAGTGGTGGAACGAGGAGTGAACTTGCTGCAAAGAGGAGGGGTTACCTCTGTTCAAAGATGCTGAATGTCCTTTTTTTATATGAGATGAGATAAGATGGGATATGACTGCTCTGACCTTGCTGCTCACAGTCTGAGTATTTATATCAAAAGGACTTTTTCTACTGTTATTAAAATGCAAAATAAAGGTGTTCGTGCAAGGACAATTGAATAAATTAAGGCATCTTTCATGCTGAAACAACCGGCTCTGCCTTGATCTTTTTTTCTTACTTTAAAGTGAAATGAATGGATATGTTAGAGCTGCACGTGCGTATGTGTGCACTCTCTCACACACATACTAATGCACACACACAGAGCTCGGCACACCCATGAATATTTTGAACTGGGGGTTTTTTTTCTGTTCCAGTTGCAGCTCGCTCAGAAACACCAAACCAGTCTCTATAGCAACAGATGGCTGAATGAGCAGCGGTGCCGCGACAAATGTAGACACACTGAATTAATATAACCTATTTTAACCTCTTTGAGTATTTTCCATGGTAGTAACAGCCATTTTTATTCAACAATGTCCCTGACAAATAAAAACAGAATTGAGGCAGATGAACAAAAACAACACATCTTTCCTATTCTGCCACTTTTTTTTTTTTTTTTTTGTTTGTTTGTTTACACAGTCACAGATAATCTTTGCATAGTTGTGGATTTCAGAGAAAACGAGTATATTTGGATGGAGACGGTGTTTGTGTGTGGCGAGGTGGACAGAGAGGGGAAGAAGGAGCAGGCGGATGGGAAGGTGAGGTGTGAACCTGGAGAGAGGCACAGATGGAGGATGAGTCATGTGACTTGTGCGTGGAGTGGCAGGCAGGGACTTGGATTGAGCCCAGCATGAGCCACTGGACAGACCATAGTCAAGGCACAGGAAGGCCTTCATCTGAGATGATCTGCATGAACCTGCTGCAAAACAATATATGTTAGTGATAGGAGGAGAGACTGTGATATGACCTCATACAAAAATGGCACTAATTCAAATGAAACATTTTCAAACTGCAGTCTGGTTTAATTCCACACCAAAGAAACTATTAAGAGTACATTTATATTCCCTGATTGGAGGAAGAGTTGTGTAATTTGGTAAAAAAAAAAAAAAAAAAAAAAAAACATGGTCTGATTAGTGCCACATCAAATCCACCTTAGGTTTGAGTACAATTGGGCCCCATTCCAGCTTTGATATATGAGACCTCAACTGCTATCCCCCTCTTGTTTTAAATTGTTGTATGGCGCTACTCCAAGTAATTCAGATGGCACTTATTAAAAGCATAGCTGACATTATTTATTTAACGTGGTAACAGGTCCAGCTCATCTCTCTCATAGTTTGTCACCCATCTGAATACAATATCAGCTGCGCTATGGAGGCGAGTGAGTTGAAAATATGTTGGTGTATTAGCAAAACTCCAGAGAAAACTACAGCAGATTTGTTTGTTCTTCCAGACTTTTATGCAAGGTGGGTGCTCTTAATACAATCTGAATTGATGCATGAGTTCATCTTAAACTAAAAAGATTCATATAATACTTTGTCTCTTTTAAATCTTCTGAATACATCCTTTAACTCTGGTACTGAGTGTGCTGAAAAAGGCCTTTGTTGGCACTGACGAGGTTTAACCAGCCCGCAGGGGGTTTTTTTGGCTGACTTTTCAATCAAAATGTCTTCAGGTATCAAGTTATACAAAACAAATGCTATTCTTAAACTTCTCAAGGACAGTTTTTTGTGTCTCTCTCACTCGCTCATGCAATAAGATCTACATAAGGATGCAGGATGCAGTTCTCGTTTTGGTCTAATACCTCTGTGGTACGTCTAAAAAAAAAAAAAAAAAAAAACAGCGTTCCTTCTCCGCTAAAAAGCAGGCATAACTTTTCAAAGCAGTCCAAAACTTGTCAGGGGGCCAAACAAGCCTCAATGCAAGCGGGGCCCTTGATACTAGTTCATTGTACACTTCCATTCTGACACCACACTGTGTCAGATCCAAGATGTAATATCCACTCTGGCTTGTTATAATGGTCCCCTTAAATCTTTCAGGGATAATGAGCCACTGGCATCTTGAGCACAGGGAAACCATCAGTTCTCTCTTCTCTGATAGGCTTCATGACTTCATCACCTTCATGCCCCATTTTCTGCAAGGGGGAACTATTATACTTTTGTCTGTGGGATCGCTTCACCCTCTTATTTTGGCGGTATGACCACTAGTGGCGCCCCTCTCCGTGGCCTCCACATTAGCACTTGGGCGTCGTTGGCGTTCGGCCTCCCCAGCGCATTGGGAGGAATGGGCTCCTGGTAGTTGAGGATGTGCGGTTGCTCCTGGTAGGGACGACCCACCAACGAAGCCCGAGAGCCCAGAGGCATGTCCGGGTCCACGGCAATGTCCACCCGCATCCGCCACCGCACTGTCTGCAACACGATACGCTCCTAGAAGAAGGAGAGCAGCAGAATGATGATATGGTCGATACTGTATATAAGGTGCAATCTATTTGAACTAAAGGAGTGTTTGTGCATTATGTCCTCTACTGTTAATACATGTGTAGTTAATGTGCAGCCTAATAAAAAGTGCATCACTTTGTAAACTATCACTTGATCTTAACTGACGCAGAATAAGGTTTGGCTAAGATACAGAATTTTGAAGCCACTTTTCTGTCGCTTCTCTCAACTTATAAACCAACAATAAGACAAGCAAGCCTGACAACCCTCTGTGTAACAGCTTAAAAAGAAAATATCTCTTCCACAAAGACAATGCCTGAATACTGTACTGACTCCTGATGGGCCGTTGCAGGGGCTTTATTCAGGAGAAGACAATGGTGAGGTACTTTGTAACTTTACACCAGAAAGGAAAAGAGCAGGGGGAGATGATTACATCACAGTCTGTCTGTGTGTGTAATGCAGGAGCAGCATCTAGAGCTGAGAAGCCAGGGTTCTTCATTTAAACTGGGGAAAACATATCTGTGACGTGGTGGTGCAGAACTCAGGAAAAACAACACTGTGATTTATTAAGCTATGAGTTTGACGCTCGTGGGAACAAACTGTTTCATCTCCAGCTCTCTCTCTCTGTTATTGCCCTACCTTGGTGACGGAGTTCATGGCCACCAGCCAGGTGATGAAGCTCTGGTCCCGGGTGATGTGGGTCAGCATGGGCGTGTTGCTGTTGCTGATGGGCACCGCCCAGGTCACGCTGGGGTAGAAGTTGTCGTTCATGCTGACCGTCAGACGGGACGGTTTGGACGTGGGTCCGGTCAGGGTGACCGTCTCGGTGGTGTTGCCATACCAGGGGTAGCTGACGCCGTCTGAGTCGCTGATGGCCTTGACCCGACCCTCTCGCAGCTCTGGTAACTCCCAGCTGGACCTGCGGCAGTGGACAGAGGAGGACACAGTGAGAGGCTTTTTTTTGGCAGTGGCAGGTGCAGGTTTGTGGTCTAGATGTCCTGAGTGTGTGAGAGAAGAGAGGTGTGCACACAACACCCATCTAAACACACACACACTGAGCTCATTCAGTGGCAAAAAAAAATTCATGTCTCTTTAGGTCTGCTCTACACTTACATGCCAATATCACCATAGGTGTTGTAGAACTCCATCTGGGTGCACGCCTGGATCCAGCCCACCACCCAGGTTTCATTGCGGGGCACTGGCGGCATCACAACCCCTGCTGAGGCCCTGAAGTAAGGCGTCTTGTAGCGGAGCACAATCGGTGAGTTCTCCTCAATGATGGTGGGACACTGGTCAATAGAGGCTGACACCTCATACACCACAATGTTCTCCCGTCTGATGCGGGGCTTGCATGCAATGCTCTGAATACAGCCCATAGTGCAGGCGACAAGCAAAATGAGCAAAACCAGAGAAGAAGGGAGCAAATGATACCTGGCCAGTATGCACATCAGTCCCCTCCGGGTTCCACCCTTGCCTGAAGAGCAGATCTAACCTTTTAATGTCCCATCATCACTGATTGGAAGGGGAAAAAACATGAGAGCAAATGATGGGGGAGCATCACAGTCACCACTGATGGAACATAGAAACACCCAGCAACATATGTTCAGGATGATGTGGAGGTGAGAGCGCAGTGGGGCCTGGGGGGGAAGTATCACAGATCTCCGCAGCCTCCTCCCCCCGGTCTGCCTGCTGACTGCCGCACTGCCCTTGGCGCTCGTCCCCAGAAACTGCAATCCGGCCTCCCCTGGGCTGCTGCTGCTGCTCCGCCGCGCGTCCCGAGCCTCTCCTGGTCCCTGTCGAGTCCACACGTCCGGCTCCACGTCGGTGCCCCTTGATCCTGCTGCTCTGCTCCCGGCTCTGCGCTGTCATGTCAGGTGGCGACAGGGCAGCCAGGTGCGTCAGAGGAGGGGGGCTGGATGCCTTTTGTTCGCCTGGCTCTGCTCGTATTAGCCCTGCACTGGAGCGGCGCCCTCAAAAGACAGAACCGGGCTCTTCATCACCTTGACCTACATGAAAAGAAGCTGGATCAAACGCGGACGGAGGAGGAGGATTTTAAATGTTGTCCTCGCCGTGTGCTTCCATTCTTGGGGATGCATGAATGGTGCATCATGAATGGAGGCAGCCGGGCGGCAGAAACGTGCAGGGATCAGCGACTATACCCGGCGGCCGGTGCGTCTCTCGCTCAGCCGTCTCATCGCGGTGTTTTCCCGGAGCTGTGGACCGGAGAGCATCCTTTTCCCGGCCGCCTTGTTCGGTTTGGAGGTGCTGATGCTGGAGAGGCAGGGGAGGGGCGTCACCCGACCTCTGCATTGAAAAAAATAACAAGTGCACCTGGGCGTGGCTACAAACCTGCGTCACCGCTGCGTGCGACGCCATTGGCCGCCGGGGTCAAAAGCGGAAGTGGTGTCGCTCGGCTCACCCACTTCCTACCCACCGACACTGACACGCATTCACCGGTCAGGTCGGCTTATTATTTTTGTCCCCACCCCGCCGGTTCACGTCTGTCGCCGCTGGTGCTGGTGTATGATCGGCCGTCTGTTCGGTAACGTTTCTCAGAGGGTGCCGAGCTTGTTGTACCGGGTGTCGCTGATGATGAAGCCGCAGGTTGTGTTCGTGCTGGGCGGGCCTGGCGCCGGCAAAGGGACCCAGTGCTCCAAAATCGTGGAGGTACGATAGATGGCGAGAGAAAGGACAATGAAAACTACTGACTTTGATGGTTGGGATTTAGCATGTCGTGGTGAAGATAGTGTTTAGTGACTTTTGTGATTGTTGTGCCTTTTAGTAAGGCCGTTTTTATGGGCTAATGTCTAATTTACTTTGACTTCCGGTTGTCCTCTAAAATGAACCTGTCTGTTAGCCAGCTAGCTAGTTAGCCATAGGGTCTACAGTTGTGCTGATGTACAAACCTGTGCTGGAGCTACAAAGTACCATTTTAATATTTTTAATTCCTCAGAAACTCTGAGTAAAATCTGTGGAAAAAAATCCAATCATTTACTTTAGCCTACTGATTAATGTTCAGCAATCAAACGCCTGCATGATTAGGCTAAATTTAATATGTTCTTATTAGCTTTACACAGAACAAACAGCCAACAGGATACAGCCTGTTGACATTTGCCCCATGATGTAGGTTTATCATTGACCTATGGCTACAGCTGAGGAGGTTATGTAATGACAGTCTGCAGTGCACTTGGCCACCATCAACTTTGAACAAATAGAAACAGATGCTCATGTAGACATTTATTGGCTGAGGAACGTTAACCATGCCATCATGCCACTTTTATTTTCTGGAGTCTGTTTCAGCAGTTATACATCCAGATTAGTATTCTCTGACTGTATGTCTGTGAACACTCATCTGCTATGTTGCTATTAATAATAGAACATGAATCAAGACCAGTCTATAAAGTGGGTAGGGCAAAAGAGCATGGCTGATGCTAAGCAGAGTGAAACAGTCTAATGGTAAAGTTTTATTCTTCATTCCTTCACTACCATACTTCAAGAGGCAGTATGGGTTTGACAAAAACTTATTTTCAACCAGCCACCCAGGAAGTTTGAAAAGCCAGAACTCTACTCTAAGGATGCTGCTTTGATGTTGGAAAGTCAAACTCATGAAAGCTCATGAAGCTGCAGCTCTACTGGGGGCCAATGTGGATTCTTTGATGTGTGCGTGTGCTCGACTGAGAGAGAGAGGGAGCTTCTATAAGAGAGACTTTATAACTACTTCTGTTCACTGATGTTACTGGGTGTTGGCTGCCGTGCTTCAAGTACGGTGGTTAAGTCTGAATGGCAGCTGTGCATAGAGGCTCCTTTCATTCAGTACACAAGGAGCGACTTCTTCCTGGGCTGTGAGTGAGAAGGATTTAGCTGTCTCTAAAGGCTGTCTTCTCAAATGCAGAGTTTTAGTGTTAACATAGACTCTCTTAATATGGCCATCTGTCACTTTCTCCTCACCAGAATTCAACTCTCGATAACTAGTTTTGATGTGCTTTTCTCCGAGATACTGTTTTCATCATGTGAGCTCAGCCTATCATATGAAGATGAAATGTTGTGCAATTTTGTGTCTCAGGGCTACAGCTACACCCATTTGTCAGCAGGGGACCTGCTGAGAGAAGAGCGAGCAAGGGAGGGGTCAGAGTGCGGACAGCTTATTGCCAACTACATCAAGGAGGGCAAAATTGTCCCTGTGGAGATCACCATCAACTTACTTAGGAAGGTATGCACCAAATACAGAATGTAAGTCAGTTTTGTGTTTGCCTAGCAGGAGGTAAATGCACATTAATTTGGGGTCAGGGGTCAGACACTTTCAGACAGGACCTGTTTGTAATTCAGCAAAACTCAAATATACTAGAGAAATTACTTTTCTGCATAAAGTGGAAAATATAACAAAAAAATACACCTTGAGCAGAATATATGTGTCATTGTCTATTTTGATTGTTCTGTCTGAAATCAGTTTCTTCTTTGTCACCTGAATAAAGAGCTATTTCAATAAATTCTTCCTTTCTGATTTGTAAGGCAATGGAAGAGACCATGGAGAAAGATGAGAAAAAGTTCCGTTTCCTCATAGACGGTTTCCCTCGCAACGAGGACAACCTTCAGGGGTGGAACACCGTCATGGATGGCAAAGCAGATGTCAAATTCGTGCTTTTCTTTGACTGTGGCAACGAGGTACGTCATGGAAACTACAAAGTGTGCTGTTTTTAGATACACACAGAGAAACTGAGCTGTAATCATCAGAGCCCTGTTACAGCATGTGACAGCTTGTGTTTTTTTGGTCCACAGGTTTGTATCAACAGATGTCTAGAAAGAGGGAAGAGCAGTGGACGTACAGATGACAACAGAGAAAGTTTGGAGAAAAGGTACAGTGCAACACAAACAAAATACTTTGGACCTTGACAGTATTGAACTGCAGGCTTTAGAATGCACTTTGTTTTTTCAAAGAGCGTAGTTCCTGCAAGTTCACACTGCTGCCTTTTACCAATAATTGATTTCATGTACCGATTTCCATCTGTCCGTAACAAAGTACAGCAAGCATATCTAATCAGTATAGATCTGTCTGGCCCATTTAGACTGTTAGATACCTGCATATGTGTTTTTGACCTAATTTGTGTCTCCTCTGAGTCCCCTGTGTCATCTGACCTCAATAACCAGCTTTGTTTTTCTTTGATGCAGAATCCAAACCTACCTGCAGTCTACACGACCAATCATTGAACAGTATGAGAAACTTGGCAAGGTGCGCACTGTAGACGCCTCTCGTTCTGTGGATGAGGTGAGTGAACGGCATCAACTTTATGAAAACATCTATGAATGCCACCTATGGATTTCTGAAGGGACAGTTTGGGGTGGGGGTGGACCCTGGGTGGAGATGTGATTAGCAGGCAGCATTTAGCACAGCTCAGTGTGAGGAGAACCCAAGGCAAACAAGCCCTTATGAGAGAAACTGTAGCCTAAGATTATCCCATATAGGCTTGAACACTGACAAAAGAAGATAGAGAAGGGAAAAGCTGTTATGTGTTGAAGAAATGCCTTAAGATGTAGTTCATCTCATGGCCACCACCTGACTAACATGAAAAGACGTAGCAAAAAGAAACAAGGGTGAAGTCACAGACTCTTTTAGTCCAAGATGTTGCACAGCCTCCACCCATTTGGCTGGGGCAACAGCTGGTTGACAACAGTTTGGTTTTGTTTCTTTGGAGTTTCAGTTAGAACTGGGGATTGAGTGATTCAGTCCATGAGGAAAGGCAGAAACAAGACAGATTTTAAAGTTCCGCTCTAAAAAAAATGTGTAGTGCTTATTTTTACTTCACCTGCATGTTTCACCTGTGCAGAATGATACATGTGCAGAGTTTGAGACTAGAAGGCTGCTTTCACATTCATCTGCTGAAGGGGGGAAGTTTCTCTGTGCTCACCTTAAATCTGAGTTCTGTCTTGTCAGAGAAAATTTAATATATTTGTGTTTTTGACTGTTGGTTGAACAAAACAATCTCTAGACATCACCTTGAGTTCAGGGTAATTGTGATAGACATTTTTTTGTCCGAGATTTTATAAACTTAACGAAAATCATCGATAATGAAAATAACCCTTAGTTGCAGCCCCACTTCAGATAGGTTGTGATGTCTGATCATTTGACTGCTGGTGTTTTCACCCTGTTGCACCCTTTTATAAAGCTGATCATGGCAGTGTCACCATCCCTAAATCTCAGCACTGAAGTTGATGAGTAAAGTGTTGTTTTAACTAATAAGTACATACAATCTTTGTTTGTGTCCTGATAACTCACCTTTTTATCTCTTCCAGGTGTTTGCTGATGTGAAAGCCATCCTAGACAAAGAGGGTTGAGTTTCTCCAGCTGCCAACATTTCTTTTAGTAGTTTTCTTTTTATCACCTGCAAGTACACTATAATAAGTTTATATGTCCCATTCATATGACTTTTTAACTTTTGATTACTTCTTTTTTTTTTTGTTTTCCATCTCTTTTGTAAATGCACTGTTTCTTTGTGAGTGTGTGTACAATATGTATTGGTATGAATGAGAAGTAGAGGTGCCTAGCAGCTACTTGTGATCAACTAGTTCATGTTCAGAAGCGCTCACAGCCGCACTTGTCTTTCATCATAGTTTGAGGCCTTTACATAGGAACAAAATGGATCATTAGCTTAGAGGGACAGTTTCTTGTCAATCAAAGACACTTCTAGTACTGGAAATCTCTCCAAAAGATGGTATTTATCACTAATGTCTTCAGAGGATCATGTCATTGGAAGCAGCCGTAATGCTTCAGACCAAATAGTTGTTTGACCTGATGATGATAGACTTGACAAAACAGCTAGTAGCCTCCAAAATAAAATGCATAAAACATTTGTCTCATGTTTAATGGACGGCGCTACAGGGGCATGACCAGTCGCTTTTGTGCCATGTAGAGTTATATGGTGTATGTTTCTGTGATAAATGGCCCCTTCTTTGGTGAATATTTGACTTTGTACCAGAACACCTCAATGTGCTTCATCACAGCTAGTAGACTGGGAAGTAGTCAATGAGAAAACATGAAGATAAAAATGTTCAATTTGTTATGTATCTGACTGAAGGACGCAAGAAAAAATTGACAAGTAAAAACTTTTTTTCATTTGTTTTGCTCCATTAATCTAGACTCTTTATGCTAAATGTGAAGTTTGCCTATTTATGAATATGCGCTTGCTTTTTTGTGTGTTTTTAGCTATACAGGTATAGTGCTGTAGTCCATTACTTTAAAAGATTTTACAAACCCCATGTACTTTGTCACTTTAAACCTAATCAGCCACTAGGAGGCGCCTGACATCACTTTTTAAGCATCCGAGTTTTCTTTATTATTTCAGTTAGATATTACATGGAGGATAAAAAAATGACTCTCTTGTCACTAAATAAATGAATGCTGAAATGTTTTGACTAAATACATAGATGCTAAATTACTGAATATTTAAATAAATATTGGTAATTAGTGGGGAAATAATTTTTTTCTACAAATCTACATGCTATTCTTGTATTTCTACATATATCTCTCAGTATTTACTTTTAAGTAAAATGTCTATCATATATTTCAGCATTTATTTATGTATTTTCAACCTCATATATTTCAGTTTGTGTTTTTATTACACATTATACATTTACTAATAATTATTGACAAAGTCATTTTTTGTCCTCTCTAGAATTTATCACTTGCTGAACACAAGCAGAGGCTAATCATTTGGCTAAAATCTAAAAATCCATTCCTCCAAATTCCTCCAAGTCAGGTTTTTTTAAAGCCACATGTGCAGGAGAACATATGATGGCCTACAGGAGTGAACACCAGGGAGAGCCAGAGAGAAGGTTTAGCTTGTACTACTTACTTGACATGTACCTCCAAAACTATACCATAAAATTCTATAAAATACTTGACTTGATTTAGGTCTGAAAACCATCTTACTTCAATAATGAACACAACTGCTGCAACAAATGCTACATAATATACATTTTATTTTCATGTCATATATACAGTATATGCAGTATATATTTCTATCTGCAGTTACAAAGACATTTGCTTACATATTAGTAATATTCCTGAGCATTTTTTTTTTAGCTTGAGGCCTGGTGTATCTGCATTTTAAGAGCTACACACAACAGATTATCAGCTTCCGAAAGAACAGTACCTGACATGCATACACATGACAACAGGGCAACGTACCAAATGTGAAATGTATCACAAAAGCTGTTAAGAACTACCGGGGGCGTTCATATTGTCAAACTTCTAACGTATTAATAGCCTGGGAAAAGTGTGAATGTAAGGCACTATGAATATACTGGTTCATTCGAGTGCACTATAATACATAAGGTTAGGTTAGGTAAAATACGATCAAACTTTTATGATCCCCCTGGGGAAAAGGGATCATTGCAGCACCAAAATGTAATACCATACAGCAAAGAAAAGTCAGAATATAAATAAGGATGTAGCAAGGGATGGGCACAGGGTCTAACGAACAATTTCAACATGTTAAGAACGTTTTAAGTAGAAATATTTGAATGAAAAGTATGAAAATATATGAATTACAGCATTATGAGTATGTGCAAAATACCAAGAGGAGCCTAGAAATGATTGAATAAGAGAAAATATGTACATAGCAATTTTTAAATGAATGACAATCTGTATCCATTACAATACGTACCACAAACTATGAAATGGCAAAATAACAAGCCCTTGTGTTACTGACAGTCAGTGAAGCTCACTGAAACAAACGCAAATATAGTCGTACTCTGCCAGCAGATGGCATCTGAAAATATATATTATCTTATTTACAAACACAACCTACTGAAAAATAATGCATACACTGTGTGTACTGGGCAAATTCATGCCAGTATCTAAAACAAAAGTGTAACAGTGATTCTCAATCCGAATGAGAAAGAGGACTGTCTTTCAATGCTGACAATCCATTTAGTAATTTGACAAATGGAGAAATACCAGCTCAAATTCACATTCAAAATGTACATTCTGTTGTTAGACATTCACAACGAAAGCATCAACTTCTACAATCTTTGAAATACCAAAGAGCATACATAAAATAATGTGCATCATATACAAATGCATAAAGAGCATATATATAATATTTATATTTTCTGTTTGTAAAAAAAAAAAAAAAAAAAAAAAAAAAATCTGACAACATGGCAGCCGATGCAAAAGGAAAATGAAAAAATGATGCACAGCAGGACTGCAGCAGGCTCAGCAGGAGCTCGCCGGGCCTGTGATGATGTTGCTGGGAGTCCTGCGATACTGAGCCTTGGTGTTGGTGACTGCGCCGTGCTTCTGTCGGAGGTGAAGCCTCAGCTGACTCTTATGTCTGAAGTGGAGGTCACATTTTTCACACTGAGGAAAAGGAAGAAGAATTTAGAATCACTTTGGAAATGGACAGCTTCATCACCCAACCCCCACGGCCATACTTCATAGCTCTCCAGGATTACCACTCAGGACTTATAACTATTGATAGGCACATGGATCATAGGGGAGAAGGGATTACTCTCTTTTTAGCCAGCAGACACAGTGGATAAGGGGGGTGGTGGTGGAGGTGAGGACTAGGAAGCTTACATGATAAGGCTTCTCTCCGGTATGAATGCGCATGTGGCTTTTAAGCGTCTGAAGGTGGCGGAAGTGTGTTCCACAGATCTCACAAGGGTACGGCTTCTCTCCTGTGTGAATTAAGACATGGGCACGAAGATGGGCCACCTGGAGGAACATGAAAGCATGAATTAAAACACATACACACACAGGCAGCTGTTTACAAAGCTTCCCTGAAGATGTGGCAACTCTTTTCTCACCTGGACAAATCTGGAGCCGCACGTCTCACACTTGTATGGCTTTTCTCCAGAGTGGATGCGGGTGTGGGTCTTGAGGTTGGCTGGTCTGTTGAACTGGGCACCACAGATGTTGCAGTGGTAGGGCTTCGCACCTGGTAATTAAGATCAGCAGGTGGTGCAGTGAATGACATGGTCACACCCATGAACTTGATGGTACTTTAAAAAGCCAACCAGGGGTCATTGATCTTACCAGTGTGAACGGTCTTGTGGCTGGCCAGGTTGCCCTTGTAGCGGAAGGCGGCCTGGCAGCAGTCACACTTGTATGGCTTGTCACTGTGGACCTGGACCATGTGGTCTTTCAGGGAATCTTCCTCTATAAACTTGGAGTCACACCCGTTGCAGAAGTAGGTGTTATTTTCTGTAGAAAGAAGAAATGAAATCAATGCAATTTAAATACACTTCAGTGGTTTTGTTTAAAATAATCCTGGTTATAATTTAAATATAGGCAAATGAAATAGCATGTGTGTAAGTCCACTTACCACAGCTGGAGGAGGGGGAGTACTCTGAGTGCAGTTTGGTGGTGTCATCTCTGCTGTATGAGTCAGGAGAAAGGTGACCCATTTCCATGCACCGAGGGCTGTCGCAGCCACAGGAAGAGCATCTGTGGTGGCTGCACACAGAGAGACGACCACAGAGTCAATGTTAAGTTCTTCTCTTTAACAGATTTATGTTAAGTCAGCAGTTGTCACAGTGAGGTGAACTTTTACCTGATGCTACTACAGGTGCTGCTGCTGCAGCTGTCAACACTCTGAGACATGAGCATTTCTTCTCTGTGCTCACTGGCTCCCTCTTCTGGCTGGACATCACCGTTTCCACCCGCTGCACCACTCCTGCAGGGGCTCAGTGCAGGGGACATGGCCGTGGCTTCGGCACTGCCTCCCTGAGCCTCTTTGTCATTCTCATCGGGAGCCTGGTTCATAACGATCAACTTGTACTTCTTCCAGTTGCGGGCCTTGGCGTCTTTGGGACAGTCCGAGGGCTGTTTGAGGCTCAGCGTGGCGTTTCTGCTGCTGTTTGACTCAGTGGGCGAGTTGGGCTGGCAGTCAGATCGGAGGGGGCTTTGAGGGCTACAAATCACACCTTTGATAAAACCAGGAGACAATCTTAGGCAGCTGGTCTGTGGATGCTGAATACTGTCTTCGTCCATGGGAGTATCGGGCCTCTGGAGGTTCCCATGGGCTCCTGCCGGTCGGATGATAGTGGTGGGGAAGCTGGGGTGGCATGGCACAGAGTGGGAGATGATGGTGGTGGACTCATTGTGAGCCATCTTGGCGTTGGGTACCTGCGAGCATCGTTTTTGGGACAAGGCCCCTCCTCTGGGAAGGTCGCCAACCTTATGGGTACCTTCCAGCTTCCCAGCAGGGACATGTAGGTCCCCATAGACGTGATAAGAGCCAGAGGTGTTAATCCCCCTGAAAACATTGGGGATGTAGCCCCTGCAATCCTGGAGAGGGGATGAGGTGGACGCATGGTTGTTTTGAAGGTCTGGCTCTTTTTCATCAACAAGCCTCAAACCAGGGATCTCCTCAGCCATATGTAATGAGTTGATCTGTACCTCTTCAATATTCACAGACTGATGCCTGCAGAAACATATTCAAGAAGTCATTAACTCAGATCCCTTCTATTTCTACAAAGACATTAGAGTGTGTCTTGTCACATGTTCTACTTTACTTTACCTGGACTTGATGAACCTGTGGCAGGTGTCAGCCACATGTTCCATCTGGAGGTAGATGGCTGTGTTCATGGTGGCCAGGACCAGACTGTCCTTAAGGTTCAGACAGGACGTGTACATAAAGTCCAGCAAGATGGAGAACCCCTTGGGGTCCACTTTGGGGTCCAATCGGATGGTACTAAGGTTTGCGTTCTCGGGGTCCATGAACACAGAATAAAAGAAGCCACTGTAAGAGACCAGGAGAGAGGGGGATACAGTGTTTAACATGTGCACAGATGAGTCATTAACTCCTGAAAATTAATTTATTTTGGATGAGGTATGAAATTAGATGGGGTGGCTGTGTCAGGGGCGGTGATTCACTGAAGTAAAAAAAATTAAATATGGTCCTAGAAATAGCGTCCCTTCATTAGGCACCGTGAATAAAAAAGAAAGTCCATATTCACTGTGTCAGATCTCATGACGGTGCGTACCTGCAGGCCACCAGGATGGCTTTGTGAGCATGAAAATGCTGTCCGTCCACCTGTATGGTGACATCAGTCAGGATGTTCCTGCTGCGGAGGCGGTTGAAGTTGAGCAGGACGTCGCCTGCATGGCGTGTGAATTGAATGCAGCCATCTGCAGTCGTGGCCATGCTGTCGAAATCTGCCAAAGATCAGACATAATGAATTTAATAAAGTTTGCTCATTATCACTGACTCTTAAAGTGATCCACTGCTGAATAAAAGGCACGTGAGAGGTGCACATACTGGAGGCTGGGATAACAACATGGGAGTGTTGGCACCAATATGGGCATAACTCTACCAGAACAATTAAGCTTCACTTTACTTGCAACAATAATGCAACAACAGCTTAGTTATACTGTGGTACAGAGTAGGAGGAACAGGATATAGAAGATAGAATCTTAAAAGCCCAAATTGAATGCACAATCACACTACAAGCTAAAATAATCTAAAATGCAATCAATAATGAGTAAATAACACACAAATTAACACTTTTATTAAACAAGAAAATAAATACTCTTACTAGGTTACATCACCTCATGCTCAGTCTCACACTATGAGCTAACACAAGCCACCTGCCTTCAGGGTTCATAATCAAAACAAGCTCTGAGCCGAACAAGTGTCTTGACTGTGTTTCATCAAAAGGCGGCGTCATTGCGAAGAGAAAAGTAAAAGGTGGGTTCACCAACACTTTTTGATGCATGTCTTACTTCTTACTGGGCCTCAATAACGCGCTTATTTCATTATTATCTCGCAGGGCCATGATGCACATTCATACAAAAACTGATATTTCTCACTGGCTCGACACCTACACGACTTGGATCAACCTTTGCCATAATTTCGAGGCGACAACAAAAATCCTAACCGCAGACATTAAAATGCATATGCAGACAAACAGAAAGACTCCCACAGTGCTGGTGTGCACAGTGGAAATGTGCGAGTTTGGTGTCGTGTCTCCTGCAGCAGAGCTCGCAGCCTGTCTGCTGGCAGCCTGCAGCCTGTAAACGTGTTTGACGTTGAGCACATTCCGTCCTGACTGCTCAGATTAGGTTGCCAGTACACAGAGAGGTTTCCTGTTCCCCGACATAAGTAGAACTCATCTCATTTAACCCATTAACACTCACTCCCCCCTCTTCTGCTAAACTGACCCCTCGACTCGCTTCGAAGCATATTACGACCAAAGCATGATTTCGTAGGATGTGATTTCAAGGAGTGGTTGGTCGTGGCTGCCTGACTTTGGGCTGTGAGCCACCGAAGCAGGCCAGCACAAGTCCGTTCAAGTTTAGATAAAGTGTTGTGTTGCCATGTCTGGGGACCGTCCTGCGCTTCAATTATGGCTTTTAAAGTGTTTGCTCGGTTAAAAACTAATGTTGAGAAGTCATCGGCTCCGCGTTGGAGACTTTTAGTTGAGTGGAAATATTGTTTGTCGACAACAGAAGATGTGACTGAAGCGGACCGACCGATCCTGTTGCGCCACTTTCGCACGTCGCCTCTAACTTGGCCAACTGCTGTGAACCAAACATAACTCAAAAACAGCCAAGTTAAAGAGGAAGGCGAAAAGCACAAAAAAACCCCGCTGCATTGGTTTCAAATTATCGCAAAAAAACTGCACGTTGTTTTCAGCCAAACAGCAGCTGTTAAAGCGACTTAGCGCACAAGTGATGGCATGAAATCCGCACACAGTCTAAAGTCGCACTTCCGTCTAAAACACAGTCAAACACAGAGCAGCTGTCAAAACCAACTCTCATCGCTTCAAATCTGCCAGTTCACTTCGAAGCTAAAGCCGAATCACATCACAGAAACACAGTGAGAGGAGCCGGAGCGGCCACACGAGCCGCTGCCGCTCCACTACACTTCTGACCCAATGCTGAGAAAATAGGAAGGAAAAAAAGTCACCTTGTAAAAGTTTCCTCGAAACTCTGAGCATCACCAGTTCTGAGAATCCAGTTCTAAGAACCACAGCGGCTCAATTCTCGGAATTTCAACAGAGGGACGTACCATTATCTGCGGGGCGGGGAGCTGCTCGCCCCTGTCGCACTCATTTCAACCTTGTGCCGTTTTTTTTGTGCACTTCAACATTTCCATACTTTATCGTGACCATTAACTTAACATCTCTGTATGATTTGTATAAAACATGTCTGCGATTTTGCCACTTTTTGAATTAGGTTGGTAGCGAGCTAATCTCCCTGTGTAGTGGATGGGTCCAAGTGCAAGGTCAGCTGACCGAGTTATAAATACTGTGGGGAATATGAGCGCATGTTGTCGCTGTAAAGCTGCCTAAGGTGCCGCGAAGAGCTGACAAAAGTCATAATGTTTTCCAATAATTTCTAATATAATATGCCCCTTGTCGTTTTTTTAAACATCTCTCCATGGCATGTCTGAGTCAAGTGTTTGATTTTACTCTGAATAGTTTTGCAGCCAGTTAAAGTTGCAGTGCTGATTAAAGTGAGAAGAAGAGCACTTACACATGATGTCAGTATATTAATATAAATAAAGTATGTTCAAGTAAGTTCAGTGAATATTTGATTGGCCTTCTGGGAAATTCTGCAATACTGACAAATTGATCTCCCATCTGTGTGTGTGTGTGTGTGTGTGTGTGTGTGTGTGTGTGGCCTTTCTTACATACAGAAACTGGCACAAAGCCCTATTTTAATGTCACACACAGGCTGTAGAAAGTGTGTATAAAGTCCTCAACTCTCCAAAAGGTTCACTTGCGCTCATTTGTGTTCCCACCACTTCCTGTCTCGCCATTGCAGCTGTATATTAATCTGTGTGACACAAAATCCTGAGTACAAACCAATAAATAAGTCAGCAAAAGAGGAACTAACTGCTCTTTAATGACTAGCAAGACGTTCCTGAGTAACTAGGAATCAAGGACTACTGGATGTAGTAAATGTTATGAAATAATATTACGTAATGATATGATAATTAAGAACAGACAATTATATAGTTTATTATGTTAATGAGCCAGTGTGTCCTGACATGCTCCTAGATATGTGACCACTTTCTGGATCCTGATTGACTCCAAATTGGCTGCTAAATGGCACAAAACCAGACTAAACATGACCTCCTAATGATATGTTTGTTCATATTTTTGTGTCCCTTCAAGAAAAGTGGTGATCTTGTGTGCCTTATGTAAAGTGTTACCTTAATCTAGTCTGTAACTTATTCATATGCTCCCCTGCACAGAAAGTTGAACTTCTTTGAATATGGTTTGCAGGTTTTGCCTTTAAATATGTGCATGTGATCAAACTGCATCTAACAAATTATGACATATTATTCATTGCTCATCATTATGTTTTAAATGACCGTTTTTAAAAATGAAAACCCTTTGTGTTAAATTATGACATAACATACAACATGATCATGTTTTACCTATTTCACTTCCAGATCTCCTTAAATCTAAAGTTAAAGAGTTTCCTATGTGAATTTCTCCACTGTGGGACGAATAAAAGTTTATCTTATCTTATCTTATGTTTCCGTGTTGTCTTTGAACATATAGAATTACCATCTGTTGGCGTTACCTTCACTCTCACCAGTGAGCTGCAGTGAGGCTTTGCTAAACAAACATTCAGGCAGGTTCGACTGGTGGGAGAAAAAACAGAACTACAGTGACTAAGAACTAGAGCAACTAACTGTTGTCACTGAAATAATACATTTAGACTTGATCATAGACTGTGGACTTAATCCATGTTATTTTTGCATAAATTTAGTCAACATTAGATTATGCAGTTGTCTTGTGCATGCATGGCCTCCAATGAATCTCAGTGAGAACACATGTAAGAGTAAAAATCATAGGAATTATAAACATAAGTTGTCTACAAGCATTATATTACTGCTGACATTTTCACCCTTCCTCCCACCCACACATAAAAAGTGTAAAATAAACATTTAGGAGAAAAACAACAAGGTTTCCTGTCATTATAACATATGTGTTGCACAATAGATTAGCTCTCTGACTGAATTTTTTCCCATGAAATAAATGTGCAGAGCAGCTCAACAGGTCTAAATTACAGCTGTTCAGGTGGCTATGGCAACAAAGAGGTCTATTTCTAGTTAATGTTTTCACTCGAGATGTTTTTCCCCTGCGGTTATCTTTAGTGGCCCAAGTTTCTGTGGGTTGTTCACCTTCACATCCTTTTGAGAGAAACGATGACTTCTGGTCTGAATGAGAGGAGACAAAACTTGTTCAGTCAGTAGTACAGCCTTGGCAAAAAATCAACGTCTGATTTCCTGGTGTAGTTGTTTATTTGCAGGTGAGAGGACGCATAGATTTGATCAGTTAGCCTTTTCCTTGCTTGTATCAGTGCAGCATCTCTAACGTCAGTGCAGTGCAATAGCAGATAAGACAGAGCAGACGTGGAAGACATAAACTGCTACATGTGGTAAATATTGTACATTCAAGTCTAACCAACACAATCACACAAACATGATGCTTCTGGTTGGTTTTGCAGAATAACTGTCTGTCACTGTTTTTTTTTTTCTTGCAACAAAGGCCTGATTTTGCTGCACCATAAAAAAAAAGAAACATCACCACAATCTGCTGAAAGCCAGAAAATACATCTGTTATTGCTGTTGTTCACAGAGATGAACTGAGTTTTGTAAACTGGGTTAAAGGGCTCATTTTAAAGCAATCAAAGGGGCACTTCAGCAATTTATTGCACTTACACAATACTGTTTGGCTTTCAAGAGATTTAAAAGGAGTGGTCACAATTAAAGCAGAAGAGACTGAGATAACCAGACCTTTTGTGCCTACTAGTGCTTCCTACTTCCTGCATTTTCCATGATGCAACTTGATAGTGTCCTCCTTGCCAGTTAAATTCCCACTTCTGTCAAAGTCCAGTCTTCAGGTGTCCTGTGATTTTTTAGTCTCCGAGCCCACTCCAAAATAACCCTGATGACATCACTATGACATAATTAGAGTTATTTTTTAAATCTTTAGAAAGCTACAGAAGATATTTTCACTGTCTGGATAGCCCTAACCATGACAAGTAAACTCCTATCAGTCAAACTGGTGGAAAGCCCCTTTAAAAAGATTTTAAACATGCAAAATTTGGAGAGATGAACAAAACTATTTTCTTGCTTCCGATTGTGTGTGTCTGTTACGCATACATCAAACAGACGTCGTTTTCATTTTTAGGGCCCATCTGAAGAATGAAAAACAAAACTTCCTGGGTTTTCGCCAGCCATCCCTGGAACAAATTCATAGCTGTTCCTCTCTCCTTCTCCCCACCCCCTCTCATGAACTCCTCTGACCCCGGGGGCCTAGACGCAGACGGATATCAACGTGCCTCTCCCAAAACATGACCCAGGCACGTGGTTACCTGACAGGGGTCAAAGGTCACGTCAGTAAAATATGAGTCCAAAACTAGTCCAGTCTTCACCGACACACAGCCTTAGGGGGGAAAGATTTCCGCGCAACCAGGAGCATGCACTTGAAGTTGGGGAGCAGCGTGCATGTGAGCAAAAAATCTTGCAAGATCTATCTGTGTTTGCAAGATATTGAGGCGGTTCTTTCCCACACCACAAAACTGCCACAAAAAGGCAAAAATGAATATATAAAGCTTGTTTATGAAGGAAGTGTATAAGGGGTAATGCAAGATGCATGGAAATACCTGACTCATTTATTTATAGCACAAAGTTCAGTGTCATTTTCAGCACCTGCTAATGAAGTATGCACTGCTCACAACCTATGAAACACTGAATATGGAAAGCGCATGTGAGCAAAACATAGTGAACTTTGAACTGCTTTCATGCATTCTGTGTGGGGCTTACAGAGAAGTATATATTTAAACTGCAGGTGGTATGCAATCTTTGCATAATGATTGAACTTCAGGAGGCCCTGATGCACTGAATACACTGTGGTGTCAAACGTGTTGTCCTGCACAGATGGGGGGGGGGTCAGCCTGAGTAACCTAAAGTGTGTGTCTGACTATAAATTATTTTTGTTCTTAGATCTTAATCATAATGAGAGTGTGATTAAACTGACATGAAACACAACACCAGACTCTGTCGAGTCATTTTTCAGGCAAACGTACCAAACATACCAAACCACATATGCTTTTTGAAAACATCAACTCAAGGTAATTGTAACTGACATTAAAACAACTTCTTAATCTTTCCTAAACCAAAACACTATTGATGGATTGAGAAAATAAGGAGCAGATTAAACGGTTGGTAAAATAACTGTTACTTACTGCCCTAAGACAGTGAAAAACTGGCTGAAACATTACGAAACCAAATCAAACTAGAACCACGTGTGGCAACATTGCACCATGTTCTAAAAAGGACTCAGACAGGCAGCCTTTTGTCAAGTGAATTACATTTTTCATCTGCATGTCCTCTGATGTGGCGTTTTACGTGTTGAAAATAAGTTTCACATTAGAGTAAAGAAAAGGACAGTTCGCGCCTTCAACATCAAACAGGAACCCTGCTCTTCATTACTTTCATATCTGTGGTTTCCAGTCTGGCTCAGCACCAGAGAAGGGGACGTGCTTCTCTTTCATATTAGCCTATCAAGTTTCCTGTCAGCGCTTATGATATAAATCGTACTAATCTTGTGTTTTCTATTGCTATTTTCTATAGGTGTTTTTTGTATTTTTGATATTTCTGAAAGGGTGCACCTCGTTTCATTTTTTGTCTTAGCCGGAGATTTTGTTGTTGTTACAGGTGCATGGAGAATTTTAGCACTGGAAGGAATTCAGAGCTCTGCAGTTACATCCTGGTTCACCTGAGCACTCAGTCACAACGGCATTAAGGAGATAACGAGAGCAAAAGTTAAGTGAAATATGTTGCAAACAATTTAAGAAACTAACAATTCATAATTCCTTCATTTAGATTCATCTGTTCCACCGCAACGTTCACTGACCAAAGTATAAATCACAATATTTGGACTGTCTCCACTGGCTTCAGGTCATGAGAGGACAACGACTCGTGTTCTCGTGGTCCAACCTTGAATAAAATGTTTAGAGGGGATGCATGAATGGTGGCTTTGTTGCACTAAAGCAAAGAATTCATCCTCAGTTGTAAGTGCTAAATGGATTGTACATGCAGAGGAAAGGTCAACATTACCATAAGGCTTGTGTGACCTGACGGGCCTTTTCGTCTTTTTTAAAAATTTGTTTGCCCTTCTGTATTTCTTAAATCTTTAAATTATTTGCTTTGATTTCCACTGTTTGATCCTGTGTTGTAACCCTGTTTTGAGCATATATGAGTATATGAGTTGCACAAATGAAGGTCATGATAAACAGAGTGGAAAAGTTCCTCAGCAGCCAGTTCATACTCAAAGAACAAAGCAGCTTGACTTGAAGGAGGACTTGAGTATAGTCTACCTTGACCATATGGAATGTGAGGAAATAATTGTGCAAAGTCAATATAAACACATATTGCAACACTCTGCGTCTCACTACATGTTATCTGTGGAAAAGTACCAGGGTACGCCGTGTCACCATGGCGGATTCCCCTGTTGTTTTATGGCAAAGCCTCAGGGAGGAGGATGGGGGGGAGGGGGCAGGGCTGCACAGAAACAAGAGGTGTGTGTGTGTGTGAGAGAGAATGAGGGAAGTTATTAATGTGATCCCGGGTGCCTCTCCAGCAGTTTAGTTTGGAAATTTACCTTCACAATAGAGCAGCTGGGAAAATTTGGATGAGGAAAATGAATGAGGAATGATGTCTCCCCCTCCCTAAAAAAAACGCCTTCACAGTGTCCTGACAGCACTGCAGCCACTGACAGAGCAACAGAAGAAGACTGTTGTTGCACTGTGCAGCTCCCAGAGGTCAATGTAGAAGTGCATGCTGCTGAAGAAGTGTGTGTTCTGATATAAACATGCAGATCGGGTCGCCCCGTCGAAGGATTTGCAATCGTGAAAAAGCTGGAATTTGTTATTTGTAGTTCTGATATTTAAAAAGTCTTGCACACACAGTAACAACAACAGTGCAGGCAGCACGTTTTTCCGTGTGTGTATCTGTGTATAGTGTCGGCAGCCAACCGAACAATCACACTCACTGCCACTGTGAAGAGATATCAACAATTTTACAACTGTACAATTATCATCTCTGATTTCTGTCTCGTCTCATCGCAGTCAGCTGTTTCCCAGTGTCTTTGTTTCCTCAACAATGCGCTGTTTTGCCCACTGATACTGCAAAAACCTGTCTGGTTTGTCTTCTCCTTCCTAGAGATACCGTAAAAACACAACACAAACCAAAGCAGGCAGTTGTGTGTGAATGTCTTTGACTGTGGACGATGTTTCAAGGCAGCCTGCCAGTTGTTGTGCATACTTGCTCAACATTTTGTAAATGTGGGGCTGCAGGAAAAACAAGTTCTGGGAATAAAAAAAGGCTCACTTTGAAATGCCTGTGAATGAGGTGAATATGCAATCGAGGGCAAAGGGTCAGTAGGTAATGTGAGGCCAAAATGTTTTGTTGACAGGTGATGACAGGTGACTGAAGAAAGTTTCTATTTTGCTTACGTATTCTACTGCACATTTATGGACTGAGATGCCCTTGTACCTGTGTACATGTTTGACATTATGTCATGAAAAAGTTGCATTATACAAAAGTATTCACAGGTTTTAAATTCAACTGTGATGTCATTCACCTTCAATCTTATGTTCAATATCAATAAATTAATCATGCCATTTAGATCATGGGCATCGGGCAATGAATATGGTGAGACAAAAGGGTCAAAAGGAGGCCATAGTTTGTGACGTTATATTGGATTTTATTATATTCTAAATGTGAGCAAAAATGACATAAACAATGTAATGATCCAAAACAAGCAAGAACCCACATATGCCATCAAAAATCCCCCAGAGAGTTGAATCAACTCCTCTCTGACATTAGTGGACATTATAAGTTCCACATAGGCAGGATTGTATTTCCCGCTCCATATAGTTAAGATGTTGTACTTGCTCCTGCTCTCTAAGCAGTTCAGCAGAGTGCAAAAGAACACACCCTTTTACATGTGTAATTGTACTCAGGTGACCTCCTTCGAGACATACAGTAATTACTGTGCAGTGATTCATTCATATAAAACATATACACCCTTTCACTTTGAAAATCCCCCCAAGACATTTTGATTTCCACGGACTTGCTGCATCTTGTGGACTTGATGCGAGAACTTATAGTGTATATACCTTCACACAGATGGCTCCACTGTATGAAAAGTGAGCGCACTCAAACCTGCAAAGGGCAGATAAGTGGCTGATTGTACCTTTGAGGTTAGGAGATAAGGCTAAGGAGAGCGGGCAGCTAATTCTATTAGTTGTAGTCTGGCTGCCAGCTGCAGCCACTGAGGGAATTATCATATGACCAACACACTGATTAGCAGCTAATTCGGATGTTATGTGTGAATTACATAACCTCTGTAAACTCTGAAGAAGCCGGCGGTTCATCTTGTCCCGAGCCGGTGAGTCCGTGAAAAAATACTCTCTTTAATAGTAGACAATCTAAACGGAGTTGGCAGCGGAAGGATTCGACTATAGATGCCAGGAGTCTGCATACCAAAGGGGAGTGAAGTGGGAGCAGGGATCTCTGAGGACAGGCAAACATTGCTGCCAGGTTTGCTAATGTTATACAAGAGATATTTCAAAAGCTATTTTTGCTTTTGTTGTCCTTCAAAGACCAGTGTTAGCACAGGTAAGTTGAGCAAAGGGACCGTGTGAAAGTTATTGGGGGTGAATAAGAAAAGCTACGACCTCCTTCTCATAATATCTCAAAGGAACAGAACACTACTGGATTGTCACAATTCATTTTGCATCGATAACTACATAATAATTTGAGATTGTGTACTACACTTTAAACCTTAACATGGTGGTGTAATCGTTTTCAAATTGTACAACAGAAGTGGAAATAGCAAATGCCAACATTACAGCAAAAATGAACCAAATGTCACTGTCACTATTTTACTTTTTTTGGTAATATGTTTTACTTCATAGTAGTCATAGTAGGAACTGCTGTACCTTTTCTGATCCCTCCAACCCTCCTTGTACAATCACTAAAAGTTGTAAAGTTGTAATAAACCTTGCTGTGTGCATTCAAAAAAGTGATTTTATAACACAAGGTAAATATGCAGTCTTTTCTCAAAAACATGAAAGTGTTGCACAAATGATACATGTAAGATCCTGGTGATTGCAGACCATGACAAGGAAGAGGAGATTACAACAACAAGGAATGATCTACTTTTCTGTGGAAGTGCTGTGAAGATGAGAAGAAAACTGAGTAACATTTTAACCATAGTAATTTCCCCTAGGTTTTCCTCTGCGTGACGTCTGACAGTTTCACTTTTATTCTTTTGTCTTGCTGACAACACATCCCTTGTTCTTGTTGCGTGTGTAAATCGCTGTCAGGTTCAGCTGCTTGCCGGTAACCACAAGGAAAGCATTCCATGCATGTTCACGCCGCCGATCCGCCCTCGACCTTAAGCAGGGGTTTGCATTCGAAGCATGAGCAATACAACATCCCCGCATGCTGTTAATATACAAGCTATCCAGTGACGGTCATTCGGTGTCTCCAGGAGATCAGTGGAGCAGCATGCTAATAGTGGACCAAGTGCATCATTAGGGCTGTCTCTTAGTTACCCCTGTTGATGTCTATCACTGTGTAACCTGAGCGCTGGGTACAGATGTGATTCATTGAGCCCAGCTGCTACAAAATGACCCATTTCTATTGTGATGGTGGTGAAATGATCTCTTTTCTAAACCATAAATCCTTTTCTTCACGGCAGCTTTACTACAAGCAAAGATCCACAGGTTTTTACTGTGAGTTTAAAGCGAGTTTCTGGTTCTGCGTTTGCAGTGGCAGCACCTGAGAGAAGAGCCGGGGAGTGAACAAACGAGACAGTGCATTTATCCTCTCACTAAAGCATGTTTGGAATATGAGCGTTGTTTGGTCTTCAACCCCTACGGTTGCTCCAACAACTTATGATTTATTACACGTCCTAAAAGGGAAACATCTGCCCTCGAAAAAACAGGTGAGGGAACAAACAGAGCGCTCGGCCGGTTGTGCAGTGGAGGTATTTGAAAACTGGAGTAATGCATAACCTGCGTTAATGTCAGACAGATGGGTATTTTTAAATTTTAAACTGCTGCTCAGAAAATATGATATCTCCCAGCAGCAGATGTCTGCCCCTCTCTGCAGGGAGATTCACGTGGCTCGTTTTTTTTTTTTTTTTTTTTTTTGTCTGACAGTCATAATATATGTGCTTTTAGTTTCAGGAATGCTGGTGCAACATGGAAAAAAGGGAGTGTCACTCAGAGCAGATGTTGTGCTTTTAATCATCTGTATTGCACTGGAGCTTTTGATGTTTCACAAGGCTACTTGGATTCTCCCTCGCTCACCATGTGCCATTGTGTTTTCAACGTCTCACTTGTTTTGGGGACTGCAGAGGAAACTGAGTGCAGTTTACTCTACAAAGACGTACTTGATTTTTTAATGAAATATAAGGTTACTGTGGTCGTAAAGGTAAATCCGCTTATTATGATATTTTGCTATATATATGTTTGTCTGTATTTGATAGTAAAACCAAGATTTTTTTTCATGCACATTTACTTTTTTGCACAAGATTCTTGATGTAACATCTCACTTAAAGTATTTGAATAAAACGATGCTTTCTTGCAATTTGTCCAACATGTCATAATTACTATTGCTTTGTGTCCTTACATTTGTCTCCTTACAACAGTTGAAGGAACATTTTGACGAGTGTATGGTAGATATATATAGCTTAGCTTAGCATAAAGACTGGAAACTGGGGGAAACAGCGAACTGCCATTTTAACACTTCTTTTGCTTCCGATTGCCAAAAGAGACATAATGTGGCAATGACTGACCATTAGAGGTGCTGTTGTGCAGATTTTGTTACCTTTGTACAGGAGCAGGCCAGTTGTTTTCAGTCTTTATGCTAAGCTAAGCTAATCGGCTACTGGCTTATAGCCTCATATTTAAAGGAAATACACAAGAGTGGCATCAATGTTCTCGTCTAATTTCATCTCTTCAACAAAAGCAAATGAGCGTATTTTCCAAAATGTCGAGCTATTCCCTGAAACATGTCTCACTACTCAGCAATTTCTACATTTCAGAGTTTCATGTCACTCCATCCTCAATACATTAACTTTCAGCAAACTATCATCAGAGTCCCGGGCTTGTAGTTGTTTTGCAGAGATGTGGTGAGTCCTCTGTTTCTGAAAGCCAAAATAACAATCATGTCAGCGTGAAGCACGAAGAAAATATGGAAATCTGAAAAGAGTGAAGCCATGGATAACAACGTAGCACTTTGAGGAACTGGATCCCAGCAACCAGAAACCTCAATGCAGCAAAACCCAACCAAAAAAATTCGACTTGTGCAGCATGTAGGCTGTTGTCCAATGTTGTGGATTAGGAGGCTCGGCCCATTGACTTATTGTTCAATATGACATGAAATTTACTCTCAGTTTAAGCCAAATCTTTAATGGAATGCATTCCAAATCAATGACACACTTACTGAATTTATGTCATATTAACAAATATTTATTCAATGCTGTCTGGCAGCGAGGTAGTTTGACCTTGTGTCCTTTAACTTTTTGTTCTGGTCCCTCTGTCCAGAGCGGCTTCTGCACACACTGACACATAAACAACGCAATGACTCTATCTTTATTCCTCTGTGAAGTAACTCTGAAGCGTTGTTTCGTCACTTTTACTGTTGTGGTCATAAGAATTTACAAATGTTGAATGTTCCTCTGTTATCTGCTGCACACTCTCTTTGTGCAGCAGTCTGTTTATTGTGCTGTAAACAAGCTTTTTATGTAAGTGTAATAACCCTTCGCTCTGTTTCTGAATGATATGCCCTCTGTTTGCCTTGTGTCAACTAAGGCTCACATTCCCACCATTCAAGGTCAGTCTATACACTGAGGTGGTAAGTCCAGTTTGAGGACTACGACCTGAAATATGATATCGTGTGCGACGTGCAGCAGTGTTTAGTCCTGGAGTGTTGAATGGAGGATTTGCCTCTTGATTACAGAGATGTTTATGGGATTGAATATTGTAGGTATGGTTGTATTTTGCCGGCTGTGTTGATTTTGCATGTCTTTTTTTTTTTTTTTACCCATAAATGATTTCAAAGACAAGTGAAAAGATAATTATTTTGATAATAGTTTGTGGGATTTCAAGAAAGAAAGAAAGAAGCCAATCATGTGAGTGCAGCCTCGTCACAAGCGTACCTTTCACACAGGGGTCAAAGGATAGAATTCCAGGTCATCTCTTTGGTTTCACAAGACTCGCCAAGGCACAACCACAAGTGTAACCCGAGTTAGAGGTAAACAACTGCTCCACACGGGAGCGACGGGGAGGTGTGAAAGAGGGCAGCACCGTACATCAGGCAAATCATCGGGGGGTTATTTGGGTACCAGCCACGTCGTAGGACAGCCCGCTGTCTCGGCCTCGCATTTGACACCTGCAGGTGACAGATTTCCAGGACTAGTCAGTGTCCGCTGCCGGGATCAGTTTGCTCCGAGGTGCAGTAAAGAGACAAGAGGGAGGAAACATAATAACATCACACTTCTACTGGAAACACTTGTCCCTGGCTGTAATCCACACTGTCCACTACTGTATCCACAGGTTGGTTACGAAATGACTGAAAGCATCACAGAAACATTTTCCAAAGTGAATCCATTTCCCACCTGCAAACATTGCTTTTAAAATGTAGAAATGTATGTTCAAAAGTGTTTTTCCCCACAGCACCACTGGGATGAATACAACAATACAAAATTACATAACTTCATCTTTTCAACAGATATGAATGTAACACATTTATCAACGCAATCTCATCATAGATACCTTGACAAGAATGAGGGTCTTTATTTGTGGGTCCAGTCCTGGGAGACCTGTGAGAGCAGATGATCCTCGTCCAGGTCAAACGGTTCACACACAGTTCACAGTCTGCACACAGGAGATCCGGGTGGATTGAAAGATCACATTCCTCTGCCAGAACACAGGAGAGGATGGAGACCATCATATATATCATGCTTTGTTTGACCGATGGGTTGAGAACACGCTTTTATTATACTGGCATTTATGCTGGCTCTATTTGTAATGTGAATTCAGGGCTATGTCTGCGCAAGAAATTTATTTCAATATCGCTTGCTACTTCACAATGTGGAGAGATAAATAGAGAGAGAGGGATTAAGGTGTTCAGGGAGCCAAAATCTGGGAAAAACAAACTCTTCATGAGACCTCCCCCTGAAGTCCAAATGTACTTGACATGCACATCCAGAAAAAAAGATCTGCTAAATGATGAACAGACATGGGTCCACACAGTTATTATCAACTCAACTTGGCTGCGATCTTAAAAGAAAACATCCCTGACCTCATATTGTTCTGCAAGGCTCAGTTTAGTTTATTTACAGCACGGTATACAATTCAGAGTGCGGCAAGAATACATATGACAAGATGACTCAGATTAATCACGACTATAAGAACAGTAGCTACCTGTGTATTTGCTCTGATGACATATTCAGTGGTCACCGTTGACGCAAACTGCGATGTGGACATAAGGTGCTAAGTGCAAGATACTTGGCAGGCAACACAAAGGGATCACGGCAGATTAGGTCAGTTAGGGCCACACTGTTCAATGTATGACTGAAAACACACTTAAGTCAATTAATTCCTTTCACTCTTCATTTCTAAACACCAGATGCATGACTCTTTAAACCCACTCGAAAATCACAAATATCAGAGAAAATGCAATTTACAGGAGTGTGAGATCACATTTAAAGTAAATGCCACAGCACTAGTTAAGGGGACACATTGATGCGCTCCATTAAATCCAAAAACCCTTTGGCGACTTTTGCATTAACGTCAGGTTTTCGCTGCACTCATGCACTTCAGATGTTTTTATGTTTTGTCTGATGTTTGTGTTGCCCTGAGAGAAACATTAATTCATTCAGCTGATTCTTTTACAGTCGAAATGACAGTGAACCTGAACTTAACAGCTTTAGACCATTTGTGACGTGTTACATATTTATGGGCGTATCTGGATGGTCAACAACACAGTATCTGGTCACAGAAATGCACGGTATTTTTATTGCTGTTAAAATTGTTTTTTAGAGTTTGTCTTTGTGGAAACTTTCAAGCCCTCCAGTGTCACAACCGCTCACTGACTCATTCGCTGACAACAGAGGCCACCATTATAATTCCACAGTTAAACTGGTTTTCGTTGGTGGTAAATTGGCTTGTGGCATCCTTTTTCTTTTCGTCTCACTAAGCAGCTCTTTCTGTTGCATGATCTAAATGTCATCAATGGGAATTTGACCAACAGACACTTTTAGGTGCATGCATAAAATCTGACACTTTTAAGTGCATGCATAAAATCTGACACTTTTAGGTGCATGTATAAAATCTTGAAACAAAATTAGTTTCATGACAGTAGGTGAAGTTTAAAAACTTCCCTGCACTTTCCCAAACCATAACAAAGTAGTTTTATTAACAAAAATTAAACCTGCAGTAACCATTTTTTTGGCAAATTGGGGGCAGTATATAAATACAACATGACATATTATCATCTCATAAAGTTGGAATAGTATATGTGCCAGCAAACATTTGCCTGTTTACGCATCCAGCAGACATGGAGCGATATTAGCATTAATTTGAAGTAGTGTTTCCAGCCACCTGGCCAATGTAAGCCCAATATTCACAAGCTCTGTTCATATCAGTGGCAGCTATGACTCAAAAAATGTGGTCGGACAGGAGGAAAATTAAGGCCCCTCTGCCCCCTACCACCTTTTCCAGCCTCCTCTAGTTCATAATCATTAGCTCCGTTTTAGTCTCTCTGCTGTTTGGTGCTGAGCAGGCGACTTATTTCTGACACCAGCTGCTGTGGATGGAAATGACCCTGATGAGACCATTAACAATGAACCAAAACACTAAAGTTGTGATCTGTTGTATAACCAAAACAATGAGCTGAAAGAAGCTAGAAACACTCCATAGCGGTCAGGTGAACTGCGGAGTTGGATGACGGATCTGTGTTTCTCACCATGAGTGACTCCTTTTACGTAACACATTTGATCCATTGTTAATATAAAAAATAATTGTAGCGGCTTTAACTATAGAGATGGCAGAGCAGAAAACACTCATAAAATGTGTTTTTGTTAGAGTCATATGGTTTATTTTGGAAGAAGACACTGACAAACAACCTATTTTGGGGTTTAGATATGTGGACTCCAAACATGTACGAGATTAAAATAACTGGCAACAGCACAAAATGGTATATAAACAGTCTGCTCTCGAGTATGAGTACTATGTGTCCTCAGTCTGAAATACAAATGTTTATGTTGCCACCTTATCTGAGGTTATTAATATGCATTAAATATGTTGTCTCATCCTTAATTCTGTTCCCTAAAAGAAGAAAAATAAAATATTATGAGGGAACATTTCAGAGTTTAACCATAGAGGAACTCCCTCATGAAAAGTTTATTTCAGAGTCCACAGGCTGCGAGCATTTATCAAAGAAGCTTTGTTACATGTTTCCACAGAGAAATCCAGTCAGCATTTGGATGTTGGAGGAACCGAGGATGGATGGCTGCTAGGATTCGCAATGTGGGAGTCGAGTCTCACTGACACCGTCACATCTCAACAGGCTCACGGATTTTCCTTAATCGCCCCTCGAAGTGAACCATTGGCTTTTTATCCCCAAATGTTTGCGGGTATTGCTTTACACGAGTTCCATCCCCAACCAGTCAGCGTGCCACGCTGCCTGTGTGGTCTCTTAATGCGATATCTCCGCCGGCTCTGCTAAACCAGCACAACAGACTGCCAGCACAGCAGCGCGCGCTTTGATTTTTTCCACAGAAGGATGACTCACTCTCGAATGAACACTTAGTGACCCATGGCTCGAAGGCCAAGATTAGCCGTCGCAACCGAAGCTCTCTGGGGTCCATAATCGATACCGGGGGCTGAACACGCTGCTGTTTACCTGAGCTCTCTCCGGTATTCAAGTCACAGAGGGGATAACAACCAGAAACCACCGATTTGACGAGTCAGATGAGGTCACGAGGAAAACGTTAAAGAGATAATTTAACATTTTGGGAAAGAGGAAAATAAAGGTCAATAAACATGTTGATATCTTTTTGCTAATTGTGAAGCTATTGGCGCCTGTTTGCTATCATTCATTATAACTTTGTCATCTACCGACAAAGACAGGGTGCCCTGTTTCTCATATTTTTTTTATCAAGCTATCAAACCCCCAGCTACGGCATTAAACAGGGAAACAGACTTTACAAACACAAGTTATCAAAACATAAGTTATCTTTGCATGCAGATAATTATTCATCTTTACCAACCTTTAACATTTTGTAGCTGGCTTTGGGAGAATAAGCCTAAAATAGCCGACAGCACAATGGCTTACCTGTGGATTTCTGTAACAAAACAGGATCTGAATCAGTGGCCCTCCCTCCCAGTTTCCTTAGCTGGTAGATGATGAACAAGATGAACATCTTTCATTCATTCTTTCTTTTTCAAATATTTGTTTAAATATATATTTTGTAAAGAATTGGATAAATGTAATTCATCTTTTTTTATCTGGAATAAAACCATCCCAAGATTTAGGAAATCATACCTGGAGAGACAAAAAGCAGATTTGGGATTGGCGGTGCCTATTTTCCTGTGCTGGTCTTCCAACATTCGTAAAGTTGTTTATTGGATATCAAGTTTTTACTGTGGTGCTGGACCAGTGTGGGCTGATACAGAGCTGTTCACCGTTTTCTCTCAGCAAAAAGTCTGGAAGCCTTTTCTCACCTTTTTTTGCGTTTTGTTTTCTCTCTTGCTTATTTCTGTGAGTCAACAGTATTTTGTATGTGAGAGCTGTTGTGTCGTGTGTTGTAATTTGTGCCATGTTGTGAAATGAGCAAATTCATATGCTGGAAAAAATTCTGCGAAAATATATTAAAGCGGTGGTAAAGTGATTTAACTCTCAGCGAGAAAGCAAATAATCATATTTCCCATCATTTTTTTAAAAACTTCTGTGGTATTTGTGAGCTTGCCTCAAGGAGACATACAATATAAAGTCATCCAAAAGCATACTGAGGGTGAAGGGAGTCAAATCAAAGCATCAGATACAGAAAGTACATTTGGGCCAATTTCAGCTTCAGAGTCTAACAGCTGTGCTCTCTCAGCTTCCTGTTGTCATCTTCCTGTACTCTTCTGTTTGTCCTCTGAGTGACACTCATATGTTCCTTGTAAATTGAATCAGACGGGAACACAGCGTACACACTGTGCCCGGCTCGAATCGAGATGCTATGAGCTTCGGATGACTGCTTTACAACTAATTATAATTGATGGTTTTGTCTCCTGTGTTCTTTTCATTAGCAGCAGCCTTGTTTGAGCGTGTGTGCTCACGGATGACTGTTAGTTTTTTTTCTGTTACATGACTCTATGGGATGGATTGATTTGGACACTTATCTCATCCACTTGAGCTTCACTGTGTATAATTTGTTCAGTTTTCCGTGGAATGTAAGCAGAACTATATTATCTGTTTTGAGGCAACTTCTCTCTCATCTCTCAACGGCCTCAACATGACCATTTGAACTGAGTGTGTATGCAGATTTTTCACTCTTCTAGTTGTTGCCATTGACCAGATTTAAAATTGTTACTCTTGATGCGATGGAACAGTTTCCCAATGACAAATTATCACTTAAACATAACAAACTGTTATGAAAGCCCTATGGGAGTTCACTGTATGGTTACACTGTCCAGCCTCTACCAGAGGTATATTATCAAGCAGTATATTATATCATTGGATAATTATTACTGCTGCAGTAACATGTAAGCAGTACTTTTATTTGTAGCTGGTTGAGGTACTTTACTGTGTAATGATGGATCTTATTTTATCTCATCATTATATGAAGGTTTCTGGAATTAAAGTCTGCAAAGTAACTCGAGACCACAGCTGTCAGGTAAATACAGTGGAGTAAAAAGTGCACGATTGTCCCCAGAAGTGTGTGTAGTATTAAAATAGGTCATATAAAATCAAAATATGCACACAAAGCACAAGTTCCTCATAACTGTACTTAAGTACTTGTGCACTTTCCATCAGTGATTTTTAAGTAGCGCCACAGCTGCTACAATGGAGGTTTATTGTCTTTTTCACAGTGCAGATCTCATTACATGGAGCAAACCTGGTCAAGGTACAGTTAAGTAATGCTCCCATTGATGATATTTCCTCTGAAGAGTCCCTCCATATTTCAAGACAAAACGGCATCTGAAGCTGCCAAAAACCAAGCAAAACCACTTATTTGTTATCCGTGTCAACAAGTGGCAGGAATACATCCCTTTTGACTGGACTCAAGTCGTGATTCAGACCCCTAAAACAAAGGAATCCTTTATATCAGGATTATTATATAACACACTTAAATGGCATCTTTTCAGTGTGAGTCCCTCTGGCTGCCTCACCGCTGGCTAGAATGTCATGGAGGAGTGAGGGAGGACTGTGTCACATGCTTGTCAGATAGCAGGAGGCAATGCTAAAAGTCAGGCTGAGTCTTTACACACACCATATACTCCACTGTTTGTTCATGGGGAATGCAAAAAGCCTGACCACCATGGCTGTCATCACTTTGGGGCTCTCAGATTGTTGCTTGTTTCATACCATTATTATTATTATCATTATTTAGTTGTCAAGATTCTGCTCTAAAAATATCAAAATAATGTAAGGAAGCAAATTTATTTGAAAAGCCAGTGTTGATTAAGTTAATATGGTTTTCTATGAGGTGTTTTGTTTGTTTGTTTGTTTGTTTGTTTTGGGGGTTGTTGTTGTTTTGTTGTTTCATAACCAGAAGGAGGGCTGGCATATTTATATGGTGACAGGTAAATGGCACTTTAGTGATTATATATTGATGTAAGTATGCTTAAACATGTAAACTCTATGTAAAACATGATGCTAATATAACATCGCCTCATTTGTCATATATGTCATAATTCCAGTGCTTAACCTCACTATCATCTAAGAGACACTGACAGTTGTCTCAAAGGGAAGAATTACTGTACTTGGAAAATGAGCAACTGTTAGAAATTCATAAATATTGTATATGTGGTTTTAAAAAATAGTTGAGAATAAAACTGATCTAAAAGAAGGCCTTCAGTAATTAAGAAACATACTTTGTTCATTTCAGTCCTCACTGCCCTCATGTCCAGCAGACTAATGAATTAATTGGATGACTGAATACACTACATACATAGAAAAAAAGAAACCCAATTATTCCCTTGTGCTACCATCCATTTCTCTCCTGACTCCTTCTGTTGACCTAGGGAAGGTGTAGACAGCCATCCTCCTCCAATACATACAATTTCCAGGCATTTTTCACTGAGAGCTTCAAGTGTTTTTTTTTTTTACTCACTTAAAGTCTCTCCAACGTAGTCATCAGTTCATTCCTTGTGTTTTCAGTGGTTCCCCGACTCTTCCAACCCCCTGTGGCATCAATAAGATGAAACCTGCAGTTTGCTGCTGATGGAAACGTGGTCATTGAAAAAAGCGAGAGAGAAAGAGAGAGTAGCAAAGAGCTGAGAGGAAAGTAAAAATATCCATAGAGTTGCAGAGTTTGGTGATAATTCCATGTGCTTTGTCACTTTACATATTGTCATCATGATTCAGTGTGAACATAAAATATATTAAGAAATTCATTGTGTATTTGCTGTGAATACAACTGCAGCATGTTGCTAAAAAAAAAACAATAACCATGGCAGTAAAATTCATTAGGATTGACAACACAATACTACATGGCTTCATTTGTCTTATTGCACCTGTCAGCAAAGAACCCCCCAAAATCAACCCATGAAGAGGTTCAACCAGCCAAAGTAACCAGAAACATGGTGTGTGGGGATTTTAACAGACAGTTTGAAGGTGCGATGGGGCGCTGTATTGTGCCCAGAGCTTCATGTTATCACTCAGCATTTGCAAAGTGCAGAGAATATTGCATAATCCCATGCTGTGAACATGCCCACCTGTGAACATTAATATTTATTGCGTCTCTGCTGTGTTTTTTTCCTGCAGGCCACCCGTAACGGCAATTTTCAGAAAAAACAAATATCATTCAGAAATTCAGACACATTTGGAACACAGGATTCAAATTCAGCTTGTACGTGATAACGCATCAATTGTAAAAATAATAAATACTGAGAAATAACGTTTTGAATCCACAAGTCGATTGCTCACTGTCGTGAGAGTAGTAAAGTCGGTGTTTGTTTGGAACAGAAGTATTTCTGGCTGTCCATGTCTTATGATCGGAACCATGTGTCCGCCACGTGGAGGCTTCACTGTATTTAAGGCTCAAGGAAAAAACACTTCAATGTCTTTCTGAGGGCAAAAGATGGACAGATGAGATGAGATCCAACTCATACTGAGTAACACTCCATATTAAAGCTTTCCAAGAAATACCATATGCTGCACTTGTGTGCAAAGATGTCTATGATACTGGTAGAGTTATATTTATTACATAGTTTGCATTGAAAAAACAGATAGAAATCAGGACGAGACAATGAATCAGATTCATGAATGACAGGGATTGGTTCAGGCATCTGAAAACAGTTTACATACAATTTCATTGTTGTTCGATGCAAAATAAATTCCCCCAAAAAAGAAGAATCCAAACTTTCACTAGAGCAGAGTAAAATGATATTCAGAAATCATGTAGGTGATAAACAGAGATCATTTTAACACACTGATCACATCATGGTCCCCTGTTTAAAATCTTTCTGGACATTGACACATTTTTTTTTTACTATTATCATGTTTTGGGGAAAGTTTCAATTGTTTCTATTTTTGAAGATTGCATCCAAAGTGTGTTTCCAAACCAAGGCCAAAAACTTTTTGGGGCCCTGAAGGGAAATCATAATGATGTCTTTTCTTTTCAGGCAGGCAGGATTACTCCGGAAACCTTTATTGGCCTACCTTGAATATGTTCCTTGAGGCAGGGTGTGGCCTCACTCAGGGAAGCAGAGGTGAAGGGTTCTGGATTCATTTGGCTCCTGCTCTCCTTCTGATGAGAGGAGGCAGGGAGCCAGTGCAGCGACGCCTGGCAGGGTCTCTGTCTTTAAATCGCTTACATCCACATCTTGGTCCCGCTGTTCTGGAGATTTGGGAGACTCCTACCAGGGATCTATAATGTGTTTCTGCCAGAGTCAGAGAGTTTGGAAATGCTCCTAAGACACTGGGGGAAGGAAGCTTAAAAAATGTTTTATCTTGCACTTAAAAGTTGAGTGACGGTCGACTGCTGGCTTTGAAAATGAAGAATTGTGAAGAACTCTGATTCCAAAAAAGTTGGGATGCGGTATAAAATGATAAATAATAAATAAGTAATAAATAAAATCAGAATGCAATCTGCAAACAAACTCTGACAACGGTTTTACAAAATGTTCTTGAGCCCATGTAGTAATCTCCTTTCTACAACCCTGTGTTTGACAAAGTGTTGAACCTCTCTCCATCCTTGCTTGTGAACGACTGAGACTTTCCAGGATGAACCTTTCATACCCAATCATGATACTATCACCTGTTACCAATGAACCTGTTTACCTGTGCAATGATCCAAACAGGTGTTTTTGGATCATTGCACAACTTTCACAGTCTTTTGTTGCTCCTGTCTCAACTTGTTTGAAACATGTTACATCAAATACAGAATAAGCTGATATTTACAAAAATCAATGAAGCTAATGAGGTCAAACACTAATATATATTGTCTCTGAACTGTTTTCAATTGAGTATATGTCAAAAAGAATGAGCAAATTCTGTTTTCTTCATGTTTTACACAGCGTCTCAACTTTGGAGACGGGGTTGTAAATATTGGAAAGATAACTAGAATGACATTGAGTTTGTTGCTGATGAGCTGAAGGAAGTTGTGTCTACTTCTTCATGGCAGAGGAATGATATCAGTTTTTGTTGCATTCATGTTTTAAGATTGCGTGTGTTAACTATTGAGTCTCCTTTGAGGTTTATCGTATCAAACTGTGCTGTATTTTATTAAATAGTCTTTTTGCTTATAACTGTCATTGTGTAGTGTCCCCAAACTTTATCGTGCTTAACACAAGACAGACTTTAAATGTTTGTGACACAAAAGTCATGTTTGCGTTTGAATCACACATGAGCATCACAAACATGCATCACATCAATATGTATCCATCTCCCTCCTGTTCACCATGTGCTGCTTTGGATGGAGACATTAAAAGCTCTGCTCCGTGTTTACTCCTGACAAATATGGAGGAGGAGACCCGAGTTCCCATGGAGACACTCATCTGTTTTGTTCAGACAGTGATCCAGGTGTTGGAGGAGGTCAGCGGAGTCTGAATGAGTGATAATGAACTGTGGGCTGCGCTGCTATGAGATGCAGTGAGAGTTGATTAAGTCAACATGGCACGCACACACACACACACACACACACACACGCACACACACACATGCATATGAATCAGTACACATCCAGAGCTACACACAGCTACACACAAAAGCGTGGCTGCAACCACAGACACACACAGAGACACACATTAAAGATTTAGACTTCCTGCCAAGTTGAATGAAAAATCTCAAAGTCAAGCTGATCTCATTAGTTAAGCTTGAAGGATTATCGGCAGTGTGTACTGTACAGTATATCCATGTCCCTGCGTGCACTGTGTGTGTGTGTGTGTGTGTGTGTGTGTGTGTGAACGTGCCTTTGTGTGCATCTTCTCAATCGTCACTCTTTTATTCTTATGAAGTACCAAATTGAAAAAAAAAAACAAGTTAACAATGAGAACAGGAGACTGATCAGGACAATAAATGCGCAGGAATAGCTTTCACCAGGAGGCGTCTCTCTCACAGTGAGCCCCTGGAGAGGACTCATATCTCACAGAAAATATTCCAAAGTACAGTAACGATCCTGATAAGTGTGTCAGCAGGCAGGTTGTTTTTCTTTCCAGCTACTGTATCCAGCAGTGGGACCCCTGAGGTGAACGAACCCCCGTGGATTACATCAGGGACAGAGACAGTTCTTGTATATAGTTAATATGTCAGAGACAGGTCGAAGGTCTCAGAGGACTGGGCCTAAATCAATATCATAACATTGATTTTTTTTTCAAATATATATAACACATAGAGCAAATGTGCACAAAATCACAAATGGAATAATTGGTCAATGTGCTCCATGTTGCATCAGATAAAACTCTTCAAACCTGCAAAACAAAAACTGAATTTTCTACCATTATAATAAGACATGATGAAAGCATAGAAGCATGAAGCTCTGCGGTGTCCCAGCTCCTGAGTTCAGAGTGGATCAGTAGATCAAGTTATTTTGCTCAGGGCCGAACTGTTCAGCTTCCACTGGCTCATCTCTGCCCAGACGGACGCTAAGGATGTTAGACAGACAACCTGGGAGTTTTAAATCAGGTGAGAGGGCACCTCTGCTGGTAGGCCACAGAAAAACCTTCGCTCTGATAAGCAGTGGTGGAAGAAGCGTTGAGATGTTTTAGTGAGAGGGGAGAAAATACTCCACTACAAGTAAAAGTCCTACATTCAAAATCTTACTTATGTAAAAGTACAGACGTAAAATATCAAAAGGAAAGTATTTCTTACGCAGACAAATGGTTAAAAAAAGCTCATTTTAACTACATTATAAACTGTTGGGTACTGTTTGTTATAATGTATCATATAGTTATCAGCTTGTCATATATTTTTTTAAATAAAATCTGAATCTTTTAAATAGCTTGTAACATAGCAAAACATATACTTAAGTGATGGTTGATCAATTAAAGGCCATTTAAAGAACATGAAAGGAGCTGAATTTGCAGTGTTTCTGTTAGAGCCTTAACTAATCCATAAATTTACTGCATGTTCACAATCAAAGGTACTTGTTAAGATTATATTCATGCAACAATTTAACATGATAAAAGGCTGAAAAGATGGTATTGACACATGTTCTGTATGTATTAAAATAGTCAGGTCACTGCAGAGGTATCAGACAAAACACTTCTGATCCTTATCAAATATACAGACAGAGAATATTAGAGGGCCACAGCGCAACAAGACAACAACAGCGAACTTCACCTATTGTTTTTAATATCTACATTATAGTCTACAATATTTGGCCAGAGTCTCAAATTTCTTCCACCATCAGCATATATGACCCAGTCATCTTCATTTAACCACTTCAATGTTTTACAGTGTTTGGTAACATGAAAATATTTCTATATAAATGTTGGTAAAACTGACACACTATCTTCAGACAAGCACGTCTCCTTATTCTGTACTTTCCAGATAGCTCTGCAATATTCGAGAGACCGCAAATGACACTGGAAGACAGAAATGATTTTAGCAACAGTCTAGTTTTCCGTTTGATTTGGTAGCGACTCATTGATTTTTCTGTGATGTGTGCCAGATGCACTCTGCTGATTACAGCAGTTTGAGTTAAGAGTCTGGTCCAGCTCCAGATCCAATACTGGGCTGAAGAGAGGGGGAAGCCCCCGAGTTAAGTGCCGGCCTGTCAATGCACTTCATCAGTCTAAACGTCGAGTTGTTTTACAAAGATCATAAAAAATGCCACTCTGAATGGGTTTTATTGCAGCATAGCCTCATCTCTTATGGGTTATGTGTTGAAATGTTGGTAAGATATTCAATAGCACTGGTGCTGAGGAGCACCATGCAAACATGCCTTCAGTGCATATAGTAAGTTTGGGGAAAGAGGATTTGGACACTTAGCTTACATTCATTTAAGACGGTTCTTAGAGCTGTTGGAGGATAAGGTGTGCAGGAGATCAGAGGTCTAATCTGAGTGCATGTTGTCGGTCACTGCAGGTTATCATTCTTTAAACCAATATGAACCCCAAACATTTCTATTTAAGATGATATGACTCTCTTCTTCAGACCTGCAACAGAGAAACAGCAGAAGAACTTATTTACCAGCTTTTAAAGATATTACTGTGCAAGTTTTAGTTTCTTATACAGTAGCCTATTATTATTATTATTATTATTATCCAATCAGTGTTATTTAATTATTATTGAGTTATGTTAACTAGCCTATGTTTTGTGATTATTTGGAAATATTTGATTGTTGTCATATTGTATTGCTTTCTAAATGATTGATAAAATGGTGTAAAAGTGGTGTATTTCCTAGACTCTTAATTTTATATTAAACATCCCAGAATAAACCCCATAACCTCATAATAAGTATCCATCTGTCATTTTCAGTAATTTGATTCTTGTCTACCAATATTTAAAGAGTTTGAATTTAGATATATATTTTACTTGCTTTCATTTCTTGCTTTCATTTCTAGTTACAGAGTCTCATGTAATTGAAACTGATCCAAAGCCGGGCCTCTGTTGCCCTCTAGTGGCCACACACCGTCACTCTTCACACATTTACTTCGCCTGCAGGATATTGTCACAATACACTTGCTGAACCTTTATTTACATTGTTTATGTTTATTATTATTGTGCACTTTGACTGACAGCTTGGCATTATAGCATTTTCTTTCCTTCTTCCAGTGCTTTTCAAGTCATCCAAATGTTGCTCTTTATTAATAACTTTTATCAATCTGACCCACTAGTAGATCCACAACTCTACAGTTGGCGACACTGTCATTGTCACTTTTATGAATAGGGGAAAAAAAACCGAACATCTTCTATCACCACCTCACAACCACAGGACGTGAACTTTGAGCACACTTTCTCTTCTCGTATTTTGCTCAATTCAAGAAGTTGGACTTGAAAAAGGCCTGTTGCAACACTGTCTGTGCTGGGGTGAAAGAAGGAGCTGGATGATTCATTCTTTCTTACTGTAACATTCATCCACGTGTTACACAGTAATATGAGAGGGGTCAGCAGTGTAAAATCCCAGTGAAATTCATTCAAAAAAGGCAGAATAAATCTTCACTGTGCTCTTGTTCAGACCCCAAAAACCACCAACAAAAGTTCTGAGTAAATTCTGGGGGATTTTATGCGAGATGACAGGAAATGAAGAAGAGAGAGATGGAACAACAGGAATTCTCGAGAAAATGATGTTGAAATGATTCAGTTGTGGTATTTGTGTACTCGTGTTGTGATAGCTTCAACCCTGAATTAAAAAACACCTTCAGATATTAGTATTATGATGCAGTCTTCAAAAGGTAAAAACTCATACATATCTTTAAAAACATCTTTAAAAAATACTTTCACTTTCCCTTTGAACCTTCTCTGCAACAGCTTCTATCATTATACGCTTGTTGTTTATGCATTACATGTAATTCAGAGTGAAATCAATGTGCTGCTTGCATTATTGGGCCACAGATTCTGCCTGCAAGATGTCAAATATGTAGGTTCAGATTTGAACCTAATGTGTGATATGGAGGGTCATCTTCCTGGTGGCTCAGGGTTTTAAGAGGCTATACATGGTCAGTCACGCAATAAAGGCAAGACGGTGAATATATAATTTCTACTTTTTATATATCATGTTATATCTTATTTTCTGCATTTATAAATAACTGTATGTCTGAGTGGTTCATTCACTATTTGTATTTTTACGTATTTCAATGTCATATCCTTTCATTTATTTTAAATGACTGTGTTGTTTTTAGTGTCTCTTGCACTTGTGTGTTTTGCATCATCTTGGCCTTCTTTTTAGGAGTTTTTTTAAAGTTAAACATAAGCTCTCATTGTCAGACTGTCAGACTTGTCAAACTGTGGCAGCTTTTCTCTTATGTTATGAGTCCAAACTGTGCACAGCTGCCTGATGTTTGAGCTGCAGACTCACCAGATGGTGGCGCTCTCTGCTGCAGAATCACTGCACACTGTGTGTTGGAAGTGGCACAAAAGAGACAGTTGTGAGCTCATACAGTGGATAAAACAGTAGGTAAAATCATGTTGTGTGCATGCGTGTGTGTGTGTGTGTGTGTGTGTGTGTGTGTGTGTGTGTGTGTGTGTGTGTGTGTGTGTGTGTGTGTGTGTGTGTGTGTGTGCTGGTGTGATGGGGGGGTTGAAATTCTCTATAGTTCTTCCACGTAGAGAAGCACAGAGTGTGATTTAATGTGCTAAATGTAGGTGGGTATGAATTCTTTGGATTCTGGTTTCCATGAACTCCGATGACTTGTTCTTCTGTGAGGAGGCATGTTGGGACAGGAGTCAGGGGTCTGAGGTATGCCTCGCTCTTTGGATTACTTTTGTCTTCCCTGAGGCCACACATTTCTGGAGCAGTCACTGCAACATGTCGGTCAAAGAAAACTCTCCTTATTGACAATGTTTTTGGATTTATCTAATAAACTAATATGCTCCTTCTCAAACTAAATGAACTTTTCTGAACTCATGAAAAGTTGACTTTTTAGACATGCGTGGGTCTCACAGGACAGCGATGCTACAAACATATGATGGCCTATTAGAATATGATGCACTGCTGTAGATAGAAACTACCCAACAGTATATAAAGCAGTTAAAATTAGTAAAACATCTACAGCAGTAAAATGCAACATCCACATGAATGCTGCAGTATTAATAATCCATAAACAGCAGATATAATAGTAAAACACTGACAGGGAGCAATTTACTGCAGAATGAGTACCTTTACTTCTCATACTTTAAGCACATTTTCCTGTACTTATATACGTTGGTTTTAAAGGTTTTGAATGCAGAACTTTTACCTGTAGTGGAGTATTTTTATTCAAATATTGACATATTGTTGGTTCGGGTTTTTCATGGGATTTGTTATAAATACCAGCCTCATCCTTTAATGTTTTGCTGTTTCACGTGAATAAATGTATATAAGATAGAATCTGGCTCTACTATGATACTGATTTTCACCATCCACAGGTGTTACACATTAAACAAAACCCAACCTGAATATTATAAAAACATACAATAATGGAAAAGTAATGAGGATTTTATTTTACACAATATGAAAGAATAATGATTCCAAAGAAAGCAAGTAAAAAACTAAAGCAGTCAAACTATGATTTATACTAAATGAATGGAAGTTGTGATCCAAAAATCATGTGGTAGAAAGGAATCTACTGAGATCCACTAAATATATTTGAATATTTAGAATAATTAATTAAATTTTTCATATACTGTTTATGTCATCTTTGATTTTAATGTTCATTGTTAAACTGTAAAGTATCATGGAGAGTGGAGTGTATTTCCCAACAAATACAAACATACACCAAACATAACACCTGCAAATATACATGCTGTAAAACATCAAACAAATCTGAATGACGTGAGGAAGACAATTCCCTGCAAAGAACAGAGGCTGGATGGAGAGTTGTCCTAGACGTAGTCCCGGCCCGGCTGGCCTGCAGAGCGGGACGGTGAGTAGCGTGGAGATTTCCCTGAGCTCTTGCTGGAGCAGTGGCAGCAGAGGAAACCCCCTCCTATAATGGTGAGACAGGCAGCTCCCCAGCCAACATACAGGGCACTTCCAAATTCATACCTGTCAATGATTCACACATCACACTGAGACTTATGTGGAAAAGACGGAGAGGAGACCAAACTGTTCATATCATATTCACATTATCCAGAGGTGAAAAGTAACTCAGTACATGTGCTTAAGTTCAGTTTTGAGGTGCTTGTGCTTTACTTCAATATAATTAACTATATTGTACTTATTATTATATTTCTTGACACATATACATATTAGTTGCTTTGTAGATTAAGATTTCACAAACAAAATATATGATCAATTTATAAAATACAATGCAGTGCTATAATTTGAACTAAACAACACCATACAAACGTATTAGTGCCCAGTGAGTACTTTTACTTTTGATACTTTATGTACATTTTTATTTTTCTTACTTGAAGGACTTTTACTTCTAACAAAGCATTTTTACAGAGTGGTATTGGTATTTTTATATTGCTACTGTTACTTAAAAGATATGAATATTTCTTCCACCACAGAAAATATCAAACTAGTCTTGCTGTGTAAAAGTAAATGACAGCATAAAAAAAGACAGTTTGTTGTCCTCTCTTCTGTCATCACACACAGCTATGGCGATGCCTAATAATTAGTGTGAATGCCAGACTAAGAGAAGAGCAGGATGACCTCACCTGCTATTAGTGGGAGTGAATGGGTTGTAGAAATCCTTTGCTATTCTGTGGCCATACCAAGACGTTCCCACCAGAGCAAGCACTCCTGGGAAACCGTGAGCAGAAACATATTTCATTATTGTTTTATTATACAGGTTAAAACATGCAGGTGTGTCATCGGTCATGTATCAAGCTAAATCATGTTCAAATGTTGCATTATTGTGGTCGAAACACACAGTAGTGTGGTGCAACAGGGCAGAAAATGATCCCTACAGGCCAAATGATGTTCAAGCAGTGTGTGTCCATTGTATGAGTGTGTCTGAACTGAATGGATTCTGACCGGCGATAATGAAGATAACCCCTCCAGCAAGAGCCACTTTGTCCTTCTGCTCTGGTTCTTCTGCCATACAGGTGGTGCACCTCATGCCCACCATCTCCACCAAGACAGAAATTACACTCAGCAAGATCGAGGCCAGCATCAGCCCTCGTGTGCCCTGTACGATCGCTGGAGACAAAGACATGGCACAGGATCATTTCACTTGAGCAGGTTTCATTCAAATTTGTGGCAATTTTTATTTGTTCATTTGGCTTTGACATTTGACCTTATAAAGTCGATATACTTTGAGTTGTTCAAATCTCACCAGGATTTTTTTCTCCTTCGTCATCCCTACTCTTCCTCTGTGCTTTCTTATGGCACAAATTCATATTAATTGCACTTACCTTTATTTCTAATGTATCTAAAATAAAAGCTTAAAGGTGCAAAATGTAAGACTTGGCCACGTGTAAAACAAATCCTCCAAACAAACAGCGGGCAGCATTTCACCGGAGTAGCCGTTAACTGCTGCTAATTGTAGCTGCGTCTGTTAGCCGTGCACCCAGCAGCCCTGTTAGATGACTCTACCTGAACTGGGAGCTCGGAGCATCGGGGGAGTGTTGGCCTGCCAGTCCTGCTGGGTCCCCTCATCCTGGATCTTAAAACCTCCTCTTCCCTGTGGTCCAAAGGAGGTTTTCAGACCCGGGGGGGGGGACCCAGCTGGGAATGCTGGCAGTACTGGAATGGGATCTAGAACTGGAGTCAGGTGAGCGGGCAATGGAACCAGACTCAACATCCTCCCAGTGATCACAGCCAGACCAGGACCCAACACAGTACCCGAGACTGATGGAGGTCAGTTTGACTCTGAGCAGGGCTTAGGTGGTGTCATGACCGGCATGAAATGGAAGAGGAGTGAAAGGGAGGTTGGGCATCGGTCAGTGGCCACCTCTGGAGCCCTGAGTGGGGGTTATGGCAGGGTCGGTCTGGGGGGTGCCAGAGGCAAACCCAGCAAGAAAACCACCTCGGTGTCGTTGAACTGGGGGCAGACTGGTCGCTACAGTGACTTACTGTCACCTCTTGACATACAAAGTGGTGTTATGAGACAGGACGGGCCGAAACACAATATGTAATTATCTTTAAAATGATGTCAGAACTGTTATTTCTTCACTTTCTGTTCACACCCTTAGTTTAGTTTTTTAATGCTTTAAACTCCATTTGCTACATAATGCACCTTTAAACAAAACCCAAGCTTAAAAAAATCTGATTAAAATCATTAAGCAAGCAGTCTTTTGTATATAGTTAATTAAGTATTTCTTTATCAAATCTCAGTGTTCATCTCCTTGTTTACACCAGGCTCAAAGCAGGCGGGAGTGCAGACAGCATGAGTCACCTCCCGCTGAGGTGAGCTCCGAACATTCCTTCAAGGATTTTCTTTTTATGTGGTAGAGCTGATATCAGCCTTTTATAATGTAGAAATTAAAAATCCATTTACAAAGATACATTTAAATTTGAAATTCAATCACCCATAAATTCAATTCCCTTTGAAGTGATTTCATAAGAAGGAGAAGTTTCTGTTTGTTAAGCCAGCTGCTGGTATTTCACCGACATGTCGCTGCACGCAAAAAGGTCTTACAGAGGGAGAGAAGGACACTTTCTTAAGCCTCTAGGGAGGTTTGAATGACCAGAGAGATTCACACATTCCTGCTTTATAGTATAAAAGCCCAAAGATCTTAAACTTTTAAAAGTGAGACATTTCATAAATTCTGAATTTCAATTTCTTAAAGTCACTATTGAAAAAAATCATAAGTTGTTTGGAAAATGCATCATTCATTGTCCCCTGACACATTGTCTTCCCCACAGCCATGTTGTAAAATGTATAATGTAAAAGAAGACCTTTAGGGAACAATATACTGTAATTGGTTTTATGGCTAAATATGATCAGTTGCTGGTCTTTGCAAAAAAAAAATCTTACAAAAGGTCTCATGACAACAAGACATGCAAAAGAACTTTACCTGGTAGCTGGAGGAGTGAATCATACACTTTACACTGAACTTGCCCGGTGCTCTGTGACACACAGGTCTTCCACAGCCCTTCATACATGGCCTGAGCTGTGATGATGTTGTCTCCCGCGTAGGACGAAGCTTTCCATTCCACCATGACTGTGGATGCTATTGAGCCAATGAAGCCCAGAAAGGCCAGCGTTAAGCCAAGAATCTGTATACCTGCGTTGGCCATTGTTTAACTTCAGAAACTGAAAAATGGGAAGTGATGAAAAAGTTCCAAAAGTGCCAAAAACTTTCTTGATGTAGTTCCAGCTGGTTTTGGGTGGTGGATCTGATCCCAACAGTGTTGTCTACCTGTGCATCATTAGGGAATACCCTGGAGGAGAGGGAGGATCCAGGAGGAATGCCATCACCTCCAACTGAGGGGCAGGACGACACCTGGTGGAAGTGATGGTCTCCTGCAACTTGACTACTACACTTACTGCCTTACAAAACAGAATAACCTGCATGGAAAATACAAAGCTGAGTACATGCAGTGCAGATAGTTACACTCAAACACAAATGAGTCAGTGACAGCTTCTTTATCTAAATTGTACCAAACAAAATATGTGTTCTGCTATTATCTGAATAATAGTAAAGAATAAGTCTATCTCTCTATTATTATATATAACATAAGATGCACACACGCTGAGCTTGGAATCATTCACAAGACAAACCTCATTTGGAAACATTCATGCCTTCATTCAGATGCCATGTAAAAAGATGTTTTATGAATGATTTTAAAAGGTCAAGTTCTCCCCTTTCTGCCTGTCTGCTCCTATGTTATTGTGTGATACTCTATGTAAATGTTTAATGATTTACTCTCTGATCGATTTGTTTTGTTCTGGTAAATGGTGACTCAGTGACTTTTGCTGAAACTAACATAAAACCTCTGCTTTTTTTTTTTTTCATGTCAGACATTATAGTAAGAAATAAAAGTCAACTACGCTCTGCTCTGTGAGCTGATTTGCTGAATTGCAGCATTGTCCACTTTTTTTTGTTGTGAGCAAATGAAGCCATGGCAGGAGCTGGCCACTGACCAAAGGTTTTGTCTTGCCTAATTCAGACTTGTTCTCGTTTACACTTTGCGTCAGCTGGCTTGTAGATCCACAAGGAAATTGGTTTCAAATCTTTAGGATCCCTGTAACGCAGAGGTATGATGAATTTCAATTATCTAAGTAGAAAAATACAGTTTGAATGTTACTGATTCTTGTCTCTGTGAAGAAATGGCAGCTTGACACATGATTATAACACGTATCTGCTCTTAAATCAAAGTGACTTTCCTCTTAACTCATACAAGCTTTCTTCATGTTTTGACAGTAAAAAATGGACAAAGAAGCGGGCCTGATTCGGTTCCTGGTGCTGCTCCTCTGTCAGACAGTCAACACAGTCTCACAGATCTCTTGTCCATACAAATGCCACTGTTACACTACAGTCCAAGTACTGTGTGCCGATGGAGGGATGGCATCTTTACCCAGGAATATGTCCGGGCAGGTCAAGGACTTTATTATAATGTCATCAGACCTGGGGTACCTGTTCTCCCACACTTTAGGTGAGAGCCCCCAACTCACCAAGCTTATCTTCATGAATAATGCACTGCGAAGTATTCACGTTCAGTCTTTTGAGCACCTGACTGAGCTGCAGGAGCTGGAGATCAGTGGGAACCCCGGGCTGGATCATTTATTTCTGGGGACTTTTGCAAAGCAGGCAAACTTAACAAAACTGATGCTTAACTTCAACGGGTTCAAGACGGTGCTTCCTGGCATGTTTGACTCTCTTAAACAGCTGGAAACTCTGCAGATGAAGGGAAATATCATATCAGAGCTGCCTACGCTCCTTTTCCTGAGCCTCCACAATCTGCGTGTCCTGGATTTGTCCCTAAATAAGCTCGAAGGAGTGAGCATGGAAATGTTTTCTGGTCTGGTGCGACTGGAGACCCTGAAAATGAACAACAATCTCATCAGCTCTCTCTCGTCTGACATGTTTCACAGCATTTCTCAGCTGATGGAGCTTCACTTGGAGGGGAATAAGATATCAGAACTTGCTGACGACATCTTCTTTGTGTTAACCAATCTGAAGGTGCTGAACCTCCGTGGAAACCTTCTTACAACCTTCAGCGAAAAAGTGTTTGGATTCAAAGCCTCCAATTTAATGGAGCTGAACCTAAAAGGAAACAGACTGATAGAGTTGTCCTCTCTAAGCAGTTTGACATCTCTTTCCAGCCTTATCTTGTCCTCTAACCAGCTCTCAAGCCTTCCTGAGGACATTTTTAAAAACGTCACAGTCCTGGAGTATCTGGACCTGTCGGAAAACCAGCTCACCTCGCTGCCCGAAATGATCTTTAGTGAGCTATTCGGCATCAAGGCAATCTACCTAAATAAGAACAACCTGAGCAAACTGGACTCCAAACTGTTCGAGGACCAGGTGCTCATTCAGCAGCTGTACCTGTCTGACAACCAGCTGGAAAATCTCCCGCTGGGCCTTTTCGACCCTTTTTCCATCCAGCACACAGTGAGGCTGCACGGGAACCCCTGGAGATGTGACTGCCACATGTGGTATCTGCATGACTGGGTGCTGAGAAACAGCCAAGACGTAGAGATGCTTGACAGGATGCTCTGCGAGAACCCTGGCTTTCTGAGGAGACGGCCGGTCGTCTCCATCGACAGGGACCAGCTGGTGTGTCGGCTGTCTAAAGATGAGATGCCTGATCTCAGCAACTGTGTCCGAGAAGCTTCTAATGACAGCGTTATCATCATCAAATGTAAAGTGGATAAATGCTCTCCACTGACGGTGAAGGTACAGTTTGTGGAGGATGACGGGAGGATTAAGGAGCATATTTTGAAAAATGAACATTCTGATTGTAGCAATGAGACAATGATCGAGAGCCCCATTCACTAGTTCTACCTGTGAATTAGACTTTGTTCTCTGTGCAAATACGTCCTCGTGCATTTTAGTCACATTTTATGCTCTGACTGTCACAGTCAATTCTGTAAACAAACCTCTAACTCAGCAGCTGATAACCATACATGCAGGCTGCTGAATGATAAGAGGGGTGGATGAACCCTTTTCTCGTAAAGTTCAAAGTTCAACCCACTACTTTTTTAAGATCCCGTCACCGATTAAAAGGAACTATGAGTAACGTGTTAATCATCTGCTGCCATGTGTTGATGCCTCTGGTTCCCTTGTTGATGTACACTGCGAGTGCTTGACTGTCCTCAGACGTCTTGATAATCACTAGGCTGAAGTCATAGGCTGAAAATGTTGTTAAACTGAACAATCGTGAGGACAACAGGGGCAGAATACTTGTTTGAACATGGCCAATTACAGGCAATGTATTTTGTAGTTTTCAAGATGTTTGGGACCAGCTGCTCATGTCAAATGTCAATAAAATGTCATGTTTGCTTCTTCAAATGATTAGTTTGAATTTAGAAATGTGTAACACTTTGAAAAGGCAGGAAACATAGTCTGTCCTTAGGGCAGCAGTGGAAGAAGTTCAGTATTTACATCCTTCACTCAAGTCAAAGTTTCCATTCCACGATATGAAATACTCTATTACAAGTAAAAGTCCTGCAATCAAAATTTGATTTGAGTTAAAGTGGTAAAGTACGATCAGCAAAAGTACTTAAAAGTAGAAGTACATAGAATAGTTCTTGTCTTAGTTGTCTTATGTTATTGAATTATTATTAGTGATGCATTTATGTCTATGTAGTGTTTTAATGCTCATTTTGACTATTTCACACATTGTGAGGTAGTTTAAGCTGTAGCATTGCATCATATTTTTAAACTCATTATCACATTTGCGTGTAAAATCATGATCTACAATGTAACCTGTTAGTGTAGTTCACATGTAGCGCAGTAAAATGTACAATATCTCCCTCTGAAATGTAGTGGAGTAAAAGTGTAAAGTGGTATAAAATGGAAATACTCAATTATAGTACCTGTGCGTTAAAATTGTACTTGACTAATACAGTTTCATAGCAAATATACTTATATTTTACCGCTGCCTTGGCACACATATATATTTCTAATTTATACAGGATTGTAGTAGTGATCCTGTCATCTCGGGCTTTCAAAAGTCTTCCTCTGATCACTCCACTGCTCCTGAACACTGGGAGGGATGATAAAGAGTGAGGGAGGAGGGAAACCTCGACACAACAAGGCACACAGATGGCTACACCTTGAATACAGCACTCTAACCCAGGGTTAATAAGGGTCAAAGGCCATGGGGTCGATTGGGTCCTCGGCCGAATGACATCACAATTCACATGACAAAAAGTCGTGGCTGTCTTACTTCCAGAGTTTGGAGGGATGGCCTTAAGTTGGAGGTAATCCTCACTTGACTAAAACTATGGGATAAAGAGGACACTTAAAGTACAGGGTTGTTAGCTAATGAGCAACAAGATATATGGAAGTTGTTAAGTGCATATCTTTGTTCAATGAGGGTTCATATAAATCAGGGCTGACCAAAGTGGGGCCTGTGGGCCAAAGTCGACCATAAGGTTTGGTTTGGTCTGCCAAAAATTTCTAGCTGAAAAAAAACTTTTTAAAGAAATCATTTGTGCTGTTTTATTTTGGTGAGGTAAAAATTCTCTTTAAATGTGTTCACTGTTTAGTCCATGGCCAGCATTAAGTTTCAGTTTTGGCCACCCCTGATATGAATAATTTAGAACATTGAAAAGAAGAAACTAATAGGATATTTTAAAGTAAAAAATAAAAAACACATTCTCCTGGTCAAATACTGTTGAAATTATATAGGAACATTTGTGAGGCTCCCTTTTATATTGTTATATTTATTGTGAAGTTATTTTTTTGGTTTTAGCTTACAATCACAGTAGTTTTCAAAGACCAGAGTGACTCCAATGTGAACGTTTTTTATCCTGTAATTGTTCTTAGAAATTTCTGAAATTCTCAATATAGTCGTCAAAAATTCCAACTGCAGAAATTAGCTAAAAGTGACTTCATTTGTCAGGTCAAAAGAAACTTGACTCCAAATGAATGCTAATTTCGCTCCGTGGTTGCTGGATGTGTTAATAAGCAACCCTATGCTAACACGAGTCATATCGACTTTACAACATGATAAAATGTTAATGTTGTGTGTTAACTGGTTGTGCTGCCCCCAAGTGGCCAAAAATCAACTAATGCAGCTTACAGAAAAGCTTTTATCTAATCTCTTGTGTTCATGGTTTATACTCATTTAGCCAAAACTGTGCTCAATATATCTGGTATCTTTGGTCGCACAACATACTTGTTAAGATAACACCACTGTTGGGTACAGCATAGATTCAGATGTTAACAGAGTTATCGTCAATATCAAACCACCTGTCAGCATCCATCACTGCCACTTACTCTCATGGCCTGGAAAACTAACAGCAGCAGGGTGTGAGCGCTGTCCTGAGGCATCATGAAAAGCAGCTCTTAACCCCCACGGTCAGATCCCCTCTCTCTGTCCTGCTTAGTGGGCAGTTAGCGCCGGACACCACGCTCCGCACAGCAGCACTTCAGATGGGAGAGGAAAGACACGGAGGGGTGCAGACATTATCTGGTGAGACACAAAATGTCCGAAACAACACAAAGCACTGGGGGGTTTCCCACAGAGTTTAGACCGGTGGCTGAGGAGGGAGGTGGCGAGGGCAGGGCAGAGTCCTTGGGACAAAGAGTAGAGGTCATCTGAGACTCAGTGCCTGGGGCAAGAATTCAAGAGGAGAGTTTTTGATCTGAAAATGCAAAGTTATTTCAGATCAGGGTGATCTATGTGTGTATCATCAGTTTAATCATTAATAATATTATATTGTATTAATAACAAGGGGCATGTGTTTCAGTCTTGAGGACAAAAATCATAGAAATTAAAGGAACATTTATCTCTACTTTACTTATCATGCTCATTGTTTTTTTTTCCAGCTTCACTTAAATGAGCTCAGTCAATCATGAAATGATAACCAACACCAGTTGCTATTATGTGGGCAGGTGTCTATTAGATCCTCGCTGTCAGCCTATGGGAGGGTGATACACAACCTCCATGACACAATGACCTGAGCATCTCGAGAACACAAATAGGCCATTTTGCACCCTCAAAATGTGAGCCTTGCTTACAAACAAGGGTCAATATTTACCCCTCAGTGCATCCAGACCCCCGGGTGGAGGCTAAATTGGTGTTGCTGACCAAATTAAGAACAGCTGACCTGATGTGGGTGTTAAGTGGAAGCAGAGATGTCACCAGAATGGTAATCTTTTAGCATAGTCATACACTGGCTTTTGTCTTGTCCGTCCCTATTGGAGGATAACAAGAGGCTATAAGCTCCTTATCATCACATTACAATTATGGAGGATGAATCAGGAGCTATGGCCCTGTGGACCCCACTCTCATACGACTATCCTCGTTTTGTCTCCAGCTCCCCAGATAGAGAGGTTTTATTGTGCATGCACGCAGCCCTTCATTGTATATTGAAGAGTCACTGCAAAAACCCACCAGTTTGTTGCTGCAAAACAATTGAAATACCTCCCACACTCCAACTTCCAGCAGCAGAAGTAATTTCTGAAGAGGCCATTGTTTCACAGAGGAGAGACATACTAAAATGCTGCTCGAGCGCGTTTCACAACTGATGGTTTAGTAAAATACTGCTAAGCAGCATCATTCAAGTAACATTTTGAGAACGCAGTACCATCAGGTCCAAACGCTTGTCATATCCCGGTTTCAGGTTTTAAGAGAACAGCACTATGTGTCAGAATTGTGCAAACAGTGCTGCACAAAACAAAACCACAATCTGCAGTAAATGTTAGTCCAGTAAGTTGTTGATGGATTTTAGTTTGCTCTTTTCCAAAGTTAAGTAGTTGAGGGGGCTTCCTGAAGAACTGAAGATCCATCTGAAGACAAAGCAAGTTTTTCAGGAGGAGAATAACACCAAAATCATTCCTTTTTCATTCCTTTCATTCCATACCAAACCTTAAAGTTACTTTTAAGTGTGTGGTAATTGTTTAGTTATGATCTATAAACATTCATAAATGATTTATTGCACATTTATAAAACCATTAGTTACAACTTATAAACCATCTATGAAGTATTATATATATTATCCAAAAATAATTGCCGGGTGATATTTTTTGCAACAGAGCTCAACAGGCCAAGAAGCAAAAGCTAAATTGTTTACAACCTGTCTGATCATCTGACAGTTTATAGACAAGCCAATAATTTAGCCAGATTATTATTTTGCTTTTGATTGATAGTATAGGCTATATAAAACATAGATAGCAAGAAAGACAATGTCATGGGGCACAATGCTGACATTTACACAATGGTCATGTCTTAGCCCAATGAGGCCCCAGTGCCACAAGATGTAAACCAGGAAGTTGGTCTGTAAACTGTGATGAATGTTTACAATCAACAGTTTGGATAATAATTTTAGCATTTGCCTTTGTTTCCCCCTCTAAATAAGTTTGACCAGCTTTGGGGGCCTATTTCATGTTCTGACCTGTAATAACAATAGACACAATTCAAAAGCAGGAACCAAGTTGTAATAAACGAGAATTATCCTTTCAGCTTCCCTTTAATTCCTGTCAAAGCCTCACACAGAGTTCGTCAGTCTTGCCAGGCCAACAAGTTTAGACTCTAATTGGAGCATCTGTATTAAGGAATGTCTCACTTTGAAAGGACACCTGCAGTGAAAGTGTATCTTCACGGCCCTCTTCATAAGCTTTCGTGGGCATATGGCCAATAACTGCAGCGAAAACAAGACCCCCCCCCCCCACTTCCAGCACAACATCCCCTTTGAAGATGTGATGACTTGTGATGTAGTGCCACAGTTACTCGGTTTAAACGGTCACACCATCATCACTCTGTGTGGCTCCAAAGTCATAAATCCTCCACTTCCAGTGTTATCATGTCATGCCCATACTAAATTCACCCCCGGAAGCTACACTTCCACCAGTATGTTGTTGACTTTTTCAAAAACAACCAGCTAAATCAAAAAGGGATGAATTGGAGTGAGCGGACAAAGAGCATTGTTCATTCACCATTGATATCGAGTGCATAATCTATTCATTAGCCTTGATGTGAACCGCCGCTGACTACCTCGACCCCCATCAAGCACCATAACAACCCTAAGAACAATACCATGCCAATTCACCCACAGAGGCGGAGGCAGCGAAGGTTTCCGGTGAGTGTCAGGGGGGAGACAAGCAGGGAAGCTGTCGCTGTTGTCACTGTGTTTGTGAGCGGAGGCCATCAATCATGGAGCACGGCGAAGGGGCAGCTTCATGTTTACTATTCTCTGCTTTACAAGGTTTGGGAAAATACTGCACCAAACTGGGGTTTCGCTTTGGGAGGGGCAGGGAGACTAAAGATGGAAGGAGGGGACCAACACTAGTAAACAGCTCAAATTGCCTCAAGAATGGCGTGTGATCTGCCGAAGCCCCTCCATCACAACCACTCCAGGTTCTCCATCAGGTATGGACAGGAGCGACCTGTCAGCACCTCGCAGCTCCTCTTATCTGAAGAGAACAGCCCAGCCTGAAGAGTTCTCAAAAAGCCTTTAAGACCGGGACCTTGGGGAGCAGGCAACAATAAGCCTTCTTTAGCACGGTGAAAGTGACAGCATGGTCCTCCCCCGCTCCCAGCCATTAAACCTCTTCCTGGATAAACAAGGGGAAGGCCCTTTATGAAGATGGAGAGGGTCACAAAGAGAGGAGCCATTGAGCCACTGAGGGGCCCGTCTTTGTTTTTGTGTTTCGGAGGGTCTTCTCAAAGGATGCTCTGATAGGAGGGGGAGCTCTATTTTTGTCTTTAAGTCCTCCTTACTGCCAGTCTTCTCTCAGCTGTGCCAAAACAGAGATGTAAACTTAATTGACTGTATCACTTGCACAAAGTGAGGAGTTTTGATAAGTTTTAGAGCGACAGAGAGATGGTTTGATTCACATTTACACTGACTTCTGAGTTGAAATGCTGAATTAAAAAACTATTTTTAGTATTTTCTCCTCAAAAGGCTGCCACACATAAAGAGTATATACTCATGAGTGCAGAATATTGTGCATCTGTTTTTAGTTCTTTGAGTAACAAGAATCATTAAAAGCAAAGTGGTTACTGATGCATTTATTTCTGTTATGACCTAATCCCTTAAATTCCATGAATATTAAATCAAAAACAACCCAGTGGTCATGGATTGTATGAGTGTGTTTGCCTCTGGAGGTGCCACTGTTTGATGCTGTCAAAGGGAGGCCCTGTCTTCTGGTGATGGGCTGCCAGGTCTGTTGATGGGTTGCCAGATTCAAGGCAACATGCTGTTGGAGCTGCGTTTGTCTTTGGAGTGTGAATGAGGGGCACCTGTGACCTCTGGTCACGCTCGGCTTGTGTCCTGCTGTGTGAGCACCACGCTCAGGACACACGCTGGGACAGTCAGCCCTTCAACTGTCCACTAAATGGACAACGATTGGACCAGCTCTGCAGGGCTGATGAGCTATTATGCAAACACACACTTATATCATTTTAAATCGAAATTACAGAAAGTTAAATCCCTAGATGAATATGAGTTATCTCTCATCTAAAGACGAATAATGATGATGTCTCATAACATCGACCTAATCCTTGAGTAATACCAGTATCTTATTTAGTCTGGTCTTCATTTACTGGGTTTACGATCACGCCTCATCTATTTCAACATGATTTCCCATCAGGCAGGAGCACAGCCAGGCCTGCGTGTGTCAACAGATCCTGACCCACCCATGTCCCTGCACTGACAGAACACCTTGTGGGCTCAACACAGCCTCTCAGGTTCCTTACCTTATTACAGAGGTATTTATTTCCAGCCAGAAAGCAGGTCTCCCTGTCACTGGAAAGGGGTGATCAGATGTGGACATGGCACACAGATGGATGGCTATAGTTAAACTGCTGGATATGGGATGTTTATTGAAAAGCCTTTTCACAGGTCTGAGATGATGTCAAAGTGTAACCCATAACATTTTTGGGGAAGAGAAATGACCACCAAATATTGTTGTAAACATCATAGAAACATTTTATTAATCTCAAAAAATACAGTGCTTTTAAAAGAGCTTTTCAAGGATTTTCTTTTTTCTTGACCTCCTGAGGCAAATGAAATGTGCCGTATCAAAAACAGAAAATCACAGCAAGCAAAGACACCAAGAATATCTCCTAATGTCCATATAAAAAACACAAATGTGTGTAAACATCCCTCTCATGTAGGTTTTAAAAACATTTACAAAATGTACAAAATATGTTTTATTGTGTGATAGTCCTTGAGCTGATTGCCTACCACGGCCTCCACACAGAGTCTGAGGTGACTGGAGGTGCAACAGGTGACATGTGATGGCTGTTTTGTGCACCCAGAGGCATGAGAGCTGCGCTGGGAACGAGAAAAGCGAACTGTCCATCTGGGGTTGGCACGACCTGGAAGCCACCGTACAGCTTCATCGCATCCGGGGAGACATGCATCGCTGAGCTGCTTTTGCAAGGCATCTGTGGAGCGGAAGCGGCTGGGATCTGTGTGGCCGTCTGTCCGAGTCCCAGTGCACCTGGGTGAGGCGTGTAGAAGTTCACAGCGTTGATCTGGGTCACGCAGGCCGCCAGGTGGCTGAGGAGGCGAGTCCTCACCTCTGTGTTCACCCCTTCGCACGTGGACAGGAAACGGGTGACCTCTCCGACACACTCACTGAACCCGGCTCTGTATTTACCCAGGACTGATGGGTCTGTGTTCACAGCAGCTGGAGAGGACAACACAAATACATGAATGAAGATATAGATAGATAGGTAGATAGACATATATTGTAAGTGATAAATTATACAAGAAATAAATAATGAAAATCAGATTTCATTCATGCAGTTGGAGTCTTGTGAAACCAATTCTTGAGGGTAAGCTGTGTAGGCAATAAATCTTGGGAGACCGTAGGAACATGTTTACCATCTAAAGTTAGACATCTAAAAATGACTGCACAAACATCAACATGGTCAAACCAGAAATGGAAGAATTTTCCTACCAGTCATCTGGAGTCTCTGCAGGTTTCTGAGGTGTTTCACAGTCATCTCCAGGATGTCCGCCTTCTCCAGTTTGGAGTGTCTGGAGCTCTAAAGGAAGAAAAGTGACCATTTAGTGCTGATTCAGCAAACTTGAAATTCAGTCTGTGTTGGAATAAAACTGCATTATCTCCTCACATCTTTCTTGAGCGCGTCCATGATGAGAGTCTTCAGCTGGCCCAGACTCTCATTGATGCGCGCGCGTCTCCGCTTCTCCATGATTGGTTTGGAGGACTGAAGACAGAAAAACAACAACTGTTTAGATGAGAATTTATAAGATAAAATAGCAGTTGTCAAACATACAAATGAGAGCAGTTCACATACCTTCCTGCTCTCGGACAGAGCGCGGGGTTTCTCGGCTGTGGCGTCTCCTCGTGCCGGTGTGGCGGCCACGGCGGATGGAGATGTTCTCTCAAAAGTACCTGCAGGCATCTTCAGGTTTACACTCAAAAACAGTCCAAACTAATTATCAACAACAATAAGAGTCCAGTGAGCGAGTCCCGCCTCGTCCCGCAGAACCACACAGCAGTTGACTGATGATAAATGTCTCCAGTGTCTCTGTCTCCTCTGATGCTCCAGCTCCTCCGGGTTTATTTATAGAGCTCGAGCCTGCACGCGAGCGGCTCGTGTGCGACTTTCCTGGGTTTCATCCGTCCGGCCAATGGGCGCGCGAGACACGGTGCCCGGGAGGCGGCGGGCTCGTGCGACCGGGCGCTCCCATTGGCTGCCTGTCAGGATGTCAGGAGACCGTTTCATATAGAGAAGAGTTAGAGAGAAACATACTGCTGCAGTCAGGTGTGTTTAATGTCCAATCAGATCACCTGCTTCATTAGAAAGCGTTGTCATGTAGTTTATTGGATTAAATTAATCTGTTGATATATTTTGCACAACAACACAAAAGTTATTTTTAAAAAAAGAAGCAAATGTAACAACAAATTAAACTGAAATAATGTAGAATCTATTTGTTAATTTGGTGGTTTAATCTGCCCTGATGCTGATAATCCATTAACTGTTAGATGAAGATTGTCACTTAAAAATACCAATTGCTTGTTTTATCTTTATATATACAAAAAGCTTCTTCTCCTCCTCCTTATATTATTTTTGATTGCATTGTTTCTTTGTTTTATTGAATATATTTTATCTATTAATGCTGAAAGTTAAATGACTGATTAATCTTCTGATCATGAGTATTCTAGCTTTGTACAAGAAATTGACAAATGAAATCACATAAAAATTTTGATTTTTCTTTTACTTTTTCCTCATCACAAAAACATGTTTTTTTTATATTTGCATGTCATGAAGGCAACATCCTTTATTACGAGATGTGCAGCAAACACAAAAGCTGATCCACATGTATTTTCTGTGACTTTTACTCAGAGTTGATGCAGCTTTTTTCTTTATCTGTGTGTGTGTCTCTCTTTTGCACACATGCTTGCACACTGTTTCGGGGGTCGCTGAGTGCTTCAGGGTTTGAGGTGAAGACGTACAATCCTCTGACACACTCCAGGCCTGATGTCCAGTGAAGAAGAAAATCTCCGACACACCCGGCTGTCCTCTGGCTGCCATGAACTCTGACATCTCCTGTCTGTTCTCACAGATTGGGGCCAGGAAACAAAGCTGAAGAGTTACTTCAAACCATGTGAAGACTGATAACAATTACTTTATTTTAGTGACACTTTAATGCAACTTTTAGACAACTGCATGTGTTTTGTGAAAAATCACTAAAATGATTTATTGACTTTGATAAAATCTAAATCTGTTATCTTTTTTTAACAATAATGTCACTACTTTAATTAAACTTCTAGGATATATCATTGATTAAGAGACAAATACAAATCTACAGTGTCTCTGAGATAGAACTTAGGGCATCAATATAATGTTTATGCATCTAATGTAAAACTAATATTATTGTTGTTTTTGTGGTGTTTCTTGTCTTCGGGTAACTTGCACATTGCCACTCTGATTTTGTACTTGAATAGCTCTTTTTCGTCACTAGTTAGAGCACAAAAACAGCCTCCAGATTTGTCAAGCAGACACATTTTTATTGTCATATCACTCCTGCTATGTACCTTCATACACATAAGATGGTTTCCTACAGTAGAATGGAAATGAATTGAAATGGTATTTACAGATATTATAAAGAACTCAGTATTCTGCACATAACGCTGAGCAAAAATCATTTTTCATTTTCTTGTAGATTTTGCAAGACAACTAAATCCTTTTTTTAATGGCTGATAAATGTATGTATAGAAAAAGGCTTTTTCAAGTACTATAAATCTTTCATTTAAAATGAGGCATCTTTCTGATTTCTGTTTGATTGTGGAGTTTTCCAAAACAAACATAAATGAAAAAAAATAAATGTTTCTTTTCTTTTTTAATCTTTTTTCTTTCTTTCTTCATTCAGTTTTGAAGCTCATTGTCTTGCTCTGAAATGTATAAAATGCACTATAAAGTAATTCTGATTGATTCTGATCATTATTAGCTGCGATAGTGTGAAAACTAAATGTAAAAACTCTGGTTACTAGCAATTTATTTAAAAATAAAATTGTAATGTTGGTTGTTGCATGGTTTCATTGATATATTTATTGACAGACATCTCTGTCTTGTCCAGGTTTACCATCAGATGCCTCTATCATCCCTGATAGACTTCAAACACTCTCTGTAAAGCTCCTAAATCCTCAGAGGTGAAATGACCCCAAAAGCCAGGTCAGTTTTTTGTATCCACTTCCTCTCTGTGTGAGCAAGACAACTTCAAGCACCACTGGCTCCTCGACCTGAGTCAACATTAAATTAAGTCAAATGAAATCAAGTCAAATCAGCAAACCAAATTGCATTTGACCTGTTACATAACTAATTATACCATTACTCAAAGTCAAGGATAAGTGCTCACCTTTAATAAAATCCAAACAGGACAAAATAACTTATTATATTTTCCCAACTTAAGATTTGAGCAGGATAAGAGAAGGAAACTTATTCGACCCGTATAACCCTGATTCCAAACGAGTTGTGATGCTGTGTAAAATGTAAATAAAACAGATTGTGATCGTTTGTGAATCGTCTTTGGCATATATTCAATTAGAAGACAACATATTTAATGTTTGACCATCATTAACCTCATTGATTTTTGTAAATATCTGCTTATTCTGTATTTGATGGCAGCAACATGTTTCAAACAAGTTGGGACAGGAGCAACAAAAGACTGTGAAAGTTGTGGACTGATCCAAAAACACCTGTTTGGATCATTCCACAGGTAAACAGGTTCATTGGTAACAGGTGATAGTATCATGATTGGGTATGAAAGGTTCATCCTGGAAAGACTCAGTCATTCACAAGCGAGGATAGAGAGAGGTTCATCACTTTGTCAAACACATGATTGTGTAAAGGAGATTACTACATGGACGCAGGAAGACTTTGGAAAACTGTTGTCTGTCAGCACGAATGATTGCATCTGGTTTTTATTTGTTCAACACAGCATCTCAACTTCTTTGGAATCAGGGTTGTAGAAATATTTTTTTCCCAAATAAATGCTTTTCCCGTTTCTTTTCTCTTTCAAACTCATACCCTTAACTCACACACACTACCCGCCTCAGACTCTTCAACTAACTGCTCTCCTGGGATCACTTAAAGTGCTCAGTTAATCTTCTAACTTAACCTTTAAAACAGCCCCGAGGTTCTGCTCGCAGCAGATGAGAGGGTTTCTGGAGAAGAGGCCTTGCAACAATAAATTACATCCTATCTGTTCTGTTTTCAGTGAGTCTGCTGCTCCGCCACAAACAACCCTTTATTGTGCAGACGGTGATGTAGACATGAGGTTTATAGCACAGCCCTGATCTGTATCAGTGTGGGAACCCAGAGATGGGAGGCTTCAGAGAGAGAAGGAAGGGTTAGAGAGCTATCAAGGTCCAGCTTGTGACTGATAAGCACACGTTGAGGAAAACAGGGTCAGGAAGAGATAAATTATTTTTGGCTTTTGTTTGGTTTATTGACTAAATTCTGTTTACAGAAAAACACAACATATCAGACTTTGTTAGAAATGAAATGATCAAAGCTTGGACTTATTTCCATAATTGTCTTTGGCATTTAGATAGATTAGAAGTAAGAACTAGAAAACTGAATCAAGATAATATTTACAGAAAGCAGACAAGGAAAAAGACATCATATCGACAAACACAACAACAAAAATCAATGAAGGAGAAGGTAGATTAAAAATTAACTAAAAATCTAGAAGCCAGTGTTTAGTCTTTACCTTCAACGCAGGAGAATTTGACTACTAATAATTAAAGGAGGTCTCTTAGCAAACAGACAGGAGTCCTTGCCTGAGACTCAAATCTGTCAATATTTACAATCCTGATTCCAAAAAAGCTCAGACTCTGTGTAAAACATAAATAAAAACAGGATGCAATCATTTGCAAACAAACTGTGTTTACTGACAACAGTTTTCCAAAGTGTTTCCGAGCCCATGCAGTAATCTCCTTTACACAATCATGTGTTTGACAAAGTGTTGAACCTCTCTCCATCCTTGCTTGTGAACGACTGAGTCTTTCCAGGATGAACCTTTCATACTCAATCATGATACTATCACCTGTTACCAATGAACCTGTTTACCTGTGGAATGATCCAAACAGGTGTTTTTGGATCAGTCCACAACTTTCACAGCCTTTTGTTGCTCCTGTCCCAACTTGTTTGAAACATGTTGCTGCCATCAAATTCCGAATAAGCAGGTATTTACAAAAATCAGTGAAATTGATGAAGTCAAACTTTGTATTGTTTTACACAACGTCCCAACTTGTTTGGAATCAGGGTTGTATGTTGGCTGTATTGTCTCTGATGTTATGGACTTTGAGCATTTCCACCACTTTTCCACTGGAAGCCAGAGAAGCTGTAAGAACTGACACCTGCCAACGTGAGCGTCACTATAACCAGTTTGTTTTGTGACATGTGAAGAAGCCTGTTCTCTGATAGTCAGGTCCTTATTCTATTTAACTTATCAACGAATAACTCTTGTTTGTTGATTTATTCCTATGAGGCACCAGGATAGCTGAATTGTCTGCATATATAAAAGCAAAGAACCTGAACAGGTTGCTCTCATGTCATGACTATAAAGTCAATTTACTGTGGATAAGATGAGCCCTTATACCTGGACATTCCTGGACTATAATATGTAGTTTACTTCAGCTCAGACCGTGGAGGCAAATTTGACAGATTGCATCAAAAAACAGACAAAATATGTAGAAAGGTGGATAAAATATGACATACATCTTAGTTTCTACACTCCTCTCCATTTTCACCTGGTCTGAAATCTGCGACCCCTGCTTTCTCCTCCACGCAGCCCCTGCCACCACCACCATGCGGGCAGCGAAATGACCATCCTCATCATCAAATACTGCGAAGTTTCTCTTTCAACTGTTGGTATGAAAACATCTCAGGCCAGTAGGGGAGGGTGCAGACAGAGGGGATCACTTAAACATCTCATCCAGCGCTCCGCTCGCTCCCTCCTTCTCCCTTTGAATCCCCCCCTTAAAGAGTAATGGGGGGGTGGCCCTCCCATAGCAACTCCCAGCCCCCGGCTCTGCTTTTGTCCCCCTCCCCAACAGCAGTTTCTGCTCCAGAAGCCTTAGACAAGGCCTCCATTAATTGCGGGCCTGTGTGGAATACGTGTGGGACAATGGGCCCAACAGAGTGTCCGGCCCCCAGACAAGGCTGGAAACAAGTGGTACAGGAATCCGGCAGAATAGACTCGTCCTGGCTGATGTCACTGAATACATTTACCTACCTCAGAGCGCATTCACTCTGCGCTTTGTTTTATTTGGACAAAAAAAAGAAGGGGTAGGGGGAGGTAGCGGTATCAATGGAGAAGAGGAGCTGGATGGAGGTGGGGGGGGGACTCGAGGATGGGAAATAACTGGTTGTCATGGTGAGGTGCTGAATCAAAAATATGGTCGAATTTAGCGGAGGCAGAGATGTAAAAAGGGTAGAGGGCATTAGATTAAACCCTGCGTGAGATAAGAGAAGGCTGGAGACAGAGGTTTAGTTTTTCTAGCGTATTCAGCCCTGTTTATACGGCAATAAAGGGCGGATAAAGGAGCGGGAGATTAGCAGACTCATCTAGGCTCGTGTTTGTCAACAACAACCTGAGTAGTTTCAAGTCAGCTTATTCCAAGTCACTACACCAGCAGAGAGGATGCTTACGGCAAGTGAGGCTGCGGAGGAAAAGGGGACCATAGCAACTGGTATTTCAGCAGAACAACCTGCCATCTGTCACCTAACGTGGTGGTTTCTTTCTTTAAAAAAAAAAAAAAAAAAAAAAGCCAGCATTTAGATCTTCAACTTGGAGGCAAAGGCAATGAGACTGAAGTCTTATTGAACTCTGGGTCTCCCCCTTTGAAAAGGGAGCTCGGTCATCGCCTTATCCCTCATCAAATTGAAAAAAAACGCTTTTAGAGATTCTGAGAGAGGCCTCACATTTAATTTTTAAAACCCAGACATGAAAGTGTTCCCAAACCACATTCAGCAGTGGAAAGTCTTTAAAAGACTAGTTAGCATGTAGATTATATGCATTTCAGTGCATTGTCAAAGTATCTAAGTGTATTTACATGTTAATATGTTCAGGGATACTATCGTCTTGAAAAGGTGTTGGGGGGAGGTTGGTTAACCGTGTATTTTCTCTCTGTGGACCATGGGAATGTGATTTCTTTGTGCCATCAAGGTTCAAACACATTCCTGTAAGGCCATGGATATCATGAGCATTGACTCCCCGCAGCAAAACAACCTGTGAACCGAGCGATCCTGGCTTCAAGATGAAGCTCTTGCCTAGAAATATACTGTAAAATTAACTTAGCAAGCGTTTAAACTAGATCTTTCTTTTTCTTTCTGATGGAAGAAAAGATGGTGGAATTGGGCTTCCTCTATCAGCGCCAAGCCAGAAAGCTTCAACAAGAGCCCCGCTGATGCCCTGCCATGTGGTCCTTATCCCTGTCCGTGCTTAGTCCATATCCATGAGTGTGTTTGCATTGGGATTTATGAATGTGAAGATGGCCCATTCTTGCCACTCAAGATGACTCACAAGACCAGCGTTTTGGCCACTTATGCTGTGAAAGCAGCCTGGGGGATGCCCTTTCAGCACTCGAGGACCTCTGGCTGAGTCCCCTTCACACGGGAGATCAGCCTCACTTGGGAAAAAGTCCCTGCTCTTTACAGGGGGAGCTGTCCTGAGGGATGGCGCGCTCCTTGTCCCAGGGCCTCCCTTCTTCACCTGCCGGCTTAGCGCTCATCACTTATGCACATAATCCCTGGTTAGTGCATGTGATCCACCGGCCCGGGCCCAGGCCCCCGGCCCCCGAGCCTCCCCTGCTCGCATGCTTGCTGGGTGGCTCCTGGGTGGCCATGGTAACTCTCATCTTCTCATGACAGTTAGGCTTCAGTCATGGCTCTAAGTCCCTCTTCAGTCTCTGTGCGTCTTTTTCTGTCCGCTGCTTTCTGTCTCCTAAAGCCCTCCTCTGTTTGTGTGTTGCTCTATCTATGGCTCTCTGTCTCTTTTCTCCCGGTTTGGCTGTTCCCATGCTTTGGCCCAGTTGAGGCTGAGAAACCAGCTATAACTCAGCAACAGCGCAGCACCTTCAGGGGCCGCAAAGTGCATTAATGCTCTTCTAGTATGCATTTAAAGAGCGGATTCACCGTCGCTACAGATTGCGGACCAAATGAAGGCCTGACCTCATTTTATTGTGAGTCTGATTAGTAAACTGAGATTGTAAGATACACTTGTGCACTTCCTTTCAGCGTGGTCGCTCCAGGCCTCTGAGTGCGGATCACCTTACTCCAGCGCAAAACCCCGCAGCCTCAACCATTAGTTTGTTTAAAGCGCTGAATATCACGCAGGGCCCTCTCGGGGGACGGCCAGAGAGGCAACCCGGCAATGTTGTGTGGCCCCACACTAACAAGTGTCACAGTGATCTGGGCCGGTCCTCCCCCTGTGTGAACGCCATGTGAGAGGCGGCTCCATCCATGCCCCTGCCACCTCCGCACAAGGCCCTCCATTGACTTCTAACCTGTTGAGGGACCACGGGAGACAAAGAGCCGCAGGGCGGAGCCCGTCCCTCCGACAAGCCTGTGAACAAACGTTAACACGGCTGCAACTGTCCACCCCCTGAATCACTGAATTTATTGACCAACCACAGAGCCCATTCAAGCCTGGAAGGACTGATAAAGGAAGGGGGACAGGGATGCCACGAAGGGCCCGGGGAAGGAGCCCATGCTTAGGGGACAGGAGGGAGGAGAAGGGCTTTGTGACCGTCTGGTGGGTCACAGACCTTTTACCAGACGTGGGTGCCTTTGTGTCATCTGTAAAATGAGGCCAACCGTAAGTGAGCATCAGGTTGGCCTTGTGTCCTGACTATTAATCAAGACGGGCGTCCAACAACCTTCAGAGATGCTGCTGCAGATTGACGTCCGCTTGTGGAGAAGAATGAGTGAAAGCATGTGTGTGTTTGGTGTTAACGGACACACTGAGAAAGCACCTGAAAAAAATGACAACTTCTGGTGCAGAAAAGTGTGTTAAAGTGGCCATTACTCTCAATTTATTCCAAGCAGGCCTGATCTCTCTGTGGGGACTGTTGCGAGTAAAGAAACAGTAAACAAAGACCCAAATCTTGAAAGTACACAACAACAAAAAAACGTATGGGCAAAAGAGAAAGAAGATAAAGTCCAAAATGTTTGAAACAGCACACGTCTGAGCGCAAGCTTGAGAAAACCTTTTTGAGTGAGTAGCTAGCTGTGAGGAAGAAAGGCTGTGTGTTTTAGCTTCTTTATGCCTTTCCACCACTCTCCATCTGTTGCTCTACCGATACAAAAGGAATACAGCAGAGTGTACACAAAAACCCATATTGCTTTGTGGAGAGGCAACACTATCCTCGAAACTACATCGCAAACACCGATCGAAAGCAAGACATCCCGGCTCTGTACACAACAGTGTTTACCGAAAAGATGATCCGTGCAAGTCAGGGAGACACACATGAATTCATGATGCCTCCTCATCCTCATCATGAATATTCCCAAAAAGGCTCTTCCCTGATCTGTGGGAGATTCTTTTCTTTTTGGTACAAGCGAGGACCCCCTTCCCTTATTCACAGTCCCCCCTAAATCCACCCATTCACTGCCTATAGGCCCTGATCTCCACATGAAATGATACCCCTCTTTCTCCTCCACTCTCGCGCCTTTAAGCACCCATATGCCAGGCAGCGAGAAGGCTGGGAAAGCCCATAATTGATCAGTAAGTCTTGGCTGAAAAAGTGTGACCAAGGTCAGCCCCCCACGAAGCACGCAAGAGTGGCTTAATATACAGATTTATTGGGAAATGTAATGGGAGTTCTGCAGAGCAAACATGGGGATTTTTGTTGACAGACACTGAAACACTTTTGTCACAGAAATAAGAAGAACAAATGCTGGATCACAATTTTCAAAAACATATTCCCTTTAATTTTTTTTTATAACAATGAAGGGGAGATCACGATGACTAATTCTCATATTTTTCACATTTGTTTCATTTTTTACGTCAACTAGAAAAATAGTATACAACTGTAAACCGTTACATAAAAATATTATATAAAAAATCAAACGTTAAAATCAACTGTTATAAAATCGGCACAGCAGCAAGTGTCTCAATGATTCATTTTGATTAATTGCTTTAATTCATTAATTAACTAACACATTATCGGTTGTGTACAGTACCTTACTGATGTTAAAAGGCTGAATGAAAAAAAAAGAGCATCAAGATTTGATGATGCATTCAAGGGACAGAAATATTGATCATCTTATTAACTAACAAACTTTCTTGCTCTCTCTGTCTCTCTCATGCACACACACACACACACACACACACATACACGCACACAGTGGCACTGGCAATAAAAATAAAAGGGACACAAATTTCAGCTTCTCTCTTCCACAGGAAGAATTTCAGCTGAAGCAGTAAGACAGAAATGCAGCAGTGGAATGTTTTCTGTCTCAGAAATATAACAGTACCAGTTAGGTTCATAAAATTGCAAACAGGCACAAGTCTCTCATGTCTCCTTGAATCTATGTGACCTACTAATGCTTTTAGATTTTAGCAGCAGCTAATATTAATGGAACACTGGTGTGTTTTTATTTACAGTGAAGTGGAAAGGATTATCCAGTGGGTCTGACCTGACTGAGCTGAATACTGTGTCTGTGTGATGAATCTGATATTGCATTGAGTGTAAAAAATAAAAAATACACCTCACTTGGTTCAGATTTTTCAAACATTGGCTCCAATAATAAAAGCTGTTCAAAACAATGAAGTGATCACTGTCAGTGTCCAGTGTTTGTAGTTGCATATTGTATGTTACTGGCAGCAAAGTACAATGTAGGTAGTGATACATCCAGTCATCCTAAAGGAATGGTTTCAAATTTTGGGATATATGCTTATTGGTTTTCTTGCTGAGAGTTAGATGAGAAGGCCTCACTGTGAAGTCGCCAGGCAAAACCGCAATGTGTCATTTTTACATTTGGGTTTGAGTACGGATGAAACCAAATAAGATAAAATGTGTTAATTGGAAAGATTTTCACCTTTGGCCAGAATCAGGCTAACTGTTTCCTCCTGTTCCCAGTCTATGTGCTAAGCTAAGGAAGTCAGTACCTTCACATTTCCCATACAGATATGAGTGGTATCAATCTTTTCATTTAACTCTCTGCAAGAATTATCATTCCTTTATTATCGATCCCTTTGACAGAGGCCTCTGGCTGAAGTTTCAGCTGTGTGACACGACAGTACGGTTAAAATTCAAGTGTCCAGTCTGATGAGGTGAAAATAGATGAGAACTGTATGTATGAGTTGTCACAGTAGGAGACCTCAGCTTTATGAGGCTCCTGGATTGGTCGCTGGCATCCAGTTGGCTCCAGATCCAATAAAAATGAGTGTCCGTCACATCTCTGAGCTCAACCTTGGCTAAGTCAACACTAAGGCTTGTTGGGAGGGGTTTAGGTTTCGTCTGAGCAGTAGTTTGCTTGTTGGGACTGTGCTTTGCTGGCGTAGGTGACGGTGGAGTGTTTTGGGGGCCAAGTGGTGTCGTCCTGCAGCTCCAGGGCCAGGTGCATGTAGCGCACCCTCGGGGGCTTGTTTCTCTGACAGAACAACCAGGAGAGGAAGGACGAGCCCCAGTGGTCGTTGGCCACCTGGGAACCCGCAGAGTATGAACATTAGAAAAAAAAAACTAGTTAGTGATCCAGTACAGAGGATGTTTTTACATTATTTCTGCTGAATGCACGAGGAAGCCTCTTCAGGATGTTTCAAGAACAAAACACTTCAGTTATTTAGATTTGTTCTCACATTGTAAGATGATGCACAGAATTATCTTCGCAGGAAATATTGAGATTGATTGATAATTTTAATTCAAGAGGTCAAAGCTCTGATGATGTGGTCTTTCAAAAGAAAGTTTATTGCACTGCTTATTGCGTTAAGATAAAGTGTTTTCCTAATTACTTATGAATTATTTTCTGGTCAAGTTGTGAGAGGTGAGGATCTGTTGCCAGAAAATAAATCCTACAAAGACCGCTGACGAATTCATGAGACTGATTAAATGAATTCTCAACACAAACACCCAATAAAATGTAGCAGAATAAGAGATGACATATTGAATAATTTTAAGTTCTACTAGATTTAGTTTCTATTGATTATTTAGACAGCAGTCACAAACTGTAACAGGTCATGAGAGGAAAATATGAAGCAACAAAGCAAGAGAGTTAAGCATAAGCATGACTCTTTCTATAAAGTGAGAATAGATGAAAACAAATAAAAAAGGGTGAAGTCAAAAGCTTTCCAACCTGAGGTGTGTCAGCGGACGGGGGCTCTGTGGGGCGATTGATCCCCTGATTGCCTCTGAAAACTAGCCTCCACAAGATGATGTCAAGGATCAAAATCTATGGCAGATTTCAGGGGCAACTTGAGAATCAGCTGATTGGCGATTAGGTTACAGCCACAGAAATGCACAGAGAGATAACTCAAAAAGAAACTTTTAAACAATGATTTCTTTCATAAGGTGGCGATGCACAACTGAGCACTGATTCAACAGGAAAAAAAAAATCAACGCATGCAAATCACAGTTTTCTAATACAAAAAGGGAGATCAGTCACAGAGAGCGTGCAGGGTGTGATGTCTCTACAGCATACCTCCAGCATGAAAGACACAGCCGCATTCACTATGACAATGATGACCAGTGTAACGCGCCAGTCATGGGGAACACACACGATCTGAGTGGAGGCAGAGCAGCAGGAAGAGCGCTGAATACAACACCACACACACACACAGAGTTTCCACCGACTTCATGCAACTTCCCAGCTGCTCTTACACCTTCGCCCTTCTTTCAAAATGTAGCATGTTTTTCTTTCTACTGTTCAAATGTAAAGCAATGACATGAATTACATCTTTTACAGCAAGCAGGGCAACAATAACATCCCGAAAGAGAAAAACTTCAATTTACCTCCAGGAAACTGTCGATGGCAGGAATAGGATACAACATGATGAGGAGGAGAAAAGTGTACAGACCAATGCAGGACAGCAAGAATGGCCCTTATGAGATTAAAAAAAAAACAGTGACAACAGATTATTTTCAACTTGCAAACACATCACACATATGTATGAAATTTTGAATGCTTATTTCTGCACCAATTCAAATTTAAACTGATTCTGTGCCGACATTAATCTCTCCGCACTCATCGCTCTGACAATCAATCCGTGCTTCAGCAGCACTAAATAAAACCTCACAGTTCTTGTAGCTTGGCTGTCTGAAGGGCTTTCCCTTGGAGAAGACGATGGCCACAGCCAAATACTGGAAGGAGGAGACGTAGAAGAGGGTAGTGTTCTCGTAGTTCTTGATGTTTTTATGGTCATGCGGGGTTGTTACGTTCAGGCTGTGAGAGCGACTGGAGCTGGAAACGTTACAGGCACTACAGGATACGAGGAGAGAGAAACCTTTGAAAAGGTCTGTGTTCATACAGCAGGAATGCAAAAAAACAACCCCCCAGACTCAGACTTTTTTGCACTGTTGTTTTTCTTCCTCTTGCTCACTGACCAGCTTAAATTATATAAAATGTGTTACTGTCTAAACTAAACAGATACTACATGAATAAAAACAAAGCTATAGAAAACTTGTTGTAATTTAAAAGCAATTCAAAGGATATTTTTGGCCTTTACTCATTTTTTCTATTTCTCTGGTTTCACCTAACACTAGCAAAGTTAACAGAACAATTACACTATTGCTATGTGAACAAAGCCTGATAATGACACTGAATTGCTCATCATTTAATAAAAATAAAAAATGGAAATGTGGAATCCAAACCAGGAAACAGGATGAAGTGTACAGTGAGCATAATGTGTAACCATTGTTTTATTCAGATTTTCTCAAAAGGCTACAGTAGCATTTGCTCATTAATTTCAGACTCACTCTGATTGAGGCGTCCACGTCTCATACCAGCTCTGCTGTCGCACTAAGAGGAAAGCCAGGACCTGGAACACCAGGCAGGTGAGGATCTGGGTCAGAACTGAGCAGAGCAGCGGGCCAGAGATCAGACTGGATGGGGGGCGACGACACACCAGCTCCTTCCACGCCGGGTTCAAACTCACTAAAGACAGAAAGAGTCAGTGAGCTCCTTTCCTGGAGTTACAGTATGTTGAGAATATATGATAATCTATGTGATCGCTTTCGTCTAACTCCCAAACTCAAACATTGCTTTAAAGCTTCTCTTCATGCTACTCACTTGTGAAGGCGATGATGAGGATGATGACGATGTCGATGAAGAGGAACTGGAAGTCTCCCAAGTTGCTGAGAATCTACAAATATCATAAAGGTCACACAACAGCAGAGAAATAGATCTGTAACTCATTGACTCATTGAAAATTAATACGATCCCAACCACTGTATTTTACTTGACATCCTTCACTTTTCCCAGGAAAGAGAACAATGTCACTTTGTGGTTGCTGCCTTTGTTTCACAGCCAGTGGATGGAAACCACAAACTCTTTTTAAACTCCAAACTTGCTCCTACTTGCTACTCACGTCTCTCCTGCTCATGAACCCTCTGCATCTCTTGTGGGAATCATACCAGAGTCTGCCACTAACCAAGCGGGCTGACAATAACATGTCAAAAACATGGCCCTTTGCCTGCTGTTTGTCATCAACACCAAGGACATTAATAAAAACCATGCATCATGTCGTGGTGTTCATGCAGCTGGAAATATCCAATTTCAGAGGAGAAATAAATTGTCACAACAAAATATGTTCTTTTCCTTTTTTGAAAACATTACCCAGTTCTATTCAAAGTAAATCAAATAAAACAATGTTATTTCTCAATTGGTGTTAAATGTGCATTGCAATATTCCAGATAAGTAAGAGTGTAAGAATGAGAACAGCCGTGTATTTACCGAGTAGAGCAGCGTGACACTGAGGTACTGGATGATGCTGTAGAGAGCCATGAACTTGAACACGCAGAATGATGTAATGAGGGCAGCTCGGCCCTCCCTTTGAAAGACAATTAAAGATTAGAAAGCTCAATATTTAATAAATCATAATTTAATATTTCATGTTTTGCTACTGCGATGCACTGTGAGCGGAGTGCAGACAGCAGTGATGCAGAGGAGCGACATACATTTTGATATATTCTCAGATGTAAAATTCTCTATTCTGGATTCAAATTCATCAAGGAGCATTAGGAGCGAGCTGCTAACCTGATGAGGTTGGGGACACAGGAGATGTTTGAGGTGGTGGAGGTGAAGGGTGAAGCAACAGAAGCCTCCAGCTCAGACAGAGAGATGCCACTGTGAGCTCTCTTCAAAGCCTGAGACAGAGAGAGAGAGCTTCGTTAGTGTAAATCACTTTGCATCAAAATATTATTAAAAAGAAGATGAGGGGTTAAGTTTTCATGTTAGTGAGTCATGTGAAACTTTTTACTCCTCCACATTTCAGGTAGATGTGTTTCATATGTATATACTGCTTATTTTGAAGAGTGAGGTTTGACAGACAACACATTATGTACAATAAGTGTCTCTGCCCCAAATACACAAAACTGACATTTTAAATGAGAGTGAATATTTTGAAACAACCTGTTGTGGTGGAACACACAAATTATAAAAGACACAACACAACAGAATACATATAGAAAAAAAATTATGATTTGTGCATAATGACTGACTATAATTCCCACTTACTCCACAGTCATTAGCGCCGTCACCACACATTCCAACAGTGTAGCTGGAAGGTAAATAAAGGACACACATGTACATTTGCCAGCAACAGTGAACCTATAAAATCACATCATCTCCAACAGATGGAAATTATGATCAACAACAGATTAAAACTGAAGTCATGAACAAATGAGAGACTCACTCAATGCTCTGCAGGATTTCCACCAGCTGAGTCTTCTGGTCTGGAGCCATGCGCGCAAACACAGTGGCTCTCAGCACGAGCTGCAGCGCCCCCATGTGGAGAGACAAAGAGTTACAGCAACATACAGGGGCTGGGGTGTAATGTAACTGTAAGTACATTTACTCTACTACTGCACCTAAGTACAAATTTGAGGAACTTGTACTCTATTTGAGCATTTTGTTTTCATGTTACTTTATATTTCTACTCCACTACCTCTCAGAGGGAAGTATTAAATAAAACTTTATTCCACTACAACTATATGACAGCTTTAGTTACTTTTCAGATTAAGATTTTTGCACATATTAAGTGCCTTTAAAACACAATGAACTACCCAATAGTTTATACAAGTAGAGCTGAAATGATTAGTTGATTAATCAATAAGTGGGTTAACAGAAAATTAATTAACAACTTCATGGTTCCAGCTTCTCCAATATGAAGATTTGTTGCTTTTCCTTTGAATTATTTTATAATTTGAATGTATATGTAATGATTTTAAGGTTTGAACTATTGGTCAGACAAAACAAACATTGTGAAAGTGTCACTTTGGGTTCTGGAAAATTGAGATGGGATTTCTCACTATTTTCAGAATTTTTACAAAGCAAACAATCAATCGATTAATAAATAATCAGCAGATTCATCCATTATGAAAATAATCATTAGATACAGTCCTATAGAAAATAGACTAAAATGAACTCCACCTCAACCTACTACAACTGTAAAATTCAGTTTTTACTTTAATACATGAATAATAATAATGTAATGATATAATATATAATAGTATAACAGTACTGGGGATGTTTTTCTGCATTGAGTATTTTTATTTTTAATCCTTTAAGCACATTTTCTCAATCATACGTTTACTTATATATCATTTTCAATGCAAGACTTTTACTTGTAATAGAGTATTTTTACAGTGTGGTATTGGACCTGAATGCTCCCTCTGTGACTGTTCAAACAACCTGACATCAGTCTAGTAGCTGAAATAAGCCAGATACTAATCTGAATGTGTAAATGTTTATGTGTCTAAAGATGAGATTGTACCTTTTGGATGAGTTGAGGGAAGTGCTCAGTGATAACAGCGAAGGCTTTGCCACTCATGGCGAAGTGATAGCTTTGTTCCTGCTGAGTAACTTGCTTGTCACTTACGTCTTCCTCCATGTTGATCTCCAATGTCTGTCGGGCAGAGGATGAGTCAGTCATCACCACAACACCAGAAAACTATGTTTATATATTGGTTTATTTATTACACAGTGGCACTAAGGCTTTCTGTCTCACCTGATTGTCCTTGATGGTCTGAGCGGGGATTTCAGTGTAACGCCATGTGATGCTCGCAGGCTGGAAATCCTTAGGAGGCACAGCATCTGCTATAATGACCCTCTCGTGTGCGGGGACCATCCCACAATCCCGAGCCACCGATATCGCCGTCAACATGTTGTCACCTAACAGAGAGTAAAAGAGAGAGAAGGAGAAGATGGTTTTTGTTTTATTCTTTAGCCAGCACACCGGGTGTCAATCCAATAGTGATACAGCATGAGAACAAGTGCAGTAAGTCACTCAACTGATTTACCTGTGACCATCAAAGTACGGATGTTGGCTTGTCGTAATTCACGTAAAACCCCGGCCGTCTGCTCCTTTATTTTGTTCTGCATGATGATCAGACCAAGAAACTCCATGTTGATTTCTATCAGCTCCCTACAAGCAACAAAACGTACATTTCACTAACAAAAGGCAGCATTTCAGAGAATCAGAGAAAGTGACAGACAATGAAGGACTGAACGTTGGATTTGATATTATTAGACGTCATAAATCTTAATTCTCATTTGCATCACAGGAGTTCAAGAGTTGTAATTCTCTTTTTTTCTGCCAACCTGCCTTGTCCACTTGTATTTTATGATTTTAATCAGAATGATGATGACGCACAAACAGAGAGGAGGATATTGCTTTTAATCAAACGGCTGTGTGGGCTCGTAAATCTCACAAGACGATCAAACAGATTAGAAATTTTGGGGCCACTTCCTGATTACAGTTACGTCCTGTGTTGCATAATAAGTCGAGGCTACTGTTGGGTTTGATGCTTCTTCTATGGTGGATTTCTCCTTGCTGGTTGTTGTGAGTCTTGCAGCTTCATTCAGAGATTACTGACACTGAAGCCTGACATTTGCTCATGTTTTAGAAAACTGGAACATTTCCTTCCCTGCTGTAGCAGTAATGTAAATATTTGGACCTTGTGTCATTTGGTCTCTGTTTGTCCAGTTATCAGTGGAACTAGGCCCCCAGTCATCAATGGGAAGTTCAAGCTACATCGGCAGAAGCTGATTGTTAACAGAGTTGCAGTGTTTCAGGGTGGGATATCTCTGTAACATCCCTGTTAGACCCTGAACTGTGGAAGGTGTTATCTGAGGAGGAATTACCTGCTGAGGCTCTGGACTTTGTGCCAGGAGAGTTTGGACTCCAGCTGTCGACGTGCGAGGGCAATAACCCTGAAGCCCTGCCTGGTGTAGGTCTCCAGAGTCTCTGTGAAACTATGAGGGACTGAAGAGGAGGACAGAGCCATATCAGTCTGACCTGTTTCTTTATGAGAGCACTATTTGTTTATTAGGTATAGAAGAGATACAGGGGTTATACCTAAAGACACTCTTTTATTTTTATGTCAGTTATTTGTGTGTCTGTACACAGATACCAAAATAAGGGAGGAAATATCCACCCAAACCTTTAACATACAGGAGACATGTCAGACCTGTGTGCTGTTTGCAGAGGCTGGCCACAACCTCCGGAGCTCCTTTCAAGTAAGCATCCATGTGTTTTTCCCCCAGCCTCCTGACCACCACGCTCATCCTCTGCAGGGCTGAGGAGAAGGGCAGCTGACGCACGATACCGATCTCACAGGACTGAGAAGCAAAAAGACACGTTGTATACATGTTCCCAAATTGTCCAACTATTTGCTTTAAGAAGATTTCATGAAAAAAGGCCAACTTACTGATAGTTCAGACAACTCCTGCGAAAAAAAATACATTTGAATGAAATTATGATTCTGAAATCAGCAGGAAATATTTCTTTATAGCCATAAACAAATATGCTGATCACAAAATAACAAGATGGACGATCACTGTACCATGTTCTGAGTGAGTGGGTTGTTCTGATTGGCTTCAGGGACGCTGTGCTTTGGAGGTCGCACAACTGTGGGCATTATGGGATTGTGGAGTGCCGTCTCTTCCTCTGTGGGCTCCTCTAGGATCTACGATAGAAGAGTAACGCACACCAAGAGTTGTCTTTAATCTGTCAAGTAAGTCTCTTTCTAAGGACTTTCAATCACCTAGTTTTACACATTACCTAATGAAAACAATAAATGCAAAAAGAGAGAAGAGAGAAAGAGAAAGAGAAAGAGATTGAGAAAGAGAAATGCATAAGGAGCCAGACACTTTTTTCCTACTCTCTCTTCCAGGATCTAAACAAAAATTAGATCATATAATATTTAAAACTTTGTTGAGCTTCCAGACTCCATTACACCAAGTCCCAGCTTCCGCTTGACAAGAAGAGACATTTTCTGCTGTTCATGTTGGAGCATCCATGGCACCAGACTTTAATCATTTTTAGCCAAGAAGAACTTGCTCTGCCAAGGCGACAAGCGTGGCGCTGCATAATTCATGAACAGACTGGTATCCACGCCGGTTGTGCTGCCGTTGACTGAGCATGCTGGGTGTAAACACTGAAAGTCTTTGCTCACCCAGCCCGTAGCGCTGAACATCTTGAGGTCTAAAGGGTCTCCGGAGAGCTCGCCCTCTATGTTGGTCAGTGAGTGGCAGGTGGCCATGCAGGCCACAAAGGCAGAGTTAACCAGACTTTCTTTAGCTGCGTCAGTCTCTGGAGGAGAAAAGCTGGAACAGAGAGGGACAAAACTGTTCTGTTTGTGACTACGACAGGAGAAAGTTACATGTAATTACGAAACTGTGTTATCTTTTTTCCAGAGAGCGGTAAGAATTGACTCTTCCTGTGAAATATATCAATAGCAACCCCACGGAAGAGCATAGTGCTCATTTACTGATTTAGTACACAAAGACCTAAACAAAGGATTTTGGTTTAGCGCTCTGTGTGTCTTTCTCCAGTGTCCTAGGAAGGTAGGGGAAGACCAAAGTAGGCACATTTCCCTTTATTTCAGATCCCTCAGGTGTGTAAACTTGTGTGAACAAATCATCACATTCAAACAAAAATCAGATTAAAATCTAATACCACCGTGAAGCCATTACCCAATCCAAACTATTTTTTATAAAATGTGTCAGAAATGGATTTATAGTAATCAATTAAAGATCACCACAACAATATTTGCTACATCCTTATGAACTTTGATTCTTATCCGTTTTGTGGTTTGTCTCAGGAAACTGATACAGATGTGTTTGCAAAAGACCCAAATCCAAGAGGTTTTCTTACCTGCCATCTTCAGCTCTCTGAATCCCCCACAGGTCCAAACCATCCTCAGTCAGAGTACCAGTCTGAAGGAAAGAAAAATACAGACAGGTATCAATGCACATAAAGGAGCCAACCCAGGTCGTACTAATGACGCCTGGGAGCAGGAAATCAACACCCCACAGTTCTAAGAAGTACAGAAATGTAGTGCAATTTTCAAATCCTAGAATTGTTTTAAGAAATTTCTTAACCTCTTTCCTTCATCTGCGACAGGAAAAAAAAACCCATTTCAGGCAGCTATGAAAGTGAAATGTGGAAGGATTTAGACCATCTGTAAAACCACAAACCATAGTTTGATTTAGGGCTGCAACTAATTATTATTTTCAGTATAAATTCATCTGTTTGTTTTCGCAGTTCATCAATGTCAGTGGTGAAAAATAAGAGCTGACATCAATTTGCTTGTTTTGTGTGATCAAGAGTGCAAAACCAGAAGCTATTCAGACATTCATAGAAGATCAAGAACCCAGCCGAATTTCACATTTGATAAGCAGGAACTTGTGAATTTTTGGAAGAAGATTATTCCCAATTAATTTTCAGTCAATCAAACGATCAATCCAGCTGTACTCTGATTGCTCTTTTGGCAATGAAACACAGTTCACTGACATTATAAATGCTGACAAATTATAAAACAGCACTGCCTCAAGATGATTCATTTTAATTTGTGCTTTGACAGAAATAAAACCATGAAGTTCTCAAACGAGAACTTTTCCTTAAATTGTAAGTGGATGCTTCATACCAATTTTTCATGCATTCGGAGTCTTGACTTTATTCAGTCTAAGTCTAGCACGGTTCACATGCTTGATGAATACAGACCCTGATATTCTGCTATACAAAGTGCATTTCCTGAATTCTTAACAAGAAAACAAAATTGCATTGCAAAAACTGACAGCTGGGGTTTAAACTACCTTGTCAAAGCAAACCAGGTTAAGTTGACCACACATGTTGATCCTCTGAGGACTGATGCAAAAGATGCCGACCCGCTTCAGACGTCGCTGCGCGTACACGATGCCGGCTGTCATGGCTGCCGGTAAGGCAGGAGGCACGGTGATGGTGACTATGTCCAGAGATTCAATGATGATGGTTTTAGCTGGAACCTGAAGGAGATCGAGAAGGAAAACATAAACGGACACACTTTAAAGGATTTCTATAGAATGACGGCATCCTAAAACCTCTGCTGTATCTTCTACTTGTCCTCTATAAGAGCAGTGATACCTTGTTCATGATACTGAGGACGATGGTGTAGATGAAGCCGATCCCTGCCACTCCCACCAGACACAACAAGAACAAGTAAGCGTCGCGGTACAGCTTGAAGTCTGTGGGTTTAGGGTAGAGGATGGAGCGCACGAGTTGACCTTTCTCTGTACTGAAGCCTGTGGGAACACATGAGCAACGAGAGGCTGATTATGTACAAGCCCTGAGAGTGATCAGTCTTTCCATCACCGAGGTCACAAGCTGTGATTCCCACTCTGTTTTTCTCTGTCTCACCTGTTCTGACCACGACAGCCTTCACCAGTTCACCGGCGTAGAAGCGGGTCTGGATAACCTGGGTACCACAGAACAGGGTATGTCTCTTGTGCTCCTCCATGTTGTAGCTCCGGGCTGCCTCCTCGCCTGAACTGGGCAGGCTGGTTTTGGTAACTGGCACACTCTCTCCTGAAGACGGAGGTGGGGGTTTAAAGAGGGCCAATTAAAAACAAGCTTTGAACAGAGAAACAACTGTCTTGTGCACAAGTGTGAACAGGTACACCATAAAATACAAAATACAAAAATACAATCTGAGCAGCATAAAATCTTTCCAGAATAGTAGTAAATCTCCTTTGTCATGATGTGTCTATCTTATCTAAAATAAGACAGTTAAGCATGGAAACTTATTCTTGACTTTTTAATTGGAAGTTTGACAAAAACAAAACAAACCTGTGACCGAACATTCGACCAAAAAACTGAGAAATCAGCTGATGGATCCCTTGAGATGCAGCTATAAGCTCCATAAAAAGCTAATGAGTACACATGGTTGAAGATTTTTTTTTTTTTTGTAAGAGAAATAAAACCATTAAGTACAAGGAACTATATGGAAATCGCACCTGTCAGCATGCTCTCGTTCACGATGCAGGTTCCGTGGACAAGCACGGCGTCGCAGGGCATGATCATCCCATTGGCTGGAATAACGATGACATCACCAGGCACGAGCTCTGTGGACATGGCTTGTTCGATATCTACAAAGAACACGAGAGAAAACTGAAAACTGTATCCTACACTCACCCTCTGCAGGCAATCATGAGCATGCTATTAGAGATCAAAAATGTGATCCATGAATTTAGAAACATTAAAAAGAATAAAAGGAGATAATTTAGTAATAGGACTAATCCACAATACCATTCTGTATAATAGTCTGTATAATACTCAGAAAGTGAAACTTGCCTTTATTTGCTCTGCACACTGACACACGGAGCACGCTGTGTGCTGCCACCATGTCATGCAGCATCACATATTGCTGGAATTAAAGAGACACTGTATGAAAGAGTGGAAAAAAATACGTCTGGCAGCACATGATAACAGTGAGTTTTCTGACTTGTCCAGAAAGATTATTATGGAATAAGATTATAAGGACATGTGTGTTCTTTGTATCTCACCTTTTTAATAGTATACAGTGAGGTAGCTATTGAAATGACAGACATGAGAACTATGGCTGTAGCATAGTAGTAGTAGTCCTCAGCACTCCACAGGATGACACTGAAGAGCTGGAATATGTAGAAAGGATTCAAGACCTGATAGAGGAAGAGAAAGATATTATTCTTGGTACATGCTATAAGAAGAGATGGCAGATGTGATATTGGGCAAAAAACGCTAAACTCACTTCCTTTATGAGGAGCTTGAATAGCGAGGGCACTCTTACAGCAATCTCATTCTCTCCAAAGAACAACATCCTGGTGAAGATAGAATTTGAATTTTAATATGATCACCTCTACCTGTGGGAGAGCGGTGCTTCCTCCGCAGATAATAATATAAAAGTATTAAATAAGTAAATGAGATAAAGAGAACAATTTGTAGGGAAATGTGTGTGCATGTGTGTACCTGTAGTCCTCAAGTGTTTTCGACAGTCCAGAGCTGTGCTCAGAGTGGATGCCTGCACAGCTGACGTCCACATCCTCCAAGCCTCTAGAAAAGTCACACACATTCATTTCTACTGCAGTCGTGCACAGTAACACACGTGTGCATAATGCATACTGTAACAACTGTTCAATAACAGAAATTGTGCTTATTTAGCAAAGAAATCTGAACACAACTGTTTTTTCAGTGGAACTCTTACTTATAAAATTCAAAGTTCTGTATCACATCATTCCAGTAGTATTTAGTGCTGTGGTGGGTGAAGTAGTGGATCTGAGAGGGTGGAAGCAGAGGGAGAGGACGTGGTCAGATGTTATCAAAAACCAGACAATCACTGACTCTCAACTCAAATGCATGAATCTGGAATTAGCTTCAGCAATGATGAAAATAGCAGTTCCCCACTGAGGTACCTGAGCAGGCTGTGCATGAGCACATTTCTCGAGATGCTCCTCGTTCACACCACTAATGCCGCGGTCTCCGTCTCCGTTTGGCAGCTGAACCGTGGGCTGCAGATTCAAGCTGTCAAAGGGTTTCCTCCCTGGAGCCAGCATCACATGCACTTTGGCTCGAAACCACTGCCTGAACTCATCCTGCGATAGCAATGTGGAGCATTACGTTTTCTTTGGCTGTGAAACTGCACTGAATTTATCATCTGAAGGGTACTGCACTATGTGTGCCAAAGAATATAACAAGTGTCAGGAGGATTTATGAACAGCAGCAGCACAGGAGTAAACTAAAAATTCTGTGAAAGAAGAAATGGATACACATACATATAACAGGCTCAGGTTCAACACAGCAATGGCCTCATTTACAAATGCTTTCACAAGTGTCTTGAGGCTCATATAGCTATTCTTCTTGGATGAAAACAGCTTACTAGAGAAAAATGTGACCACAAATAAACTAAAACACGTCAATGGGGTGAAAAAGCAAAGCATCTGCCGTGTTCCTACCGTGGTCCTGAGCAGCAGCGTGTGTGCGTCCCTCAGCGAGGTGTGTGTGCAGGTGCCCTTGACGCCCCACTCGGGCAGCCAGTAGAGCAGCAGCAGCAGGAGACCCCCGGTGCACACGGCACCCACACCCACCAGGATCCTCTTCCACAGACAAGGCCGGTACCCCCACACCTCCTGCACAGGCAGACGCTCATGTTAACGCACTGAAGGGTGGGATGAATTCACTGCTCTGTGGCTTGCTGCTGAAGGCAGATTAAATAATGGGGATTATCATGCGCCACCTACTTATACCGTCCTTGAGTTACAGATGTTTTGAACCCAGACAGTATATGTGTCAGTGTCCCCTCTTGACCACAGAGGGTCCTCTCTCAGCCCCCATGTGTGCAGATGTGAAAGAGTATCCTGCACAGATCACAAGAAGAAGGAAACACAGAAGGGCTCCAGTCTCCACAGCTCTGCCCACAAGATCTGGTGTTTGGGCAGATCCCATTTCATCCAAGGACCAAAATGCAGGTCTTAAATTTAGTCCGGATTGGTCGATCTTCTTCTGCTTTTCATCAGTCCACCTCACAGCATTATTGACATCGGCTCCATCTGTCAGTGATGCATTAAACCACTTCCCCCAGTTTGTCAGGTTGTCCTCAGGTTGTCGATCGAGCTGTTTTTCTAGACACCACCAAAAAGCCTGGTATACCACCTTTCTGGATGGATGTTGATGTAGTACTTCTGCATCATATAGGAGGTCAGTCTTCTTGTACACACAGAAGAAAATCTTGCGTTCCCAAATCAGGAGAGAGATTGTCCTAAACTGGGCGATTGTGGAGAGACCACAATCTGCTACATGTACATATGATTTATGTCCTTTAAAGACAACAAGCATACTACAAATCTCTTGTTATCATTTGTGTTTGACAACTTCAATTTCCCTCCAAACATCCCTCCCAAAATCACACACCATACTGTTCTTTTATAAAATAAAAAGTCACCATTGATGATGCATTGTTGAACAGAAAACATACAGGGAAAGTGACATTAAGGTGAGATGAGATATTTACCATCTCATCCTCCAGGCCTTGGTTTATAATCTTCACCTCTCTCGTCTTCATTCTGTCAGAAGTGCAGCAACTACGAGGACAAAGAGAAAGAGAGGTCTCTTTATTTATTATACTTCCAACAGGGACTTTCCTTACAGAAGCTCAATCATAAAAGTCGACTGCGTCTGGTCAGTAAAGATGTTGTAACTTCATTCTAGGTCAGGGGCATAAAAGGTTTTATGACTTCTGGAACAAAGACAGACCGAACAGGGGGGAAAAGTAATTGACCCATTTATTTGTTATTATAAAAGTTTGTATAGCATCAAATCCAGAACACAATCAGGATATGTTAAGTTTATAACATGCTACTGTGTACAGCTGGGAAAAGCCTCTTTCCTACTCTGTAAGCAATGAGCTTTCTAAAGGAGAGAAACAAGTAACAACCTGACTGAACTGCAGCACCTACCTGCTTCACAGCAGTCACATGAAAAGACACCGTGCTCAAAGCCTCTGCTTAGGAAAACATCTACTTTTATGGAGGTTTTCCCTCATCATTCTCGATGACCCTGACAGTTTTCCTGGAACATTAGCCGAGACGGAGATTGAAGTACTGCTTCATTTTTGGCTCGATGGCTGATGGTTTCAAAGAAGCTGGTGACAAATCTCCTTGGAATAACTCCTTCACTTCAATGTATTAAAGGATGCAATAATACGTCTAATCTGAGCCTCACCATAGAGGCGAGACAGTAAAATAGAGGCAGCAAAAATGAAGAGAAATCCTGCTTGAACCCCTGCTGCCGCCTGCATGTGAGCCCGGAGCTTGGGATAAGATTTATTTTTCCATCAAGACAAAGACACCAAACATAAAACTTAAAGCTGCACAGGACTGGCTTGAAAACAACTATGTTCAAGTCATGGAGCTGCCAAAGGAGAGCCCAGGAATCCAGATTTCCCTCCTCCAGCGTGGTCCCTGTTACAACTTGACAGATCTTTTATACATAAGCTTTGCATAGAGGAATTGAGGAATTACAGGTTCCAGATGTGCAAACTCATCCACGTAGCCTCAGAAGGTGCCTCCCATAAACACTCACTTCTGGGAGAGGGTGCTTGTGCAATCAATGATTTTTTTAAAACTTTAAATTAGATTTTGCAGAGAAAACTCAAATTAAGGCAACACAGATTAAAGTTGAAAAACGATAAAGCAAAGACCAAGAAGGTGGATACTCACTCAATCTGTTACAACTACTGCTTTGGCTCTACTTCACTTTTAATGTCAGGCTGGAAATCACATTTTAACAATGTTGCAAAACTGGATCTTTGAGCAACCGTGAAACCACTTTTGCATGATTTGTTCCAAAGTGCTACACATTCATGAATGAAGGACTCACCGACGCCCCTTCTCTTCTCTCCTCTGTCAGTACATCCCACGTTTCACAGCCATGTGAGCGAAACGATCAAACGGTCGCATTAAAAAAAAGCTCCGATGTCCTGCTCTGCCTCCTCTAACACCGAGGATCCACCGACGTGTGTGTGTGTGTGTGTGTGTGTGTGAGGACAACAGAGATGCACGCTGCGCCGACCGGGACCGTCCCAAACCGGTCAATTCAGAAGGAAGTGGGGGAAAACAGGATGTGAGGTCATTAGAGGACATGGTGTTTGGGCTGAAACGCTCCGAGAAGCGATGTGTGTAACAAGCCTTCATCCTGCAAGAGCACAGTGTTTTCATCTGTCTATATGCATGTGATAACACAGTGTTTGACAATGATTGATCCATAGGGTGAAGTTTACAACAGCTTTCTCTGTGAGACCGGTGTTATTTCAGGTCAGTGGCAGAGAAGAAACACGTCTGTGACTTGGCTCGGAGTTCAGCAAGTCCCTGGATAACCTTTGGGGTCTTTATCACAGATGTTGGAAGAAAAACTCCAAAACACAGCTGGTTTGGTTTAAAAATACATTTATCACAACAGGAGAAAATTACACGTTGATGAAATCTTTTCACATAAACTGCATAAAAATAAGTCATGGTTCTTCTGTAGGTTTTCATAGTAGTTATGAAGTTAATGGTAGAAAATATAACAGGTGGAATTACAAGGTGTCACGTGTCCTACAATCAGGTAGGACTAACAACAGTGTACAAATTACCACACTCTCACACATCTGTACATTAAACTAAAGTGGAAAGAGTCTCAAGCTCATACATCATTTCAGGTTTAAAAAAATCTCTGATAACTTTTCCCAGGAAAGTCAGCCTTTATTTCCCGCTTCTTTAACAGCCTTCTTCGGTTTGCCAGCTCCACGTCCTTTACCTGAAAGAAAAAAAACATTTAAAAACCCTTAAAAATTACCCAAATACACACAGAAAAACCACTGTTGACAGTCACATTTCTTCCTGTATCAAACACTGGATGGATTTCAGCAAATAGTGCATATACTGGTCACATATTCTCATGTAAATTTGTTCTAGTGTTAATACTTTTTTAGGCTGTTTAAAGTGTCAATTTCACATTTCTTTTAGTACAATTGGTAATACTTTTAATCTTAGCTAAATTGTTAATACTTTTAGACCTCTTGTTTACATTGTTTATTACTATTTAAGTACTCTATCCTCGTCGCTGCTGGACAATGTGAATTTCCCCACTGTGGGACAAATAAAGGAATATCTTATCTTAAAATATCAGCTCATCGCAAATCATCTTATGCAAGAATGATTTAAAACATTTTCTAAAACAAGATGCCAAAAAAGAAGGTGCAATGCTTTTATTAAAGCTGGATTCATTGAGTTTTTTCATCCACCACAATATTAGAAACACAATATTAGAATATAATCACCTCGTATAGTTGTGGGTAACATGTTAATTAATTTCTTATCAAAACATCTGTTCATTTAAAGAATTTAAATTAATTAAATTTAAATCAGTATAGTTGTAGTATAGTTGTGGGTGAGAAAAACAAAACACAGCAGTCAATGATTCATTGGTGCACCTCGAAATAAGATCTTACTCTTTGTCAACTACAATACTACAACTACAGTGAGACTTTGATATGTCTGTTAAGCTCAAGTGTTACCCCCTCTGTTGCCTTTTCCACCTCCATCTTTACGCCCTCCTCTGCCAGCCTTCTGACCCACAGGCTGTCCACCAGGATGCCCCCCCGCCAAGCCTCCTTTGGCAGCTGGGGGGCCTTTTTCCACCTTGGCTTTTGCATAAGCCACAGTCACTTTGCTGCCATCTATCTCACAGTCCTCCATGGTTTCTTTGACAGCTTTGCAGTTTTCATCAGTCTCAAACTCCACAAATCCAAACCTGAGAACAACGTAACATAAAACAAGTCAGTGTAAAGCAGACTTCCAGAATAAGTGATAAAATATTTTTCTTAGTTCTGCCCACCCTTTTGAAACTCCGGTCTCTTTATCTACTGTGACTCTTGCACTGAGCGCTCCTTCAAAAGCGTTTTTCAGTGTCTCTGCGGTGGTCTTCTCAGCCAGGCCCATCACGATCAGTGTTTTTGTCAGGGCTAAAGAGGGAAAAGGCACAACTGTCATATCACTGTTTTCGTCACTCATTGTGGTTCAAACTGCTATCAAACATCACCTTGGCCTGAAAAAAGTTCCCCATTGTGGGACTAATAATGGGATTAAAATTTTTTTAAAAATGTAAAAATTAAACAGCCTTTTTGACAACAGGTAAACACCTACATGAACAACATGACATGAACAATCCCACATACCTTTCGCCACCTCTGACTTGTTGTGCATTTTGTCAAACTGCGCTCTGACCTGCCTTTTGCAGATCTTAAGATTTTGGCATGACTGCAAGGCCTTTTCAGCATCTGCCACAGTTGTGAACTCAACAAACGCAAACCTACAGAGGATTACAGATGTTTCTTGAGAATATTCAAATGCTTTCTTCCTTGTAAAAAAAAAAAAAAGAAAAAAAAAAAAAAGTGGTCCAGCATTCCTGTACTCACCCTCTTGATTTGCCTTTGCTTTGAGGTATGGCGATACTAACAGCCTTCTGAAAGACTTTCTTGAGGTTATGTTCTTTCACATCGTAAGACAAATTGCTCACAAATAAGGTATTATTTGGAGGAGTTTCAGCTGTGAGAAGGAAGAAATCGCTTTTGTCAATAAAGGGAAAATCACTTAGTTCAGATTTTACTGACTGATCAAGTAAAGAAAAAATGTAATAGCTGTCATGTCAACGATGATATATGTCCAGTGATTTACCTTTTGTGTCATTGTTGACGTCATCGTCGTCATTGGCTTTGGCCACTTTACGCACATTCCCTTCTCCTACAGAGTCCACAATCAAAACCCGGTCTTCGATCTTGAACAGTCGTTTTTTCTGCAGTATTTTCTTAGCAATGGTTTTATTTTTTAACTCCACAAAGGCAATTCTGTTGAAAAATAAGGCAATTTCATTTAGTACTGATTACAGATACCTAGAACATCTATCATATTAAATGCATATTTTTATTTTTAAATAAAGATAACCATAGCATGACAAAAGACCATCAATAGTGCGTGGTTTGCACATCTGACACCATTGTACACTTAGAGAAGTGAACCTAAATGCAGGTTTTGAAAGCTCTCACCCTTTACTTGGGCCTTCTGTTCCACCAGGAAACCTGACAGTGACGGCCTTGCGGAAGATTTTCAGAATGTCTTGTTTTGTTGCGTTGTACGGGACATTCTTCAGAAACAGACATCTGCCATCTCTTGCAGCTAAAGAACAGGAGAGTCCTCAAGTATCAATCTAAACATCATCAGCCTCCTTGTACTTTGTATTAGTACTACTTTGTAACGTTTTACATCCCAAGATCATCACATCATAAATGAATTATTTAAGTAGTTAATGAAGAACAAGTTAACTCAAAAACCAAAAAATGCACATGAATGACCTCTTGTTGTTTGAACACAGAAACACCACAGTTGCACCTGTATAACACAGATTCATGTGTAAATTCATGTGTATTAAAACAATCAAATGTTATTTGAGTTACCTTTTTTTTCCTCCACTGTAGCTTTCACCTTCTCTTCGTCCACACTTTTGATCTTTGCTTTGTCGAGCTTCATCGGCTTATCAAGTACCATCTCTCCATTTAACGTCAAGGCTTTAGTCAAATCCATCTCTGAAGCCAAATCCACAAATGCATGTTTTCTACAACAGCAAAACATTCATTTTGAGTTAATTTAGTAATTTAAGTAGCAGCAACATTCATTTTAAGTGGATGAGACAATCAGTGTCAAATGCACCTACGAGGGGATAAAAGTTACATGTACTCACTTGGACTTATCTAATCTGATGTCTTGAACCAGGAGACTTTGTTTCATGAAGTAATTTGCTAATGAATCTTTGATTTCTTCAAAGGTTTTAGAGTTGTTCAGGTTGCCAACGAAAAGACAAAAACCTACAACAAAATAAGACAGTAAAATGAGTGAACATCAAGTTCGTTGCAGGTCATAGCATTTAGCAGTCTGTCTAATTAATTAATACCGTCATTGATGAGTTTGGTTTTCTTCGATGGGGAGGTCTCAACATTTGTGTTCGCCTTCCGTTTCCCATTTACTGCAACCGATAGAAAATGTTAGCCATTCGTTACGTGATTAGTAAAGAGTGTTTGATCGTACACATCTGTCATTAAAACTTTATATACTGCATTTGAAATGATTTTTTTAAAATCATTTCAAGAGACCTAGCACATTGTCATCAAGTCATCTAGCACATTGCATGGCAGACAGCAAGTGGTTTTCTATTGTGCCACAAAGAGAAGATTCAAATTCAACTTCTACTTTCTACTCTCTTTCTTCATCGTTGTCTCTGTACTCTCACTGCAGAAGCGACTGTATCAGCTGAAGACAGGATCGATTCCCCTGGCATAAAGAGTCATGATTTGATTTAATGACATTACAAGCTTTTTTTCTGCAGCCTCCATTCAAGCCTAAAGAGCATGAGCATTTCACATTTAGGACAGATTTTGGGTGGAGTACCACTTTAAAACTCAATAATGATGCAATAGCCCTATTACTTGCAAAACTTCAAGTAACATCTTTAAGATTAAAAACGTTATACATAACATCCTCTTTTCTCAAAAAAAAATGTGACACAACAGTGATTTTGGATTCTTGGAAACATCCTTACCACTGCCCATCATCTGACCACTTGCACTGGTTCTCTTTTTCAAATCGCCTATCTCTCCTTCCTCATTCTTCTCGTCCCAGGATACAGTTACAGTGGACTTGCTTCCCTTGACTTCAATGACGGTGTCCATCTGAGAATCTAAAGATGCAGCTTCGTTACTGGCACAGCTCAGAATTTCAGTCAGACATCACGAGAGATGCTTTCGCTGTACCTTGTTCATTTTGGTTCATGTCTGCGCTCTCTGTGGGAACATCGTTCTCTTTTCCCACTATTTGATCACTTGAAGAGACAGTCTCAGTTTGTCCTTCTAAAACAATCATTAACAAATGATTTTACATTAACATCATTATGTTTAGTCATGCTAATTAAAACTTCCTGTTGTTTAAAAGAAATGACTTACCAGTAGTAACATTGTCCTCTTGATCTGCAGCTTCACTAGTGACAACTTTGCTTTGTCTTTTTCTACGTTTTGTAGCCTGAAAAAAACACATTTAGAAGATAATGACCCTGTTTTTGCAAGCAAGCATACAAACAAAAAAAGTTTTCACTTACTTTTAAGATTTACCATTAACATTACTGAAACACATTTAGTAATGGAATATGCCCATAACTGTTTCCCAGAGCACAAGGTGATATATTCAAATCACTTGTCTTGTCTGCAGTCCAACCCCCCAAAACATTCAAATCATATGTATAAAGCAAATAAAAGCAGCAAATCCTCATATTTAAACAGCTTTAACCAGTGAAGGTCTAGCATTCTCCCTTGATAAATAAACTGAAACTTTTAATTGATTAAAATTTTGATGTCAATTAACCATAACATCTGTCAAACTAAGTGCTTAGTCGACCAATGATTTGGCCCTACTTGAGTTAAACACACATAAAAACATTACTACGAACTGAAGAGTTGTCTAGTCGTAAGTTAACTCATTAAAACAGTTCTTATAGATAGAAGTCTGGTCTGGTCCAGCTAACCGACTGCTAGCTTGTTAGTTTGCAGCTAATAAGACCAGACTACAGTTTGCTTAAAACAATCTACTTAGTGCATGTTGAAGCCTCAGTATAAATATAATGTAACATAATCCTTACGTCTGTCTTTGCCATATTTGGTGTCACAACAGCACACAATCATACAGTTTGTCCTAAAACCGGTGAACACACGTGTACTGAGCTAAAAACACCCTCATGCACTGTTTTAATCGACCACGGCGCATGCGCGTGCAGTACTACGGGTGCCCGCAGGGTTCTGCGCTTTACGCGATGCAACAGGAACAACATTCGGAATCTTCCCTTCATTATAGTTAAATTTTGTGCATTTAACTGCTGTGAGCATATATTTGTTAAATATTATGAAGTAGTGGATAATGTTTAAGAGTAAAGGGATACTCGGGAGTGTTTCTCGAAACTACTAACCGCTTAAAGTAGCCAAGTAGCCAATTAGCTAAACTCTTGTGTTGGGAACTCCCACATCAGTCGTGCAGCTCAACAGACCCAGGAGCAGAAAAACAGACTTTGAATATAGGTGACTGTCACTTAGACTTAACTGAACCTGGGCATGTTTTTCCCACAGTGTGTGTTTTCGCTCGGCTTCAGGACTAAACTGTGCTAACGTGTTGACCCGAGCAGGTAGAGCTGGACTTGGACGAATCCGCGGTCCGAAGGTCGAGTTTCAGCCTCAACACCAGAGATCAGCCGGAGCAGATAAGCAGATAAGGTATTATCGGGTCACGCCATCCCTTCAGGCTGTAAACGAGACCAATATGAGCTGACCATGGAGGACGTGGGACTGATTTGAGGAGAACTGGGACAAACTTTTCTACCATGGGGAGCCAGAGGAACGGTTTCAAGAGGGAAAGCTTCGTTTTGTCGGTGGACATCGGGACAACCTCAATCAGATGTCACGTCTATGACAAGGAGGCAAAAATCCGAGGATCATCCACCACAGGGGTATTCATCTGTCCCTTTGGCTTTATATATCTCAAGTACACCACCCTATTTGCAACATATACAAAAGTTACTACATGATTTAGAGGCTGATCTTTATTATTCTCCTAATGTTTTATCCAGGTTGTCCCCTTGTATCCAGAGGTTGGACATGTGGAGCTGGACCCAGATGCACTATGGACAGGGTTTATCACTGTGGTCAAGGGAGCTGTACAAGGTACAGTAGTCACCAGTTCCTGTTGTTGCATTTATCCACAACCGTTTTGCAGAAAAAACGGGTTGGACTGGATGTTATTCATTTGGTTTTGGTTTATGGGAACAGCCTGTGATGATCAACACCAACAATACCACAATACAGGTTCCAGCGCTTTAGTCTCTGTTGTGGCTTTAGAAAGGCATTAAGCCCAGAACAGGACTTTGATTGAAATGGGAGATTTGTCTGTATCCTTGTATGCACTTATCTCTCTGTGTGAGTCCCAGTTTCAAAAATCTCTTCCCATTTCTCGTCATAGTAATTTTAATGTGTGTGCTTGGGCTCATGATACAGATGCTGGAGTGCAAATGCGTCAGATAGAGGCCCTTGGCATCTCGACCCAACGAAACACCTTCACAACATGGGACAGGTAAATCTAATACAATTAATCAAATAATATTAAAGAGAAAGAGAGAGGCAAATAGGAAGCGAACCCCTGTATCAGACCTGTTCAACCTGCTTTTGTAAAGTTGTTTTCCATCCTAGTTTCCATCTCAGGTCCATTTCACTTGCTGTCTCTCACTTTGACAGGAAAACTGGGATTCCTTTCCATAACTTCATCAGCTGGCAGGATCAGAGGTCTGCAGACCTGGTCAAGTCCTGGAACCGATCATGTACAATGAAAGTGAGTCTTTGACTGCTCTCTGTCTCTACCTGAATAAGTTGGGAAGTTAAGAGACAAGGCATGAAATACTTGAACTTCTAAATTATTTGATTGCAGCTTTAGTAAACATTTAGTTTGACAATGAGCAGCGTTAGGATCATTGCTGGATAAGATCCCATCACAGTGTGACTTTGATTGTTTTTATGACAACATTAGGCAATCCATGGTGTGACGAAGGTGCTCTACTTCCTGAGCAGGCAGAAGCGGTTGCTTGCAGCAAGTCTTATCGTCTTCTCTACTCAACATGTCACCTTCCGCCTTGTCTGGGCCCTATCACACTACAAGCAGGTGTGTGTGTGTGTGTGTGTGTGTGTGTGTGTGTGTGTGTGTGTCTGTGTCTGTGTGTAAAAGCTGATATTTACCCCAGTTAACTGATATGAACTCAAACCTAGAGCAGCTGTGTTTGCACATTGACCACTGGTACATGTTTGTTCATGTGAATCAATGTTTGTATGTAGTTGCAGTGGTTAGTAATGCCAAAACAGCATTTTTACACTAAAGAAAATCAATTGCATAATGAATCCAGAAATGTTGAGCACTGAAATGCAAAAACCACAAGTAAAGCTGTCTCATCTGTTGTGAGAAGTTGTGCAGTTTACTTTTAAGACTTCACAATTACCATTTAATTAATTACTAATTGTTTTCACTATCAGTTCATTCGCCAGTTATTTTCTCCATTAAACAATTTATTGTTTGGTTTATGACAGCACAATTCCTGAAGCTCGAGTTTTGTCAAACCGATTTCAATTTACAGTAATATAAAAACAGAAAAAAATCCTCACATTTGAGAAGCTTGAACCAGAGAATATTTGGCATTTTCGCTTGAAAAATTACTTAAACGATGAATTAATTGTCACATTAGTTGCCAAATAACTTTCTGTCCGTAAACTAAGAGATTAAATGACCAACTCTTTCAGCTCTCTTCCTATTGCCACACACTTTTCTACCTGCAGGAGACCATCACTATTGTAGAACTCAAATTGACTGTTAGCACTATTAGAAGTGAAATTAATACAACCATATGATGTGGTCACTTTCCAAACAAACTTCCTGTCATGCAAATAAGAGCATAAAACTGTAAGCTAGCTGTGTGTCTTAAAGGGTTAAGCAAACTGCGAGAGGCTGCATTATCAGCACAGCCCTTACTTCTCTTTTCGGCCTCATCATGTTTCTTTCTTCTTCCAGATTCAGCAAGCAGTAGCTGAGGGCAACTGCTGCTTTGGAACAATAGACACCTGGCTCCTGTTCAAACTCACAAAAGGTGCGTTCAGCATGTGAAGCTCATGTGAATGTCCTAAGAGCACAATTTCTACTACACTACAGTAATATATAAGTCGTCCAGTGGATTCCATTTCATGCCATGTGAAACAGGATTCTAAGACCCAGACAGAATGGTCTTTATTTCCAATCCTATTGCATCACAGATTGACTGAAATTCCTCGGAAATGTTTTAGCTCCTGTGGGAGAGGAGGAGTTAAGAAGAAAAAGATGGGCAGTTCATACAGCTCTTTTTTTTCCTTTTTTTACCTTTTGGAAATTGTTTTTTTTTTTCATGCATTAATTTCTGTCACTGAATGTGTTTTTAGGACAAGTCCATGCCACGGACTACTCTAATGCCAGTACAACAGGAATTTTTGACTCCTACCAGGTCTGGTGTATGTCATGTTTATTTACTGTTTCTGTCTGTTTTTGGTGTGAGGTTGTTGGTTTTTTTTCTTATCACCGTCATGTGACTTTTTCACAGATGTGTTGGAGTGGGTTTCTCACCTCTCTTGTGTCTCTGCCTCTCTCTATTTTCCCCAAAGTAGAAAATACAGGGTAAGTCTGCTGTAAAAGTGTAAACGATATCGCAAGTGTGCTTTTCTCATTATTCCACTGTTTGTTTTTTACCTGTTACCCAGATGTCAAAAAATGATCTAGCACTTTAAGTCAGTGGTTCCTAATCTGGGGGTCATGATCCACACAAGTGGCTGTGAGATTAAAACAAGGGGTTGCCAAATGATCATTAGAAAAACACAAATTCTGAACCACAAAATTATGTTTTTGGACTGTTCCGTAGTCTTTAATTTTTTCCTTTTATATAGATTTTATTGTATATTCTTTCCTCTTCAGGCGTCTAAAAATAATTGTTCAGTTAAACTGCTTACAACTCTTCAATGCACCCTGTGGAAAGAGGTCCTAGATACATTACTTACATTTCCTTGTATTAAGGGGTCACAAGCAAAAAAAAAAGTTAGGAAACACTGCTTAAGTGATTATAAAACTCAGTCACATGATACGGAACACCAGTCTTAAGAGTTGGCTTATAAGCTGTTTGGAAAATGTCCGATTTATTTACAGCATAGAAAAAAAGTGATAAAAGCAAACGTTTGTCTGCACAAGAGTTGAAATGATCAGTAATGTACTGTGTGATATGTTATATGCAATCATTGTAATTATGTAAATGTGAAATATTTGTTTAAACTTTCAAATGATTTTGATTTTGCTGTAAAGCACTGAATCTCAGCATATATATTATATAGCATATAGTTGTTATTCGTAGTCTCTGATGGCCTGAAGTTGACCATTAGAGAGCTGAAGTAGAGTGTGAAGTGATGCATTGTCTCTGGTTTCTCTTCCATGATGCACCAGCCACAACTTTGGTTCCACAGACCCGTCCATCTTCGGCGTGCCCATTCCCATCATGTCAGTGGTGAGTTGTCAAGGTGTGTGGCCTCACACACTCCGTTATCTGTGTGATTAGGGTCAAAAATATTCAGTGCAAAACAACACTCTGATTCTGTTTAAGTTTGTGTGTCCAAGGCGGTGTCACCACCATTATGTTGTAAAACAAGAAATGAAACCCAGTAATTTAGTTCATCAGCAAGGAATATGTGGCTCAAGAGTAGAAGGTAGATTTCCTGCTGGAGAGATGACCTGCTTTGACTAATGAAGCGTTGAATATTGTTTTTTCTCCCGCTTAGTCATTTGGACTGTTCCTTATTAGACACCAGATGAGTTTTGGACCTTTCCACTGTCTCTCAGATGAGACTAAATCTGTTAAGGGTTTTTTGCTTTCACCCAATACTGATGGCTTCCTCTGTCCTCTTGCTGTAGATGGCGGACCAGCAGGCAGCCATGTTTGGAGAATGCTGCTTTGACATTGGTGATGTCAAGATTACCATGGGAACGGGCTCCTTCATGGACATCAACACTGGGAGCAAACCACATACATCTCTAGCAGGTGATGCTAGATATACACACTTGAAGATTATTCTATCCAGGTCTGATAGAACATTACAAGCCAGGGTTTGTCTTCTGTAGGTCTGTATCCTCTGGTGGGGTGGAAGATTGGCTCAGAGGTGGTGTATCTGGCGGAGGGCAATGCAGCCGACACAGGCACTGCCATCAAATGGGCCCAGGAGCTGGGTGAGTGATGAGTCGTATGCAATAGTTCTGGGGATTATTCCTTTTTCATCTTATTTGCAAGAAAGTGTGGCTGGTAGTTGAAAGTTTGTGTAACGATGTGAAGACAACATGAGATCACTCATTACACTGAATTTGTTAGCAGCTGATGTGGTGTGTGAAACCTGTGTGTGTGTGTTTTGTTGCAGAGCTCTTCACTGACGTCCAAGAGACCAGTGCCATGGCCTACAGTGTCAGTGATTCAGACGGTGTGTGTTTCGTCCCCTCCTTCAGTGGTCTGCAGGTACAATTTGTAACCAATAAAGGAACTGAGTCACTCTTTTGTTGCTTTTTGTGCGTCTCTGTAACATGGTGATGTCTCTTTTTTTTTCTCTGCTCTCCATTGTGAACTGGCTTTTGTAAGTGTGTGTCCTGAATGTTAATTGTTTATATGCAAAGAGCTGTGTACAGTAACCATGTAAAACAGTATAGCTGCTGAACAGAGGCTGTTGACTGTAATGCATTTTTTATCAGGTTATGTTTTCTCTCACTGACACATTTGTGTGTGTGCCATATTTATCCAAAGGCTCCTCTGAATGATCCCAAAGCTTGCGCTTCCCTCATGGGCCTCAAACCTTCCACCACTAAGAGTCACCTAGTCCGTGCCATTCTTGAGTCTGTCGCCTTCAGGTGAGTCACTTTGAAGAGCTTGTTTCTGTTTAAACGTCTTCATCATCCATTCTCATTCATGCTAACTGACAGTGTTTCCCTCTGCTCCTCTTATTCTTTGCAGAAACAAGCAGCTATATGAGACAATGCTGAGAGAAACTCGAATCCCCATCACAAGGATCAGGTTCAGTTTTTCTAATCCTCTGTGTGAATTAAACATTATCTTATTGTAGTAATGTAAGTTTGCTGTACAGGTTAAGTAGACCCAACATACTCGTCGTCTCACAACCCTTTGACATTCCGGCTTACAGTGCAGTATCTGATTGGAGGACTTGGATTTTAGCCAGCAAACTGGGTGTAACAGAGTGGATTCGTGTGTACACTGCCACGACTAATGCAGTTCAGGTTTTATTGGCAATGCATTATGGCTGTATGTTTCACTGATACTGTTACGGTAAAGTGAGTTGCATTGTAATTGAGTGCTCTATCTTTTTTCCTTTCTGTCTCAGGGCGGACGGCGGCGTTTCCTCCAATGACTTCGTCATGCAGCTGACTGCAGACCTGTTTGGCAGAAAGGTAGCCAGACCCCTGCACCATGAAATGTCCTGTTTAGGGGCTGCTTTTGTCGCTGGACTCGAAGTCGGTATGCAGACACACACACTTGCACACACTGTGTACAGTACATTATGCTGTAGGCTTTTTAAACTTGAAACATTTGTATCTGGGTTGTGAGTATATATCAATACCATACGTTTTGGGCAGGAGGGATAATATCCAGTTCTTTTGCATCACTGCAGCAAGTGTGAAGCTGTGTGTCTTAAAGCGGCTGCTCTGCGCAAACTTTGTAATGTGGAGATGAAATGAGAAGCAGCTCTGTCAAGCAGTTAGCACAGACACTTCAATGTTACTCTTTACTTTCACTGTGGTTCTTTGTTTTTCTCTAAAAATATTATGACGCTCGGCTGTGGCAGAGAGTTGCATTTGATAAAGTTATGATCAAAAGTCCTATTTTTAATCTTGGGACTGGCAGAAGAAGCAAACTGAAATGCTGCTCTTTGTTATGTAACCTGTTTTCCATTTAATTATTCACATTATGTAATTAGATTGTTATACATTAGTCACATTTAGTGTCAGTCAAATCAAACACAGAAGATGAATTTATTGTTGTTGTTTTATTACATACCAGAAGCAGGTGGTGCTGATGGCTGAATACATAATAATGTGAATCACGTGTTTAAGAAACATGAGCTCTTAGTCGATCAGTAGTAATAGTGTTGAACATGGGTCATTTTTAAAGGGTTTGTGATCGTGTTGTTGCACCTCTGTCTTCAACCGTCACTGCAGGCTTCTGGAAGACCAAGGAAGAGCTGAAGAAGCTGCAGAGCACCAACAAGGTGTTCTTGCCCCGACAAGCACCCAAGGAGGGCGCTTGCAGCCCAGGTGGGGAATACATCCCTGTCCTCCAGAGCTGGGAGAGAGCTCTCCGACGCTCCATGAATTGGTACAGCAAGCCCTGACACTGGATGGAAAGAAGGAGACAGGAGTTTCGAGTATGTGTGAAAGCGCACGGTCCTTTTAAAAAAAACAACTGCTTTACAAAGAAGCAACTCCAGTACAGGTCTGATCCAGGCCACCTTCAGCACCTGCACAGCCTTGAGTTGTTCTCAACATACAAAAGTTACTACACCTACTTTACTTGATTTCCTCACACAGTAGCAGCCTTAACAGTTTCATCTTTTATTCATTCCAGATCTCAAATCACTGGTGCCTCTTCATATTACAGTATTTTATGCAGCTGGCATAATGTTTGTACATGTTCCCACATGGGGGCGCTAATGACTGAGTTTACAGCTTTTAAATTTATGAACTGGTCATAGCAGCCTCATGCTAATAAGGAGCCACAGATTTAGGAAAAAAAAAAAAAAGAGCACTGCAAGCACTGACTGTTCTGTTCATAATGCCTCAGGATTTAAAGAGCTCTAAATAGGAAGCAGAATTTTAAGATTATTAGAGTAGTTTCTGACATTTAACAAACAGATTAGTTTTTACGTAATTGTTTCTTGTTGATTTTTATCAATATGCTAACTTTGTCTTTTCAAGAACACATTAGTCCCCCAGTGAAAACATCCCATCACACATGCTGGCTTTTGGAAATCTGGAGCGGCTTCATCTTTATGACCATGAACTATAGCTGCACCATTTACGCCGTACTTAAACTTAAGATAAGATAAACCTTTATTCGTCCCACAGTGGGGAAATTCACAAAAACTCTGTTAGCAGAGGATGGTAAACTTACCTTCATACTAAAATTATTAATACTTAATGATTAAATGTGATGATGATACTGTTTATATGTGACTGGAACAAAAACTGATTGTATGTGTTTTGCTCTCTACAAGGTGATCACTGGATTTTAGTATTTCAGCACCTCATCAGAAATGCTTCTCTGCTTGCTGAATTAGAAACAACTGTTTATTAAAGTCGACTGTGAGAGGAATTTTTATGTCAGCTCACACATAAATCCCAATCGCAGATTAGCACCTGCATGCTCTGATGCTGAGCCGACCTAAAACAGAATTAGGACACACAGAAATATGACTTGAGCATTATTCCTTGTCGATCCATGTTGCGCAGTATGTGCATTATTTCAGTTATGAGCTTGTGTTTATTGTTGAATTGTTCGGTGGCGGGGCCATGTTGATGTCACAGTGTTTCGACTCAAGTCTTTGACCTGATATTATTCGCGTTATGATAAACAAAATTGCACACAAATTACCAAGGAAAATGTAAGCTGTTAATCTCATTCTGGATGTGCTGTACTCGCTGGATATTGTTAAATGTTTTTCTTGCCTTTCCTAATACTGCAATATCTTTCTACATATACTAAAAGATTTGTTATGCAAAGCGACAGTGTGTGTAATGCAGAAATGTAACACCTCAGATCGAAATGACATTCCATTTCTAACACTTGTACTTCATTCAGTTCTTGGATGGCAAATGTCCTCTCAAGCTGCTGGGAAATAACAAATAATACATTAGCGTGATCGTACATTTTGTCACCAAATTGCATGAAAATAACAAGTACTTTGTTTGATGGGGAAAGGGCTAGTATTAAAAGCATAAATGAACAGCGACTACTCCTGGTGATTTGAGTATCTCGTTGCATTCAGTAGGTGTCGGTGACGTGGCGAGCGAACAGATGCTGCCTAAAGGGTTTTACCTCCACATGGACTCTGGGGAAATGCCGTTGTCTTGTGCCTGGGGAATTATCACAAACACAGGCTGTTAGATGAGTATAAGGATTGCTTCCCATTGATGTGATCAACCTCACTGTGAGGGTTGCTATGGTAGCTTGCGGATGGAGTGACTGAGAACAAATGGGGTGTGTTTTCCTGCTCACGGCGCTGGTATGGTGAAGGGGGCGCTAATTGAGTGCACAGAAACGGGGGTTTTCCCAAACAATGGGAGGATTGTGTGCCTGTCCCCTCTGAGGAAGAGCAGAAGTGAGTTTTGTGTACATCGCACTGATCCATACAGTAGAGTTTTTCTGCATCGCTCCAACCCCCGACCCCCCCCTTCCTGCACTGAAACACTTCCTCTAGTCTGGCTGTCAATCTCTGCTTTCTCACTCCAACATGGGCAGTGGCTCACAGGGGGATGCCTTCACAGAGAAAAATGTGCTTAGAGTGAGTGAGAAAGATAGGATCGGCCCATGAATCAGTGCTGCCGGCTCTCACACTAATCAGGAAAATGGGTGTGTGCTAGTATTGTGCTTGGCACCGCATTGTATGAGTTGTGGTGGACCCTGCCTTGCAACAAATTCAATCTGACAGCAGGAACTTGATGCAATGCGACCACTACTCCGGTCCCCCTCCCCCATACGAGCTGAACCCTGCATCAGGGGTCATTATGTAACTCCCTCTCCTCTTTTCTCTGTCTCTGTGACACACTGGGATTGTTCGCTGGAGTGTCAGGGGGTTGGAAGTTAAGCTTTTGTCTTTTTTTATTTTTTTTCCTGTCAGTGTCTCAACCCCTCCGCCTGCTGCCTAAGCACCTAACACTTTCTCTCACTTCAGTTCATTTCGGTTATTGGCACGACATAGCACAGGCTTGAATAGTGATACAATGAAATACATTTTTTATGCAGGTTATAGAAGATTTATTAATATGGATATAAAACAATGCTGGAATAAGAGAGCATCCTTAACTTGCTCCCCCAAAAAGTGTTGTTCTCTGTTAACTTTGACACATCTGTTTACAGTCTACCTTTCTCTACCTCTTTGTTTTAGATGAAGCCAATATTTAATTGTTTGCTTTGTGATTGTCAATCATCATGGGAGTTTGCCTACTTCAACTCTGCAGGCATTGTTAGCTGTCGTCCTGCAGGATGCTTTTACAAAATTCAGTGTGTGCACTTTAAGTTTGTTTGTGCACCACACACCTTTCTTCCATCGAGCAGAATGGGTTCTATACTTGGAAGTAATTTGAACAAAATTAAAATTGGAATCTGTGAATTTGTCTTTTGATTTCATAAAAAATACTTTGCATGCTTTCTGTCTCGGTTCATTGACTGCTGGATTGAAGACTGTTGGAAAACAGTTTTCAACAGCAGCTTTGTCTCACCCCATGTTCTTGAGAAACAAATGTTCTCTTGTGTCCAGCCTTGACGCTGCACATGTTGTTTGCATGGATTTTATGAAGTCATATATTTTGCCCTCTACACCGCTTTGAAGTAGTTTGTCAAATCAACCAATGTGCCAAATTCAATAAAATGCTTTTTTTTAAATCAATGAAACGTCAAGTGTTTTATTTTGATTGACGTATTTGTCTACTAGAGTGTGTATGGTGTAAGTGTGGTGCAATGATTTGGTATGAATCAAATTTGACTTTTGCTCAGGACATTGCATTTCATAAGAATGAATGACCTGAGAATTTATATTGTTACAGAAAACTATGACTTTAACTCTAAGTCTGTGATTCCAGATGTCCTGCGTCCATTTTACTGGTTTGTTTAACCATCTCATTGAGAATGCCTCAAGCCCATTTGCCTTTTTTGGCTTTAGATAACTTAATGTTTTTTTTCCCAGTTCTTACACAGTAATCAGGAGATCCAAAGGGTTCTGGGAGTCTTTGATGGCCAATTCTAATTTGTTAAATGTTTCATTTGCATGTGTTCACTCTAAATCGAAATGTTTAAGAATGTTTTAATATAGATTTTTAAAGTGATTGATCCAAACGTCTCCATTTCGTACAACTGGGTCATTTGGTTTAGTTGAGATTTTTTCCAATTTTCCCAGAATCAGTGCTTATGGACTCCTCGATAATTGTCTGTTGTTTTTCGTTTGAGCGTCTCACAGTAAAGGAGGCGTATGTCTGTATTGCCTAGGTCTTTGTGGTTTTGGTTAGATAATTTCTTTTTTTTGTTGGTATTCTATATCAAACCAAGTGGTGTCTTTTTGTTTGTTTGTTGCAGTTTTGTGGCTGGATTTCTTCAGCTGGGATTTATGAGCTGCAGTCATAAATATTTGGGGGGGGGGGGGGTTAACTGCCTGGCTTATGCTTTCTTTACTGTGATTATACACAGTGTCCAGAAAGTTGTCTCAGAGTGTTGGAATTTGTTGGCTTCCGATTGCTTCCTGAGAGTCTTGTGCACTCTTCGGAGTTCATCTGTATGTTCGTGTGATGTTAAACAGATTACTGGGCTCTGTTAGTTTCTGTCCTTTTAATAAACACAGTCAATTGGCTGCGAACAGACAGATATGTTAGTGGTTCACCTATAAATGAACTGAGAGAGAGGAATGAATGAAAGTCTGAATCTGTTATCGCGTAATCGACTGTACTGCTGCCAAGAGGTAAGCAGAAGGTGCTTCTGCCCAGAGAGTCACCTCTAAAGCTCCTGTTAACATTGTACAGACGGAGGCTTTGACAGAGATGGAGCGGGTCTCTTCCGTTCTTGTTTACCTGGGGGTCAGAATTGTGACGAGGAAGGTCGGCAGTGTTTTGGGGAAGGTTTTGTGCCAATATGTTGTTTGTTATCATTCTCTGAGTCGGAGTCGGGACGGGAGCCAGTATATGCATTGAGGTCTCCGCAGATCAGCACATTTTCCTGGCCCTGAAATCTGCAGATCTGTGTGTGGAGATGTGTAAGATTTCCTTGTTGTAGTAGGCAGAGGAACATATATTGTATATAAGTACAAACCTCTGTATATGTGATGTTTTTGTTATTTTGATCTAAATGTGGGAAGGTTCAGAATTTATTGTTATATATTTTGACAGTTCAGATTTGTACCAATTTAATTTTCAATTGTAGGGCTTTTATTTGAGGATGCAAAGATTTCTCTGTAATGTTGTCAGAATCAGATCTACAGCAGGTTTCTTGGAGGATGAGACAGTGTAAATCTTGTATGTTTTCCTTGAATTCATGAGTTTTGCTTTTCTGTCCAAAGACTTGATTCCCGTATGTTCCATGTAGAGATCCTGAAAGCTTTCATGGATGTGGTCATTGTGGAAATACAGATCTATTTTAAAATAGAGAAGGTAAGTTGAAGGTCAGTTAGATGAAGTATTGTTTTTTCTCTGTGTGTGTGTGTTTACAGGCTTTAATGACTTTGTCTTGAGGAGAAGTCTTTTATGATCTGACTCATCAGTTTGGTGCCTATGAGACTGAGGAGGTGTGTGATCTCTTCCAGGTCGGCTCCATCTCTGCTGGTGGTGGCTGAGCTCTTCACTGCAGCAGCATAGCTCAAGTGGGACGGGCCTAGTCTTTGTGGGTGGGGTGCTGGTGTGGCTCTGGTTCTGGGTTGGTGGCTCTGATGGTTTAGGGTGATAAGGCTGCTCATGAGGGCTCCACCTCGGCTTCATCCCAAGTTTACATCTTTAAGTGTCTTAACGTAGATGCTCACGTTGTCCTTACAGAAGTGGACATGGTCATGGAGGCTGTGGACGCTGAGGGTGGGTGGTGTGACAGACCAGGTGGACATTGGGCATGAGAGCACATCCCCTGCTGTACTGTGGCACCAAGACCCTTGTCTTTCAGGCTGTGTGTTTTCTGCCTGCACAGTGGTGCTGCTGCTTTTGTCTATGCTTTGTGCTCTCATAGTACTGAAGTCCTCTTGGACCGAGTTCAGACTGGTGCTGTTCCTTTGTAACACGATGCTTCCATTGTGGTAAATGTTTACCATCATCACAGTGTTGTCTCCTTCTCCAATGATCACCTGTCTGACATTACAGATTCATCTCTTTTTGTGGTCTTTATAGTGGGAACAAATCCCTTTATTCCAGGAATCAGTGTTTTGGAGGTTTGAAATTACCAGCATGTCTCCTGTAGTCTGCTGTTAATGGATTCTCCCTCACAAGTTGTTATTGATAGTTTTCCTTTGCCTGTGCACTTTTTGGATCATTTTTTTTACTCTATTGCAGGGGGGAGGAGCTGTTCATCAGATAAGTTGCTAGCAGGCTACTTATTTAGCAGCTTTTGGTGAAGTATCTGTGCACAATATTTCACTATTTGATCAGACTCAAGTGGGAGGGGGGTGATAGTATTTTCAATCTTTGTTGCTTTGTTGTATGTTGTATAGCTTTCCCTCAATTGTTGTTGGCCTCCTACCTGCCTGAAGAAGAGTTCTCCCTCTCTGTCTAGAGTGCTGACAGGTTGGGTTTGTGTTTTCCAGTGTTTTCCAGTAACTGCTCGATTCCACCCAAATATTATGTGCAATAAACAATACAAATGAATTCTTAAACAGTAGCAACAGGATTATGGCTGATGGCAATTTACAATATAATCTAAATAATAAAACAACAATTCAAGTGTTCACAAGTGCACTAGAACACAGATAGGACGCTACATCATAAAATGCAACTTTCCTTTTCTGTCCTCTGCCTTAAAAATAAAGAAAAAATAAAAGGACAGCTCATATAACAACAATAGGTTTTAACTTGATAAACTGCAACAAGCCTTGACAATATGCCAACTTTGTGTACCCCACACACACATATACACAAGAAGCGGGTGAGCGAGATAATGAAATGAAACACCACAGCTCATGTGCGTTTATCGGGGAAGCCACAGGTGAGTGGTAATGATGGTAACTCATATCTCCTCTCAGCAGAATGAATAAAAATGATGTCATATCACAGTTGTGCTGAGTGACTGCATGTGTTTGCATAACTAAGGAATACAATTTATGAATTTTTAATGCATCTAAAAACCAGCCCAAATCCTGTCCACCCACCCAAGCCCATTTTACCCCAAACAATGCAACCCAACACCACCTGGTCGGGTGAAAACTGCCCAATCTGGCAACTCTGTCTCTCTGTCTGTCTTTCTGTCCTTTTCTCTCTCTCTCTCTCTCTCTCTCTGTGTGTGTGTGTGTGTGTATCTCTCTCTCTCTTTCTCTGTCTCTCTCTGTGTGTGCCTGTCTCTCTCTCTCACACACAGACACACTCACACACACTGGTTTCAGTAGTGCTCAATTTCCATAGCAACAAGGATTGGCAAATGCTCCAAATATCTGTGCTCAACCAGTCACTCACAAATAACATCCTCATGGCCTTCAAATATGCTGATCACTGGCATTGATGTGCTTATACACAGAGGTGTGTGTGTGTGTGAGAGAGAGAGAGTGTGTGTGTGCACAGAAACCAGAGTGATTAGCAGAACATCCATAACGCTGATAAAATACACTCCAGCCTATGGGATTGGTTCTTGGTTTGGTGACTCAACATAGGACCTGTGCGCCTATAACCAATCAGCATGATATATAACATTATTATGATGCTACAGAAGATGAAAATGGATCTGTAGCTTGAACAATTTGAGTCCTACAATAATTTGGTGTCACACGGGAAAGCTGCGTTTTTCTCGTGTTTGCTGCAGGATCCCACCGCCTGCAGACACTCGATTACACAATGGAGACCCCGAACACACGTACCCATCCTAACGTAACCGATCATGAAAAAAAGATAACGTGCGCTCTATTTATAATTCGTGCGCGTGACGGTGCGTCTCCGTGCGTCTCTCCGTCATTAGTCAATGCTCATCCATCTGCTCGCGCTGCATCAGCTGCCACGACGGGGCTCGTGCGCACGTCACCGACTCTCTCTCTCTCTCTCTCTCTCTCTCTTCCTTCCTCACCTTCCCCTTCTGCTTTTTTTGTTCCACCAGAGCATCTCTCTCTCTCTCTCTCTCTCTCTCCCTCTCTCTCTCTTCCTCCTCTCTCTCCCCCCCCCCTCCTCCCTCTCCCCCTCTCTCTCCTCTCTCTCCCTCCCCCTCCCCTCTATCTCCCCTCCTCTCTCTCTCTCACCCCCTTCTCTCTCTCTCTCTCTCTCTCCCCTCTCTCTCTCCCCCTCCCCTCTCTCTCTATCTCTCCCCCTCTCTCTCTCTCTCTCTCTCTCTCTCTCTCTCTCTCCACACCGCCCACTCCACACTCACCGCCGCCTCGCCGGCTCCTTCTCCTCTGCACATCGCCCGCTGCCCCTTTTTCTGCTCTGTATAGGGACAAGAAAGCGCACATTTTAGAGCAAATAAACAGAAAAAAAACCCACACCACCACTATGGCGAGCACCGAGGACAAAGCGGCCAACAAGGAGAACACGTCCAGCTGGAAGGACTCCATCTACAACCCGAGGACCGGGGAGCTGCTGGGACGCACGGCCAGCAGCTGGGGTAAGGCTCCCCCGTTATCCAGCAGCCAATTATAGTAGATGTGCTCTGACATTCACGGGGGCTTATTTCTAATCTGACGTGCTGCTCTTCTCATTTTCAAAGTATCCATAGAGCCGTAGCCTACTGTGTGTGTGTGTGTGCGCGTGTGTGTGTGTGTGTGTGTGTGTGTGTGTGTGCATGGATGGATCAAAATGTGCCATGTAGATGTTGGATCAGCGCAGGAGCCATCATAGGCCTGTACATGAAGGTGTAGAGGAGAAGCCTGCACCAAGATGCTATCAGAGATGTGCACGAGCTTCTCTGTGCTGCACGAATATCCAACCAGGTGATGGTTGACCACGAGAGCAGATTTTTATTGTGTGGCTTTTTTTTCTGGATTCACATTAATCATCTGCATTAACAGGATTTGTGCATTCACAGAGGAGACCCCAGCTCATAAAGCCCCCTCATTACCTAATCACATCTTTGAGGGTGCTACAGCATTCCTGAGCTCAGTCTGTGTCCATGCATTTTTATGTAATGATTCCCCCAGTTATTTCCAGGAGAGAGGTAGTAACACAGCACCCTCCCTCCAGCAGCCGGCTCCTATAGGCTAGCGCGGTGCTGTCAGGCTGCCTGGGCCCCTGTGCTGCTGTGCAGTGGGATGCTCCATTGCAGTTGCATGGCCGCCCACATTAGCATGCCTGTCAAGGTCAAATGGGATTCCCTCTCTCCTCTTTCTCTCCCTTTCACGCACTAGCCAGGTGCATTGTGGGATACTGTTGGAGAGGAATGAGAGGAAGGGGGATGTACATCAGGAAGCTGAGGGGTCCATTTCTTTTCTCTTTTTTTTGGTCAACTTAGAGGGCATTGTGCTGTGCATGCTGGATGGTGGTGAACCATTTTGAGTTAGATGTTTCCATAACTGTGGCTCTTTTTTTTTTTTTAAACCCCCCTGCTTTTGGATGAACGATGCTGCTTCAGATGCTTTGAACACTGCAGCGTCATCCCTGAATCTTGTGTGATTTGAAAGTGAGGTGTCTCCAGTGAAAAAATGGCCTCAGATTTGTTAGCAGCATTTCCCCTCTTGATCCAAAATGGTTTCTCTCAAAGGGATCGTACAGTCAAATGACAGTCTCCTTCAGACCGCACACGAGTTAAGATGTGGGAAATCAGGAGGCATTTGTCCGAGCTCATGTGTGGTTAAAGCTCCTAGTTAATTATACATGACCCTCTCTGTCTCATTCCCTCATTATGTCCCTTTTTCTCTTTCTATTTCTGTCACTTCCTCCAGCCCTCATCCTGTTGTTCTACCTGGTTTTCTACTGTTTCTTGGCTGGTATGTTCGCCCTGACCATGTGGGTGCTGCTGCTCACTCTGGATGACTACGTGCCGAGGTACCGAGACCGCGTTCCCTACCCAGGTCAGTCTCTCTCAGCGCCCAGCACGACAGGAGATCGGGGCTTTCAGCTACTCTAACTGGCAGCATTTCTCTTAGAGCACATTCATTATTCATAATCGCACCAATGAGATGCTGTCACAATTATGTACAACATTACAGCTGCTTTTTGTATCGATCTATTTTGAAGTCTCTTCCTGTGTGGTATCAGCAGTGGAGCTTGTCTGCTGGATGGAGAATGTTTTCCATCCAGCTGTAACTCCAGACCGACCTGTGATGATGCCTGTGCGCTACCTTTGTCGGGATCACACTACTTTGCTCCAAGTTTGCTTTTTGTCTTTGTTGCAGGGTTGGTGATTCGTCCAAATTCGCTGGACATCTGGTTCAACAAATCTGACCCACTCAAGTATGCACAGTATGTCCAACACCTGGAATCCTTCCTGCAAAGTAAGTGCACTTCTACCCAGATGCAAAGATAAATGAATATTAAAACAGATACCACCCTCCTTCCCCCGGATCTTTCTCCAGTGATTCATTCCATTTATCTGAACATGTCTCCATCTCTCAGGGTATAATGATACGGAGCAGGAGAAGAACGAGGACTGCACTCGAGGAGATTATTTCCTGCAGGACGACAGCGAGGACATGACGAAGAAAGCTTGCCGCTTCAAGAGGGGCTCCCTGAGTCTGTGCTCCGGCCTCTCTGACACCAATTTTGGATATTCTGAGGGAAAACCCTGCGTGCTGCTGAAAATGAACAGGGTAACGATTGTGGTTCAAAAATAGGTTTACTCCTTTTCATCCCTCTGCCTTTTCGACCTTTTCTTCCTTCCCAGGCAGCTCCTCATTCCTCTAGTCCCCCCCCCCATTCGTTTAGTCACTTGCTGACAGTTCCCAAAATTAATGATTAATTTGATTCACTTTGGCTCCACACACGCAGCAGTCTCACCCTCTCTTGTTTGCCTCACCTCGTAGATCATCGGGCTGAAGCCTCGTGGGGATCCCTACATCAACTGCACAGTAAAAGTAAACATATTTTTCCACACTCTGCTGTACATGTTCTACCGGCTTGTACTGTATGTGTATTTTTTTCCTTTTCATTTCCCTCATGAAAATGACCATAACAGTCTCAATATTTTTCTTTCTGTTGATCTTGCTTTCATTTCTTCCTTCTTTTTTCTTTGTTTTTGTGTCTGATTTCTTTCTGCATGCTGTCAGTGACGGCTTTAGGGTAAGATAATATGTAAATTACGAGGATAAGGCCAGTAGGAGTGTTAACACATTTTTATTATGTAACGGGTCATTATGCAGGTGCCTCTGAACCTCATCTTAGTGCCATTTTAAAGTCATTTTAATCCAGTCAGCGTAGTTTATAGCTGCAAATGTCCTTTTTGCAGATTAAAGCAGAACATGTCATGTTTTGTGCCACATTTTAAATCTCTTAACTAACTGCAGAGGGTCATTAATTTTCCTTTTTTTCATGTCCTGTCTCATGTGATCTTGAAAAAAAAGTGTCTCATTTGCCATTAATTTAACACAATAAGATGGATTTAATGTCAAATTTACATTGATTAACACGTGCTTTTCTTTGCAGAAAGACAGCCCAATCCAAATGCAGTATTTCCCCAGTGAGGGGCGTATTGATAAGATGTATTTCCCCTACTACGGCAAGAAAGCCCATGTAAGTATTTATCTCCTGTCAGATGATGTCCACTTACATCCTAACGGGGATGTATTATTGACAGACGGCTGTCTCTTTCCCGATGCAGGAGAATTACGTGCAGCCCCTGGTGGCTGTGAAGCTGCTGCTCACCAAGGAGGACTACAACAAGGAGCTGCCGGTGGAGTGCAGGGTAGAGGGCTCTGACCTCCGCAACAACGACGAGAGGGACAAGTTCCTGGGTCGCGTCACCTTCAGGATCAAGGTGGTCGAGTAAGGGAGAAGACCACCGGGTAAAATGAAAACCCCAATGCAGAGGCTGCCAACGTTTGCTAAGGATTTATGTTTAAAAATAAAAACCAAAAGGAAGGAAGTGTCAAATACGTCACAAAGACAGATTTTTTTGTGGGGGATGTGGCCACGTGTTTGATCTAGATTAGCTTGGCTTCCAGTAGAAGAGCCAGATACAGAAATTGAATGTTGCTTTGCTGACATTTCTGACCCTTCTTTCCTTCATGATTCCTTGCTGACCTCCTCAAAGATCCCCAGAACAAGACACAGGCTCTGCCCCTCCTCTGACCCCATCCATCCTTTCATTCACCTGCTGCACTGATCATCCCTCACTCAGTTTATTATTATTATGTTTTTAGCATTGATGTGATTAGATAACTTATAGCCATTGCAACCAAGCCATTTGGAGCTGTTGTGTAATTGCTGATACAACTTTTTTGAAATGTTTTTTTTTTTTTTTAGATCTTTCTGCTGTCAGGAAGAGAGTGTTGTTTTCATCTCTCCAAACTGTATGAACGACTGTATTATCACTGGTGTCGACAGGATTTTTATCTCGCTGTATAGTTTAATTGAGAAAATAGAACATTTCCAACACATCTCCAGAGTATTCACATTATCACATCATAAAGAAATTCATAGGAACGTACCTTGATAATCAAGTATAGCCACTGTATCCCTGTATATGAAATGCCAATTACAAAGTCCCTTTCTACATATAAATACATTGTGAACCTTACCATATTTAGGGAATTATAGATAGATCTTTGTGTTGTGGTCTGCGTAGCCACAACCCAGTCTTGTGCTGTCTGTCTGTCTGTCCGTCTGTCTGTCTGCATGTCCGTCTGTCTGTCTGCCCGTCTTCCTGTTTACTCACCTCTCCACTGCAATAGCAAAACATTGTGGGTGAGCCCTCCAGGACTAGATAAGTTGTCTCGCTCCACCTCGCGAGGGTGCTGCGTATTGATGGTGGCTGAGGCGACACACACACACACACACACACACAGAAGGTACAGTGTGAAAACTGCTTTTAAGGCGGAGAGGCACTGGAAAGCGTTGCAAAAATAAAAAGTTCACTGTAACTATGTACTGTATATCTTTACGTGATCTGTATATCTATCTGGGTCTCAAAGATTGTTTGTTAGTTTTCTCTCTTCTTCAGCCTGTTGATCTGATTGTCTGCCAATCTATTACTCTTCAATGTATATATATACACTATCTACCATATTTACTTAATTCACACTGTATTTTTGTCACAAAACACAATGTCTGTGCACTGTAAAGAAATAATTTAAGCAAAGATTTACAGGAAATTATCTTATTCAAAGCTATGTTTACACAGTCTTAAAAGGAACCCGCATTTGAAAGAACAACTTGTAACATCTCTTCAGGGTGCCTTAAGACCTGATGAAATAAATTGTGGAATAAAAGTGATTTTGAAGAAAAAAAGAGAGATTTTTCTCCTGCATTTCTTCTTTTTGCTCTGCAGCTTCGTGTCAGTGGTGGAAGAAGCAATCAGTTCCTTTACATGAGTAAAAATAATACAAAAGTTATAGTACTAGTTCTGCAGAAATATTTGCCTCAGTGACTGATTTATTATTTATCATACATGACATTATTAGATTGATGTTGTGGCAATTACTGAACAGACGATTAAAGTCAGGAGACTGATACAGGAGATGGGTGTCCCATGGCTTTTATTACTCTTACAAGAGGACACATCAACCAAACAACAGGAGATGCTGTAGCTGGATGTGTATTGAGCTCTTCTTCAAGGTGTCTTTTATACGTGCATCTGCAAACACCTCGCACACAATACATCAAGTCGTCTAACATGGAGTCACATAGACTATACTTTTACCTATTTGGACCTCAAACACTTAAATAGATAGATAGATAGATAGATAGATAGATAGATAGATAGATAGATAGATAGACGTTTGAAATGTGATACGAGGCACCAGCCAGACACTGCCAAGCCAAAAAGGTTGGGAACTACTGATTTACTCTTCAAAAATGCATTATCTGCAGCTGCTTTTAAGTCTGGTTTGCAGTTAATCTCTGTTTTCGTGGAAAAATCAGTGCTGTGGATGTAAAATAAAATTCCCAGATACACTAGAAGTTGAATTCAAACTTGTTTGTGTGTTTTACAACCTGAGGGTAGAGAGAGACCAGGCAGATTGACTGAGATTGCTGAGATTGTGGCCTTCAGTCATTCTCACCATCATTGTAGTACACACCTGCAGCCACACGAGGGAGCCAGAAACATGATGGACAGAGTGAGCTGGGAGTGAGAGTGTGGTTCAAACATGGTGCTTCAAGGGGACTGAGGAGGTCAGTGAAGCATTTTACAGTCTCCATTACTGGGTTAATGTTGAGATTTTTTTCCTTTTCATCTCCGCCACTAAGGTCATATCCAATAAACCTGTATCATACTGATACTGATAATTATTTTACACCACCTGTTTATGGCTTACAGTTAATGGTTGTGGAAAGTCAAGTTGTGGCAGGTGTGTGGATGCTGGTATATTTAACTTTACCTCCAGGTCTAGTTATATTTCTAATTATTGTGATGTTCAGTGAAACACACCCTACAGCCACTGAGTGGATGGTTATACCTATAACTTTCCCTACAGAGACAGCATTGGCTGAAGAGGTCACAATCCATCAGGTCAGTGTTAAAACAAGTCTGATCCCACCTGTCTGCTCTAATTTCACCTCCATCCATCCATCCATCCATCCATCCATCCATCCAGGCAGCAGCAGCTCCGTTCGTCACTGTCACCAGTGGCCCGTCCTCAGGTCCTGATATGTGAGATAATCTCTCGGGGTTTAGCTGCAGCACGTCCTTGAGTTCAAAAGCTGTAAACAAGTGGTGTTGTCGACGAAAGAAAATACCAAACAGATCATTTTCATCTGTCTCTTTCTTGGATTTGTGGCAAAGTAAATTGGGAAATGTTTTAAGTGTTGGAACTACATAGACATGAAAGTCTGAGTCGGAAATATCTCATAAATGACTGCACCCGTGTTTATGTGTTAGTAACTGTTTGCCATGATTATTGTGCATCAGTAGGCTCATTTTGCCCTTTTCAGCACACACAGGCAATGAGCTGATTTTCAAATGTCTTGTAATGTCATTCGTGCAGCATTCTTTCTAAAAAAAAAATCAAATGTTAAAATGTGGTGAAATCATTTTTTGCCACATTTTGACTTTTTTTTTTTTTTCTTCTGAGTTTTTCTGGCTGCAGCTTCTGTTTCCTGCTTGGACTCGTCACTTGGCAGTAACATCAAGATGCTTCAGAACCTGAGGGGATTTGAAGCTGATTTAAGCAAAGAAGGCGCAAGGATAACACTGGTTATCGCCTTATCAGCTAAGAGTTGAACTTGCCAGTTTTGCGGTGGCACAGCCTGGCTGTAGTCAGCATCCTGAAAGGGATTACTGCAGTTGATATTTTTAGGTTTTACTCCAGAGTCCTCAGAAGCACTTTCTCTGTGGTTATATATAGCCCAGAGAACATATGTAACATGGCACAATTTGAGACTTTCTCTGACGCTGCTGTACTCTTAAAGTGTCATAAGCCTCAAGACTGCAAACACATGAACATCCACAATCACAGAAGAGACACACATTTTAAAAGACATATATTTTAATTCAAATGATTCAAGATTCAAGGAAATTTCTGCTTTACATCTGACATTTCTATAGTAGCAATTCCTCTCATGTTATATTTACAAGTACATGTGTCATATATATTTATATCATATTAACATCAACTGTAAAAACTCAACTCTGCCCAACATCTGGAAATAATTACCCTGAGACAAGTAAACAAGAATAACAAGGATTTTCTTTTGAACTAAACCAAGTCTCTATAGCTTAACGACCACAACGGTGGAGTCTTTTTCAGGATCTGGCTAGTTTGAGTTATTCACACTCATCTCAAACTAAGAAAAGAGCCCTGATGTATCAGTGTTTCAGGGCCGTGAACAGGGCAACCTGCACATTCCTGGCACAGGAATTTATTGCTGGACTCCTCTACATTCTTCTCCTTCATATGCAGCAATTAACTGTGTTGTTTCTGCACTCATCTCTCTCCCAGCGTCCCGGGACTACAGACTCTCCATTTCTCACTAAGTTGAGCCTCATAGCACCAACAGTAGAGGGACTCAGTGAAAAAGTGTTCAGTATTCTTCATTTTCTTACAAATAAATTCTAATTTTATATCACTTACATCTTTGCCTTTCTCTCTGTGCATAGATATAGAGTTATTTATATACAATAAATACAATAGCCTTTAACAGTTTATATAAAACTAAAATATGTAGGATGTAAATGCCATGATCAGCCTTAGTTATGAGGTTGAGGATCACAGCACATAATATTAAAGACTAGAACTATCTCTGACACGGGTGCTTAAAAAGTACTGTACATTGTAGAAAGAGTGTGACCTAATGATGGTATCAACAAAGGTCTTACGATGGTGGGGGGTGCTATCAAATGCTGCAACTTTTACACAGTCGACTAGAAGAAACCTGAACAGTTTCATGGTTGGACATTCATTCCAATTGGTTTAAAGCTTAATGTCGAATGCAATGCTCTGCCAGTAAGTCTACTGCAAGCACTGTTAGAAAATTCATTTCTTAGACAGTTTGGATTTAGACATTTTCTTTATAAATTAATATCGTATTTATTTATATAACTTACTAATTTAACAATAGTATCCTTAATAAAAAGATGGTGAAAATTACTTCTAGCAGTCATTTATGTTCAACGTGGCTGCAAGTCTACATCATTAGATACATACATACTGTATATTTGCAAGAAGCTGTGAACCAGAGAGATGATGCTCAACATACATCATCACATCCTCCATATTTTGCCTTGAAAGCAGTAGATCTCTAAACCATGAGCACCCTTACAAGAAAGGGATGGTAGATCTTTCTCAACACAGATGCTCCTGCTCTGCTTTTTTTTTTGCATGACCCATCTCTTACATTAATGTTAATGTGCTTCTGACTGAGAAAACAAACAAATCACTGAGTGTTATTACTGGTATATGATGTCAAACATGTGGCTTCTCACAGCAATATACACGTGCCGGACTTCTTTTCGTCATCGGGATCTCCTCCGCCCTCTTTCCTGTTGGGATCATTGAGCTCGTCAAACAGTCCAGTGTCAACCATCTCCTGCTGCCACTGAATGGCCACAGCGCCTGTGCTAAACTCCTTGAAGAATTTGTCGTCCTTGGCGTCAAATTCGATGCCCTTGATCTCGGAGAACTCGGCAATGTCGCCGGTGTCCTTGGCGTAGACGACGTTGGGCTTGGGCACCCAAGGAGGATCTATCAGCCCGGCCTCCAGACGGGGGAAGTTGATGGTCTTGAACCAGTCGTGCTTCCTGGGATCCTCCATGTTGTTCCTAATGAGAAGGCAAAGATATACACATTGATCAGTTTTTGATAAATACTGTGTCGGGCTTAGTGAAAATAAGGAAGAAATGGTTTGTTCCCTTATTCCACCAGCTCATTTTCAACATGCCAGTAAATATCTACTAAGTTAATATTTTTATGTTTATACGTGGAATGTGGAAGAAACTCTTACTTCATGCCAAGGCGCTCTTCAATTTTCTTCTTGAGGAACTGCTGGATGATATCCTTGGTGGTAGCATCAAAGCACCTGTGTTCCCACTTGGGTTCCTCGTTGAGAATGCGGCGCTGTACCTCCTCCTTCTCCACCTTCTCCTTCTTGCTCTCAGGGCCTTTGAAAGGTGTGTAGCCAGCCACCATCTCGTAGATACTGCAGCCCAGGGCCCACCAGTCCACTGATGTCCTGTATGGAGTTTTGTTCAGAAGCTCAGGGGCCATGTATGCTCCAGTACCAGCCTGGAGGAGAGAGAGAAGGGTGGGGAGGAGAATGAATATGAGATACAACCATAAATCCTTTTATCATACATATATTACATTTAAGAAATCATAGTGTGTTTTATATGTTAAGAACCTTTGTGATCTCTACTATTTTAGCAATGAGTTCTGTGGGTGGAAGCAAAGAATTGACAGACTAAGGACATTTATAGACTTATGTGTAGGTACTGTGACATAAACAATGCAAACAGTGCATAACCTTGTTCCTGGACAGGAAGGACAGACTGGTAAAGAAGAGCTTTAAAACTGGGACGCATAACCTGACAAGTGACATTGACAAGTGTTACATAGGTCAGTTGCCTGTGTTGCTTTCCTCCAGTCTCATCTTCTCTTTCTGTCTCCTGTGTCACTTTGACCTTTCCCTCTCTTTCCTACTCTCTCCCTGCTCCTCTGCTCCTCTCCCTCTATGATCTCACCAGCAGCCTCAGACCAGGAGCTTAATCCTAATGCTAAGCCTACTACCTGTCAAGAGTCATGTGTGTCTACACACTGACAGAGTTGTCCAGCCTCTTATATAAAGGCTGGCCATTTCTGGATGCTACAGCCACTGGCAGAAATGCGTAACATCCAGACAGCACGTAGACATGCCGCTTATGTATAATTAATGCATGCACACCGCAAACTGCTATAGGCCCGAGCACTGCTGCAACGTCCTGAAGAAACCCTGTAGCACAAACCTTTATAGGAGATCCATATGTTAGAACGTTAAGTGTTGTATAGCTATTATGAGGACTGCAGGATGCATCATTTTTATAGCCACTTTAATATAGTAACACCTAAAAGACATTTCGCATAACCTCAAAGAATTCCTGTTACTGTTTTGCACTGTTTATGGCATTGGACACTGCATCAATTAACAAGCTCTTACAAATATGGCTACTGTTAAAGTCATAAAAGATTGTAGATTTTTTTTTCTTTTCACATGACAGATTGTGATCACAAAACTACTTTGTGATCTGTCCTTTGCTTTAACAGGACTTAGATGTGCCTGGATTGGCCTTCAGACTGATAAATGATGATATTGCAACTCTACTGACCAAACTTAAGCACGTTTGCATGCAAAACTTTTTGTCCTAGTACTTACTCCCATGTCACCTTGCATGCAAATCTATTAAATTCCTGCATTATTTTCAACTTCCCCTTGTGGCTTTCTGTAACACTGTTCTGTTCATCTGACATGTGTATATCTGTTGGTAATCTGTTTAACTTAACAAATAAAGAACCTGCACACTCTGGTCAGCTGAAGGGTCAAAACTCTTATACAGGCTACAAAATTAATCTGATCTTAGTCCATGCAAGGAACAGATCTCATTTTTCAGCCCGGTTGAAGTCACCTTGTTTGTAAACTGACATGTCTAAACATATTCAACATAGGTTTTTACCTGGATCTGTCAATCTAATAAGGGACAGACTTGTGTAATGCCCACTAAGAGGATTAGGGGACCAAAGCCAGCCTTGCCTGTACGAGGTTAGCCCAGTCATTTTGGCTGGCTGAAGAGCATCAGTGGACTGGATAATGAGCTTACTGGACTTTCATGGAACGGAGAGCTTACTCTTTGCTGCTGCAAGTAAGTCCAAAAGAAAGCCTGAAAGGAAAACCCTCGCAAAATACTTCATCTTTTTTTCAGGTCATCCATAGGTTAGTGTAGGCGAGGTGCACTATACTGTAAGTACTATGAGACAAAAATGGAAGGAAAAAATATTTGAAAATAATGTTCAGTACACTGTTTCTTCGATTTTTGCATCAGTAATTTTATTTGGTTGTAATTTTATTAGGCTTTTGCCACCACCTGACACATTTGATTGATCAGGCCATCATGATGTTCTGTCACTGACAACATTTCCGTTTGCATATTGTTGAGTGATCCTCAGTTCAGTGCAAGAACCCCCCTGTGCAGTCAAAGTGGTGTAACATCAAGCCGAACTTATCGATGACATGGTATCTGTGTTACTATTTCTCAAGGTAAGAAAAAGAATTGCAGGCCACAGGCTTCGTGAAGTGTGCTGCACAGAGCTCAGGCAACTCTCTCAAGGTGACGCCTCTACAGAAATAACTAAATCTCTGCTGCCAAGCTGCCGAGGGAAACCTTCTTACTTTTATTTACTGCTACTTTTAAGAACACCAGACCTCCAAGGTCTCCAGTATAGCCCCTACACAAAATAGTTGCCTATAAATGGCCAGGCTATAATCTGACTGCTAAAGGATCAAATGAGTTATATAATGGATTCAGAGACTCTTATTGCACAGATCTTTAAGCAATCCAGTAATCCCTGTCCGGATTTAAAGTAAAAACCCCACCGAGATTGACAGCCTGTCCAAGAGCCCGAGTCCAGTTTTTACCTTCATCCTCATATCCGGATAAGCGGACATGGACACAGTGGAGATGTAGATGACGTATCACAGAACTGCTAGTACTCTCTGTTTGTATTTTGTTTCTGTTGCAGTTTGTGTGTGAGTATGTGTGGCCTTAAACTTAGTCCAACCCTGTGGATGATGAATTTTGTTGATTTAAAGTTCATTTAAAGTTCAGTAACACATATCGGAATCAGGGGAGGACTCTTGTCGGCCCTTTGGTGTACGGATCTTCAAAGACTTCGAATAATAGATGAAATGGCCCTTTATCGTTCACTATGATGGAAAATCTTATTAAGGTTTCCATTATCATTGCTGACATCATCCGGCTAGGTTCTCTCATGTTAAGAGCATCCTAATGGCTTTGCTCCTAATGGAGTGCAACATGGTGTACTTAGTGCACTTCTTTATTGTGTTGTATTGTTTTATTGTTATCGTGTTGCAAAGAGAGCGGCATTAGTCATTTCAACCAGAATATCACTGTCGTGAGTGCATGTACTCACCATCTGGGTGACAGTCTTCTCAGGAACAATCTCTATGGCCAGACCCAAATCTGAAAGTCGGCACTGGCCTTGGCTATCCAGCAGCACGTTCTCCGGCTTCATGTCACGGTATACGATATCCATTTCGTGCAGATGCAGAATGCCGGTGGTGATCTGCGCTGTGTAGTGGACGATGCGCTTCATCTCAATGCCCTTGTCTGCACCCTTGCCATCATAGCCTATGTTGTAAATGTGATACTTGAGATCTCCTCCATTCATCAGGGTCATGACAAGGCACAGGTGGGTCTTGGTGTCATAAGCGTAGCCCAGGTTGACCAGAAACAGGCTGTTAACCTTCTCCAAGATCTTCTTCTCCAACAGGGCCATCTTCTCACCACCCTTCTTCTTCAGTCGCTTTTTACACAACTTCTTGCAGGCATACATCTGGCCTGTGTTCTTCACCTGAACAGCACATACCTGGAGAGAGACAGATTATTTGTTAAAAAGGAGGACATTTTGATAACTAATGTCCACACAGTTCTCTTTTGATTAGCCACAATCCATTTCCAGAAACAAAGCACGGCCTACTGGTTCCAGGCTGACAGGCTGACCTTTAGGCTGCATTGGAACCATTGTGCTACACTGATCAGAAAACTAAAGTCTGACTACTACTGGTCCTCTCTTTGAAAATGTAATGGGAATGAAAGTTCCCTTGAGGAAAAATGTAAAAATCAAACAAAATAGATCTGACTTTAAATCATCAATCTATGCCATCACATATTTCATGATTTCACTAGTGATATAATCACAAATAATCCCTCTTTTAAACCTGCAGACAGGTATTTGTTTGCTTTGTCTCATTTTACAATTTGACAAACAATCAGAGGTGGGACTGAAGGCAAGACAATTGGTTCAAGAGGTCAGTCTAGCTCGACCATTGCCAGCTGTGTCTTTCCATGCCATTTGCCACCTGTCTTACTCACATCTACTTCTGGTATCATTCCTTCTCCATAGACAAAGGATCAGGTACGTCCACTGCATTAGACTGCTAAGAAAGTTACAATAGCAGTTTCAAAATGATTGTCCAGTATCATGTATCATCATTAATGTTTTTCTTTTGCCTTCACCTTTGTTTAAATCAATACAATATACTGTTAAACACATTACTGTAATCATTTCTAGATGTCTTAACCACTCTCTAAATTTGTATCATTCTCTTTATTTCAATAAGTTGCCTTCTTTTTTGTTACATACTTTAGCTTGTTGCTAGGGGCTTGACTCAGAAAAGAGGTTCCTCAAGGGTTGATTGTGGGTCCTCTGTATATGCATGTGATGCTATCATGCTAAGCTATGACAAGATAGCAACTCGCCTTTGATTTTCTTCAGACATATCTCATCAAATCTTTTAAATGATTACCACAACAATATATTTAATTCACAAGAACTAATACTGCTATTGTCTGTCCTTGCAATTACTGCTTGTTCAATATGTTTAATAGAAGTTTGTCTCAGACAACCCTGAAACAGTTCTCAGTAATTTTATATTCCTGGTTGCTGATGTATGACTTACATGCTCTACTGTCACCCTCAAGTCTGTATTGAAAAAGAGATCTTGAGCTCATAAAGACATAAAGTCTGTATTTGAATGATCATAGCACTTAGCTAGTTCTAGCAAAGCAAGATCACTGCTTCCTGCCACAATTTTCTAAAATTCAGGAGGTATGCCTGTATGACACAAGACGCCATGGTCACCTTGAGACAAGGTAAATCCTCGTGATTATGTAAGGTAGGATTTCTTGTCCTAGAATATCCTTTCTTATGCTTCAAAGCAAATGCACCGCTGTAGCTTAGGGTTTTTCTAAGAATGGACTGACACTGACACTACACCACTAGGTCTCTAGCACCATCATTACAATTCCAAAAGATGTTGCATTCTTATGATCTCTTTTTGCATGCATTATAAGATAAACCTTTATTCGTCCCACAGTGGGGAAATTATACAAAACATGATGGTATAGCCTGGAGAGAGTCCTGCAACTAAAAGTTGTGTTAAAAGATACATTATTTGTCATCACACATACAGCATGCTTACCTCACCGAAGCCTCCTTTGCCCAGAGTTCTGAACTCATAGAAGTATTTGTCACTGATGGGCTGTTTCTCATATTCTTTCCACTGGAGGAATTTATCAAAGAATGGGCTGCTCTGGTACTCTGTGAAGGGTGCGCCTTTTAGATATTCTCTTACACCTTCCTGGACCTTGCCTTTCATTGACTCCTCAAAGTTGGCGTCTGTCACAGCCTTGCATTTGTCAGCGGGCTCCCCAGTAAGAAAGGTCAGGAAGCTCTTGGAGTCAGCTTTGCAATATGTGTTGATGATCTTTTGGCGGGCCTTGTCTTTTGTTGCACCTTCAGCCAGATCCCAGTCATACAGGTCATCCAGGAAATCAGCAGCAAGCTTAAATTCAGCCTTATTTGCCAGGAAATCACGGAAAAATTTTTTGCCAATAGGCTGCCTTTCACAAAGCATTGAAAAGTCCTTGTCAATGGAAGATCGTAGTGCAGCACATTGCTCGGGCTTGGGGAGTGACAAGCTGCGACGGCGCTTTTTCATCTCCTTGTCATCACCACCCTGGGCTTTTAGGTAGGCCGTGTTGGCCACCAGGTTATCCAGTCCCCCCATGTCACACATCTTGGCGGCTGTATGTGGTCTGTCCCCCCTAAGTGACTGGGTTCTTCAGCGGCTCCCCACGGATGTATCTGTGTGAGAGTGCAATTCGCTCCAAAGCCAGTGTGCAAATGAGCTTCTTCACCCAGTCTACCTGCAAACCTAAGACACACTGACACACCCAGTAATTACTCATTTAGAATTAAATACCAGGGAGGGATTTTGGCTTAAGGATCTTTGTGTGGTCTATTCAAGGATGCTGTGCACGGAAAGGGAATCGTAAGCGGGCTCTGTCCTAAGAGGCTTTGTAACCCTCTATATTTGCTTGTGGTGTTCAGTAGTCTCTAACAGTGGTCCAATGGGTTCTGTTGACTATGCATTTAATGGTGAGACACAGGAAAAGACACAGAAAGTAGCAGAAAATGCTCTGGAAAGAAAGAAAAAACAAGACACCTTTAAAAAACTGTAATAGTAATGACTTCAAACACGGTAATGTTTGGTTGGATATTTACATATGATATTGTAACATGTGGATAGAAAATAAAATTGTACTTGGAACCATGAGAAGAATACTGATGAACGATTTTACTGAGGCAGTCGATATAGTAAACCACGGCTCTAAGACATGGCAGCATATCCACCTGCATCCTCATCTTCTTCTCCTCCCAGTCTCAACAGAGTAGGTATTTCAGAGAGCTTACTCCTAATCTGTCTGCTTCTTTTTCTGCCCTCGTGTTCTTTTATTCTCTTATTTTACCCTCACTTATCAGTGACCTCCACCTTATGATGACAACTACTGTGAACATGATTGCAATTATCATGTATCTTGTTATAACAATATGCAAATGCAATGAAAAGACCATCACAGTGTGATGATATAGAGTACATACCAATTTGGATGTACTCAAGTTTACTCTAACTTAAAGACTACATTTTCTATGGTATTTGCAAAATGTTTTAATTAGGCAGGCCATAATTGTAATATAATCCAAAATACCATTTTACACATCATTGAACTTTCAAATGTAGTCATTTAATAGACATGTGCTTTATCTAACCTAGCTCTGTCTAAACTAATATGTGGTGTGTAGACATGTCTGCTGTATTTTTTGATATTGAAATATAATGCATTCACGCCTTGAAGAATTTTTTGCTACATTAGAGCTTTACTTAAAAATCATTTTAAATGTGGTTCAACAAGTACACTTATTCTGCTTTATTCAGCCACCGAGCATCGACACAAAAATGGAAGAAAAAAAAAGCATACACTTAGGATAACCGCAAAGAACAGAAGCTGATCATTTTCCCATATTCCAACAGTATATATCTGTCAAATAGAAGACAAGGATTAAGATTAAGATTAAGATCCAATGCAGCATTGGTCGCTAAAATCAAGAGTCATCACAGAGACTCAGAGGATCAGATCAATGTGGCAACAGAGCTTCTTTCTACTAGCTGGTTTATAAAAAGCCTGAGGAGTATGACCTCAATCATGTGACAGAACTGAGGTTAAACCCAGGACCAGTGATACAACAGTGATACTACACACACAGGAGGGAAGCCAAAAGATTTTAAGCAAAGGTATTTTCCTGGTTAAGATAAAATGTACATTGTTGTCTCATCTTATTACAATTCTGGTATTAGACTGAATAAATATATACTGTACAATACTCTATACAGACAGGTGGTCTTCATTTTTACAGGTGCAATGTGATGCATTGGCCTTTTGCTTCCTCTGTTGCTTTTGGCAGTGACCCTCGGCTACAGCTATGGTGATGTAGGCTAATTCAGTAAGATAACCTCCGATAATATTAGCTAATCCTTTCTCAAATGGTCTCAAGCTGTCAGTGCCCTGCACAAGATCAAGGGCTTTGCTTGCTGTCAGAGACCTCCAGACTCTTTTGACTTACAAAAGGCCAGGAGGACAAGGAAGGGCCACCAGTGGTTGAATTTGTGGAAAAATGGGGATGAAAAAAAAAAGTGACTGATTGCATCAAGGAAGGAAAGAATACAAATAAAAGCAATGCTTACTAATATCATCAAATGCTTACTAAAATAATCACCAAACTATAACTTAAATTTAAAATTTTATAGAGAAAGAGGCATCTTGCCAGTTTAAGACACCTGCCATAAATATCAAATATGTCAGATGTCACTCGTGTTGTAAATGGATCATAGTGTCAGTAAAGCACTTACAGTAAGCCTTCTGAGTAGATGAGAAAAGACCATAGGTTTCATCTTTAACCGGGTCAAGGAAGTCACAGAGAGGTAAGCTGAGAGCTCAGGAGTCACTCTATGGGTTTCCCATTTACTCTACGGTGGATCCCTGCTGAGACATGTGACTGAGGGACCATCACAAATTAATTCATTCATTCAAAAAATGTGTATGGCAGCAACCTTAAACAAACTGTAAAAGCAATATAGGATTAAGCAATACAGTGGCAACAAGGGTGTTTCTAAGAGAGTTATTGAGATATCCAGGCACATACATGCATAAGAGACATTTCTATATTTCTTCTTCTCTACTCTGTTTGAGATGTTTGATCTTTTTTGATTTAGATGTTTGATCTTTCAGCAGCGTGCTCCCTCAACCTTGTGAGGATTAGCCTGGCCTGAGGAGGGAGTAAAGGTTAAGATGTGCAGAGCATTCTCATCCTATCTCCCACATGGTCTGCTACGTGGTCTTTACGCAGTCTGCCTCCAGCCTCTTATGGCCTCCCTCAGGCTCTCAAGCAAGAGGAAGTGGATGGAAAGCATTCCCGGTAGAGCAGCGGGAATTAAATAGAAGAAGGTGGCAATTCAATAAGCAGGTATTTTTCAGGGAGTGCTTACAAATCAGAGTACACAGAAGCAGCCAAATCACAAAAATAGTCCGGTGCAGTAAACACCTGCCATGTGCCTCAAGCTTTCTGTTCTTTCTCAATCAGCATCAAGAGAGTGCGTTGTTGTTGTGATGTGCATAGTGCACATATGACCATTAGAGTGAAGCAGGTCAGGTGAGTTGGATCAGACAGCAGGGAAGGTGTCCACACAGAGCAGAAGGAAGGCTCAACCATGTAGTGACAGTTTGCTAGAAATACCTGATTAAGAGGTCTCTGGTTGTAATGAACTATTCTGTCCCAAAAATCAGGCAGAGGCTTGTGGAGTGAATGGAATGAAAGATGATTTCTTGGTGGTCTTCTGTAATCATTCATCCACCTGGCAGAACCCAGCTATTTAGAATCAGAATTAGTGGTGAAATGTCCCTTTAACGATATACAGTGCAGGCCAGTAGCACAGGTGGCTGCTACTCACTTCTTGCTAATCCCATCTCAAACTGTCTCAAACTCAAAGTGTTCTGAATAAAACCACTTAAGTTTCGGTTACAAGTGCAGGTGATTCTGGGAAAACTGTCAGGGTTCAGTTTTGTTTATGTCTTTAATTAATGTTATTCTAGCATTTCGGAAAATAGACTTGACTGTGACACTTTGACTTTTGCTTTCAACTGTCACTAAAAAAACCCACTTCCACTCAACATATTTGCGGACACTTGGCGGAACATACCACCATAAAGCAAAGCAAGACGAGCATGAAGGCAGAGAGACACTGATGATGTCAATGTGAGTGGTACACAGCATGGACCATTAGAACAAGCAGCGTGTGCCCCCTAGGGGACTGTTTTTTTTTTCCTGTGTGCACTACACTCATAATCCCATCAAAACTAACAGACATTATCTGGTTCTCAAAGGAATCCACCTCATGATGTAACTGTAACTGACACTTGTCAAACAGGCAGCGATGCCTTTAAATAAAAATGACAGTTCTGTGTTTTTTATTTTCATAAAGTAAATTTTCTTTTGTTTTCTCCCTTGAAGACACAGTTCTGCAATTTGTGTTTATCTTGATGTTATATTTTATAAATAATTCTAATTCATTATTGTCATTCTTATTAACAGTATTATTGATGATTTTTGTTTCATTTTTTTGTAACTTTAAACCTACAATCAGACCATACATCTACAATAAGATGGATGTGGATGGTAAATAGACCTAAACACAAGTTTATATATATATTTGGGTAAAATTTCAATTGGTGACAATTTAAAGGAAAAACCTATAGAAACCAAAGCATCCAATACAAAATGGCTTTTACTAAATACTCGGATGAGCTAGTGTTGATTTAAACACTTAAAATTGTTTTTAATTTCCTGTCTGTTTGAAAGTGCTACTCTTCCATACTAAAAGCAGCTAGGTGAAGGAGCTTGGTACCTGGTAAGGATGAAGGGCACCACCCCTCTGCAGTGTTGTGGGCACTGACTGATAGGACAACTGGGGACTCCTGGCTAGGCTGATAACACGCTGTGATCTGCTCCTCCTATTTAGGAATACAACATTGACCTGGTTAACAAACATAAGAATGGAAAGCTGTAGAAGTTAGAGGGTCAAACATAATAATAAGGCACACAGAATCCTGACTAGTTGCAAACAAATAAGTAAGGAGCAAATCAGGAATAACTGCTTGTCAGTGAATAGCAGTTCCTCAATAAGTTTGAATCAAAGTATTATTCAAGAATACTACCAGATACCAATGACACTATCTGCAAATATACATTATGATTACTTTCTTAATGAAGTGTTACTGGTAAACTCTGAATCTTCTGCAAAGTGGAACAAAAACAATAACTTATTATTACTTCCTTATTACAGTACATACATATTACTGGTTACATGGGTACTTGTAGCCACCCAGTTTAAGCAAGTTATCATATCAGAAGCATGCATTATCACATGAAGACCTTACTATTACTTACCATGATTGTGTCCCCTCGATTAAGTTGTCTCACAATTAAGTGTCGAGGAGTAACTGAGGTTTTACTCAGAATTAGCTCATACATGACAAACCACAGACAGCAGAACTGCATATTATATATCAAATTTATATTAAATCTATAACAACTTGCCTATTACAATGAACAATTATTACATACTACTTTTGCTGGTGTTATTAATGTACACTAGTCAGAAATGTTATGGCACAATGGACAAACTAATGAAAATGTCCCCAAATACCCTGTAAAAGATCAACTACAATCATATTAAAGGAATGTAAAAAAACAAAACCAAAAACATTCAACAAGATAATATTCTTCAAATAATCAATACACAGCTCATTTTAGGTTTAGGAATGTGCATAAATGGCATATCAATATAGCAGTAATCCTGAAACACAGGACATGGACAGGACAGAAGGATCAACTCTTGTCTTGACTGGCTTTCCACTGCAGTCTCCTCTACCATTGTTCAGTGTACTGTTCTGCACTGGTGTTTCCACAGCACAGTTGGCCTCCAGTGATTGGCCAGACTCAGTCACGCTGGAATCAGAGCCAGCCTCTGGTTCAGGGTGAGGGCCAGGGTCATCATCCCAGCAAGAGCTGGCGTCAAAGCCAGTAGCTGTGACAGTGCCAAGGCTTAGATCGGGTATAATGCCAGGGTGAGATTCCTCTTCAGAACCGGATGTCTTGTCTGAATCTGAGCTTTCATCAGGAGAGTCCTCTGCCTTTGTATCCAGGTCAGAGACTTGTTCTTCCTGTTTCTCCTCAGTCTTCAGCCTTCTGCGGCTGATCAGCTTCTGCAGCTGTAGCTTGCTGGTGAAGAAGATGCTGCGCCAGCCCACCTCAAGGGCAAGAGACGCCACCTCAGCTGAAAGTGTGTTGCAGCGCCGCCACACTGCCTGCTCCCAAAACTCCTCTGACCCACATAACTGAGGGGCAGAAGTGAAAAGCATAAAAAATATTACAATAAACATACAGGCTGATTTTGCTTAATTGATATATTTTCCAATTAATTAATACAATGTATGTATGTAAAATATTAGTTCATATTTAAAAATGGATTATTTATAATGATGTATTCACACAAGAGTTGGACAGAAGACAAGATGTACAATGGTGAAACCCTAAATAATAGACTTGATGTTCATCAGGATTAATTTCAGTTTAATTTCAGCAGCATCTCTCTTTGACTGTGTGTCTCTGGAACTCACCTGCCTGAACCTGCGTGACACTCGTGCAAGCTGACCCACATCCTCTAGTTCTAGATAATTTATTATCCGCAGAAGTAAGGAGTCAGGGAGGCGCTCCAGATAATCAAAATGGCCTTGGCACAAAGCCTTGGTGTACTGCAAGATCTGACGACCAAAAATCATGCTGACCTCACCTGGGAAGAAGCCCATTATTTCAGCCATCATCCATATTCAGGCATTCAGTTTACTCTTACATACATTATTCACATAATATATAATATGAATATAGAGTGATAAACATTTAATGAACTATATAATAAAAAGATTGTACAGGTCTGCTGTATACAGCACATGCTACAAAGAGCCATGGCTAATTAAAGCCTTAATGATATGCACCAATCGATAGGAGCTGGACAGTAATTATTTTAAAAATATTTAATTTATTTAAACAGAATTGACAGAGTATGTTTCCTCTTTTTAACATCACTTTGCAAAACAGACACAAACCTGTGAACTGCCCAGTACTTACACACACAAAACCATGATTGAAGCACTTCCAACAGTTAACAGCTTTTTTTGAGGGTACTCAAAAGCAGTTGTGGCTGGAGTGAGTGTGCCCTGTTGTAATCACCCCTATCTTATACCAATGTGGAGCCACACAAGCACTCAGTTCACAGATCATAGTAACAGACCTTTTTAACAGCAGACATTTTGGCTTGTCATAGCAAGAACACACAGGTGTACAACTGCATTCCTAGTGAGATAGTGTCAGGGTCCGGTTATTGGGCATGCTGGCTCACTGGCATGACTGGCATGAGACACTTGCTGGGACTGAGCCATTGTTAGCAAAATGTGTTGCAACTGTGCTTATCCTGCTATGACATATCAAAATATTTGAAAATGGTCTATTCTGACTGTTTTTGTTGTGCCTTTGTTGAACCACATATGATTATGATATGATGATCTTGCAAATTTCCCCACTGAAGGACGAATAAAGGTTTATCTTATCTCAGGCCTGTGTTCTTGATATGTGTTTTACATAGCAGACATTTTAACTTATCAAAAGCACTGGTATAACTTTACATGAATGATCTCTTCTATTCAAGTGTTCCAGTAAACCCTGAAAGTGTGCCAGCGCGCACAATACCAGGACACTGCAACTACTGGAGCTAAATGGAATTAATCATTAATCACCAGTAATTAATTTAATTATTTACACCTGCTTGTCCTCCTCTTCTATGTCTTCCATGAAAAAGGCCTTTTCACTTATAAGTTACACCCCCTCCCTTAACTGAGGTGGAAGCAAGTGGCAAATGAAACAGATGGGAAATTAAAATGCTACGATCTGTCTGATGTGTTCAGTTCTAGACACAGTCTTATATGTATGAAGTCCTCCTCACTCTGCAGCCCAGTGTCATCCAAGAAGTCCTGGTGAGATTCCCTCAGCTCTCCAGGTTTGGAGTACCTGTCCACAGCTCTCACAGAGATCTTCCACCATCTCCATATTACCTGTGAATGATCATTCAAAGGATCACTGGTGATACAGATATGTTAAGAAGCTATAAAAACACAGATTTCAACCCTCTATAATTCAGTACAGTTATTTACATATAATAAAGACAAAGGGATCATAAAACAGACTAACACACATTATAATTCTTATGACATTTCCGTTTAGTATTGCTTTCTGTCAGTGTAAATTCATTTTCTGTTATCTCCTGTTCTTTTCTTTGTTTATTCTCTTCAAAGCACTACAACTTGTTTCCTGAATCACAAGATCACGAACAGGAAAACAACATGTCTAATCAAAGCTGACAGGGAACAGAGTTATCATTAGATTGTTTGCTAGCTAACGTCGATCCAAGTTGTGCCATTAGCAGCTAGCTGCCGTTAATGTTAACGTTAGGGTCGTTTAAGCTGATGATGTTGAAAAAAAAAACTTGCTTCTAGTTTCTACCCAGACTTATGACAGTTCTTATCAAAAATATCAGTACTTACATCCGACTTGGTGACTGCAAAATGGTAGAAACTCTTGCTAGGTGGAGGACCCCGTCCAGACAGCTCAAACAGCGGCTCTGCTAGAAGAAACGCCATGTTGAAGTTTCTGTGTTGTCATGGCAACAGCGCAGACTTTGGAAAGTTAGCATTTAGCTTCTTTTTTGACCAAACGTGAATTATATTAAGAAAACTTAATGTAACACAACGGTGGACAGGACATGGTTGAGTTTGTACAATAATATTCACGCTTTTTTGATATTATAATGACACCTACAAAATATAGATATAGGGGCATACACTTAGTTTCTTAGTAATATTAGCTAAAAGTAGGCTAATACAACAGCCCTGCAACCAATCTTATGGAGGTTTATAATGATTAGTTTGATTGTTGATTAAATCTTTTCACTTTGAAGGTTTAAATAGTTTTGTGTGTATGTTCATTTTCATTTTGGAAGCTTAGTTTGTGGTAGTTATAATGAGGTGTTTCGAGTATTTTAACCTCCTCTTATTGATAGAAATTACATGGCTAATAGATCAGCTAAACATTTCAACAACAAAAAAACATTATAACCTTCACAAAAATAGTATTGTTCCACAGCTGTTAATAAACTGGCAACTAAGTGTATTTAGTCACATCTGTTAGAATACAGACTATTAAAACAAATAGACACTCAAAACTGTAGTTAAAAATCTTTTAATTTATTTATACATATATTTATATATGTACACATTTACTTACCTATACTTGTAAAGACAAGAAACACATTGTCAAATTCATTGTTAGTCATTGGTGGCACAATAGAGACCCTAGTAGTCCAGAGTCCCCGGCAGATCCAGTAAAGTAATAATCCCTAGATGAATCTTATCTTTTCCTTTGCCTTATTTTTAAAGCAAACTGAGAGGAGATAAACATTTCTCCTCACCCTGTTCTTCACTACAAAAGCTTTTGAATCAGAAGGCAAAGAAGACAGATGTCAAGGGAGTGTAGTGAATACAACATAACTAACATTTCATAAATATTTTGTTTCCAAATGTTGTGCATATTTTTTGCCTAAGCAGGGTGAATCTGGTTTTCCCCCGTCCAGAGGACAAGTCACCGGCAACCATGTGAATAACTACTTCTCTTGTTTTGAGGCAACTCAATTTGAAACACACCCACAACCCTGAAACAGTCTTTCCTTTAGTCTGTGCCGTATTCATGAAATACAGTGAATTGCTCCTGATGTCTTTAACCAGCAGGAGAGGTTAACAAGAGTATTTTAACAGTGTTTCATAGATCAGGTGGGGTCGTGTAAAAGGACATAGAAATGCTCATCTTAATGTCTGCACTTCTTGTTTCTTTCCTCTATTTGTGCTCCAGTAGACATGCCGGTCCCTTTCCTGCTAAAACATGTCAAGTCTCTGCTGGCCTCGAGTTCAAAGAGCTGCCCATAGTTTCAAAATGTAGACCATACTCTTTTCACAATTTCATAGATGTTGGCAATATTCAAAAGATTGATTAATAGTCCAGAATCAATGCTGTGTTCCATCCACCTGCTTGGGACGTCATTCTAATTTAAAAAGATGTGGGTTTGGTTGCTTTGGGTTATAGGCAGCTTGGATCTGGATCTGTGAGTTAATTTTGCACCTTAGTGCCAGTATAGTAGCAATTCTGCTGAAATAAGAAAAAGAAATCCCTTTTGAAAATGAAATACCTGCATCATCATGGCTGCTTCAAACTACAGACCATGGATTTGGATGGAACCCTGTTAATAATGTTAAAGTGTGTACCCTTACCTATGTAGATAGTTTGTAGTGGGTTTTTTCCACGAGGTGTGTGTATACTCACCCTTGTTAACTCAGTCCTTGTTATACATAACATGTACTTAATTGTGGTTACAAATGATGATATGCACAGAGCTTACAGTCATAAACAAAAAAATAAAAGCATATAATGTATTGTATATAGTCCAAACAGTACATTTTTCCCCATAACAGTCCCTTAGTCTTCAATATAGTCCTTTGTACTCCTTCATAGTGTTGTAAACTTTTTTATGAAAAACAAAAACAAAAAAGCAAGTCTTTTTTTAAAAAACTGTACTGCCTCTAATTGCATGACGGAACGGGTGCGTTGAATATGTGCTGCATGCTGCCCTCTGGTGGCGACGACTGGGAGCTGTGCTACAGGAAAGGGTTGGTGGATGAACCACCTGAAGGGAATGACCCGGCTGGAGCTCCTGCCTGAAAAAGGTGCGAGAGAATCAGACACCAACAGAAAACATTACTAGAGTGAGACAATTATCTAATTCATATTAAATAGCATGAACAGAAATGTTAATGTTAGTGGTCAAATGTTATCAAATGTTTTCCTAAACTGATAAGGCCAATTCCAGAACACATCCTTTATTTCCTTCTCTGACAGTCTTTAAAAAACAAAAGACAACACGTGCTCACCATGAATGGATTATTGGACATGCCAGGGCCAGCCATGGGCTGCCCAAAGGGCGTCATGGAGGGCTTGTTCTGTCCGTAGACTGGGAATGCAGGGCCTAGGGGTGATACAGGGAAAGGGATTCACAACAGGTTGAGTCTGCTCTGTGTAGCAGTTAGGCAATGGGTAATAATATTTCATTGCACCAGTTATATCAACAGGCCATAAAAAGCAGGCTATAAAGAGGCAAACATAAAACAATCTTTTTACAATTAACTACACATTGAGTGTTCTTTTTTTTTTTAATTCTATGGGACTAAGTCTGTAAAGAGCAGGAAAAAAAAATCAACAAGAGAGCCAAGCCCCAGCGTGTCAGATTGTATTCAGGTGTGAACAGAGCTTTATGAGTGACGTCAGAATTGTTCATTGTGCTTCTGGTCCAGAATTTTGTGCAGAGCAGAAACCTAAAATGTTGTACCCTGAATGCAACCTTTTATCACTGTGCAGTAGCTGCCACTGACAGATCACTCTTTATGCTGCAGCACGGCTTAAATGCAACTCCTAACGCAGAGATCCAACATGGTGACAAAGATTACATAAAATGAATGCCATGGAAACGCTGCACGTGACCTTAATCAATGACAGATACTGCACAGGTGGAACAGGGTAGGAGTGCAGAGGGAATTGGGAGACCACTAACCATTAGACTGAGGGTGGTAGGCCCCAGGTTGAGAGTAAGGGATGGGAGCCTGGCCAGGGAATTGCTGCTGGAAGTTTCCGCTGAAACTGGTCGGGAGGCAGTAGGAAGACGCATTCCCAAAGCCTGCAGGCATGCTCATAGAGCCTGTGCCAAACGAGGCTACAAGACACACACAGCATGTGCGTGCACATACACACACAACACACACACACACAAGGAGGAGTAAATTCTAGATACTTCTACTGCAAATCACCAAGCTACTTGACAATGTAACTGGGTTACATCAAAGTAACACAAATGCCTAAGATTAAAAAAACGTGGCTTATTAAATATTCTAAACTTTAAATGTTTAAATGCACAAACACACCTGCAGGTGGAGCTCTGCCATTGGTCTGGAAAGGGTTGGTGGCCATCTCCGGGGCAACAGCTGCACCAACAAAGGGATTTGTGGATGGGACGGCTAGATGAAACACAGGCAGTAAGCTGCAAAATGAGTCTTCATGCTACATGTGGCAACGTACCACTCTGAAAATCTATTTTCATTCTGTATGCATCACTGTAGTAGCAATCACTATTATCACCTCCAAAGCCAGGCTGCATGCTGGGTAACACAGGTGGATTCTGGGCTGGTGATGAACCAAGCACTGGTCCAAATATGTTCCTGTAAAGAACATGCCCAGATTAAACGTTTTTTCATGTGTTTAACACATGCAGCATGCATGATAAGCATTAATAAACCCTTATAACTGATTCACGGATAATGTAAACATTTTGCAGTTTAGCTTTGAAAGCAGGGTGTTTGTGTGTGTATGTGTGTGTGTGTGTGTGTGTGTGTGTGTGTGTGTGCCAGTCTCTCACCCTTGCACATTGCTGCCTGTGGAGACAGTGGTGCTGAGCTCGTTGTCCAACTCAGCCAAAGCAGCATAGCGATCCTCTGTGTGGCTGCCTATCTGAGCCTGGGCGGGGACGGCACTAGACATTGAAGGGATTGGCACACCTCCCCCTTTCGACAAAATTTTCAAGAAAAAAAAAGATACTCAAAGATCAAATACCACATGCATACCCATGCCAACTCAAATCATAAGAAAGACAACGAAATATTCTGGGAAAAGCTTGGTGTTGTATGCACAATGTGAGGTTTAGAGCTAAATGTCCACTGGGTTTCTCCCTTCACAGTACTTGTGAGAGGTCTTCCTCAAATTCCTCCGAATAAACAGGATGTATTTCTAGCAACTTAGCATGTCTTAGGGGCTCACTGTGCTGAGCATTAGTTTAAAAAACTTTTAAATCTTATCCGAGCAAAAGGTTTTTAACAGTTGCCTTCCAAACACAGTAGGGCTGTGCAATATGACCAAAATCTCATATCCAGATATATAGATCATTTCAATGAATAAATAGTTTATATAAAACATCCACATTATTATTTTTTTAATTGTATACTCAACAAATAAAAGGTACTTACTTATATTTGATTGTTTTTTTCTACAATTAAGAACCTTTATGCAAATTTTCAATTAAGCAGGTAACAAAATCTAAAATGTTAATGTATAAAAATAAATAGGTAAATAGAAAACACCTAATTGTTCTTTTCTGGCTCTTATCCACAGACAGTCTCTGTACCGTTTGACATGATTCTTGTGTAGGTGGTGTTTGAGTCTGTTCAATGTTTCCCACAGAATGACGGGTGGGGGGGAAGGGAGACTTACACACAACTTTAATTTGCTCACCTTGCTTTTCTCTTCAGTTCTGATTTCCCACACACACCCACATCTCTGGGTAATTACTGCACACACACCTCTGGTCTCTTAGAGGATACACACTGGCTTGCCCCGCCCTGCCTTTTTCTGTTTCTCTCTCCCTGTATGTGTCTGCTCTGGTGACTTTCCTCAGCTGTATGTTTTATAAAAAGTCACACAAAATACACAACTTGCAGTTTGGATTTTTTTCAGTTGTGATTCCATTTTTACAACAGCAGGTGAGCCACGTGTGGAGGATGATTGTTGTTAATGACGTAGCCTATTGAAACGATCGAAACCAATGTTGTACTGAATGACATCAGTACCAAGCAGGTGCATTTACAAGCTTTGACAAAACAACAGCAAAAGTAGGCCTACATTAAACAGAAGAGGTCACATCACAATCATTGCATTTGTCTTGTTTTCGCCACAATATTGCTGTGAAGAGTGTGATTTGCGGCATGACAAATTAATAATATACAGAGCATAATATGAAATGATAGATGCTCTTCTATCATCAAAATAATATATATCATCATATCGCACAGCCCAGTAGTGAGAATCTAGAGAGCATTGCTGGATATAGAAAGGGCTTGCCCAGTGGACACAGTAGGTAAGAAATTAAAGAAAAATAGAGAGGTGAGGGTGAGTGTGTGTGGACAGGGTGGAGGAAAGGCAATGGTGGGGTGGGGGGTACCTGATGAAAAGGACTTTGAGGGGGGTGACGTGCTCAGATGGGATGGAATTGCAGTGTTTCCAAATGCCTCAAAGTTGGCAAAGTTGGTATTTGAATTACCCTGAGGTGCTGCAGCCATACACAAGGAAAAATGAACACAGACAATGAATGTGGAAATAAAAACATGGGCAGGGCAATGCATGGGATAATGACAAACCAAAGGCTAAATGTCTTTTTAATCTGCATTAGTCTGAATCAAATGTTGGACCTTTGAGGGAAAGCTATCTTACCCGACTGGCTTGGAAAATGTGCAAAGTTGGCAAAGTTGGCAGAGCTGGAAGTTTGAGTGGGTGGAGCAGCAAAGATGTCTCCTCCCAAGTCAGAGAGCAAGTCAAACTTCTTCTCCTGAGCAGCGCTGTGAGCCTGGGAACGAGCTAGCCCTGGAGACTGGGCAGCAGCAAAAAGAGGGTTAAAACATTTTCTCAACCAAATTCTAAAAGACATCATAGCTGGATATGTACAGGGGCAAAGGAGGCTCAGTGTCCATATCTGTTACCTGACGCAGTGGGGTCTTGTTGAGCTGCAGGGTCTTAAGGGGTTGGACTTCTGGGGTACTACCAGTGCTGCTGGCTGAGGAGCCGGACACAGAGGCCTGGACGCTTGCTACTGCCCTTGCCTGGTCTGGAGGAACATACCTAGGCAGTCGGCAAAGGACACCAACAGAAATGTAGAGACATATTAAAACACAGAAAACAGAAATAGCTTTTAACATTTGATCCCATTTGGCCACTATATGAACAAAGTACAACAACTAGGGAATTATTAATTAAATTGATCTGACTGGGATGAAGGAAGTATTTCAGTCTTATCTAATGGGACCTTCCTTCAAATAGCACAGTGTTTAACAGTCGGGCTGTCTCTCCACCAACACTGCAGTAAAAGAGCAAAGTGACACGTAGCCATAGACAATGAAGAGCATGCTGTCAAACTAAAACATATGGTTGACCAAATCCATAACAGCAAAATGATTTCTGGCAGAGGCAGCACTCAATTCTCAGCACTCTTTTCTTTTGCATCACAGCTAAAAGTAACAAGCCAGCATTACTGAAAGGCCTGCAAAACTTTTGACACTGACGTTTAGCACAGAAGTCTTTACTCCCTTTTCAACTACATTATGCACCCAAGTATAAAATATTGTTTAATTCAACCAGTTATCCTGCTGTGATTTTTAACAACAGGTTTTACTCTTGCCAAAACTCAAACGAAAAAATACATTTATGTTACCATCTTTTCTTTTCATATTTTTCCTGAAGAAACTCTTTTACTTTCTGTGGTTCTCGGAAATCTGGAACAACTGATGTCCTGTCGTCATAGAGGCCCAACCAGATGTGTTTACAGACCTACGAGGGGGGGGGCAGAGGAATGAGGAGAGGGGGAAGTAAGGAGGGGATTGGGGTGGGGGTGGTGGCAAAGCCAGGAGAGAGGTGAGAAAGTATAGGGAAGGGGGAGGGGATGACGAGAAATGGGGGAAAAAAGTAGGGAGAGGAATGCCAATAAAGTTGACTATGCAGGGTTCAGAAAAATGCCAAGATGAATCAATTCTGAATGAAAACCAGAGAGTCAGGAGCATAAAAATAATCTTTTACAATGTGAAATATGTCTTCTATTGTAAAGTGTGCATGATACCTCATTGCTGTGTTTCTGTAGGAACTCAATTTCCTGATGTGTGAATGTGGTCATAGAGATGGACTTCACTCTGTGTGGGGGATTCAGTCCTCGCCTGTGGGTGGAGGAGGTATATGTTAGTTTAAGAACAAGAGAAGCAGGATGCAACCCAATGGTGTTCATGTGATATGAAACGAGCAAACAAAACACCCCAACCACAGATGCATTGATACATTTTCTTTTCAGAGTATGCCTGGGACATGGAGACTGAGCACGAGTATGAACATTTGACAGACATTTCTAAAATACAAACCAACAAAATCGTCAAAGATAACCATTTACTGTTACATTTTTGAAGATCACAGATGTTTTTGGTTTATATCTCAAGAAATGTAATTGTAAATTCACTGAATTCTCCAACATCAAAATAAAAGGGCAAAAGTTAATTCACAAATTGCCGTGACTGTTAATTTGATTTGAAATCACCTACACCTACAAAATGGCCAAGATAGAGCAGATTCCACCATCATTATATATATTTTTAGTGTCGGCAAAAACTGCAAACCCAGATTTTTTTTACATGAATGCAGAGGAAAATACTTGAGTGTTCAAGTTAAAACAAATCTCTACAAATTCATCTAATCCAGGTACAGATATAAAACATAAAATAATCAATTGCATAAGTTTGCACAAGTATTTACGCTTGCATAAGTATTTACGCTTTGTGACATATACAAATTATACTTTAACTGGTGCAGCCAACCATTTTAAGAAGTCATATAATGAGCTAAATCAAAGTTAACTGTGTGTCTGTGTACAATTGTGATTGGAAGGTGCGACAGCTAGTTGATTTAGCTTTTCTGGCAAAAGCTAAATCATGGAGACAAAGAAGCTTTGCAAACAAATCTGTGACAGATTACTGAATTACTGCTTGTTTATACAGCACAAAATCACAGGTTTGTGCCAAAGGGGATAATACTGTTAGACCCTAAACACTGGTAGGTTAAAAAAAATCCACAAACACTTCGAAGTACAACAAGGTCTAACAGTAAAAAGTCTCTCACAGACCCTCAGTTCTCAAAATCTGAGGGTCTGTGCAAGAGGGACACCAGCAAGAAAGAGCACCAAGAGGCCTCAGGCAAGTACAGAGGAACTTGTATTGCGAAGATGAGAGACAGTGCAGACAACAACTGTTGCTTCACCAGTTGCAGCTTTATGACAAAACCACTGTTTGTGAAAAAAAAAAAAAAAAAGTCACATGACATCTGGGCTACTGTTGGCTATAAGGGATATGGGCAACAAGAAGTTTCATCAGTCTGATGAGACCCTAACACACCATCACTACCATGAGGGCTTGTGATGGCAGCATTATGCTGTGGGAAAGCTGCAGCAGGCCACTGAAGACTTGTGGAGGTTCAGGTTAAAATGAAGTCAGACACACAAGACACATCCTAGACAAAAACCTGACGCAATCTGTAACAGGACTGGCCGAGGACCAACAACATTAAGTCCTGGTGTGGCCAAGTCCAGAGCTCCATCCTCCAAACCAGAATTTATGGCAGGATCTGAAAATTGCTATTCACTGCAACTTGAAAAAGCTTTCACAGTTTTGCAAAGAAGAATGAGGAAAAACAACAATGTCTAGATGCACAAAGCTGATACAGACCTATTTACATGCACTCAAGACTGTAACTGCTGCCAAAGATGCCTCTACTAATACTGACTTCAAGAGACTAAATTAATCTACTGCATCTAATCCATGCATTGAAAACTTATAGTCATTTCCACAATTTCACTTTTCCTAATTGATGTGCTACTATCCATATTCAAGTAACAGTTGAATCAAAGGCAACTGGACTTGGTTGTTTCAAGAATCTACAACTCTTACTTGAACGCCATGACCTGGATGACTGACACAGACACACTAACCTTATGCTGTACAGTTTAATAATGGATATGGGCACAGACTCAAATGGAAAGAATTACACAGTATATGATCTAATCTGTGTCATTTTAGCCGAGCTATCGATTAGGTTATATACATACTCATGCAGAATACAATGCAACGTGTCTAGATCCTGATAGTGGAGCCACACACAAACACAAACACACACACACAATACTAGCTTACAATTAAAGGGTAAATACTGCCCACACCGCTGTAATACTCTGGGTGGATGTGGACATGCAACGCCTTCTCTGACAAGAAAAACACATGTCACATACTGACAGCAAGCTTGGCAGAAATGTTTGCCTCCACGTGAGCAACTTAATGGGTGTGGGCAGTGAAGTTATTGCATAAACCAGGTTCACTGTCAGATTCCTGGTTATGATTTCACAAGAGTTTTTGAGGAACAAGTGATTTCATGAGACAGCAGCTAAGAGCGACCCACTGCCCTACTTTGCCTTTCAACTGCTCCCCAAGTTATCCAAGGAGGGTTGAATCTAGGGCATCTGGACTTGGTTTTCTAGTATCTGCAACCAAGTCCACAGAAAAAGTCAAATCAAGTCCAGTAGCCACAGATTCAATCCTGCTTGGAAATGACCTGGATGACTGAGACATACTTCCAGGTTGTGTGACCCACCCTGCTCCCTGCTTATCTAGAGATGTGTGTGTGTGTGTGTGTGTGTGACATGCCTTTAGTAGGAGGTCCAGCTAAAGTTCAACTAGAGGAGGTTCCCCTGTGACGTACTGTTTTAAAACGAGGTGCTCAAATATTTAACTGTTAGACATGTGAACCTAACGTTAGTCGTGTTAACCTCGATCACACAGGCGATCACCCAATGAGACCACCCCTCACACTCAGCCTCAAACAATCCCTGACACCACATCTTATCACAATGAAGTAGCACAGTAAACAAAGTGAACCTGGCCCAGCCCAGTGGCCTCGGGCAGAACCGAGGGGAGCGTCAACGTTACCTGTCCTGACTTTATCGCTAGCTAACGAGCTAACGGTACCGCCGAGTCAGAGGGGACCCGCACAAACCCGGGACCCTCAGCGGTGCCTTGTCCCTGCCCGGCGGACACCGTGAAGCATAAACACGATAGTTTGGCCCGAAAGGAAACTCACAAGATGCCCGAGCAGGTGGTGCAGACGAAGGAGCCCACTGTCATGTTGACATAGGTCGGGCCGCGCTGGTCGCAGTCGAAGCATTTCCTATTCGCGGGCAGGCTAGTCATTTCCCGGAGCATCTTCAGATGAGTCTCCTCCTGCTTTCGCTTCGCACTCGTTGCCATGGCCGAAAATAGCGGGTTTGTATCGCCGGGGAGGAAGTTTTTGGTCGAGGGACCCGGGGCAGGGCGGGTGTCTTCGGGGCAGGCTGGCGGCGTGTGGCGGCGGTGGCCGGGCAGACACCTTCCTGAGAGGTCTAACAGGGAGACTGACAAACTACTTCTTCTACACGAGGAGAGTGAGAAACAGAGCAGCTTCACGAGCACAGGCGCCATCTGTTGGTTTGGAATGGTGCCTCGTCTTTTAATTAACACGCTTGATTGGAAGCATTTCAGAAAGATTAAAAAAAAAAAATAGTGATATGAAAACACTACACTTGTACAGTTTGCTGTGTTTGATTCAACCCACAACTTGCCACAAGAACATCACACAAACAAATAAAGTGACACATTATTTTAATTTACATATAAAATCCAAATAGAACATTAAACATTCTGTGTCGCCTGTTTTTTTTTTACAACTTTTTTCAATATAATATAAACATTTCTTTACATGGATTTAAACATCTCACTTTCTCTTTTAGTGCATGTTTTAAAATTCAAGTCTTTGGTCTCTGCCTTGGCACGCTTTCCACAACAGGTGCTCATTGAATATCTAGTGAGACGTCCCCTGTCTCCAGCTTTGGCTTGGGGGAAGGCCTCCCTGACAGTGACCGCACTGTTCTCTTTCATTGGCATCCACCGCTTGCTCTGCTTTTCTTGGTGGCTCTGCAGGAAACTGCTGGATGCACTAAAGAACTGCTCAGTGAATTGCATTGTTGAGGAGACTGCTGTTAAGACAAGATCAGATTATTGTATTGTCAGTGGGGGTAGTGGCCCCATGCAAAGGCGAAGACTTCAAGTCTTGCACGATGTCCGTTTTGGATTCATCTTAATGACTAGAAGGAAAATGGAAAAGAGCATGATCCAACATGTACAGCTGCTACATCTGAAACTGTTCAACTATGTCAATAATTTGTATTACAGAAAATGAAATCAAAATGTTTGCAATACCATTTAGTCCTGACATGGATGTCAAAGATGCCAGATTTTGTCACGAGCACAGGACTGAAGCATGATAGTTTTTTAAAACAAAATCACCTCATGGCAGAAATTCAAGTTTGGGTTTACAGATCTTTCTGTTAATGTTTGTTTCATAATTTCTTGGGATATCTAGACTGGCAGACCAGGTTGAAAACAACTTCTTTCCAACTCTGATGGTGAAGGCAGTGAGCGGCAGATGGTAGAGGCCTTATTTTGATTTTGGTTTCTTTCTGTTGCTGCTTAAAGAGTCGGCAGCTTCCACAGGCTAGAGGAAGAAAGAGAGAACAACTGTTTAGACAAGGAAGAGACAGGAACTACTTTTTTTCAGGTCATAACTAACTGCTAGACTCGAGTAGAAATTATGACTGATCGAACAATTTCAAAGGTAGCATTAAATAGTTTTTAAGTTAATTTAATCATTGCAGCTTTTCATCCAATTCATCAAGCTCTGAATCAATTAAGTAAGATTTAAAAATGCACTGCATTAAAAATGATTTTTGTAGATGATTGTTATGCTCACCAAACCCCTCTTTCTGGTAACTCTAAAGAATTCCTCAATGCGAGTCTGCCTGTTACGTCCTGCTGCCCTCTCCTTTTCCCTCTCCTCTCGCTTACATTCCCGCGTCTGACGGAACTTCTCCATCCGATGACGGACCCTGTCCTCCCTAAAAACATACCACCATGAATAGTCATAACTGTCGCTGGAAGAGACTGAGAGAGAGAAATGAAAGCTGAATAAAGCCAAGAGTACATACTTAACATGTTTGACGTGACAGAGGAATCTAACCAAGGCTTCTTCATCTGGCTCAGTCCAAGTGAGTTCAGGAGCTATGGTTTGTGGTGCATCCAAGAATATCTTGCGTGCCTCTTTGTACTTCCAGAAATGTGGTACAGGATGGGTCTGAAGGGCAGCAGAGACTAGTGTCTTATTAGTTGTTACACTTTTTGTAAAGCAACACACACAAAGAAAAACAAAGACCACTGCTCATCCATGTAGTACCTTTTTGTTAACATGCAAAACCACATTCTCAATAGTGCGGTGCTTCTGGATCAGTGTCAGAGCTCTCCTAGGACCCAAACCAGCAATCTTCTCACAGTAGTCACAGCCCAACAAAATACACAGGTCAACAAACTGGTGGAAGAAAATTGTAAAAGACATTTGAATACTTATTTGTACAGCATTTCCATAAAATGGTTTTACAAATTCTGATATTCAATGTCTTCTAAGACATCTTAATGAAAGTTTCAGTCTTACCTCTGGGTGACTAATCTGGAGTTTCTCTAACAGCTTGGGTAAAGAATATTCAACGACTTCACTGTGAAGAAGAAGAAGAAGAAGAAGAAGAAGAAGAGCAATATTAGATCAGTTCTGAAACCTCCCAGGAAGTAAAATGGCATGACTTGTAGTAACATTGATACATGAACATTAGTTGAGGCTACAAGTCCTTTCATCGGAGATCTATGAACTAGCCAGTGGCTTGTCAAGCAGAAATTAGCAGCAGCAAACAGATGCACCTAGTTTGTCTTCTTTCGAGAGTCACTGTGACTTAAAATACTTCTGTCAGTTCAGCCCAGTTTGTTGCTGTTCATTTTTGTCTGGCACGCCCACTACCTGACTGGATGATGTCTGACTCAGAGCCTCAGGTGATACCAATTCATCAATTTTCATTATCGATCAATCTTTTAGTCTATAAAATTTCAAAAAGTATATATATAAAAAATGCTCATCACAATTTCCCAGAGCCAAAAGTGATGTCTTCAGACTGCTTCATTTGTCCAACCAAAAGTCCAAAACTTTAATTTAGTATCATAAATGACAAAGAAAAGCAGCAAATCCTGACATTTAATGTTTAACATTTTTGCTTGAAATTTAAAATTTTCAGTAACATGGGTCACGAATCCAATGCTGTACTCCAATGCACCAGTTCCAAAAAATCTTTACAAAACACTCCATGTTTTCAACTGCAAAGAAAAAAAGAGTATAACCTTACCAAAAATACATCTGAACTTGCTGTTCACTGTGATGGATAACCTATTTCCCACATGCCAGAAGTCTCTGCTAGTAGATGTTCATAGTGACACTGACATGAGGGGAAACCCTGGCTACTCATAACCATTTAACAACATGAATACCTGTGGCGTACTTTGGAAAATTGCCAGCATGAATGTGAATCATACTAAAAAATGATTTAAAAATTCAGTACAATCCTTTAAGCAACACATGAATTGCACAGTTCTTGCCTGTCCTTCTTGGCGTTCAGCTGGCGAATGACAATACTGGCTCCAAACGGCAGTGTGTCCATGTCCTCTGATGCCACAGCATCCACAGTCCCCTCTCTCACCAGCTGGGCACACAGTGCCTCAGCGTCCCCTGGAGCCTGGAGCACAAGAGAGAGAAAGACAGGGAGATAAATGCACGGAGTGAGGGAAGAAAGGAAAGAGACAAGAGAAATACAAACAAGTATACAGTATATACTCTATCTTTGGCAAGTCATACCTGGATGACAGGTACACCCAGAAGCTCGAGGAGATGGAGACAATCTTTGGTCTGGGATGATGCTGCATGGAGCAACAAAGAGTCAAGATTCACATGAGAATACTTGACATTCAAATAATATTCCCAGCCTATATCTCTGGGTTCTATAACTAGTGGTTATCAGTCTGTGAAGATGTACCTGTGCCTGTGCGGTTGGGGGAGCTCCAACCAGCTGCCTCAGCTCGCTTCTTAAGCTGCAGGACAAACAGAAGCTTCGATCAGCGTGGGTGGCAGTCACCTGTGCCACGCAACAGGTGTGTGCTGTCTCTATCATATCACACTGGCCCATCAAATGCACTTTCATTTCCTTGTTTTTGATATTTTCTTTAGTCAGCACATGAAAGGAGACCATTATGAGCACAGGACTCTGACCCGTGACTGTCCTACACACACCAGCAGGATTTGTTTGGTATCAAGTTGAGTTAAAAGATACAGACTCAAAAGGTGTCACTTACAACAGCTGTCTTTTCCCCAGGAGGCTTTCCATCAAACACAAAGACCGGCTTTATGTCATGTTCCATGAAGGTGAGTGTGCGGAAGAAGAGACCTGTCAGCGGGCTACAGAGAAGAAATAAAGGATATTTCACACAAATACACTGGTTGTAGTTTGTGGTGGTGTTGTGTTAGCTTGCGTAGCTTTATAGGTTGTTTCTACTTTTTGTGCTCATATGCAAATGAGATGATAAAAATATAAAGAAACATCACCCAATAGAATGCAGTCCAATACAACACTATCACAAAGTGCAGCCAGTAGTCTGAGTATTTGACGCAAAAATATTCAAAGTTTCATGCAAAGCTGATTTTGGACTGCCTTGTATCTTACAGGTGTTTCTGTCTTTGTGAACACTCACTGCAGTGGGATGGAAATGAGGATACAATATAATGGGCTAGTCGAAGAAACACAAGTGCATGAGGGAAAATGTACTGCTGCTCCACTTTAGAGAGACAGAATGGGTCATCGGTCATTAAGGAGCTCACCTCAGTGAAGGCGTTGCTGCACGGAACTGGTTCACAACAATAGACGTATCCAGTGCAATTACTTTTCCTGTGGAGTGTAACCCAGCACCGACATCATAACCATACAATTTCCTTATAGTCACAATTGGCTTGTCTATCATATAAACTCATTAGTAGGTCAAATTTAACTGATTACATTCATTCAAATACACTTAAATACTTAAGTACTTGGTTCTATGTGCTGTTACTTGTTTATAACAAATATGTTCCACAATATTTCAACATATTACTGTTTCTGTATTACATTTACCTGGCAGCAGTTTATGATAATTAGTGCAAAGTATTTACTTCATACAAAGTTTCTAACTGCAGAATTAAAATGTTTCATATAATATTATATATATATTAATATCCAGTTAACATACAGTCTGATTAAATACTTTTTAATGTAGCTTGTAGGTTAATGGAGCGAACACTGTGAGATGAAAGTAAAAATACAGAGTAAAAGTAGTAAAATGTAAAAATGTATTACAAGTGAAAGGCATGCAGTCAAATTGTTAGTATATAAGTATTATCAGGAGAATTAGTAACCCAAAGTAAAACATACTCATTATGCAGAGTGGCTCTTTTCAAACATTGTAATGTGATTACTTATGCATTAACATGTGAGCAGCATGTTAATGTATCTGATCAAGGTGGAGTCAATTAATTACTTCATATAGTGTTGGTCATTCTCGTGTAAAGCTAATCATGTTTTGTATGTATAAATCTTTAAGTGTCTAAAATGTAACGCTACCTGGTTAACAAGTAGTACAGAGTACAAAAAATACTCGAGGTACTCACGTTACAAGTACCTCAAACTTAGTAAATGTCGTTAGTTTCCATCAATGGACTTTAGCGGCTGTATTTTACAGGTAATATTTCTGTACTTTTAGTCTAGAAATTGTTCACTGAAGTAACGTTGTGTGTTGCTTTCAAGCTTTTGTTGTGAAACGCTAGTGTCAATTGTAACTTAACAACAAAGTTGACGTTAGCTTAATTAAGCTAGCTAGTAGGCGACTGTATGCTAACGTTAGCGATGAGCAAACCCCGTTTACAATGACAAAGATTAGCCTATCTGTGATAATAAAACACACTGATACAAGACCGGGGATATTACCCGTGTAGTCACTGATCTCCTTATGAGAAATAGCATCGGGAGCATCTGAGCGGATCAGATCTGCCAGTTTCGTGATTCCCATTATTCTGCCAGCACCACTGCTTTTCTGTTCAAGAACACTTCCGGGAGATGACGAGAATAGACAGTTCAGGTCAGGCTTGTTTCTGATTAATCGCGGTTTGTGGAGGATCTTTGGCAGCACAAATAGTGTTAGGTTTTACTTAAACGATACAAGGATGTCCAGTTAAAACCCCTTTAACGTCTTCCTGGTGTTGCAATCCAGCCTGTGGAGCAGTAGGGGGCAGCATTGCACAGAGACAGCTGGAAATTAACATCCATCATTTATTCCAGCAAAAATATTAACAAACAATGAATGTATTCGTATATTACAAAGAAAGTAAAATGTTTAACTTAAAACTCCAGCTTTAAGTTCAGTGCTTAACAGAGGAAAAAAATATCACTGCAACATTTTGTTGATGCCTTTGCATTAAATGTTATAAATAAACCTCCATGAAATAGATACGCTGTTCATTATTAAAAAATAATGACATAAATATTTCAGATACATAGCCATCTATTGCACATGATCATACAGACAGCAGCTCTAAGATTTATATCACACTGTATGATGAATAAAACCACATAGTTCATGCAGTGAAAAAACATGAGTGGTCTATTTCTCTGGTAAAACAAGTTCAAACTGTATAAACAGCATGGGGAAATATTATCACTTCACAGGTAATACCCTTAGTACCCTACCCTTAATAGTTTTATTGTCACTTCATCAAGCTCATAACAGAAACCCTAGCTTGTGACTGCCAAAGAGGTCAGAAAAAAAGCATTAAGAACAAACTACATTTCAACAATAAGCTATTCAAGTACTGTACACAAATGTTTTGGGTAATACAGAACTCAGAGGACAATCAGAGCAAATGTTATGGCATCTCTAGATTTAGTCATCTTACTTTGACACTTTAAGAATGGTAAGTTTTTGACAAAACTGATGAACCTCATTTTCAAACAGACAAGACAGATCAGGTCTGAGGCTTGGTCCTTTAACTACAGATCCAGCTCTGGGATAGGTTCCCAAAACATTTGTCGCTTAAGTAAATCCTTGTTTCGCCTCTAATCATTCTTCTCCTCACGCTAAAAAGTCTCATTTACATCTCATTTAAATTTAGTTTACTCTCACAAAGATGAATGATGATGAGCAGGACTGTGACATCTGTTGTTGCTGTGCAAAGAATTTATCAAGCTTAAAAGTGCAATCAGCAATATTTTCCCTTATATTATTCCCTTATATTATATTTTCTTTGCACAAAATAATCATAATATATCAGGAAGAGTTTGCAATTCTTGCTGATATATTATCTGTACCATCCGTACATGTACCACGGATTCAGAGTTGAAATTATATTTGTTGGTAAGTAACCTATGTCGTAGCTCATTTTGGTCCAATAAGGTAACTAGTGTATGTTGTTGCTGTAACATAGCAAACCTCAGTTCACCACGGTTGATTTTGCAACATCCAGCTGCTGTGTCACTGTGCTTTGTCTCGCTAGTCGTGTGCCAGTTTACGGAGAAATTAAATACATAGATGAATCTTTGAATGTGAGATATGATATGACTTTAGCTTTACCTCTATTTCTAGTGGTGTTGTATCCCACCAGCTCCAGTTTGTATTCATGAGTGAAGGTGTGATTACTAGCCAATGGGAATTTTAGTAACACCGAGTAGATATAAACCACTGGTATATCACTGGTTTTGTAAACATTGGTTATGTTATACTGCACTTGACAGCACTAAGCTTAAAATTTTAAGTGATTTATAAATTGCGATAGAAACATGGAGGATTGTGGTGGAGGACATTTGTCAATGTTGCTGTAGTTCTCAAAGGTTGCATTTAGATGTGGTAAAGACTCATACTGTATTTTAATGGTTGTACCTTTAACAAGGAATTGCTTTGGCTTCCATTGTTTTGGGAGACTCAGTCTTGTCCCATATTAGCGACGGAACCAGATCCAGGTGTTAATAAGCCAGAATGCCACAGTAGCAGAATACAGGATCACCTCTCGCTTGGAGCGTTCTTTGTTTTCTTCCTCCAGCAGCTGCAGACGCCGGTTCAACTTCACAATCTGAATGACCACATGAACACAAAAAAGGTGAAGTATACACATAAGATTACCACTATCTCTGTTTTAACTGAAGTATGTAAAATGATGGCTAAAGCAGAATTATAGTGGCCATATCAAATGTAATAACAGACATGAGGAACCTGTAGAGTCACTCTTTTTCTGTTTTGAAAGAATGTTGCATGAAACCACACAACTACAGAACAACTGATCAAAACTGTTAGTTTTAAAGAAAAATTTTAAATACTTTCTCAGTGGCCCAGGATGTGATTAGTGTTTGCATTTATACTGTATATGTTTGTTTTGTGTCTTTTGTTTGTTTACAGCGGAGTATCTAAAAATGCCAGTTGTAACTTAACACTGGCTGTGTGCTGCTCTGCCAGCATCCTCTGTAACCAGTCTGATATGGGATACATAAGAATACTCACAGGTACAATAAGCACAGCAGAGCAATGGAGAAGCATATTAATCACTTACCACTGACACAGTCATTTAGGCAGCCATATTACCTGTCGTCGCAGTGAGGAGGCGTCTACTAAACCAGACTCATCAGGGTTTATATCTAGGGCCAAGTCCAGGTGTGCCCTGTGGGGATCAACATACCTGTATCTCAGTTAAGAATAATGATGGAGAGCTACAGATAGGGAACTTTTTCCAACACACATTTCCACTGAAGACATTATGGGGACATTCAGAGACAAAGAGGAGAGATCACCTGCGGTGACTGTCATCCAGCACTTCGAGGACCTGCTGGTATGCCCGGCGTGTTGTTGACTGGATATAAGACAGGAACCCAGCAGCCGTGAATAGGTTGATGTTTGCATCCTCAGGGGAACAGAGGGGGGGACACAAGCGGACTGGTGGGGCAGAAGGGGAAGGGGTTACACTAGCAGAGAGGCAAAAGGGGAGAAATGGTAAAGAAATAAGATTTTTTTTAAACAAACCAAGAGCAAAATTTGAATAAGAGATAACAAATTCAGAAGGAAAAGGCAGCAGCAGAGTTAGAACAGGTATATTGACTGTGGATGTGTGCTTACCTCATGTCACCTCTGCCGCTCTGACTGCTGTAGCGTCCTGATATGTTCTCACTCGCACTGCGTTCCCTTCGAGACCGAGCATGAAAGTGAGCCTGTGAACATTAACAGTTAAAAGTTAAAACCTAATGTGTCATTTTTCACTTTGTTTAGAGAAGTAGCAAGTTTACGCTGACAACACATAATTATTTAATTGATTACTGATTGGAACAAGTCAACGCTGATTTTGATGTGTGTTGGCTGTTTGTGACTTTTTAATTTTTTCAGAAGGGGCTTAGGTTCTGTGATGTGTTCTTGCTTTCATTTCTAACATATAGTATACATATAAGTATAGCCGCAACAATTTTTGGTTTAATCGAGTTGTCGATCAAAAGGAAAATAATCACCAACTATTTTATCAGTTAATCATTTCAGTCATTTTCAAGCAATAATGTCAAACTTTTGCTGGTTCCAGCTTCTTAAAAGTAAGGATTTGCTGCTTTTGTCATTTATAATAGTAAATGAAGGTTTTGGGCAGTTGGTTTGTACAAAAGAAGCTGTTTGAAAACATAACTTTGGGAAATTGTGATAAGCATTTGATAGACTAAATGATTAATCGATTCATCATAAAAATAACCAGCAGATTAATCGATAATTCAAATAATCATTAGTTGCAGTCCTAATTTTTAAAACCACAAATCACATGAAGCAAGAGCAATCTCCACAAGTAGGCTACCCTACTACATTTTAAAAACTACCGCAGATAAATAATGGCTTTGGTTTCTTCTGCAGGCAATGTATCATGTATCTCCCCATCGTCTTTCTTCCTTGTTACAAGCATCAGCAGCTTCAATGTCCAACGGAAGGAGTCTGATTGTAGGTGCAAACAAGTGTGTGTGTGTAACACTATCTCCTCTTGTAACAACAATCCCAGGCTTTTGCTGCAAGGTAATTGTGCTCTTAGTTGATGTACCATGAAGACAAGAGGTCAAGAACTGAAAAGTAACCACACTCTTTTAGCATCATGGGGGGGGGCACATTCTAAACTAATATAGCACATCATCATTGCCCATAAACAGCTGAACTAAAGGAGCTGAAGAAACTGTTTACGAACACATCTGTGGTCATCTGTGATCCATGAAAATGCAGATTTGGAAATGTTTTGATCAATATTTCCACCTCAAATTTTCCTATTAGTTTTTGTTTTTCAGATAGCCTTCAAATCATCAGCTGTCTGCTTCATGGATCAGTGCCAAGTTCAGTAAATTAAGGAAAATCAATTCCTTATCATGAGAATTAAAAAGGACACAGAATGAAAGCCTTGATTTGACCCTTACTGCTTGGCTGGGATGGCTCTGTGAAGAGGCAGTTTGTTCAGTTTCAAGGGAGTCCAGTGGCTGATCTGTAAGGGTGAGGACACGCGGTGGGGCCTTCATATTCAGGAGGTCCACAGGAGGGACAGACTGAATCAGGTCCAAGTCTCTGGGACGAGAAAATAGAGGGTCCCCATCATCACCTGTGGAGGAAGTGAGGGGGAGAGGGACAGTGCAATAAAAATAGTTAAGGGTGAAAAATGTAAACAGTGTGTTGACATTTGTGTGCCTGCTTTGCTTTAAGCTTTCCATGCACAGTTTTGTCAATGTACAGAGTATTTTCGGCTTTGCACCCTTTTACTGAAGGGTCTGTCCTCACCTGCTACAACGATCCTCTCTGGCACCTGCATCAGAGCTGTGTGAATGGGCAGGGGTTGCTGGAGTGGCAGAGCCCCCGTTTGCTTCTCTGAGGCCACCTTGAGGGTCTCGGGGATTCGCATGCGCTGACTGATACCCTCTGTGTATTCCAACTCATAATGGATGCGGTTCATCTCCGCCACCTCTGCAGAAGGGGAGGTGAAGGTTGGCCCACTCATCCAGCCTGTAGACACATAAACAAAATGGAATGAAATGGAAAAAACACCTAAAAACAGTCAACAGATAAAAAGTAAGACTAATGTGCAGGTTAGAATCTGATCACAGAGTGTGAAATGTTAAATAATCACATCAAAGCTCCTATCTGTAAGCCCTAGATGTTTGCCATCTCCCCCATATGATTGACAGTAGCATTTCTGCAATGCCAGGTTTTCTGGTTGTGGCGGAATGCACCATCATTATGTCTAATTTAAAATGCCAAATGTGGGGAATTTAGTCCCTGCTAATTGGCTTAGTGGCTTAGAGTACTACCCAAAACATGCTGTCTGGCCAGGCTAAAAGGGCATGTCCCGTAGAGGAACCAAATAAGCCCGACCACAAAGTGGAGGAGGAGAAGGGGGTGCATCAGCCAAAGCTAATAAACATTAGAAATAGCATTTCACGTCGCGTTGCATGAAATTACGTAACGTTGACGTGAGGTGTAGCTGTTGTTGACACATGGCTTCAATGTCACTGAATGAAAATCCATGTAAGACGCCATGTCTAGCATGTACGTTAGCTACTATCTAGCTAATGTTACTAGTATATATGGTCTGACAAGCATTAGCTTATGTTATCGTTATCACAACTCGTTAGCTAAGCGTTGACCACCGCTGACTATTTGCAGTAACAGCCTGGCTAACCAAAGATAAAATATATATATATTGTTTCAATGGGCTTTAGCTTCTTTGGCTACTCACCGTTATGGTTTTAGCACCGGAGTTTAAAATGTCATGTGTCGAAATGTTGTCGGTTCTATAATATTAGCAGCATCAACCGGAACGAACGACGAGTGAAGCCAAACCGACAGGCACACCGCTGGTGTGTGTGTGTAGCCTCTACCCCGTGTGTCCGCCGGGGCGGAGCTTACGAGCGACACCGTCAGCCCAACCGAGCCGCAGCAGCAGGTGGCAGCCGGGTTAGAAAACGAGCGCACACTGGTAGCACGCACAAATTAGTTGGTTCACATACCGTGTTTATGTAATTAGTATAATTAATAGAAAATAATTCAGAGCTATTATTTAAATGTGTTTTCCAATAACACAGAAATGATTTAGTCTGTTCCAGCTGTAATTCGATTAAATATTATAATTGCTACACTTTCTCACTTGCAGAGAGAACAATTTTTTTACACATTCAGATGAATTTAAAAGAGTTTATTAGAGAATGTCAAAATTATATCATCATCATAGACTTTTTTCTACAAACAAGCAAATGGCAGGAAAAAAGTGTATAACTGCAGAAGGACGTACAATAACATGTTCCATGCTTTTAAGATTCGTATCAGGTCAAATAATGTGCATGCAAATGGTTCGCTACATATAAATTTAGTGGTAGAGTAAGAAGACCTCTGCATCTGAACTGTTTTTTTTGGGGGGGAGCTTTGCTCAAACATCAGATTTGTCCATGCATATGTGTACGATAATAACACAGGGAAGGACTGCAGTGAGCAGTTACTGGGCTGGTGCAAATGTTTTCAATAAAAATATGCACCAAAAGCATCAAAAGAGCTCTAATATAGAGCTAATGTGTATGAGCTGATAGCAATTTGCATGATCCACTGTGCACTGTGCTTAAATCAATGTCATAATAGTTATATATTTATATATATATATATTATTATTTTATTAAGCTACATTACATGCTATATTATATTTCTATAATAATAAGACTATCACTATCATTACTTATCATATTATACAGTATATGGTGTACACTGTTCTCATACACTCTTGCCTTGTAATTTTACGTTCAAGTGCTCTTGTATAACTTCTAATTTTGTTTTTATGTCGAGTTTTACTCCGATGTACTTCTAGTTATTTATCTTCCTAATTTTTCCTATTCATCTGCACATATTTGAATGAAAACACAAAGTAGATACCGTTTTTATGTTTTGATTTGATCAAATATTCACCACTTGTAATTGTAACGTAAATTTATACTTCAACAGAAACGCTTAACGGAGCTCAGAAATACAACTCCCACAATTCCGCACTCGTCAACGCCACTGCGCATGCGTCGTCCGCCTGGGCCATTATTTTGTCCTCAAGCTTCAAATGAACAACAGGCTAAACGTTGCTTGAAATGAATTAAATATTAATACGCGGAAGGAGCATTTTTTTTCTTCTTGTTCATTACCGCCGACATAAATGGAGTCTCTGGGTCAGTAGCTCGTTTCGTGGCCCGGCTCTTCAGTCCTCCGTTGGACTCGGAGGCCGAAAACAGTGCGCGGAGTGACAGCCCCGTTAAAGCCAGCAGATTGGGTGTTTATCTAGTTGGCTAGCGACCTAGCTAGCTTCCTAGACAGCTAAAGAGGGGAGGAAAAAGCCGAAAGGACCCTTTGATAACTTCGGGAAAGAGAGAGCTGTGGCTGTCCCTGTCCCGTCCAGCCTGCAGAGGGGATGGCACACCTTCGAGACATGCAAAACCAGGTAGAGAAATCCTCTTTTCACTAACTGTCACCTCCCTTCTCCATGTCCAAGACAAGGCGAACCCCCATGACTGTCAGGCTTTCCATGAATAGGTGGGTGGGGGTCTAAGCCGTCAATGCCACTTACTGTATCCATTTTTATTTTTTATCTCCTTGTTATTGTCAGCATCAGGGGAAACGTTGCCAAAGCAATCAACAAGCTGACAAAAAGATGAATCTATAAAATTCATACAGCAATATTTTAAAAGTCTCCTTTGTTTTAGAATTGTAGATGTTACATACTGTGAATACTAAAATACTTTAAGTGTAATGGCTTCTTTATGTGCCTCGTGCTCTGTCAAATCATCAATCATTTCCTGCTGTTATGGGGAGACAAAACCACTGAACTTTCAAGTGTCATGCATCTTGAATTACATCCTGGCACAAGGTTTGATCTAGAGTCCAGGTAATTATACAGGCTGTGACTGAATAGATGTGCATTGACACAGATAAGAAAGATTAATCATCCTTCATCTTTTTTTTATATATTTGAGCAGTGCACGAGAAGACTATTATAAAGGCCAACAGACAGATGTAACTCTTACTGTCATGTCTAATTAACCTTTATAAAAGAGCATTCAAATGTGAAACAAGTCGTTATCTCTCACCACACAAGTTCTGTTCTGTTTAAGTGCTTTGCAAGTGACACACACACACACTCATATACACACAAATAAGCACAGTCATCACGACATGCATTGGCTAATTTCTTTGCTGTCACTGGACCAGAATACTCGGCTGGACCCCGAGGAGTACTTCACCAAGCAGGAGCGGATTGGGAAGGGCTCCTTCGGAGAGGTCTACAAAGGCATCAACAACCGCACAAAGGAGGTGGTGGCGATTAAAATTATAGATCTGGAGGAGGCAGAGGATGAGATCGAAGACATTCAACAGGAGATCACAGTGCTGAGCCAGTGTGATAGCCCCTTTGTTACCAAGTATTTTGGATCATACCTGAAGGTGAGATGATAGCATAAATATGGAAGCGATGCATGCACAGATTATTTCCAGTTATCAACATGAAGGCGCTTAGAGACACCTACACACAGTGCCATACAAGCAAAGGCAGTATTTTTAAACTTTAAACCTCTTTCATCAAGTATTTTTTTCCTCTCAGGGGACCAAGCTGTGGATTATCATGGAGTATTTAGGCGGAGGATCTGCTCTCGATCTGGTAAGAAGATTTATATTTTTATAAATCTTATTTTTTTATACAAAGTTTTATATGAATCTTGCAAAGTGGCACTTTTTGTGCTTGAGAAGCAAAACTTGTCCTCTTCTTAACTTTCTCTCTCAACTTCCACATTTTTCTGATTTATTTGTTGTACCTTCATTGTCTCCCTTCCTTTCCCTAGCTCCGCCCTGGACCTCTTGAAGAGACTTACATTGCTACAATACTGAGGGAAATACTGAAGGGGCTGGAGTATCTGCACTCTGAAAGGAAGATCCACAGAGATATCAAAGGTAATAAGCACTCTCTCCATGCACTGAAGAAAAAAAATCTCATATTATTTTACAGTGTTGTCCTGGTACAAAGCCAGATATCATGCTCATAACTCAGAGCCAGTTTGCAGCAGTTTGTTGTCTTGAGTAGAGAGACTATCCATTAACTTTTAAATGCTTTGATTCAAGCTTTCTGTCAGCAAGTAAATAGTGCACTGAGCAGGACACTGAGTGTTGAGCAGTGATCAGGAAGCTGCTGAGTAACTACTTGTATATCCAGTCTTAACCAGATGCTAGACAGAATAAGTCCACACACCGAAATATGCTACCAAGCTGCACACATTTCTTAACACCATTCGTGAGCTCACAATATACTGAGGTGTCATATATCTGCGTGTGGAGCTAATTTTGTTCTGTTCTCTGTAGCTGATGTTGTGCTCTGAGAAAAGAGAATTTACTCTTTTGTTATCATTAGAGGATCACAGAAATCATGACACGCAGATGACCAGTCAGCAAAGGTGGAAAATAATTTAGAAGACTGGGTTGATTTTGTACATAGATTCTATCTGTGTAGGCTGTTTCTGTTTGAACTGAAGGTGCTGTTTGTGTTTGCTACAATGAAACTGTGGAAGAGAGTGCAGAGTGTCTTTTCTCCATCCATCAGTAATGCACAATATCCCAAATAATTATTGTTCTGGCATTTCAAAAATTACACTTGAATGTCTTAAATCAGGTGCTCTACTCGCTATAATATCAAAAAGACTCTCCATCAGTCATGCTGAATGACCTGTTTATTAATGCCTTGTTTTTACCATTGCCTGCATTACTTGTTCTTGTATTTTGACTGTCTTTCTGTCTTTCTCTCCTAGCTGCCAATGTGCTCTTGTCAGAGCAGGGCGACGTGAAGCTGGCAGATTTTGGGGTGGCAGGACAGCTGACAGATACCCAGATTAAGAGGAACACATTTGTTGGCACGCCTTTCTGGATGGCTCCAGAGGTTATCAAACAGTCAGCCTACGATTTCAAGGTGAGTCTGGACTAGACAAGAGACACCTTATGTTGTTGCTTTGAGTGAATGCTGTCTTTAGATTTGTTTGCATGTTTTATTCTCACTTTTGGGTTAAAAAAAGATATCTCACTTTGGGTCTTTGAATCCGGCTCATGAAGAGATAATGTTTTGTTCAGCATGGGAAAAATATATATGTAAATTTTAATTTCTTTACCCAAGTCTGTATGTGACAGACAGTTAACACGCCTTACTTACAATTTCACCGTCCTCCTCAGGCTGATATTTGGTCCCTGGGAATCACTGCCATTGAGCTGGCTAAAGGGGAACCTCCCAACTCGGACCTACACCCCATGAGGGTCCTTTTCCTCATCCCGAAAAATACTCCACCCACACTTGAGGGACCTTACAGCAAGCCCTTCAAAGAGTTTGTGGAGGCTTGTCTAAATAAAGACCCCCGTTTTGTAAGTAATACACCTGCATGCATTGTAGCAGAACTGAAATGGGATCCGACCTGCTTGTTTTGGGCTGAATAAGATCAGAAAATTGGAAAATAATTCCAGATTGGCACGGCTGTTTGGAGTGTAAGACTTTGGTCATTTATCCTACCAAAAATGTTTGTGATTGGATTAGCATACCTTGTCATTAATAGGAATTACAATTTGTGCTGTGCTTTCTTGAATATTCAAACCAAATCCAAGTCACATTTTTGTTAAATCTAAGCAATGAGACTCATTACTGAACCTTCCCTCAGTTTGCTGTAACAACACAACTGATCCCAGCCCTGTTATTCTTCCCATGATGCTGTCACTGAATGTTAATCTTTTTGCTGATTCTGTGTTTCTGAAATGTCTGCAGAGGCCAACAGCCAAAGAGCTCCTGAAGCACAAGTTCATCACACGTTACACCAAGAAGACAGCCTATCTGACAGAGCTGATTGACCGCTACCGCCGCTGGAAGTCAGAGGGGCACGGGGAGGAATCCAGCTCCGACGACTCAGATATGTGAGTCTCAAGAACACACTTTCATACACTCCAGTTGTACACTTTCCCAAGGATCTTTTTACAGCCAGTTTGTTACATTAGTGATCGTAAAGTATGATGTATTATAGAATTTCAGGATGATTTATTGATGATTTACTAAAGAACTGGTTCCCCGCCAAGTTGTGACAGTAATTAACCTTTTTGTGTTGCTAAATTTCTGTCAACTATACAAGCTTGTGACAAATTCCAGGAATGCAAAATATCAGGACTGAGCATATGGGCATGTCTCCAACTCTAAAAAAACTAAAAAACCACATGTACACACACTCACATGTATATTCATGCATTATAAAATTGTCCTAAATGTACTAAGTGTAGGTGATTGATTCATTATATTAAATTTTCTCTCTTCTTATTCTGTCTGTCCGTCCTTCCTTCAGGGATGCTGATGGTGATGTGGATACATGTCCCATGTGGACCTTCCCCACAGTCAGACCCAACTCTATGAACAAGTTACAGAAGGGCTACACACACACAGATTCAGAGGTAAGACACGCAGCACACAGACAATGTGTGACAGTCAAATCCTTTTGTTTTTTCAACACCTTTTTTCCTCTTCCAGTCAGGAGATTCTGTGAAACGGCAACCCAAGTCACAGTGTTTGTCGGCTTTGGTAACACCCATCTTCAGAGAGGTAGGTCCAGCTGTTGGGGATGGGGATTATATAACTTTGAATAATACCATTCGTTGTACTTCTAATGATTATGGATAAAGGCAAACACCAAAACAATTCCTAAATTTAATTAGAGTACAGGTAAGCCACTTTGTTTGCAATGCAGTAAAACATGATACTCAACTACTGCTCTCAAAAAAAATGCCCATTTAACAATTATTTTATAAAGTTGTGCAAGAGAGAACACGTTCCTGAACACAGTTTAAAAAAACAAAACCAGAGCCTTAATCTGGAATAGCTAATCCTGTTGTTAAAAAGTGTCATTTTGAAATGCATCTTACATTTGGAATAGTTACAGTTTGACTGTTGAGCCCTGGACAAAGTTAAACAAGGTTGATTTTAAACACCCGTGTAAGTCCTTGTTAGTGACAGTATGTTCACATGGCATTGGCCTGAGGTTGTTCATAATAACTGACCTGGATCACCATGCTTTTGTGGAGGGTTGCTCTTGTCACTAATTTGGGCTTAATTTAGACCCAGAGTCATTCTAGTCTTCCTTCAGGAAATGGGTCAGGTTTATGCAATACGGTTCAAAACCATGTCTTCATCATAAAAATGGGGTCTGACCCACCCATTGCTTCATTTCTACCTATTATCCAAGTAAGAAGGAGTAAAAGTAAATCATGATGTCTATACAAGTATTGTACATGTACTGTAAACTTTTAAGTTGTTTTAAAGTAGTAAGTAGTAGTAAGAATAAAACAGAAAAGAGCAGGAAAACATGTTGCTCAGTCAATAAATATAAGAACCACCAAACCTGACTAATCTCTGCTTATTATAATGTTATATACACTGTAAACAGGAAAGTTAAACTTAAGCTTCCAACAGTCTTTTGTGCCCATTGTGTGGTTCTCATTTCACAACATACAAAATTCTTTCTATTTGATTTTTCTCTACCCCCAGTTGAAGGAGAAGAGGCGGGCGAGTGGCGGGGGCGTAGGAGCCATCGAAGAGCTGGAAAACGCCTTCAACCTGGCCGAAGAGTCGTGTCCGGGCATCTCCGACCGCCTTGTCACACACATGATGGAGAGAGTGTGCAGGTGATTTACAGTGTCGCACATGTCAGCAGGGATTTTCATTATGCAGCACAAAACATTCATTTATGTGAATTAACCATCTTGTTGTTCTTTCAGGTTTTCTTTAAATGGTAACACCACCCCATCTTCGCGGTGAAACCCCAGCTGGATGTAACTTAACTCTGCCCCCTTTTCTGTCTCTCGTACCTACCCAAGATAAGGACCACAGAAGACCCCCCCCTCCACACACCCTCACTCCTCGTATCTTTGCACCCTTCCCAGTCCTGTCCCCCAAGAGATCTTTTAATTAGTTATAATTAAATATTTTTACAGTTTTTCTTTAAGAGCGGAGAGTATTTAAGACAAAAAAGCCATGGCATTTAGAGCGTTGTGTATACCTGTTAGATTGAGAAGAAAAAACTATAATAAAGTCTATGGAAAATGTCCCATTGTCTTTAGTGTTTGGTGTTACTTAGCAGGAATGTGGTATCAATGGCACAAAGAGTGGTGTTTGGTTGAAAAAAGGAATGGATGGCTTACAGTCGTACATTTCCACAACAGGTTTATTGTGGCATCATATCAAAATACAAGCTGGCCCATGTTGCTCATATAACATCCTCTTCCTTTTGTCTGCTTGATGCTCACTTACATTTGATCTGTTCAGTCATGTTTCAGTAAGTTAGACCTCAGTCTGGAGCTCCACATTATACTGTAAAATGTGCTGTTAAGGAGGGGAGCATTCATCCCTTTAACTATATAAATAATTCATGATTATTTCTATAATTCATAAAGTTGACATTTATGTAAGTTCAACATGTCTAATTATGTTTATTTCCTCTGCTGATTGTTAAAACTATCATTAATTACCATTTTCATTTTCTCTTCTTTGTAAAAAAAAAAAAAAAAAAAAGCATGCAAGCTTGGGGTTTGAGGTAATTAACCTCTCCATAAACTGTAAAGTAATTGCCGCTGCCCTGTTAGTCAGGACAGGTTCACAGTGGGTTTGTCTGTCAGAGGCAATTAATCTCAGTGAAATGAAAAACACACAGAGAACAGGAAACATCAGCTGATGTGCATGTTGAGAAGCTTCAGGCTCTTCACCACCATTTGATCAAGAGCAGGGTGCAACCATATAGAAATATATTAAAGGATAGTGATGAACCAAGACACCAATAAAGTTGAATAAAACTTTTATTACAATATATGCATCAAAAACAATATTTGGTACTTTAATATTGGATAAAAACAGCACAGAGGAATGTCAAGAACTCACATCTTGGCTGGTGAGGGAAACGTTGGCTACACTGACCTCATTGGGTCACCATTAATCTCTGTGGTTGAGAAAACCACAAAGTACTCAGCAGTCGGGACAGGTAAAAGTTTATACCTCTCAAATGTTACTGCATCAATAAAAACAACAGTTAATCCTCCCTGGCACATGACTTCACTTTACAGTTTGGAGGCGACATGGAGTAATTACATCTAGCTGATTGAAAGCACCAAACAGAGGCGTTGCACCTCATTTTGCCTGTCCTTCATTTGTCAGGTTTACAGGAAGACTGTAAGAGGTCACGGGTCACATTTTATTGAATTCATATCAAACTCAAAAGGAGCTTAACAACACTTGAATGCCGTCATACTTTAACACGCTGATCTGAGAACTGCACTAATGGAGAGGATTTGGACAGGAAAGGGAGACGCTGATCCCAACACGGCACTAGAGGGAAAATTCACCTCAAATTTTACAGGAAGGGTTGAGGGTCTCATGCAGATGAGGAGGGTACTATGATTAACTCTGAGTAAGGTGGACCCTATTTAAAGGGAAACTTAGGTGGCCACTTCCAAACCAGAGAGAATATGAAATCATGTTTTCTCTTGACAAAAAAAATACTGAGACAATGGCATAAGAAAAGCAAGAAAACTACTTCTGCTACTAGTTTTCACCATAGTTGACTCTCCCAATGAAGCTCTTTCACAGAGCAAAGGTTAGCACGTACTTTAAGAGATGTTTTAGGACTAAAAGCACTGGATATAGCTATACTTTGGTTTTCTCAATAGCAAAAACAGTAAGGGAACAAAAAAAGTAACAGAAAAGTAACAGAACATCCCAATAGGCTTGTATTAAAGATATATGACACCATTTTAAAAGATGGGTCATGTGACTTCATTTGAGTATCTGGCAAAAGGTTTAATGAAATGAAAACAATAAAAAAAAAAAATGAAGAAATAGAACCGTGTGTAAATATATAGACATAACACTGTTTGAATATACTCTACTGTATGTATAAAAAAAAATGACTCCAGATCCTGTGTAGGATTGGAATAAAAATAGTGGCAAGCAGTACGAGTCAATAACCAGGTGGCCTTTACACCTTCTCTGCTATCATCCGGCTTTCTCTAGTCAAACTCGAGCAGTGGTTCAAAAACACCTACAGTGGAAGAGAAAAAGTGTTATACATTGCAACCAATATCAAGTCTGTCCTCACATACCATCTACAAATAACCAAGTCCAAGGAAATACAGTGTAGTGTATGCAGTGTGTCTGCATTAGAGAGGGTCTGGCTCCTACCGTTGACTTTTCACGCATGGGGCACGTCTCCCTCTCCGTCTCCCTGCTTCTGCATCTGGGCCTGCATCTTGGCAATCATCTCCTGCATTCGTCTCAACTGTACGACACAGAACATCAACGTGATTGACGGGAAAACAACAACTGCACTTAATAACAAGAACGAGGTACATTCACTTAGACAGCTGAGATTTTGAAGGCGTCTGTTGTGTTTATTTATAGATTCTTTCCCTTATTATTCAGTCTAGCTAAATGTATTAATATCTGTCTGCCAGTTATAAATCATTGACTAGAAACAACTGGTCTCACACAAGAACTGCTTGGCCAGAAACCAGCTGTGAACCTGAATCATCTACCAGTTTAGCACATGTATTAGGACCTTTTACGATTCTAAATGCTTCATTTTTCCCAGCTCTTATATTGTAACTTGTAGGACAGTGAATGAACTTTAAAGGAATAGTTTGAGTATATTCACTTTTCTGTCACAAGTTAGATAAGATTGAAACCATTCTCGTGTCTATACGCTAAATATGAAGCTACAGCCAGCATCTGGTTAGCTTAGCTTACCACCAGATTGAAAACTGAAAAGGGGGAAACAGCCAGCCTGGTTCTGAAATTCTGTTTCAGCTTTGAGATTGTTCCTCCTGTTTCCAGTTTATGCTAAGCTGAGCTAGCTAGCTAAGTCTGCTGGCTTTAGCTTCATATTCAGCGTACAGACATGGGAGTGATATCAATCTTCTCATCTGACTCTCTGCAAGAGAGCAAATAAGTGTATTTACATAAGTGTATGTCAAACTATTCCTTAAGTCCTTAAACCTGGAGTATCAGGAAGGTTGATCTATGAAAAATGAATAATGTAGTGAAGTGTCGGAAATATCCCACCTCAGCCTCCTTCTCCTGCAGGATCATATCCTTGTCCATTTCCTCAGGCTCCGGTCCCTTTCTGCATCAATGACATAACTCTAGTTATTTTTGTTGTCACTGTGATGCTACAGAATCAACCTTTAATATTTCTGCAGAATGTATGCCAGTTAACAATTTAAATGCACAGTCAGAGAGGTTATACATGTAAAATCACCTGGTGTGATGATTTATAAAGCTTTGCAATGTCTGAGTCAGAAGTTTGTGCATGTGTGCATGCCTGAGAGTGCTCAATGCACCAATTTAAGAAGCATTAGGCAAACATGACAATAGCCACATTGAGAAAGTGAAGAAGGGATCAGTGGGTTAGTGGAGTTTGTTTTTGCAGAAAGATAGAACAAGCTCACAAGAGAAAAGTGGGCATCTACAACAAATAACTACAAAGAGATGAAAGCAGTAAGAGTCGAGAGAGAAGCAGCGAGTGCGAGAGTCAGGGGAACAGCGTTACCTCCCCCCAAAAAAACGGTACCTCCGACAGTCCACTCATGGGATTGGACAAATCAAGACCAGACAGCCATCGTTGGACAGATGGCGAGGCAATGAGAAGGCAGTAAAACCACTCCCTTTATCCTGGGTTGGCTTTAGGAGAATGTCTAAAAAGATTCTTTCTGGTCTACAATGGGGGTTAAATGATGATATATCCACACTATGTTAAATGACACACACAGTATTCCTGTTTACAACCTCTATGGATACTCAAACTACATATGCCATTTAGCTACCAACTAACCATGTCAAACCACAACCCACTACAGCCCACAGCATTAAATTAAGTTCTGCCTCCCAACCATGTAGGGACCTGATGTAGTTACCATGCAAAATGATGAGTTAGAGCTACTGTACTACAGAATGATACTAGTTCAACCACATGAATCTGCTAACTCAGCTTCCATATTAACAGCTGTGGATGTTTTATTACTGTAACATCTGTGGCGCGTGTTGTGTGTATGTGTCTCACTATTGCAATTCTGTGCTGTTGTTTAGTTTTCTAACACTACTGTATTTATTGTATCTGATTAAAGTCTAATCAGAGGTTTGCTGTTTGAGGCGGGGGAGGTGCAGAGAAGCAAGCTGACAGCCAAGTACGTACGCAGGAGACAGAGGCAGAATGTAACCATGGGAGGACAACCTGCCACCCCGCTTGAGGCGGTCCGAGCGGAAGTTCTCGTAGTGAAGGTCCTGGGTCACTTCCTGTAGGTCCTGCATGTGGGTTCTGTGGGGTAATGGAAAAGTTGCCATCAAAGAAATCCTCTTGCACAGACATTTTGACAACTACAGATGTTGGTTTCACTGTGCTTCTCATGGAAAGAGGCCGAAACTTGTCTGCACCACATTACACTGCTAGTGTTGCTAGTACTTAGTATCTAATGTTTTGTCTCCTTTCCTGCCTTGGCTACATCCATTTTCTAATTAGCGACACCCTAAAAAAAGCTATTGGCAAGGGTAGACTTGGCCTCATTGTGTTTGAAGGCGTCCTGGCAACCTAACAATTTCTCCAAGCTAGCTACTGTTTCTGTCCACAGCATTTGCAGGAGAACAAACAGTATATACACAGTTTGGCAGGACTGCAACTCTCAATGCCACTTTACTCATATCACTAAATTTTGAAAGAATAATGAAAGCAGTGTTTTTAGCCTCCTTTAACTCCTCTACCACTCACATGAGCATGATCCGCAGCTTGAGGAAATCGTTGTGCTCTGGATTCTCCACTTCCACCACTCCCCAGGGGTACAGGCGGCCCCTCACTTTCTTCCCCTTGGCCTCAATCTGCTGGTTGGATCCCACCACTGCAAATGGGATACTAGCCTGGAAAAGAGGAGTAGTTCATGTGTCTTTAGTCATGGTTCAACCACCCACGTAAATAATTGCGAGGCTTAAAACAAATCCTTAGAGTAATGATGATTTAAGGGAATTTTCAAAGAGGATACAACGTTGACTGCTTTTCTCCATGAAAAAAAAACACACATCAACTTGTCTTAGGCAGAATGGAATTCATATTCATTCAGGGATGAAAGGCTTTGCAGGGAATGGAGAGTTTACTTTGAGGATCCTGGTCTGCTCTTTGAAGTCTTCATCCTCATCTGACTCAGCATCAGGAAGGTGGTAAATCTTGATACCATGTTCATCGATCTCATCCAGAATCTTACCAACAAGACAGTGACAAAACACAGGTTATCATCATCTTATATTACCTGTTATACTTACTCTAAATGACAACCTATTTAGCCAGAATTATTTACAGCATGTGTTAGGAAAGACAACGTTTCTGTTAATCGAAATCACTTTTGACTATCTGCCTTGAAGCTTCCTGTCTCACCTTGGCTTATCTTCATTTTGATTCATTGAATCTAAAGCCCTGTTTAAATATATCACTTTATATACAGGCTGTATTTTCGTATACTGGCTGGCTATAGCAAGGACAATGAGCACATGATAGCTGCTGTTTATTTCAGGAACTGGAAAAGATCCTGAACAATGGGTGAGTGTTGTTCTCACCCTGCGCTTGAGCCTCTCCCTCTCTCTGAGGGTGAGCGTGTCTGCCTTGGCGATGACAGGAACCACGTTGACCTTATTGTGAATGGCCTTCATAAACTGAACATCCAGGGGTTTCAGGCTGGTTGGACGGAAATCAGACAGGCGTGAGGTCAAAGAGAAAGACAAAGCTCAAGTATTTGTGAAAAGTGAGGAGTGAATGGCAGAACAAATATAGCTAGTAAATGGAAAAGAACTTCAGTGCAACTTTTACTAACTGGAAGACCTGTATGTGCTGCAGGACTCACCCATGGCCGAGCGGGGAGATGAAATAGAAGCAGCAGTGAACTCTATTGTCAACAATGTGCCTACGATTAAGACCGCTCTCGTCATGGAGGTAGCGCTCAAACTGGTCATCAATGTAGCTGATAATGGTGCTGAAACTGGAAGAGAAAAATTTAAATCATATTAAACACATAGTATCTATCACCGAATACTTTACCAGCATTCATCCAGGCTGATAGCACAGCCACCAAATACTCAAATCAAAAGCTTAAAAAGAAGTTCAGACTTTGCTATCCTATGATTTAAAACATTTGAACAAACATTTATTTTTAACCCTCAAAGGCTGGCAGCTCATTACTATTCATCATCACAGGACTGACACTTGGTAATTTAAGTTTAAAAATACTTTGTCTCCTCATCAGCATACGCCCTAAATAAGATTTCATACCAGTCTTGGCTGTTGATAGCGTCTCCGTATCCTGGTGTGTCAACCACAGTGAGACGGAGCTTCACCCCCCGCTCCTCAATTTCTACTGTCGATGCCTCGATCTGAACCGTCCTTTCTATCTTTTCTGTTTGAAAAAAACAGAAAGCATAACCACATGTAAGCACACCATCAGCCAAAGATTTTCATTAAACTCATTCTATGAAGTGGAATTTGGTGATTTGGTGCTTTTAATACACAGGTTTTTATGAAATGCTTTAAAAAAAACAAACAAAAAAAAAACTGATTAAAACAAGGATCATTAGGTGCATGTGTGTTTTTACCTGCTGCTCCAGGGATGACTCTCTCAGGGTAAAGGTCAGTGAGGAATAGGCTGTTAATCAGGGTGGATTTTCCAAGTCCAGATTCACCTTTTGGCAACAGAAGAAAATGAAACAATCAACATGCAGTCAGCATCTTTATGAGGAGTCAAAATAAAAAAAAATGGGAAAATGAATAAATATTACAGGCGCTGGTTGGTGCAAACCTCTTCTAATACAGAGTTCACTTTCAATGAATAGAACAAAGGAGATCCTCACTGTGCTGCAGGAAACAAGACATCTGCACTGTGACGCACATTTGACTGTGTAACACACGGAAATACATGATACTAAATCTGACTTCAGCATTAATCTTTCCCAGAACTATGTCAGGTGGCTGATTAAACAACCCTGGGACCTGAGGAAGCAGTGCAAGTGTTCATAATCAGTCAGCAGCATTCAGGTGCTACAAGTCTAGAAGAGACTGGATAGTTTCACTCTCACAAGTATTAGCAGAAAGAACTGAGAGCCTGGATATCCTCATCTAGCTTGACTCCATTTTACATGACAATCTGCAATGAACTGATGAAACTGTGCACTGTAGACTCTGAGGCTGATTTCATTTGAATGTCTCTGCTGAGATTGTCTGATCATGAATAAAGTAGACAGAACAAAACTATACGGCAGATCAAACAAACTCTTGACTGGCTGCCTTATAAACTGACAAAAAAAGCTATGATCTTAAAAATATCCACAATCTTCTTCACCTGCTGAGCTAAATTTAAACCATTTTCCATATGCCAACTGCTGCGCCACTAGAGACATATGACCATTAAAACATCTACAATTTAGGTGATAAAGTTTAAAATGGAAGTTAATGGCCTGATTCCAAGACATGGGTTAAGCCTTGTACGAAACTAAAAATATCTTTCAACTGATTCTCACAGACCCATTGAGCATTTCAGTCTAGCTGTATGAAAAATTTCTGTCTGGCAAATCCAGAAAACCAGAGCAGCAGTTCAGCTTAAGCATCAGCAGTTAACAGAACTGAAGAAACTATATGTAAGAAATCTAAGAAAGTATGTTCCTTAAGTCTCACGGTCACAGATGTACAGATGCTGAGATATAAACAACTTAAGGCTTGTGTGCTTTACCCAGGAATGCTGCTGCCACTGTGGTTCCCACCAGACTTTCTTACAGAAGTCTTTATTACATCCTAAACTGGCAATTTTTCAGAGCGTCTTATATGGAAAAATCCAAGTTTACATATATATATTATATACATTAGAGTTTCAGGTGTATGAGTTGAAGGAGTTTTAGGGGAAAACTTACCCATGTTTTGGTGAAAGTATAATAAGCAATGCATACTGAGGAGACATTCTGAATGTCATAGCAAGTATATTAGTGGGGGAGAACTGCAGCCATCTAAATGTGCAGGAAAACACTGATGCATTTAAGAAGCCAGGTCACTCAGAAGGTTAAATAAGCACTGAATGAGTATCCTTGTAATAGAGGGACTAGCAGGAATTGTCCACTGCGTGAATCAATCCCTTGAGGCCCACTGGCTACATTCCTCTCTGGTTTATTTTAAAGCTAAAGGATGAGCAGTGTTCAGGGGAGCTTCTCCCCTCCCCCCCTTACCAACAAGCAGGGAGGTTCACACAGTCACAGCACTCACATCATGAGTTTACGCTGCTGCTGACGCCAGCTGAGCAACTACAGTGACGTGACATCTGCCATTTTCTACTTGCCAAAAGCCTTCTTGCACACTAAAATACACCTGTGCAATACTGAAGACAAGGTCAATGACAAAGCAAATGCTGACTCTCAGCATACAACCAAAAGGAACAGAGGTGAAAGAGTTGTAAAACTGTTCAGTAGAAATGAAAAGATATGCAGATATAAGAGCAACAACTGTGCATTGTATAGGCTATTGGCCAAGATCCCACCATAAATGTATCAAATAAACAAACTCAAATGAGCCAAAAAACTAAAAGACATTCCTCAAATGTCCATGTTTACTCTAGCTGTCTAGCATGAACCTTGTTATCACTGAGATACACCATCATTTTCCAAACTAAATAAAACCAGCGTTGCATAGTGACAGAAGAAAACAAAATAGGAAAAGGGATGATTTACACTCACCAACCACCATCAATGTAAACTCAAATCCTTTTTTGACCGACTTGCGATGAACCTGATTAGGCAGGTTGGCAAATCCAACATACCCTGGGGTCTCAGGGTTGGTGAACTGTCCCTGCTGTAGAAAAAAAGCAAAGTGCAAAGTCAGCAGACTGGTAATTTTTAAAGGAAAATGTTTGGTGACATTAAAACTTATGACAGAATGTAGCTTTGGAGACAATTATTAATTCAGCTATAAGTAATTTTGTCACAAATGTAAATCAGGTTGGCTGTCATTCAAACAATAACATGACAGCCAATTATTAGTGCTTGAGTAGAAACCACTGAGGAAACATCTGTTCACACACAGGCCAGGATATTTAGGAGGGCAACAGTAACTTCTCTGCAGTCCATTTGCAAAAGACCTTCCAGCCATGGAACAGTACAGGACAGTATTTAGCCACCCCTGTAGCAATTCTAGACAATGCAAGGCCATTTTAAATCAAATACAAAAGGTACATGTTCCTTGTTTCGTTTGCTCATTTTGGCCTCACAGTATTGTAAGATTTGTAAACCCTCCCTTCCCTGTCCTTTCAGCAGAGGTCATGACAGATAAGCCCGATAAGCAGTGTGTTCTTGCTCTGCCTTTGGGCCTTTCAACCAGCATAAAGCCACAGCAGTGAGTCATGAAGATGGTGAGCAGCACATTGAGCAAAGGCCTGACTGACCCAGCATCCAACGAGTAATACCTGTGTTTTGAACAACAACACAATGTAGGAAATTATGTGAGAAAAGCAGAAGAGCACAGAATGTCCCAATGAATTGAGTGTGAAGGCTGAGTTAAAAAAAAAAAGTTCTGGACATTTAAATGAATTAAAAAGATGACAGCAGACTTTAAGTCAGAGAATAGGAAACTATTCCACACACTCACACAGCTAAACTTCTCATCACTATTACAGCTTAGCCATTAGTGTAGATGGAAAGTCACTGAAGCAGGACCAGGAATCTGGTACTACTGCATATTCTAATGGTTCAGATGTAATATTTGGTTTCTGTTTCCCGATTCTCACCTTCATTTTGTCAGCCTGAGACATTTTTCCCCTTGTTAAATCTGAAAGAGAAGACACACTGGATCACATACTGAGAAACAAAAACTACTGAAACTTAGTCAAATTCTGCTACAAGTCTGGCCTCTTTGGACCCTTTTCTGATATGGAGGCAATTCAAACAGGCACATAGTCACAGGCCTGAGTGTGTGAGAGACAGGAAGTCTGGTTTGTGCTCTGAAAGGTTTGTGAGAGTTGCTGTGTCTCACCACAAAAAAAAAACTGCTTTTCCTGCTAACATAGCTGCCTTACAGCTGCCTCCCCCTACAGGGCCATGATTTCAGGAGAAGAGATTAAACTATGCTATTAATCCCAACGTCTCTACAACTGGCATCACATGTTTACTACTGGTTGTTGTGTTTTAATGAAACAAGCTAAATGCACTGAAGCAGTCAAACACACACCCACATCTCTGTGTATGCCTCAACATGACTGGGCTATATAAAACTGTGCTAGTTTAGAAGCTAGTTTGAGTCGATTTAAGGAGCCTCGCCTCCTTAGATTGATGATACAAATATGTAATGCTAACTAAAACAAACATTACTAGCTAGCTTTCTTACATACTGGGATGGAAATTATTAGCTAGTTAATTAGCCGCGGCTATTATAATAACGGTATCAACCCAGTGGGCGTGAAAAGTGCTGATGCTGACAGGAAAACCATTATTTTATGCTAATTATTGTTCTTGAAAATCTATCAAAACGAGCCCAAATCAAAGCTACATACCGAGCTAACAACCCTCGCTAGCTGCTCAGTAAACTGGTACAAGACGAGCTTAGCACAGCGTTAACTACTAACTAGCCGAGGATGTTAACTTAAAGAGCTAATGTTAGCGCCGTCGGTTTAACTGCAACAAAGCGGCTAACACGGCACGGAGATAACTCGGTGATGAATAAGTGATGAACTACCGAGAGAAAGAAGTTACCTTACAGCCTGCCCGCAGAGATAATAGTGCAGATAGAGAGACAGAGAGACGAGCCGACGATGAACAGTAGACTTGGCGGACACCTCAAATTCTTCAGATTCCGGTGCAGCAGCTTCCTTTAGCACACAGACCACAATGCACCGGGCGAGAGCAGCAGAGGCAGCATGAAGACTCCTCCATAGCTGACACTGGAAGTCTGTCATATTAACAAAGACAGAGATGTGGTGACATTATGCATGGACCCCAAAAAACAACATCATTTTTAATCTACGTCTAGTAAAGCTGCAGCATTTATGAGCTCTCTTCATCTGTGAGCCCCTGCAATCATCACCAACTTTCACCCCATTACAAGTCAGAATATGATCAATATAATGCACTATATTGAATGCAATTAATAAATATTATAATTCCTTTAAAGGTAAAAGTCTACAAATTCATAATCTGAGGTTTCACAAAAGAGAGAGATTGTTTGATACAGTCAAACTGTTGAATGAACCTTGTGGTGTCGACTAAAATCATTTTGTAATTTTTATTTTAATATAATCTCCGTATATTATACCAATTATATCATATGTAATGGAAATGTATTGCCATATTTTTAATGGAATTTTCTCGGCAAATTAGTTTATTCCCTCATAAATCAGTTCTCACCCCACAAACAAGTGAGTGCATCAGCTTCAGAAACAGCAAGCAACTTGTCATTAACCTGCAACGAGCTAGAGGCTCCATGTGATAATAGTGTCTGACGATCTGTATCTTTTACCGACTGTCAACCTTATCAATCAAAATAATAAAACATAATACTTAAACCTAGCCACTGGCATTAGAATTAGATTTTGCTTCAGTGTCAGGGTTCTGGTATTGTGCATGCTAGCTCACTGTCATACTGTCATAGTCACTTGAATAAAAGTGCAGTCATTAATGTTAGTTGTAACACCTCTGCTTTAACATTGGAGCCTTAAAATAAAAACATATGTTATATTTCAGTAATAACCCAGAGAACCCAGAGACTTTTTGTTTTTGAATGTGGCAGCACAGGTTAGGTCCTTAAAGCTAGTGTAGAGAATGTATTTTGGAAACATTCTTTTGTTTTATTTGTTGAAATTCACTTTACATCCTGACAGCAATCAATAAATGAAATACTCTGACAAAAATCCTGTATTTGCACTGTCACATGCCTGTACTTGCCTCCCAACTTGATTAAAACTGAATTTTAGACCCAACTCTAACTTGCCATGAAAACTGCTGACCTTTTTGCTGAATCAACATCCACCTGTGAACTGTAGGTTTCAGATTTCTGCTTAATTTGAAGTTGTTCTTGAGCGCAGCCTTATTAATTTAACATTTTTATATCCCCACAAATAAACACAACAGAGCTTCAAGGTCAGACAGTGTCACCTTCTGTTTAAACAGTTCTTAAATGTGCCATTTTGCTATTTGGAGTTTTGAACTAGAACTGCAGGATAAAGTCAGAATATATGTGTGTTTGTCCTGTACAGCTGTGACTGTTGCGGCATTGACATCTTCCTCCTACAGCAAAGCCATTTAATCTATTGCCTGCTGCAGCCAAACAGTGAGGATGTTCAGAGTGTGTGTGGTAAACCAAGAAGCAAAGGAGCAGCAGGGTGACTGACTGTAGTCTGGAGAGAGAGGAAAGGTTAATCAGCCATAACACACACACAATATACCATTACACAAACCAAAGCAATCTTTCAAACACATAGCCACACAAATCATTTGTATGATTATGAAGAGACTGTATACAGGGATGGAAACATCACCATCACCGTGTGAGTCATATACTTAGTATTGCATTCTTCTCTGGTTTGTTATCCAAAAAGTTTTGAACAAAGTTATGGTCTTTATATACTAGAGGTTGCAACTAATGATGCAGTGCAGCGCACAGTATAACTGTAAATGCAATGATAATGTTAAGGTGTTTCCTCCCCTAATTTATCAGAGAACACTTGGAGTGGTCAGAAGAGGGCGCCAAGGCTCCCTCTTGGGCAGAGTAATATTAACTAGCAAGAGAAATATTGTTTTAAAATCATTTTTAAAAATTAACATTATTGACAAATAGGGCTCAAATGCATTGGTGACTAGCCTGAAGAGTGTTTAGTCGAAGTAAGTAACTTCTTTATGTTTTGACCGTTTATATGTTTATATAAGGAAAATGAGGAAGCTACAGCTCTTCAGTGGTTCACAGCTCAGATACTGACACGTTTGTTTATTTCAGCTGAAACAGCGAATAAATGTTTCATAAAGGGCTATTTGCCATTTTCAGCTAATTTGATAGCAGTCATGAGCTTTTTTCCGTGTAGTTAGCAAACGTTAGCTCTGATAGTAAGGCCTCACTGGTTAGAAGCTAGTTTAGCTTGCTTGCTAGCTGTAGCTGCTAATAGCGTTGCTTCTGTTTCTTCACTCTAATGTCCTGAAATGTTGAACAGATTCGATGGCAGTCTCGCACAAACATACAAAGTATATAAACTGTGCCTCCTTCAGTTCCAGCAGGCGGCTCGTTGGTCTAGGGGTATGATTCTCGCTTTGGGTGCGAGAGGTCCCGGGTTCAAATCCCGGACGAGCCCATGTTTTTTTTCCATGTGTCCCATTGTTCCTTCAGCTGTGAGCTTTATATTTCTTCTACTTTCATCCATTGTTTACTTGTTATGTTCCTAAAATGAGACATAATTGACCACTCAATTGGATGTTGTCTATAAAATATTGTTATACTGGTCTCTTGTGGACTTTGGCTGTATTACATTTAGAGTTTTTTTGTTTATTTTTTCTTTATGAATGTATTTATTTATTAGCTGTATGTGTTATTTTCTACACAAGGGGCCCTTTCATTTACACCATACATACATACTCATATATTTAAGCTGAGCTCTAGTATGGTTGTCCACTTTTTCATACATCAGACATATTCTCAGTTTAGTATAGTTTCCCCCTTAGACTCCTTATACAGTCTATGATTTACCCAAATACAAGATGTTGCCACTTTACATACAGGATGGATATAGGAAGTAGTGCATGCACAGAGGTTCCGTGGGTCTAAGGCCTCTTTCAGTTCCTCTTTCTCATCACACCTGTGTAAAGGGAAACTTATCATCTGATTTCCAAGAGCTAAAAAAACATGCTTACAAATGAACACAGTCATATGTTCTGGGTTTAAATCACCTGCCTGTACTTACTCTGTGCACAATTCCATTCAGTGGTGCAGGAGGAGCATCAGACTACTTAAAAAATATGCTCACTTAATGCCTTTCTGTCTTCACCCAGTTGGGGCTTATCTGAGCTTGCTGTTCTGACAGCATCTCCCCTCCCTCCAGTCTGGCTCAGGACAGCCACAGCTCTGCTTAACACGAGTCCAGGAGATATCTCGGTAAATACCAGCCTCTTCCCCTTTCTGTTACAGCAAGCATATCATCGCCACAGGAGCTACACTATTGCCATTATTTCCATAAGCCTCTTAGTGGCGCCATGCTCTGTCATTTGTAGAGCAGATTCATACTATGAAGGCTGTGAATTTTCATATATTTTAAGTGCCTCATTCCTGTACCCGCCCTGTTAATATGGCAAAAGGTTTCTGTTCTGCTATGAATGAGAATGGAAGTTGCTGATAATTCACAGTTTTTTTATACTGTGATGCTGTAATCCCAGAAAGAGGAAGCAGTAGATAAAGGCAAAAGACCACGCCAGTGTTTTCGCACCTCTTTTCACATCTTGTGTTATGTCCACTTTCATGGAAGCTACATTTCCTTTCATAAGCTACGTTATAAAATCAACTGGAAGAAACTGGTAACCAGAATGTGAATGGCCAACATATTCTGCTTTTATTTTTATATGTCATATTTACATTATTATGGGCTTATGTTTGCTTTAAATAGTCTCAACTGCAGTTCACTCCAACACTCCTATGGTCCTTTAAGCACAAAAAGAAAAAGAAAAAGAAATGAGGTAGAGAAGAAAAGATAGTATTTTGTTAATAGTTAAAGAAACATTTATAGTGAACTGTAGATCAGTAATGATTTACTATAATGCATTCAAGAAAATACATGTGAGTTTTCAGGTAGTTAGCCCACATTGAAATGAAACTTACTTCAGAGGATTTGTGACGTGACTCAATCTGAGTCAATTCGACTTTTGATTAAATAGCTACGCAGTTTAAAAGGCAAACAAGCAGAGACCAAATGAATCCTCATTTTATTTGCTCTAATTTTAAGTCATCTTCTATATACCTGAAGATGCTATAAGGTTTTCTCAGTGTCTCACTGAATCACAGCAAATCACTTCTCCCCAGTGATCGGGACAAGAACTGAGTTTCTCTGCCTCTTAATTACTGGCAGGCTTTTAACTAGATAATGAATCCAACTGTCTACTACTACTTAAAAGTGGCTCTTTCTCTTCTGAGCTTCACCCTCAGAAATATCTGAGTTTGATCATTTAGTGTATAACACAGTCACCAAAAGACAGTGTATAGTTTAATAGTCTGTCATCATACAGTGCAGAAAAACACAACTGTGAGTAACACGATCATGTATCATGTTCAATCCAAATGTCAGAGTCATGAATTCAGAGATAAAATATCCAATGTATAAAATGCATTGGAGCCATGATCAGAAAAAAAACTTCTTGCCCCCGGTTCACCACAACATCATCACCCTCTTAACCAGTCTGTCATTTAAAGTAAGCAGCCGCCTGCTTAGCCGGCACCTTTCACTTTTCAAGCAGCACTTAATTTACTGCAGGACATTTTAAATCTCCTGCCTCTGTGGCACTGAGTCGCTGACAAATGCCTGGTTGCAAATGTATCTCATTGACTGCTGACTCGGTTGTATTACAAGCTGGCTGATAGGGGCTGCCACAGTAATGTGGCCCTCAGGTTTATCCTCAGATGTTGGAGGAAGTGTATTAATTTAGTTTAGATGGGGCCTTATGAAAGTGTACTGGCAGGCAGAGACGAGCAGATCTCTCCCGCTCTCTCAACCTCTGGGGATTGAAGCTATCTACCATAGAGCCAAAGCATATTCCACCATCAATGTGTCAGGGGGAAAGCTATTAAAACCGCTTCACTTTTCCTAAGTATCATGAGAATAAGCACAAGATTTAGTGAAATCCCCCCCAGAGCACTGAAAATCTAGGGGATTTTCCCCCCTGAAATGTTTCCTAATGGACTGCTCAGAAGTGTCAGAAACTCTTGTTAGACTTGAATGTAGTTTTTGGATTTCAGTGTATTTACTTGAAGCTGAAATGACAAATTTTGAAGTACGGGTGCATCTGAACTTTCCGCCCAATCAGATGGAAACCCATTCACCAGTTCACCAGTATACAACAGTAGAATTGCAGCGTGCACTTGGTGTAGGAGTAAAAGTGTGTATGCAAACTGAGAATGGAAGATGATTTGTATATAATGTATATATAGTCCAGAATGTAATCTACTCTAAGTGGGTTTTAATATTGGACCATCCTGAGGAGCTGCCATTAAAACCAACATAACATAAGCTGGACAATGCAGCAGCATCAGTGAACAATAAGGATGTCAAACACTTCAGACATTTAGAGAAAGAAAACCAGTCTCACAAGACACCACGTACTTAATCAGCTCTGCCAATAATTATTCAGTTCATCAATACAGGAGGTAGTAGTTAGTAGGAAACATCAGCATTTTTTTCTTCAGCACGGAGTTGACTTGATAGATTCTTCTCATGTCAGACGCTGGCACACTCCCTCGGCCTGAGCTCCCCAGCCTGCCTCTCTGTGTCGTCTTTCATTTCCTTTTCACCCCCAGGTCTTTCTGTACCTGTCAATTTCTTTCTACAGTGTGACTCCTTAATCCACCTGAGTGCATGGAGGACAGTTTTGACATAAGAAGAAAAGATAGACTCCTAAGGAGAGGACCAGTATCTTTAGAGCCCAGGGGATAACCGGATTACGACAGCCATTTTGTGCTGCTGGCAGTTTTTCTTATTACCCTTTTTTTTTCCACCCCCCTCATCTCTCTGGAGTTGAAACGCTGCCCTTTCTTAGAAGTCACACCAAACACTGACTGAGTACACAAAAACACATCGTCTCTGAACTGAAACAGCTGAAAGAATAAAAATAAATCTAGACAAGCGATAGTAACAGTTTGCAAGAAACACATTTCCCCGTGCTGCCCTTCGGATGCTGTCGTGTTGTTGTTCTCAGACAGTATTTTTGAAGACTCCCTAAAACATGGTTCCTCTGTGGAAGTAATCATTGTCTCTGTGTGGCGGTGCTTGCCTCCCGTGTGCGAGGCCTGAACCTACAGCACAGTAGATAACAGCACAGCCATGAGGAGACAGATCAACTGTCTGACCCCTGCTGCCAATCACTTTATCCCTCCAGCCCGTCTGCTCCGAGGAAACCCGGAGAAAAACACTCTCTGAAAACATCTTATCATCTCCACCCCTGACGCCGTGTGCGCCGCTGGATCTTTTATGTCCATTTATTTTGCCTTTGAAGAGGCCCGCGGTGCCTTTGATTGTGGGAGGTAAATGAAATAAAGGCCTCCTCCTTGCCCTGGACCCTGATATCTAAGTTTATCGCCGCTACCAAAACCTAAGCCCAGAGCTCCAACTAACCGCCACAGGTCTGTCTACGGAGAAACACATCATGCTTCTGTCATGGTAATAATCCTTTTTGCAGAAGCCATTTTGGGTGCCTCTGAGGCGGCCTGGAAGCTTACACTTTCAGACTCCCAGAAAGACCGTATTGAATTCCTCCTTGTAAAATGAGCTTCCTGAGTACACACTCACATACAGTAATCCCCTGTCGCTACCCATAAACACCTGCATCTTCTTCTTGCACATGTACAGTACGCCGCACATAATTTATAGTCATAAGTTATGGCTCAGACGTTCCTCCGCCAATGTCATTTCAATAACAGACGAGATGGCCGAAGCATATGTTTGATCAGATAAGGTGGAGTAATTATGAAAACTGTAACAACCAACAGAGTCAGCCGGGGCCGGTGAATTATGGCTGTGATTAATATTGATTTCGGAGAGTATGGAGGAGGGAGAGGTGAGCCGCTCGCACACGTATTGATGTATAAGAAACCTGCATGGCATCATGGGAGAGAATTTAAATGAGTGATTGTGTTGGTTTTGAGGACAGGTTTTGAAAAGTAAGAGCACAAATTGGGAGTGAGTATAGTCTCCACCTGCTGACCTATGGCCTGTTTTATGCAGGGTCATGTCCTCTGTATTTTGGGAGTTTTAGCAATTTTGAGAGGACAGTTTTTAGCCTTATTCCACTACTTTTCTACCAAGACTCAGTACTTCTCCCACAGATAGCTTAGGAGAGCTTTGAAGCAACATTTTGATTTTAATGTTGGGAAATAAACCACTAACACTTTATTTTGCAGGTCTATAATTTCAGAATAATTTCCTTGGAAGTCCTTAGAAAGAACAATTATGAGACAGTTATTTTAGTTTAGTGTTATTGTTTTGTAAAGAACCAGTCCATTGCAATAAAACTTGCAGAAAATATATTTAACATTTTACCATGAAAGATCCAACTAATAACAAAATGTTCAGACTTTTTTTTGGTGCTGTGAGGATGTTTGGGTCCTGTTGACTCATGACCTTAGTATTTTTAAATTCTGGCTTCACCCTGGATTTAATGAGATGGTTTCACATGACTTAAATACACAGCAAATGTCCCTGACATCTTCTGAAATAGACTCGTTATTGAGCAAATGAGCCATATGGGTCATTATAGGGCAATGTAGTGCAAAATATTTTTTTATTTCACTATTTAATTTCCGAAGCCCTTATGACACCTTGTAAGTTTTGTGCAGCAGATGGCTTTCCTCTCTGGTTCCCTGGCTGCACTTTTCTCAGGAGACATTTGGGGAGAGTGAAGTGTTGGAGGGGGGGAGGAAGGAGGGAGTCCCTCAGAGATGTTGTACAGTGACTTTTTGTGAAGGGATTACAGTGCTCTCTCTCGTTCCCATTGGCTTGGGCCGCCGTGACAGTGGTGTGGTGATGAGTGGTTGACATGCCCAGCATCATCCATAACAAGCTTCCAACTTGCTCCTGTGTGACTCCCATTCATGCGCCCAGGCTTTGTGCACATTTCCTTTTTCACTTTGTGCTTCAGTCAATTTGGATTTAAGGTTTTCTAGCATTCTCAGGCAGAGAAGATCATTTCTTAACATTTGTTCCCCACTTTTTCCTTTTGGAAGATGCACGCGCTCTTTGGAGACTTCATTTAAAGTTGATGAATTAATGTGTCACTTTCTGACATGGCCAAACCTTTAGATCACATCAAGAGACCCATGAACGCTTTCATGGTGTGGTCCAGAGGCCAGAGGAGGAAGATGGCCCAGGAGAACCCAAAGATGCACAACTCAGAGATCAGCAAGAGGCTGGGCGCCGAGTGGAAGCTGCTCTCCGACTCCGACAAGCGGCCGTACATCGACGAGGCCAAGCGGCTGCGGGCTCAGCACATGAAGGAGCACCCGGACTACAAGTACCGACCCCGGCGCAAACCCAAGAGCCTCCTGAAGAGGGACCGCTTCGTCTTCCCTCTGCCGGCTCTGCTGGGGGACGCGGAGCACCTCAAGGGCTTCTCCATGGACTCCTTCCTCGTCCCCGGGGATAAAGCCCGGGCTCTCCTCGCTCCCTCCTCCTCCTCCACCTCCTCCTCCTCCTTCTCGCTGCTGGAGCCGGTGGCGCAGTTCAGCACCGGAGCTGTCCAGCGGATGGCGGACATCCCGCACGCTCTGGCCGCCGGCGCGCTGCCCTTCGGCGCGCACGCGTTCGGATACCAGCCCGGCGGCGGGATCGGGGGTCTGACCTGCCCCGGACAGCACACCCACACCCACCCGTCCCCCTCCAGCCCCGGGTACGTGGTGCCGTGTAACTGTAGCGCCTGGTCTCAGCCTCAGGTGGCTTATATCCTGTTCCCTGGAGGGATGAGCAAGAGCGGCGTGGACTCGTATTCTTCCCCCAGCTCCAGCGTGTGACAGCCCGGACACACCCGAGGACGTGACGGGGAAAGTTTGCCTCCACGTGTACTATGAAAAAAAACGTGTATGAAAATCCATGTTTTCATCCTACAAGTGAATTTTACAGGCTTTTGTTTCTGCAGATATTGATTTCAACATGCCATGAGTTGCTGTTTTCCCAGCACCACAAACACAACACAAGTCCCTTTATGACTTATTATTCCATGTAAATGCAGAGATAAGATCTGAGGCTTAATGTGAAGATGCTATTTTGCTACTTTTTTCGAAATTCAAAACAGTTTAAAATAAAATGCCCACTCATAACTTTTCTATATACTTTATCATAATGGACAGGTGACTTCTGTGTCCACTTTACTGTCACTCACATAAACATGAAGCCATTGTGGATGAAAGGACAGAGGAAGATTTACTTTATTGACTGCAAAAGGTTATTAAGTTTAATTTTGCACATTTGATTCATTCAGTATGCAGGCCTGTTTTTCTTTTACTGGGAAGTGGAAATGATAAATGTTTTCAGAAAAATGTTGAGTCTAACTGGATTGTTTTTCTTATTTGGAGTCTGTTGTTTTCAAAAGAATTGTATAAAGAACATTTTATATAAGCTGCTACATCAGTTTTGGATAATACGTCAGTTGCTGTTTAGTGAATGTTGGTGTGAAGTTGAATAATTCCTTTGATATTATAGTTTGTATTTGGGATGATCCACTACCACTTTTCTTGCATTTTTTATCATGTGCTGATTATCAATGTGTTATTTCTAAATGCCTTTTTTGTTAAATGTCATTTTATGTCAGAAATCAATTGTAACAATAACAGGGGGAAGTTTGCTATCAAAGCAGCATGTTTTCATGTTCCTCACTACCTGAGCGCTCTTATTTGAACAAAATGACTTTTGATCTCATGATAAGGCGCACAACAAAGACAAACAGATATCCATATAAATATATAGAAAGCCATTGAACTCACAAAAAGAATTAAATTTTCTAGTCCCATCATGGCGACCACTTTATGAGTTTTCTTGTTTTACCATGTGTGTGTTTGTGAGAGGGAGTAAGAGCGAGCCAGGCTCATGATAAGAGAAGAAAAGAAACGTTTCTCCTCCCAAGTTGTTGACAAAGTGATAAGGTGAAAAGTTGAATCATGGGAATCATATGAGGTACTGTTTGTTTCAAAGTTGCTAAGAGGGAATGAGTATTCTCACTGAGACCATTGAGTTTCACTCTGAGTGTATGACATTATCAAATTTACAATAGGTAAGACCTGACCATTGCCCTTGTTAGATAGTTGAAATGCAACAAATATTCTTGTTTGGCTTGGGGACAGTGTAATTACATGGTCAGCATCTTTAACCCATCTTTAATTCAGAGGGTTTTCACTTGATACCCTGGGCAGCCCAGGAGAAGAGAAAGTCCTTAGGATTAAGTGCCAGGTTTTAAGTCCCCATGCTGTTGAGATTTCATCTTGCTGAAGTGTCCTCGAGCAAAACACCAAATCTTTATCAATCCAGAGGTGCAGGGATGCAGCTCTGTAGCTGAGCCTGACCTCTGGCCTCTTGAAAAAAAGGTTTTATGTTACTAGTTTGGCTTGTCATACTTCATTTAAAAGTCTGTCCAGGACCATGTCATAATTAATAATCTCCGCAAGTCAGGTGTGTTATTTTCTTCTGTGTTTTTCTGCCTTCCTGTCTAGTAGTGGATTACGTTGGACCTGATTAAGTGCCACACTCATTTCTGTGTACCTGCATGTTTGTCTTTCTGCTGTGCTGCATCATTTTTAAGTTTGTCAGAGTGTTGACGTGGCAAGTTACGGCATCCTTTACTCACAAATTTACCAACTGTTGGCGGTTTACCCAAAGCCCAGCAGAGTCAATGATTCAGTTTCCCGTATTTACATTTAAACAGTTAGTCCTTATTTAGGTGCCAGGTGCGCCTATCACCGCTGTGTCCACACCTCTCAACATAAGATAGCCCAGCCCATGCAGCTGTATCACCTACTGAGCGAAACCCAACCGTCTCCACCCAGCGCCACCATCACTACAAAGCACCACTTTGCCCATTTTCATTCTCTGCCCACACACCTGCTCACCTTTGTCACCTCCGCTTGAGCTTTACATATGCAACTTTACTTCAGGCAGTAGGCTCTTTATTTAAACTCGGCACACACTGTGACTCTCAGGTACATTTCCTAACATCGGAAGGAGGAAGCAATAATGGCGCCTTCAATTCTGCAGAACAGTGGATTCATTTTGGGCTTGGTCGGCGCGGCGGCCCTCATCGCAGCTACTGCCATGAACAACTGGAGCGTGAAGGACAGGCAGGGGGACGTGGTGACATCTGTTTACACCTACAAGGGTCTGTGGAAGGACTGTGAGACCACCTCTGCAGGAATGACCGAGTGTCGCCCGCTCTATGGCGTCCTGGGCTTCTCAGGTAGGACGAAACTCTCTTATGTTTTAATGTGCAGAGCATTTACATCCAAATTAGGTTCAGTTCATTGCTGCTCTAATATTTAAACTGTCCAGTATAAGTCAACTTCACTGGTTTGCATGCAGCCTCATGAGTTTATTTTTTGAGGAAATTGAAACATTCTCCCATTTCTGCTCTTAAAAGAGATGTTGTTAGATGTTTGCTGAGCTTTCTCTGATCACAGGAACAACGATGCAGGAAGTGGCAAAGATTAATGTAGCTGTAACTAAACTGTCCAGTAGCTACCGGGGTTGGGAGGAAGTTCTCTCACTATTTGTCAAGATCCAAGAGGGCATAACTAGTTCTTCTCAAACAGGAGGTTTTTAAGGTGTGAGGGACGAGTCTCATTCAGTTGCATCGGCCCCATGATGACACTTGTAAGCAGCATAGAAGGTCAACTCTTCTCCCTCTGCATCTCTTTCGCATATTTGAAAAAGAATTTTGAAAAATTTTGAAACCTATGAAATGTAATTCATTCAGTTGATGGGATAAATCACATTATTCCAGCCAAAAACAAATAGCCTCTCTTTGGTAGAACTATTTAGTGTAAATGATTATTATTCTCTAAACAGATGGCGTATTAAAATGATTTGCACTCTCCTCTTACAAACCGTTGTTCTGGTGTCGAGTCCTCTCCTATCAGTATTTGCATTAGCACCAGTGCATTCTGGTCACTATAATGGACAGCCAGGCTGAGACTTGGTCAACACACTTATCAGAAGCAGAACAAACAACAAAGCAAAGGGCAGGTTCCTACAGTACACTTACAATGAACTAATCAGTAATGCTAGAGAAGTCTGACTCATTATGAAATGTCTCCAGGTGCCTTCCAGGCGGTGCGAGCCCTGATGATAGTGGGTGTGGTGCTGAGCGTCCTCGGGGCGGTGATATCAGTTTTCTCCCTGACCTGCCTCAAAATGACCGACATGGAAGACTCCACCAAGGCCAAGATGAGCCTCACTGCTGGCATCATGTTTATCACAGCTGGTAGGGTTAGAAATAACAAAAAAACATGAGTACATCTAACAGGAAGTTCATTTGTGAGTTGCCATGGCGTTGCATATATTAACAGTTTCTCTATGAATCTCTGCCTCCCCGTCTACGTCTCTCCATACCTTCCTCTCAGGTCTGTGTGGCATTGCAGGACCTTCTATCTACGCCAGTCAGATTGTGGCCAGTTACAGGATGTCAGTCTACTCCAACTATGGAGGAGTCTACGGAGGAAACATGCAGGGAGGGATGGGGATGGGTGGAGGAATGGGAGGAATGGGAGGAATGGGAGGAATCCCCACGTAAGATACAAGATTTATTATTTTGCTTGTCTTTTCACATTTTCCATATGATTCACATGCTGGCTCTACATCGTGTCCTGTTTGTCTTTACAGATACACATTTGGCCCTGCACTGTTCATAGGCTGGATCGCAGGGGGCATCCTGGTTGTTGGAGGCATCCTGAAGTCGCTGGCTTTCAGGGAATTGGCGAAAGATGAAAAACCACGGTGAGTCCCCTCACAGGTTTCTAGTGATAGCAAATGACCCAAACATCTTAAAGTGTGAATAACTGTTGGCCCATATTTTCTGCTCATCTACTGATGTCTGTTTTGGACTGACTTTGATGCCCTTTCTACTTGTATCAATCATCTACAATTTACAATAGTCTTTTTCACGTGCTTTAACAGAAGATACACTATCAACATATAATTATAGTACTTCATGTGTTGGCTCTTGTTTTTCAGTTACCCAGGGGTCATATACAAACCTCAGTCCCGCACCAAAACCGAAGTGGATGATCACCATTCAGTGGGCGGCAAGAAAGACCAGAATTATGTGTAACAGTTTAAGCGCTGGCAATTTGTGTTTGCTGAGATGTGTGCTTTTAGATTTTTGCATGTAGCATGCTTTGTGGAATGGATTTTTTCCTCAGTTGCCTCATATAAACACTCAATACTATGTCTTTACTGTCTGATAACAGGGGCAATAATGTCTCATTGGTTACTAGATACAGTGGTACGCTAAACTTTGGGAACCCCTGGTCAAAATGTCTGATCTGTGAGAAGGTCAGTGAGTAAAAGATAAACTGATCTCCAAAAGGTATAAAGTTAAAGATGAAACTGTCTTTTCAACATTTTAAGCAAGATTAGTCAATCCTTCTTCCTACAACTTCAGAGTGGAAAAAAAGGAAATCTGAAAATTAATTGATGCCCACAAACCAGGAGAAGATGATAAGAAGATGGCAAAACGTTTTCAGGTTGCCATTTCCTCAGTTAGTAAAGTAATTAAGAAATGGCAGTTGAGGAATGATGGAGGTCTGGAAAAACAAGAAAACTCGGAGAGAGAGAACTGCTTGTAGGATTGCTAGAAAGGCAAATCAAAACTCCCACACATAAAAAAGTAATATTGCTCAAAGAATTACAGAGACATGCCATCTTTAACTTCACGCCTTTTGGACATCAGATCATCTTTTACTCACTTAGCTTTTCACAGTAACAAACCAAGGTTACCCAAACTGCTGCATACCACTGTATTCATAATATTCACATGTGCTGTATGTAATTGAAGATTTTTTTTGTTTACTTTGGTTTTGTTAAAATCATTTTATTTTTATGTTAATAAAACATTGATTTGTGAAATGTGTGCCAAGTGGTTCTTTAAATTACTCTAAGAATCTAAATAAAATAAGATGATTATTGACATGTGAAACATGCAAAGTAAAATCAAAGGTCACTTCTCCCTGTGTTTAGTCAGACTGCAGATGAAAAGGTGACAGAAGCTAGAGATGGTAACTCCAGGTCACTGTGTCTCTTAAGGCAATACAATATAGGGTACACAGTAAATCTACCCGACACTTTCATGCTGCAAAAAGTGAAACCTGGTGGTTTTTGGTTTCTCTTCCCATTCAGATAATACCTGATAAGGAAGTACAGGCCCAAAAAAACTGTCCAGAGAGAACTGTAATTATGACTATAACTATAATATGGATGAGTATGAATAGATATTTTTTCCATGGTTTAAGGAAGAACAGTCAAAAGGTTTTTACCCACAAATATTTGAATAAACATATAGTGTAATATATAAATCTTAGAGGCATGTTTTGCAGTTCAGGGCTACATTACAAGAACAACTCACTTATAGAGTGAGTCTGTTCAACTTTTGTCTACCTGGAGGCAGGGTGCCTGTCACAGCACTGAGCGGCAGTGTTGTTTCAGGCCACTAGGTGTCAGCATTTTATCTCTTGGGTCTTAAATCAGTCTGATGTCCTGCGCCTCCAGAGCAAAGCAGTCATTTGTACTGTAATAACAAAGACAACTGTGCTATCATACACTCCTAAGTTCCAATTGACAAAAAAAACTCAGCTCTCGACAGAAAAACCATCAGAGACTTTGTTTATTGTTGCATATTTAAACAGTCACCTCACTCGCTCAAAAACAAGCATCCAAAAATAAATCCAGTTGCTCTTCAAAGCAGAAGATGCTGAAAATCACAAACATACATCAGACCTCACATCCCAACACTGGTTTACTGTGAGGTCTTCACTAACGTGTGCTTCAGCAAAGACAACTGCATCTGTAGAGCAACAAGGATCCATTCTTACTACAAATCCCATCCGTCACAATGTTGAGCGTTATAAAAAAAAAAAACCCAATTATACAAGAATATCAGACAGACAGAAGGGGAATGGAAACTCACACAGGTAGACGACAACACAGGTCATGATGTGCATTGTTTTTAAACCTAATGGACGCACTTTGAGTCATAATTAATCTGTAATGTTGGTCATTATTTCGGATGTGCTGCCCATTTGGGCTCTGTGATTATGTCTTTTCACACTCTCACATAAGTTATTTGGTAAAATCCAGACAAGAACTTCATGATTTTCAGATACAAAAAAGAGCAGTGATTTAACAACCATCTATCAAGGCCGAGTCGTGTACAAATTGGTAAAGAACTAAAGGTTCGGTTCACTCAATCTACAAAAAAACATTTTCTCAATTTCCCCAAGTAGTCTGTAGCCATGCAGATAGTTTTGGTTTCATATGCTCAAATTTTAGAAGATCTGTCTTGTGATTTCTGCTGCAACCTAAAGACAATGGAAGGGAGTGTGGTGCTCAAAACATTGTAAAATTAGATTTAAGGCAACACATCTTTTCCAGAAACAGTGTCTCCGTGTTAGGTGATTAATCTACAGTAACCAGGCACATTTCCTAGAAAGATAAGTCGCTGTTGAATATTTTAAATGCCATTTTTCAACGCTGTGAGCAAAACAAACAAAACTGCATTAAAGTGGTAGACCTATCTCTCAACCTTGGCACATAAAACAGAAAATATCTGCATGACTAGATACTACTGGAGGGATTGTAATTTGGGTGAACAGACCCTTTAAAGACTAAAAACAAAACCAAAACCAAAAAAAAAAGCTGGAGTCTCATGTCTATATCCGGTCTAATTTCTCGCTCAGGAACTCCTCCACGCTGTCTGTGTTCCACTTGAGGATGCTGAGTTCTTCAGCAATGTTCCCGTTATCGTCCAAAAGCTTTAGTACAGGATCTGAGCCTCTCACGTACTGCCGTGTGGGAGGGGGTGAGTGGGAAAGAGAGAAAAAGAGGAGGGGTGTTAGGAAGGCAGGTTTGCCCTCAGTACAAATGGAAAAAAACACTCAGAGAAATGTCTGTGAGTCATCTGATCAACATGATTTGATTTATCTTTGAAATCACATTTTTTTTCCCAGATGAAGCTTAATGTGTCTAATGATGAGATTATAGCTGTCAACTAGCTGCTAAATCATCAACACAATTCATCACCCTTACCTTGATCTGAAGACCCTTGAACATCTTCGGCTTTTCACTCCTAACAAAAGCTGAGGAGATAAAACACCGGTGTCACAAGTGTCAGGCAATGAATCAGTCAATTAGCCTTTCTATTTTAGTACGGGGGTCTGTAATTACTGACAACTGCAAAGCCTCCTGAGAATGCAGCGTTAACAGCGGCGGAGACGGTTGAGAGGATGGGATGGCTGCAGCTGAAGTAAACAAACGATGGCCATATGGCACAGACGGGGCTCTAGATGTTTGCCCCCATGCTGAGGCAAGCTGCAGCATCTCCATCAATGTAACCTGACTCTGAATTAACCAAATGTTACACTGAGCAGAGATGGGAGGTCTACTCCCAAGACACAGAGGGTAATAAACTTCAAATGCTTGTTTGGAAATCAGCCCTCAGGCATTTTAGACCACCTACTGCAAAAGGATATATTTCACACACATCTCCACTGATAAAGACACAGAACCACACCATGCACAAGCTCAGTGTCAGAGCTGTTACTCTATTTCAAAACAAGATAACAAGTATCTGAGCATAATCACGTCTCAATGGCAAACTTACCTTGGACTTGGGGGAACCTCCCCAGTTTTCATCCACACACCTCGAGGATGGCCCCACCATAGAGCTGTGTGCAGAGAAACACAATGTTATGTAGCCTCACATCAACGCCCGCACACAGAGACAGAATGGGCTGTGGCCCTGCTGGCGGTAGGACGCCTGGCCTGGAGGAGTAATTTGATTCAGGCAGGCTGATTCATAAACGTGTCCAGTCAACTCCTTGGGGGTCATTAAACTGTGAGCCTGTGCATATGGAGCAGGGCTGATGGATGGCGGTTTGTGCAGGGCTCACTTGTAATCAGACCTCCAGCACCAATATACAATAAGTTAGAGGAAATTGGAGTGTCATGGCAGTATTTCAAGACCTTGCTCTGCTTGCCGTTTCAGGGAGGAGAGTGGTAAATGGCCTGTTTGGCTGGTTCACACAGCAAATTAAATTATGCATGCAAAGCTAAGATCCTATCCTCTCCTCTCTTCCCCTGTCTTTCTGTAAACAATCTAGCACGGCTGAAATTAAATTTCCGTGCTTTTCATTTTACCACACAGATCGGAGACGAGTCACGACTCTGCTGACAAGAGGAAACTAGGAAACAAATGATAGGCTGCTCTAAGTGCACTCAATGGAGTATTTTAACACTTGGAAATGCTCCTAATTACCTAATAACACTGTCTATCAGTGCTTTCAAAAGCAACCATGAAAACTATTACTTTGTCAATAACTCCATCCCTGCATTCTCTTTATCTCACTTTAAAGTACTCAAACAACCTTGCAGGCAGAGAGCAACTATGTTCACTACAGCCAAAAAAAGAAAAATAAACATGGTGATATTTATATATGATGTAGTATTGGCAATAAAAGAATTAAATGTTCATAAAGAAAAAAAGGTTCTGATGACTTATATTCAACAGGTTTTATCCTTTTTTTTTTTAAACTAGGGTGTGCGATATTTAAGACCACAGTGAACATTACATGCCAAGAGACGTCAGTTTAAGGGATTTTCTTTCCCTTAAATGTGGATTGTCCTGGATCTTGCAACCCAAAAAGCACACATAATTATTCTGTAAGCCTCCAAACTCATAAAACAACATTTTTGATGTTAGTTGAGATTAAAGGATGAGGCTGGCGATATTGTAGATTTTCTTTACTCTGTCAATATTTTCTGACCTCCCCAGCCTGCGTGGCCCTCAGCCCAAAGCCCAGTGGTTCCTACTGAAGATGTGAATCTTTCAAAATACAGGTCACAAAATAGAGTTCATTTGTTTTAAAAAAAAAAGGCTAAATAATTTTCTAAAACAGCTAAGCACTGTAGCTTTTAGCAAACGTTGCTCAAATAGAACCAAACAAGGACAGAAGCATTTTTCTTGTTTTACAAGTCCTGTAATGTTATCCCCACCACTCGCAGTCACCATCTTTCTCAGCTCAACTGCCTGTTCCACCATTAGAGACTGACCTTTGGTGGCACATGCTGTGCATCACAACATATGACCTCAGTACAGCATCTCCATATCAGTTTAATGGAAAGAGAAGTGTCTGTATTTGTAGACGAAATTAAAAAAAAAAAAAAAAATCTAATGAGATACCCTTTCTAAATACTCTTGTATAACGTAATACCTTGATACCACCCAAGCCTAAAACACTCATTGTGTGGCTCATTGGCGTGTTTTAATCATTTCTGGAAAACAAAACAGTTGAGCTCAGGCTTTGGCTATGCAGGCAATATGTGAGTTGTTGTTTTTGGTCTTTTCGGGGGGATTTGTTGACAATAAAAAATAAAAAAAACACATATCCTCTAAAGCTTAAAAGCCCTGAAAAGCTTCTCGAGTTTTTGTCATCAACTGTACCCTGTACTGGCCTGAGAGACTCTCAGGAAGGTTTCCCTGCTCTACAGAGGCACACTGTACGGTGGCACCCAGGGGAGCTGAGGTGCTGATATGCGAAGGGTTCTCTGCAGAGAAGCACACGTTTGAAAATGAGTAACCGAAATGCCCTCCATGCTCAGTGAATCTTACTAATCGACTAGGCTGCGCAATAAGCCATTTCTCAGAGGGTTTAATGACACGGCACTGATGTCAATTGCGAGCCTGAAAGAATTCTTAAGGCAGATAATTGTTGCTGTCTGAGGAGAAAATGTGCCTAGTGACACTGTCGTTTCTACTGGTACCCTCAGAGTGCAGCTGGAGACAGCCAATTGCTCTTCTAACTGACATTTTCACTCAAATCGTGAGGAGGACGAGGAGTAATCTTTCCTCTAAGTGTCTGTCTAAAACAGAGTTATCATCAAGAGGTGTAATGAGGTGTGCTCTACTCTTTTCCAAGGTGCTGTTGCTAGGATACCACACAAGCTCCAGGGGCTTTGCTTAATCAAAGAAAAATGACATTGTTTTTCCACCATCGTTTGACTCGCTGTTTATCCGTCGGAGCCCAGCAGGGATTCCTTCCTTTGAATTTGCTTTAATCACCGGAGCAATGAGTACACAGTAACACCTCCTCGCTGGTTACAGACAGGGTGTTGCTACAAAACCTGACACTTGGACCCCATGGGGAGTGTCAAGCTGGGGTTAAGGAGCCTCTGCTCTGAACATCGGAGACAAAGATTGAGACAGACAGCTAGTGACAGAGTTTGTGTGTGGTAGCTCAGATCCGATGCACAGCTGCAAACAGTGCCAAAAGACCCAGTGACGGGGGGTTAAACGAGGTTGTTTTTAGTAGCAGATCAAATGCTGGGAGATATGATTCCTGTCAGTAAATGTGGCACATTCTGACAAGGAGGTCCTCTGAGTGCTACTACTGTCCACTGAGGAGCCTATCTTTAGTAAAGCTCAGTAAGTGGCTGGAGACAGCATACAGCTCAGCCTACAATTACTAAACTATCTGTTGTGCATCATCAAATTTGTCAAGTCTTAGTCATGCAGCACAACATAAAAGAAAGTTAATTTTATCTTCTGACTGCATGCCCTTTTTGTTAGCCTTGTTTCTGGGTGCACTTCCTCTATTCTCACTGAACCTCCTTTGATGAGGTCTTTGTAACAAGCCCCTCACTGTGACTGAATCTAGAAAGGCAATTACTTCCCGTTTGACAGTTCTGTGAGCTCTGTTGTTGCCTTTACCTTGCGCGCTTCCATCTGGGCCTCCTGCTGGCAGCACTGCTGGCAGTCAGGCTGGAGCTTGGTGAGGCTGAACTCCCCGAGCAGGTCACAGGAGCTGCACAGCAGGTTGCTGGAGAAGCCCAGCTCCCTGCACGCCTCAGACGACAGCTCGGCACCGTATGCCGACAGCTGGAGAGAGAGAGAGAAGGGTATAAGAGAGATCAGAGAGGAAAAAACAAAGGCCTAGTTTTTATTAAGTGCTTTCTTCTCGTATGCAAGTGTGAGGATAAAAGAGCATCATGTTACTGATATAAAAAGCCTGATATTAGGATGGAGATGTGTTCAGATTTACAAGTGCAATAAAGTCTTAAAACGAACAATGATAACCATGTGATGTGAGACTTGAATGTAATGCTGGGAATAGCTGTATCGTAGAGCCAACACATAAATAACTTTTTATCAACCCATGGGACAGTCATGCTAGATCTACCATAATCTACAGTCCAAATACCATCATCTATAATCTACAAAATCTGTGTTCAGCTATTCAAAAATATTGAATTAAATATAAGTATTAATCTGATTAGTGATACTTGATAAATAGTAATAATTAGCAACTATTAAATTGTAATTAGTAAATGTTTGGCATTTTCACTAGATGATAAATAAATATCAATAAATAAAAAAATCAGAACAGATCTTTGGTAAGAGAGCTTTTGGAGGGAATGGGGTAAACAATTAACAGGATGTTCAGTCTGAGGTTTGTGCATCTTCTTTGTAAAACTCTTGTAAAAAAAAGCCCTGGTATCATAGTGAATTAGAGAGGACCCTAATGTTTTTTTTTTTTGGCACGCAAGCTAGCAAAGACTGTCAGATGTAACATGATCTATTTTCACTTTCAGGATCCAGGAAGTCGGTGTTCTCTCAAATTTTATTACCCAATAAAAAGTCCTTATTTATCTGTATGGTAAGAACTTGGCACCCTGTGTTTTGTACTCTCTCAATGTCAATACCATTCTCTTACAACTTCAGCTGAAGATATTTCGACTAGCCACATGCTTTAAGACTCAGTTTACTGAGCAGGGGCAGATTTTAACAGGGTAAGTAAAGATCAGAAGTCTTGTTTTATCGTTGCCTTTTTCCTTCAAAACAAACGTTTCGACATACCAATCGGTTTATGCCTTGTAAACAATGATTAGCTGAGAAAAAGACTTTGAGGAGGCTTCACTTTCCCATCAGGGCTCAATGGGTTTTGTGGATAAGCCACGTCATTTTGAAGCTCCGGGCAAAGCAGGATGCGGCTCTCGAAACTGAACTGGCTGTACAGCTGACAGCTTCGCTATCCGTCAGTGCTGAGTGTTCAGCTCTTCTGAAAGCGGCGACAGATGCTAATTATTCAGATTTGATAAACTCACCGTTTGTAAAAGCGAGAGAAGCCACAGGAGATAGACCTCTCCCGACATTTTGGAGCTTGCTTTGTTAGCTTGAACTACTCTGAGGACCCCTTCATTTACGGAAAGGCTGCCCCGTCACGCCTGATATTTATCTTTCAGAACTGATGGTTTATCTTTTTAAAAATGTTCCACACTTGCTCATGTAACATAATTTATATCGGCTATATCAATATTTCTACTAATAAATGAGGTATTAAGAAGAATTTCATTTCATTTTATGTTTTTAAGTTTTGGCATGTTTCATGGTCGACTCACAATTTCTTCCTCGTCTCTACTGTTGTCACGGTTTAAAGGGAAGTGCGACATCTGCTGTCCGAGTCCAGGTCGCGTTTGGGAGAATGGACCAATCGGGTTTGAGGAGACAGTGATTGTCGACGAATAGAAAGGCTCGGCTGCGTGGTGGACTGTGGACACGTCCAATGACCAGACTGGTTGTAATAGTCTGTCCACGGTGCGGTGGTGAACACAGTGGCTGGGACAGGACAGCGCTGCATGGGGGGCGCAGGCGACAGAAGCTGGTACCACCGCTCCTCCATCCACAAGGGACAAATCCGCATTGTGCACAAATCTCTCGGGCTCTACGTCGCTCTGCTACCGGGGAACGACTTGCTGAAATAACCGAGCCGAGCATGAACACATCGCATTTGAGGTAACCGGAGGATCTGAGCAGTGGGAGACATCCACACACACGCACACACACACACGGAGGCAGAGAGGGCCATGCACAGACACTCCGCCGCTTTGTAATCACCGTCGTCGCTGTGTGTGTGTGTTTTCAGTCTCTCCTCCTCCGACCATGGACTGACCACATCCCTCTCTGGATGATTTGATGGGGCTGCTCAGAGTCATGATGCCGCCCAAGTTGCAGCTTCTGGCGCTGCTGGCGTTCGCAGTGGCCATGTTCTTCCTGGAGAACCAGATCCAGAAGCTGGAGGAGTCCCGGGGAAAGCTCGGTAAGTTTAACATCACAACCCCAGTCACATCACTCCTGGAGCACCACAGGTTGTGTGTGACGTCCCTCTCTTTACATCAGTGCATCACCATTGTTGTGCATTTGGATCAGTGTGCTGAGATGAGCTGCACTTCATCACCAGCACACATGCTTCATCATATGGGTTTAGACAATGGCACACAGTCATGATCTGGGAGCTTTGCATGACTGTGGCACCAAAATGTTGAACTATTCTAAGAAATTACAGGTGCTGTCAACCTGTCATTCTAATTTATGCAATGCAGTGTGAGTTTGAGGAGATGCCTGTGACCCTGAGACAGAGAGAGTGAGTGTGTGGGTTTGTATACTTTAGAGCTTCATTATTGATTAACCTGACAATTATTTTCTAGATTAAGTGATTAATAGTTTGCTCTATGCAGAGTCAGAAAGCAGCGGGAATTGTATCATTCCTGAAGCCCAAGGTGATTCCTTTGTCTTTGTTCTGTACAACCAGAATCCCAAAACCAAAAGATTCTCAGTTCAAATTGATTAAAAACAGTGAAAAGCAGCAAACCCTTATGTTGGAGAAGCTGGACCTGGAGAATATTTGCCGATATTGATTGTCTCATCGTCAAAATAGATTAAAATTCCATCAACTGATTGAGTGATAATTTTCCAGCTCTTCCATACTTCTATGCAACTGAGATGAGAAAGCTAATTTGGAAATATAGGACATGTGATATTGGAGCAGCAGACTGGTGGCTCTGGAGTCAGACCTGAGAGGCGGCGTGGTTTCTGAATGGATGATCGTCAATGCACAGTATTTGCTCTTAGTACTAACTGGAAAGATGTTTTTGCTCAAAGGAAGTTTTCATAATATTCTGCATGCATGGGGGACGCCACCCTGCTGCAAATCCTCTCCCGCCCCTTTACCACACTCTTTCCTCTGATTGAAACATGGCCGGCGCTGCGTTCAAATCTCATTGGTAGCTCCCATCAGGGGCTCCGTCCCAATAAAGATCTGGGACATTGCAGGATTATCTCTCTGGTGCCTCCACTGTGGGGATTTTTTTTTAAGGAACAGCAGAGCGGTGCAGAGAACCAGAGGGTGCAGCCGGCGTACCTCAGGGGTCCACACACACCACCTCTTGTATCAGAGAGTGGGAGCTTGGCACATAAGACAGGCAGCCAGCAGTCCTTCTTTCACAGCAGGCATTTTGGCCTGTTATAGCAGGGAAAGCACAGGTGCGATTAATAACAGTAACAATGGCTGCAGTAGGTGAGGCAATTTCTGGGTCCTATTCAAATAGCTGACGGGGACACTTAATGGATCAGACAAATCATTGCTGGTATTAGTAACACCTGTGCTTTTCCTGCTATGACAAAGTCAAAATGTCTGCTGTGAAAGAGGTCTATCACATTTTAACTGTTGCATATTTTAGAGGCCCTGCACACCCACGCTGGTGTCATTCTGGATGACTAGACCTCTGCTCAGGCTGATGTTAGGTGTATCTATGCTGGGAAATATGAGATCACCAACTCCATGCATTTATTAGAAAAACAAAGGTGCAACGAAACTGTCACGCAGTTATGACAAGAGATCTAATTAGCCAAGATAAATGGAACATCTGTATGAGAATCAGCTGTTTTTCCTTGTCTTAAATAAGAGTAAACTGTTAAATAGTAGACTGTAGGTTGATGAAAAGTGACATTTGATGACATCCCCTTGGCTTCTTACAAATTGTGATGGCAAATGTTCACTATTTTCTGATGTTTTATGGACTAAACAATTAATTGACAGCAGATTAAATGAAAGTAATCATTAGTTGCAGCCTTAATTAAATTTATATCAGAGATAAATGAATGTTGGTGGTCAGAATTGTTACATATATATTTCTGTCAGTCGATTAACTGACTTATCAGTGTTAGATATTTTTGCTTGATTAGTGGCTTAAATGAGTAATCGATTCATCAAGTAACATTTCAGCACTAGTTAGGGCTTAGACAGTTGATGTCATGCCACTTTTGCTCAGACTGCAGCTGAAACTATCGGTCAATTAATGGATTAATGGATGGATTTTCAAGCAAAAATAAAAACAATTCACTTGTTCAAGCTTCTCAAAATTGAATATTTGCTGCTTTCTTTCTTTTCCATTGTAGGAAAGTGAATATCTTGCAGGTAGGCGAGAAATAGACTTTGTCCGATGAATCAAACATGAGGCTGTGTTGGGACGTTTCCAGACCAGATTGCGAATAAAATAGTTAACAGACATGTAATTGAATAAAGTTTCCCAGCTGAGCTTTCACGTGTAGGAACAATCAGGACTCCTGGGGGTATAGATGGCTATATTGGCCTGTGACATAGTTTACTGCTGCTGTAAAGGGTTATACTTTACACCCAGTGAAAAGCCAAACTCTCCTGGGCTGTACACACACACACACACACACACACACACACACACACACACACACACACACATATACACACACACACACACTCTCCCGATGTTGAAACACAACCTGAGAGGCCTTTCCCCTGACTGCCCACCACCACGAGAATCTGTTGACTTGGCAAAAAGCGCTCTGATGGATGACTGGACCGAGCAGACGTCTGTATACTGGAGCTCTGAATTATGTGCTGCATAGCCAAATAGTTGTGACTGAGGCTTCCACGGGCTCGATGCTGATAGACAGCCACAGGGCCAGGCACATTACCAGGTACGCCTGCCGCAAGTCCATCTGTGCAACAATAAAAACCTACATAACAACCATAACAAGGACAGGTGGCATCCAAACCCAAATTAGATCTCCAAGAATGACTCTTACGTGATCGATGCAGGGGGAAAAAAAAGAAACTCTATATGTCACCTTCCTGTATCATGTTTTCACATGTACACAGTTAACTTCATGCGGGTTGGAATGACCCGCTTCCTCTCCTCACAGCGTGGGATCCTACCGTCTGACACACGTTTGAATCATTTCCCCTATTAGACACCTCCCGCAGGGCAGACAAGCTGTGATTTGCTTCCAAGCTAATCGTCGTCCCAAGGTTTCACTGAGAAGTCCCCTGCATTACAATCACGCCGCGATGCAGCTGTGTGTCCTGCTGTGGGCCCAATCCATTATTCTGACAGTATTTCTCTCCGACTGCTCACCGGCACTGCTGCCGCTTGGGTCAACAGTAACGCAGGCTGACTGCACGGGGACGGATGGATGGAAGAATGGAAATAGAGTTTCTTTAATAAAGAGCTGCGAACAGAGATTCAAGGCCCCTTTCTCTGCCAGGGTTGCCATTAGCTCCCTCTCGGTTCAGGCAATTTCAGAAGCTCGCCTTGAAGAATTTCACGCTGCTTTATTCTGAAGTCTGAGACTGGCATTCCTGCGTAATGTTTCATTGACGTCAGACAGGAGACAAATGTCTTTGATTCAGCTGTGATTGGGTAACCAGTCAAGAAAATGTGATCACTTGGTTAAAAGTGAAGTCAGCTCACATGACTTTCCCACAACTTTTTAAGCAGCTCCTAAAAAGTATAACCAGTAAGAATTTCTGGTACTTGAAACATTTGAAAAGAATTGTCAAAGTGAAAGTATGTGAACTGTCTCAGAATTAGGGCCTGTTTCAATCAGCCAAAAATATGAATAAACAGATGAATGCAAGGGATCGTGTGAACATCAGCATGACTTGTGAAAATCATACAAATATAATTTCTTCCTTTAATCTTTTCTCTGTGCAGATTGATTTGGCACTGATTGTTTTTTATGTGATGAAGTCAAACTCATAGGATGTGACTTAATGTCCCTTCAGAATAAGCTCAATAAAGACAATAATACAGAACATGAGTGTGGTGTATTGTGGGAAATATTCTTTATAAATGAATACCAGTCACAAATCACTTTCAGAAGGGGCTCTGAACCAACATTTTTTGAACGATTCCTGTCTTGAAAGCATTTTCATTACACAGTTAAGTGCATCATTATTTGTGAAGCATCTGTCCTTGCTACCTGCTTTTCTAGATTCAAGCCATGCCGAGCTTATTTCCTCAGAGACGGTATTCATAAACACTTCACTTTCATTCCAGGAATCCCAGCTTTTCAGCTTTTTTGATAGTTAAATCAGTCAGTAACAGAACTTGTAGCCAGAGGTGTGAGGTTAATTCTCGAGGGCATCTATGGTATATTGAGAGCTGCGTAAATAGAAACGTTGCTTATTAAACTGTCACCTCATGGACCTCGTTACTGGAGCGAGCGACCTCTTCACCTCTGTGACCTGCAGGCCATGTCAGGGCCGTGTGTCACCTAACAGGGCAGATATCTAGAGACTTTTTTTTTTGTCCTCTCAGCATCGCCGCCTTTTTATCTGCTGGCCGTAATTCAGCCTGATTAAAGGAATTCAATTTCCATCTGTTGCATGGTGATATTTAGCTCCAGACACAAGCGGCTCTGTGTTCAGCTCTGAGAGAGAAGAACTGTGCTGTTGAATGCAGAAGAAGGAAGGCGATGCATGTGCTCATTGTCGAAGCGTTTGCAGAGCCTGACGCAAGACCTTTAAGCATTCATTTGTCGCGGCAGCCCGTCGCTCCCGGGCTTGGGTTTGAATTTCGCTTTGATTGCCGTGCCAGGCGCTCACAGCCTCGAGCCCACCCTCGCACTTCAGCCGCCAAGGGACCTGGGGACCCGGTCAAGAATTTGCTCTTGAAAGGACATTGGTCAGGCATGGCTAGCCTGTCCTCGTGTGCACACCACGTGGATGTTGATTGGACAACTTTATACATTCGAGCTGCTCTGCTTCTTGGACCGCTGCTGCACATCACTCACCCTGTCGCTGATGAGACCTTGAGCTGCAGTTGTGTTTGAAATTTTACTTTATTGATGATCCAAGCGTCTACCTGGTTCCTTTCACTCCCACACATTTGTCAAGTGTGTGTCAACTGGTGTTTGTGACTCACTCAAAGGGCTGCAACACCAAACGGTGGCTAATTGGTGACACATTGGTGGCACTCAGCTAGACTGAGCCCTGTGTCTTCTCCACAAGTCCCAGTGCAAACCTCAACCTCTTAAATGTGTAACCTCCAGCGCTTCTTCCTCTCTTGTTCCCTAATCCTTTCTGCGGACACGGCACTCCGATTCCCTTTGAACTCTCCCTGACACCCCACGTCTCTGTTTTTAGATTCCCCAAGGGGTATAAAGGGTGCATGAGTCATTTGCTTTCACTCTGCATGTTGGCATCTGCTACCGTAAGCAGACGGTAGCGTCTATCGCCTGGACCTGGCTGCTCTGAAACATGCCATTTGAGCGGCTAATGGAGAGGAGCCCACAGCGGAGATGGGCGTAGGTGTCGGGGATGGATTTGTTGTGGGAGGTGGGGAGGAAGAGTGCTAATGGTCATACTGGGCTTTTGCTGTATTGTTAGAAGCAGGCTTTGATTAGGGCAGAGGATTTATGGCCCCTGGCGCGCACTTTGTCTGACAGGGAACGTGTTCCTGCAAAGTGGCACAGCGTCTGCAGCTGTAGCAGGATGACAGACAGGCTAATCGGGGTGTTATGGACGGTTTCGCACCCTGGATGTAATTGGAGGCCGTTCTAGAAGAACACCCCTCTCCAGTACCACCCATCACTCCCTTCAGCTGGCCTCTCCCCACTATTCCCTCCCCACCTCTTTAGACAGACACACTTTCTCCTCCTCGCCGTTTCCCCTCCGTCTTCATTTCTTCCCGTGTCACCCGTTAGGCAGAGGTGTCAGTTCACTCAACACGAAGGAGTGAGCTTCAGATATCGCATGGCACCCCAACCACTGCGGGCCAGATTATATTGACCGAACCCGTGGGGACAAGCGGAGCTCTGACTGATGGCTGTTGAGATATTATTTAGTTGAAGAGATAAATCAGATGTGGGTCTGCAAGCCGTCCTGCACAGATGCTCAGAGTGAACATTGATCCTGACTGCGGTGCAGATGTGACTTTTCGCTATGTCAAATAATCTGTTTTTCATTCTCCACACTCCACATTTAAAGGAAGATAAAAGCTACGAAATCAAATTTACACTCTCAGGGGCTCAAACCTTGCCATACCTAGTTAAAGCCTGTAGGTTTTTGACACATGATGGAGTCTGTGGTTGTAAACACGTGACAGCAGGTGTCACTTTCCTCTCCTCCAGCAAGGTTTCTTTTTCTCTCCGACACCATTCAGCTCCTCATTTGACAGGGGAAATGGGGAGAAGCTAATAAACCTCTGTCACGATTATAACTTATGACAGTACTCTCATCCAGCTCCTTCTGGATCAATAGTTATAAACAACTTCTTTATTTGCGTGCTGAGTCTCCTTTGTGATATTCAAATCCCTCTTGTGTTTTACTAACCCCATTGGATGAGCGCCTGAAAAGAGAATATCCGCCGCTGGCTTCGGAAATGAGGTGCTATCAAAGGAGCAGGACGCGTGGAGGGAGGAGGAGGCGAGGGGGGGGTGAAATGAAAAAGATGATTTAATTTTCATTGCGACACAGAAATATTTAAAGCCCCGGCTTGTGAAAATCATAAGCCCCTGTGGAAAAAAAAAGGAACAAAGATGCCTGCAGCATTTTTACAAGCAATTTCATCAGAGCACGGAGGGATAAAGGAGGAAGGAAGGTGGTAGAGTCACGCTGGCCTTCTACTTCCTCACCCTCTGGTTCAACTTTGCTCCTATTAGCTGCAGACTCGGCTTGAAGCTGCCTTTATCTTGTTTTCCTGTAATATGTCGAAGACCAGGTGTCACCAGGGACCAACTGTTAAGGTGGTGCTACTACACATTTTCCTCTCTCCACCTCTTTTCTCAAAGCCTGCGCCTCCTTTCCTCTCTCTCTTTCTTTCCTGTCTTTGCCTGTGTCTCTCGCCCTCTCCTCAGTGTGCCAAATGGCGTGAGCAGCATTGCCAAATTGCATGAAATTCAACTTGAAGTTCATTAGACAGAATACAAATAAGTACACGGCAAACAGCTGTGTCGCGTTTGTGTGTGTGCGAGTGTGTGTGTGCAGCACCTTATTAATGGAGTATCTGGGTTGCTGAATATTCAGCTCCCACACTCAGACTGTCCCCCGCTGAGCGAGGATCAGTAGATTCATGTGTGTCTGCATCCCTTTCTCTTTTTCTACGGCGTTCATGTTTTTTTCTCAAATGCAAACGCGCATCGACTTCTGCTCAGCCGGTAACACAAGTAACACACCAGTAACACAAGGTTGATTGATTAAGCGTTTTTTAAATTGGACCGGTGTCTGTATCTATTCTGTCCTGCCTCTGACTAATGCTGATGACGCGCTACTCCAATACACTTGATTACTAGTGCTGCTGATTCTGAACATATTAAACAGATTGGGTTTCGGCCAGACGTCATCGATCAACAATAAATACGGTCTCTTTGTCACTGTTGTTAAAAAGTTGTAAATGTTTTATAAACCTTCTAGAACAACATAATTAAAATTTGCTCAAGCATCAAAATAATGTAGCTGTATTAACGTCTTCATTTACGAGGGCAGCTAACAATTATTTTCACGCAGACTAGTCCGCCAATTACTTTTTGGATTAATCCATCTTTTACCCCATTAAATGTTAGAGAATAGATAAATGGCTACCTCAGTTTCCTCAGAGCTCTCGGTGATGTCATCTCATTGCTTGGTTATTCACTTTACATTGACTGAGGACTACATATTTGCATACACTTATATTAACCTAGCAATTAACAGATAATGGAAGCGATATTGAAATGTGGCCTAATTATGAATAAATTAAATAAAAAAGCAGGCACAACTCTTAAATGGTTTAATATAGTATTATGGTCTCCATTGGTCTCACACTGAGATTTGCTGCTTTAGCTTTGGTTAATGTTGTTGCATCATTTTTACCAGAATAATTAAAGTTCTCACCTATAAATCAGGATATGAATTAATCATTATTTTTCCAAAAAAAAATCCACCAATCACAGGTCGGGCAGCCTCCATGTGGTCTTCATTATCAAAGCCAACAATTACCTACAATGCAACTGGGTCGGCATCAGTTTGGTCAGAGATTTGGGTGTTTTACATTAGTAGGAGATGTAGCATCGAGCTGCTAGCCTCCGTAGCCTGACTCAAGTGACATCACTTGAGGCAGATTTTCATATTATACAGCCTTTTTTCATATATACAGTAGTCCTCTCCAACACATTTGGAGTATCCCTTTAATATTATTGTTAGTGTGATGTTGACAAATCTTATCAAACGTGTTTTTTGTCATTTTAGAGCTTCTCTCATATTGTGTATTTACAGCCTCATGGGATCTTCCACACAGAGGAATGATCCAAATTCCACTTAGTGATGTTTACAGATTTTAATTTGGGAAAAAGAAAAAAGAGCACTTGTAGAGAATCCGTACTCAATATCAACCAAAATTGTGAGTTTAGGCACCAGAATCGGTATCTGGAGAGTGTAAGTGGGCTGTTCATCGCATCACAGTACAACGTCCTCACTGGATAGATGGCCTGCAGATGCTAAATATAATGAGATGAAAGAAGAGAAGCAGAGAACTAAAGAGATGAAAGGCACACAGATAAGCCTGCAGAGATGAAGTGATAACAAGTTGAACCGGTCTTGTTACAGAGATGTTCTGTTTAGCGGCGCTCTCAGTCTGTAGCACGTTTCTGTGTGGGACACATTCTCTGCGGTGTTCACCTGTCCCTCCCACTCATCATTAAACCCACGAATAGCTGTCGTCTGCTCTGTCTAATAGAGTGTGGAGTTTTCCCCGGACTCATATATATGCATTATTAATTATCTGTTACAGGGCCAGGAGACGGCGAGGCAATGGGAACATCTGATATCTGGGTTGTAGCTTGCAACCAGATCTGCGCTGTTATGCAAACATTGTTTGTTGTTATATTAGGATGTGAGGGCTCTGAGCAAAACTGGGTATGTATTTCATTGTGAATCAGTATGCCTTCAGCTACTGTAATTTGTGCATTTCATGTTTCTCCCACTTTACGCTCTCACAGATTTGGTGTTTGTGAGGCTGTGGCTGAAACATTTAGCAGTGACAGAGATGTTCCTGCTGTGGTTTCTCTTCCTCTTACAAACACATTTAATAGCTCCTCTCTTGACCAGAGTTGCCCAGATATATATTTTTTTCTCTTTCCTCCGAAGCCCAAATGCCTCTGAAAATGTTGGCTAATTCCCAGTGCTTAGTCATTGACAATCTGTGCCAAGATGAGATCTGTTCCAATCAATCCCCCACCCACCCCCCCTCCGCAACCTGTCAGACCCGCCTTTACTTAACAAGACAGGGGAATGATGGGATCTGCCATCTGTGTAAATTGCTCCATAATCTCATCTGACTGGCTGTTTCTGATGAAGCAGACAGACACGTGGCCCCTTTTACTCTTTCTGTTTTGCCAGACATTATTGGCTCACCTGTCAGACAGCACTACGAGCTTCGATCGTACAAAAGACATATTAGGGGAGAAAGTGGCAGGTAGAACCATGGCGATAATCGTCTCCATTTATACCGGATTGTTATCATTAGCGTAGAGACATGGCTTGAATTTAGACTAGAAATTATAAATGGGCCACATGTGGCCCGAGCTTATTTAGTGCACCCTCGTGTTTAGTCCAACAGCTTGTTTTTCATCTCCACAGAGCAAAAAATGTCCCATCCTCAGCTGAGGCCTCTGCTCTTTGAGTCTGTTCTCCAAAAAAAGGTCATTTCTGAAGTTCCTAGTGTTAACATCTTCCTGCTCAATGACACTCAATGGAGTAATTATGGTCCCGAGACCCATACCCCAAACCACTTAACCACTTCAAACTGTCTGCCAGTGTTGTCTGTCAGCGCTGACAAGGGCGGGTTTTGTGTCTTCTCCATGTCTGAGGAATGCTTTGTCAGCATCCTCTGACAAAAGCACACTTGTTTTCAACGTGCTACTTTGTCGGGGTGGAGGGGGGAAAAAGTCATTTCCAGGATGCATGACCTTTACGTGGATTGTTTGTGCTGAATTACGCTCAGCAGCAGTGGCGGCGGCAGCATCTCTCCGGAGGATGGAGTGCCCCGCTCGTGCACCTGGCGTTGTGGGTGGAAATCCGGCTCATGACCTTAACAGCACGCTTCTCTCCCTGTGTTTTCCTCACCTTTCCTGCTCCCCTCTGCACCGTCTAGTAAAAGCAGAACTACTGTGAAAGTCATAACAATGAAAAACTCTTCAGCCTGCTTTTATGGAGCCTTGCAAAGCAGCAGTGCCAAGTCTAAGGCAGGAAATATCACGTCACTGTGAAACAAACGTCTTATTTACGAGAATCTGCAATGTAGCCAGACATTTTATTTTCACTTCCTCACCTCACTGGGTGGATCTGTTGATTTGAATTTTAATATTTCTACTGCAGTCTTGACTTTGATACATTGTTCAGCACCATTTCCAGCATTTTCAATCAGATTTCATCCTTTTCATGATAAATTTAGAGGACAGGGCAAATGGAAACTGCCCAGTAATTTAAAGGGTGTGTACAAGACTGACACCATTATAACTGTGACATAACACTTGTCATGAACATGAAGGAGTCTTTATGAAAGTTTATGACTGTTGTCATTAAATGTCATTCGTTCAATTATGTAATTTTTTTAATGGGGGTTGTGTTAATTGACCTTAATGTGACCTTCCTTCATGTTCATCACAGGTGTCATATCAGTGTTATGATGATGACAGTGTCTTGTCAGTCATTTTGTATAATTTTGGCTAAACCTGTCCTTGTGAATGGTCCCCATGTTAACATTTGTTTTAAAGAACTGTATTATTTTAGTTTATATTGTGCTCATGTGATGTATATTCCGTGAACATGTTACTTATTTTACATATCAAGAAAACACAGGGCAACATTAGCATTTATCATTGTGTTTCTAGGCACCTGGCAAATTCATGTTCAGTATTATATAATATATTTATAATATGAAAACCGTTCAAAGACAATATATTTAATGTTCATCAGCTTCATTGATTTTTGTAAATATCTGCTTATTCTGAATTTGATGGCAGCAACATGTTTCAAACAAGTTGGGACAGGAGCAACAAAAGACTGTGAAAGTTGTGGACTGATCCAAAAACACCTGTTTGGATCATTCCACAGGTAAACAGGTTCATTGGTAACAGGTGATAGTAACATGATTGGGTATGAAAGGTTCATCCTGGAAAGACTCAGTCGTTCACAAGCGAGGATGGAGAGAGGTTCAACACTTTGTCAAACACATGACTATATAAAGGAGATTACTACATGGGCTCAGGAACACTTTGTAAAACCATTGTCAGTAAACACAGTTTATTTGCAAATGATTGCATTCTGTTTTTATTAATGTTTTACACAGTGTCCCAACTTTTTTGGAATCAAGGTTGTAGGCTGTCTCTGAATCTCAAGGCATATAATGAAGCTGCCATGTATTATAAGCTATGCGCACTGTACTTAATGGAGTCTTGAAGGCGACGGGATGTGTACACAATGCACACAGGACCAGAGGTGGGGGATCAATAGGAGCCCAACAGCAAACTTTTGCCCCAGACCTCCTAACAGGTTAATGTGGCCCAGCCCTGACTATTATAAACTGTGATCGTTTGTCAATTGTCGATCGATTGTCTGACCCCGATTTGGTCGGTCTCCATCTAACACGGTCCTCGTCCTTGTCTCCCTCACATCTTCTTCTCTCCCTCCACTCCCCCACCTCTCCTCTCTCCCCCAGCTGTACTGTGGAGAACAGAGCAGTGAATGAGACCCTTCATTGAGCGTCAATGTCGCACTTGTGTGCCAAAGCCAGTGGGAAAAATGCCTCAGCTTCAGCCCCCCCCCCTTTCAAAAAGCCCACTCAATTGCAAAACAATTGCATTTTCACTCAAATGTGTTTCTTTCTTATCTTCCTCTAAAACAAGTGTTAATGGAAAAAATCTGGGAAACACTGTGTGCTGCAGAAAAGTTTGGGCGTCTAGTTTGAAGTTTAAAGGAAGTACGCGTATGTCTCTGTTCCTGCTGTCATACTGAGCTCGTTTGAAAGCTCTGAAGGCGTTTTTGAATGTTCCTAACACCTTCACATTCACTTAATGAAAGTGCTCTCTTTTATCCGTCTCCTTTTTCCGTTCTCTGCAGCTGCCAGCATCATTGAAAAGCTGCACAATACATTCCTCTCACACCATGCTTCATGGTCCTTGTCATAACTTAAATAGCAGTGGTAATGCAAGTTCTGGCTCTGTTCAGTCCGGCCTGAATCTCACCCATCAGCCTGACTTTATTCCTGTTTCCCCTGATAATCCACTCTCTGCTAAACGGATTTGAAGACTGAATTAGAATAATTAGAAATTCGGAAGTGCACAGTTTATTCAAATGTTCCCGAGTGCTGCAGTGGTGACATAACTGTCCCCCCCCTAAACCTGGCACTGCAAAACAGCAGCGTGCATCCAAGTCCATACAGAGGGAAGAGGTAGAAACGGCACCAGCAGCAGCCGACTAACTCGATTTTTATACAGCAGCAACCTAGATCTCCTCCCTGTCATCCTTCATTGATTTTGCAATCCAGCGGCATCCAAGCAGAACCATACAAGCCGTACACCTCAGTCTGCCGCTGATAGCCAATCTCTATTACCCACCTAGCCCAAGGCTTCGGTTCGAGGGGCTAACCCTCTCAGGGGAAGCAGACAGAGGGAGAGAGCTCTGACTGGCGGATCGGAGCGATGATGGATTTATGAGCCGCTCGGAGAAAGGATCATCTTCTCTCCTCCACTTTTATTATCCCATCAGATCTGACGTGGTAGCAATAATACATGACGGCCTGTCACATTTTGCAGATCTGGCGGCGAATATGAATGATGATTTCAAATGCTTGCGTCTAATCGGCCGCGAAATTGCTTCAGTAAATATGTTCAACTACCGGCGTCCTGTCTTCCTGCTGTCTCTCACTTTGAATGAAACTCGGAGTAATAGGCTTGTAGTTGTCACAATGTTTAAGACCCGTGTTGGCTTCACGGTTCATAATTAGCTTTTAATGCACAGAGACGGCTTGAGGGGAGGAAACTGACGGAAATGTGGAATGAAAGGAGGCCTGCTGTGTGGCCATAGTAATTCAGGCTTTTGTTCTCTAATTAAATGACCTCAGAAGGGAGCGTTAAGCTTAAGTTTGTGTGTGTGGCGCCCTCTGATATGGAGGTTTGTGCCAAGTGTATTCAGCCTCGCAATGAATAGGGCGTCTACTACAAAGCCTAAGAAGCCCTCTCCGTGCCCGCTTCGCCTCCTTGTTGGTTGTTGGAAATTTGCCACAAAACACCATGTCTTTAACAAGTGGTTTCTGGGCCCCTTCGCATAGTTCAGCACGTTGTAGTTAGGGACACAGTAGCCCCAGTCTTTTCTCACTCTCCTTCACCTCCACTGGAAAAAAAAATTGAGAAACTGGCAGACGTCCTTGCAAGCTTGAGCTGCACAAAAGCTTAAATGTGTGTGTGTTTATGCCATAGCAAAGCAACAGCTTACATGATGATGCATGTTCTTCTTGTTTGGCCTTGAAGATGTCAGCAGTTCAGAATATGAGTAAGAACATAGATGGTCTGTAGCAACAGAGGTTAAAGTGTCAAGTCACTCAATTAAAACATTTTCTCACTTACCTCTATTGCAATTTCTTGCACTGAGTCTTCTGCCAGCCCAGTGGGGGTGTATGGATTTTAATTTGTGCCGCTCACTGCATTAAAACAATACATCTGAAATACGCTACAGCAAGATGTCTTTCAGAAACAATGTCTCCGTTACTGTGGATAATCCACAGACTCCACTGTCAACAGTTTTTACTGGCACTACTTTCCAGTGAAGAAGTACTCACAATAAAAACTGTTGACAGCGAGGTCTGTGGATTATCCACAGTAACAGGGACACCTTCTCTGAAAAAAACCACATTGCTGTTTTTATTTTTTCATGTGTTGCTCACAGCTGTGAAAAAAATGACAAACTAAATTCTGCTCACTGTACTGTACTACTGGTGGAATATCTGAGGCGGATATCTCCAAACCTGGGCAAACCACCATAAGCAATTGAGGAAGTACTGCATGATTTTTCTTACCATTTAAAAAAACTGAAAACTTATTACATTATATTCTCATTCAACATTAAGCTTTCACGACTGAATAAGCAACAATTTAAACCTGCATTAACACTTTTTGTGGGGGAACCTTTTAAGTCAGTATGGCTATGGTGTTGGCATGTTCACACATCCAGCTGATATGGAGCAATATTAATATTCATTTTGAAGTTGTGTTTCTTGTCACCTAATGTCAGTTCAATATTGACTCTCTTTTTGCTATGCTTTTGGTCCCCGCCAACGCTCTTTGGCTGTGAAATGCTCTCCTGTATTCCCCACCTAGTTGTTGATTTTGTCTGTGTGCTGTTAAGTGCTGATTAGGTGGTGCACAGTTGGTCTATTTTAGCTTTTTGCTAAAAACAGATGCTGGAAATACCACTGAGAGCCATCAGAGTGATTTGAATTTGAAGACACTAAAAAAAAAACCTGTAGAGCTGAGGGGAGCTGCAGAGTTGGATGATCATTTTCTTTTTTTGTCACATCTTTTTCATTACACACAGTCATTTGATCAACTGATGATATAAAATAAAAATTGATCAGATTTGATTGACCCCACAACTGTCACCAGATTTAGATTCTGCTAAATCCCAACCCGACAGAGATACATGACATTACCTTTTCCAACTGGAACCAGTGAAGATAGCACAGATTAAAACACAAATACAGAAATGTTACATGTAAACATGTTACATGTAAAATAAAGTTTGAAGGAGCATTTTATGTTGCTGTAAGACCCCATCGCTCATAATAAGAAGCTTATTGAGAAAATATGTTTTCAGGGCCTTTCAGACTGTGAAGGAGACTTCAAATTCTTAAGACACCTGGTGCTACCCATCGGACTAAAGGCACTTAATATTTATGACTTGCATTGTCACAGGGTTGCACTGAAACTCTATTTTTCGAATGTCACGGTCTCTGTGTGTCTCCCTTCACTGTACACCGTTGTAAAAATAATCCCAAAAGGACATCTGAGCCCCCGCGATAAAGTTCCAACATAGCAACTGTTATTGCTGTTGTTGTTGGCTAATGCGTGCTTGGGATGGACGCGTGAATGAATGTCTCCATTACAGTTGTTGCGCATGCTGACAGCCTTCAGCCATTACAACCACCTGGCACGTCTCCACGCCCTCGGCCTAAAGCACCAGTTGTGAGCGTGCGGAAGTGTCGCGGCTCCGTCCGTAACCAGATCCCGCTTTGATGAGTGGAACATTAACAGCTGCTCAGGAGGGTGTAAGAGAGGAGGCAGACAGTGAGAGTATTTCTATGTGTGTGTGTGTGTGTGTGTGTTGTTGTGTGTGCACCCACGTGTGTTCACACAGATGAGGGAGAGGGCGGCAGGAATCACAGATGACATCTTAATTGGCCTCCGGTGCCGAGCCAGGCCGGTCTGGGCTGTAACAGTGTCTCAGCGGCCAGGCTTCGGGCAGGGCATTAGGAGCCCGCTGGCTCCACTGAGTGCTCCCACGGGTATTAGGTGCTCCAGTGTTGTGCTGCCTCCCATCCTCACACACACACACACACACACACACACACACCCTTCTTCTTCTCCTCCCTCCGTCCTTCCTGCAGAGCGCTCTGAGGTATTGTCAACACCAGTCAATCTGAGGCGAATTCAGACGAAGAAAAGCCAGAGGGCAACAAAGGCCCGGGCGTCTTTGTGTTGAATCCATTCACACTGAGGCACCGAGGTCTGCCTTTTCTGCAGCTCCAAGCAGTGTTTGGATTGAGATACCCCCTCTCCCCAACCTCTGCCCTCCTCATTTAGAGTGTATTGATGTCCTGTTAATGTCCAGTTAGCTATCAAGTAACTGTAGCCTCACCGTCTAACTACCAACCTCTAACCCTTAGCCTGTCACCTCTTGCACTTCACCTCTTCACCCTCATTACATCATGCCTTTCCCAGAGGAAGCGGAAACTGGGTCGGATAAATCATTTCACTCTATCAAGGGTCTATCTGAAGCACACAAAGATGTACTTGGCCATGACAGTACATTTATATTATCTGAAACAGGAGCACACAGACACTTCACTCTGCGGTTAAATGAGTGAAAGTAAAGGTAGAGGACTGATATTAAAGTTGAATCTGATTAGCGAACAAGAGAGGTGGTACCACAGCGTGAAATAGGCTGCTCGCAAAATGATTAACTAATATTCCTGTTTGACTTTATTCTTGATCCTTGGTGTGAAGCAGGGAAGGAGTTTCTGCTATCTGCTCTCCAAAAGAGGCTGTGTTCAAATGAAATGGAAATCCATTTTTAATGAAGTTACGGTTAAGTCTCTCACACAGCAGTGTTGCCGGTGACAAGGACGGAATAATATCTTCAAGGGTTAGTTCATGTTAACTGTATTGGCTTTAAATTAAAGTCTAAATCTGTTGCAGATGTGTATCATGTTCACCAAGATCTGGGAGTTGGAGAGAATTCTGGCTTGGAAAACCATTGTAACACCCAAGAGTTTGAGTCCTTGTATTTTTGCTGCCTTTTTATTATTTATAAGTATGTAATACTGTCTGGCACTTTCAAAAGGAGGTTTTCTATTCATTTATTCTGCTCCACCGAGAGGTCAGAGGTCAGGTTCAGCTCCAGAGCAGCACTCCTGGAGCTGGTTGGAGTTTGTATAATGAGTAACTCACTGAAGGACATTTTTGCTCACTATCTTTTTCTACGGTATTAAACCAACACAAAATCCTTAGTATCTCCTGAACTCACCAGTATCTAACTTCCTGTTGTCCCCCCCCCAGAACGAGCCATTGCCAGACACGAGGTACGAGAGATCGAGCAGCGGCACACGCAGGACGGCCTTCGGGAACGGGACTCGTCGGTCTCGTCGTCGTCCGACAGCGAAGATGATATTGTCATCATCTACAACCGCGTGCCCAAGACGGCTAGCACCTCCTTCACCAACATCGCCTACGACCTGTGCGGGAAGAACCACTACCATGTCCTGCACATCAACACCACCAAGAACAACCCGGTCATGTCCATACAGGACCAGGTCAGAGTGGCAGCTGACATCAAGTTTTACATGAATCCCCCTTTTCATTTGTAATCCAGAGGCCTGTTTTCTTGATATTCACTATTTAGTAACTGTGTGTGGTTTACCTCGTTGTAATAATAATCATTATTTGATTCAGGTGCGGTTCGTAAAGAATGTGACAGAGTGGAGGGAAATGAAGCCGGCTTTCTATCATGGACACGTCTCCTTCCTGGACTTCACCAAGTAAATACATTGTCTTGCAATTGTCTCTTAATGGCAACACTGTTTAATCACAGTTCATTCATCCTGCTGTGGCTTTGTGCAGGTGACTCCACCTTGTGGTCATTCATAGCTTTTCACTTACACAGTGCAGCGCAATGTAAATGAAACAAACAGAATTTGAACCTCAGTATGTTTCAACAAATGAGGCACGTTTTTAAGCTCTTAAACCTGCTAACTGTGTCTGCCTTTACAATTCATCTTGGATTCAAATCTTGTTTAGTGCTTCAACCCAATCGCTGTCATGTCTCTCAGGTTTGGGGTGAAGAGGAAGCCCATCTACATAAACGTGATCCGGGACCCCATTGAAAGGCTGGTGTCCTATTATTACTTTTTGCGTTTCGGGGACGACTACCGGCCCGGTTTGAGACGCAGGAAACAAGGAGACAAGAAGGTGAAAATCCATGAATACTCTCATTGATCTGTTTAAATGATGGGTTCAAAGTTTTTTCAAGTGTGTCTTAAAATAGACAGCTGCCCCTATGAACATCTATGAATATCACTCGTCCTGTTCATGCTGGCCATTAACAGTCCCTTCTTAATGCACTTTAAATGGAAGGGATGGGGATCTTTGTTCTGTGCAAAAATGTAGTCAAAGGTTTATCTAAAGGTAACATGAAGCTTCAGTGTGAGTTAGCCAAATCAAGTGGGTATATTTGCAAAGCTACAGCATTTTTTGGTACAAAGTTCCCTTTTTGTGTTTCCTTGGACTTAATGAGTGGGGGAAGAATAATACAAAAGCTTTTTGGTGCAAACACTCTAACTTTAGAAGATATCCACTTTGACTAGACTCAGACTTTTGAAGCCTCACATTAGCTTTAGATAAACCGTGGAATACATAGTTGCATGGAACAAGGATTGTGTTTTGTTCCGCAGCTCTTATATTAGAGGTGCATGAAGTTTAATGGCCAGTATAAACAGGAGGAATAATTACAGTAAGAAAAACCTGTTTCACTGTTAATATGGGCACCTGGCTGTTGTTTTAAGTCAGACTTAAATCCTTGACAATTTGACAAGTAATTGCTTTCTTCAGAAATGGTCATGCATTGTCTTTGTGTTGCAGACATTTGATGAATGTGTATCAGCCGGAGGCTCAGACTGTGCCCCTGAAAAGCTCTGGCTCCAGATTCCTTTTTTCTGCGGTCACTACTCTGAATGCTGGTGAGTATTCAAATGCCTGAAATGATACACCAGAAATGATAATCCATTCTCTTGTATTCTTATACTGTTATTTGAAATTACAGGAAGAAAGTTTGATTTTTCTAACCTTTGGCTTCGTTTCTATAGTTCTCTTAATGTCAATGCACATCATTAAGTCAACCTGCTGCACTTGTGTTGACATTTTCCTTCATTACAATGAACATGGACGCTGCAGTTTGTTTGTGTTAATCCTACATATACCATTCTGGTGGATTAAATACTCACTAGTGCACCAAATGTGTATTAATCCATGGCTGAATGAATGCCCTATTTACCTATGTTTTAATAATGTTTGCTAAAAGATACAGTGACCAGCTGTTTTAGGAAATTATTTAGCCTTTTTAAAATTATTTCTGTGACACTTTCAGGATCTTCAGTATGATTGGTTGAGCGAGGGGTTTAATGCTACAGATGGGGTAGGAAAGTTGTAAAGTACTGAGAGGCCGACTAACTCTTCTTCTTGGTTTTTCATCTTTTCAGTGGGATTTGCTGGAAATAACAAAAACTTAGAATATCGGCAGCATTATCCTTTCCTCGTCTCATTGAGTTCAGATGGTTTAGGAGATATGGTGTGTCTGTTTTTTCTCATAATGCACCACATTAAACCTCATAGTTCGAACTTTCCTATCCCTTCTGATACGCTCATCTTCTCAAGGTCTCCGATAGCTCACTCTCAGCCATGATCCGGTCTCTCTACATGATGATCTGTATCAGTCTCTCTCGCTGCCCTCGCTCATCTCTCTTGCCATCCTTAATCTGTCCTTGACTCTGCCCTCCATCTTTTCACCATCTAGCCTCCTGATGCAGGTGACCGACTGAAGGTTTTCTAGGAGTTAGTTCGCTCCGGTGCACTAGCAGTATATTAAAGTAGTGGAAAGCACCTTGGTAACATTAAATAAATACTGAAGACAAAAAGTGAAGCTGCTGCCAGTCTCTTAATGCTGTGTTTAACGAGACTTTGCCAAAAAGTTACTTTATAAGTTTAAACAATCTACTTCCTCCTTTATTATCTAATTTCCTGACCTTGACAACACCTGCCACTACCTTCATTTTTTTTGCTCCTTTCTCTCTTCCTCCTCCGTCCTCTACTTATACTTTTATTTTGGGTGTCTACTAGAAAATTTACATGCTTTAATGTTCAAAAAATATATATAGTTTTTCTCACTCCATTGCTGCAGCCCCTCTATTCACTTTCTGTCTGAACATGTTTTATACTTTAACAGTATTTATATAGCACCTTGGCTTTACAATCAAAAAGATCTTGAAATCTCCTTTTACAAACATGTTTCATGTAATTCTTCTTTGTACCCTTCAGCTCTCCTCTCCTCTCCTACTCTTTGTTTCACTGATACTATTTCAGCAGAATACTCAGAAAACTAACCACATCCACTGAACGTGATGTCTGTGCAGGAACGTGGGCAGTCAGTGGGCTCTGGAGCAGGCCAAATACAACCTGGTGAATGAATACATGCTGGTCGGAGTAACAGAAGAGCTGGAGGACTTTGTCATGATGCTGGAGGCGGCGTTGCCACGCTTCTTCAAAGGAGCCACTGAGCTGTACAAAACAGGTGCCATTTACCGTTGCCTCACCAGTATTATAATACGCTGAAAAGCAACTTAATGGCTCACTCACATTGCAATGCTAAAATGTGCTTGTCTCTGTATGCTGCGGTTGCATATTAGCAGTTTGAATCGCTCCTGTGGGAATTGAATTGTGATCAATATGCACTTGTGCCTCTCGCTGATGTAGTTACAATGAGTGCAGTCAGAATGAATAATGGAGAGCGCAGAGGAATGAAATCCGACAGTGATGTAGATGATGTTGATGCTGATCATTTTTAGCTGCAGATAAACCCAATTACTCAAGTTAATCAGGTATGCATTTAAAGAATTGGACGACTGCGTCTGCGTTTCAGAAGTCTTGCGGTTTCCGTTGTCACATATTTTGCTGACTGGCAGTCTTAGTGGAGGCTTTAAGAGATGCTTTAGCCTTTCATTTAGCAAAAATAACAGTAGGCCTAATGAGAACTATAGAACACATTACACGGGGCTGGAAGCTGTGCTACATTTCCGCGATAGTTATTTCAGACATCTTAGGAAATACACTTATTAGCGTTCTTGCTGAGAGTTAGGTGAGAAGATTGATACCACCATCATGTCTGTACAGGAAATATGAAGCTGCAGCCAGCAGCTTAGCATAAAGACTGGAAACCGGGAAACATCTTGCCTGACTCTGTCCAAAAGTAACAATATCTGCCTGGCAGCACCTCTAAACTAATTAACACATCACATCTTGTTTGATTATTTTGTTTTGGACATGGTTATGTGTTGGGACTATTTTCTTGGCCATAGTAACGTCTGGATGTCTCTGCTGATTGTCTGGTAAACTCATGACAAAGACAAGAGAAGTTACTCCGTCTGGCCAAGAAATAATCTTGCAAACAACTTGATGTTTTTACACTTGGGTTTTTATGTGGATAAAACAAATGTTTAACAAATGTTTCCCAACTTCCTGCTGAGCTAAGATAATAAGCCCCTGACTGTAGCTTCATATCTACCATATAGACGATATACCATGTAGAGTGGTATTGAGCTTCTCATCTAACTCCCAGCAGGAAAGCAGATGAGCATATTTCAAAAAATATGTCTTACATTAAGAAGGTCATATATACAGTAAGCTAATTTGTTTAGTTGTATTCATTTTATTTCACTTGCAGATTCTGTGCTTGGAAATAGCTTTAAGTCTAAAACACTGCCCTTAGAGAAGACTTAACAATGACAGGCACACATTATTGATCCTGCAGCTAATATCATAGTTTGTTTAGAAGCTTGTTTTAAGTTGCCTGTTAATGGTGCCAATGAATTTTTAAAATGCAGTAACAAAAAAGGCCATAACCACTTCTATAAAAATAAGAAAAAATCCTACTACAAAATGAAATTGCACTGATGCCTCCATTAACATTGAAAATTATAGATCAGATGTTTACATATATAATTACTGAATCATTGAGTTCATGCACCTCTTTAATCCCTCTCTCCTTTCATCACAGGGAAGAAATCCCACCTGAGGAAGACCAGTGAGAAAAAGCCGCCCACAAAGGAGTCTATCGCCAAGCTGCAGCAGTCGGCCATCTGGAAGATGGAGAACGAGTTCTATGAGTTTGCACTGGAGCAGTTCCAGTTTGTCAGGGCACACGCTGTCAGAGAAAAGGACGGGGAGCTCTACCTGCTGGCACAAAACTTCTTCTATGAGAAAATCTACCCCAAAAACTGAAGAGGCACATGTTGGTGGAAGAGTGTGCAGACACTTGGTACAGGCTCAGATATGCAGTCTGAGAAAAAGAGAAGGAAGGTGAGACTAATAGACTACTGGTGACTGAGTGGCTGGATTGTACATGTGATTGAGAGCATCATGTGGAGCTGCAGAACAATCCGCCTCTGACACAGCGATCACACTGCTCTGTTATTCACATCTGTGCCAGCCAACTGGACGAGGAGCTCGCGTTTCGTCAGCCGAGTCAGCAGGTTGTGTTCCCAGCAGCCCCCTGGGCCTCCACTCTTTCACTTCCATTTCAAAGGTCGTCTGCACGGAGGGGCCACTGACAGCACGTGCTCCGGAGACGACCTGTCCAACAGCTGGTCAGACCTTGACTCCTTGACTCCTGATTGGCTTTGCTGTTCTCCGGTCCAGACGAAACATTTTCATTGGCTCTGTACTGTTTGGTTGTGTTTGATTGTATTTTAACTCTTTACTATGGCTGTCTTTTGTATGTAAAGGCGGTGACATTTTTCCATGGTGAAACAACATCCCCATGCCTCACCACTACTACTAACTTAAAGAGATTTTAAGTGTTAGAATCTGACTACTGTGCTGTATTATTGGACTTGAATGAGAACTTTTGAGGTTTTTATTAAAATAAAAATCCTGTGACCATGGACTATTTACTGCGGCAAGTGCGTATGTTTTATACTGTACTTGATGTGTTTTGTTGGATGACTCGTAACGTGCAGCTTTGCGCAGAGGCTTTTCCTCCATTACGAAGGAATATTATTGAAGATGGTGAAGATGCTGCTGCTGTAAATATTTACTACTTTTTTCAGTCTGTTGCTACAGTATAAAAGTCAACCCATTTTTAAAGCTACAATCTGCATTTTGATCATGTTTGTACATTTCTTTCATTTCACTTTTTAGTCTGCATTTTTGATTTTTGTCATGTTCTTTTCATTGTAGAATCAGACATGGGTGTCCACTAATATGTTACTCTGGTACTTAAAGGAATATTCCAACATTCTGGGAAATGAGCACAACATAAAGACTGTAAACACTGGGAAACCGATGAAGCCTGTCACTTTCACATAACCCACCTTAACAGATTACTTTAAGATATATGTTAGTTAGTGAGCTTTAAAGGTGCTGGTGGGTGCATTTTATTACTTTTGGAGAGGCCCAGACTACCCGTTTCCCCTTGTTTCTAGTCTTTATGCTAAGCTTACCAGCTGCTGCATTATATTTAACAAGCCGATGAGAGAGTGCTGCTGTTAAACTATTCCTTAAAGTCTCTGCTGATGGTGGCGAGGTTGGTAATAACTGCTAATTTCCTTGTGTAGTTTTCTTTTCCTGTTTTCTCGAAGGTTGGGTTTACTGTGGTTTTAATGGCCTTTTATTGGCCAATTAAAGATCTTCTCCACCCTTCATAAATTGCTAACTAACAGTCGGAGGAGTTTAAAGTGAAGTTATGTTGCCCTCCTTACTACTTCACCTCTGTCATATCGAGAAGGTGTGCTAGTGTGAAGGCAAAAAAAACAACAACCTTGCTTCACCTGGAAGAGCTGCACAGATTTTTTTTTTGTTTTTTCTACTGGATGTACTGTCACATCACATTACCTGAATATTTAAATATACAGATGAATAGCTGCTGATTTTCATCTGGGGACATACTGTAGTTTGTGTGCCTTCTCTACACCCAGCTCTCCTTGTGTTGCAGCTTTGTGAGATGGAACATAAAAACAACATGGCTGCCATGGCTGTTTTCATCTTTTGATTGCCAAAAAAATATACAGAACATTTTGAAAAACTGCCGAAGATGCATGTGTGTGTTCCTTAATTTAATGCAAATGTATGTGCACCGTCATTACCAACAGGTACAAGAGAGCAGGGAGTGGTAGAGACAGATTAAGCTGCTATAGTGTGAAAATGACAGCAGGATTATTTCAGGGCTGGTCTCCTGCAGAGGGAGATAAAGAGCTGCCAGGTCTGCTCCTGACTCTGACTCTGTGAGCGTGTGTTTATTCATTTTCATACCCTTTGCATATCCTCTTAAACTATTTTTTTTCTGTTAAATATGTCTCTGCCATACAATGAAACTATATTTGTTCACCTTATTATAAAACCACAGTGAGTCGTCATATATATTATGCAATTCCAAACAGAATGTGTGGATTCACAATTTTCTCTTGTTTTAGTTACAACTGTCTTCACTGAAGTAGGAACGTGGTTATGTGAGAAGTGAGAGGAGTCACCAGAGGCCAGGGAAAGTTTCTATGAGCCCGTGCTGCCACTCAGTGTTAGTCATCCCTGCTCTCAGATAATCCCTGGACAGTCATCACATATTGGACTCATCTCCATTAATCTCAGATCGTCTCCAGTTACAGTTTCCTGGCTTTGGCCCTCTGACCCAGATAAACATGGAGGGTGTCTGCATTGGAGCCTTGGTTACAGGTTGCTTTTTAGAGTTTGACCAGGAGCATTTTGCTGTTAAATGCTCCTGGTCTAGTTTAGGTTTAGGACTCTGCGTTAAATCCTCTGAGGCTTTTTATGAGGTTGTAACAGGAAAAATCAGTGGCTGCTACAGAACACTGTAAACACCCCGAACTGCACATCTTAACACCTTGTGTTAGCTCTTTAGTCTTTAAAAGATTATTTATCCAATCTGTAGCTATCACTGTGTTATCTGTGATCAAGTTTCAAATGTGACCTCTGATCCCTGAGGGGTGGATCCCATGAACCAGTAAACCACCAAAGTTGTTGCCCAACACAACTGACCTCTATGTGAAAATCTTCTGACAAGACTTTCATCAGGGTCTTTGATTCTTTTACAGTGAAAAACAGCAAAAGACAAGTCAAATTCAACTAATGCGCAAATGGAGCCACCACTCAAAAAATCAAAAGTTTTGATTGCTGTTACTTTGATGTTTGACCTTCACCGTGCAGAACAGCATGCATATGTGCAGAGTTTGACACTAGAAGGAGGTTTTCACGTTCTTCTGCTAAAGGGGGAAAGTTTAACACGTGCACTAAAGAACGTGATTTTGTGAAATCGTTTCTAGTTTGGAGGCAGTTGTGGTCCAAAATGCAACTTACACAAGGGTGATGTGGAAACTTGAAACCTCCAGTGCACATACACTGAGCAAGGACTTTTCAGTGATGTAGGACACATCTTGCGTAGTTTAAGCAGTTTAAATTTTGAGATGGAAAATATTAACATTCATAGATTAGGAATTTTTCAATGAGGCAGAAGGAATAGATGCAATTTAAGAATTTCCAACAAGGTAAATTAACTTAAAAAAACATATCAAACATAAATTCAAAGTAATTTTAGTATTTTCCTGAAACATGTCTGGAGGATATCTTTAAGCATTTTTCCTGGCATTTTAGTCTTTATCAGCACATTACAGTGGAGAGTTTATGCAAAACAAGGAGGGGAGGAAAGAGGGAGGCGATTTGCCACAAAGGTCTCCAGCCGGTGTTATACAAAATTCTGTTACCTGTAGGAGTTTCAGCTGTCTGCGTGGCATTCACACCTCACCTGTCAATATTTGGTCAACACTGGTCTTTTTCATCATATTTCATCAAAATATGTGATAAAGCATTATGAAAACATGTGCAGTGGCAATATGAGGCTGTATTTCTAAATCAGGTCACAGAATTTGGTGTAGCACCAGACTTAAAACAGAGATGCCACAAATGCACGGTCAGAGTCCCAGACCCCCATGGCCTCCAGGGCGCCACTGAAACACCAAAACAATGCATGAATTAAGATTTCTCTGATTCTTACAGCCTTATAATACCGAGGACCTGCCTACACAATAAAACGTAGTAATCATCCCATTAATCAGAGCATTAATCATCATGTTTATTATAGGTAATAATACACCCACAGATTTGTATATTGTTCATTCAACTGTACAAACAGAGCTTGAATAGCAGATGGAGAAAGGCAGAAGAACAAAGACATGTATGTTTCTGATAAATTAATTAATTGACCCACTGATACAGAAACGGCATTAGATCATATCATCTCCACGCAACACTTCACCCATAAGTGTAGGTTGTGGTAACAGACCATATCGATCCTTATATGAAAGACAAAACCATCACGTCCTGTCTGAAACACCTGTCCTTGGTCAGCCTCTGGAGAGCGTCACTGTGGAGACAGAAACAAAGACTAGACCTTTCCTGACAGGAACACATAATTCTTAAGTTTACCCAACAAGGCCTCTGCCATTTTTATTATGTGGACAATGCTCAGTTTATGAATGAGGACTCGGTGTTGCTGTCCACACCAATAAATATCTGTGACACTACAGCATGGGCGCAGAGAGTGCCCAGTCTGTGAGACATATGGCTTGTGATGATTGTGTCCCTGTGGGTTATGTAATGCAGCAGTAAGTCTTCTCACTGAGGTGTGACATGTCATGCACTGGCCCCAGCGGAGAAGAGTTCAGTGTTTGTCCTGTGGCTTCTTCACAGCAGCTCCTCCTCATCCATCTGGCATTAAACTGTGACATTTATCTGGTATAGCAGCTTTTGTTTGCATTGCAGTTCTGGTTGTCGGCATCTGCATGATCCTTATGATTTGAATTATAGTTTGATGATCAATATTAAACGGTTGACAGTCTTCCTGAAGTGCAGAGGTGACTCAAGTACAATCTGACGGCACCTGTACTTTATCTGAGGACAGTATTTCTATTTTATGCTACTCTATACTTCTATTCCACCACATTTCAGAGGGAAATATTATACTTTTAGTATCAAATATTATATTCATGAGTACTTTTTCATTTGAGACATCTAATTTAAGTATATTTTGCTGATAATATGTGATTATACTCACTACCAAAACTTAGGCATTCAAAGGTTTATTTGTACTAGAGTATTTTAATAGAGGTATTGCTACTTTCACTTGGGTAAAGGTAAAGGGCTACTGTCATTGCTGGAGCCATTCAGCATAATGTACTTTTACGTTTGATACTGAACGAAAAGTGGAATTATAGCAGGACTTTTACTTGAGTAAGAGAAGTATTGCTACTTTTACCATTTTGCCAATTAGCATAATATACTTTTACTTGTACTTTTGGTACCATAGTTAGGAAAAGTGCAATAATAGCAGGACCTTCACTTGTAATCAAGTACTTTTAATAGAGGTATTGCTACTTTCACTTAGATGAAGAAGTAAATACTCCTGTCCTTACTGGAGCCATTCAGCATAATGTACATTTACTCTTGATAACGAGCTTAGAAAAAGTGTAATTACAGGAGGACTTTTACTTGTAATCGACTACTTTTGATAGCAGTATTACTATTTTCACTTAGGTAAAGCGCTCTTCTGTCTGGCACTGCTGGAGCCATTCACAATAATGTCCTTTTATATTTGATACTGAAGGAAGAGTGGAATTACAAGGACTTTTACTAGAGTACTTTTAATAGAAGTATTACTACTTTTACCTGGGTAAAGAAGTCTGTCCCTGCTGGAGCCATTCAGCATAAAAATGTACTCTATAAGTGCAGTTATAGCAGGATTTTACTTGTAATACAGTACTTTTAATAGAGGTATTGCCGATTTTACTAAAGCAAATGATTTAGTCAGGATTGTCCATCTGTGATATCCTGCGTTTGCACATTTACTATTTCGCCATGTTTGAGTTTACAGCCCCTGACTTCAGGTCCATGTCGCTGCTGTGTGATGCTGGTTTCATGCTGCTAACATGAGAGCAGCCTGGATGAGGCTCTGGATCACGTGTGTGAGCTGTCCGGGCTGAGGGGAGCCCGGCCGCCCAGCAGCTCCTCTGGGCGGACTCCTCCACTCTAACCACCGCCTCTTTCTCCGACTGCACTGGGACAGATTTATGCTCCAGCTTTCTTATTTATGAGCGCCAGTCGGCCCCGCCAGGACCCCTCCAGGACGGTGTGACCGCGCAAATGAAGTGTGAAGACGACATGGGAAGCCCCGTGTACCCGAGATGACCGACGATTTGCTCCGAATAATCGCTTCTTTTCGTCGCCAGAGAGGGAAACTTAAACCAGGGCTTGTTTTTGGAGTTCCACCTCCCCTCCGCTCTCCCCGTAGGATTTGATTCAAAGGCGAAAACCAAGATGGCCGCCGATTCCGTGCAGGTAGGAAAAGTTGACAACTGTTGCGAAAAGTGCGCAAACTTTCTCCAGAGGCTTAATTTGAAGTTAGCAAACAGCTTAAATGTGTTAAAGCTGAGTCGCTGTGAGTGGATAGTGTTGTTTTTAAGTGAAGGGCCTCTGCCGGATCCCAAAGGGTGTCTGGGAATTATCCATGGATTGAGGCCTGGGAAACAATTATCCAAAGTAACTGAAATATCCAAGTTTAAAACCGGTGCCTTTGTGCGGAAGCTGCTGCGTTAATTAATATAGCGGCCATTGTTGTTACAAGCCTTAACGTTCATGTTGCTGTGGCTTAAGTGAAATAATGGCTGTGAACGTTACAGGTTTGTAGCCTAACGTCAAGTTAACCTGCATTGCTTTTAGAAAAATAAATACTGTATCAAGTCTTTTCATAAAGCAGTAACGCTCTTTTTTTCAGTTTTAATATGTGTTGCGAATAAAATGCAAACTATTTCCATCTTTTTATAAAGAGCAAGTGTTCACTGGTTTGCTTGACGTAAAGTTTTTTCAAACACGTTACAGACCGGATGAACCTAAAAGCAACTTAACACGAGTCAGAAAATGTCTCCACCAACATGCACGTTTTTATACACTTGCTATATACTTTATACAGCAGTAAGTGAATATAAGCTTTACACCCTCGTCTCATTATTGTCTATGAACAGTCGTGACTCACTGACTAATGTGGTTTCACTTGAGTGACGTCACACCTGAAATCCATTTTTCTGACAGAAATTTTGTCCAACGTGAACAACTCTTGCTCAACTTCATCTGATCAAGTGCAATCAAGCATGGCTTTAGCAGTGTCCTCCAAAAGCTGACTTCATGTGAATGTTAAGTCTGATTACTGACACACTATTATACATCTTACCAGGCAGCACTGGGGGGATGGTTCCTGCAGATTACACAATTTTAAATGTTTATTATGGGGCTGGTGCAGACTGAAACTGATGACAGAGGCAACAGCTGGTGTTGATAAGTTTAATCATAAAATGGCATTTTCACTCAATGCAGGTGTTTGCTCACATGCTTTATCTGTGACATGTATAGATGAACCAGCCTGTCAAAATTATTTTCTAAAATGAAATTGTCACCGTAGCTCATGTTAAACTGAGTCTGGAAACTGTGCGCTGATGGCGAAACAGGTGGTTTTCTACACCAGCTGTTTCCTCTTGAGTATGAGGATGTGAATGGATAAAGATGTCCTTCATTTGGGCTCTCATTTGAATATTGGTAAGGTTTACAATCAAGTCAATCATTAAGCCAGATTAGGTGATGTAAAGTTCAAATTATTTTATCATCAGGATAGTAGGAGAGGGGTGGGGGGGAGTTACACAGCACACCAGTGAAATTCCAGCATGGACAACTTACTTAGTGTCAAAGAAAAAGCATAACCTCTTGTAACTGGGGGATGTTATGATATATGATTATGATATATATCACCCAGATGCCAAATACACAGCCTATCTGCAAGCTATTATAAGGCATTTAAAAAGAGAGCATTTTGTCTAAAATATCTACACATTAAAAAACAAAAATAGTGATGTCTTGTCTATCCAATCAAGGGCTCCCTTTTAAAGGTCTGTGTGTCTGTGCCCTGTGCAACTATATTACAGCATCATGTTCCATTTAATATGATCTTATTTTTGATATCACAATCTAAATCATATCCATAACATTAACTAGTTTTATGGTTTACAGAGCAAAGTCTTGGTGAGCAGGCATACAGAGACTGGAGATGCAGGGTGTCAGATCCATGAAAAAGAGACTGCAAACTGATTTGTAATTAAAGATTTCAAATTCACTTGTCAGTCATGCTGATGAATGGGGCTCAGTGGGTGGACATGTTGCTCCACCAGAAGCCTCTCTAAATGCACAGTAGGGCGCAGATTCTGCAGGGTTCTCATGGACCAAAACCTGGAAAAGTCATTGAATTTCAAAATCTGGTTTTCGAGGCCTGGACAAGTAATAGAATTAATACAATCCTTCAAAGTTTTGGAAAAGTCATAGACTTTTGCTGTGTGTAATGAAATTAATTGTTACTCCAATTTTCTGTGGATAACCGTGCACATAATCTAACACATGTAGCTGTTGATGTAATGTAGCTCTAATATGCATCAATGCATGACAATGTTTTGTTTACTATCGCGTATGTTTCTTCATTTTCTCCCCGCGTTCCATCTCTCCCTCCATGTATGTCAGCGAGTTCAAATGATGTTGGAATAGAGTTTAAATCTGACATGTTTGAGTGATGCCTGGCAAGTGTACATTTATTTTAAATTCATGACCCAAATGACTAACGTGTGAGATGTAAGCTTTGCAAAAATAGTTTTTTATAAGCAGTGTGGGGGAGCATGCCCTCACAAATCATGCTAAGGGAACATCCAACATGAGAAGAGAATGTGCGATCACTTCCCAATCCAGGCATTTTCAACTCGACAAAAACCGCGGCGAGACCAGCAAGTGGACCAGGTTCTGCCTCCGACCACAGCACAGTTGCTACAGCTACACAAAGCACTTTAAATGTAATACCAGCACCCATTACTACTGTGACTTCAGACGCTGATATACTTCAGGTTCTCTTAAGGTGGCACTTTTGGCAATGCATCAAAAATACATTTATCAGATGCTTGAAAGAAATGTTTCTTTAAACAACAGTCTGAGCTTTAGCCTACATGCTTATGTTGCTGCCTTGTTTTTCAGACTTGCATCTAGAAATGATAAAAATCATATAGTCTGTTGTTTATGTGTGTTTGCAGTAGGGAAGAATTGTCTGTCTGAGGTCAGTGCCAAGTATAGCCCAAGAGGTGTGTGTGTTTATAATCCACATTAAGTATTCAATGATAATACAGTAATTTCAGTTTTCCTGATGTTTGAAAGCCAGTTGTCTCAAGTGTTACAAGTGCAGTCTGATTGTATGCCTTCTGACTATCACAGTTTAATATTACTTACAATAATCATAGTTATTATTACTCAAAACATTACTTAAATTTGGATGCAAATGCAAAGGACGTTCACTGAATAGACTAATACTACATTTAGCATTTATCACATGAACTGATCTACAGGGCTTGTCCTCACACGGACTTTTGTTTAAAGTTAAAAACAGTGTTTGCATAATTCACACATTTGGACTGTTAGGATTATGTTTGTTAACAGTAACACAAGGCCAGCCACTTTTATGAAATGCATCTATGTTTAGCCAGGCTGGACCAAGCCAGCTAAACTTTAACATATATCACCATGGTTGTTTATATGGAGTGGAACCAGATCAAGTCAGCAGAGCAACAGGTGCGTCAGTGCACTTTATCACTCGTTCTGCTTTGTGACAGTGCAGCGTCAGTTTTTTTTGGACACACAATAAATCTACTGTCTGTCCGGCTGAGAAATGACCATTAACATTGACCTGAAGTGCAAGATCTTACTTACAGTTTGACTTGGCATGGGATATGTCAAAGGCTCGTGTGAAGGCTTTATTTGTAGGATCTGCGTTTATTAGCCTGTGCTGCTATTTCTGGTGGCAGCAGAGCACCAGGCTGTGGCCAACACTCTGTAGCCAGCTGCGGGGTAAGACGGCCGGGTGTCAGGTTGTAGGCTGAGATAGGCCTCTCGCAGAAATGGCAAGGGCTTGGCTTTTTAAGCGTGAGCCTGGATTGTGCCCTCAACTTTTCCATTGTCCTATTGTCTGAATGGAGCTCTTGTTGTTGGACTTGAGCTTTCAGGCTTAAAGAGCAAGTTAACCTGCTTACACTTGAGGCTCAGAACTAATGTTTGCTTTTACCTCACAGTTTCCTTTCATGTCTCAGCCACTAGAAGAGTTCTTTAACAAGTTCAACAAGTGTAGCTAACAGTTGCCCTACCTTTTGTAAGAATATTATCAACAGTGTTAAATTAAATACAGGTCCCTAGATAACAGTTTGCAGGTTAGTCATAACTATAAATTATATTGTTTTTATTTTGAGATGAACATTCCCTATTTTATTCATCTAATAAATTAAGCAGCTCATTAATTTTTTTGTAATATTGAGCCAAACATGCAGCTAAAAGTTTTTAGATACAGTCTTTTCATTTGTTGTGAGCCTTCAACATTTCACAGAGCAGCAACAAGAACATGTTCCCTCTATTCATCACTTGTGTGCATTGTGGTAGGAGTGGAAACATTTGCTTACAATTCCTGCTTCACTCGTCTTTGAACCTAATAAGTCTCGAGTCTCGGTGTGGCGTCATTCCCCTGACAAGGCAATACATTCAAGCAGCAACCAATGATAAGGGCCTTCTAGGTAAAAGAGCCGCTCAAGGAAGTACTGCACTTACAGAGAAACAAGAGGTGAAACCAATCCTGTAAATGAGCGCCTGATCTTTTTCTTTGGATATAGTTCTATGTTTGATCTCAAATTAAAATGCAGACCTTGAACGTCTACTAGCTGATTTATTTCCCCCTTATCTGATCGGCCTGTCATGGATTTCCTTGCATTGTTGCACAGTAAAATAGGCCCTTTTGGGTGTCCTCGTGCTGTCCTCATACCACATTGGGCAAACACACACACTACAGTACAAACAAATTTTGCAAGGCGGTTAGCTGAAGACGGGAGCTGCACCCCCCCACACACCATTCTTCCACTTCCAGGAGTTGTGACCTCCATTTTACCTATGAGTCATCAAGGAGCCTCTGGACCACGATATGTGCAAACTATAGCTTCCTCTGAAGTGAGCACCTATAGAGGAGGGTGGGGGGTTTCAAGAGGGCCGGACAAGGGTATGGACTTAGCCCATGGAAATCCCTTATCTTCCCAAATGTGATGTGTTTTCTCAACATTGCTCTATCAGTCAGCAGTAGAGTAGATGATTTCAGGGTTTCCTCCAGGTACCTGTTTAGTTGAGATCCTGACGCAGCTTGTCTCATGATCAAAAAAAAAAAAAAAAATAGCTACTAATTATGATGACTTCTGCTTTGTGAAATATGGCCTTTCCTCTTGGAGAGGTGGTGGATGTGGTCATTGTTTCGGTTAACCTCCGAAATACAACATTGTGGGAAAACGCACATGGATAAGGGACAATACAACCTATATGGTTCTTTACTGGCTTGTATCTTAAACCCCTTTCACACTGGACAAAAAACCCACTAACACTCCCTAACATCTGGCTTTTGTCTTCAGCGGGAAAGGGTACAATCAGCATTCATTCCCAGGTCAGATGACTCTGCAGTAGTTGTGGGTATTTATTGACTCCAACTCCGATCGGCAGTGATGGAAATGGGTCAACGTGACATATCAGAGAAAAAAAAACAAACAGAAAGGCAAACTTCGGAGTTAACCGCCTATATTTAGCAGGTTTACCTGTGTTTAAAAAACCTGCATATACCTGCTAAGTTTGGGGTAAATTTGGTATTGGAGTGACAACCTTGCAGGGTTTGTTCCTGATGAGACTTTAGCACGACTCTTTACTATTTTTTTGAACCCTCAGTTGTTTGGGTGTCAGAGCTGTTCCTCCACCACACAAGTTGCTTTCCAGGGGGGAGGCCACAATGGACAGCCAGTGTTGTGTTTTTAACATGGGTTAATTTTAGATGCAGTCCTCTCCCTGGAGTGAGATTAGGTCCCATTCTGGTCTGCTCTGACCTCACAGAGTTAGAAGCTAAGAGGGATTTGGCTGTCGCTGCTCAGACGGTTTATCTTCCCTGTTGATGTCAATGGTCTGTGTGAGAAAGAAAGCCCTAAAGAAGAAAGAGCTGTAGAAAATCGGATACTAGCTGAGTGAATGAGTGTGGCTTTGGACAGAGGCTCTGCCAGCTACGGTGTAGTCTAACCTTTGTGGTGGAGGATATCATCCTACGAGACAGCAGAACTCTAGTGGTGTTCATGTAATGATAGTTTAGCTGGTCAGCAGAACATGCGTGGACTGGTTGGTTCAACTGATCTACAGATGGAGTTGGCTGAAACCGATGAAGTTATGGTAAGACGGAAAGATTCCTAAAGCCTAAAGATTTTGTATTGTTGACTTGACATCTTCCTTACCTTAGGCAGTTGTGATTTTAACATCACACCAAATTGAAGCCAATTGCTAATTGCATTAAGGCTAAATGTTCCAGACTGTTTGGTTTGACTGCTTTCTTTGTAAGGTAAAATGTAATAGTAAAGTCACGATGACTTAAATGCAACAAGATACAGATCTTGTGTTAGTCACAGAGTGGTGACATGATGTTTTTCACATCTCATTATGCCCTCGTTTTATGAATAGAATAAGTTATTTTCCACACACCTCAACTCTGGCACAGTTTCAGAAGTTTTCAGTGTGCACTGAGTTCTTATTCACCTTTACATTTTACATTTTGAGTTGGTTCTGTTATCTGGAATCATATATAAAGATTTGGTTTGGGTGACTCCACTTTATATTGAAGATTATTTTCAGAACATCAAAGGTCACAGGTGTGACCTTGCGTATGCATTACTAGTTGACTGACACTCAGATAATCACAGACGTATGCTGTGATCAACTAGTGGAACATCACTAGTGCCCAATTGTATTCATGCTGAACTTTAAAGCTGAAGCCTTTCAGGAAGTAACTTCTAATCCCTCTTTAGTTAAGGTGACGGCTTAGGATGCAGGTAAATGGTGACTGACAGCAGCAGTGAAAACACGTAAGGAGGCCAGCTCAAGTTCAAAACACACCACAACACTGGGTTGACCTCAGGTTTCTCAGGCTGTGCAGCAAGTGTTGAATCTCTGAACCTCATGTTTAGTCACAATATATTTTCATTGCATTTGAGTGCTAACATCAGATGCATTTATTTGAAATCTGTTTGTTACAGAACTTGCAAATAGAAAAACAAAAGAGAGAAAAAAAAATGCTCAGGATCAGATCACACAGATTTCACACAAATGTAATGAGAAAATCAGTGTTGGCATGAACCTGCACTCTGTAGCTCCTCCCCTGTTTTTATGGCTTCCTTACTGCTGTCATAAATCGGCACTTATAACAAAATGGAGATGCATGTGCTTATGAGCTTCAGCTGTTTTGAAACATTGCAAATTGGTGCAGTGCTTTTTATTTATACTGATAAGTCCTGTTGGTTAAACACCACTCAGAAAAATGCCAATATGCACACTCTATTTGTTGACTGAGTCACTGACCTCTCTGTGTCCTTTCCTCCTCTTTCTCTGCTATTCCATTTTCCTCTTCCTACTCCTCCTCCCACACTGACCTCCTCTAAATTACATTCTTCCTCTCATCTCCTCTTTTTTCCTCCTCCTCCTCATCCTCTGCTGTCTTCCTTCAGGGGGATGCCAGGGGCCAGCTGGTGGCGGAGCGACTGGGTCTGGGACACAATCTGGACCTGTCCGATACCATGGTCCAACAGAAGCTGGACGAGATCAAGGAGCAGATCCGCCGCGAGATCCGCAAGGAGCTAAAGATCAAAGAAGGCGCAGAGAACCTGCGAAAGGTAAAATCACTGAATTTGTGGAGAGTTTTTCTCTCAAACAGGTACTTTTTCAGTGTTATATTTTAGTATTCACTTCCATCAATTTGGGTTACTTAGAGGCTGAGATATCCTGAGTTTTAGTCTGTAGTATGGATCAACACTGGATTCTACATGTCCTATAATGCAACCAGTAGCATTTTTTGTCTTTCAAACACCATACCACCAGTTTGTAGTCTTCAAGGCCAACCTGGCAAAGAGTTTCCCTTCAAGCCTTTGTTACTAGATAAATTGTCAAATTCAAATTTCTCCTCCACTGTCCTCTCCTCAGGTCACCACAGACAAGAAGAGCCTGGCTTATGTTGACAACATGCTAAAAAAATCTAACAAGAAAGTTGAGGAGCTTCACCAGGAGCTGCAAGAGCTCAACGCGCACATTGTGGTCAAAGACCCTGAAGAACTGCTAGGTAACAACAGAAACACCACAGCAAAGTAGCCCCAGGGGATTCAGTAAACATTAACCAAGTAATAAAGATTGTTGACATAAGCTAATGCTATACTAAACCACTGTCCGTACAAATACGTCATTGTTGTAGTTGTGCTCTTTTACATCAGCACCATATTCCTCATATCTCAGCTTTGAATCTTAGATAGATAGATAGATAGATAGATATAGACTGATAAATCAATATATTACATATTGTCCTTTGTCCTTGGTTGAAGGGTTTTCCTCCAGTTATTTCTGTGTGGCGTCTTTCTTGCTAACAGCCAAATCTATTTTAAAGAGAAATTCATTCTGAATCATAAGTTTATCTTGGATTTTGCCCAGGTATAATGTCACAAAACAGCAATCAATTCTGTCTCTTTAGCGTTCTCTCCAAATACTGGTTCATTGGAAATGCAAAGTATCGTTGAGTAAATAATTTTGCCATCGTTGTGTCAGAACAGCACCTATATGAACACACAGAGCACATTCAGTGTTTGGAGGTGACTCACTCTCCAGAGGCTGACATTGTTGCATTCCACATTCCTCCGACAGTTACAATGAGCTGTCGATTGTTCCCCTCCGAGGCTGTTGAAAGCCTGCTCCTGTGCGTTTGTCGACTACAATGGAATTCGTAGAGTGTTAACCACAACAGTGGAGTGTGTTCAATGTAGTTTTGTTACAGTAGTTGCCTTATGTGTTATTTGTTGGTGGCAAGCATGCATTCAGGAAGAAAAGGAGTGGTATTTGTCTGCCTGTTACCATCACATCTCCCCCCCGTTGAGTTGACATTAGGAAGTAGATGAGGAGGGATGTGTGTGCTGGGGGAGGGAAGGGAGGTTGTCTTGGTAACAGGTTATCTTAAGTGGGAACAAATTTAGCCTGACTCGGTGACTCTCTATCTGATGAACAAGAGCTATTAAGTGACGCGACAGCAGCGGAATGTCGCTGGCCATTGCAAAATGATGGAGAAAGGACTGAGGGCAGCTCAGCTCCACGGTCATGAGGCGACTTGTTGAAATACGCTTTAGCTCTCGAGTCCACAAGAGACAGCACTTGTTCCCTGAATTAGTAGGAAGGAGTTGCTCTGCCTCTGCGAGCAGCCAGAATGTGTTTTTGTTCCAGGAGAAAGTTGAGGGGGCTCTGGTTATTCTCCGCCACTCAGCTGAGGCCAGAAATGGACCGACTCGCACTCAGGCCCCGTCTGGGAGCAGCAGCTCTAACACAGGGTCACCACTCAGGTCCTTCTGTCACACATTATCTCATTCATAAAGAGACTTCAATAAAAGTCCAGTCTGTTTTCCTTCCAGTCATCGTATCGTATCTCAAGCGACAAGCGCCCACGCCAGTTTTAGGTCCAGTTCTCCAAATCATGATGTAATTGTTTAGAGAATATTGTTAGCGTGTTTCTCATTGCCTTCTGGTCAGATACAGATGGGGTTAATCAGAGGGAGGGTTCCCCTTGTCAGCTGTCCAGCGGTGACATCAGCCCTGAAGCTATTCAGTAGCTCAGTATCTTGTCCTCCGGCCCAGCGTGGGCTGAAGGAGAAGGAGGGGGGAGACCTTGACCAAACTGCACCACCCACACCGAGAGGAAAGCCTTAAACGTATGACTATATGACATATGCTTTACTTTCGCACGTGTGCCTTTTCCAGACAACTTTCTCGTGGCGCTGACTTAACTTGATCGTAATGCAATCACTGACTCTTATTATACAGTGTGGATTTTATGAACACGAAAGTCAGTTTTGCCCCAAGCCCCTGTTAACTTCTCACCTTGCTCCACAGGCTTTTCTACAGATATGTGGTTTGGATGAGAATCTACAAGCGCCCAGTCAGTTTTTCTGCCTCTCTCACCGTGTGTCTATACACGAGAGGGTTGGCCCAGGAAGCCGTCATCCTCCCCTCCTGCCCCTTCACAGAAATCTGAGCAGTGATGCTCTCTCAGCTTATTAAGGGTCATTAGATGAATCATTTAAGACTTTCAGTTCAAAGAATCACATGCTTCCTTTTTGCCCATATCCCGCAGGAGTTCAAAGGAATCTTTAGGCACTGTTTTGATGAAACATTCAGAGTGAATGAATCACAGACCCGCCTGCTGGTTATTGTTATCTGTGTTTGGCAGCGTCTTCCAGAATAACCGATTTCCCTCACCACTGTTATTTTGGGTGAAGCCAGTGGGGCTCACTTAGATTGACTCAAGACACCTTCAGTGAAACGAGATTTTTGGGAGTATTGGTTGGAGTATTTGTTATGAAATTTGAATTGTTTTTTGCCATGGGACTGTAAAAATCAAAGAAAAGAGAATTGAGCTAAAAGACTTTCAGTTACATACATAATATTCACTGATTTTGTTTGCGTTTCGGATGTGACACCTCTTTCTAAGTGTCTCTTCGGGACCTTTCTAAGAGGAGTTCCTTTATGACACCTTACACTCTGAAACTGAACTTGCAAGTCAAGTCAAGAGAAGTCAGGCAGGTTTTTTTGCCCACCTCACCCGTGTGTGTGAGAATGTTTTTGCACTGTTCTGCAGTGATCAGACTGGGGAGGGGTTTTCACTGCACCTTTTCGAGTCCTGACATGACAAAAAAACACAACAAAACAGTGAGCTCATCGCCCAGAACTGTGGTCCAGAACTGGGGGATAGAAGATGGTTATTTTCATTTTCATAAAGTGTGTGTGTGAATGCAGTAAAACTTAAAAGCCTTCATATATATGGGCCCAGTAGCATTGTGTCGTGCCAACTGCTTTTTGGGCATGGACCGAAATCAATTTAAAATTTGACATTGCTGTGCATATGTCATTGACAAAACTGTTGACACCTCATTTGCATATTCAATAATGTCACTGTAGCTGTTGTAGTTGTCTGCAAGTTCACACTTGCTTTTTTCAGTTGCTCAGAATAGAAATGGCCACAGGGTTTTGCCTTTGCTGTTCAGGTTTGAAAAGACTTCAGGAGAGAGCCAATGAGATAAAACTATTTTGAATCAGCAGTGATTGTTTTGTTTTGCATTTCCTGAATATCAAAGCATCATAGCAAATCAAATTCTAGTCTAACTGAATATTTGTGTGCACTGGGTTCACCTTTGATATGTTAGTCACATTTTTCTATTTTCTGTATCTGCACAATAGAGCCAAAAAGCTGTAAAAGACACATCTAATCCAATAAAAAGTCACCATTTATTGATCTGAAATTCTCCTTAATGTCAAATCTGAATGTTGTTGACTTGTGTTGTTATTTCTGTATCAAGAGAGTGAATCAGTTCTGAACAGACCATTCTGGACACATTATGTGATATGTACTAAAGTTGCTACCTGATGTGTTTTTGTAAGCAAAGTTATATGACATTTTACTGTGCTGCAAGACTGTTTGGCTCACTTCAAAATGGCAGGCAGCCAAGAATAGCACATGAATGCTAAGTTACTATTTACAGTTGGTGTATATTTGTGACAAACACCAGTAGCACATACAGAGTCATGTATCTCTTTCCAAAGGGCAGTATTGTTCTAACTTGTACTTTTTGTTTTTTTCTTTACCCAGAATGCCCTTTGACCCCAGATACCCCCAACAGCGAGGCGAGAATGTGCACCAGCAGCAGCCGCCTGGCCGCCCTCAAAAGACAGAATGACATCGAGCTCAAGGTCAAACAGGGTGCGGAGAACATGATTCTGATGTACTCCAACGGGTCCTCTAAGGTAGGATTCAGCAGGAGAGTGGGAGGGTTCTCTTGACATTCAGGTTCCAGCTGGTTCATGTCAGGCTGCCAAGAGTGTAAAGTCAGACACATCGGTTGTATTTAAAGAATAATTCCAATTGCGTACAAGCTGGGTTCTTACTTCTGTAGTTTCGGGCAATCTTTTTTTTCAGCAATAACTGTACTCGCCTAGTGCATCTGGCAACATTTTGACATCACAAAAAAATTCTAATTGGGTAAGCGTGAGCAGACCGACAATCATGAAGGTTTTAAACTGTCATGTTAGCCGAAATTACTTGGAAGAGAAAATGAGGGTGCACAGTAAAATTATGACCTTAAACTGTTCATCCATCCGTTCACAAACAGTCACTGTTTACAAATCCACTTCCTCGTTCAACTTTGAATAATCGGACTCGCTGTAGTTGTGTGCAGACAAAGTTTTCCTGTGTAATGAGGAATTACAGGCCACATTTTCTGTTATACATGTGTGCTCACTTTCCGTTTTACCTCCAAATAAAGTGGTTTAGATCAGTGCTTCCTACTTGGTGCATGTGTTGTCCACTGAGAGCAAATCCAAAGACCACAGGACAGAGTTGTCTCATGCACCGCAGGTTGTAAAGGCTTTCCACACTCATCACCACCAGTGCTGATTATTTATTTTTAAAACTTAAGGTAACACACGTGTTTGTAACCCTGGTCATAATCACATGGAAACTGGAGTGAGCGGGCTAGTTCCCAGTCTACAGGTGGAAGAATGATGCATGTTGGCTTTTGCAGCTTCTCTGTAGGGGAGGAGGAAACATGAGAAGGCGCTGACACATACTGTGTGTCATATGCACGGCTGTTTGTTCACAAAGCTCTTACGGTCCTTGTGGCTCCTCTAATGCTCAGAGAGAGAAAAACTATAATTTAGTTGGGAGGTGTGTGTAAGTCACCAGGACTAATAACAGCTGGAGTACTGAGAGTCTCTCATGCTCATCTTAGCTCCTGTGTCTGTCACTTGTAATTGAAACCACTTTGCAGTAGACGGTTTAGTATAGTGTAGGGTTTCAGTAGTGTAATCTCTACTTCAACAGTGATATACTTCTGCTCTCCATCGTATATTTTAGCAGATATGTCAGGTGTAATTAATTTTTTAATATTCTCACCAGTATGATCTCCTTTGTTGTTTGTTCTGATATGTGTCCAGTTTAATAAGTTTGGAAAACTTTAGGATGTCTAACTTGTCCTGTCTAATTTTAAAGCAGGCCAGAAATGAGTCCCTGAATTTTACCCAGCAAGACACAGAAATAAGAATTTTGTGCTTAAGTGAGTGTGGTTGGAAACAAGAAGTACCTGCGGAGCCAGAGTGTGTAGCTAGTACAGTAACAGTAGCCACTGTCTGTCTGACCAGGGGAGGTCACAGTATTTTGTAAGCGACCTCCCCAAGGTCAGACAGAAACACCTTCCAGTTGGAAATAGTCCTGTCCTGATGTCAGAGAGGAAATGCCTGCTGGACAGAGGTCTTTCCTGCATGCGGCGCCATCAACAACCAGGAGGAATTCTGGGTGGAGTTTGCTTACTCCACTGTGTGTGTGTGTGTGTGTGTGTGTGTGTGTGTGTGTGTGTGTGTGTGTGTGTGTGTGTGTGTGTGCGCGCGCGCACACATATTAGAGGTCAGCAATTACAGCACACAATGAGATTCCACCTTCTTTTTTGATGAATGAGATTTTCCATCTGGTCACTCATTCTTTAGCTCCAATTAAGGGCATGAACTGGCGTCCTGGCTGTTTGTGTTACATGCTCACAACAATAAAACTCAAAAAAAAAAAAAAAAACTGTGGAAGGATGGTGTGCAGTTAGGGTCCTCTGTCAAGTCATGACTTCCAGTTTTACTTAAAAGACAAAACATTATTGAAACCTTTGATTCAAACATTAATTCATATTCATTTATGCATAAATGTGTTGAAACATTTCAGTGATTGTTTCATTTCTTATTTGGTTCATAGGATCGTAAATTGCTAGCGACTGCCCAGCAGATGCTTCAGGACAGCAAGACAAAGATCGAGTTTATCAGGATGCAGATCCTCAAGGCCAGCCAGGCCAGCGAGCTGAGCTTTGAGAACAATGAAGTGATGGGTGAGTTTGCATTTAGTGATCGATTAGAAACAGTCAGTGTGACTTTTAAGGAGAAATGCCTCTATCACTTAACACGAGGTCTTATAAACAGTTAGGTCTGAATTTAAAAAATCATGTCCTTTCATGTCATCCAGACAAGCCCATCATCAGCCCGTTGGACCTGCGGGTGGAGGAGCTGTGTCACCACGCCAAGATCGAGTCCGCTGTGGCCGAGGGAGCCAAGAACGTCATGAAACTCCTGGGCTCAGGAAAAGTCACAGAAAAAAGAGCACATTCAGAGGTAGATGTTTGTGTTCGAATGTGTCTGAGTCATGTATACAATGGTGTTTAAGAACAAGCAGGGACCTGGATTCTCTTCACTTAGGCGCTTTGGACTTGAGGCAAGTTCATGGGCTTGAAATGAAACTGAACCCTGCACTGCTGCTGTGCTCTACTAAAATAAAATGGACCATGTAATTGATATTTCTCTCTCTTTCCATCCTTTTCCACCTCTACTATTTCCTTTCCTCCAACCGTTCTTTGCTTGCTCTGTGCTTCCTTCCCTCCTACCTCCCTCTCTTAAGGCCCAGGCTCGTTTTAATGAGTCCAGTCAAAAGCTCGACCTCCTGCGATACTCCTTGGAGCAACGCCTCAACGAGTTGCCTAAAAACCACCCTCGCAGCTGCAGCATCATGGAAGAGTTGTCCCTGCTGGCCTCACCGGCCCTCAGTCCCAGATCGAGCATCATCTCCACACAGAACCAGTACAGCACCGTGACTAAGCCCGCTGCACTCACAGGTAACTGGACAAAAGATACACTGATGGTTATTGATAACATATCGATTATTTTAGATGATTGATACTCTGATATCCCAGCGTCACCCTGTTATCATTTTTATTTTCATTTTTAAGTGCTGGTATTTGAACATGGCATGACCATTAGTTTTGGTCTTAGTATTTCCTGTTGCACACTTCTGTACCCCTTATTACTTTAATATGGTTCCTTCAGTCACACAGGAACAATCAACAAAGCATGGGAACTAAGTAGCGGGTGTTACGTTTCTTAAGGCCAATTACACGTCCGCTAAACAGAGTCAAAACAGACACCCCTGTTATTTTCTATGTACAACCTCGCACCAACATTTCAAGCCACTGTCCTATTTCTAGCCTCGTCGTCCCTGAACAAATGTTTTTTTTTCCTAGAGTAAAAGCTGTTTTGTTTTGTACTGTTTTGTACAATACAATGTTTGCCCAGCTACAGACATTATTTACTAGTTTGTTGTTTGCTTTTCACTTTTTCATTACGACGTATTCTGTTATCCAACTTTATCTCGCTGTTGTTTTCTGACCTAAAATGTCTCCTAAGGAGATAAGGATTTCTCCCCCAAATTCTCCCAATTCCCATCTTTTTTCACATGACTAGAAGAGAGTATGGCGTAACCAACATCATCTCACAGAATCTTAAACACTGCTGTTGAGTATAAAGTTGTTTATTTTTATCTGATACGTGCATTAAATACTTTATTATATATTGTGAACAATTAAGATTCTTTTCAAACCACTAAACACGTCAGACTGAGCTACACCTTCTGATCAGCTCCTTTGTCAGATAAGAAGTTACAAGATGTTTTTTCCTTTCAATAGTTTACCTTGGTCTTTAAAAACTCTTTACTTTCTCATGGCTTCTAAAACAACATTGTTGACAACTAGGCGACATTGATTTTCAGTTGTTGACACATGCCATTCATTGTTGAAAGCACAGCTCATAGGTCGGAGGTAGACTCCAGGTAGAGTGGCAAATGTTTAAAGCCTAAAATGAGTCTTTTCTTTATGTTTGTACAACTGTTTAACCTGAATTCAACTAGTTTAACAGAAAAGTAAATAAATTGTCTTAATATATCTTTCTAAAACCAAAAAAATTTAATATCCTTCACCTGAGATATTTAGAGAGTATTTAAAATACACAGACCAGTTACAATGTGCTAAATGACTTAACTGAACAACTTGACCCAAGACAGATTGTTTGATATATGGATGTGTATCGTCCCACCTCACTTCCAGGCACGTTAGACGTCAGGCTCATGGGCTGCCAGGACCTTCTGGAAAATGTCCCCGGTCGTTCCAAAGCCGCATCTGTCCCGCTGCCCGGCTGGAGCCCCAGTGAGACGCGCTCGTCCTTCATTAGCCGAGCAAACCGAAACCGTGGCGTGAGCTCGCGGAACCTGACGAAGAGCGAGGAGCTCTCCAGTAAGTAAATCTGAGCTCGTACATTGTCTGGAAAGACGTAGATATTGATTTAAAAACGTTGAAAACTAATTCTGTCACCAAAGTTACCAATAAATCCCATCTTGTTACAGTCATCAGTTCTTAACAAATAACGTGTGTGTGTGTACCCTCAGATGAGATCAGCGCGGTGTTGAAACTGGACAACACGGTAGTCGGCCAGACGAGCTGGAGGCCAGTCAGCAACCAGGCCTGGGACCAGAAGTTTACATTGGAGCTGGACCGGGTAACACACACACGCACACACACGCACACATCTGCCCTTGACCTACACCTGTGCTGTTTACTCAGCGTCATGTTTGGATAACACAGTCTGGTGTTTCACATCTGTTTGTTGTGTGTATGTGTGTCCTGCAGTCTCGTGAGCTGGAGATCTCAGTGTACTGGCGTGACTGGCGTTCGCTCTGTGCTGTCAAGTTCCTGCGGCTGGAGGACTTCCTGGACAACCAGCGTCACGGCATGTGTCTGTACCTTGAGCCACAGGGGATGCTGTTTGCCGAGGTACACACACACACACACACACACAGACAGACTATTACTGACTGTCATTGTTGACAGTCGACAGGTCACATTGAAGCGGCTCCTGGTAGCCATAAAGGACAGAAATTTTAAAATACAATAAAAAAGAATAATAAGTTTGAAAACTTACATATCGCCTTAGGTCGCTATCAGTAGTTTTTTTTGGTCTGATTTTTCCTTTTCTCTTGTTTAGGTAACATTTTTCAATCCCGTCATTGAGAGACGACCAAAGCTGCAAAGACAAAAGAAGATTTTCTCGAAGCAGCAAGGTGAGTGAACATTACATCACACTTTTTCAAGGTGTACTAGTGTGATTTTCACACAAGCATAGATAAGATAAGCCTTCATTCGTCCCTCAGTGGGGAATACAGTATTGAGCTTCCTCAAATCAGTTGCTAGGTGGCTAAATAAAAGGAGAGATTATTTAGTAATATTCACACGTATTTCTTGTTTGTTCCTCTTGTTGCTTCTCACTGTCCTCAACAAACATCATCACCTCTTTGCTCTTCATCTGTCTCTTCTGCTTCTTCGTCATCAGGTAAAACCTTCCTGAGGGCCCCTCAGATGAACATCAACATTGCCACCTGGGGCCGCCTGGTGAGAAGAGCCATACCAACCGTCAGCACCAACTCCTTCAGCCCACAGGCAGCTGAGACTGGGCCCAGCAGCCTGCCTGGTTCACCCACACCCAGCAGGTACTCAAACACACACACACACATTGACTAATGATATTCAAATGTAATTATTAACTCTTAAAAACTATGAAAGGAGAAGGTGTTAAAAACCAGTTGTGTACATCTGCCTATACACAGTGACCCACTGGTGACCAAGCTGGACTTTGACAAAGAGCCCACCCCAGGACCCAAACACTACCCGGCACCCGACAACATCCGAGAGCCACTGGTGCAGGACAAGATGCCTGACAAGGAGGAAGTACAGGTACTGTGTTCTAGGAATCACTGGTATTTTTAAAGAAATAATTCCTGTAAAAGTCTGAAGAGTGCTTCCAGCTGGACGAGAAACGCATGTGTGGAGAATTTGACGCTGTACATGGCGACACGGTAGAGATGACACCAAATATTCGTAGTGTGCAACATCAGTGGACAGATTCCCAAAAGCCAGTTCATGTTTTGACCACTGTCCTCTAATAAAATGCTATAATTTAAAAAACTTCAAATAAGACCTTCCATGTATTGACTAATGTTCACGTCACTATGTTTGTCACCAGTGGTCATCACTAAACTCAAACGTAGCTGAAGAAGCACGTAGTCGAACCCATAAGCATGTTTGTGAATATTATTGTGCCGCAGCGGAGGTAACTATATGTTTCCAGTATTAAATAAGGGCTAAAAGCTCCTCCTGTTTATTTCAAATTTCATATTTATTCATGTTTCCATGGTCCTACTTTGTGTCCCCTCTCTGCAGGACGCACTCGCCTCGTTTGACTTCTTGAACAAGAGAAACAGCATGGCGATCAAGCCAGACCTGGACAGAGAGGTGGAGCAGGAGATCCAGCATCCAGACCTGGAGCTCACTGCCATCCAGAAAGACACAGAGATAAGGTAGGAGAGCCATGTGCTTGTCTTGTTTGTGTTTCTTTCGAAGTGTTGAGTATATTTCAAAGAAAAGTTAAATGGAAAGAGGAGTAGATGAGGCGAAGAATCTGTTAGCTGGAAATTTGAAAAGGCTAACTGGAAGATTTCTGGTCTGTGTTGTTCTGTCAATGACTGACAATCTCACGCAGACAGATTGTAAAAAAACCCACATTTTACTGGCAACCTGCCACCATTGTTGTTTTTGTCATTCCAGTTTTTCACATCTTTCAAGGTCTGTTCAGTTGTAATGTTCTGACATGCATAAATTCAGTGGAGCTGAAATAGTAACATGAGTGTAAACACTGCCCCCTGGCTTTGAATCTTCATACTTTTGAGCTTAACCTCATGCTTGGTTCTGTATTCAAACCACCAGCTTTATTTAGGTCCCTCAACATTGAATTCATAATGGATACTAATGTAAACACTGCTGCATTTCCAGGGAAGAGGAGCAGTTCCACTTCAGTCTCCAAGACTTCAAATGTGTGGCTGTCCTTGGACGTGGCCACTTTGGAAAGGTACGTTTCATCTGATGATCCAAGGTAGAGAGTTCAGCTGATAATGAAAATAATTCTTGCTGCACGGTTATTTTGAGGATTGATAGTTTTTTCTAAAAAAAACCTCCAGAAAGTAGTAAAAAGTAAAATAAAGTGTCTCTTTCCTCTGTGTCCCCTCCTCAGGTGTTGTTAGCAGAATATAAAAGCACAGGAGAGATGTTTGCTATCAAAGCTCTGAAGAAAGGTGACATTGTGGCTCGTGATGAGGTGGACAGGTAAGCATTTAAAGTTTAGTTGGGGTTTTTTTGCATCTTGGAGTTGGGTGTTGGATGTGGCAGTTTTCGTCTTTGGATGGACCGATACATTTCATTTCATATATGCTGCTGTAACTCACAGTCTCCTCCTCTCTTTGCCAGTCTGATGTGCGAGAAGAGGATTTTCGAAACAGTCAACAGCGTCCGCCACCCGTTCCTGGTGAACCTGTTTGCATGTTTCCAGACACAGGAGCATGTTTGTTTTGTCATGGAGTACGCAGCGGGAGGCGACCTGATGATGCACATCCACGCTGACGTCTTCTCTGAGCCCAGGGCTGTGTGAGTGACCACTTTCACTCCACCAGTGTCTAAACCTGACTGTACACTCTCACTGTCAGTGAACAGACTCGTTGGGATCATGTGTTCTCTCTTCTATCTGACAGCACAGAGGTTATTTGCAGGGGCATGCCAAGAAAGATTCTGAAAGCACTGACTTTTACATATTCTATAAAAAACTTTCCCTTAGGGTGTAACTCTTTTATTCCTCTGCTTGAGTGAGTGGTGAGCTTAATTAGCTGTGTTTTCTTATCTAATCTACCGGGTGTTTTGCACGTTTGCAGATTTTATGCTGCCTGTGTCGTATTAGGATTACAGTTCCTACATGACCATAAGATTGTGTACAGGTAAGCAGTTTGAGTAATTATTCTAAGTCATTCAATCAGCCCCACTTCTATGAGGAGCAGGAAACATTCAAAAATCTTTTACAATTATTTTTCTTTTTTAATTTGCAGAGATTTGAAGCTGGATAACCTGCTCCTGGATACAGAGGGATATGTAAAGATTGCTGACTTCGGGCTTTGCAAAGAAGGTAAAATGGAAAACCACATTACACTGAAGGCTTTATATCTCAAGATGAAACGACACAATTGCAAAAGGATCCCTAGACCAATATCCTGAAACATCCAAACAAGGATTAAAACACGGATTTGTTTCAGAGTAAGGTTGGTCTGTTATTAAACAGCCTCTGTGTTGCTTTCAGGAATGGGTTTCAGGGACCGCACCAGCACATTTTGTGGCACACCAGAGTTTTTAGCTCCTGAGGTTTTGACTGAGACGTCATACACTCGTGCTGTGGACTGGTGGGGCCTGGGTGTCCTTATCTTTGAGATGCTGGTTGGGGAGGTGAGTGCATGCTCCCTCAAGACGAGTAATTATATCTAATTATTATTATAATTGATTTTACAGAACCTCCACTAACATTCAGTAATTGTACCTCATTGCATATTGTTATGACTTCAGATTCATGATGAATGTCAATGATATACATATATACAGCAGCTTTGGTCTTCATCTCTTTCTTTTTTTTAAAAATCTTGACGCGCCTCTTTTCAGTCACCCTTCCCCGGCGATGATGAGGAGGAGGTGTTTGACAGCATCGTCAACGATGAAGTCCGCTACCCACGGTTCCTCTCGACCGAGGCCATCTCCATCATGAGGAGGGTGTGTAGATGGACTGAGAACGAAGGGATCGGTCTCAATTGAGCAAATTCAAAGCGACTGAATAACCATGAAAACTCTGCTTGTATCCACAAAATGAGCAGTGTGTGTCCAGATAATGTTGGACTTTAATATTTATGCTTCTCCTTGTGCTTAGCTTTTGAGGAGGAGTCCAGAAAGAAGACTGGGAGCAGGAGAAAGGGACGCAGAGGAGGTTAAGAAACATCTATTCTTCAGGGTAAGGAACAAAGAGTTGACACTGATACCCACTTTTGTAACTTCATATTTAAAGGAATAGTTTGACATATTCTAGGTGCTGGAAACCACAAGGGCAGCATGTTACCCAAAACTTCAAAGTGTACTTTTAAGAAACTGAAGATTAATGTAAGCCTCTGTCCGTATCTCGGCAGAACATGGACTGGAACGGACTGCTGGCCAAGAAGGTGAAGCCGCCGTTCGTGCCGACCATTCAGGGCTCCAACGACGTCAGCAACTTCGATGATGAATTTACCTCAGAGGCTCCGATCTTAACCCCGCCCAGGGAACCCCGTGCGCTGAACTCCGACGAGCAGAACATGTTCTCTGACTTTGATTACATCGCTGACTGGTGTTAGATTCACCTGACCCCCTTCTACACACACACATGCATACACACACACATACACACTGTGAACCAACCAACACAGCAATGACTGTAGCTCACATCATTTTAAAACTTTGCTCTTCCTTGCCCAAAATGTTGAGGAGCAGCAAACGGGGCTCCCCAAGCATCCGGGCAAAAACTCGGTGCCATTGAGAAGAAACTCCAGAAGCCTCCTTAGGACCCCCACTTATTTTTTAATCCACATGAAGAACGTTTTTTTTTTTTTTTTTTAAGTAAGAGAAAACAAATTAAACTCTTGTCGTTGGAGAGTGAAGGAGGAGGGATGCTTCCCCCTCCTGCACACGTTGTTGTCGTCGTGTCCATTGTCTGACCACTGAGAATGTTTTTCATATGAACTCTTGAGAAGACGGCAACATCATAATCATGTTATTCAGTGTCACTGTCTTCAGTTTTTTTTTTTTTTTTTTTGATCTGTACAGATTATATTCAGTCGTGTATTTTATTGTTGTTATTCTTTCTTTAATTGCAAAGCCCTCACCATCGCTTAAGGACATTTTATCTCACTGTAAAGTTTGACATTTCCACCACGATCATGTCTGAAAACTGGTGTTCAGTGAAGTGCTCAAAGCATTGATCACTGAACTGTCAGCTACAACAAACATCTTGACTACTACTGCTGCTTCTTGACTTGAAATCCAAGTAAGAGTCTTCACAGTTTTTGTCCACAGCCTGTTTTCAACCTCACCTTTAGCTTCCATGTCTGCAAACGTCAGCCCTCACAATAATAACTCTCTTTAGTATAGAACAGCAGGCTATGCAGTGTTACATGCTGTTTAAGCTGTTAAATTAATTACCATCACTTAGCTTTATTTGGAGATGAGTTGTTAATTAAAAATGCCTTTTGGCCAGAGGAAATATTGTAAAATAGTTGCTCTTTTTCAGTCTGATGCCCTCTAGTGGCGCTTGTAGCTTGAGGTTGATATTCCACTGAACTCAGTTCTGAACATCTAAGTGCTGTTTGGTGTTGCAGTATCTTTTAGAGCAATAAAATCAAATCTTGGCATTAAGTTATTTTTTCAGAACTGAGTTCAGTTGGATTTGTTCAGTTTTTTCATTCCTCAGTGAAACAGCTGGTTGTGGTGGACCTGATGGCGTTTTGTTTTTTTCTTGTTACCTCAGTCAAAATGAAAACACTAAAGTGAGTCGCACAGTTACAGCTACCAAAACCAAATTCATCCTGTCCCTCTAGAAGCAGCAGACTCTTCGTGACTTAAAAAAAAAAAAATTAGATTGATGAACTGACAGTGCACCCAATGACAGAGAAGCTATGTGTTGGGCAAAACTCCAGTGCTGAGCTGTTTGTTGGGACCATACTAAACTGTTATTTTAGGTCAAAATGCCGTTTAAATGCTCCCCACACTGTTCTGTGATCAGTTAAATGTTTCAGTGGAACCAGCTGATGACTTTCTGTCAATTTGCATGTTATATATAAACTGACTCAAATGTTGGAGACCTGTTGATATGAATTACTACAGGGGAGGGCAGGGTATATTATATATACATACTGTATGTACACAGTTAAGCTGAAAGCACTAATTTTATCAATAGTTTTTAATTATCTACGTTTCTTAATGATGAAAATAGATTGTACAGAGTTTTTTTTTATTCTTTGCTTGTGCATGTTGTTGCCAGGACAGGCGAAAAACTTTATGGATGGTACACCAATACTCATGTCTCACAACTGTTGCTGTTCAGCCCGGTGTAAAAACAGAAATGGCATTTCTGCAGTCGTTTGTTGCCCATCATGAATGCACAAATTAAACATTTGTAATAGTGGCTTTGCTCTTATTTGTACCTGACTTTGAACACATCCTAATGTTTACTCCTTTGAATTTTACCTGCCTTTTGTTCATTCAACAGTCTGAAGTTTTGATGTATTCAAATGTTCAACAAGAGGCTGAATGTTCTTTCCTTTGACATTCAGTCTATGAACGTGTGGTTTAAGTGGTAAATGTTTTATGTAAACAAATGTGATTCAAACCATGAGCCGATTACTATGCTTTAATGAAAATCTTTTATTTTTAAATTACTTGAAACAATTCAAACAAACTAACAAAATAGAACCTGGTCATTTTTCTACAAAAACAAAGTTTTATGTATACAGTATGAAACCAGCCTAAAATTGCAAGCATCAATTACAATTTCCCACTTGGACATATATACATGGTACAGTATATACACTCAAATGAAATACTTTTAAGTACAGTCCGCAAAGCTGTTTATTTAAGCACTGGAATGTGTCCGTTTTATTCCTGTGAGAGTGCCTTGACAAACGACTTGAAGTCAGGAGGGTCAAGAGAAATCTTCCAAATCCAACAGAATATGATTTTTTTTTTTTTTTAAAAAGAGAGAGAATACAATCCTGTAAGTACAGCAGAAAAATATCGTCACTGTGTAGAAAGCCTCGTCTTCACAGTTGTGGCAGCTTGTCGACAGGTGTGTCAAATTTGAAGTCTGGAGGGAAGAGTTCAGCGGCGCGCGGGTAGATGAGACGGTAAGACTGTCTGATCGTAACATCTGCAACGCCGGCAATATCCCCGATTTCTGTGGAAGCACCAGAGACCGGGTTCAACTGTTGAATCATTGTACAACCTGAAACCTGTTGCATTTTCAAAACAATAGCTGGGAGGAATTTCCTGCACCTCAAAAAATATAAAGTGGAGATAAAATATGGCAACGTTGTACTTTTTTGATCCATTCAGAAAAACAGATCAGCTAAAAAGCATCACATTTGGAGCTGGAGGGTTACTACCACTGCCCTGCTCAACGACACTTCAACAGGGTGGAGGGCTAACAGGAGATATGATTATCAGAACAATAAGACATGATGCTGACTCTCAGCTAATGCCCAGTTCCCTTTTATTAAGCTGAACCACAGGTGTGAAAAACTAACTACTACGAAAATCTAACTACTTCCACTCTTTCTGTCACTCATTTTCAGTGGGCAGTATTGAACTATGTACATTTACCTAGTGGCTTTAATTGTCACTTTGCAAATAAAGATTAAGCATAGCACATCTGGCCTCAACACAGCTTTTGTCTATCAACAGTATTATTACAGCACTATTGCTAACCTTTCTGGGTCTTCTTCTCTGCAGAGGCCTGGGAGGCCATGTAGATGGCCGCTGCAGCCACCGAGATGGGGCTCCTGCCAGGCACGAGGTCAAGCTCCACAGCCTTCCTGGCGATGAAGGTGGCCGCCATCTGCACCTGTTTGGGCAAGCCCAGGTTGGAGCAGAAGCGGGACATGAAGTCTCCGGTGGTGATGAGGTCCACGCTGGTCTCGAGCGCCTTCAGGATCAGCTTGAAGCACCTGCCGATCTCCTTCTTGGAGATCCGTGAGACGGCGCAGATCTCTGTAGTGGGAAGGAGCGAACTGTGAGGTAATGTGTCTCTTTTAAGCTTTTTTTCTTCCTCTCTGTTGAATCTCTACTGTGTCTTCCACAGTTAAATTAGAGGAGAGAAACTACACCAATCGTGCATCCTTTATTTCTATAAAAAGATGTTTTCTTCTTTACAAAAACGCAGGGACAGGAATCTAATTGCTTTTGGTTAATGTTACACACCATAGATTACATCCCAGTGGGAAACACTTAAGGGATTTCGTGTGTGTACCTCTTGCATGAAACAGTGAGAGCAATTTTAAGAGAACATCTATCAATAATTTCCTTCTGTACTGTCTGAAAATGAAACGTATGATGTGAAATAAACAGCACATCTGAATTGAAAGAACAGTTGTAAATCATTTAGCAAACTAGAATTTTGTATCATTAATATCAAATCAACACCAATGCCTCTAATTCCACTAAGGTTAATGTGTAACCTGCCATATATTAAAAAGTATCACAACTTGTTTTGATTTTGGGCCAACAATGAATCCTCAAGAGCAGTCAAAACTTGGATAATATGGCAGAAAGCAGAAGAAAATAAAAAGGTTTATTCTGACCTTTAAAAGTCCTCGGTACACCTTCTTGTCTGCAGGCAATGTAGAGACAGGCTGAAGCAATGGCATCATTGGCTCGACCCTTCAGGCTCTTCTGTTCATAAACCTGCTTGAATAAGTTGTTGGTTCTGTCCTGCAAAGGAAAAACATTAATTACAGCAAGCACATTAGCATTCTGCTAGTAAAGGTTTCATGGCAATCTTCCCAAATTTGATCTTGTGTAAAGAATGTTTTTTTTTCATTCAGATTAAAGAATTTTGTAAGTCTTTTGGGAAAGCGAAAGAAAAGTAGTGCTCGACTTTTCTCAACCTAATTTTGTTTAAATAAAACAATATGATGATAACAGTCATGATGTTTAAGTAAAACTGAGGCCATCATCATGTACATCATTAACCCAGAGGAGCCAATGTCTCGAGATAATGGAACAAGAACTGCAGACCTCGCATACTCTTACACAGGAGACACTGACATGAATGTGTCTTCAGCCCACATATGGGCCCTTCACATGACACACGCAAATCTGTGGTTGTTCAGCAGAGACGTTAGTCTGCAGTGGAGTTTCCACACACTTCAACATACCACAGAATTACACAATTATCACATATGGTTACGTTTTAGTTTCATTTCTCTTGCTCACTATGTTTTGCCCACATGTTCAAAGGTCAGTTTCCATTCCTAACAGGGATGACTGCTCACTAAATGCTGGTAGTGTCTGAACCAAAACCAGGCAGAAAGGAGTGTGCGTGCCTGCATGGGTGTGTGAAGTAGCATGGTTTTTTTGGCTCTTTGTTTGGCTACCCCTGTTTTAGGATAATCCTTCTATAACCACATTACAGAATCAGATTTCTGACTTTTTAATAAACTTACTACAATGTTCCTTGGCAGGTTGATGCGATCCGCCATGGTGCTGATTTCTTTGAAAGCGTTCAGCATGGCCCGGTCAGAGCTGCTCATGGTCCGCCGGTTCTGGTACTTGGAGTTACCGAATTCATCAAAACTAGCTGCACCTGTTCCCTGTGGTGGAAACAGTGGAGGCTTATCAGTAAAATTCAGAGTTCTTGTAATTCAAGAGAGGTCATAATAACTTTGAGCATGTGGTTACTGGACAGTGACATTTTCTGCATCACTGCTGGAACCAAACAATCTACGTCACATAATATTAATATAAATAAGATAAGACAAACCTTTATTCGTCCCACAGTGGGGAAATTCACAGTGCTGCAAATGCTGCAAATTCTGATATCTTTATTAAAGCATTCAATGTCACAAGTGTTTCAGCATAACAATACCTGTACATGTACACAAGTACAATAATTGCTTAAATGTCTTTTGACATCCTTCCAAGTATTTGTACTGTAAATACCAACATCTTGGAACAAGTAATTCTGAACAGAATGCACACAAAGCTCATTATAACAGTGGGCACAACAGTGTCTCACCTTGCTGATCATGGTGGTGAGGTCGCCTCCATTGAGCAGAGGGTTCTGGGCGTCTCCCACTCTGGATGGATCTTTGAGGGCTTTCTCATTGGAAAACGTCCTCCACTCTGAGCCTACGTCGATCACACGGTCACCTGAAGGAGAAATGGTTAGAACAATTTGAAATAAGATGTATAATAAATTAAACCTAAAAATAAAAAAGGTGGCACAAGATCATATTTTTAAACCTTTGTAACAAGCTTTAGTTGGTGTATCTGATGCATGGATGTTTAAGAGTGAATATACATACATTTAAGATTATTTCAATGTAGGGTTCATGTGGGTTTTTGATGTGCTACCTTTTTTAATCTTTGAGATTAATGGAATATGAAAAAAATGGCCTCCCTCTTCAAAAACTTCCGTCATTGGACATTCTGTATAAAGCAGTGTGAATGTAATGTTACTTTAAGTTTTTGGTATGGCTGTGTCCATGTATATAAACTATATACATGGACACAGTCATACCAAGTTCTTCTCTAAAGTCAAACTTTTGTTGTACTAAACTTATATGTTACGTTATTATAAGAAAAACTTAAGCTGAACAAGTTCTTATTCTTCTCTTCATCAAAGGGAAGATGGACCAGAGGTTTTTCCACATCAACTGTATCTCATTATTGGGACTCTAGCTCAATTCTCTCATTTTCATATCACTGTATATTGTGAAACAGAAATAAAATAAAATGAGCTAAAAAAAAAATGAATCATTCAATTGCACCAAATCTGAGATGTACACAAGTTGTGACAAAGGCAGGACATATTGTCTGGCTGTTCTTGGAACCGTGTAGCAGGTTGAGGATTAGATTTGATATTTTAATCCTGTTAGGCTTTTTTTTTTTACTATCCGACTATCAGTCTTTCTAATATAAAGAGGCAAAGTGACATTCATCTCCTTAGAGGCCGACCAAACCGACAGGAGCAGGAACAGAGGGTACTTTAGCTTGCATCAGAGAGCGGCTGGCGTCTCTCGCCTCCCATCTGACCTGGTCTGTGCTCAGGGGGCTCATTAGAGGAGAATTGCGTTTTCTTACAGCTTTGTCTTACAGTCTGCATCACATGGTAACAGGATTTTTGCTTCATACACTTTGTATCTGTGCCTGCATGTATCTTGAAGAGAAATGACAAACTGAATGAAGCACTCCATTAGGCAGAAATTGCACAAATAACTGTTTAAGTGTTTGGTCAAAAGCTTCTCTGATGACATTAATTTTCCTTTGTTTTTATGTCTACTGCATGTCCTCTCTGTTCAAACTCAATTTGAAAAATCACATTGCATCTCAATGTTCTTTAAGCCACACACTGAATGTACGCGGATTGCGTTTCTTCATAAAGGGTTCAAATTAAAGGGTTATATCGCTTTAATTGCAAAGAACATTTTCTACTTTAAGTATAACAGCAAGTGAAAAGAAGTGTCTTCACTGATGTCTGTGGATTATCCAGAATAATATGCACATTGTCATTGGAATAAGACATCATTGAGTCTTTATTTAGGTTAAATACCACAACAACTATATTTGCCTCTGGTGTATTGAGGTGGTGAAAAAAGTCTCAGCAGCAGAGATGTTCAAAATTCACCTCTGTGACAAAATGCAAAAATATGTTTTTGTGATCTGGCTGAATGCAGCATATACTGAAGAAGAGTGGCAGGATCCTGAGGATTATTACCCAGTTACAGGTTGGATAGGATTACAGAGAAATACATTCATAATGGATACCTTTTCCATATTTTAGCTTCACGCTTGTGACCTTGTTTAGCCTGTCAACTCAGCTAATATTCACATGGAGAATAAAAGTAATTGAATAGGTTCAGGAAGACGTGCGCTAAGAAATCTTATTGTGTACAGATGAGTTTGATTCTCTAAGACAGAGTTCAACCAATTGAAGAAGAGATAAAGAAAACAGGAAACCAAAACGGAAAGGAAGTATGTGTTCTGAACACTGAAAGTGCTATGATTCAAAAGCAAAAGTGCATGTGCTTGTAGTGTGCATACTGACCTACTACAAGGCCGCATTCAGGACAAATCATGTCCCCCGCTCTGTAGTCCTCCACCAGTATGGCATCAGGGTGGTTAGGACACTGAACTCTGGGAAGGGCCAGAGCATCTCCGCTACAGAAGCAGAACAACAGTTAGGTGATCAAACGGCTCAAAGGGCCAGAAAAAAAGAAGAGAAAGGGAGGAAAATGAAAACAGACAAACATGGGTGGGGCAGAGAGAGAGAGTTCATGCTGAGATAAGGACACAAAACACAATTTACACCTACAAAAATACAAAAAATAATGAAGATTCAACTGTAGCTTGTGTTGTGTTCAACTGTTGCTGTTCAACCTGAGAATTTCCCAGTTTGGGACAATAACTATATCTATCTATCTGTCAGATTGATAGATATAGTTATGTATGTAGAGATCATTCATAAGATCATTCATAAGAGGAAAGAGCAAATGAGAAACAAAAATTAACAGCAAAGCTAATTTCCATTTCTTACACCCTGGGGAGGAAAATTCAAATACATAATGTTACATAGCCAAGATGTGGTTTACACTTTCAGTAAAGCGTTATATTATAATGTGTGTATTGATCCAACTGATGGGCCAAGCAGGTTGAAAACACAAAAGAGGCTTCAGCTGGCTTGGGCAGTGTCAACTTCTGAATCCATACATAAAGGAAAAGAGATATCAATCATCAAAATGGGTCACTGTCACAATAACCCACGATTAACTGTGTCAACAGCGCAAAGATTACATCAAACAACATAAAGGAAACGCTCAACAGCAGCAGGCAGTTAAGAGGCATCAGTGTCTTCATTAGGACTTCAACTAAAAACTTTTTCATTGATTAATTTGCCATTTATTCTTTCGACTGTTTAACGAATTGTTTAATCTAATATATATGGAAAAATAATGGGAAAAAAGGATCATCACAGTTTCTCAGCGTTCAAAGTGATATATTCAAAATAGTGAGTGATTATTTGTGGATGGACTAAATGATTAATCAACTAATAACTTCAGATATATTAAAGGCAGACTTTATGCTGAACTAATCAACAATGACAAAACGTCACGATGACATGACATATCTGCCATATATATATATATATATTTGCACTATTGACTCAAGGTTTAGGAGAAAAATGCCTATATTCACATTGAAGGTGAAAGAGAAACCGGAGACAAATTCCTTGTATGTGTACACATACTTGGCCATATAACCTGATTCTAATTCTAGTTCTGATGATGTGGCGAAAGCAAAACAGATGATCTCATAACTGGATCAAATCAAATCAGGGCCATGTCAACATTATTCTGTACCTACACTTTACACTCCCTGCTGTACATTTACATACTAATCAGACAACAGTATGACGGTGGTTACAACATAATTAAGTAGACAGTAGACAGAAGTAAGACAAGCAAATACTCAATCAGTAGCTTCCAACTAAAGATAGTATATTCACTCAGTGTGCGAACATCAAATAGCTTCAGTAGCTCAATAAAATTTCAGCTGACTTATGCTGTATAAAGGTTCAATCTAGACCGGCTGTACAGAAAATATATGAATGTGTTTACAAACGACGGGGCGCTGATGCAGTGCTGCTCGCAGACCGCTAGTGAAAGCTAATGTTAGCATAAGTTTTAGCTTCGTACTACACTAGCTGTATTGTCTACTAAAAAGCCAAAGAGCTAAAACGGCTGCAAAAAAAGCCAAACATCAGCAGCGAAGTTAACGTGGTAATCAAGTGAAGCTATTGACCGCCGACACAACGCTGTGAGAATATAAAGGGGATGCTGATAGCGACTTCTGGCAACATCTAACCAGCTAGCTAGCTAGCTAAGTAACATTAGCCATTGCCTAGCATAATACACCGTACATCCAACGGCACGAATAAGGGCGATATATTTTGGACAAGCACTAGCGTCTATCACCATGTCTAACTCGATAGCTTTTCACAAAATTACATTCTGGAAGCCACACATGAAGATAGAAGATATATTTAGTCAAAGCTGCTACAAACCGACTCGTCGACGCCATGTCACTCTTCACTCTGCCCGTGTTGTCAAAGAAACAATTGATTGCGGCACCTCTATTTATAACTTTTTCAGACCGTTGGAGTACGGAGACCCGTTAGGCCCAAACTAGTCCAAATATCGCCCACCGTTTCTCTCGCCCTAGTTTGTTGAAATAGCTAATGTGTATAAAATTATACCACCACAGTTCTGATGTATATGATTATACCGTTGATATAACATGTGCTGATGTTAAAATAAATAAATAAATATTATATTATATGCATGAGTTGTTTTCTATGCGTTGTGCCTTCAAATCCTGGGCAACACCCAAGACTCCCAACGACCATCAGTTAAAGAAACAGTACAATGCCAATTTACATACAACACCAGTAAGCTGATATACAATACCCCTCATAAATACACGGCAAATGTAATAAAATGAACATCCTATAAATCGATAAAGCTTTATTGAATAGTAATTTCTAAGTAATTTTCTTGGAAGGTTCCTGGAAAGAACCCACTCTAATGCTAATTAAAGGAAAATGTAAAACATAAATGTAAACGTAAAAGAAGCATTTAAACCCAACTGAAGAGTCATTCATTATTCATTTATTATTTGAAACCTAACTCTAAATATGTTTTGAAGCGAATATTTGCCTGTAGACATATTTAACATTTTTTCATACTGAATGAAACTGTCTGGATCACTCCAGCAATTAAATAGAATTAATTAATAGGAGGTGAACCAACAAACAACAAATAACATTGTTATTTCCAGGTGACTTCCTGCAAAACAAAGTGTTAATCACCACTTAACCAGGCTGGGTGATAAAGCTATAAAATTAAAACCTACCTATGTACAAATGTTATATTTCGACAGAATGTGAGATTAAAACAAAGATAAAAACAAAATAAATGCTTTCAGTTTTATGACAAAGTACTATAAATGGACAATCAAAACTTTTGTGCAACTACTAATCTCTAAACTGTACTGATTTATCCTAAGATAAAGCCTACTGATAAAGAAAAGGCCTGTGATATTGCTGTCTTGTCTGACTGTGCCAGCCTGTGTCTTTGACTCTGTACCAATCTGTGACTGCTCCTCCACAGCACACTCAGCCCCCTGAAGGAACCCACACAGTGCCACAATGAGTCTTTGACTTGGTCAGGGTTTGTAGTAACAGAATAACAAATCTGTCGACAAACAAACTATCTGTGAAATTTCTATTATACCAACATAAATTATTATGTATTTGTTATGTAATTAAATTATTTTTAGAACAGAACGCCTTTGGAAACTGATGTTAACTGTGAATAATATTAATGCATTGTCATTACCTCAAAAGTGAAAGTCAAGACTGTCAGTGTGCATAAAGACAACAGCAGGTGGAGCTAAATAAAATAGTGTGTCAAGTTGCCCTGGTTCAGCAGTGATCCTCATTGTTCCAGGATGATAATTCCAGTGATTAGTTTTCATGGACAGATCATTCGGCACTGATCTCCCGCTCAGTGGTCAAACATATTTCAAATTCTTGCCCTTGAGATTATATAAAATGACACCCTACCAAAGAGTGCAGTCTCATTTTGCTGAGTATGCATCATCTGGTCTGAGTAATCCAATCTGACATCTGGCAGGTGTTGGCAGCTCGTAGTCATGCGGATGTCTGATTCAGACCTGGTGAAAAACTGCCCATATGTGGCCATTTCATCAGCACTGTGAATGATAAGCAACACCACAATATGAGGAAAATGTTTTTCAATTCATATTCAAATTTTTTACTCCACTGTTGCAACTGATTCTTGTCTCAAAAATGTCCTTGAGAAGCATGATGTATCCTTAGTGCTGAGACCAGCATGCTGGTATCAGAGCAGAAGAAAAAGTGGCATGTGTTCTCAGTCTCTTTGTTTACACACATGCAAAGACGCACATGCCTCAGGGACTGTTTATTCATGACTTTCCAACTGCAAATATTATATCATAACACATCATCATCCATTACTCTTACTGTATGTTAACTGATAACAAAGGATCAACACATGAGCAAACAGCCTGTGAGCAGATGCCTGAAGAAGTGTATGTAATTTGACACACACTCTTTCTTGTCTAACAATACCTGGGAAACCTTCATTGACTACATTCATTCCCAAACCCCTAACCCTCCCCACTACACCTCCAACGTTTAACCCAACCTAATCCTGAATTTCCTACCCCACTGTTTGTGTGCTTGTTGTGCTTACAGGACATTGATTACTATAGAAACAGGTTTGTTTGGGTTTGATGTTGCCTTGTGGCTTTGGCCAAAATTTCAATGACTATTTATTTTTTGCTGCTTCCTCACAGAGACCTCACGTGTGCATATCTGATGTGCATTTAAATCACATCTAGCATTTGTGTGTGTAATCCTACCCAGTGTATTCTTTACAAATCAGAGAGGGAGGTCCGTCGTTGAATAATTTATATCTCATTGAGACAATTCTCAACACATACCTAACTGGTTGCTAAGGGCCCTCAGCTGCTGGTCCCATCACCCCCACAGACAGGAAACCCCGTACTGTCCCACCACTGCTCCCACTGCCACCCAGTGTGACAACAAACCAAACCATTACAACATATTTATACCTAGTTCCTTCCACTCACCAAACCAACCACATGCCATGCCGCTGTCAGATAAACATCTGTAAGGTTGCAATAAGTACAGTGTCAATGTCATTTGCACTATAGCTCAGGTTAAGGTCATTGTCAGAAGTCATGTTAGTATTTATTAGTATTTATATTCTATAAAATATTTAATTACAAATGTCTTATCAAAAGGTTGAGACTTGGACTCTTGCACTAATCCACAACTTTTCTCATTCACTTTGTCCACCCTGTCTTTGTTTGGGATTCTTCCATGATAAACCCAGCTATTACAAGACTGCCCCACTCACCTCTGAGCAAATATTTGACCCTATTGCAACAACAGCAAATCTAATAGAACTGATGCCTTTCCCTGGTTTCCTTAAAGAACACAAATAAGATTATCAGTCTGCATGTGGTTGTGCCACAGGGTCACGCACCACCTCACTACCTCTTGTAAACTGGCAGACTATCACACCACAGTCCCTGCTTTTTTCTTTTTTTTCTCCTTTTTTTCCCTTCCCCTCAAAGTACAAGGGTAGCGTGAGCGAGAACAGGCAGCCAGCAGTCAGCAGCCCAGGACCGGTTGAAACCTGTATGGGTTGCAACTGAGGAGACACTTCCTCCACCGGGTGCATCATCAGCCAAATCCAGAAAGAGCTGGAAATGATGCACGAGTTCAGCACCCAGGGTCCTATTGACTGTTGAGTTTGTCAATATCAATAATAGATAGATAGATAAATAGATAGATAGATAAATAGATAGAATATGTTTTGTACAATATGTAATGTAAATGTGAACAGCAGTTCACAGTTTAGACAGATAGATAGATAGATGTACTTTTTTTTTAGTCTAACTGTAAGATTGCAGTATGTTAAACACGTACCATATGTACAAAAGGTCCATGTGGGAACTCTTAATGAGTCAACTGAATTATTTCAGTCAGCAACATGAGGTACTTTGTGGTGTCTGAGACTGAAACAAAGAAGAGGAAGATGGTGAGGCGTTCCAGTCATACTGGGAAAACAGTCACTTCAGGTTTTTGTCTCTCATACATCTAATTTGTTCCACTTACTGGATGTTTACTGATCATACTGTAAGCCAGGCACTTAGTTTGAAAGACATCCTAATTCTTGATAAAACACTTTGTTTGCTACGTTACACACTGTATATAGTAAATGCGACCCCATTTGTGACCCTAGTACATTACACAGTGATTTGGTCACATAGTTGTGGAAAGCTGTTTTAGTGACAGAAGTCTACTTTCTGCTTTTAATGATTATATAAATCCAACATTTTCACAAATTACCCCCAACCACTCTGCTCTTTCCTTTAAATCATTCAAATATAGTTTTCCCTCATTTTATCTTTCCTTGAAGACAATAAGGAGACATCAAGTAAACGCAGGTACAAAAATTAAGCGCAGAAGAAAACAGCTTTATTCATAGACTGTACAAAGGATAAATGTGAACTTTGAAGCCCGGCAGTTGTCAGTGTCGCTGCCTGCTCCGCTCTGTCCCACACTCTTTGAACGCAGCATTTGATAAACCAGCAGGCGGCGTCTTGGGGAAGCGGCCGTCACGCTATCCTCCAATCAGAGGCGCCTGTAGCACCCACAACAGCCGGCCGTGCGGCTCCATATTGGATCTGGCTCTTCTTAGAAATATGTTGCAGCGGAGCTCCGTGTGCGCAGATTGTGTCCCGCACGGCCCGGCTGCCGGCTCTGCTCCCCGGGCTCAGGTATGAGGGATGCGGCCGACAAACCGCACAACAAAGAGCTTTGTTTCCGGGAGCAGACTGTCACAGTTTGTACCGCGGCTGGGAAATTAGGTTAGAGACGCACCTGAGGAGCGGAGCGAGAAGTGGCATGCAGGCTGAGGAAGAAATAATTGGATTGAGATAACGCCACACAGGCAGTAAGTATATTTTCATTCACTCTGCTTTTAAACGCCCCCTTTAAATAAAAACATCTAATAATCAATAACTTTGTGATTGATGTTGCGTGTCCACGCGGGGTCGAGGAGATCATGATTCCCTACATGAGACGCTGGTTACCTGGTGTGAATGAACACATGGTGCTTCTCAATTTCACATGTTTTCAACGAGTCGACTGACCCGGTACAGATCACTGCGCCAGAAGTCCTGAACGTGAGGGGGAAAAAGTCAGCATCCGACCAGAGAAGTGTCTCATTTCCTCTTGTGGTAGAACAAGTGTGCTTACTTACAAAAATGCATAGTGTCTTTTCCTCATGACCAGACTGCGACCTATTTCCTTCTGTCTGGAGCCCATGTCTGACCCTCAGATCTGGCTTTAAATTAGTTAACACAAAATTGTCTGGCAGCTTTCTTTAAACTCATTTATGTTAACTGACTTATGTGTCACAGTGGTTATTATCACATGGTGAGGTCTGCTTTTATGTCTGTCTGAACAGGGCAGCATGTTCTCCCACAGCCAGGCTGGTGTCAGAGACAGGGGACTGTTCAAAGCCCTGCCCCTGCTGCCAGGGCCCGCCTGAGGCGCAGGGCCCCACCCTGAAAACCAGGGGCCCCCCACGCACAAAGATTTTTTTCGAGTTTTTTTTTCCCCATTGCCTACTTAGACGTGTTTCTTCCGTCATGTGTGAAGAAACCGTGGGAGGGTTGGTAATTATAAACCACTGTGGATCCCCTATCAACTTTGTCACTGTTGCAGAACGTAAACATCACTTAGACGGCTGCATCTCATATGTTGCCAAGATATAGTTTAAACATAGCTACAATTTATGAGCCTTAGTTTTTAATTTGCTTTGACATATTTATATGCATCATATAAATCATGGAAGAACAATAAAGAAATTGGAGATGTGACCGGAGGGTTACAGTGGGGAAGCCGGGGGGGAACAAGTAGAACTCCAGCGATGAGGAGGAGCAATACATTCAACACCGCATACCAGTCCAGACTAAATCAAGTTCAGCTCACTGGTTTCAGAGCAGACATGTTCGCTTGTCACAGCAGGAAAAGCACAGGTGTTAGACATAACATTAACAATGACTATGTTCTATTCAAGTGTCCCAGTGAGACAGCATGCACAATACCAGGACCCTGAAACTGGAGCAGCCAAATGGAATTCTGCCATTGTTAATTTAATTACGCACGCCCATGATCATGTAAAGAAAAAAGCTCATCATTGGATGTTATAGCACTATGAGAAAATAGTAACAACATCAGCTATGCAGCAACTACCAATGGTTTCATTATGTAGCTGTAGACATAACTTTTCAAGTTTCTCAAATCAAGAAGGTAACCTGGTATAACCTCAGACTAGTACTATAGCTTGACAGATACTTTATTAGGCTTATGCCAATATTTGAGAATTTAAAAATATGACAGATTTTAAATAAATGCTTAACATAAACATTTTTTATAAGGATCTGGTAAATTTGGTTATTAAGAGTTGTGACCAAAAAAGTCACTGAGCATGGCAATTCACAGTTGAACAATAAAGTTTTATTTATTTATTTTTGTATTGTAATTTCTTACATATACGCTGATACCAAATAGCTGCAATAAACTTACATCATTTGATAATATTGCTGATAATATTTTACCAGTCAGGCTGTAGTGAAGACCGACCGAAATAGAAAAAACACGTGCCACACTACTACTTTGGCAAAGAATGTGCACAGTCAACCAATAGCAAAGCTGCTTTGTTGATTTCTGAAGGGACTGTGAAATCCAAAATGGGAAAAAAAAAATGTTTTCTTTAATTCTAGCTTTGCAGGATAAAAAGGACTCTGACATGGTCGTCCATGCTTGAGTCATTGATGATTATGGTGCAGTAGCTCTGTGCTCACACATATTTCTTTGCTTGTTTGGAGGCTGATGGATTTAGTGGTGAACTGGAACTTTTTAGTCACAGTTGGGTTTTTTTTTAGCTTAGAAAGGGTCAAGATATCGTGGCTGACATACAGACAACCTATTAGACATTCGATCTCAATCTGCTACTGCTGGCTTTAGGAGATAACGCCACTGAGTGTCAACAACTGTTATCACTTGTCATAACATGTAAGCCTGTCACCCTCATACTAGAGGCCAGTTTCTGCATATTGGGACAAAATGTGTAACAAGAACATATTACGTAAAATTGGCATTTCTGCTTTAAAGTGTTCCATACAGGATGTCCTCTGCCTCTGTGTACAGCATGAAATATTTAAAATGCGTCACAGAACTATTGCTTTTCAGTTCAGCTCCCAGGGCTTAAGGAAGCAACAAATTATCAAGATGGACAGATAATCATCACTTATTTATTCACAGAAACACATACATCTTTTTCAAAATAGTTCTTTCAGTTGTGTGTGTTTGCATGAGAAGAAGGAAACAGATGAAGGATGACACAAGCGTTCCACGCGATATGAAAGTGCCACAACTGCTAAATAAAAGACCCCAGTACATCATTAAATGAAACACGTGTGTGCCAAACGTCTTAGTGAGTCAGAACAGTTGGTAGACGTACATCAAAGGACTCTGCGCTGTTCCAGTAACAGCGTGCTGTAATAAGTCTGGATTTAGCACAATTTTGGCTCCGTGCTCAAACATAATTAAAACATTACTGAATTCAACTAGACTGAGAAGTGAGAGGAAGTGAGGGTTGAATTTATCACTCCAGGATAAAGTGATGGAGCACTCTAACACTCAGCAGCGCCTTCACGGTTACACATTCACACCTCGCACAACCGGGGGTTTAATGTGTTACTCCAGCAGCTGTAGCTGGGAAGTACGGTGTAGCTCACTACTTTTGGCAATCTGCTTTGGATTTGACCCAAAAAGTTTTAACTTCCTGGTGTAGGTTTGTGCTCTAGAAACTTATGGGGAATGTTATTTTCGAACTTTTTTTTTTCTTTCCTGAAATATTACTCAAGATGAAACCAGTCCTAGTCAAGCAGTCATAAAGTAGCAGAATGTTTATGTCCAGACTTTGGTCATTTAAACAGAGGAGTTTGTTCTAGAACATGTCAGAAAACCGTGAAAAATGTCCATCACAGGTTTTGAAGCTGTCATGTTTCATCACACAAAGATATTAAGTCTGCAATATTATAAAGCAGAGAAAAGCAACAACTCCTCACACTGATGAAACTGGGTTTGGAATTTTTGCATAAAAAAATTATTTTTCAATACTTACTGATTAACTCTAAAACTGACTCTCCATTTGTTACAGTGATGTTCACACTCACTGAGGTTGCTTCCTTGAACGACATCCAGCCGACGTATCGCATCCTGAAGCCATGGTGGGATGTCTTCATGGACTACCTGGGCCTGGTCATGCTCATGCTGGCCATATTTGCCATGACCATGCAGATCACCAAGGACCAGGTGGCTTGTCTTCCGTGTCTGGAAGAGCCAGAGGAGGCCTCAGGAGCCAAACCTAACTCGTTCTCGCAGCAGACCACACAGGCAGCAGCTTCATCAGCAGCACCCGGGGCCCCTGTGGTAACCTCCATCCCCCTAGTCACTAAGGACTTACCGGACGAAGTTGTCCACGAGATCCACGTTACGCACCAACACACTTCTGTGGTGGCAGAAAAATATGTCAATCAACCTCAACCAACAGGGGTCAGGACCAACCTGGACTATCAACAATATATCTTCATCAACCAAATATGCTACCATGTTGCCTTGCCCTGGTATTCCAAGTACTTCCCATACCTCACGCTCATCCACACCCTTGTTCTCATGGTTAGTAGCAATTTCTGGTTCAAATATCCCAAAACGAGCTCAAAGATTGAGCATTTTGTTTCTATTCTGGGTAGATGTTTTGAGTCTCCGTGGACTACAAAGGCTTTGTCTGAAACAGCTTGTGAGGACTCAGAGGAGAACAAACAGAGGTTGACTGGCACCTCTTCAGCACCAAAGCAGGTATCTTTAGAGGGGAAAGAAGATGGCACAAATGTCAACTCATCCACACCCATGCTCGGGGTGAAGTTCTCTGCAGACAAGCCCATCGCAGAGGCCCCAAGCAGTATGACAATCCTGGACAAAAAAGACGGGGAGCAGGCCAAAGCCCTCTTTGAGAAAGTAAGAAAATTCAGAGCTCACGTGGAGGACAGTGATTTTATTTACAAGCTTTATGTAGCACAGACCATTGTCAAAACTGTCAAGTTTATTTTGATTTTGTCCTACACTTCAACCTTTTTGGCAAAAATAAATTTTAAGCATGATTGTGAACCTGATATTAAACCGTTAACAGGATATAAGAAGTTCTTCTGTACGCACAACATGGCGTTCATGCTGAACAAGCTACTTATTAGCTACATGGCTTTGATTTTGATTTACGGGATGGCATGCTTGTACTCCCTCTTCTGGGTGTTTCGACGGCCCCTGAAAGAGTATTCATTCGAGAAGGTCAGAGAAGAGAGCAGCTTCAGTGACATTCCTGATGTCAAAAATGACTTTGCATTCCTCTTGCACATGGTTGACCAATATGACCAACTCTACTCCAAACGCTTTGGCGTCTTCTTGTCCGAGGTCAGTGAAAACAAGCTGAGGGAGATCAGCCTGAATCACGAGTGGACCTTTGAAAAACTAAGGCAGCTGGTGACCCGTAATGCACAGGACCAGCAGGAGCTGCACCTTTTCATGCTCTCTGGTCTCCCAAATGCAGTGTTTGACCTCACGGACTTGGAAGTGCTGAAACTGGAGCTGATTCCCGAGGTCAGGTTCTCAGCAAAGGTCTCCCAAATGACCAGCCTGCAGGAGCTGCATCTCTGCCACTGTCCGGCCAAAGTAGAGCAGACAGGCTTTGCTTTCCTCCGGGACCATCTTCGTTGCCTTCATGTCAAGTTCACTGATGTTGCTGAGATCCCAGCATGGGTGTATTTGCTGAGGAGTTTGAGGGAGCTTAACCTAATCGGCAACTTGAGCTCAGAAAATAACAAAATGATCGGTCTAGAGTCCATGCGAGATTTGCGGCATTTAAAGACACTATGCTTGAAGAGCAACCTCACAAAAATTCCCACAAACATCACAGAGCTGTCACCACATCTGATTAAGTTAGTGGTGCACAATGATGGTACAAAACTGCTGGTACTAAATAGTCTGAAAAAAATGATAAATCTCATTGAACTGGAGCTGCACAGTTGCGAACTGGAAAGGATTCCCCACGCTATTTTCAGCTTGACCAACTTACAGGAACTTGACCTGAAATCTAACAACATCCGAACCATAGAGGAGATCATCAGCTTCCAGCACCTCAAGAGGCTGACGTGTCTTAAACTGTGGCACAACAAAATCATCACCATCCCTTCCTCCATCGGCCAGGTCAAGTCTCTGGAGTCTCTCCACCTCTCTCACAATAAACTCGAGTCCCTGCCTCCAGCCTTGTTCACTCTACCTAAACTGCGGCATTTGGACGTGGGCCACAACTCCATTGCAGTGCTCCCTCCAGATGTGGGTCTGCTCCACAACCTCCAGCACTTGGCCATCAACTCCAACAAACTGGAGGTGCTGCCCAAGCCTCTGTTCAGATGCACCAAGCTCAAGGTGCTGTGTCTGGGCAACAATGCGCTCACCATGCTGCCAGAGACTCTGGGTCAACTGGTCCAGCTCACTCAACTGGAGCTGAAAGGAAACTGCTTGGACAGACTGCCTGTCCAGCTAGGAAGCTGCCGCATGCTGCGCAAAAATGGCCTGGTTGTGGAGGACCACCTCTTCGATGCACTGCCTGTAGAAGTTAAGGAGAGTATCAGCCAAGAGACCAACGCACCCTTTACGAGTGGCTTGTAGCACAAAAACCACTCCTCAGACAGGCTGGCACCACTGGTGGTTCATGACAAGCCTGTGTAATGGATGTAAGAGTAGACTTTCTATTATTGTAATATCCATAAAAATGAATGCATTTCTTGATTATTTTAATGGGTTATCTTAGTTGCTTATGTATTAAAAATGGTACAGATTGCTTCTCTTGTTGCTGAGTATGTATGAAATTCAGCAACGTGTTGGGATTTAGTTTTTAATAGTTTTGAGTAATAAAACATTAGAAATTTAGCTTCTCTATGTAATACTCTATAGACCAAAACTTTTTCCTCCAGTGACACAGTATGTAGATTTCTCATTCTTGTTTTAGGTACTCAGGTATAATTGTAACCATGGGGAACAATCTTTTTGCCTTAACTGCTGCTATTTTTTTACAGTGAGGGCTTTCTCAAAGAAAAGGCCAAAAAGTAATATTTCATGTTTTCATGTCAGTTTTTCATACGAACACTATCCACGGAGCAATTTCTATATGTTATGAAAGAGGACACAATGCAACACTTCTTTCCTGGTAGTTTTTAACTAGGTTGAAATGACTGAACCTTTATTTTCCTTGATGTCTTGTAGCTGACAGAATGAGTTTAGAGTTGTAAAACTCAGGTGGAGACTAAGCACCAGAAATGAACCTTTACCTTACTGTTGTAGAGATTGTATACTAAGGCCTATAGTAATCCATTTGCACAGGCACCAAACTTAATGATTTAAAGATCGGTGAATGTCCTTTGTGATAACATGCCCCAAGACCAACGTGAGCTGATAAAAGGGAAAATCTATCGACTATCTTTTTTAAATCATGCTTTAAAATTTGAAATGTGTAATAAACTGGTCACAGATAGGACTGATTATTCTACATGTCTGGACCGTGTATTGACAACAAACATGTCTGCCTTCATTCTTCTCAATGTATTTCTGTGTAGGCCTATATATGTGTATATATATATGCTCTTCAGAACTGCTGTAACTCCTTGGTGATCCTATGCTCAAAGTTCACAACTTTATGGCACAATAAAACAAGATTTTAGATGAATGTCTAATCATTATTCACATACTTCAGGCACACTCCACTGAGCACTTTACTGTAGTCAGAATGCCACAGATAAAATGGACACAAATCCATCTTTTTGGAGCCTTTAACTTAGTTGGGCATCAGATTTCTAGGCTATATTTAAGTCAATTTAAAAAATCCCAAAATAGGGAAAGAAGAGAAAAAACCATTGAAACCATATATTTACTTTTGATTTTGGGCAGTTGGGCTTTTTTGTTTAAACAAAGCAATATAATAAATTTAAACAATGCATACAAAGTTATGGACCTCTGAATTGTTTTTTCTGTCATGCCCACAACTGGAAGCAGAAAAAATGTCCCCCTTCACCCACACACAAATGTATTTTTATTAACTGTAACTAAAGAAGCAAAGTTTAATTTTACTGAGGTAAAATGTTCAGTAAGAACATGAACTGCATGTTGCTTTTCATGCATGTTTATCACTGGGTAACCTTGTTAATTTACATAATTATATAATTTACACACAAAAATTCTAATGCCCTCCTGCTATATTGACAGTGGACATGAGAGCAAGTTGGGCTCCTTCATACTTTGGATGTGACTGATGTGTTTGATGAGCATCCCAATTTTTCTTTCTATCTGTGTTGCACTTTAGACATAATTTTGTTTTTCTTTCCATCCTGAATCCTGAATCTTTTTTCTGTATCAGATTCACAGGCCTTATTTACATACAATTGGACTTATCATGTCAGGAAATGCACAGACGGAACTAATAACATTAACAATGCTTCTGTTTCAGCAATTATTCCAATAGACCAATTAATTATCTTATTGGTGACGCCTGTGTTGAATAAGTCAGAATGTCTGTTGTGAAAAAGGTATATCAACCTAACTTTCACTCCAGATTTCCACCCAGAAAAACCTTTTCTACAAGTTCCTTTGTCTCCTGTACAAAATAATAATGTTCCCATAGACCCCTGAACCAAGAAACCTTTGTTAAACTGTTTACATGGATAATGAAAAGGAATGTCCCACTAATATTCTTGTTTACATGTTGCATACTCTGGTAAACGTAATGACACAATGATGTGACTTTCATTCGTTCAACCACCTTCTTGATAAGGTTGCTGCTGTATACAACAAACAGAATATGCTGTTCACATGAGCCATATTCAGAACATTGTCATATTTGGAATAACACTGGAAAATGAGGATGTAAATGTAGTCACTGACCTCAGTGATTCACGAGGTATAGGCTGACACCAATCTGCTAGTTCCACAGTGAAACATTTAAAAGTTGTTGAAATTCAAACAACTTAGTCCACATGATGTGTTTCTAGTTCATTGATAGTAAAGGAGCTGGAGTCTTTGTCTTGACATTTCTTCTGGTTTATGAGGCTTAACCCACATAATCCATAATCTTTCTCACCAGATGTCTAATGTTAATATGATAAAGATAGATGTCTAGTGTTCATCCATCCCTATGATCCTACAGAAGATATTTCTGCCAAAATTATAATTCCTGTCAGATCATTCAGTTCTCCAGTACATGGCTTGGCTTTTGCAGGGAACTTGATGATCCTCTGCAAACCTGTAACACTGTTAGTGGGAGCGACTGAGTCCTGTTGAGGAGGAACAATAGGTTCAATGTATCTGTGTAGGTCTTGACCGTGTCATAGAGGTCACGCGTGTTATGCGTTTATGTAACCTTCTGTTCAACAGTCAAATGGATGGCCTTGCAGTAATATTCTGAATAACACAACTTGTCTGAGAGTGTGGTGAACCTGTCCTTGAGATATCCCGTCCTGGTTGTCAGCTGTTCATTCTGTCCTGCTGCAGTATGTTTGCACTCATTTACATTGTTTAGACTAACTCACCTTTCAGCAAATGCTCTCTTCTGCTGGACCTGCTACTCTCCTCTGCAGACTATTTTTTTAAATCAAATTACACCTTTAGCATTCAAGTGTGTGAATTGATTAAACAATACATATTTTACACATATTTCCCCCCATTTTCCTAGATTTCAACAGATGGGTGCATTTTTTCTTTCAACATTGTACTATAGCAGAACGGATTATATAATACTTATGTTTAGCCACATTATTTGCAATGGTTTCCAAAATTGTATCAGTGCAAGCAAAAACAGGATTTTCTGTTGTACATGGCCAGATTAACCCACTAGGGAAGTCAAAAATGGAGGCCTAATGACCCTTGTGGCAATTTAGTTAACCACAAATTTACTTTGGGCTATGCAACATGCACATACATGCACATGTAGACAAGAGAAGTAATAATGCAGGACCACCTCAAGGCCCTCATCAATTCATAAGATGTTTTACTTGTACATTTACTGGTACATATTTCCAAAAATGGCAATTAATAAATTTAACAAGCCAACAGACACACAGAGTTTCTGGGGCCTTCAACTGGGTAAAGATGGCTGTCACCCCATGAAGTCCAGACTTAAATGTGTCAGCTGGTTTGTGCTATTTTAATTAGAAATTAGTTTACAGGAATACACACCACTGACGGTCCTGCTTTACTACCTAAACTTCAGTATCGGTCTTGCAGTGGGATCCTGTGTCATGAATGTAGTTGCACTTTATTATTTTCATTTTTGCATCAAGTTCAGAATAGAAAACCTGTAAATAATGCACAAAGGGAAAAATATGGAAAATGTTCTAATGTTAAACACATATTCTTGACACTTGTGCACAGGAAACAGCACTGGATTAGCTGAAAAGTAAAGAAGTAACTTAAGTACAGAAGCAGGTCCACCATGTGTTGCAGTATGCTGCCATCTGTCGGTAGCTGTAAGTACCTGCCAGCCAGCTGTCCTCTCTGTCGGTGAACTACCTTCGGTTCACTTGTCACACATGCTGAATTATCTGCTCCTGTAAAGCAACCAAATCATGAATCTTCAGAATAATGTCCCGTTCAACCCTTCAGCAGCTCCTAAAGCAGCAGCTCCAATGTACAATCAGCAGCAGCCTGGAAGGTAACTCAGTGCTCTGTGTCGCCTCAACATGTAGCTTTAGCTCATGTTGTTGAGCGTTTATTAATTTGAGAAAGTTTCAGCCCCGTCGAGCAGGGAGCCTCTTGGATTAGCTACTGACACTGTATTTTTGTTGACATGCCATCAAACTAAGCGATACCTCAGTCATTATTAGCAATGAACTGCTCTGTGTGTTGCCGTGTAGCTAAAGCTAGTAGCAAAAAGTGCTAAGCTAGCTGTTTGCCTGCCCGATTTTGTTGATGTAAGCATCGATAAAACACTATTGTGCCTTTGCCCTGCTGCGTTCATATTCATTACTTATTATTGTTTTATTCACTTGCTGTGTAGTATTTCCCTCATTGTAGTTTACTGTGATAAACAGAGTACCTCAAGACTTCAGAGAGGCTATGAAACACATCTCAGTGAAGCCAGCGGACAACTCCAACATCAGGACATCTGACATGGCTGCTAAGACACCAAGAGCCCAGAATCGAGCAGGTGACTGTGGACACTGAAGCACACACCATACATGAACCTACCAAATTAGCTAATTTACTTCAAATTACTCACAATTTACATCACAACTAACCATTTAGCAAAGCAAGCTGTTGTATTTTGTTTAATGTTCTAGTCATTCTCTGGTTTGATTCATTTCTGTGTGATGTGAAAATCCTATTGCAGACAGTAATTCATCATAGTGAATGTCAGGTCTGTTCATCTTTTTTTCATATTATTTGGGTGCTTTACGGCTTTTATTAGAGTTGCAAGTACAAGAGAGATGACAGGAAATGAGGAGAGAGATATGCAACCAAGGTGCCCATCTGGATTCAAACCAGGGAGCTTGCAGTTCATGTTGGCCACTAGATTGCCCCAGTCTGTATCTCTCCGAAGTGCCAACTTTTCTAAATAATTCTGCACCCAAACAACAATGTAACAATGACCAAAATTAATGCAGATTTCACTTTTATGTATTTCATACCTGAGGCAAGTTTGGATTAATTTTCATATGATAAAGAAATCAATGTAAATCAATCTCCCTAAAACTGAAGGAAAAGCTGTCTCTGGGTCCCCAAGTCATAATTGGGGATTGTTGTGTTATTTCTTGTCCTAGTAACTAATAAAGTCAACAGAAATGAACCAAACGCAACTTGCATCAGTTTGTTTTTAGTCCTAACTATATAATACATAGCTGTATGCATTCAGTCTGTCAAAATAAGCAGTCTTCATTGTTATTTAACTTTTGTGTTATACAGCGCAACCTTCTGCTTGTAAATGGAAGTCTACATTCAAACCAATAGGAGAAAAAGATGACAACTCACAGGACAAAAGCTCGAGCAGCCCAGAAAGGTAAACCCGTCAGCTGTGTTTACAGCATTTTGACAAAGTGTCAGGTAAAGAGTGACATGTCCTGTAGTCACAATCCAGTATGTCCCACATTTGAGCCTTTAACTTTGTCTTGTGTTGACTTTAAATGTTCAAATATGGGCTGTCTGAAGGTGACCTCATTATGTATTATTCCAGGTGGACCTGTGAGGTAAAAGAGCAAGTGGCAGGAAAGATTCAGTGCCTCACTGAGTGCTTACACATTTTACTGAATGTGCACAGCTTCTAATTAGTTTCATCTCATTCTGGGAAAAGTTTTTTTTCTTCAACAGTTAATATGGTACACACAAGCAAATTTATAGTGTGTGTGAACATTCAGTGGTTGATGGTACGATACCCTTACAGATGATCTATTTAATAGAAAACAGCATGTAACACACACTATGTATAAACAGTTCTTAACATTGCACTGTCTTAGTAATTGTGTACAGTCTTGTACTGGTTTGTACATGGTTACGCACATGTGCATTACCTAGTCTTGTGTAGATTTGTGTTGTCTATTGTTATTCTATGTAGCACCATGGTCCTAGAAGAACTTTGTTTGGTTTTCAGTGTGTACTAGCTGAGCTGTGTATGTTTGAAAATGACAAATAAAGACAGTCTTCTGTCTATGCCTGTCTCCCTCAGGGCTGAGCTTTATAATCCTTACGATCCTGCCTCGTCAGACTCTGAGCATGAGATGCCACAAGGCCAAGACCACAACCACTCCCCACCGGATCAGGATAACAACCTGGGACACCAGTGTTTGTCTCCAAGTAGAGGCGGCCATGACAACCGCCCCTGGGACCCATCCTACTCTGATAGGCCCCTCAACAGACTTGACTTTAGCCCTGAAACCAGACCCACAGAGAGTCGGGGTCTCAGTCCAGGTCATAGACTGCCTGAACCACGGGTTTATTGCCCAGACACTGATTCACTTGTCCCACCGGACTATGGCTCCATAAGTAGACCTCTGGACAATAGGGTCTGCAGCCCTGACAGGCTTATTCATGGCTCCTCCACCCAAAGCTTTCTTGCTTCTTATGGCGCACAGAGGACAAATGGAGAGGAGAGGATAACAATCTCAGAATACAGAAGACAGATGTCACCAGTAAGACTGATAGTTGAACAGTTTTTGTGTTTGTTTTCCGAATGCATATATTTATGCAGTTTGGTTTCCGTGGTTACATCCAATCTTGACTTAAACAGGAAATGGGGTCTGTTTGTTGTGCTTTTTTAGAATGTGATGAAACGGTCACTGTTTCCTTTGTACATACAGTGATGACAATGTGATACTTGGAACCACTTCTCTCCTCTGTAGATGACCGCTACAGGTAGATTATCTCCACCCAGGCTACCTCTTGGTGATGTTTATCAGCATCAGCTGGGATATGTAGAAACAGGTAAGTTAGCATTTTGATGAAGTAATGACAGTTTGGTTTTTGGTTTGTTCCGCCATTTCAAATTATATATATGAGAAATACATTTAACAGATATAAGGTTGCATTGATTACATGCTTTAAGTCAACGTCTTGAGAGTATTGTTTTGTAAGCCTAAGAATTGACAATCCAATGGCTTTACTTCATTTTTGCAGTGTGTACATGTATTTCCTCTATGAACTTAATAATGCTCATGATGAATCTGTGGATAATATTGTTTTTCAGGACTGGACAAAATCACGCCTTCCACTGAGCTGAAAAGAGACAGGATGAAAAATGTAATAATGAACAAGTAAGAACGAAGGATACAGATGTCCAGCTGTTCAAAGATGCTACATGTACAGTGTCACATCACACTCATTAATTTTGATCGTGTACCAAAATTCAGGACTATAGGCTGTTCTGCAGTGTTGCAGAATATTAAGACATTGTTCAACACTTAAACACTAAATATTTTTCTTGTAGGAGCCCCATCACCTGTGACCTTTGTGAAGTCGAGTTAGCCAATGGTCAGGAGCTGCAGTATCACTTGGAGAGCAAGACTCACTGGGACACTCTGGAGCACATCCAACAGGAGAATAATTATGATGATCTGGCTATAGCCTTCCTACAGGTAAGATAATACATAGTGTGGTTATATACTGTACATCCTATTAGTGGTTTCTGGGTTGGATCCATGGTTTTTAACCCAAATATATTATAGAAGCATGAACAAATGTTGACACATTGGTCTGTCTGGATGGTGACAGATGTTTTTTTATGATAGGAAGTCATGCTGTATAAAAGTCGTCAGTCTAGCAGAGTCATAGAGGATAGTGTACTTCAAGGTAAATAACTTTGACATGCACCATCTTATAACAGTATCTCCTGTTCCAGATAAAACCTAAATACAGTCTGATCTTTGTTTCCTCAGCTCTCCAGGAAAATGATCACATGACAAAGATTGAAATTTTCCACTGTGCGGCTTGCAAAATCTTCTTATGTACATCTGCATCTTCTGTGCAGACTCACATTACCTCTCAGGAACACCTCTCCAACACAAAGGTGAGACTTCTGTAAAGCAGCGAAAGATTTATCAGAAGATTTTTTCCAAATCTCTGTTGTCAGTATTGACAAGTGATGATGATGCCCAAATGATTGATTGATTTCCTGAAGGAATTTGAAGTGCAGCAGAGACGTGCTTGCCTCAACAAAGCAGAAACCATCATGAAGGAGCTGAAACCTCAGTTTGAACACTTCCTGAAGGTATTTTGCAAAAGTCAACATTTCATAAGTATTCAAACATAAGGAATGGCATCATATCATATATATATATCTTATCTTATATATATATCTTATATATCTTATCATGGGGTTATCAATTGGCTCTGTTTACTAATGCAAATATAAAGCTATTCCAAATGGGGGAGGTGAGATCGGTGGCCTGTGGCCAGTCACATGCAGCTTTAATAGACTGACTGCACAATACTTCTTTTATATCACCAAAGTAAAAGCTACATTGCAATGCAAGTACACACGTGATATAAAAGTAGTAGAAAATTATACAACAATAAAATACTATTATGTGACTGACTCTGAGCTGAAAAGACGAACCCCATTATGTAGCTCCTACTGTCAATATTTTCAACACATTGTTTTGTGGGGGAAAGGGAAAGACATTTGTGCTCATGCCTCAAGATGAACTAACTATTGTAAGTGAAATAGCCGAACAACATAACAGGTTAAAGTAACACTGAACTTTTTAATTAAGGCAAGATTGCATTTCTGCCTCTATTTATGTGGTCATTGGATTGAGAACAGAAAGGTTACTCAAGTAAAACATCTCAGCGCATAGCACCTTACAAGTAGTCTAACCGGTAGTTACTATTTAAATGAGCTGCACTTAGGCTTCATTGAGCTCCACAGATGCAGCTATCCGACTTACTTAACTGATTCTTTTCATTCAGGGTGGCAGCCTATTCGAATGACAGAAATCACTCTAAGTCTCCAAGCAACTGTTTACACTGAGATGCTTCAGATGAAGAACAACTATGGGCTTCAACAGTACAATTCAATCACAACTACACATAAATGCTGCGGCACCACTCGTGTACAGTATATTGCCAACAGGGCGTACTGTTTATGTGTCGTGATTTGTCTGAATAAATGGAGAAATCTTGAGTCAGTATATTGATTTTCTTGTATCTTGGTTCATATATGGTTCATTGTTTCACATTTTGTCCATATTAACATTAGCTACAGTATTCCCTGGTCGTCAATATTCTTTAAGAACATAAGGTTTGTAATTTTTTTACAGATTCAGTGTTTTTATAATCTGTGTGCAAAAATGATTGAAAAAGTCAACTTGTTTCTGTTTTTTTATTTAGAACAACACAAATGTTTTAAGCATCGTATCTGTGTGATATAGTACATTTAAAATTAAATTATTTCAAAACAGTATATTTAAACATTAAATATAGGTGACATGTATGAAATGCATTGTCAGCACTGCCTGTGCCTGTTAGGTCTTTTTTTCTTAACCACCTTCAATTTTAATTTTGTATTTGTATTAGAAACAATGCAGTTACTGAAATACTATAAAACACTTTCTATGCATAACAAGTTTCTGGACATTTTTTTCTTTTTGTTCTTATATAGTAGCTCACTTTTCCACTTGTGATTCCTGGAGCTGTTTATCATGATCTTACAGGTGCCGGCGATTTCAGTCGAAATATTCATCTCACTAACTCTGTGGCCTGAAAACAGAGACTGTGGGCTTGATCTGAACATGTTGCAATACAAAAGAAACATGATTCTATGTATCTTGTAAATGTGAGTATTGATACAGAAGAGAGGTGCTCCCAAATTTTGACAAAAACTGACTCAAACCATGAGAAATCTGAGGTAAAAGTTGTCTTCATTAGAAATGGATTCCACACTACATTACTGCATAAAACAAGAAAAACAGTCTGTCCATTTGGAAATGAATTCCAATATATGGACCATGTAAAAACAGAAAAAAAAGTAACAATATCCAAAATAATTAACTTTTTCATCTGTCCAAATGTCCAAACATGTACAATATCTTCATGATTGAGTACAATATTGTAGTTTTGGCCAGTATTTCATTTACTAAAAAAAAAAAAAAAAAAAAAAAGTGAAAGAACATCCAATGTACATACACAAACAGTCTAGTGAAATCTAAAAAGGTCCCCATTGGCTTCATGAGGCAGCATGTGTGGCTGTCAGAGAGCTGTCTTGGTCAGTCTTGAGGGTCGAGGGCAGCGATGTGACCTCTACCATGCCTAGCCCAGTGTGAGGGACACTAGTGTTCATAATGTGTCTCTGTAAATGTTTAATCCAGTCCTCCTGGACCGACAAGGGACCCTGGAAGACGAGGTCACAGAACCTTTGAAGAGAAGAAGAGACTGATGTTAATATACCAACACAGTGGTTTTGAGCATATCTTGGGTTAGCAATGTCAGCCTGTCGGATGTTCCACCACTTTACATTACAGTTGCATACATTCATCACGCTTGTTTATTTATTTATTATGTTATGCATTCATGCACTCTCTGTTAAGAGGCTGGTGGTGAGCTGGTCACAGGTCTGCTGGCGCTCTGTTATCCTATTGCGGCCACACCTCCACATGACTGTTAAAGGCAGCAAAAAGGCAGAAGCTACCGCAGGATTATGGATTTCAAATAGCTCTAGCAGCTAATATTTACAGACGAATTAACAGTGTACAGTGCAGCAGCGGGAATGCTGGTCTGATGTCGGTACATCAGGCAACTGCTCTGACACTGAGCTAACAGAGCAGTAAGTGTGTCTGTCATGTTAATGCTAATACGTTTAATATATATCATGCTTCAAAACTACAACTTCTGCTTTCTAGTGTAATGTATTCAAACTAACGGTGTGCAAGCAGTGTGCATTTAACAAATCAATACTCATTGGCGTAGCCTGATGAAGAGAAACGCAGCGACTAAATAAGGCACACACACACACAAAAACTAACTATCCTGCTTTTGGGCTATTTCATTTGGACATGACTGATATAATGTTTTAACCACAAAGTGAAGAAGTGAACACACCTACATTTAATACGCAGTTATGATGAAACATCAACGCATTATATCCAAATTAGTCTAAATTCGATATGAGACATTTTCAGAAAGATCAGAGACTGATTTGGCCACTTCTCCAATTGTATTGTCATTTTTGGAGTAGATCAATGACAACAGGTCTCTCAGTCATCCCAGCACTTTGTTTAATGAATAAATGAAAATTGTAGCCAACAGAAGTATAAACACCAGAAGGAACATTTGACAGTGGTCCAAATCTAGTTACCCAGGACAACAATCACTGTTGAAGTTTGAAAATCATCCACCATTTAAAAAGAGTATAATAAGTACATTATGAAAGAAATTACCTGCAGGTGAGTCTGTACATTTCCTCTGGAGTTTGTGGCAAGGGTAGTGTCTTCTTCTTTGAGCCAGGCCTTGAGCGTTGCCTCCTTGCTTTACAGTCAAATGCTGAAAGACAGAATTTAGTTCATGAATTTACAGCAATACCTTTGATTACAGCACAGCCTTCCTAAGTTGACATTTTAAATGGACAAAAGGTCTATGCTAACCATGGGAAAGTTTGGATTGTGTTTAATGTTCTGTCTGTGAGTTCAGTAAATCAGTCAGGATATGTGGACATCATTAGCCTTTGCTTTATTCATACTCATGTTTTGGCCTCGAGTCAGTGAGATGAATACTTTGGCACTATGTCTTATCTGCATTGGCCAATCCAGTGCAGCAAAAACACAAGACCCAAGAATGAAGTGTGATGATCTGTGATGAATATCTCACTTGCTGACGCCCTTCTAGATCCTTACCTTGGGGAGGACACAAATAACCACTGGTACACTAATTATAGCTATGTTTGGACGTCACACAGTTTGGGCCTTATCTACTGAGGGTTTTGAGATACCAGTGTGAGATATATGCTGCCATACCTATAGAGTAGAGAAGAATGAATTCTGGAATGGAGGATATCTGAAAATCTGAAACTTCCTGCATAGCAACTTCAAACTAGCAGCAGGGTGAAGTGGCTCTTCAAATGTGAATATGCCTTCGCTGCAACAAGAATTTAGGATTGTTCTGATACTGCTGCTCTCATGGGCCATGTCTCCATAAAAAATGTATGTTGATACTGTGTTCTCAGTTAACTCGGAATATGCTGCATGTGTTGCTGGAGAACTGATACTAAGTTTTCATCGCATTAACATAGGCTCTTTTTTTCTCTATATCACATGTGGGCAAACAGGTCCATGGACCATCTCAATGGTCCACAACGTCCTCAAAGGGGAAATGAAAAGATTGCCCAAAACTCAATAAAACACAGCCTTATGCTAATAAATCTCAAGGCAAATTACTATATTGACTCAGTACTGCTATTTAACGTGATTCCAACAGAGGGTGCTGTCTGGCAGAATCATGAGTTAGGATGAATGCTTCAGAAAAGAGAAAAATTGACTCTGAATGTCACGCTTTGGACATCTAAATATTCGGTATCAAGTGTTGGTTCAAAGGCAGTATGTTCAATATGACAAGAGAGTATTGTGGTGTTAAAGGAGTACAACATCAAGAGACATTTTTGCTAACTATACCACAAAACTTGTCATCGCGGGAAAGAGAAAAAAAAGCCCTGAAATGCATGCTATCACACAAATTTGCACAACAGAGCAAGCCTTTCTCCGATGGTGAATTTTTAAAAGCCTATATGGTAGAGGTGGCTAGCATAGCGTGACCCTGACAACAAAGGTCAGTTCGAAAAGGTCGGTCTGTCTTCACAATCACTCTCATTATTTTTTTTATAGGTAACCCTTTCATTGTAACTTCACAGCACACTAAACTGACACATACAGCCGTAAAAAGGTCAGAATTTTCTAAACAGACAGTTCACATTTTTTTAAACAAGGACCCAGGCCTTCTGGGCTGGCATATAGCCTAGCAATGCTGTGGAGCAATGTTTGGTGGGGTCCTCATTTTGTTTGCATCCTGAGCACACAGGTGATGTGATGCACATTCCTGCTGAAGGTTTGCTCTTTCACTGATTGACAGTTGGTGGCAGTAACGTGCAAATGAAGTACGCAGACTGCTGGCTAGACAACATGGATGTAACAATGCAGGTTTTGGAGAATGTATACCCCAGACTGCTACTGTGCTCTTGGAGTGGGTGTTTTCTTTGTGACTGACTTAAGCTGTTGTTGATGGCACTTACTGGTTCCCTCAAGTAAGGCAGTCCTTTTTCGTTTTGCATATGCCCGGAGGTGATTAGACAAGCTAACTCCACTGTGGAAAGTTGCATTGCAATGGACGCAAACCTTCCTGTTGAATTCACCTTTCTCTGCACAAGACAAACAATACAAACAGAAACAAATTAGTAAAAACATAAGTCCCTCAGTCAAAGTACAGATACAGATATATATTGAAACATGTTTACTCTTTATTCTATCTTACAAAGTCTGTATGGTTAATCTCTGCTATTAGGGCACCTTTAAGGCAGTTAAGGTTAGTAGATAAGACAAAAATAATGATAGTCTTCTGCATTATTCTGTGTAACAAGCAAGGTAATTCGGCAATGTCATTCTACGCCTTTATGCTGATGACACCTCACTTCTACAACATAAAATCTGATGATCAGTACTCAGATATCTGCTTCAAAACAGCTGCTGATAATATACATTTTGTTTACCTCTCACAAATTTGACTCATTCTGAGATATTCAACATAGATTTTTCACTTTCTTGTAAAAAAAAGATCAAGAGGATTATGGGATTCTTACAGTCTGTACTAAACTAATCAAAACACTGGAGATTTCTACTTCTGGCTTCTAGTCTAACCTATCTGGTTACCACTTTGAGGAAGTTACTTACCGGATATTGACTTTGGCAGTGAAGATGCAACTCTTGATCCTGAACTGTGCTCACTGTTTGAAGAAACTGCTAACGCGCTTCTTGACATCTGAGAAGACCCCTTGAGTCTGGCATCTTCTTGACACTTCCGCTTCTTCAGAATTCCTATCAAGGCAGTCGTGCCTGAGAGTGAATTTTTAACATCCAGCTTAGTCTCTAGGTGCCTTTTTTCAGATTCCATTTCCCCTAAAGAAAACATGGACATCAGTGGTCTGGCTTCAGTGCAAACGCTTGGAATAGAATTATTTTTTGGGATTCCAACGGGTGGTGGTGTGAAATAATCAACACTGGACAGCTTTGGTGAAGCACTGTATTGGTAAGGGTTCCGTCTCTTTCCCAGGATTTGAAGTGCCCGCTGGAACTCTTTCTTGTCACGCATCAACTCCCGCAGTAAAAATAATGGGGATTTGTTCTTTGTCGCAAAGCTTTTACCAAGCTTTTTGAGGTGGCCTCGTATGTGGTTGGACTGCCCAGTCCTGTTATCAAATGAGTCCCCACATAATGGACAGGAGTGAATGCTTTTCACAGTCTCAGAGTCCGACTCCAGCTGTAATGCTGAAAAAAAAGAAAAACAATCAGACACATAAACACTGTACAATACTGGTACAATACGAATTTGAACTTCAAATCAATCACATCAAAGAACATATGAAAGAATTTTAAACCCAGTTTAAAACTCTGTCTATTGCTTCTATCGGTCATGAGAACATTGAATTCACCAAAATAATTGCTGAGCTCTCAGACGTGGCTACATGGCTAAAAAGGATCCAAAGGGGTTCACTAATGACTGAAATCACTGATAGCCAGAGCTACAAAAATAAAAGCATAGATTTCCCTTATTAGAAGAAAATGCAAAAAGTGTGCAAGTACCTTTTTTCAATCTCCGCAATGCTGAAATCTTCCGTCGAAGTCGTGGCCTCCTGTCTTGAGAAGCCACCTGTTCAGGAGGCACTACATGGCGTGCATTGTAGCTCAGTCCAACCCTATGAAGATGCCCTCGGACATGATTGGACAATCCAACACCTGACTCAAAGACTGCGGGACAATACGGGCAGTTCTTGCGTTCCGATTCCAACTCTGACACATCGTCTGCGAAGGATTCGCTCAATTGTATTTGGTGGGAGTCAAAGGTTTCTTGAAATACTTCTGTTTCTATGCATTCTTCTTTGATTTCAGGATCATTCTGTTCTTCTTCAGTCTTTATCTTCTCAAACAGCCTTTTAGACGCCTGAAGAGCACCTCTCATGGACATTCTTCTGCTATAGGTATAAATGATGTTTTGTTTTTCTTTCTTGATACCATTGTCAAAAAGGTCAGTGTTGACATTTGTGTCATTTAAGTGATAAATATCTTTTTCGTCACAGTCTGACAGTTCTTCTTGGTTTATTTTCTTGGGACTGGGCATAGGTTTTGGTAAGACGAAGCATGAGTCTTGGTCAGAGGTGTTGCGGTATGGGGTGGACATCTTCCTCTTAGATGGCGACTTCTTGAATGTTGACTGATCCTCATTCAACTTGAGTACACTGCTGCTGTTAAGATCTTTTCTACTTGCACTGGATGACACCCTATTACCATTTGGGGAAAAAGCTGAATCTTCAACCTTGACAGCCAATGTTCTTGGCAACTCATCAGAGCCATCTTCGTCACTTCTGGAATCCTGAACAGACGTGCTGCAATTATTGCTTTCCTTCTTTTGTTCTGAATTTTTCTTTCCATGTCTTTGTCGGGACAGGAGAACATTAATGGATTTGTCGAGCTTTGATTCCGTTAGTTGGGTCTTGAGACTTCTCCTAATCTTGCTATTTTTGAACAAGTCGGAAATGTCATTGGACTCACTAGGTGAACAAGCCCTTTTAGAAGAGATCTGATTTTTTATTGAGATTTTAGATGTAAACTCTGCATCTTCTACAGTTTTACAAGTAGGCTGCTCCTTAGATGGTTGTGCATGTTCCTCAATAAGCTGTGCAACTTCATATTCCTCATAGGTTTGTTGATGGCGCCGCAGAAGGTGATTCTTAAAAACATTTTTGTTAAAAGCTCTATAAGAACAAATGTTACAGGAGAAGATTTCAGAGTCATCATTCTGGATCTGCTTTCTAACTGTAATAACAGTGTGCTGCATAATGTTATGTCTCCTAAGATCATTCTCATTCATAGTCCTGAAGCTACATTTGTCACATCTAAACTTTCTCTTGTCCTTCTCATGTGTTTTTGCATGCTGAACAAATGTGTTTGGGCAGTTTGTTCCAAATGGGCACTGAGGGCAGAAAAGCTTTGCATTTTTATCGTCTTTCTTCTTATCATTTATGCCTTTAATCTCTTCAGTGAATCTTTCTCTCTTTTCCTGGTGGATAGACATGTGCTCGATAAGTGAACCACTTTGTCTGAAGGACTGTCCACATTCTCGGCATATAAAAGGCTTTGGCGAAATATTCGGAGGGTCAGCGTGAGACTTCATATGACGATGCAAATGATGCTCTTTCTTGAAAATGAGCTTACATTGTGAGCAAGTGTAACATGATGGCTTCTCCTCTGAATGAGAATTTATTGTGAGTCTCCGCTTCAATGGTGAAAGCCCATGACTTATGCTGTTCTCATGTGAATTTCTTGCAGGTGCGTTGTAAAGAATTTCTTTGATGGCCTTGACAGTTCCATTGGGATACTTGGAAAGTTTCACTGTGGGTGACGACTGTGACTTGGAGAACTTCCTTGACTTTCGGACTTTTCTGACAGGACTGGAGTCTACTTGGCCTTCTGCATCAGACACTTCCTCAGAGGACTTGTGGCTCAGATCAGGGTAAAGGTCTTCTGAGGGATCCACCATGACAACCATGTCCATTTTCCGCTTCCTTCTCCTTTGGTTGTTGGTAAGAGGGACATCATCTTTAGGCTCCTCACCAGGGGAATCATGGTTCTCCCACAGAAACTGCATAAGCTCTTTGTGAGGGTCCCAATGAAGGTCACTAGCACTACTAAAATTATCCAGTGAGTTCTCAGGTGAGTCTACGTCAAAACCCCAAATTCCTGCAGTATCAATTTCCTGCACAGTCTTTAGTGGGGTGATGCTCTTTGCCTCCTCTTTCTCTGTAGAGATGCTGTTGAGTTCATGGGCTTGTGTAGCCTGATGTGAAGAAGGTCCATTTCCCAGTCCGACTGGAGACAACATATCTGTGTTTGAGAGAACATCGAGGACACTGTTTTGTTTCAGAGAAGGCTTGCCGAAAGAATTGGTGCAAGAAGCGGATTCTTGCGCCATTCTCACTGGCTCTTGCAGGAGTGTGAGGGCATTGATCTCAGGATCTGCATCTTTGTCATCTTCATCAACACCTGTCAGACATGACATTTCTGCTGCCATGACCTGAAAAGAAAAGTAAAGCCTTCTTAGATAATCCTCACTCACGAGTACTTTACCACAAGACCCACAGTTAACACTGTCACATTCCAAAGGTAAAATTTAAACCTGTCTCACTTAAGGCATAGGCCTGTCTGCCTCTGCACAATAACAGATAACTGATCTGGCTAGGATTACTGAATTTCTTTTTTTTTCTCTCCGGATTCTAAAATTTTTGTGGTCTTGATAGCTTCATCTTTCGAATTTTGTGGCAAGGTTTCCTGCCTTAAAATGACCAAGGAGGGCTATGTTGGTGAGGCCATGTTGTTAAGCTACCGATGGGACAATGAAATCCGATCTAGGAAGTCCAGTTTTAGAAACATTTTAATGCTTTAAAAGGTTTATCGAATATCAAAACACTGTAGTACATTTTGTAATACCCACTGACACAATTTTGCAACTCCGAAAAAAACGACCGAAAAATAATCACGGCTATTTTGGGGAACTTAAGCACTATCCTCAGGACAAAATGAAAATTTTTAACCATAACTTCCAGTAAAATTGTATTCATGATTCTTTGCGTTAGATGTTCCACTGGTCCCGCCATAAATGCCTACTGCACAAGAACTGACTCATAGTTCGGCTGAGCATTTCACCCCTTGATTGTTGTAGCAATAACACAACCTGAGATGGCTCTGTCACACATTTTGTGAGTGTGTTATATATTAATTATACTGTGTATCGAAATTAATCATGTTTGCATTTTTCATTCATTTTACTTGCTATTTACAATCATAGCGAGATGAAGGTTTGCACTTGTAATAGCTTTGCTAGTAACAAAACACAAATTTACCTAACTACAAAAAATAAGCTTACTTATCATTACAGACCCGAAACAATCGAGTTTATTTTCTTTAATTCACTTTACGATCCAGCGAAAACGGCAGCAAGTAACACGCTTGCACTGGAAATGGCTTCACCGGATCACGAATAACAAAATTCGTCTAGTGGTTCTGAAAAGTAGCAGATAGCTGAGCCTTTCTTTAACTTTTAAAGTTATCTTCCCTATCGATCATGAACAAATACAGTTCTTGCAGTTTCTAAGTAGCCCCGGTGGTGGCGACATTTAGCTAACTTTGCACATGAGCGCAAGATCTCACCGAAGAGGAAAAAATCTGGATTTAGACTCTTAACAGCAAAATCATCCATAGATTGTTCGTCCATAGGCTGTAATGAGCACTTCAGCCTCTAGAGGCCGCTACTATGACTTAAAAAAAATGAGTCAAATTTGAAACGCAACTGCTGTAACAATTAACAGAAAATTAATCTGCCGCTATTTTAATAATTATTGAAGTATTTTTTTCAATTAATTTGGTTTTTAATTGTCAGTCAAACAACGCAAGTCATTTGAAGAAGCCATCTTAGGTTTAAGGAAATTTTGAGTTGTTCATTTTATCGACCGAGTGATTAATGGATGAATTGAGAAAATTATTAGCAGATTAAACAGATAAAGAAAATAATAATTAGCTGCAGCCCTGAATGTAAATCAGTGATGGTTGAGAGGGTTTAACCATCTGGTTAAGATGATAATTGCTGGCAGCTTTAGCAAACATCAAACAGTGACATGAGTCTATAGAGGCTTTGACAAGTCCAATATTTAATGTTACCTAAGTCTTAAGAGTTCACAATAGGTAGTAGTATATTATAATGTGCTTGTTTGACGTGAAAAGTTAACAGTGTAGTTACTCACAATATCACCAGAGTTAGCTTCCTGATTCAATCGGCATCCACTGACAACAAGGTAAATACAGCTAAATATAACAAATACGTGACACTTTGCTCAGATGATTAATTGTGGCCATTTATAACGCTACAAGGTCGCCGGAGTGAGAGGTCTTGGATTTGAAGGGCAATAAAAGTGTCATAGCAAGTGAATGCTGCTGTGGCTGATAAAGGTGTTCGTATCATGAACACAGCGGCGGCTAATATGCAAAGGGATGGACCCCGTAAATGGCTTTTGATCAGCGGTTGAGGATTTTGTATAACTAGAGCTAAAACTTTCAGCATAGTAGTTCACTTATATGCCATCCCACAATAGTTGGGATAGATTTACAAAGGTAGCTACATTGAGAGCAAATTGGATTATTCACACTGCGTTCCGTGAGGGTACGGTTGCATTTCTTTGGCGTTTATATCACGCTGTGTTGTCGGATGCTGCTTGCAGGAGCTGCAGACCATTTCCATTAAGGCTGTTCCATACCAAAACCTATTCCTCAGGCTAAACTACAGCTAATGACAATCGCTCCTCGCTAATCGCTACACAGATATCTGCAAAATGACGAAGAACAAACAAACGTTACCTCCGAGCGGTGCGGGCGCAGACAGGGCACAATTTATATGCTGCATTGAATAATTTCTTACTTTCGTCTTCCATCTATTTCACAGTCGCCATTTTCCGTGGTGGTCTGGTGTGGGACGGATCATTTCTTTTGTGAGGGTAGCCGTGCAGACATTTGACTGTACAGTAGAAAAACAGAGAAATACGCTAATAATTACGCTTAAATGTGGAACTACGTGATAAAACAACTTTAGTCACACACTTATTCGAGTTGTTGTCTCGTATATTTCCGTCGCGTAATGTTACGAGTCGGCGCCGTGCTCCCCCGAAAGATTCGCAATGGTTCAGTCCAGATAGGAGGCATAAAAAACCTGAGTTAATGACCATCTCCTCTGGGTAGCAGATTTTTTTTTTAGGTTGATGGCGGTTAATCACGGTATTAATTGATAACATAAATTGAAACTTCAGTGACTATTTGGTGTGTTTTTCAAAAAAGGGCACGTTTGGTTTAGCTGTTTAAACTTGTCATGGACGCACAGATGAGAATAGTGTGCCAACACAGGAGAGATGTTACCACTGTCTCTTCATGGTTGTCTTCTCACAGGTCTTTGTTGCTTTCCGGTGATTAGCCGGTTCAGCCAGTCCACGTCGGCTGTGTTTGGAAGAGAAACCACATTCTGTTTGAACACCTTCAACAAAGTATGAAACTGATCCCACAGTAAACGGGTGTTATGGCTGGCCTACTTAGATTGGATGAGAATAATTAGCCACCTGATGTTTTTAATAACAAGCTATAATGCTAAATAAATTAAGCTACAATTGATAGATGGTTCAGTTTCCTGCAAACAGGATGAACAGGCGCTAACTAAAGCGTCAAATGTGGGGTCAGGGTTTAACCTCTGACCTGACTAAACCATGTTTTATGGAGTAAATGTATTCGTTATCACAGGTGGGTACACAATGAGATAATAGATAACTTTTAAAATGACAGCTAACTGCTAACTATTCATTTAAATGTCTTATATTTTGATGTTGCTAGATTGTTGTTCACTAGCTAGCACTTCAGCTAATGCTAAAGCTAACAGAAGTTACAGTTAGCTACCTGTATTGTTTCAGCCTGGAAAAGTAGTTACATTATTAAGTGTATTATTTTATGATTAGATATCAAATATTTTTAATCTAATGTTAGCTTTGTTAGAGAATATTACAAACTATATAATGAAATTAGCCTCATATTTCCAGTTTTTGTGCCAAAAAATTTAATGTGGTGATGATTGTCTCTTTAGTCCCTCAAATTATTTGAATCCATACACTACTGATTATGATGTAACAAACTGAATTGATTTTTGCATCCAAGGATATCATGAGAGAAAAAAGAAAAGATGATAAACCTCCCACGTTAGTTGTGTTGCCACAGACCAATACAAATCTTCGAAAAGCCTTATATTGCAGTGATATCTGATTTATTTTAAGTTGTAGTTATATTGTTAATACATAGCTACAAATATATTTAAATTATTGGTTTGTTTTTGCATCCATCATCTATAGCTTGTTTTTTTCTTTAAGCCAGATGTCTACAACCCAGATCTGTGGTGACTGATGACGTTGCCCTGCTTTGCATTTAAATGTTTGAGTGCCCACATGATTTGATGAGATGTTGGACTCCGATGACTGCACCTTGTCCCTGGACAATCTGTTTTTTGAGAAACCCATAGTCCACAAAGTGTGAGTACAAAGAGATGTCCCTCATCACACCTCTCTCTTCTTCCTCTCTCAGAATGAATGAATGGTTTTTCCCTCTGGATTGTATTTGACAGAAAGCCTCTGCACCAGGAGGCCGGTCCATGGCAGCTGGATGTGCCTCCATCTCTTTCTCAGACTCCAGCCACTCAGGATATACAGGAGGAGGCAGAGTCTCTCTCCACCATATACAGTAGGTTGTGCTCTGGATTAGGGTAAATTCCTTTTCACTTGACTTGAGTAAACTGCTCAGTATCTGGCCTATTGAAGCCCGACTAAATTTAACTGTATGACTCACTGACACGATAGCTTGAATAGGCTTGAAAGCTCTCCCAATTTTCCTTGTATTGCGTAAACAATCCGGATCTGGGTCTTATGATATATAATCATAATCATTAGTATGACTGAAATGGTAAATCCCCTGCTGTAAATTCTCAGCAAGCAAGATAGCCAGCCTTGATTTTTATAGGCACCAAATTACAGCTACTAACAATTTGGTTTGATGAAACTCTCTCCCTCTTCTCTTTTACTCACAGGTTTCACAGAGAAACCCAAGACCTTCCTGCCTAATTTCAAAGGATCAGCTGGTCTTGGGGTCTTGCCATCAAAAATCAACAGTCCTTACAGTTTTAACAATGATAAGAAAGAGATTGAAAGTCAGGGTGGCAGCAACAGCACCAGCAGATATGATGGTCTTTGGAGAGGTGAAGGGTTCAGGGATTATTCTCAGGGTGCCTGTCAGAGTGACAGAGTTGGAGATGAAACCCCGCAGGATCCTGGTCATGTAACGATCAGTCGGAGGTATTTGTCTCTGGACCGAAGCAAAAGCCCACCTCTACGGAGAAGGCAGGTGTCAGTTATTTGTCAAGATAACATTTGCATGGTTGTGAATTAAAGAGTGTGCATGTTGTTTTCAAACCGTACAAAATGGTAAAATATAAAGTAGGTCAAACACAGATTTTCTTTCTTTGGAGGTAGACACAGAACATGATTTAAGAAATCCTTATATTGGGAGGATTGATGTTATTCATCATATAAAAGCCATATTTACATTTTTTTGCTGTCCAGAAATGTAATGTAGTGCTGATTCACTCTTTAATCCCTCATATTGTTGGAATCCATGACACTCTTAGTTAAGGTGGTGCTACAGTATATCCAGAAGAGGCTTGATTTTTACATCGGTGGACAGTTCATAAGAACATGAAAAGATGCTAAACCATCCCCCATGTTAGTCTTGTTGCCAGAGGCCAGAATGCCTGGCCTTCTTCAAATAAACTTCCGAGCTTGCAGCAACAATAATATTCCCCCCCCACCCTTACATTCTACCTCCCTCTCTCTCAATTCTTTATTCCCTCCATATCCTCTCCTTCGTCTCACAACAGCTTGTTCAAGGTTCAGGTGTTGAACATTGGAGGTGACTCGTCAAACACAGATGACCTCAGTAGCAGCGGCAGCCAGACAGCATCCAGACCTCAAACTTTTCTCAGCCAGGTTACCATGGCGACAGTGCCTCCTCCTCTTCAGCCACCACAGGCGACAGTTAGCCAGGCAGCTCCTCCTTTCTCCCCCAAACCCTGCTTCTCACCACCCCCTCCTCTGGGCTCATCTGCAGCGAGTGGCCGACCCCCGCAGCAGGCGGCACATGCAGAGATGCAGGACAAGGGCACAAAGAGAGTCTTCGTTCCGCCTATGACGCCTCAGCCGCTCCGCGTACAAGGTGCTGCACTGCATTGACACAGTCACAGACAGGCGCTGTGCTCACATGTCTACGACTGCTTTATCAAATAACACTCATATAGCTTCTGCAAAGTGTTGCAGCTAATGAGCATGCCCATGTCTAGTCGTGGCAGCAGCTGCCACAATGTGTTTGGGTGTGATGAGGTGAAATGAGGTGAGCTCCCCCCATTGACCGCTTCATTGTAATGAAACATGCTGGTCACTAGGTGGTGAATGGTAAGACTGTAGAAGCAGCAGACAGTAACAACAGAAACCATTGTGACCTCATGCAACCTACAGGAATTTATGCAGTTTTACTTTACAGTCACTAAACATGCCTTGATTTTGTCCCCTACAAAAATGTAAAACATTTCATGTTAACATCATGGTAGAATGAGTGGAATCAGTCAGACTGACTGAAAATTATCATGTGGTATGTATTGATAAGATAAGATAAACCTTTATTTATGCCTCAGTGGGGAAATTTGCAATTTGATTGAAGTTTGATTTGATTTGAAATTTGATTTTTAGGGTCTTCTGGGTCTGGAGTTTTACGACCGGTTTCTGAAATCCGTATCCTTTTTGTTGTTTTGTAAGTCAGCAGAATTTAGACAGTGTTTGAACTTGTTAGAATGCTTTGAATACAATTTTACAAGTGATGTGGTTTGATTTGTTTCCTGAGCCATACTAACACAGCAGCTAAGTTCAGATCTGTCTTCAACGAATTCCCCTTTTTCAACTACGTTCAGTCCAAAGCACTAGATGATGTAAGCATTATCTGAAATCCTTCATAAACAGAATGCAGAGGAATAATGATAACATGATGGCTCTCATTGTCTTGTTACAACCTGTTAAAAGTGAACTGCAACTGTGAGTGTCTCCTGGAGTGATTTTATGTTTGGCTTCTTCACAGGTTCTTTACACGGGTAACAACTTTGTGGCATGTGCTCCGACTGGATCTGGTAAAACAGTGCTGTTTGAGCTGGCCATCATTCGCCTGCTAATGGAAACCTCAGAGCCCTGGAGAGATGTCAAAGCTGTTTATAGTGAGCATAATATTGTGTAGACCCTGTTCATATACCAATAGAGCTTCAGTCTGAGTAGATTTGGCCTAGAGAAATCCACAAAATACAGTGTATGGCATTACATGTAAGAAGTTGTATTTCCCAGTCTCAATATTGAGTGAATGATCTTGTGTATCAAAATTCAGGAAGGATGAAGATATCCTATATCTAATGAAATACAACTTCAAAATCAGGGGAGAGCGTCGATGTTTCAGCACAATACACCCAGCTGCAATCATGCACTGGGGCTTTACACATGTTTCCTCGACTTGCTTAGTGTTTTGATTTTTGATTCATTTATAGATTTAGGGTATTTCTGAGGTACAAAGAACTGTCTTGTAAAAAGATTTACTGTTTGTTCTTGCCAGTGGCCCCTATCAAAGCTCTCTGCAGTCAGTGCTTTGAGAGCTGGAGGAAGAAGTTTGGTCCTCTGGGGCTGAGCTGTAAGGAGCTAACGGGCGACACGGAGATTGATGACTTCTTTGAGATTCAGGACTCCCACATCATCCTGACGACTCCTGTGTGTGACACTGTCTCATATTGCAGGGAGAACTGAGGGGATCGCGAAGATAAGAATCACAATTAAATCTGAGCTTTTACGTGAATACACAATGCTGTGCTTATCTTTTTTCTAAGGAAAAATGGGACAGCATGACAAGAAAATGGAAGGACAACTGTCTGTTGCAGCTCGTCAGGCTCTTCCTTATCGATGAGGTCAGTGTGCTTGTCAGATATTTTGTTCACAGGCCCATTTTTCAGTGTTGATTGCGTCTTATAATCTGCCCGTATAATGGTTGATTCTCACTGTGCACTCGTGCCAGATGATTTTTGTCTAACATTGTGTTTAATTATGCCACATTGCTGGCACATTGATGGTACATCATTAGCCTCTGCCCTCAGCACTTTATTTCAGTACATCATGTTCTGGTCCTGTATATTATGAGAGTGCATATGACCTGTCTAGTTATTCCAGATTGAGATGAACCCCCTCGTGTTAATAATGGAGTGCAGTGATAAAGAGCAGCTTCAGCTTCATTACCAACATCTTTAATGAACCTTAAACATGTTTCTAAAGCCAAGTGTCAGACAAATGTGGTTCTTCCAGGTGCATGTGGTGAAGGATGCGACCCGTGGTGCCACTCTGGAAGTGGTAGTAAGCAGGATGAAGGCCGTACATGCCTACAGGACAGCACAGAATTCACAGACAGGCCTCTCTATGAGGTTTGTGGCTGTATCAGCCACCATACCCAACATCTCTGATGTAAGCGGCTGAGAAAGAGAGGCAGTGAAAGAGAATGTCAATAATTTGTTTAGGACAATAGAATTCAAATTGCATTGTGGGCAAGTCTTTCAGAATGATATAATTTATAAATAAATCTGTTCAAGATTGAGATGAAGAAATGTTTTGTTTTGTGATTGAGTAAGAATAAAGCTTAAAAATAGCGACAAATTGAGAATTGAGGAGGGCACTTTACTGCATCACTGCACTGTAATGTATAGACATAATTCTGTGTTTGTACTGAATCTTCAGTGTGAATCAGTGAATTGTGGCTGATCATTGTTGTATCTGCCTGTTGTTAGATAGCAGACTGGCTGTCGAATGAGAGTGGTCCAGCCTCATATCTGGACATGGACGAGAGCCACCGTCCAGTGAAACTGAGGAAGGTGGTGCTGGGATTCCCCTGCAACCCAAACCAAACAGAGTTCAAGTTTGACCTGTCACTCAACTACAAGTTGGCCAACATCATACAAACATACTCTGACCGGAAACCTGCACTAGTGGTAGGTGTAGAAATTAGGCCCAATTGTATGTTCTTTTTTCTGCTTGGGTCTTTGTTTTCCCTCTTAATTTTCTCACGTCATTGAATGAGGTAGTTCCGTTATTCAGAGTTAATAAAGATGGTGCGATTCGATTACTTCATGGTCTAATAATTTTGTTATTCTGTAGTTTTGCTCTACAAGGAAAGGAGCCCAGCAGTCAGCTACAGTTCTGGCCAAGGATGCTCGGTTCATCATGAGCATTGAACACAAGCAAAGGTGTGTTACACACACATGTTCTCACATATGCAACTAATTCATCAAAACCTTTATTTTTGTTTAGTTAATTTCACTGAAAGTTGATCTTCTTTTTGCCACTTTGAAATCTATTTAGGTTGATGAAATATGCAAACTCTATACTGGATTCAAAACTGAGAGGTGAGTCTCCTTTCAAAATGTCGAGACCCAGCAGATGCAGAATTTGAATCCTGTTTCAGTACAGACCCAGTAAGAAAGTATGTGTTTATTTGATTGTGACTCTAATTATCAACTGAAAAACATCATTTTGCGTTTTGTTTGTGATCCAGATCTGGTGATGTTAGGAGTTGGTTACCACCATGCAGGAGTTGACGTGTCTGATAGGAAGTTGGTAGAAAAGGCCTTCACTCTGGGAGACCTGCCTGTCCTATGTGAGACCTGGCCACTAATACAGTTCAACACTGTGCCACAAATGGATATGTGACTATATAAGCATACAACATGATCTGTGTTCTGTGGAAAGACAAGTGTCAAAGGTTATACCAACTGAGCTATACAGTATTTTAATATCGTGTTGAAATATTTCAAGACCTCAGAACAAGCTTTGCTACTATAGGGCTGTGTCAAACATATATGTAAAGGCCTGTTTAATGAAAATGGAAATTGCAGAAAGTATAATGAACCATGCTTGTTTAATGCCAATAGCAAGATACAATATATACAACACCCATACCTACTGAACTGATATGCACCAGTAGTAGGAATCTGCAAATCCAAACAGGTTAAGATTAAATGTACGTATTACAAGTAACAAATGAGGTTGAAACTTTTATTCTGTTTGAATAATTAAAAGACACCGTAAAGATCACCCACTTAGCAATAAAAATAATATTGGACTGTCAATAATATTGCTTTTTAAAAGTGATAACCAAAGAGTTATTGGTGTATCTCTAATGAAAAGTATAACAGGAAGCCAAACTCTAGGGCAAAATAAACTTTTACCACTAGCTCATACAATTTGAAATCAGGGTTTTATTGTATTTTATGGGCACTGAATTTGTGCTTGTGTTCTGATTTTTAATATCCTAGTTACCACCAGGACTTTGGCCATGGGGGTGAACCTGCCAGCTCATCTGGTGGTGATCAAGTCCACTGTGCAGTATGTGGCAGGCTCCTGTGAGGAGTACAATGAGGCTGACTTGCTGCAGATGATCGGCCGAGCTGGAAGACCACAGGTAATGGCAGAATAGTAATGTACTATGCATTTCCTTTCACTGGGACTGTGCCATTTTAACATTCTTACATCAATGAAGTGTACTATTGGAATTAGCATTTGTTTAAATACAGTGAATGAAAGAAAGATGGCAAGAGCTAGTTTTACTACGATACACAAACCCAATAACTTTTGTCTTTTCTTCCTCTAGTTTGACACATCAGCGACTGCAGTGATCATGACCAAGGTCCAGACCAAAGACAAGTACATGAAACTTATGAATGGGATGGAAATCATTGAGAGCAGGTATTACAGCTCAGTCACATTTATTCTTCTCCTTCCAATTCTCTTGCACAGTCTATCTTTCTCTGATTCTTGCTCTCTCATAGGAGAGAGATTGTAGAGTAATACCTGAGGTAACACTATACCTCTTTTCCCCAGCTTACACAGTCACCTGGTGGAGCACCTGAATGCTGAGATTGTTCTCCAAACCGTCAGTGATGTCAACATGGCTCTGGACTGGATACGCTCCACCCTCCTCTACATCAGAGCCCTTAAGAACCCCACACACTATGGTCAGAGCTCGAAAGACAAACGCAGATCAGAATTAGTGTCCAGCTTCTTTGTCATTACTGTGTGTTAAACCAGTCAGTACAGTGTTCTTCAACCTTAAATTTCAGGTTTCTCCGCCGACTTAGACAGATATGGGATCGAAGCAAAATTACAAGGTGGGCCACAACTGTTTTTGCTCACTGAAGCAGCATGTTGCTATTAGGAGGATACTCTATTGCTCAATTTAACTGAAGCCACTTATCATTTAAGCTGTGCTCCTGTCTGTACTCTGACTTTTTGAGTTAATTGTGCACATTACTAACACTACCCCTCTATTGTAGTTTAAGATGATTGCTGCTTGTCTTGTACTCTCATAGAACTGTGTCTGAGGAACCTCAACTCTCTGTCCTCCATTGGTCTGATTAACATGGACGAGGACATCAACATCAAACCAACAGGTAGAGAGAAAATGTGTTTAAATGACTGGTAAAGTGCTCAATGTGCTCCTTTAAAGTTTATCTTTTTTAACTTACATTCAGTGCTATACATGTGCTATTGCACTCTTCTTTTTCAACTGAACCTTGATGTAAATGAATGAAACTGTTATGTGGTTTGTTCCTTTCAGAGGCGGGCAGGTTGATGGCGAGATACTGTGTTGCCTTTGACACCATGAAACAGTTCAGCAAAGTGGCTGGCACTGAGAACCTGTCTGACCTGGTAGGTTTTCTGAGAACACTGCACAGTACTAATGTTTGTGATTAAAATGAAGATTAAGTGACATTTTTTGCTGTTAGACTGGGTTACTGCAAAAGGCAATCATTGTAATTTTTGGATAAGATACGGGTACTATATATGGTAAGGAAATGCCATTCAGATCAAAAGTGGCTGTATGTACAGATTGAGCTGGTGTCGAAGAGCAGAGAGTTCAGCGATATTCAGTTGAGAATGAATGAGAAGAGGGCTTTGAATACCTTGAACAGGGACAAGAACAGGATCACCATCAGGTCAGACATGTTTACATGATTGTCAGTTACAGATAGTGTATCATAACACTTGTTGTGATACAGTATAAGCCTTTTGTATTTTTCCAGGTTTCCCATTGAAGGAAAGATCAAAACCAGTGAGATGAAAGTCAACTGGTAGGTTTATTCAGTCAGTGCTTTCCCAGTAGACAAGCAGTGTTGAATAAAAAAAAGGAATACTGGTTTATGAATTAAATTCCAGAATTTGTATTATGGATTTCTTATGAACTGTCTGTTATACATATTATGTGTTTTTGCCTTGACTTTAGCTTGATTCAGGCTCAGTTGGGTTCCATCTCAATTCAGGAGTTCGGACTTACCCAGGACACAGCAAGGATTTTCAGGAATGGGATGCGCATCAGCAAATGTATGTTGGGTAAATAAGGGTTAACAAAGTAACAACATGCGCTCTGACTAGATTTCTTTTTAACCTCAATTGTATGTTGAACCCAATCAGGTCTGTCAGAGTTTCTGAGTCACCTGTCCAAGACCGGTTTTTCTGCTCTGCTCAACACCCTGATCCTGGCTAAGTGCTTCAGAGCCAAGCTTTGGGAAAACTCATCATATGTTTCCAAACAACTGGAGAAAATAGGTTTGACTTGAACTCATTCTTGTACATGATGAATTAATTAATAAACCAAACCTTTTTATATTAGATGCACATGGAATTAACATCAAACTAACATTTGATAATACGCTCCTATACACTTTCAGGCCAGACCCTGTCAACTGCCATGGTGAACGCTGGACTCACCACTTTCAGCAAAATAGAGCAAACCAATGCCAGAGAGCTTGAGCTGGTGAATCTGTGTAATATTTGAAAAGAAGGAAACACTTTTTGATCATTCAAAGCATTTAATTGAACCAATATTTGAGCTGGATCAGTGGCAATGTAGACACCAGGTTTTGATGCTTCAAATGTGATCACTATATTTCACAGTTGATTATCATGACTTGAAATAGTTCAGGTAATGTTAATAACTCAAAAAAAATTTCTTACTCAGATTCTCAACAGACATCCGCCCTTTGGCAACCAAATCAGAGAATCTGTCATACATCTGCCAAAGTATGAAGTTACTTTGGAGCAGGTAATAGTTGTTGCAGAATTTAATATCAAAGGGACTAGTATGCTATATTATATAATTTAGTAGAGCTTTTCACTTTTAGTGGTATTTCTTTAAAACCGTGTCTGTGTTTTGTAGCTTCCGAGGTATAGCTGTGCTGCAGCGGAGATTGTGGTGAAGGTGAACCTAAAAAACCAAGCGCAGCTGCTGGCCAGGAGAACGGCTCCCGACTACCACTATGTCTCTCTGATCATTGGAAACTCTGACAACACTGTGGTCTTCCTACAGAAACTCACGTAAGAAAAGACAATTGTCTCCCACAAAGTTTGTGTCACTAAATCAGAATACAGACTATTCACCATTATGTTAAAAAAAAGACTATAAGAAAAAGAATATATAATATATTGATTTTCAGCAGGCAGCCTCTTGCTTGTTTTCCAGGGACTTGGTGCTGTTGAAGAGTGGTAGCTGGTCGAAGAAGATTGAGGTGGCAAAGGCCTCGACAGGAGAGGAGATCAGTGTCAATCTCATCAGCTCAGAATATGGTAAACCATCGAAATACCTTCACATTCCAAACAGAAATGTATCCACAATATGTACAGATATCCTGTATTTCACCTGTAGAGGGGAACAGCAATATGTTGAGTTGTTCAGTACAAGGTTTCTTTATTTATCAATTGAATAATTCATCATATCTTGTGCTCAAACTCTTGGACTGGACTGACTATCAATGTTATGTAAGGAGAGCGTTTGCTTCACATTTGGGCTTTTTCCTCTCCTACAGTGGGCCTGGACATCCAGCAGAAGTTCAGCGTGTACTACTCTGGAGCCAGGAGGTTTGGAACTGATAATCCATACGACATATCATATGATCATCCTGGACAGAGACCGCAGCACTCTGCACTGAAACCACAGTCTACAGATCAGGCTGTAGCTCAGAGGGAAAATACCACATCTGCTACAGACCAAGGTACTACATGTTGTGACTGATGAAATCGTATATAACGATATAGAATTTCTTTAACCGCAGATTGATATTTGAGATGTTTTTTTCTTTCTGTTCATTTGTGACAACTTCACACCAGATTCAGGAAATACAAGACAGTGCAACCACTTCTGCAAGAATAAGGATCTCTGTGGCCACGACTGCTGTGAGTACAATCACACGTCTTTCACTGTGTACATGCATTTATGTATCCACTTTCTGTGACTGTCAACATTATAGAGGTCTTCCCCCAGTCAATCGGAGTGTATACTGTATGTGTGTGTGTCCCTCCCTCAAGGTAAATTCGGTGTAACCTTGACACGGAAGAGGTTGGCACATCAAGAATCCACTTTCTCATCCTATTTGAAAGACCTGAGGAGCAGGAGTGACACACTAGCACAGACTCCTGTCAAACGACTCAAGGTGACTAAGACTGAAAATATTAATTTCAGACAAAAAGAGTTGTTGAAGACTTGTCACAATTCAGTGCCTAGTTGTCTGTGATTGCTCTAAGATATAAAAATGAGGTTGTGTCATCCTAAAATGGTCTCATCCTAAAGATCAAACACAACATAGTAGAATAGAATGCAAAGTTGTTTCTCCAAAACACAATTCATGTTGTGTTTGCAAAAGAAGTTGATGAGTCACTGCCAAGTCACCAACAGTTAAGATAAGATGATACAATGATACAAGTGGGCACAGAAAAATAAGAAATACACCAGCCACATGAAACGCCAATAATAAGACTGTACCTGGACAAATAATACAAGTGTCTTTCTTAATTGCTGGGTCTGTGTTTGATTTTCTGTTTTATTTCCTCAGATGAAAATGAGCGAGGAGTCTGTGTCTGTTAACATACAGGAGTTTGCTTTCAGACCCAAAGAGAGGCTACCTACTGTTTCCAGGTGTTCACAGTTACATTGGCATTTTAGACTTGTGTGATGTACAAATCTTAGACTAGATTCCTTAACAACTGTTGCAAATGAGATTCTTAAATGTGACAATAACATTTGTAAAAAAAACAAAACATAGTTTGAATGGTGTGATGCTGAATTATATTAATGTCTATTTTATTTGATGAAGGTATGGAGTGAGTCACCATGAAGTTTCAGTGCCTCACACTGAGACCGTGGATCTGACAGGAGAAGACTGTGATCAACTGCCAGACATAGTTCATCTGGATGACACTGACAGTGGTAAACAAGCGACATAAAGAAGATGAACTCAACACATTCCCTAACATTACAGGGTTCGACAATCACATGATCTGTGACTGTATTTTTCAGTCTCACATACACTGTCATTCTGTCTCCTTTTGAGATTATGATGACTATGTGGAGGACATGCACAGGATGATTGAGGAGCCCATCCAAACACCTGCTACATCTTGTGCTCAACATCAAAGTATAAGCAAACAACATATTCAAACTCATTATTAGACAAATAATACTGGTGGTTTTGAATGTTTTAGCTCACTAAACTACAAATCTCATATACTTTACATACTGCCAGTTATTTTCAGTGCATATTGTATGATTTCCTATCCATTGTTTTCAGGACAGTTCAGTAAGCTCCCAGTAAACTATCTTGGAATAGCATTCATATAGCTACATGTTTTTTGAAAAAGGTTGTCTTTGGACACCGACTGAAAAAGGCAACGTTTCAACCCTACTGGATCAGGCAAATGGACAAGATCAAATTTGATAGGCAAAACGTTTGTAGACAAATATCAAATAGACAGAATTTAATAGTATGTTAACATAAGTATACTAACTTGTACCTTTTTACACATGATGTTTTACATTAAAATGCATATAAAAATGAAAATGTGTGTTTCAACACCGTTTATGTAATTTTAGCAATCATTGAGATAATATTGCACATCAATATCATTATGCCACCACAAGTGTCTTGTTTTTAGCGAATGGTAGAAAACAGAAAACATGCAAAACCACCAGCTACGGTCTTTAAATAAAACTCAGGAATTCTTATTCAAATACGTTTTTTCAGATTGAATCCAAGACAGGCCAAAGTGCAGGAACATTTGGTGATGTGTTCATTCTTTTTATTTAATTCATCTGTGTTTAGGTTCCTCGGTTTGGATGAACTCAGGTATCAGTGTTGGTGTGAGTCAGAACCATAAACCACATCCAAACAAGATCAATATAACCAATTCTTACACAAAGAAGCCCACAGCTGTATCAAACCAGAGCGCTTTCTGGGAAAATGCATCCTCCTCACAAATACCCACCGTTAGCTTTGAGCTTGGAAATGAATGGGACGACTGGGGAGACTTTGATGAAGACAGCTTGGTGCGTGCCAGTGAGACATCCCTGGCCTCGTGTCCAACTAATGCCAAACCTCAAGTCCAACAGTCTGTTGACTGCAACATGCCAGGTAGAGTGAAGGTTCTCTCAGTTCAGCAGATACAGGTTGGAAATCAATTTGTGGATTGCTAGCTTTTCATACATCTAGTTAAGAAGTCGTTGTAGTCAACCTTTTGTGATTATGATTTTGATAAGCATACATATGTTTCATGTGTAGGCTTTGCTGCCACATCAGCACCAGTATTCCTCAGCCACTCAGTCAAACCCTGTGCAACTACTGCCAGAACACCACTGAGGTAAGGCCAGATAATTATGCACATATTACCTTCTATAGTAGGATGTAATGTTTGTTTCAAACACCAGGAATCAAATAAACTGAAATATGTAAAATCTCTCAGAAAATACAGACTCGTCCACTAAGGTTTGATAATGCAGGTTGTGTGTTTTTTGTGTTTTAGGTCAATTTCACCAACTTTAAGTCCTGACATCAGAAAACCAGGACCCTCACCGGTCACAGCGAGATTACAGAACAGAATCACACTGGACTGGAATAAAAAGGTCTGTGTGTGTGTGTGTGCGTGCATGCATGCAAGATTCTGTGCATGTGCTACTTTGGTTTGATGGCCACTTTTACATACAATTTGTTTACATGGTGATTGTGAAGTCTGTTGTACATTGTAAACATCTTAAACATTTTACTCCTTACAACAAGTAATGTTTTAAACGCGAGGTCTCTTAGCTGCATGGATATATTTAGATGTTAACAAAAACATGGCTGGAAGCTAAATGAACCTTTAGCGTTGCTCTTTTGCTGATCGGATTTTCTCGTTGCTGACAGAAATATTCTGTTAGTTTATTAATAGCAAAGGGGTTACTAACTCCCGGGTTAAGCTTAAACAAAGGTGCCGCTAAACAGCTTAACCTTTCTAAATTCTTTACTGGTGTATGATCTGTAGATGAGCTTGACACAGGTGACACTTACCCCTCTTCTCCCTTCTGCAGAGACCAAGCATCTTCAGTGAAGAGATTACAATAAGAACACCAGAAAATCTCCCAAAACAGACAGAGACCCACTTTGCCCCACTTACCAGAAGGCTTGATTTCTTCTCAACAACGAGCGTCCCAGCCAACACCTCATCTCCCAACAGACGGTAGAGGAAATTATAATTGCAAGCTTTTATTTTGACTCATTTGACAATATTCTTCCTAAGTACATAATGAAAATAATCCTTTTTGAATACACTTTGACTACAGTACACCCTATTAACCCCTTCCCTTTTTTTACTGTATGTTCAGCACCAACAGCAAAGAAGAGGAAGCTTTCATTGGGATATTCGATGGTATATTTTAGATATACTTATTGTCATGAATATGTTATTAAGTGTTTTCTTTATGTTTGTATTTCATTAACGGAGGTTGTAGACTGTTTAAAAGTCATGTTATTATATATTTATATTGTATGTAAATGAAATGTATTGTTTCTAATGTTAGTTCTAATTGTTACAAATGTAATTTATTTATTTATTGAATCAAATGTATGTATTGAATGCTTCATTGCAGTCTTGAGGAGTAAATCAGCTTGCAGTTTATATGGAAGTAGCTTTGCGATTATTGCCAAGTATTTTAGGTGTGTAGATAGATGAGGCCATCCTTTAAGCTATTGTGTATACTGTATACGTACATATTTATCACAGCTCTGTTCAAATCTGTGGCTGTATTTACAAAGTGTCTTATCATTAGCAGTCCTCCTAAATGATGTTAAAAGTTCCTGCCTAAGAGTTTCCTCTTACAAGCTTTTCACAAAGCTGCTGAGAAAAAGTAATTAAACCATTAAAGTAAATCAGTTAAATTAAGTGTAAATTAAAATTAAACACAATAAAATAACATTAAATCAATTATTTATTAAATTGCAACAAGTAAATTAGATTTAAAATTATTCAAATCAAATTTCATTCAATTTTGCAAATTCTATCACAAATTTCATATATGAAACAAAATATTGGGTTTTTGATTAAACAAATCTTCATTATTTAATGGGGTAATTCTACATTTAGCACATATACTACAGGTAATCAATGGTCACGAATCAGCTTCATTTATTTATTTAATTAGGTGATTATTTAATGTACACTTAATGATCTGTCAAACAAATGTGGATCACTGCATGTTTCCAGTGTTCAGGTGGTGGAGAGTCATCATCACTCTGTTACTGGAAGGTTTTGATTTGTCGATTTGTTTTGATTTTTACTAACCCGCCATCAATGTGCTTTTTAAGCTTCATTATTGTATTGTAACACTGACACAAGGAGACACATCATCTGCAGCATGTGACTGAGCAGGGCTTAAAGGAGTCCGGTCAGGACTGAGTCGCCTTTTTAGGAGGTAATCCCAGTTATGAGCTACTTAAGGATGTTGTGTGAATTCGGCCTCTGATATTACAAGAGGACGTTGGCATCACTTTAATTTCAGGTATGTCTTGATCCCACAGTCTCTTCTTAGTGTGCTCGCTTGATATCGCGTGATTTGTGCCGAGGCAACGCGAGATGAGTGTGACGTCACTTTTAGCGCGGAGTTTGTTGTTGGCGGAAAAGCTTCAACCTGAAAGTCTGAACAAAGTATTTTATCTGAGTAAGATTTATATATTTACATTTTCGCTGATGGAGAATTAGTTCTCAACTCTATGACGTGTGCATGAAACGTTTATTTGAGAAGCTGTTGCACTTTGTGACCAACTAAAGCGGTGAGTTTCTCTTTGTTTTACACAACAAGCTGGTGTTAGCTCGCCTGACAGACTGGAGCTAGCAGTAGCATGCTAGTTTTGTTGTACACATTTCCTGACTATCTGCCAACGTCACCAGATCATGTACCATTACTTCTTAAAGTTAATGTAACAGTGACTAACTGTGTGGTAAAGTTGATGTTATGTTGAAAATGTTTCAGTTCTAGTTGTTGATATTTCCAGCTTTTTAAAGTTTCATTCTTCATTTCTTTTTAGATGGAGCTGTCTCCTCTCTGCACTGAAGGCATCAGCACAGATGGATGTATTATTAAGTCTGACAGAGGTCACAGGAAAAGCAAAGTCCCAAGTAAGTTGGATGCTTCATCCCTTTCAAACACAACATTTTAATATAGATGCACCATTTCATTAGCATATTGTAGTTAATGGTTGAATTTAGGTTGAAGAAGCAACATTTGCAAGTCCCTAATGAATTTACTGACAGTGTTTATTGTCAGTGAGGTAAATGCGGAGTTTATTTAATTGGATGTATGTCACTTTGTACAAGTGTTACACTAGGAATATAGTAAAATAATTGTCTGAAATGAGAGTCTGTAACGTAGGCATGCTGTAAAGCCTCATCATTCTTGCACCTTTCTTCGCACTACAACCTGTAACACATTGTTTTTGCCAATCTAAGGGAGTGAGTAAATTGTATTCTTGCATCTATGACAGCCTTTTTTCTGTTTTCTTCCAGGGGATGTGGAGATAGACATTGAGTGTCTCTACAAAGCTGTCCCTCAGCTGGCCAAGGTTTTCCGCATCATAGACAAAATTGGAGAAGGTACATGCTCTTGCATAACTTTTTCCACACCTTTTGAGTTTATATACTGTGCTTAAAGAATACTTTTTTTAAGATTAATGCACTAGAAACTCGTTCACCTTATTGGATTTAATGTAGCTGAAGAGGTGTGTTCATGACTTGTGTATCTGTGCATCAGGTACGTTCAGCTCGGTGTATCTGGGTGAGGCTCAGATGCAGGATGGGAGGAGAGAGATGTTTGCCCTGAAGCACCTCATCCCAACCAGCCATCCTACACGCATCGCTGCTGAGCTTCAGTGTCTCACTGTTGCTGGGTGAGTCCAATAGTGTTTCTGAAGTCACATCTTAAGATATTTTCTTCGACTGTATCGTTTATGCTGTTCACTTTTTAAACTCCTCGTTATGATTTCTTTCACCTCTGTCACCTGTTTTTATACTTTGTTGGTTGGCAGTAAGTATCACATTGGAACAATAAAAAAACAAATAACATACTGTTATGATTAGTTACACTAATAATCAGCCTTTGATGATTGGTTCAAAAAGGTATGGGAGTTTATTGTTGAGTTTTCCTTGAATTCTGCCAAGTAAATGTTCTCCTACAGATCTTCTCATTTTTTTCTGTTATGTTTTTTTATCTGGCTGTTTAAAATGCTTTGGAGACTTAATGTATGCAATGCAGTTAGAGGCTTAGAGATTTCTATACTTGCTACAGACGTGTTACAGTGCTGACGCATAATCTATGTAAGAGATGTTCACAGAAATTTTAAAATAATGAATTAAAGAACCCTTTTTTTCATAACTGTTCAATTTCTGTCCTTAAAGGCTATTTTTATGCCGTAGCAAATTGGTGAGTGGGTTCTTTATTTGTCTAATGTTGTATGATTCAGCTGTACCTACGCACCTCAGTACATTGATGACTGGTTTGGCAAAACACCCGTTTGGATATGGGAATGTGCATTTGTGTTTGATCAGTGTTTTTATTATGATTCTTGGAAGTGACCAACCAAGATCAACGTCATTGCAGAAAAAACACATAACGTGTTGAAATGAGTTCTGTCATCTGATTTCCCCATTTTTTTTACCACTTTGCAGAGGCAGAGAAAATGTGATGGGGGTGTCATACTGCTTCAGAAAGGAGGACCATGTGGTGATTGTCATGCCCTATATGGAGCATCATGCTTTTGTGGTATGCACATTTTCGCACAATGTCAGCATGTAGCAACTGCATAAACAATTTATTAGCTTTCTTGAAGTAGTTCTTGTTCCTATGGTTGCTGAAATGTAATTTTAAACTTCTGATACAATCAAAATGTATTTATCAGGACATCATTGGCTTATTGAGCTTTGAAGAAGTCCGTCTGTACATCTATCACCTGTTGAAGGCCCTGAGACACATCCACCAGTTTGGTATCATTCACCGAGACATCAAACCAAACAATTTCCTCTACAACAGGAGCAGCAAAATGTGAGTAGTCACACCCCTCTGTAATAACTGCAGATGCATAATTTCATCTGATTGTTTCGTATTTAAATCGCACATCTAATTTGGCATTTTATCTGCTAACTTTCTTGTCTAAAAATGTGTGTGTAGGTTTGCACTGGTGGACTTCGGCCTGGCTCAGGGCACAGCGGACACCCAGATTGAGCTGCTGAAGGTGGTGAGACAGAGGCCATCCCAAAAAGGTGGAGGGTCCACAGGGAAACAAGACACCACACAGAGGAGCAAAGCACCACTTCGACTCCCTCCCAAAACCACCACAGCCTCAACCTCACTACCTCTGCCTCCACGGCCGTCCTTATCACCTTCCTCCTCCTCTCCCTCCACCCCCACCCCCACCACATCCTCCTCAGCCTCTCGGAAAGCAATGGTTAAAAAAGCACGTTCTGTCACCACCACCGTCATCACCTCCACCTCTCGCACAAAGCACACAAAGGTGTCTGCACTAAGTTAATCTTTTACCTTTACTGGTGTTTCTGGGTTCTGTATTTGTCCAGTGAATGTAGAATTTTGAATTATTGTAATTATTAAGGTTTATTGGGTATTGCAAGTCTGAAGTTGGGTGAAGAATTTACTGCATAGATATGTTTAAGTAGCTGCGTTTTCCCTCTGCTTTCTCCACTAATGTGTTGTTTTTTAGCTAAATTCTACTGTTCATGTTTGTTTTCAATAGGATTTGACAGGACTACGCAAAGTGCCACGGCCTGTGTTTGGAGAGAGGAACTTGAACAGCTGCACTCCGTCCACCACAAAACAAGCTGCCGTTAAAACTATGGTAAGTAAAGTCAAGTTTTGGAAGAATAAGTTCTTTTTAATATTAGGTTTTGGAACACTGAGTTATCATGCCAAAGATGGCAGTAATGATTGGTTTCTTAAAGCTTTTTATTAGACTTGCATTGTAAAGAAGAAAAGGAAGTTTTGTATTTTAGCGTAGTACTGATTCCTTAAAACCTTTTTTATTTTAAAAATGCCAGTGTGGTGATATGTTTGTCTGACATATCAGCCTGTTTCAAGAATTTTCTTAAGTCATCTCTTATAGTAATGGAGTGATGTGTTGCGGCAGACACAGTATATCTCATATATATTGTTAATTTGCTTTAAAGAGAGCTTTTCAAACGTTTATTTCTCAGCGTGTTCTTTCTTCATAATTTTTTTTATTTAGCTGGTAAAGCCCGGCAAAACAGAGGACCCAGCCAGCAGAAGGTACTCTTCAGCCAGCCGGGGCCCGCTGCCTGTCAGGACCCAGAGCAGCAGTCAGAAACCTCAGAGGGCCGTACAGCAGGGCCTCACTTGTAACTGCTACCTCACTGACCGTGTCTGCAACATCTGCATGTCAAGGTAATAGGAAAAAAAGAGAGTAAATGAGAATGGGACCACTCTTTTTTTAAACCAATTATTAAAGACTGCTGTTTCACAACACATCTATTTGATTTCTGTTATTGCTGCTCCTCTTGCTGATTTGTATCTTTTTAATAAATAATAAAGGAAACAACAGGTGGCTCCCAGGGCAGGAACCCCAGGCTTCAGAGCACCAGAAGTCCTCACAAAGTGTCCTAACCAAGGAACAGGTTGGTATCCCAAACCACGACTGTAATACATGATTCACAACCACAGAAATATGACAGCTGTGCAAAGACTGGCACAAAGCTTAAAAGCTTAAAACTCAAACATGTTCACTCACACAGAAGATGTTGTTCATTCACCTCTGCCACTCACTGTTGTACGCTCCCCTGCCTTATCTTCCTGTACTGCAGCCATAGATGTGTGGTCAGCTGGTGTGATCCTGCTCTCCATGCTCAGTGGCCGTTACCCATTCTTCAAAGCCAGCGATGACCTGATCGCTCTCACTCAGATCATGACCATACGAGGCTCCAGAGAAACCATCCAGGCTGCCAAGGCATTTGGTGTGTATTAGTATTTTTTACTCCACAAAGTGATCGTTTTGCTTCTGTTTTGTGATCCTTCCAGCAACACACTTTATAACCATTGACAGTCACTGTAGGAGAATGCAGATAATAAACCTGTTTTTGGGTTGAACTTCATTCAGGTAAGGCAGTGGCGTGCAGTCGTGAGCTGCCTCGGCTGGACCTCAGGACGCTGTGTGAGACACTGAGAGGGCGGAGGCCGTCACCAGATGATGAAATCACACCACTTCCCGAAGCCAACAAAGACTCTACCGCCACCCTTAGTCACAAGATTCAAGATGATACACCTACACATCGTCCAACTGAAGGAACATCCAGGCAACACGAACACGAACAAGGTCAGACTCTCCCACACCACCAGGAGCATTCAAGGAGCACAGACACCAATCGCCTCACTAAACAGAGCTCACAGACAGACCACAAGGTGGAGGAAGATGAGCGGGGCTGGGACAGAGTTCCCGATGAGGCCTACGACCTGCTGGACAGGCTGCTGGATCTGAACCCTGCCACCAGGATCACAGCCGCTCAGGCCCTGCAGCACCCACTGTTCACAGACCTTTGAAAGTGTAGACTGTCACCAGAGCAGGACTCTCACTTCAACATAACTGGAGCTGCCGACTTCTGAGGCTTTGGTTCAGATTAAATAAGATGGATGCTGCAAAGACAAAGGGGTACTTTATTATTTACCTTACAAATTGTAACCCAGCAGAAGTCTGAAGTAGAAGTCTGTGCCCCTGTGAGGAAGAATTCTGCTGCTGTGTACGGGATTTTTGCAGAAAAGTAGGGAAAAGTTTACATCCCCGTGTGTAGAACCTGAACGAGAGAATAGAGGTCTGGTACATTTCTGTGTGAGGGGGGGAAAAAAGTTCTCTTACAATTTTCTCTCCCATCGACCCCTGTTAAACGCCTCATATATTTTAATATCAGTATCCATTCAAGACAGCTTTGACTTTCTGGTTCACAGACCTGCAGTAAATAGTAAAAATATTTTTTTTATGGCAGCTATGGTACAAAGTACTTTGAAAATGGGGCATTTAAAGGGCTCTAGATGTGTGCTGTCGGCTATAACCAAGACAGGAAAAGCATCGACGTAAGGCATTATATTGGCAGACTGTTGGCTCCTGTGGCAATGGTGGGACAGTTTTACAACTATTTAATCTACAAGCTGTCTGGTGAAATACATATTCATCCTGAAGGTCCCTGATCTCCTCTGTAAAGTATCAGCTACTTGCAGCTGTGCACAGTACAAAGCTTAAAGAGTCTTGTTATTAGTGTAGGCTACCTGCAGTGGGCTAGAGTGATGCCCCAAGTGGAGTTAAACATTTCTCATAATTCCATGACTTGTATTTAACACTTGTTGAGAAAGACAGCAAATCTCCTTGTTCTGTCTGAATTGGGCCTGGTCAAGAGGGAATAGTCTGTATGTTTACTATTGTCATCACTGCCAGAAATAATTTGAATACAGTTTTTAATTTGAATATGAATGTGAGTATGAATGCGATGCTGTATGAGAATACACATGAGAATGTTTCAGTTTGAACAGCCTGCCTCACTCTACTTTGGATTTTTTAATAAAGGGAAAACAAAGCAAGCTGCTGTCATTTACAGTATGTGAACACTTACATATAGAAGGCACTATAATTTAAACATTTAAAAAAAGGGATTAATTCACCTTTAAATTACTGTATGCAAGCAAAAATAAAATCAAATGTATGTTTAACAGCAACGAAACAGTAATTCATGCAATTGATGGGATTTTTTATTACCCTTTACTAATAGCTTAGTAGTTATTATTTGGGTGTTGACTTATTGAATAATGAATGAGCAGAATTTGTCGGTCGTGGTTTGTTGAATCGGCTCAACGACACCAGAAGTGAACAACCCCTAAACACAGCCCAGTGGACCACCTTCTAGTGAGTCATAAGTGATAATCGAGAGGGATTATTTTTGTATAATGAGTATGCACTTATACACAATACTTAATATTGAGTCCAATTACTCTGGAGGTGCATTACAGATGCCATATCCAGAATTGACCAAACCACAACATAATTGTTTTTTAACCATAGAAAATATCAATTATTAGAATAAACTACAGAACTATATTTAACCTGTGTGTACAAAAGTTTTTTATTCATGACAGAATATAGTGATACAAACCTCCCAGGCATTATTTGAATGTTTTATAGACACTTTATAGACCTGCTGAAAACAACTTGAAACACACACACACAAAAAACACTAACGGTTGATTTGTTATCTGTTTGAAAAAATGCCTCCATAACTGATGCTCATTCTTCAAACAAAATACATCGACAGTCAGAGGAGTTGAAGGTTTTGTTTTGTTTTGCTGGGCCCTGAGACGATGAGGATCTCTGGCAACAGAATTTATGGGCTCGGTCTAAAGATTCTCCTTCACCTCTGTGAGTTCCTCTATTCTCACCAACACGCTCTCAATCATGTCAAACGTGTGCAGGGCAGAGTGCAGAGCCTGAAAGGACACAAAAAAAATTCAACCAGGTCATCGCTGCTCTTCGTCAGCAATGAAGTGCTGTTTGATTATCTTGTGAATATAAAACAGTCGCTGACCTGAATCTGTGACTCTGACGTCATATTGGGCAGCTTCTCGTCACCAACGGACACAGAGATCACGGAGTCGTCTGTGGAAAACACAAACTCATGCTGTTAGAACACTGTTCACCTGGATAGACTTTCTCATTGAAAGCCAGTAGAGCAGTCTTTGTGTGTGAAGCTCCTGCCAATGAACCTTCTTTCAAAGTCATTTACATCCTTTCTTCTTGCCATCTTGATATGAAATCAGAATCAGCTGGGCCTTCTCTGCATTTCTATACATACCACAGAGCATGGCTGGATGTTAACTGCTTAATGGTACCATTCAGTGCACCTGTGTGGAGGCATCTGCATTCATTATGTTTCTCCACTCATGTATTCAGGTTTTTCCTTCAATTTGTCAACACCTGTATGTCTACAATTTCATTTAGCAGATGCTTTTATCCAAAGCGATGTACATTTACATACCGATGGAACAGCCATTGGGGGCAATTTGGGGTTCAGTATCTTGCCCAAGGACACTTCGACACATAGCCTCTGCAGGGGCCAGGGATCAAACCACCAACCTTCTGATTGGTGGACAACCTCTCTACCTCCTAAGCTGTATGTGGTATTCATATTTTTCTATTTTGCTGCATATGTGCAAATTAACTTGTTTATTAGTGTTGTTATTCCAAGAAATGTTTTCTATCTTTGCAATTTAATGAGTGTTTATGAGTGGTTTGAGAAAGGTGAAACTGAAATAGACATAGTGTCAGAGCTAATAAGCGAGTGTTAATCTGACCTTTGCCCCTCTTGGCCTCCATGGTGTTGTGGAGCTCCCTCTCGTAGTGAGCTCTCGACATGTTCACTCCAACACGTAGTGGCTTTATGAACGTGTCTTCTATTTTATACAGCTCTGTCCAGATTCCTGTCTGCGAGATCCAAACAGTAGCAGAAAAACATGAGGTGTGTAGTTAACTGATGCACTCTGGAAGTCAGAAACATGTGGGGGATGTTTAAATGTCCTTAATTAATGACAGAAAAATCAATCAAACCATCATTCCCTGTCAATGATTTTGGTTTCCTGCTGTTGGGCTCACCTGGTTCTCTGTCACTTTGTCTCTGATGACCAGGTAACGCAGCAAGTTCAGAGACTCCATAACTCTGTTTAAAACAACATGAAAGTAGACTTTGGAAAGAATGCTTTGACAAAACAATCCTGACTCTCTGATTATGATCATGTAATATGGTTAAAAGCTCCATAAAAAGGCTGATAATATATAGTGTAAGAGTTGGGATTGTTTAGTCATAAAAAGAGTTGAAGAAGGCAACTTATAACACTTTCTTTTATATTCACTTCAGTCCCCTTCACCCCTGAGCAAGATAAGGGCTATAGAGACAAGCTGGATGTGGTGTTAGGTGTGTGCTGACCTGTCCAGGTACTGCAGGAGGTCAGTCTCTGGACCATCTGGCAGATTGAGAACTTTACACAGCAAAGGCATCAGGTGAACTCCCTCGAACCAGGTGTTACTGTTACCTGGCTGAGGACAGGATGAGACAAAGACAGAATTTTACTTGGTCTTATACAAAGAGATTTTTAATGACTACCAGCACTCTGCACTGTAATTTAGCTCTCAACTGCTGCATCAAAACCTGTGGAACATGGTGAGAACAGTTACCATGAAATGTAAAACGCCATCTCACCTTCAAGGCAAAGTCAATCTGATTCTTGATGTTTTTGATGATGTAGCCTTCAACACCTGAGTGATTACTGGTTTTCAGCATGTATCTGAAACCAGTCAATACAATCAAGTGAGTACACTGGAGGGTGGATCAGAACGAGACATTTCTGATGACTTTGACTGATGACTCACTGGAAAAAACTGTACTTTGCTTCAGTGTCAAACTTATCAATGCTGAGCTGGAGCACCTTCAGACCTCTGGTTCTCTGTCGACAAAGAAGCAAATATGTAAATATATCTATTTTTAAAAAGTTTCCATCTGGAGAATTAGAGATGTAAATAAAATGCATGTGAATTAATTTCAAGGCTACAATAAAGTCAAAAGCTCCATTATATATGGCATGACAATTACACCTCATAAATACATACTTTAAATCCAGCTGTTACATTTGGCACAAAACTGCTAAATTGTCTAATAAGGTGAAGACTTACCAAATCATGCCTCGGACATATCGTCATGACCTTCACCAAGTTCTGAAGACAAACGGTGAAATCAGTGACCAAGCTTGACATAAAATCCGCATCAGTGAAGCATCACACCGTGCGAATCACAGAAGACTAAAGGCTGAGGTTTATATGAATCACTGTGTTCACCTGAGGGACCGTGAGGAAGCTTTTGATCTCCAGCAGATCTGCAGGCAGACTGCCATCCTCCACCCGCACCAGACTCTTCTCATACAGCTCCTGTGTCACGGTAAACACAAATACATCACAGGAAATATTCAAACACTTGATTATCAATTGAAACTGACAAAATTATACTTGATGGTTTTGCTTGTGTGGGTCTAGATGTGGTGACGTATGTCAGTCCCCACTTGTGGTAAAGGCAAAGCTCCCTCCACTTTTCACATGCTACAGTGGCTCAATACTTTCATCATATTAATGGAATTTCAAACCTGTTGAGATCAATTGAGGAAACCGGAATTTCTGAGGACCAAAAACCAAGTTCATGAGCCACTGAATATCAAGTCTCAAATGCTCTAAAATAAGCAGCTGCTATTTACAAGGCAAGGTCACAAAATTTTTTCTTTCTTTCGTGACTATATTTCCTGAGAGATATTTGGAAACCACAACATAAATCTCCAGAGTGTTGCAAAAATGGAAAGACCCTCATTTTTTAACTCAATGTTCCAGTTTGACTCACCAGGCCTTTCTGAATCCTGGACTCCTCAGTTCTGTCAATGAAATATAATTCAGAAATTAGTGAAGACGGGTTCAGCTTAAATACATAACACGCACAAAACTTTAACCAGTACATTCAAGTGTGTATTTATTTTATATGGCAGGTCTATATATGTGGTGATATGGTGTGTGTGTGAGAGAGGTGGCTACATTCAAAAACTGGATGTTTTAAACTGGATGTTCTCATATAACTCATATAAAAGTGTTTATAATCGTGGTACCAGCACAGAACAGATATAATAGTATTGTGCCATGTATTCACCTGGACAGGAGGAGGCAAATATGCTCCATATTAGACCGCAGAGAGAAGACCGGACTGTAAAGCCAGAGAGAGTCAGGAGGATTAAAAGGGCATTTTTAATCTGAATGTTGTTTTAATAATTCTGTTCAAACAGTGTGAATCATCATGAGTATTGTCCAGTGCTAATTATAGATATTTTTTCTTTCTTACCTGAAAACACTGGGGAATGTATCTGCGGCCAGGTGATGGACAAACACGAGGTGAGCCAGGCTGGCCAAAGACTCTTTAGGATAACGCACCTCCTCTTCCAGAAAGCCTGGAGCCTGTTTTCTCTTCAGCAGAGGCTGGTACACAAGACTGGGGAGGGACTCTCCGATAGCACCGAGGGTGTTCTGTACAAAAAACACACACACACACAGAAACAGACTCACCATTAGTATAATATCTAACAGGCTGATCTGACCAAACATGAGTCAAACGGTTGCACCATTCATGTATTTGGTAGAAATAATAAGTGGTATCAGTGACAACATTGCCAGCGTACATGAAAATTGTGAGTTGTAGAAGCCAGTAAAACAAACATCACAACATTTACACTAAAGTCACAGAACAGCATCAGCTCTTTCTAGAATATTACGGTGCATAAATACCAAAATCTCTGTAGCAAAATTCCTGAGGGGAGAAACAGCCAAAGTGTCCGGATCCTTGAGTTGTACCACCAACAGAGGGTGACTCAGAGTCTTCATCGAGCTGCAGAACAGGAAAACAGTAGGAGTTACCTTCGGCATCAGTACTGGGCTTCATACAGCTCTTTACCAGTGTGGAATGTGAGATAACATATAAGCAGATATTGTATATACAAGTCTGAGTTGTCAAACAGTTCTCACTTACAACTTTAGCAGCTCTGTCCGCAGCTCGTCCTCTTTACCTCCATCCTGTTTGCCCGCCATGTCGTTTGTGCTCTCATCTCGTGCCTTACTGTTCAGGGTGTTTTGCCTGGCCTCGTGGACAAAGGGTTTGACAAAGTCTGTCAGATCAGTGCAGCAGCGACAGAGCGAGAAGACGTCATCCTCCTCTTGCTCCTTGGTGTGAGGTAGAGGCAGTTTGGCCACCTGGTCCAGCACAGAGGACAGGGTCATGCCCAGAGACGATGCCTTTCGGACGCCCAGACACAGCAGCACTGAGGGGAGGACGTGGACGACAGAAGGGGTCGAAGGTTGGAAGTGGCTCCATTTGAGTTGACATATTGATAAATATATTGAGTACATATTTTAAAAAATGTTCTTTACCTTTCTGTAGAGGGTTCAACAGTAGATGGAGGCTCTCTGCTATGGGGACAGGGTCATCATGCTCCAGCTGCTCCAACAGGCCAATCAGCAGCTCTTTGGGTCTGCAGGTCTGGAAAACCAAAAGTGAGCCTTAAAAGAACAATTTCACCCCAACACTAAAGACATCAAGCATCTAACCAATGTTAGATTTGTCAGTGGACCATATTAAATTATAACTAATGTTTTATCTTATACCAAATCCTGTCGTCTAAATGGAGTCAAATCAATACATCCCTGACATCAGCCGCTGAGCAGAAGAACAGACCTGTAGCAGGTGGTTGAATATAGCCAGGCATTGAGAAATGTGCTTGTCTTCTTTCTTCAGCAGAACCTGAACCAGGGGTGGCAGAAGATTCCAACCCATACACCTCACTATGTCCTACAGAAAGAGAGATAGAGGAGCGTTATACAGCGTTGCGCAACACACTTAGGTAAGCCTTTGGCTGGAACAGTGGTCAAATGTGAGAATCATACCTGATTCTTTTCATCCAGGACAATACTGAGGACCTGTGCACTGTCTCCCTCCTCGATGCAGGTCCGCCCAGCAATCGTGAAGACATCATGATCCTCGGTGGCGTAGCTGTCAACAGGGAGGGCTTGCTGTGTAAAAGAGAGACAAAGAAATTGAGAAAAAATATAAACATTTTATTTCAGGGGATATTGTTAAACATTTCAATGAATGAATTAAATTAGATGATTAACTAAAAACATTTTAAAGACAAAAATGCCTGTTTCCAGCTTCATTGTAAATTGAATACATTTAGGGTTTTGGGAAACTGTGACTGGTATTTTTCTTCTCTAATGTGATAAAAAGAATCATTTTGAGGTTTGGACCATTGGTTGGACACAAAAGAACATTCAAAGGCAATTTTAGCTTTGTCAATTAGAGCTTTGTTTGATTGTGACTATAATATAGACTTGACAGAATGATCAAGATGATAACCTGCAGATTAATATATTATGAAAATAACCATTAGTTGCAGCCCAATATAAAATAGTTGAAAAGAGAAAAATGCTGCTTAATTAATGTATTAATGTATGAGTAATAACAATCTAATAATTTTCAATGCAGGACTTTTACTTGTGCCAGAGTATTTTTACAGTGTTGTATTAGTACTTATACTTAAGGATCTGAGCACTTCCTCCACCATTGGAGGTGTGTGTGATTTACTGAACCCCCCTGAAGAACTCACACATCTCTGGACCACATCACTGAGCTGCTCCAGAGCCATCCTGTTGTCTTCAAGTGGAGTTGATCTTCACACAGTAATCCTTTAAAACAAACAGGAGAATTCATGTCAAAACACAATAATCACACTACTTGATAATCAAGTGGTTCATCATTCAAGAGCATCTTCCCATCATTTACAGGGACATGGACATCAGGGTTATGTTGAGGTTCAGGGCAGATAAACCTGTGTGGGCAGTAAAATCTGGACGGTCTTAACAGGACAATGAAAGCTAGACTTTAATTCTGAATTAGCTTAGCCGCTAAACTGAAAACAAACCTTTTATTGTGCTGTCCCAGCTATCCAGACACAGTCACACACAGGAAGCACTGTTACCGATTTAAAGAAGTGATGATCAGGACAATATTTAGGAAGATACCCACCTCAGTTAACTACATGTCACAAACAGCGCGGTGAAAACTAACCATGCTACCTGGACAGAGCGCGAACGTCTAGTTTGTCCGCTCGGACTCGCCGTAGAATGAAAAAACGTCAGAGGTCAGAGTTGAAACTTTGGAAAACAGAAACATGCAGATGGAGGAGAGAAGAAGAAGCGGGGGCTCTGTTAAAACCTCCACAAAAGGTTCGTTTCCATGAAGAATTTGTTCTTTTATATCGATATTAGTGTTTCTGAATATCTTTACGGCCCAAGTGACATCAGAGAGGAGTTTAAACATGCTACGTGCTCTGTGTAGCTAGTTGCTCATTGACTGCTAACAGGTGTAATGGGAAACTTTTAGCAGTCCTGTTAGCATCTTAACCATGTTGTTGTTTGTGTGGCAGGTGGGAAACGTGTCAAAGCCCTGACAGCTGAAGAAGAAGCAAGAAGGTGTGGATCTTTTCACAAGATGCTGAAGTTGTTATCTATGCTAACGTTTGACTAATGCACCGTTTCATGCAATAATACTTGTGTATGTTTGTAGTTTGGTTGTGGCATGTTTCTCGTACTTGACTTTAATCCATTTTCCGGAGCTATTTTATGTGTGTCAATAAATGTGTGTCTGGTGTCAGGAGGGAGGTGGTGAAGGAGAAGTTGAGGGAGAAGTTGGAGCTGGAGAAAAGAGCCCTGAAGGTAGTGGAGCGTCTCCTGGAGGACAGTGTGGCTGAAGACTTCCTGGTTGACTGTGTATGTATCAGTTCATTTTAACAGCAGACCAACAGACCATCAGGTCACAGCACATCCTTAACTTGTGTAACATAAGCGAGACATCTTCTGGACATGGTGATTGAGATGTGAGATTGTCTATATTGTCTCGTAATTTCTTCTGTCATACCCTGGTCCAAGTACACGTGCTTCACTGCCTCTCTAATACTGATCCTGACAATTTGATTTTCATTCCATTCATTCTATCAATTAGCAGTTTCCCAAGTTGACTGTTACAGTGTTTCTATTCAGTGAACATTTAGATTTAAATTCCTCTCTCACCCTTCAGTTTTCTTTTGAGACACAATGAAGTAGTTCTTCTTTTTTCTTCTTTCTTCTTTCTCAACAGATATCAGCAGTTAATCTAGGCCTAATTCATATTGAAGACAATTTACTTGTTACTAAGTTTTTTCCCCTGAAAAGATTTTTGCTAACTCAATGACATTTCAAGACATATATATTTTCTCTTATGGCAGAAACAGTGAATTATCACATTTGCTATGTTTTACATCACCAAGCATCTTAAACCCATGGAAGTATAATATATTGAGAATCTTCATTTAAGAGTGATTTTTCACTGTTGAGGTTCAGCTTAGACACTTTTGTCAAAGTAACTTCAGTCTCCTCTCTTCACAGGCGAGATTCATTACTTCTGCTAATTACAAAGATGCTGTGGAGGAGAGATCCATTGCTAAACTGTGTGGTTATCCCATATGTCCAAATAAACTGGGCAAGGTAAGACCCCCTCTATCAGTCTTTACAGCCCTATGCAAGTAATAAAAATCTAATTAAATGTATAAAATCGTATAATATTTAGCCTCTAATCTGTTTTCTCAAGACTCAGTGCTACTGTTCATTTTATAGATCCCGACTCAACAGTATAAAATTTCCACTAAGACCAATAAGGTTTATGACATCTCAGAGCGCAAGGTAAGTACTGCTATGTGTGGACTGAAAAAAAAAAAAGATATTTTATACATAAACTCTCTCTTTTTTTTTTAAAGAAACTATCAAAATATGTAAATATTATTTTTGCATGTCTCTCTTGTGATTAGTGTTTTTGTAGTAACTTCTGCTACAAAGCATCCAAAGAGTTTGAGCTACAAATATCCAAAACTCCTCTTTGGCTAAGGCAGCATGAGAGGTAGGTGTGCTGTTCCCGTCTCTGCCCTGAGTCACAACTCTGAACTGATCATTGGATGGAATGCATTTCTACACACTAACTCTGTGTGTTTACTTTCTCCCTCACTGACAGTCCTCATGAAATTAAACTGATAAAGAAAGGAGACGGGTATGTATTAAGTGTTTTATATTCCATTCAAAGTGAATATTTTAAATAGCAACATATCAGATATCTTTTAGAGCAGATTCAATTAACTGATGAATGCATCTTGCATTTTTTTTAAATGTTTAGTGTTCTAAATTGAAAATCGTTTTTATCATTAATACACTAATTCAGTGTAACCCATGTGTGTTCAGGGGGAGTTCTGGTGAGGAGGTGATGCTGTCAGAGCAGCGACTCCAAGAAAAAGACATTGAGGATCCACTGGCCACTCAACCTGAGGACGCTCACAGCTCTCAGCAGCATTCTGCTACGGCTGACCTCAGCCACAGCGAAAGCAGCGACATTGAACAGGAGCAGGATTTTGTCTCCAGCGTGGTTTCCCAGCGGCAGGGACCCAGGGTGCACTGGGGCGACCTGCCTAAACGTACAGATGAAGACAACAAAATTGAACGACAGAAGATGGAGAGGCAAAGGAAACCAAGGCGAGAGGGAAATGAAGAGGAGATTGAGGGTCATCGAAGTCCAGATGCAGAGAGGGAGAATAAATTTAGAGAAGATGAGAAGAGACAGGAGTCACTTTCAGGCAAAACAGGAGCTGGAACTGATGCGGAAAACCCCAAGCAGCTGCTCTCATCAAACACAGATAAGCCTAATGAAGAGCAGGTGTCAGAGGAGAAAGCCCTGCCTGAGGAACCCAGTGTGGAAGAGGCTACAACCAAACTGAATTTGTGCAGTTTATCTGAAACAGTCACTCACACTGCTCCCCTGCCTGTGAATTCAGCAACCACACAAGCAGATTCACTCACCTCTCCACCATGTAAAGACTCAAACCCCTCAACAGAAAGCACATGTCTCCCTCCTTCAACTATGATTAACACGAATCCGGACAGCCAAAACACAGGATTGAGCAGCCAGCCAGGCCTCAAGATCACCCAGGTGGGAATGAGCAAGAGAGGGGCAGCAGGGCTACGAGATTTACTCAAGAACCATACTGCTGGAGCCAAACCTGATTTCGTCCAGCAGAATATCCTCAAGTGCCTGAGGGGAACATTAAAGGACTGGAGTACTGATGAGACCCTGAAGTTCCTGTATGGCACTGGGCATTCACTTGGCTGCCCTCTCACAGATATTAAAGAAAACAAGAAAGAAGATGTGGAAGAGGAGGAGCTGGATGAAGACGACCTTGATGATGACGTGGCCAATGAGGATGCAGAAGGGGTTGATGCTGGGGTGCAGAAGAGAGCGTCTGCTGCAGCTCCAGATTACGAGACGCTGCGGAAGGAGAGCCAGCAGCTGGAGCTCAGAGTCAAGGAGTTCTATAAAGGGTCCTGGATTCTGCCTGATGAGGTGGAGGAGAAACATGGAGACAAGGTGGGTGAAGGAGGGAGGAGGTGGAGGACAAAGAGTTATGGAGAAACTTGTGAGAGTCGCATGGAGATGCTACAATGAAAATATAATGCGTAAACTAATTTGATTGGGACAGTAAGAAATGAGTTTATGTCATGGAGTTTGCTTTCCAAAACCAACAACTGTTTTTTCCCCCACCAGGTGACAGCCCAGGATCAGGACATGAAGGACCCGGCTCTGCCGCTTGTTGACTCTAACGCTCAGCACCTCATCCAGAAACGAATCACAGTGGAGAAGCTCACCAGCTGGTCTGTCTCTCTGTCCTGTCTGTCTCTCTCTCTCTCTGTCTGTCTGTCTGTTTTCATTTGTTTGTATCTCTGAATCTCTTAGAGTTTATTTAGTTTATTTATGTGATTTTTTCAGCTTTTGACATATGTTGTCATACCAGTTACTTGGTTCAAACATGGTCACGGTCACAGTTTACGTAGGTATGTGCTAACGTGTGTGTTTTATAAACACTACACCGACAAACTTCAATTCACCTTTTCAGTATTTTTTGTAACCGTTGAAACCTTTTTAGCTCAGCTTGATAGCACTAGCAATTTATGTAAAGTTATAATTTCATTTTTCTGTTGCATTTGACTCACCTTTTCCTCTTTGTGCTGCCAGCCTCAGAAAGATCGTCGGCCCACTGCACCTCACCATGAGTGACGTCTCCACTGACCTGAACAACCTGGTCAGGACATTCAGGTCAGTGCAGCACTAATGCACACTCCTCTCTGCAGGTCTGCTTGCATAAGGTCACACAGTTACACAGACACACACAGACACGCGGTTTCCTGTTTCTGATCATTTTAGCACGCTGACAAAGCCTAAAATGTGTTTAAAAAAATTGGCTTTTTAACATCTCGAGATGGCAGAAAACACTGTGTTGACAGAGCATCATGGTTCACATCAGCGCATTTAAAGGTACAGAACCCAGAGCCAATGACTATGTGTGATTTTTGCATGCAACGGAATCACAGAATACTGCTTCACTGCTGCAACACATCTGCAGTGTGTAGAGACAACCTGTTATATTCATGAGATGGGGATGTGCCCCTACTTTACAATCACAAATTAGTAAGATAAACAACATCCTGGGATTTGTTGGTTGTTTTTTCTAGAGAGCTATTTGTAGATTCTGCCATGTCCTGATATATCCCAAATGTAGTGTTTTATTCTTAATTGATTGAAAGGGAATTGATAAGGTTATTGCAACATTTTGCCTGCTGAATCACTGCAACATTTTTTTTCTCCAAAACATACAACAAATCACTACAATAATCTCAGAGAAATTAGAGTGTGACTTGTAATCAACAAATAGATTTTATTTACGTTCTACAACACTGTAGATGAAGAACTCTGGTGCCCCCCACAGGCCGTTTTTATTAACTGTCTACTGACCTTCTTCATGGCAGACATTCTGACATGTCCCAGCAGGAAAAGCACAAATGAAGTACAAGTCTTTTGTACCAGTATTGGACCCTTCCTGCCACATACGTGCTCTTTGTTCCTATTGGCTGGTTAGGATGTTTTCAACAGGAGTGCTATTAAATCACTGTGTAGTGAGTAACACCTTCAGAGTCCTGCTTCCAGGAATTCTCTTTGTGCTGTCAGAGGCCCCGCTTGACAAGAGGTTCAAACCAAAGAATATAAAACATACATCACTGCACTATTGCAGGCAGTGTTTGTGGTGGTTGGTCCGGCCTTGTGCACATTTTATTTTCCTAGTTTACTTATCTTCAGAATCAGGGGATTTTTGACACCTGCTCAGAGAAACTTGCTCTTGCCTATTGTTATGTGCATGTTTACATGTGTTCTGTGCTTAGATTTATCTGCAACACGTAGACAAACACCCTCACATGACGTAAATCTTTGAAGTTGTGCTTACTTTTGGTTTTGTTACCACCACAGGTTCACCAACACAAACATCATCCACAAAACTCCAGAGTGGACCCTCATTGCCGTTGTGCTTCTCCATTTGTAAGTTTATAGTGTGTGTCTGTGTGTGAATGTGTTACTTCAGTGTATATAGGAAGCACTGTGACTACAGGACAGTCTGTGACAAGGAAATGAAGAACTGTTCTTTCCCAGGAACTATACCCCGTCAGCAAACTCAAAACCACTGTTCCTCACTGCCTGTGTGTATGTGCAACTGTTTGTGTGTGACTACATGAACAAGGTGCTTTTTTCTGCATCAACCATAGCTTATAAAGGACATGCTAAGCTCCAGTAAAGTGATATAAATCAAATAGGAATAAACAGCAGCCAAGCTTCTGTGCAATTATTGTTTTAAAAGATGCAAGGTGAAAAAAATTCACATAATAGTACTACAACTGACATCATGTAAGTCTTATACTGTTGCATTAACAGATTGATACTTTGCAAAGTTGTTCTTCTGTTCTTTACTCAAAGGAGAAAACAAGTAAACCAACTGTGATTTGGATTAACTGTCAGCTTCAAAGCTTAATGGTGCATTTGACAATACTATGTGGCATTGTTTTTAGCCCATGCCATATGGTGTGTGTGTGTGTGTGTGTGTGTGTGTGTGTGTGTGTGTGTGTGTGTGTGTGTGTGGCTGGAAGTTCATGGACAAGTTCCGTGCTGCTCCCGTCTAAGTACACACAGACGCCTCATGGCCTTATCTCCACCTGATTGCCCTCCTCCAGATCCGTGATGCAGGACAGAAGGCACACACAAGCAACCCTGTACACTTTAAAGTTAAATACACACACACACACACACACACACAATGGTTGCTCTGATCCAAGCAAAACGAGCACTTTAAATTGCCCTGGCTGGGAAAACTTTCACCTGATGCCCGACTGACTCTGATTTATGATTCTCTCAGGGGCCCCAGGTCAGTTTGCATCAATATCATAGTTTACATTGTGAACTGTCTTGAGCTTAACAAAAGAGCAAGTGCTGTGCAGTTTGAGAGGCAGTAGGTAACACAAATCTTTAACAGTTAAAGCAAGAGAGCCTTGTGTCTGTAAACTCTTCCCTACAACACAGTTACATAAAAAATGTTTGGTTGCAGAAGTGAGTCTTTGAAAATCTCTGAAATGTCGGGTAGTTTGAGTTGTGTGAAATATCTCTGGTTAAAATAAAATAGATTTTACATAATTATCCTACACAAATGCTCAGTAAAGGAAGTAAAGTTTTTTGATCTATGTAGGGAAAAAAATGGTTTCCTGTGCACTGTGGCTGACCTGATTGTAGGTGTCTTGTAAAGTTGACAGTTGATGTTGATGTATAAATGTTTCAAACCACTGCTTTAATGCTTTCATTTTATCTAACTGATGAACCACTTCATAACCTTTTATTCATTACCGCTGATCATCAATGCACTTTTGGACTGTTAGCTTTTATTTGATCCGTCTTTGATAATCGGCTCTTTTGGAAACATATATTCTCTTTGTCACATGTCCCACTGGCACTCTATGATTTCATTAGTTCCCATTTAACTTCAAGCTTCTCCATCCTTCCATTCCTCCATCATGAATAATTTGGTGTGCTGTCTTATCTATCTGCTGCATGGCAGCTGTAGAGCTAGTCTGGCCTCTATTGTTCAGGCCGGCTGAATAATGGATGCCCCCCCTGCAACACTAGACCCTGGGGTGAACCGGAGATTAAGCAGCAGTGCAGCTCCATACAGGTAGACAGGACAGGTAGAGGGGGGAGGGAGGAGGAGGGGGAAGGGGCTTAGAGAGGTGACAGAGATCGGCTACAAGGTTGCACACAGTGGATTTGGAGCAGGAGGTAAACACTGTTTGCGTAGGCGGGTTGGTCTGTACTGATTTGATAGATCATAGCACATGTGAAAATTCCACATCACTGCAGGCGTAATGACAAGGAACATGCACTCAGATACTGGTTTATAAGGTACAAAACTAAGCTGAAGCTAACAGTCTAAACAAGAACGCTGCAATAAATAATACCTTGGATGAAGTTGCAATGCACAGCTTTGTTGGAACTGTTTTACCAACAGCAGCACAGACTACAGCCTCCAAAATGATCCTAAAGTTGAATCAGCATCCCTCTAAATACACTGAACGAAACATTATAATCTTCATGAAATAGGATTTATGGCAAGGTTGTTGCATCAGTTTTAGCGAGCTGTACCTCATAAACCAGTAACCGACTGTACTCTACACTCACTTCGACTTACTGTACATGTGCAGCTAGAAACACACTCACGGAAAAAACACACACTTGGCTGAATGTGTGAAAGTGTAGAGCCTTTTCTGTGTGTGAGGCATTTTTAAAGTGTTGGAGGGAAGTTATCAGAGGCGATTATCTGATGTGCATCTTTGTGAGGTTTTACAGCAAAAATATAGATTGTAATTTTCCTCGTCTCGGGTCAGTTTTTACATGAAGTTTAGATATTACTGGATGATTCAGGGTATTATAGTTTCAGAAACATGGGCAAGCCCTTGTCCCGGCTTTAAGAAACCTGGATATGTGAGCTGAAGTACTTGTCCTTATCCTGGTTTCTGAACATTCTACGTTAGATAAATATATATATATATCATAGATAAATAAGTTGCTGAGATGTTTAAGAATCAAGACACAGCTGCACACAGACGATCACACACCTGTGTACAGAAAAAATGAATCACTCGGTTTCTCGTTTTTCATATAAACGTGATTTGCAGATGAGATTTTAAACCAGGACACTAATGTGCATGTAAACACACTCATGTAAGCAGTGAGCAGAGGTTTGTTCCACAAAGCAGGTTCACTGTGCTATCTGAGTAACTGCTGAGTAAAACCTGGAACCCCCTCAAATCTGTGTTTTACTCAACGACGTTATCCATATGACTCAGTAAAACTGTTTTCTTTCAGAGCAACATGAACCCAGGTCAGCACTCAATACTGCAGCTAAGTGGATCCTGTGACACAACATGTTGCTTGAATAAGAATTTAACAACCAATAATAACTTAACATTCTCTATTAAAAATGTGATAGTATAGTTATAGTCACTGTTATGGGCGTATTAATGTTCCACTTTTGTTTTGGTGTCTAGTATGTATATAGGGTTCTGTAACAGCAACAGCCTGGTCAGAGTGTGTGTATGTGATTGTGTATGATTTTGTGTTCCAGGTTGTCAGAGGTGTCTCCGGTGGTGAGAGAAGCCTTGGAGATGCCAGCGTCAGTGGAGTATCTGAACGCGCTGATGGAAGAGCTCGGCCTCCAGGAGCAGGACCTTCTGAACTTAGCCCAGCTGTTTAAAACCCCGGCACACTGACACACACACACACCCACACTCAGCCAGACATAGACATATGAAAAATACACACTCAGGATCATGAACTAAATTAAATAAATAGGCGTGTATATTTGTTTTACACAAATAAAGTTGGATGGAACATCTTTTAAAACAAAAGCTCATGTCCTTTTTTTTTATAGTGTGTTTATAAAGAGGCTCTTGATATTGTGCGGCAGCATTACTGTATATACTCAATCTGTGGTGAGATGTGTGCAAATCAGATCCTTGAAGTTTTAGAGCTGTGGATGTTTAACCTGTGCAGTACAGATAAATCACACCCAGCTTTTCCCAGTGAAAACAACATGTGGACAAGCTGAGCTCCTGCTGTAATAAAAGTGACGCCATCCCTCCTGACTTCCTTCACATGGATGTTTATGGCACCATAATGTCATTTGTTATATGGGTATGTTAACAATGCTTGTGTAAAAATATTTGGTTTTGACCAGGTGGCGCGCGCAACAAAACGTTTTTCTATTTAATAGTGCAGACATAAGTTTGGGGACAGATTGGGGATGTGATTGATGGCCTGCATGACTGAACACAGCTTCTCTTTTTTTTTTTTTTTTTTACACAACGTCCCAACAATCAGTGGAGCCAGACTGAGAGAAAATGTGTTCAGTTTTTAAGTCTGTAATTGTGGATTAATTTTAGAAAAATCTAAATGATGAGAAACATTTTTATTTAATGCAGTAATCAAGTAATTAAATGTAGACACATTAAAATCAAAGGTTTCCAATTCATAACTGCAATAACTGCTTTATAAATTAACTATATAACAAAAAATGATATATCATTTCAGATATTATAAACATTAACAGCTCTGCAAACCAGTGTTTACAGCCTAAATTATATGTTTTTAAAAATTTTAATAATAATGTAAAAACACACTGGATAAATAACTTTTATTTCCATAAAATCAACCAGAATATCTCAGGCTAAATAATAAACTACATTCAACAGTAGAAAGAAGAAAAAAAGGCCAATGCAACAAACAACAGGATCAAATAAAAACACGAGCATCCACAGTGGGATTATATTCAAAGTGCAGGGTTTCACTCCACAGCGTCCGCGTTTGGCTCATTTGAGTCCGTGCTGCGTCTCCTTGTGTCTCCGCAGATCCACCTTCCTCTGGAAACCTTTCCCGCACAGGTCACAGCCGAAAGGCTTGAAGCCCGTGTGCTTCCTGCTGTGCGTGATGAGGTTGGAGCTCTGGCTGAAGGCCTTCCCGCACACCTGGCACTTGTGCGGCTTCTCACCTGCGGCAGCAACGACACGGCACATTTTGGAAACGTCACTTTTACGCATGACGCACGGGATTGGAACGTGTCTGGATGACTTTGTGCAGTGTCTCACCTGTGTGGATGAAGGTGTGTTTTTTCATGTCTGACTTCTGGTGGAACCTCTTCCCGCAGTACTGGCACGGATAAGGCCGCGTGTCCGAGTGGATGAGCAGGTGCGTGGACAGCGTGGACGAGCGCTTGAAGCTTTTGCCGCAGATTTTACAGCTGAAGCTTCTCTCCTGGAAAAAGTGGCAAGAATCAGCGTGGGAGGCCTCAAAACCGGCCTCAAAATTAGAAAGAACTGCAGAATATGTTAGGCCTAAAATCTCTCATTAAACTAACCGGGGCCTTTGCATGAGCCAGGAGGCCTTTGAGTATATAGAAAGTTGTGTGTGTGTGTCCACTGTGAGGCCTACCTGTGAGTGGACAGCTCTGTGCTGGTCCAGGCTCACCGCGTGGCCGAACGTCTTCCCGCAGATCCCGCACTCGAACGGCCGCGTCCCGCTGTGAGACCGCCGCACGTGGACCTCCAGCCCGTGGGGGGTGGAGAACACCTTGCGGAGAAAGATGGCATTTTAACTTGGAAATCAAACTCAATATTCAAAATTTTCCAGTCACTAATTTTATGCTTGAAATAACATTTAAATTAAACTTGATGTTGCACCAATAAAACATCGATAAGATTATTTAAAACATCTGTGCAAACATCTGGACTGTTACAGCTTGGCTTCAGTAAACATACCTTGCAGCATTTAATGCATTTATAGGATCCACTTGACTCGATGTTAGAGCAGATGAAGTCGCTCTCAGATTTGATCTCTGCCCCTCGGGGCTTCTGTTTTACGTCCACATAGAGCTGCTCTCCGGCCCGCAGCCTGCAGCTCTGCCGGCCGGGGGGAGAGCAGTCCCGGTAGCAGCCGGTCGCCGGGCCCCGCTGTGCGTAGAGCGGCTCGGTGCCGCCGTCCTCCGCTCCGTACAGGCTGTCGGGTGAGTGCGGCTCCCGGCGGCCCTGCAGGTGGTGGTGATGGTGGTACGGACCCTGGACCAGATGCCGGAGCTCGGAGCCGGAGTAGGCCGTCCAGGAGTAAGGGAAGAGAGGCATGTTGAAGTGGTGTTCCGCTGCTGGAGGGGAGCACTGATCTGAACCTGGAGGGTCGTTTCAGTGAGAGTCAATGTGAGTGATACATGTAGCTCATGATGTGTCTTCAAATTTGATCATTTGGAAACAGTATTGAACCTCAGTGGAAATACATGACATGCGCAATAATGGTTTAATACAGAGTACAATCAAGTCACTGCGCCAACATGTTGCACCTTAGAGCAAATAGATGTGTGTGTGTGCAAAATGTGCAATGACTGACGGGATACTTGATTTTTTTTTCATGGAAATCAATTATGAAATCCAGTTTAAAAGTATGCTTATCATTTGATATTATCATGACAATTAATATGCTTCATTTTGTTCTCCTTTATAATAACAATAAAACTAAAACATCAGTGTTAATAGTAATGAAACTCATAAAGCTTATTATCAATGGCAACTGTTCTTTAAGTTAATATAAGCTCATAGCAATAATAATAATAATAATAATAAGTAATATAATAGTAATATTAATAATAATAACACTGACAAACTAACACTCCTCTGACACTTGTACAAACGAGTGTGGATGAAACATGTGGACAGACCTGGGGAGGAGGAGGGAGACGGGGGACGCCACAAATCACAGTCGGATGATCGGTCACACACGCTTCCCCCGCAGCTCAGCGGGGAGCTGGAGGACAGCGACCCCGGGGACGGCAGCCTGGAGCCGGGGGAGTGTCTGTCAGCGCCGGCGCTCACATCCTCAAACTCCGCCTGAGATTTACTCTCTGGAGACAACAGAGGGATGAAAGTGACTGACTGTGCAACTGGTGTCTGTTTGTATACAGAGGAAAATATTTCTACTATCATTATGAAAACAGGATCGTTTGATGGAGACAGACCACTGCGGTGCGTAATGACGCACGGATGCACCCACCTGCGCACACGTGAGCCAGGATGGTGTCCAGGCGGCCGCAGTCATCGTCCAGGTGTCGGGGCTGGTGGTAGCTGTGGGCCCTTTTACTCTTGACCAGGAAAGACCTCGGCATGTTTCCTCTCTGTCTCTCAGCTCAGGTCTGAAATCCTCCACTTCACTCCTCTGCTCGCAGCTCGGACTTTATCTCTGGACAGATTGGAACACTATTGGTTGACAGGAGAGACGGCGTTGGGATTTTTGGCAGGCTATTACGCATGCGCAGAGAGGCCGTATCGTTTACCAGGTGTCGCGGGGGGCAGGTGGCCAAAAGGTGGACCACCGTCCCCCCGGCGGATATGGGACAGGAGAGGACATATTGTATGTCCTTGAAGGTATAGATGAGGCTGCATCACAAAGGAGGAAGTTTACAGAGACGTTTTTATCACCTGTTGAGTTTATGTTGGCTCCAGTCTTTAGGATCCAAATTGATAGTGATATTAATTGACAGGCAATATTATCACAATTTTTAAATGAAAACATATTTCTGTATTTCTATTTGTTTATAGGGATTTTTCTATTATATAGAGATTAATTCCAGTTGGTGTCGACTGTTGGAAAAGCTGTTAGAAATGAAGATGAATTAAATCTGAGATTGGATTTAACCCCGTTCTAGTTTGTAACATTACTTTGAGATTTTTATTATAAGCCTAAACCCTAAATTAATTAAAAAACGCTGTGACCAAAGTTGGTCATTTTGGAGGAACATGCTTCCAAAACAGATGCAATAAATGATATCATTTGAGTGTGATTAGACATGAAATGTGTGTGTGTGTGTGTGTGTGTGGATGGTGGCGTGTACACAGAGCAGCCTGTGATGGATAACGACCTGTTTGTTTGGCTGCTTGTAAAGTGATCCTGTTAATGAGACGCGCTCTCTGCAACAGCCTGCTGGTGGGGAGCAGAAGTATCCCTTTACAGCAACACTGCTTCAGCTTACCAGCACTGACTTCAGCCTTATTGTTTTACATCATTAAAGCCCCCTCCCGACCCATGCACAGGCCCAATTAGACTGTCCTCTGAAAGAAATGCAGGGCATGAAGTGCCAACATTAAACATTTGTATCCATTAACTCAGCATATGAGAGGAGAAAAAAAAAAGTTGAGAGCAGAAATCTGTCAGGGTTAAATCATAGCGATGATTTGGGCTGTGTTCAAGGTCAAAGCAAAGCAAGATCGATTTTGTTTCTATGTGGGAACCCGGTCTGTTTGATGCAGCTGCAGCAAGTTGGAGACCTGCAAGCAAAGCAAGCAGATAAGTGAGGCATGAAGCTGAAACATATGTCCACATACTCACACATCAGTGACACTGCAGGTCCCAGGTCCCAGCTCTGAGAACACACTGTGTCCTCACCTCTGTCCACATTCAGGTTGAATGTCAGAATATCAGTCACAGGCTGCAGACAGAGACACCACAAAGCCCTCTGCTCCTCATATTGATACTCTCTCTCTCTCTCTCTCTTTCTCTCTCTCTCACTCTCTTTCTTCCCCTCCCTCCTTAACTCAGAAATTCAGTTAGTCAGCCATGACTGTCAACCAAAAACACTGATTCATGTTGCGATAAAAGAGAACATAACCTTTAGACATTTGCATTGTACCAAATTAGATCATATACATTGTCTTTGAGATGTGATTTCCTTTCATCGCTATGTGCTTTTACTTCCACATAAAGCCAGATTCACTTTTACAAATGACTCTGTCTTTGTGGAATCATATGCTAAATGTTCAATTTCTCTCACTAATTTGACCACATTTTATAGACGTGATTGGCACTTTTCTGATAACTCCCATCATGCACTTTTTTAATGTCATTTTTTCTGTCCTGAGTTTTGACAAGTTTGACTTGTGGGAAAGGGTCCATGAAATTTGACAACACTGGAATTTTTAAGCACTAATTCTCACCTCTCCTCCCACCGATGAGCAGACAGCAGTGCTTTCTCACGCAGCATGAGCAAAGGCAAAACATCAGATTTCCTGTGAAATTGACAGAATTTCACACTTGGACAACACGAAATCTTAACATTTATGTCAAAACGTATATTTGGAAACATCCAGTATTGACACATAACTTATCCAAATTCAATATTTTCCCTATACAGCATGGTTGCTCAGTCACACCCATTTCAACTAGATGCTTAAATAAATGCTTGCAGTTAAATTTTTATTGAAATTGAGCTGCTGATCGACACTGATAGCATTCTGATTATTCTCATCAGAAAAAAACAACAACTGAAGTGAGAGAGAGGCAGAGAAGGACGGGGCCAATGTGACAACGTTGAAACTCAGGGTTACACACTGACTCAGAACAGGAAACCAGACGCAGAGTCGAGAAGACGCTATCAGTGTTGCCACAGCCTCCCCTTTTGTCTCTCTGTACCCCCACCCCCTCCCCGCCACCACCACCTCCTCTCCCGCAGGCCTTGATTCTCACTCTTTAAGACTTACAGAAAGTATGTGATTGAAATAGAAGCCCAATCGCAGTGATCACAGGCCGGTGAGGAGGAGGTGGAGGTGAGGACTTGCTTTACTTTTCACAGTAGCAGTCATCCACTTTGTCAAAGGTGCGAATCGCAGACATGGGGTTAAATAAACACTTGTGCTGGCGAGCTGTGAGGTTATTTTCTCAAACTCAACCACTGGGCCCCTTTCGGCCCTCCCGAGGATACAGAGAGAGAGACTGTGGGGACTCCTCATTGTTTTAAATACACCTGAGGCCGCAGCTTTCATACCACATGCATGTGAATGTTGACAAGAGGAGCTGAGTGCACGGCAGCTGGTCAATATGTGTGTCTTGATTTTGACTCTCTGCTATTCAGTTTAAATCGAGACTGTGGCTTTAGTTAAATGGCAGCTGCTGTGGCTACATGTGATTATTAGTAGATAATGATGAATGCAAACAGTGACGCAAAATCAGCCCCCAACATTGCTACTGGTCAAACCAGGCCACATAAGGCTTTAACAGCAGAACCCCTGAGTGTATTGAACTGAGCAAAGGTGTGTTTATTTCCCATGAATTCAACTTTTCATTTGTAAGAGAATTATTGTGTTATTTCTTCTTTCAAAATGTGCATCCTCTCACTTTAACTGTTGACAAGTGGAACTCAAGCAGATTTTGTTCTTGCAAATGAAAATCAAAACATCTCAAGTGTGTAAAAAGTGATTCAGTCATTTTTTCAAGGTTTGAAGCTCCACAAATTGAGACTTGATTGAAGACAGATTGAAACCAGTACCTATGTTTTGCCATACGAAATATTACCATTTTTTGCTCACTATACAGCATGCAATGGATTCATGCCATAATAACTTGTTGTGGCTAAACTGACTTTCACTGGTTCATGTCTGTGTTTAGTCCCAGGCACCCAGTCTGAGCGTTCACCTCTGCACCTCCACTCTGTGGTGGCATCTCAATGAAAACCACATCATGCTATCTCATCCCCTCACAGGTTCCTTTGGCTCCAGAGCTCTAACCGCAGTGTGACAGCCCCCCTCCCTCTCTCTTTTAAACTATCTCCATCCCTTTTCCCCTCCAGCTACAATCTGATTTCAGTCCTTTTCCTCAGGTTCAACTGTGTGCAGGAGTGCCCGTCCGAATCTCGTCAAGCTCTCAGCTGGCCCCCAACTGCAGCCACCAGATAGGGGCCGAGTGTGAACACAATGAATGATTTACTGGACGCTGCTGACCGCAAGAAAGTTCTTCTTTCACACATGGGGTCCACAAACGTCTTGTTTTTTCTCACTTACTACTCTCACTTCAAATCTTTACATCCTGCCACAGTAGGGGAGTTTGTGTCTGTGTTTCTGTACATTGATTTGATTTATGTTAATAGTCGACTTGTTTGAATAATCTGATTTAACTCTAACTCTCGCTGTGTGATCATGTAGTCTAAAGATTCTCTGACTCTTGGCCCACGGTCTGCATGGCTACAGTTTCTAAGAAGAAATCCTTGAAAGCGTGAAAAACAGAAGAAACACTGAAAAGAAACTCTCACGATACACTAAACAAATGCTTGGATTTATGCTATAAACACTCCACAAATCACCTCCCTCATCCATCACTGTGATCAGCAGCTCCCCTTGTTTGTAACCAGCCTGTTTCTGGTTGTAAATTTCCTTTTGAATCTCATCGGGGATGTTGGTGCATGCATGTGAAGAAACCTGCTTCCTGGTCATTGTGTCTCTGTGCATGTCTCGGTGGGGTGAAGCGGCAGTTTGAAAGGTCAGCCTAAATAAGCCTGCAGTTCATATGTGTATCTATGCATCTATTTATTTCCTGTGTTGGATGTTTTTTACACTGCTTCCAACTGGAGAATCCTTTTATTTTATAAATGTAACCCCTGAGTGAACCCAGTTCCTCCCCCATTTCTGCATTGCTACAAGTGCCAGTTTTTTTTTTAGCTGATTCTCTAAAATCTATAATCCGTCTTTTGGACATTTTTTCACACAGAAAACACCACTCTGTCTATTTTCTCATGGGGTGTAAAATTGCGGGTGGAGAAAAATGCAGGCTGGGCTTTCACACAGAAACTTCATCGCAGCACCATCTCTGCTGTTCCTAAAATGTGCTGTCTGGTATTAAAGTTAGCAGAACTCAATTTAGTTTCTGCAGAACTGATTTGGTTTTGCTGAGTACTCTGTGTCACTGTATGTCATCTGGGACAAAGAACGTCTGACTCTGCTGTATGTCCATGTCATTCTAACACTGATGCATGTGTGAGGAGTCCGAAGAGTTAACGAGGTATGTGCATGTTGCAGATGTGATGTTTCTTGATCTTCAAAATGTCTCTGTATGCAAATTCAAATAAAAGCAATCAGCAGTGAGAAAAAGAGGCAGGAAAGACAAGAGTGTGTTGCTTATTCACAGAGTGCAGCTTTCTTATCTGTGGTGTGCCTGTCAACACATTTGTTGATGTGTGACTTTCTGCAAGTCATTTCTAGTCCGCTGTGACCTCAAAGTCATCTTCTTTCAAGCCTGTTTTGTGACTTTTTGGATGAAAATATGAGTCGGCACACACAAAACCATTACTGATGGATCACCATGTTGATATTATTATATCAGTTTGGAAAAAGGAAATTTTAGGATAGGAAAATTTAAATTTAGCTCAGAAAACCTAGATGTGGAGTAGACAAACATGCTACCATATCACCCATTTCTCCGCCCACCACACCCTCCACCTCATGTGAACCTTTAGTAACTGCTGACCACTGCTGCCAAGGGATGACTGGACACTTGCTTCTCTCTGTTGTGAAATCAGTTCTACAGAAACAGCTTGAACGGCTGCGAGAAAGCCGTCCACAAGAGTGACTTTGACTTTTGTTATCTGACGCTGAGAACATCTGCACCGAGAGTGACAGCGAGGGATATTATCTATCTCGCTCGAACAGAAAAGCAGAAGACCCTGGTTCCTTTTTGTCTGGGGTTGTGAAGATAGACTAATACTGAACTACTGGTTCATCATTTGACAAAGCAATCGTTATAAGATTTTTATCCAGGGAACTTAATGTGTCGAACGGATGACCTTTTTTTTGAACCAGGCTTAAGACATTGTACACCTTTCAGTGAAATGCAGCCTACTGTTAAGTTAGTCTTACTTGAACAAAACACATAACTAACATGTGTTGTACAATATTTCAAGTCTAAACTTCTCATGATATCCTCTAAAAAAATCACTGGCTTTAAAATCAGTGGTGGCGTTTAGGCCTAACTTAGTAGGCTACATTTACTCAACTACTGTAATTGAGCACACGTTTTACATACTTACTCTTTACTCTAGTGATTCACTTGTTATTGTTATTGGTGTCAGGTGTTAATTTTCTGGAAATTCTCTAAGAGTCAGTTCCTGATATCAGGACTCTTATCTGTGCAGTCCTGAATCTAAATACATTCCTATCCATGTCCATGAAGTCTGGGACCTGTGGACTAACACTGAGGCTTCTGAATGACACCACCGGTGTGACGCTTACTGCTCGTATTATTCACAGCGCAGCTTCATGGGTGGGTCGACAGTAGCACCAATCTGGTGTTCAGAAATAGGTGGATCCACAGTGTGAGAAGCGTGTGACCGAAATGTGGAAATTACAGCTTCTATTGTCACTGTTGTACCATATTATACATCTCCACTTGTATTATTCTATTTATACAGTTAAAAGTAGATTTTGCAAAAGTTGAGCATATTGCCCATCATCAAGAACAATTTGGAAAACATTTTTATGATGCCATCATGAAGGTTATTAATTAATCATGTCAGGCTTCACTGCAGCATCTCAATTAGACAAGAATTATTTTTTAATCACAATTGAGGTCCATTCAGTAGCTGTTCTGGAGCTTTCTATCATATTGCACAATCAACTTTGCCCACTTGTTACAGTAGAGTAAAATGAGTCAAAATAAGTTGCTTGCAGACTGTTTACTGACTGAAGGAGTACCTTGTAAACAGTATTCAGAAAATATGATGGGTTTTGCGGACCTGTATAGAGAGTTGTGTTGGTCACAAGGTTTTAAAATTCAAGTTACCAGTTATGATAAGCTTATGATACTTTGAATTCAACAAATCCATTCCCTTTTTTTGGTTAATGTCAAACACCAGGACAAAGTGAGAGATTAATATCAATAAGTACTGATACTGAATCAATCATGCAGCACGGTGTTGCTGTCACTTCACAGTAAGAAGGGCCTGGGTCCTGCTTCTTTCCGTGTGGAGTTTGCATGTTCTCCCTGTGTTTGCATTGGTTTCCTCCAGGTGCTCAGGTTTCCCCCACTTGGGTTAAAACTGGAGTTGGTCCCCTGGTGCTGCACAGTGGCTGCCCACTGCTCTTAGTACTTAGGGTGGGTTAAATGCCGAGGACGAACTTTGGGGATCAATAAAGAATAACTTAACTTAATTTCTGTCTAGAAGCAGTAATGTCACAGATGTGGATTGTCCATAAACATTCCATCAGAGGTCAGAGGACCTGAGTATGAGAGAGAGCAATATAAGTTCTGCGTTGAGCTGTATTCTGCTGAATTTTACAAATACTTCTGATTGTGAGATTTACAGTGCATAGGTGGGCAGTTCAGACCACCATCTGTTTCAGATTCTGATTCAGTCATCAAATATCGTGACTTCTCTCTGAATTTAAAATCCACCCAAGCGTCAGAGATTTCATCATTTAGACTTTTCATCACTATTTTCTTGAGTAGCTTGATTTCACAACTCCTATGGATGATACATCCACAGAGCTCATGAGCACATAATGATATGTTTAACAATTTATATTACTTTTACTTTTATTTTTATTTTATTTTTTTTTTATTTTAGTTGTTTATAATTTTATCTACATTTTTGTTTAAAATGTATTTATATATCTTAACTGGTGTCTGCTCTTATCTTTTTGTTATGTAAAGCTGCATTTCTTTTATAAATAGATAGTTATTCATATTAATGGAGAATCCAGCTCTAGAAACACAGAAACTCTAAAGGGCATTTTTGTAAACATTTTCTCTATTTAGGTATTTCTGAACATCTAATTCCAAACCATTTGCTTTCCACTGAAATGAGCACTTCATTAATCTTTATATCAATTTGTATTATATGTAATAACCTTCACTAAAGTGGAAAAAACCAAATCACTGTTGCAGAAGATGAGTGAACCTCTGCTCTGCCTGTGTCGTTGCTGCCCCCTGTTGGTTCACGTGTCATGTTGTCCTCCGGTGCAACAGGAGGCGCTGCGGCTCATACTACTTCCTGCTAAAGCAAACTCGTAGTCATGCTTGTAGTATCGTGATCCTACACACTCCGACACAGTAGGTGGCGCTGTGCACCTTTAAGGTTAGTTTAGTGGAAACGAAGACGAGGAAGAAGCCTTCCGCTACGTAGAGAGAGCGTGTGAGTCCAGGACGAAGAGGCGCAAAATCCCCTGAAAATGGTGAATTAACTTTATTGATAGACATCCAGAGCAAACAATCTGAATGTGTAGAGATGTATTTAATGGTAGAAAATAGTTTTCAGCGGTCTGAGGGTAAGATGTTGGCGGATGTTTGCGGCTCTTCGGTCGCACTGGGCCGGTTCACCGCTGAGCTCCAGCGTGGCGCCTTAATGGCTGACGAAACCTCAGCTGACCTGCATTTACAGGACATTCACACAGAGCGATCCATAACTTATTAACGCACCTTTATACGACACTGTCAACACGGTGAAGCAAAGCAAAGCACCTGACATTTATTCGTGGTAGTTGTGTGCTACTTTTTCTGTCGTAGCTAGCATGGTAGCATTTTGACTCTGCCTCTCCTCTCAGGGTTTCGTCAAAGTGGTGAAGAACAAGTCCTACTTCAAGAGATATGAAGTCAAATTCAGGAGAAGAAGAGGTAAGATTATGGTCTATGCGCTCCGGCTTCACAGGCTTCATACTGAGCATGCGCCATCAAGCTAACATAAGCTAAAACGGTGCTTCAGTGATAATTGGTTCTTGTTTTCTCTACAGAGGGGAAAACCGACTTCTACGCCCGCAAGCGCCTCGTTGTGCAGGACAAGAACAAGTACAACACTCCCAAGTACCGAATGATCGTCAGGTTCTCCAACAGGGACATCTGCTGCCAGGTGAGCGACTGAGAGAAACTCATGTGGCAACTAGGGCTGCAGCTAATGGCTATTTTCATTATGGAGGAATCTGATGATCATTTTCACGATTAGTCGTTTAGTCTATAAAATATTAAAAGTTTATGAGCAAGGCTCATCACAATTTCCAGTCAAAAGTCAAAATTAAATCTTTAAATTCCTTCCTTTGTCCACCCGACAGTCCAAAACCTTCATTTACCATCATAAATGACTAAAGCAACAAAAGTTTGACGTTTTTGCTTAAAAAATGACTGAAACTGATTAATCGCCGGGGCAACATGTAGATAATGACCCGATTCTCCATTCTCTGTTCCCAGATTGCCTATGCAAAGATTGAAGGAGACCAGATTGTGTGTGCTGCTTACTCCCACGAGCTGCCCAAATATGGTATCACCGTAGGCCTTACTAACTACGCTGCGGCCTACTGCACTGGACTGCTGCTGGCTCGCCGGGTACGAGAACACACACACGCACGCACAGAACGTTGCAGGTATCAGCAGACCACAGACGAATAGATCACTGCTGAACTAGCAATTTCACAGTCAGAGCAAAAGTAAAAGGTGTCATGTGGTTACTGCTAGAGGAGATTTGAGTGTTTTCTCACATCCTCTTTTGTGCCTTCCTCCTCTTCCTCTTCTTAGCTGTTGCACAAGTTTGGCATGGACCAGGTGTACGAGGGCCAGGTGGAGGTGACGGGAGAGGAGTTCAATGTGGAGAGCATTGACGGACAGCCGGGCGCCTTCACGTGCTACCTGGATGCAGGCCTGGCCAGAACCACCACAGGGAACAAGGTGTTTGGAGCACTTAAGGGGGCAGTCGATGGAGGGCTGGCCATTCCTCACAGGTCAGTATGAGTCAGGCATGAGTATAGGACCCACAAATACCTCAGCAATACCCCAGTACTCAAATTTTTAACTTTTAAAATATACCTTATTTTGTCCTTTATTGCATCTTGACCTCTGCACTGGATGTGTGGTTTCAAGTGAAGATTCAGTTTGCCCAAACTGGATCAAATGAAAAATCAATATGATTTTATATGAAACAATATGTGTGCCAGAGTTTTACTTCAAAGTCTGATATCATTTCAAGATGAAGGAAGTCAGCTATGTGCAAGTGGTACTTTTAGTCAACCTTCACCCTCTACAATGATCACACTAAAACACCCTTTTTACTTTTGAGATAGTTTTCCTTTTACATACAACTGGCCATAATTTTCAAATGTTTGCTGGTTCTTCTCTGCTCCTTGATGATGTTACAAAGCACGCTGAGCAAAATGTAGTTGGTCCTTCATTTGCATTAGCTGATGTTCACTGTCCTTTTCAAGACGGGGCTGAGAGAAGCAAGACGAACCAAAGCAAACGTCTGTCATTGTATAACAGCGTGGTTGTTTATCAGAGCAGTGTAGAAGGATGAACATGAATACAAGAGACCAGAAACCTTGCTATATTGTCACTAAACCTGATCTCTGCTCCTCCTTGTTTATAGTGTGAAACGCTTCCCCGGTTACGACGCAGAAAGCAAAGAGTTCAATGCGGACGTACATCGGAAACACATCATGGGCATGAATGTGGCTGACTACATGTCTTACCTGATGGAGGAGGATGAGGAGGCCTACAAGAAACAGTTCTCTCGCTTCATCAAGAACGGAGTCACGCCAGACACAGTAAGATCAAAGCTCTTTACCCATAAAAACGGACAACACGTGACACTTTGATACTACTGTAAAGCATCTCTGGCCATTCAATCTGTCGACCAGATTTGCTTCATCCCAAAGTCTCTTAATTTATATTAACAGTATCATAAATGAAACTGCTCCAACTTATTTAACGATTTCTTCGTACTAATGCGACCATCCGTCTGTTTGAACCACGTCCTCTTTTCTAGCTTGATGAAGTAGCCTATATGCGTAAGTGTTCAGTGACAGGAGTCAATGAAAAATTACACATTAACAGATTAATATCTTGTTGTAGTAAAATGATTTAATTAAAAAGTGACTGGTTCAGCGTTTACTTTTGTAGTTTACTTTTGTAGTTTACTTTTTTAGTAGAACATAGTCACTGCCAAATTCATTAATAGGAAAATATTTCACGTTATATTTCCAAATGCATCTTTCCTGCAAACTTAATTTAGAACTGAAAAGTTGTCATCTTTGAGGTCATGTTCAATTAATTTATGACTGGCTAATATTAGTTTATTGCAGATATCTGTGTATAGTTTGCTCATAAAGTAACAAATTGCAGTACAGACAACATGTTTGAGGTAATTAAGAAACAGTGGCTGCATTACATTATTTGTCCACCAGAGAGCACTGACAAGTTCATTTTAAAACTAACATCTGCTCTGTGCACATCTTGATCACATACCAAGTTTGAGGGAACCTTACCAAAAATGTTTGTCACGGTTTTACATAAATAAGTTACTACATATTTTCTCAAGGCACTACGGTATGTACAATACAACTGCAGCAGTAAAAGTTACATCCTGTGGACCCATATTGAACTGTTCACAGAATCACACTGAAGCCCAGAGCCTTCAGCTCAAATGAATGTCATGTCTCCCCTGTGGAGCAACATTATTACATTTACATGGGCTTAACCACAATTACAAAGAAAAGGCAAATGTTCCAAAATAGATTTTTTTGGTTCTCTGCTTCTTGATGATGTTACAAAGCACGCTGAGCAAAATGTAGTTGGTCCTTCATTTGCATTGGCTGATGTTTACTGTCCTTTTCAAGACGGGGCTGAGAGAAGCAAGACGAACCATCACGCACAGAGCAAAATGCTTAAGAGGTTGTGTGTTAATTTAATGTTGTCTTTTGGTTCTTTGCAGGTAGAAGAAATGTACAAAAAAGCGCACGCCAGTATCAGAGCAAACCCTGTACATGAAAAGAAGCCCAAAAAAGACGTCAAAAAGAAGAGGTGGGTTTTTGCTTCTCTAAGCCAGTATAGGTGAAGCTGTGATACATGAGACAAAATTAAAAACACCCACGTCACATTATTGATACCAGGGGAAAATAAGTGTCCTCATTAACGCAAGCATCCTTTGTAAAGTATTGAATGGCTGTACTGGGAAGATCCCAGTGCTGGGCGGACAAACATTGTGCTGAATGTTAATGGAGCTGTTGTTTTTGCCTCTTTCCGGGCAGGTGGAATCGCGCCAAGTTATCTCTGGCACAGAGGAAGGACCGTGTCGCCCAGAAAAAGGCCAGCTTCTTACGAGCACAAGAACAAGAAGCAGGGGATGGTTAGGGGTTCGGCACAGCGCTTTGCTGCGAAAACACAACACACATCACAGACAAATAAATTTATTTCCAATTCAAGCTTTTGTCTGTCTGTACTTTCTTGAATGTGTTGTATGTAGTTTTTTTAATTAAGTTACACCCATGACCAATATTTACAGTAATCTTAAATCCACAGATGACTCAAAGACGATAATAATGGTGCAGTGAATAGAGAGACGTGAACAGATTTGACAAGTTACAGTGAAGTGGTGTGTAGTTTAATTGTGCAAAATCATGCTGGTCTCTTCAATAAGTAAACTTTTTACATTTTTCAAAATTCAAACAGCAGCATTGACCACAAGCTTGACATGCTTTTACAGGTCATGTCTGTTCTAAAATGCATTTAAAGTGGTTCAACAGCTATACAACAGCAATGTCTGGAAGGGATCATGGAAAATAATCTTTTATACAGCATTCAAATGTGACCACAAAATTGGAGAAAGATCTCCACCTTCACTGGTAAACATTCATAAGTGATTTCAGCATGATCTCTATGGCACTGAGACTAAATTCAAAAAATGTGATACAGCACATTATCACAAATGCTTTTTTTCAGTGAGAAATACAACATTCACAAACCAAATTCAATACATTAATATTTCTCTTCGTGTCATTGATGCAGCATTGACGATGTCACTAGTGTTACAGGTGGAGAATGTACCAAGTGAAGTACACTGACATACAGTTTATGATTTCTGTGGAATACTGACAATTACAACATTGTCCACTTTAAAGCTAATAAACTGCTCTTACTTTAACATGTAGATAAGTGACAAAGGAAAAGCCCCCAGAACAGCTTTAGTATATATTCTCCAGGTGTTTATTCAGGTTTTTCCTATTAATTTGTCACTAATCTGCACTTGTTAAAGGTTAAGTCTGGTGATAGTCTATTTTTTTTCCTACTGTCACAACTATTTGCCTGAAAAGACCCAAACCAACAATGAATCTTAAAAGCCTAAAATAGTTTATTTCTCTGTGCAATTGACTCCATTTTGTCCATAAACTGTAAAAAAGTTGTGCATTACTGCAATGGTTGACATCATGATGTGAAAATGGGCACTGTAGTTTCTTTTGATATAAATAGTGCACCAGTTCATCTGTAGCTAAAAGTAGTCAAATGCACCATTTACTCCTCTTTGAGTAACCTTTGCAAAAAAAAAAAAAAAAAAAAAAAAAAATTTAAATACTAAAAGTATGATTTTGAGAACTGTTTTTGAACAGTAATACCGAAGACAGCATAGTAAAGTATTCAGAGTCAAACTGAAGCACTATTTGTCTTAGATTATTAGATTTGATTGAAATAAAAAAGGATATCACCAGCCTTATCCTTCAAAGGTACACCCCCTGATCATGTTATTGTGCTCTGCAGCATATAACAGAATCAAGGAGCCGATTTTAAAATGAGGCAGTTTCAGTATGCTTTAAACCGGAGTTTTGTACAACAGTCACGTCTTCCTAAACAGAAAATCCTCTTCTTTCATTAACCGTCTCAGCTCATACATATCAGCATGATTTTGTGTTAAAAACAGAAATTTGGTCTCTCGGCTCTTGAGACTAACAATAACATCTGTTTACACGTCTGCTTTTTCCAGAAGTGCCCCGGTACATTCCTCTGTGGTGAACAATACAATACAATATAATGTGGCTGCATGAACTGTTTTAAGTGTGACTGATGGCAACATGCAATCTTTCAGTTTATTTTAGTCTGAAATTTCAAAGTACTCGTACGTGTTTTCCAGGCCCCCGAACCTCTGCAGCTGGAATAGAGGAGGTAGAGTCTCCTTCAGTCCGACCATTCAGAAGTGTTAAGAGGTGATAAAAATTACTTCATTAAATTTGCTATTCCTAAATCACAGCATCTTTAATACTCAGCTCCTTGCGAGGACCTGACTGGCATGACTCCAGAAGGACTTCCTCTCCTCGTCAGGAGTCCTTGGTGTGTGAGATCTGTCTCCACAGCAGAGCTTTCAGGTTGTTGAGGATAAGCGAGTGCTCCATGTTCATCTGTCCAGCATTACCCTTGAGAGCCATACAGGCGTACAACTGCCTCTCCAGCTCCTCTCTCAGGCCTGACGGCGCCCCACGCAGGAGGTAGTCCTTAAGTGCACTGCACGCCTTTGCCAAGTTTGGCTGAACCGGCTCCTCCCTGCACCGTTTCTCAGACACGTCACATGACGTCTGGCAGTCCACCCCGTACACGCAATCGGCATCCGTCTCACACTTCAGCGCCCGCATGGTGCGCCTGAACTCGTCCTCGGGAACCACCGCTTGGGTGTTAGTCAGACGGAGCTCGTGGCGGTCGGTGTAACCAAAGTGCGCCGCAGCAAGGTCACAGATCAGAAAGCTGCCGTAGGTTCCGTGGAAGATGTCCTCCACCAGCTCCAGCAGGCCCATGGAGATCTTGGCTTTGCGAGGCCACGAAGGGGTGAACCACTGGTCCATCGTGCGCTGCAGGCCGCTGGGCACCCAGGATACCAGCGGCCACGGTAGTGGCAAACCATACAGGGGCCCGTAGGGGACTCGCTCCGTCATGTACAGGTCCCCACAGTAGCCGAGGAGGCGAGGAGTGTGTCCACGGTCCTGGAGCAGCAGGCCCAGCAGCACCTCAGAAAACAAAGCACAAATCGGTCTCACCAAGGAGTTAAGTAATTTCAGCTTTTCAGACAACATATACAAAAACAACATATTTTGTGCCACACATAACTGGTCAGAACAGTTGTTAATTTTCTCATTCAGTGGCTTGTTATTGTACCTCGTCCATCTGCAGGAGGGCCCATGTAGAGCGTGCTTCTGGCAATGACACCCGCCCATCTTTGTTCCCATCAGCGACAGAGAGGATCTGGCTGACGAGGCTGGCGAGGTTAGCCTGCTCTCCAAGCTTGGACTGGAGGAAAGAGAGGGACACATACTTAAATGGGGTCATTTCAGACTTTAGTCCATCATGTCAAAGAGTAAAATATTTGGTTCTATGTGAACCTGTCTGACTTCAGTCCTTTACCTTGAGGTGATTAAAAACCATCTCGCGGAACTTCTCCACCGATGTGCCCCTGGTGGGCTTGTCGAACACGGGGGCTTCTCTCCGCGGCTCCGGCTCCTCGCCCAGCTCATAGTGCACGACCTCCCCCAGCTTACAGCGTATGATCCCATCATGGTCTCCCCAGCTTCCTGTGTAAACCTGGCAAACAGAATGGACACACAAACATTAACAAGCTGAACATTAGGAGAAGTTTAACAGAAAGTGAACTTTGTTTCCCACCTGGTTGTTGGGCAGGGTTGACAGACACCTGCTCATGTAGAGCGTGTCTTTGTCACACAAACTGCTGCAGGCAGAGCCATCGATGATCCCCTTCCTGTATTTATCACACTTGGAGAAAATGCAGAGAAGTGTGATTTAATGTTAAGCCTCTTTATAATTTTATTCACCCATTATATTAGGTCCTGAAGGAATGTTAATTTCCTCTGTCCTCTGTCTTAAACAGAGAACGCACAGAAACCAGATTATATCCAGATACAACCCTGATTCCAAACAAGTTGGGATGCTGTGTAAAACATGAGAATTTGCTAATCCTTTTTGACACATACTCAACTGAAAACAGTACAAAGACAATATATTTAATGTTTGATCTCATTAACCTCATTGATTTTGACAGGAGCAACAAAAGGTTGTGAAAGTTGTGGACTGATCCAAAAACACCTGTTTGGATCATTCCACAGGTAAACAGGTTCATTGATAACAGGTGATAGTATCATGATTGGGGCATCCAGGAAAGATGGAGCGAGGTTCACCACTTTGTCAAAACACGTGATTGTACAAAGGATATTACTACATGGGCTCAGGAACACTTTGTCAGTAAACACAGTTTGTTTGCAAATGATTATATTCTTTGTTAATTAATGTTTTACACAGTCCCATTTTTTGGAATCAGGTTTGCGTATCCATTGGCCAGACGTTCCTCTTAGTAGTAATTTTACAAAATCCATTGCAAAAATCACTCAAAAAACAGGGCCTGAGCAAATAAATGAGATGAACGAACGAAGCCATTACTCACAATGGCGTTCTTGCACTCGTGTCCTCTGCACAGCTCTGTGTAGGCGGAGTATTGCACATAGAGCACCCAGCTCCCCACCAGTACAGTCAGCCATGTAAGAAACAGGTACTTCACCCGCACAAAGGAGATCCGAGCCTGCGAATGGGCGAGCAGAAACAGAAACTCTCAGATCCTGAAAATGTATCTGGCTTACAGTGTATATTGAATCTGTTCACCCTACTGTGCAACAGTGACAATATGAATCCTTTTTCAATATCCACTCATGTTTTTTGAAATTATTAGTCTGTATATCCAGACTGAGATGTACTGCCCGTATTAACATGTTACACAGGCACAGTGCACCAAAAGCGTGTCGATCCAAGCAAGACATTTGCACTCCCTAATCAAACCTGATCACATAAGAGGTTACCATAGTGACAGCATGGGGGTGTCCCATAACAAGGTAGTGGCTGGCTGATTAGTCTGCAACAATAGCTCAGTGCACTGCAAAATGATGTGGGTGTGTGGCTCCAGTCGTTCCAGTGTACCCTTCTGGTTATGGCTCATTATAAAAATTGCCTGCACATCGCAGGATGACATACATCACATGCTTCACATTGCACGTTTGAACAGAGCTCCTGTTGTTTCTGTGACATTGTGTAAGTTAATAGCAGTCAGGGACGTCCACAGAGAGAAAACACAGAAATGCAGTGATGAAAATACAGAATTCTTCATTGATGTATGTCAGCCTGTTCATTCTACTTTTTAATTAACATAACAGCAATTTACTCTCAATGCCAAAAAGATGTAAAACAGAAAAGCAAGCAACTCTCCAAGTTATGAAACTGCACAACAAATGCGTCTATTTTTATTGGAATCGACTGAGAAATCAGTTAATCAAATGACTGTTTTAGCAGTATGCGACTACTGCAGTGCAATCAAGTAAAAAACATGGAGAAAGCGAAGTTGTTGGAAGGCTCAGTGGAGCAGCGAAAAAGGATTTAGGTCAAATTTGTTTTGTAAGCCACAGTATGTGACTTTTGCAGTTAGTTTTTCTCCAAGGACTCTAACTGCACTTGGGGAGGATAAAGTGATTTTGATTCTCACTCTGATCACATGGCAGGAACAGCTTATGTTGTGTGTATTTTGGCAGTGTGCTGTTCTTCTCATTTCAGCTCCAGCACAGTTTCCAAATCCCAACAAAATATGCACCCAGCGAGGCAGGGACCAAACACAGGCCTTTTTCATCTTTGATGTGCTGTGATTATTGTACTTGGTAAACAGCTCTGATCTGGACGGAAGATTTTTCTGTTTCGGGTCCAGACAAACTGCAGGACAAATTGAAGTATTAGATCCACATTCACACATGCACAGATGGTCTAATTGCTGATATGAATTTATATTCTTTTAAGATTAAGGCAACTTCTTTGGGGGGTTTGAACATGATGAAAATCCTGATGAGGTCCAGGGCTTTTGCATGGAATTCACACACAATATGTGACACAACCCCACTGTGAGCTACAGGATTCGCAGAAAAGCAAAGCGTAGAGGAAAAAATAATCTCCTATTCTTTTTGGTGCATTTCACCGAACTGTCCATTGGTCAGAGCTTCAACAGCAGCTTTACGCCAAAGCTGTAGAGACATCTCCTCTGCACAGCCGCTCTGTGTCCTGAAGACATGAACAAACAAATAGTGGACCTCCAGGGAGGAAATAGGAGGCGTCAGGGGAGTACAAAGCAATTACACACCACAATCAGCTCTGACTTCTCTGGCATGTCTCTAAGCGACATACGTAGAAAATGTATGAGCATGAAAAACACGCACAGACAACATGGTGGGATAAAAGAGTCATGTGCTCGTGTTGTCTGTCTGGTGGTGTGTCTCAGTGTGTCTGCAACCACATGATGAAGCCTTTGAGTTAAAGAAGCAAAACAAGAGCAGCAAAGACTTTTATCCTTCACTCTTTCCCTGTGTCTCTGCATTAGAACCTAATATGTAGTGTTAGACTCAGGTAAGACAACATTAGCTAAACTTAATTGATCCCATGCAGGGAATTCAATTGTGAAAAGGAGCTTAATACTATGTATAATAAAAAGCATAATATAAAGGTATTATATACAATGGACGTGTAGTAAATCTATAGAATAAGTGTGAAAACTGTAAAACTGCTCTGCAAATGTAAAGTGACCCAGAGGTCAACTAAATGAAAAGGCATAATCTGTCCTTAAGACGTATAGCGCACATAACACAGTTGAGGTGGCAGCAGATACTGAAGATAATACTGATGATAAAGGAAGCTGGTCATGAGTAATGCAGGAAAACTGTTCAAACTGCAGTCGCAGTACAAGAACCCTGTGGTGCAAACTGCAGGGTTACCAGCTGTCAACAGTTAGATTCAGTTACCGAGCATTAACCCTCATGAAGTATTGACTTCTTACAGTCCTGTCTCTACAGCAGGGACAGAAGACCTGCAGCATCACATCTTCATGTACAGTGGACGGAGCAGGCTTGGGCTGTCCTCAGGGTTTAATGTAGGGACCATCAACCTTTTCTCCACCACTTCATCTATGGAGTCCACAGAACTCTTCAGGACAGAGCTGGCTGTCCTCACAAGTTTGTGTCTTTCTGTCTGCAGTCGAGATGTCGCTTCCCCCAGCAGACCACACCAGGGTGAAAAATATCTTTACAGACTAATTAATTCCTTCCCATTATGCAAGTCCCCAAAACAGGGCAAAGGTACTTAAGAACTGCAATGTTGGTATCAAAGAGACCCAACAGGAAAGACAGAATTTCACAAAATCCCAAACTGGCTTTCATGTGGCTTTTTGAACTCGAGTACTTCAAAAAAAGCTTTGAGATTCAAAAGCAATTTGTCGGATGTTATGTCACTGAACGACTTAGTACAAAACTGTAGTTGTGTGGTGTGTGAGGGGTCTGCTCCAAGAAACAGGTTTACTGAGTTCACTGGACAGCTTTGGTAAGATGAAAACCTGGAACTTGGACAGCTGAAAAAAAAAAAAAAAAGCCAAGCGATCCAGATGACCCTGTAAACTTGCTTCTTGGAACAACCCTGTGCACTCGGATGCAAACCAGACACCACGTCCTGTAACAGACCTGGAAAACTGGCCTCTGCCAACACATTTTGGTGTTAGCCAAAATCCTCCCTCTCCTTGCACTTTCAAACTCTGGACCAAAACGGGAACAGAGGGAACCCTGACAAATGACACGATACAGAAGAAACACATAAAGACCACTGTCGCGAAAAATGAAACTGTACCTTGCTCAAATTAGCATTAACAGAAACCACCGTTAACACAGTGTTGTGTTTATTTGAGTGTGTCGGTGTGTAGGGTAGAAACTATTTTAACAAGTACAGGATGAAATGTAGCCTAATTAGGGTTCCAGCCTCGAAGTGGCAGAACCCCACTGTGTTTGTGCCGGTGTATTATTATCATTTGGCCTATGCCGTGAGCTGGAATGAGCTAGAAACACGAAGCTCTGCCCACTAACTATAAATGATGTGTAATTGCTTCCCAAGAATGATGAGCCCAATTGGTCAGACAGTGACGCTGTAATTAAGGCAGAAAAATGCAATTTGGAAAAAGCCACGGCTTTCATTTCATAAATCCAATTGACTTTAAATTTCACACACATGTGCAGCTCAATGTGCTCTACAAAAAAATCCTCTTGGACCATAAACATCTGCCATGATGGATTTTCCACCTTTTTTAATTTTTTGAAAACACATTTTTGACTTCTGCTCCTAAACCATAGGTCCGATGGCAACCAAATTGTCTGTGGATCATTGTTGGGTATAAAGGTTGTTGATATCTTATTTAGTTTTCAAGATACGGGCCGATAAATTTCACAATGGGCTGGGCTCATGAACAATTTGTCCAGTCATCATAAATCTGGGTACATTTCTCCAGGCCATCTTTTGGAATAGATCTATCAAAGCATTTTGAGCTTGATCCAACAAATACTAAAAAACGTGTACCTCAAAAGTCAGTGGACAGAATTTCACCAATTTAAGTGTGCACACTCCAAAATCTGAAGTGCCACATTGATTGGTGCAAGTGTGTGTAGCCTGCTCTGCTCATGACTCATGATGACTTTAAGCAATCTTGATTAAACTCACTGGAGACATTCAACACCATCTTCTAAGCATACATACGATGTTCAAATTCAATGAGAAGGACAAATGGAGGAACTTTGAGTTTGCTATTATGGACATGTTACAGGCTTTGTGATGCTGAAACAAGTGTGTGATTGGTCTCACTCCCTGTTTAAACAGAAACAAACTAGCTGACTTTGCCTGAAAACCGCTCTTTGCTAATTTGAGCCTTTAATTTTGGCTGAGTGAGCTGCTTCCTTCCGTTGAGTGCAAAAGTGCTTTAAGCTGGAATCTCCTCTCGAGGCTATATTTGTGTCTGATCTTGCTGAATGAACCAGCCTGTGAGGCCAAACACTGACTACTGTTGTTAAATATTGGCTGATGACAGATGTAGTCAGCTCTGACGAGTTTCACTTCCTGATCTACACGTCCCAGCTGTCAAATTGTAGTCTGCATGCAAAGTAAAGAAACTGACTGTACTTTATATTATAATGTAACAACAAGTTTATTCTTCTTCTGCTGGTTGCAGGTACCCAAATCAGAAGGTGCAACCTTTTTATCCAACTAAAAAAGGACCACTGTTGCAGGTGATGACACAACTGTGAGCGAAAGTCTCACCATCTTTTCAGTCCAAACCTGAAGAGAAGAAAACTGAGAATGAAGTGAGATGAAATGATGCAAACAGAGATTCCTCCCTGGCTCTGGGTAATCAGACCTGGCATGGGCTGGAGGTTTCTCCTCACATGTTAGACACACTCTGAGCTGCAGGCCTGCACTCTGCTCTGTATTAACCAGCAGACACACTGTCAGCTCAATCTCACATTCCTCAGGTATGTTGAAAGACCCCATCAGAGCAGCCTGAGCAGGTAGATGTTTACCTCCAGCTGCCAGTCTGATGTGATGACCCCATTACACACACACACACACACACACACACAGAGTCAATGTAAAGCCGCAGTACGGAGCCATAATCCGCTTTACAGAGCGATCAAAGAGCGGTGATATTACCTGGAAGTAGAAAGACTTTTTCACCCAGGCCCGTGGAAACAGACCCTTCGCCATCACAAAAATAGATCATCTCAATACGTGGACCTGGCTGTGGGAGATCAACACGGCAGAGAGCGTCTTCCACCCTGAGCCACTCGTCTACAGAGCACACGGAGATGACTGCGTGTTTTCCAGCCCCACTTTGATCCACGACCCCCGGCTGCCGTGTCGTCTCGTCCCTGTGAATCCCTCTGATATTGCACTTTGCCTGTACCGCTGCTCTGTGCAGCAGCAGCTGCTCCTCAACCCAAGAAACATACCTCAAGCTCAAAAAAACGCAGGTTCACGGCGCAGGCGCAACGTGGTCGTCTGCCAATAAGACGTTTTTAAGTTTTCAGGTCGTCAATCAAAAACTGTCGAAATGTGTGTCAAAGTGCATTTACTGGTGCTGCACGATCAGCGACAATACCGCGGAGTCATTCTGCGAATCCTGTGCTTGCTAAACTATGAAGCTACCAAGCTAGCAAACGTGAGTGAAATTAACTTCCGCTACGTCTTTTACAATAAAAGCCTGAACACGTAACACGACTTCCGGTTATAACATTAAAATAAAAAACGACACCACATGATGTTGTAGCGCCAGCGAGTGGCCACAATTAGCACAAATTTATCAAACCGTGCCTCCTTGAACTTTTTCACGTCTTGAATCAACTTTTGCTTCATCCGCGAAAATGTCGCAAATCAATAATGCTGACATCGTTACATATTTAGTATATAGTATTTTTATCCATATCAACAGAAAAAAGAAAAAAGAGGCTGTGTTTGAACCAAAAAAAGCGCATCTAATGCTTCTTTAAGGGGCGGATGTGCAGTTTGCTGAACGCCCTGCCTACAATTTCAAATGTTTGAAAAAAAAAAGTGAAGCAGCGCAGAGCAGCAGCAGCTTCCCATAATGCACTCCCCGATCATCAGCGGGAAACCAAAATGGCGAACGTGTTGGGGGAAAATGAACCGTTTGTTATTTTCTGAGGAAGGCACCAGCCCTGCAAGTTCTCCCGACACACTTTTGAAATAGGTCCAAGTGGAAGAGGAGCGGGATAACAGCGGTCACTCATATCCTGATATTTTGTCGTACGAGCGGTTTGTAGAAGCGGAGGTGACCGAATGAGGTATTGTTGTCATCATGTTTTCCTCCCGTGGGGGGGTGTGGGTCCGACGGTCACAGACCTGTCCCGGGTTACGGCTTTGCATGTGGATTATTCATGCTAACAATAAGGCCTGGCTCGCTAGCTGTTTCATACAAGACATTTCAGGATGCTACATTATCCTAAACTGGCCCTTTATCCTCTCTGGTGGCTAATATTGACCATGATGTCTGTGTATCCAAACAAAGGGAAGCTCGGACTGACGGACAGCAGCTAAAGGAAAATATAAAAATGAAATCTGCAGCGTCTAGCATGACTTAATGAGCAAGGATTTGCAGCAGAAGAAGTTCTAAACTTGTATAATTACAACTGTCACTGACATTCACTTGTTAGTTTATGTATAAGTGTTCAAAATTAATAATAACCTTTGCATTAATTTGTGTTTTTAACTTAGATTAGGTTATAGAAATGCTCAGCATCGTCCGGCAGCCATCTTACTGACAGCGTGGATGTGGTTAATTACCAATTAGCTCTAATTATGAATACAATCACCTGTTGTTTGTATTCACTGGAGGGGAAATGGCATGTGTTTCATTTTCAGCCATTCTTTTTTTTAGTTCTTTTGTAACCACACAATATATGATGTAATTTTCATTAGTTACACATTTAAAAATGGAAAAAAAATACTTTTAATTTAATTTTAATTACTACTTAAATACACTCATTCACAGAGAGTATGTCAGTGGAGAGGCACAGATATGTCTTCATGTATGATGTATGATTCATGTATGTAATTCAAATTACAGTGTTGATTTTAGTATCACTATTTTTAAGCCACCAGTTTTTAATAATAAAAACTTTACTTACATATGTAATTATAGGTTGTCAGATTCATGAATTCCCTCTTTTAAATGCATCTTCCTCTCTATTCCACCCCTTCCCTTCCTCCCCGTCTCTCCTCACTCAGAGACTTAGGGGTTGTGGATCACCTGTCTGTCCATCACAGAGCTCACCCCCAGCAGCAGCAGCAGGCTGTGTCCTTGTCCCCCACAAGCCTTTCTGCTCGGGGAGAGTATGGAGAAGACGGCATGTCTGACAGGTTTACAGAGGGACAGGACGTCTTGGCCCGGTGGTCAGATGGCTTGTTTTATTTGGGGACAATCACCAAGGTTAGTGTGAGGGAAGCGCTCCTTTGGTACCATGAGTTTTCACGGCACCACCACATACTCCAGTGCACCAGATAGATAGACTAGACACCTATGACATTTGGCATCCTTGTTAGGAATTCTAGCATGTGGAAACAGTGGAATAGCACCCTAAGTGGGCCTTCAGGTGCATACATTTTACAGTTTTAAAAAAATGTTTTGGCCATTTTTGTTCAAAGGACACATAAAGTCTAACTGCCAAAATATTCTAAATTAGGTGGACGTGACTAGGCATGGGAATTGATATGATTTTATTGATACTAATGCCATTATCAATTCTGCTTATTGGTCCAATTCCTAATCAGTTCCCCTATTGATTCCAAGTAAATTTTAGTTGAGCTGGCTGCATCTATATATCTATATCTATATATAGCATTGGACATTTACCTTGGTAACAGACGTGCTTCTGGGTTGGGAAGGGTTATCGTCTTTGTGAAATGAATCCACGCTTTCAACCATTTCTTCCTCTCTGTCATAACTCCTTCATGATGCAAGTTTCCAGTAACATAGGCACGAGTTTGACATTGTTTTACACAACTGTCAGAAAAACATGCAGGCACCGATAAAAGGAACTGATAAGCTTGGAGGCTTAATAAACCAATGGATCAGACAGACAGTTAGCCTGCAGCATTATCTTGTCTTGTATGTGTATCTTATATCTCAGTATTGTGTTTAGGAAGACATAAATCTGTTTTTCTTTCCCCCTTCAGATAGATCGGGACAAGCAGCGATGCTTCGTGGTTTTCGAGGATCGGTCAAAGTCTTGGGTTCTCTGGAAGGATATTCAGACAGGTAAGTTCTTTCAAGTTCATGGTTTACATGCTTGTTGATTATTTAACAATTACTATTACATAAAAATGCACTCCTCGATCATTTGCAGGTTAACTTAAAAGTAAATATATGCTATTTTATTGCCTGGCAGCATTTTTATATTCTGTACAGTTTAATAGGAATGAATGAATGAATGAATTTGTGCATTAGTGTTGTGCTTTCCACCCCCTGTCTGCCTTCTTCTGCCTTACTTATCTCCCTACTCATGTTGCTGACAGTTAACTGTCCACTGTGTCTGGCATCAGCACAGCACCAGTGATGAGCCCATATGTGATGAGTATGGTGGAGATACACAGAGAGGATGGGGTCTACACACTTCCAGATCAGTCATTTAAAATGCAAATATGACCCATATATAGTAATTTGTGATTAATTAACAGTGGAACATATTTTGACAAATATCCTTCCACCTTTTAATTGTATATTTTATTTTTTTAATCTTGAGTCAATCCAAATGGCACTGAGTCACAAGTTGCTGCACAGCTGTGTGCACACAGTGTTACACTGCAGACTTAAAGTTAATGGTGTTGAAAGATGTGGTTTTTGGATGACTTTTATTGTTTCCTTGTAGTGATTTAGAAATGTACTTGCTGTGTTTCACTGTACCCTGACATCACTGTAGGTTATTGTTAGAAGTGCAAGAGACCAACAGCCATGGGAGTTAATGGAATTTAGTTTTAAATTACATTTAGTGATTGAAATGGAATGTGTCTTTTCAGAAACAGAGCTCTGACTGATTAGGATAATCCTTAGACCTCAGAAAAGTATCTGATGGAAATACTCCCAGTCAACAACATAGTCCTTATAGGCTCTGACTTAAAATACAATTTAAGGTCCTTGGCTAGTCTTTACTCTTTCACAACTAGCCTGCTTAACTGCTGCTGATGGAAGTGCTGTGATTAGTTGCCCTGACTTCTTTTGTCCATTTCAGGGGATGAAGATGACGACGACGATGATGACGATGACATTGTCTGCTCCATATGCCAGGATGAAACTTCAGAGGAGCCCAATGAGATTGTCATTTGTGACAAGTGTGGACAAGGTCATTGTCTTATCAATTCTTTGTTCATCCACCATCTACCTAAGTTCTGGTCTACCAGGATACCAATACCTCTTTAAAGAATGATCAAGTAGAAAGCAGCTGCATGTAAACGTATTCATTGTCTTTTAGGCTACCATCAGCTGTGCCACTCCCCCATCATTGATGCCTCTGTCATTGACTCGGATGACAAGTGGCTCTGCTCAGAGTGTGAGCTTACTAATATACCTAAGGTACAGCTTTTGTTCTGAGTATAAATGCATAAAACCTTTACTTATATATTTATAAGTTGTTTGATTAGATGAGTGTATTTACATGACAAATAGCTATTTTGTGAGACTCATTATTTGCTCTGCTTTAACTGTAAAGCAAAATGGAGCTAAGACTATTGGATAACTACAAGATAATCTACGGAGTAAATGTGTGTATATTGTTTAATGTAGAGGTAAATAAGCTAAATAAGTCTGTGTGGTTTTTACAGAGGAGGGGTGCACATAGGAGGGGAACGTCTGCTAAAGGCTTTCTGCAGCACAAACAGCAGCAGCAACACATGGAGCTGCACCTGTCCTTCCCGTATGCTCTGAATGAACTGGTGTGGGACCAGGGCCACAAGAGTAACACCCAGCAGTGCTACTGCTACTGTGGAGGCCCAGGAGAGTGAGTAATATACTTTACAGCACACATGAAAGAATCTGGGTATTATTATTATATTGCATATCCTGGTACAGCTAAGCCCTCTCTCTCCGTGTTTCTCTTTCCTCATAGTTGGTACCTGAAGATGCTGCAGTGTAACAGATGTCAGCAGTGGTTCCATGAGGCGTGTCTCCATTGCTTACAGATGCCCATGCTCTACGGAGATAGGTGCAAATACCACTGTGTATATGCTTCCTACTTATTTATATTTATACCACTGTGGTAAAATAGTTTGGACACTTCAAACATTCAGTCAACAGTTAAACCCCGTTGTGTGTGCAAAGTATATTATAGTGTATTAAATTGCAGCTAATCGTAGCCTTAACAGTACGTCCGTTTCATGCTGTGATTCAAGTTAACTCTTACTGGTGAAACAAACCTTATTAAAGTCAAAATGCCTACCAACCACCTTTAAAAATAAATGATTGTTTAGACAACCTTTTTTTCTGTGCGGCCAATAGTATGTCATTAGTCAATCAGCGCTGTCCTACTAGAGAAAATAAATTCACTGGAGGAGATACAATGTTCATTTCTACTTTGTTTTCATATATCAGGACACATTATCTTGTGTTATTGATTGTGTAGCCTTTTCCTTTCATGCCCTCCACATTATAAAGCCCAAGGCCTTAAAATACACCATTTGGTCACCAAATCTTTTTTGCAGTGTAATAAGCTGACGTGGTTTTCTGTTTGTTTGACTTTAGGTTTTACCTGTTTATTTGCTCTGTTTGCAATGGTGGACCAGAGTACCTCAGCCGACTGCCTCTCAGATGGTAAGTGAATCTTAAGATACAAGTTTAACCTTTGCCCTTCTTTCCAAATTAGTGCTCCATCTTACACCAAATGCTAGCGACTGATAATAAAGTTCGTAAATACTTAACCAGTGCCTGTGTATTACCAACATATTTGTTTTTCTTTTATGATGTTCCTTTGGAACCAGACTAAGTAAAGAAAACACAGCTTTTACTAAAATGTTTCAGGGGGGATGTCACACACCTGAGCCTGTACAACTTGAGTGTGATCCACAAGAAGAAGTACTTTGACTCTGAGATGCACCTGATGGCTTACATCAATGATAACTGGGATTTGCTGCAGCTGGGGGAGGTAAGGACACTACTTACCGACTTGCATTTGACTATTTACTAACTTTCATTTATAATGCACCAGTGGCCCAGACACATATTATATTTGTGTAGCTTAATATTTGCATGTTTTGGATTTGCCACAGGATGTTTGGAATTGGCTTAGTGTCCTTATTATATAGCGGTTCAAAGCACCAATACATCTCAAGTTGAGTGGAGACCAGAAAACCACATTGTTAGCCTGTCCTAGAGGGTTAATTATTTTTAAATTATCCCTGGCAGCCTAATTGGGGGTTTGAAACCATATGGTGTTGATTTTCTAAAATATTTAACTTTTTTCTTCTTGCACCCTGTCTTTCCTGTTTGGTCCCCTCCCCCATATCTGCAGCTCGCCAAAACTCCTAGATCGGAGCGATATGAAAGTGTTCTGGAGGCATTAAACAGCAACAGGAGCATGTAAGTTATTCCTTTACTGCTTAATCGTTTGTGTTCAACCTATTGTCTTTTTCTCACCTCCTATCTGTCCCAGTTTTTTTTACTACTTATGCCTGTCACTACCCTCTCTCCTCCTTTCTCTCCCAGGTTTATGTCGGGGAAGGAGGTAAAGAAAAAGAAGCACTTGTTTGGGCTCAGGATCCGTTTCCCTCCTGCTCCCCCCAACTCTGATGAGCCATCGGGCAGAGTGATGGAGAGGGCTTCACATGAGATCACCATCAAGGGATGCAAATCCACCAAAGCCCTACCTGGCATGATGTAAGGCGTGAATTTGAAGTTGCAAAGTAAAAGGTTTTGATATTTCTGTGAAGGATGTCATCCAGAAAAAAAGCTCATTGGCTCATAATTTGAAAGGGGAGCATATCCCTGTACATATTCCTCAACAGTCACTATTGTAAGCTCTTGAATTTTCAAACCGCTTGTGTTGGACTGATAGCAACAGGATTTGATATTACTCTGCACCTTGTAATTATTTTCATAATGCATGACTGCTTGACAGTTATAGTGCTATTAATACACAGCTGTCATTGCTTGTGAAACTGTTGTGAAATGTTGTTATTCTCGCTCTAGAACCTGTAGTACTTTAACCAATGGCACAGAGAAGAAGAAGAAAAAGAAGAAGAAAAAGAGGAAGCAAGGAGCACGTTCTCTGGAGACTCTGGCTAAACGACAATGCTCCAGTGAACTTCTATCCCAGGTGTGTGTGCATGTATTCATCTGTATATCTTAGTGGGTTTGAGCTGGGTGTGTACATAGTTGCTTAGAGGGGTGTGTATCTTTGCACTATTCTGCATAGACCTGAGCTTGCACACACACAAACTCTCAAACTGTAACTTTTGCTGGAGACATTGAGAGACTGTAAGATTAAAAGGAAATGCTCACCATTTTTTCTTGTCTTTGACAGGAAATAAGAAAGCCTCTACCACTAGAGTCCCACACATTGGATCACTTAACCGCTATCAAGTAAGTGAGCAATTGTGGTGCAGAAGTTCTATTCCTAAACAACTGTCACTATCCCACTGTGTGGTGGTAAAGCTCCTGTACAATTTGGGCTGCAACTAACAACTGTTTTTATTTACAATGAATCTATAGAGTCAAAAACATGAAAAAACAGTGAGCCCATGGTGACACCTTCAAAGTGCTGGTTTTGTCCAACCCACAGTCTTGTTAGCTATACTGTTGGATACAGTATTGTTACAAATTTGATAACTTAATAGCTAGATAACCTATCATTGTTGGCTCATGTTGGCAAGATAATCAATGAAATACCCACTCAGAGTGCAAACAGCTATGGTAAACATTGATGTCAACCTTAGTCCATGGGCAAAACTGGAAATTTCACGCATCTGTACCTTCGGAGGTGGCGACTACATTGTTTTTTACATTTCAATGAACAAATTGATATACCTGTCAAGAGTAGCGAGATATAGTTTAAGAAGCTGTGACGTTTACAGTTTACAGAGAACAGCAGCAGTAATCTGGGTATGGATGTAATGTACCACTCAACAGACTACAGCAAGTCGCAGTCTCTGTCTTCTTGCAGCAGATGATAAATACACATTATGTCTACAACATGTAATGCATGTATGAGCTAGCGTTCGTTCAAAGACGAATAAATAGGAGGGTTTTAAGGATTTTTGTTTTCTGTTGCAAATTTTTACACTAACTATCCTATGTTCTAGCTTATCTTCCATTCTTCCGCTTTCTCTGGATTGACTGGTCAATTAATGAACTAATTACTATGTACAGTAACTATAAATGTTTAAATGTCAGCATTTTTCTTTTAATTCTGTGTCTAATTATTTTTTCCATTCTCCTGTCTTTTTCATTTTACCTTTCCACCAACACCAGAAGTGACAGGCCTCTGCTGTCCTCAGATGTAGAATCCATAGGAGCCCTGAGCACCACAGAAACTACCTCAACTGGCATTTCAAGACAGTCCAGGTATGCCTGCTATGCATCTGCAACATTTACCCCTTTCTCACTTTGACATCTATGACTGTCTTGATGGCAGTGTTGGTCTGTCTGTTGGTTGGGCCACCACTTTGGTCAAGACTGAACTATCTCAACAGCTATTGGATGGCTTGGCATAACATTTTGTACAGACATTCATGGTCCCCAGATGATGCATGATCTCCTGACTTTTCTTCTTGCACCACCATTAGGATTACATGTGTGGGGTTTTGATTTTTTTTTTTTTTTAACTCATTTTTTATTTCAACTTCAGCAGTCCACACAAGCAATGCTATTTTTACATAATTTCACTTTGATCATTGTCTATACTTAAATTCAGCTGCCATATCATACATTCATGTTTGAGACGAGTATGGTGAAGAACTCAAATACAGTGGGGTGTCGTAAGAACAAAAATGATAGATACCAATAATAATGATAAATAAACAAATTTGTGTATGCACGTGTACAGACATACTTATTTAACTACATATACACTTGTACATAATACATTGTACTAATATATTTGATTAACTTCTTATAGTTACTCTCATATAGTTTTTCTGTGGAAGGAGAAATGCAAATACCCAAATATCTGAAACCCTCCCTCATCCATTTAAACCCACTCTTAAGTTTAACCGACTTTGGGATCTGGCTGCTGATGTCCATAGCTTCTGTTTTATCCATGTTAACTTTATAACCAGAGTAATTACATGTATGGGTTTTGAATGAAATGTGTAAAACTTCTGGTTGGATTGACATTAAATTTTGGGCAGACATTGAATTATATTTTAGTCTTGTTTCTTGTCATTCCCCTCTTTATACTTTTTCGTTAATGCCTTCAGAATTCAAATCAGTTGTTTGACTTCCTCTTTTCCTGTCGAACACCCTCCAGCCTCTGTAGCTCCAACAAGACGCGCGCCACAGCCTGCATCATGCCGGTTTCCTCTCCACCCTTAAAAAGGAAACGTGGGCGGCCACGACGGGCCCTGCAGCCCCCCAACCCAGAGATCCCCCCTCCCAACCATGTAGACCCAATTCTCTCAGCTACCGAGGGCCTGAGCCCACTCCCAGGGCTTCACTCCACAGACATAGTCCACGGCATGGACCCCAACAGCCAGCTCTCCCACCTCAAGAGCTCCATCAGCAGCTATTTCGGAGCAGCGGGGCGGCTGGCTTGCGGGGAAAAGTACAAAGTCCTGGCACGACGGGTCACCCTCGACGGCAAGGTGCAGTACCTGGTGGAGTGGGGAGGAGTCACCGCCTCGTAGACCTGTAATTGTCATCGTCTCTTCTAACTTCTAACCAGCGCCTACAAGAGGTTTATGGCTGTGCTAAGGACATTGTGCACACGGCCTGTATTCAGAGCATTAATTGATATATGCCTTTGTTTAGACAGGAGCAGGTTTTATCTGTTAAGCTCACTGTAAAGCCTACTGGTTCAGTGCAGTCCAGGATGGCTATAGCACATTTAAACACGTCTTTTCCACGTGTTTAAAGATTACAATTCATTGATAAAGATGAGGCATTGCCATTATACCACACCATATTTGTGTTATTCTGCTTTTAACTTTCAGTATCTGCTTTGAATGTTTACAGAATCCCCATTTATTCAGGGGCAAATAATTGATCAGTGCACTGCACCTGTAGGCTTTCAGTGAATCGTTATTGTGCTTGATTTTTTTTAATCCAGTGATATGCTTTTCTTTTCCAAACCAGTTGAGTATGAAACTGTAATTTTTCTTTCTGACAGAATGTAGTTGGTCAGACATTAAATGATGAATCTTAGAGGATAAGAGAAAGAGGGGAAGTTTTATTCAAATCATCTTCATTACTTTCATTACTGTAGCCACGCAGTGAACAATTACATATTTTTGGTTAACATTTATTTTCTTACCAGATTTGGTAAATGCATACATGTCCCTTTACAAACATGTCCCCTCCTTCTCTAGTCCCAGCTATGAGTACCTCTTGTTGCCTTGGGCAGACATATCCTTCAGTTGTGTTTTGGAAAGTGTGCTCATTTTGAGCAGATCAGGAGGAACTCAAAACAAAAGAGATGTGCTGCTGCAAATGTTTATTATTTTATCTAGAATTATACTACATTTATTATTACCTTTTCCACTTGTACTTTCGCATATGCCTTTTTCTGTTCAGCCGGGCAGATCTTTCTGATTTTCTTTTTTTAATTATGCATTGCACATATCAAGTTATGTCTGTTCAGCTGTCATCTCAACAGATAATTTGAGCTTCTGAGCTCATACATGGCAGCATTTTCATCCATGGTAAAGTTCTTTAGATACTTTTTTTTTTTTGTTGGTCTTAACTCTGGTTAAATTTAATGCCGTGAATGTGAGATTTTGAAAAATAGCCTCCCCAAATAACATGTAATTTAAGCATATAAATAATCAGAAGCCCAAACCCAGGAGGACTCCGAGTAACATTTAAAATGTTTTGATATACAATTGATAAAATGACTGTTAACTTTAAGGACCTATTTAGTTTTTCCTTTGTCTGATAGTTAATCAAATAAAATAAAGTGCTGCCTAAGATGAATGTTGTGCACCCAGTTGTCATACCTAGAGTTCAGAATTGTTCTGCTTATTGTGCTGCCTATGCAAGTAGCCCTGGATAAAGGTATTGTTCAGCCATATAATTGGACCATGTGGCTTGACAAAGGGGAGCATTATGATTGTGATGATTTGACTCAGTTGTTAAATTTTTCATGTGATGGGTGCAAAAACACATGCACTTGGATTTTTGCTTTTACGGTCGAGACCACCTTGTAGTTTACACACTCAGGATATCCCCAAAAGCGTCACTGTATTGTATAGACCAGCATTTGCAGTCTGACACGAGGTGTTGATATAAGTTATTCACTCAGTGTTGTTGGTCAGTATTTTTTTATATATATATCAGGTGCTCCATTTGTCACATTACTTTTGACCTTATGTATGCATGTACGCTTTTTTTTTTTCTATGAGCAAAAATAATTTGTAGTCTATTTTTACTGCTACGCTCTCTTGTTTAAACTGAGTCCGAAAAACAATCACTGGAAAACTAATATGCTGTATATCATTGCAAGAGGTAAATATTCAGTTAGTATGGCTCTCTGTTTTTTTGAGATGTTTCTGTTTTTGTTCAAATGGACAGACCTTTTTGACATTGATACCTCTTCATTGTGTGGATGTAGTCAATGCATTTGAAGCTTCTCTCCTCTGTTCAGCCAGTGTCTGAGCCCACGTGTTGCTCCCACTGGCTTCCAGCAGGCTTCTGTAGCCAAAGAACATACGTGTAACGTCTGCTTTGTCTCTTGAGATTCTTCTTTATTACATTTTTATACATCATTATATAGGCTGATGTGTTACTTCTGAACCTGTTTAGTTAAAGGATAAAATAAAAGCTGATATTTTGAACTGCTGTGTTGGGTGTTCTGTGTTGAATTGCGGCCAGTAGTTCATGTTTTTGTTTTTAAGCATTAAATCCTCTTCAGACAAAACTACATTTGACAGTTCCGGTGGACGCGCCAGTGTTCGCGGCTACTGCTGTTGACAATCCTCTCCTCCAATCAGATCACAGGCAGCGTCGTCTTATCCAATCACAAAAGCGTTTTTAGGATGTGGGCGGAGACTAGAATTACAAATTGTGCTGCTACTTTGCTTTTCACTAAGATCCACACTGGCTAACCAGGAAAGTTTGGTTCTTCTAGAGGTGCCAAATACATATTTTTGTGCTTTCAAAGCGCCAGACGACCAAATTAATATCTCATTCAAAACGTAAACGTTGTTTGACTGGTCGTTTAGTAGCTTTTGCTCTAAAAACAACGGTAATGGTAACGTTAACTAGCTAGCTAGTCACCTGTTGATAAAGCGAACATCTTTGTTTACATTTAGCAAGCGTAGCTATGCTAGCTCGTTAGCGGTGCTCTACTTCTTCTAATTATATCTGCTATAAAAACTTAACCGTATAGTCATGAGTTAATTCTGTATCTTTCCAAACATTCACACAAGTTGGAAATGTTGCATGAGCAGCTTAAGGCTAACCTCAGTAAGTGAATCCAAGTTGATGGCTAGCTAAGTTAACATGTACTTATCATTACTCTAATGTTTGACAATGAGAAGAGTTTAATCGAAGATGTCGCCAGTTTAAGGAATCTGCTTCGATTAACCGATCTCAGTTTGCAAAGTGTGGGACAGATACTGAGGTGAGCTAACAGCATGACATGGACACAGTCTAAACCAGCTCTCGTAACAGTTACTAACCCTGCAGTCACCTGTTACATAGATTTAGTTAAATGCTGTATTTGGCCTGTCATCCTCCTCTCTTGATTCATTCTTCACTATTTTTTCTCTGTACACCTTCTACAGTCAGTCAGAAGAACATGATGACAGGATTGAGTTTGAGCAGAAGAGCCCTGATCACCTGACCTTACAAGACGTGCAGATACCTGATTTTCCTCCATCCCAGTCAGGCTGTGTTTGTCAGGAGAGACCTCTCAGTGGGACGACTGAGAGACGTGCTGCTGCTGGTAGTTTCAGCCCACCCTCCTCCAACTCCAGGGTGAGAGATGAGATTGTGTGAAAAATCTAAGAGACAACCAGTCAGATATAGTGTGTGTCACCTTGTCTCATGCAGCGTACTGTTTTTGTGCATGTGTAGAGAACAGATACTTGTTCCATCTTCCAAAACCAATGGTAGATAGATGACATACATTTTTGTGTTCACTCAAGCCACCTCCATAGGTCATTAGATTGACCACAGTATTTAACATTTCTACCTCAATCCATTTTACAATAAATGTGATTTAGATACCAACACAAACTATGCTATATACTAAACTATATACTAAAGTATATATAGAGAAACCTGTTACACTAATATTTATTTCAGCATCCTTTGCACTCTGCTACATTTTGCACTATTACCTTATTGTCTAGTAGTCTAATGGTCATGTTTACTTTGTTGTAAGTATACTTCTGTTTAAGTACACAGAGAGCAAAGAAAAACCTGAGTCAAATTCCTTTTATGTGTACACATACCTGGCCAATAAAGCTGATTCTGATAACCTTTATATAAGATGCTTGGTAATGAACAGGGCCAGGGTCACATCATAAATAAAAGGCAAAGAGATAAAACACAACCCTCACCATAAACACACACCCTTATCCAGACCTGTGTTCCACCTTCCTGTTCAGTCTGCATCAATCAAGACCAGGTCAGTAGAGATGGAGTCTGTTTCTTCAAGGAAGAAGGCAAGCTGTGCGCGCCAGGAAAACGCCTGTCTGACCATGCAGGATGAGCAGCTCATCAGTGACCTTGATGCTATGCAGTATGAACTGACCACCGTCAAGTCTCAGGTATGACTGTCATCCCTTCACAGATGATTTTTTTTTTGAGTAACGGTGCTACAGTCCTGAAACATTGTATTTGGTGTTTCGTCTTTGCGTGCTGCAAATTAGTGTAGTGTGAAGTCAGTGTTGTTTGTTTCAGTGTTTTGTTCAACGTTTGCCAAAAGAGATTTATTTTCACTTGAAATGTGAAGCCACTACAATAAAATAATAATAATAAATATTAAAAATCTGTTATATAACAGAAATAGTTATGGATGCATATGCTATGTGTGTTTTGTTTTTTAGGTTGGCCTCAGGGGCCCAAGAGTTGGTGTTAAAAACAATGTGGCAGTTATGAGTGCGCAGATTCATCAGCTTCAAGTAGAGCTGGAGGCTCAAGCCAAAGAACTAAGGTAACCTCATGACCTCAAATTCTACTCCTGCAGATGCACTATTTATGTAATTGTAATGTTCTAGGACCAAAAGTTTCAGAGCAGAACATTGCAATGTATAGAGGTGATCAGTGTTATGCACTTTACCTGTGAGTGATTTTAAAGCGATGACTGATGGGTGTACAGTGATACTGAATTGGTGTGAAGATAATGTGCTATGGGGCACAGTCAGTCACTCACAATACTAGAATTGTTTATAAACCTTTGCTTTTATTCCTGTTGTTAATACTCCTACTACTGGGGAAAGACTGATAGTGGCTTTTAATGATTTGCCTTTTACTTTTTCTTCTTAAGACAGTTTGACCGGCCTCTAGATGAACATCATTTGTATCCCAACAAACTGTCCTTGTCCGTGTTTCCCAGGGCAGCAGAGCTGAGGGCAGATTGTAGCCAGGAAGCATCAGCTCACAGTGACATTGTTGTGGCGAGTCTCACTGAGGAGCTGAGCGTGCTCAGAGAAGAGCTGGACACCAAGACAGCGCTGGGCAAACGGTGATGCCTTTTACAGTTTACAGTTCACTACAGTTCTTCAACATTACAGATAACAGCATGAATATCATATAAAAAAGATTTGATAGATGTCTTTTGTCTTATAATTGCATTTGCTACCTGTCATATTTAAATATTTTGATGGAACTAAATAAAGGGATTGACGTTGGCTTGAAGATGAAACATGAGCAGATATTCCATGTTTAATTGACTTTCACACCGTGATGGAGTTACTGTTTTACTACTTATGTTCTATCTCATTTCTTACAGGGCTGAGCAGCAAAGGAACCAAGCTCTTCAAAATGCAGAGAGACTCAAAGAAGCTTTCAAAGATTATAAGGCTACCATTTCTATTAAACTTAAGAGGGTAAATTTAAAGGACCACTGTGTAGGATTTAGGGGGATCTATTGGCAGAAATGGAAAATAATATTCGTAATTACATTTTCATTAGTGTATAATCTCCTGAAACAGAATCGCTGTGTTTTCGCATAGAATGAGCCCTTCATATCTACATAGGCAGTGGATCCTCTTCCACAGAGCCCGCCATGTTGCTATACCATGTTTCTACAGTAACTCAGAACAGATGAATCAAACACTGGCTCTAGAGAGGGCCTACTGTATTTTTACACCTGACAGCCACCATAGGTTCTCCTACAAGCATGGAAAGGGAGGGGTGAGGGGAGTGGTATTCAATTGGTTGCAATCTGCAACCTCACTACTAGATGCCACTAAATCCTACAAGCTAATCATTCAATTATTGAAATATATATTTGTTTTTGAATCTCTTCTTTTTAGTTGCATGTTGATCCTAAAAATGTATTTTCATTTGTGTTGAAGGTGATGGAGAGTGAGACCAAACTAAAAGAGAGTCTCATTGAGTGTGACAGAGAAAAAGAAGAGCTGGAAATGAAGTGCACTGTGTTGGAGAGAGAAAAAGTTGAACAGAGCCAAACAATTAGGTACACATCTGACATTGTCTCATTTCATTGTTTCTGCACACAGTTTTCTTAATATTTGTCTGTAGAAACAGAAATAAATTTGAGGATTTCTGATTTATCGTTATCAATCAAATCGCTCCAAAGAAATAGCTTTGATTTTCTGGTTAACACCCCTGATCTTCCCTCTCGTCCGCCTCCAAGCCAGATGAAGGAAGAGGTGAGGCAGGCCAAGTCTGCGGTTGCTGGCCTCCAGGCTCAGCTGGAGGAGGCCGGACGAAAGACCTTACATCTGGAACGGCAGCTTGTGGAGCGGGGAGTGGAGGGCAAGGAGCTGACCTCTCTGCGCAAGGAGCTGGAAGACTTCCGAACTCTGACCCTGAGCCAGGAGCAGAGGGTGACCCAGAGCCACAGAGAGGCTCAGCAGAGCCAGGCAGAGCTGGCCAGCCTGGAGGCCATACTGGCCCTGCTGCATCTGCGAGAGGTGAAGAAAAATATATACACACACAATCACATGTCGTTTTTGCTCCCATCTCACATGGTTTTGTTAAGTCTTCCAAAATGTTTGACCTAAGGGATTGTTAGATCATCAGTTTTATTTGTTTGTCCAAACCTAGTTTTAGCACCACAGTAACTGATCATGCTTCCCGTTTTCATGTGGTATTTTTTGATTTCAGGATGCTGCAGGGCCTCTGTGTGTCAGGCCCTGCATATTGCCCCCTGTGGACTATTCAGGAAAAGCACACCTACTGAAGCTAAAGCCAGGTATGCTGACAAACTGTGTGCCTCATTACATTCTGTGTTATCTATGTGTATTAACTGAGATGTTAAGTTTTTGGGTCATTTTTTTCAGTTTGTCCTTGTTTTTATACACCTGAACAGTCTACCTCTCCTGGAATTTCCTTTTTGATTATTTACTACACGCTAGTTTTCTACATACCTTACCTTTCTTTTTTTTCTTAGAGTAAAATTATTTTTGGATTATTGAAATTTATCATAGTTAGAATGAGATATGTGCTTCAGATGTGTGCATAGTTGTCTCAGTCCAATAGGCAAATGTAAAGTAAGTAAAGTTTGGGACCTGCCCTTTAAAGAAATTACTTCAATCTTAAAAGAAATTTTGGTAACTTTCACACAGCAAAGTATAAAAATGGAATTAGAGGGCAGGTCCCATATATGCTTTCCCCTGATATATGGCATATAGAATAGAGGCATTCCTATATGTTCTTTCCCCGTCGCTCAATCCTTGCAGGTGAAGGCTACCAGCAGCTGATGCGAGTGCTGCAGTCGACAGAGGCTGAGCGAACCAAACAGAACAGCGTGGTCGACCGGCTTCAGGAACGTCTGAGCAGAGCCCAGGAGGAGATCTCCTCCCTGCAGAGCTCCATGGCCCAGAGAGCCTCCCACTACCAGAGCCTCCACACAGAGCTGCTGGACAAAGTCAGCCAAGCCACTGACACAGAGAAAGAGGTCATTTTTCTGATCTGATCTCTTCTGTTCCATTTAACTTTTGCACATAACCCAATTTTCTGCTTGAAGTAGATTAACATTCCTTTTTGGTACTCAACTGTCTGCTGTTTGGAACATGCTGCTCAAGTAGAAATCAGATTTGTTACAGAGCATTGATAAGTTATTTAGCAGTTTCATGATCATGGGTATGTCTCTACCTCTACACCTTTTATGAATATTCTTTGGCTGTATGAATTATATTTTACCAAGCCTGAGAGCCAAGTATTGGCTCTTACAGATTGATGCACTTACAAGCTATGCATTTTTTATTTCTGTTTCCCATCAGTTGAAAAGAAAAAGTGCACGTGCCGCTTCACTGGAGAAACAGTTACAGGAGAAAACCTCGGCCTACAGTCAGGCTGCACTGACAAACACTGAGCTGGAGAATCAGCTACTGGTACAACGCACACAGACCCTCACCTTTCTTTTTTCACTTTTTGTCATGTTTCTTATTTGTTCCCTGATGGTATCATCAAGCCACTGGTCATGAATCACAACTCTTTGGGTCATGGGTCATAATTTATACATTCTGAACTTATTCTCTGTTTCCTAGCTTCTGCCTGCAATACCACAAATCCACAATTTACATGCCTTATAGAATTTTTTTATTTTCCTTTTCTCTAATTACAGGAGAAAAATGCCAGCATTCAGCATTACCAGTCACTGATGACCAAAAAGCAAAGAGAATACCAGCAGTCTTTGGAGAGGTGTAAAAAATCTCAGTCTCAACAATTCATGGAGCAACAGCACAGAATAGAACTGGTGATCTACTCCTTTATCTTTGTCTGGTTCAGTTTCTCTCCAATGCACCTCCACAGTGTAATTGTACCACACCCCACAGCCAAACTTTCTTTCATCAGCTAATAGAAGAAGTTGGAGAGAATTTGTGCTCTGAGTTATTAAAACAACACAGGCTGTCACCATATATTTAACACATCTAAAGTGATATTACTGTCATAAGTAAGAGTATTTTCTCTGTTTTGCAGTTGCAGTTGTCTGTGGAGGAGGCTCAGTCTCGGGTGGTGGAGATGGAGCAGGAGCTGAGCTCACTCCAGAAGGAGCGAGATGAGGCTCAGAAAGCAGCTCTCATGCTGCAGAGCTCTGTGGATCAGCTCACACAGGTCAGGACACATTTTACAGTATGTAGGACCATATTAGTACATCTTATACCTTCACTGGTAAAAGAAACCATTTCAGACTATTTAAAGGCATAATGACTATAACCCAAGTATATACTGACAATTTAAATGTAATTTAATTTCAGGAGAAGCAGGTTGAATTAAGACACAGTGAGGACTTGCTGCAGAGTTTCAAAGAGCAGGCAGCTCAGTCTGCCATTAAGGTTTGTACAAACACCTGCTTACCATGGACACAAATGACCTCGATTTAACTCTACAAAAACAACTGGCAGAATTCATGAATTCCATAACCAGTACTATCTGTGATTTGTGTTTGTACATCAGGTATGTGAACTACAGTCATCTCTGTCAGCGTGCAGAGAGGAGCTGAACTTATACCTGCAGCAGATGAAGGAGTTGGAGAAGAACTATGAGACTGAGCTTCAGAAGAAGAATGACATGGTACAGTGTTTAATGTGCAAAGAGGCTGTCTCCCTCCTTCTATTGTTTCTGCAAAGCCCTCTTTTCAGGCTTATCTTCTCCCCTGTCCCTCCTCAGGTGTCCTCTCTGCAGGAGAAGCTCCACAGTGCCAGTCTGGTTTGTCAGAGCTCCAGCGAGCAGAACTTGCAGCTGCAGCTTTCTCTCCAGCAGCAGCAGACCATGCTGACTGAGAGCACTGCTCACATCTCTGAACTGGAGGAGAGTCAGAGCCAGCTGCAGACGCAGGTGAGTTAGAGACACTTAAAAAATGTTCTCAAATACCAGGTCAACAAGAAAATGTACACCTGAATATATAATATACATATTTTTAGAGCAAAATAACAAAATAAATCAAAACTTGTTGCACCTATTCAATCCAAATGAGCTTTAGTGGCAAATACAGCAGGTTTTGTTGCCAAAGCAAAAGAACTGAAGACTATTTATTACTACAGATACAAATCATCATGGGATGTGTGTTCAAATGATTGCCTTAAGGCATATTTGGAGTAGGGCCAGATTAATTTGCAAGGGGGTCCAAGGAAAAAATACTAACTGTGGGTTCTTGTGAATTGTGTTTTTGTTAGTTACTTTATGGTTATTGTACTATTTATAATTTTGTTTTGGAAACTACACCTACAATATAAATTGACACAATAAAGGCCTTAAAACTATTTTTTCAGAAAGCAGGTGTCACCTTAAGGCCTCTTTAACTGCTGTCTGTATTGTTTTCAGCGGTGCATGTATTACTACCAAACACAGTTTCAGTTAATCAATTAACACAAACTTGATTGCTTCATGATGAACTTGAAGCTCTGGGGTAGTTTCTACTTGATTTGGAAATCTGGTGTTTCTTTTCTGTTCATGACATCAATAGTTCTCTCTGTCTCTATTGATCAAACAGTTAGATGTTGATCAGCAGTGAAACACACTCCTTTTGGCAATCTGAGTTATGTATTATAGGATGTTTGTGGTTAGATGTATTATGAAGTGTTCAGAAAACATTCATTGGTAATATTATATATATATGTAATATTTTCAGAGTCTGTATCTTTCTAAGGTTTTTCTACACAGTCACAGTCATCGTGTCATCAATTTTCGCTTCCTTCCAATAAGTCTAATATGTGTCTTTCTGTTTGGTAATAATTTGATTGGTTTTCCAGAGGCTTTAGGACAAGCTTTGTCAGTGGTCCTATAGTGTTGAAGGGAATTATAATGGTGTTGGGTTTTATGTGGCAATATAAACCTTTTGTGAGGGAGTTTATGCACTCTTAAAGTTACACTATACAGGAATTGTCAGTTGTCACACAGCATTCAAAGTTGGCGCCTCCTCCACGGCTTAACAAGCAAAAGAGAGAGCAGCTGTGGTCGAGCCACCTAGAAGGTAAATAAAGAGAGCAAACAAAACAAGAACAAAGCTGTGACTCAGACAAATAAAGCATTACTTTCTGATTGTTTCACAGCAGTTACATTCGAAAGCACAAATAAGCACACTGCACAAACCTATGGGAAGGTGCCTCAGTGGATTTTGTGTGAATTCAGAGCATCATCCTGTCCAATGTGGCTCTCTCTCTCTCTCTCTGTGTCAGTCAAACAGACACACCGACAGCAGAGGAGAGAGATGAAGAAACAGGGGAACCACTAAAGCACATAAACACACACGGCCATGAAAGCTTGTTGCTACACTACAAGCCCTGACCTCACACAGTGCGTGCTGTTATTGGCTGGGGGAAACACACCCACTGCCCAAAGGTTGACGCCCAGAAACATCCCAAACTCAGCAAAATAAGAAAATACCAGCAGAGGGCAGGGTCTGTGTAATTGGGAACGGATTTGGAAGGACTGTATAATTTGACTGGTTCATAACAATTGCGCCGCCAAGGAGGCGCTGGTTCAAATTCACTACATTCAAGATGTTCCTTTGTTTATTTATTGTAAATAGAGCATAAGTAGGTGTGTGGTTCTGTAACAGAGACATAAATGAAATAATTAGTGACAATCTGCATGCATATTTCAACAGGTTGTTTCATGCCTTACAAGTATACAATGCAACAAAATGTACTTTCAGAGGTTAAATCACATTTCTGTTAATCATGACTTTAATATAATGTTATAGTAGATATCTTCTATGCATCCATACAAATATAACATATATCTAACATTGAAAGAAACCTTGCTTACATTGTGCAAAAAACAGCAATCTACTGATTATCAAATTGACACACTCAAGGCTTGTAATTCGACACCTCCTTCGATCTCCAGTACATGAAGTAACAAATGTTTTGGAGGCTGCCATATCCGCCATTATATAAACAATAATGAATGAGCAACAACATGTTGGATGAGTTCACTGTGCAAACAAACACACTGTAAACATTATTATGAGGTAAAACTAATAACAAATATTGGTTCACTTACTGCTTGTACAGTGCTTCAGCAAATAGAAGTGCAAAACGGGCAGAAGATAAACTTAAGTGTAGCTGTACTCTGAGCATGCAGATATGCAAACGTGCTATTATGCCCTGCATACACAAACTTAAATCTGCATCATCGCTCGAGGGTAACAGCAGTTTGAGCTTGTGATTTCATTTTGAGTGCAGCATTTTTTTAGTAGCTGGTTGTACTTTCTGTCCTTCACAACAAAAAGCACAATGGTCTCCATTCAGTGAGCAGATGTACGTCGCTTTGGATAAAAGCATCTGCTAAATGAAATTGTAGAATTGTAGAACAGAGTCTTACAGGGACAGAAATGTGAAGCCTCTTTGAACATGATGGTCTGATCTGGGTAACAAGACAAGAAATCAGATCAGGGTTAGACTGTGAAGATGTTTTATTTTTGTTTTTGTTTGAAGTAGTACAACCCTGATTCTAAACAAGTTGGCATGCTTTGTAAAACATAAATAACACAGAGTGTGATCATTTGTTAATCTTCCTTCTACTATTGAAGACTGTACAAAGACAATATATTTCATGTCCTCATCACATCATTGATTTTTGTAAAAATCTGCTTATTCTGTATTTGATGGCAGCAGCACGTTTCAAACAAGTTGGGACAGGAGCAACAAAAGACTGAAAGTTGTGGACTGATCCAAAAACACCTGTTTGGATCATTCCACAGGTAAACAGGTTCATTGGTAACAGCTGATAGTATCATGATTGGGTATGAAAGGTTCATCCTGGAAAGACTCAGTCATTCACAAGCAAGGTTCACCACTTTGTCCAACACATGATTATATAAAGGAGATTACTACATGGGCTCAGGAACACTTAAAAAAAACGGTAAACACAGTTGCATTCTGTTTTTAATCGCGTTTTACACAGCATCTCAACTTTTTTGGAATCAAGGTTGTAGGTCAGGTTTCAAGTTTTGTGCTGTAGGACAGACAAATATGCATGAAATGAATGTTAGTTTTCATTTATGAGGAAAATAAGGAAGAATGCTGATGTTCTGTCTGTCCTTAGGTGTCTTGTCTGGAGCAGCAGCTGGAACGAGCCCGCGCCTCTCTGCAGGACGAGGTCAGGAACAGAGAGCAGGACACCCAGCAAAAAGACAAGGATCTGCAGGAGGTGAACCAGCAGAACACACAACTCTCTGAGTCTGTCAGGTAAGAACACCTGTACACACAGGGGCACTCACTTTAGACTGAGAAAGAAAGGAAATTGGTCTTAAGATTCTCAAGCTCTCACGTATTGGGACCATAATAGATATCACTGTTTTAAGACACAAAATTGTGTCACCAGTTCTATCACAGAATCACTTCTAATATTACATTCAGTGCCAAATAGTTTGAAATTGCTTTAGTTTTTTTTATAGTAATGCAATATTTCCCCCCAAATTTGTAGTAATCAGTGTAGTTCCCCATCATTCACTCTTGTATCTATTTACTGCAGTTTGTATGGGGCTTTTGTTAGTGACTGTTTTCTGGCAGAACAGGTCAAGACATTCTCTTTTTCTTGACCTGCAGCAAAGGCAATCAGTCGCCTCAACAGTCTGCGACGCAGTCTTATGATTGCACCACATCTCATTTGTCTGTAGGCATGAAGCGGCCCTCCCCTCCCATTATGACCCATGATTATGTGTGTATAAATGGGGATCTTGTTTGAGAGTGGGAGATAGAAGCCTCAAAGTAATTTCATTCTGCAGCGCTGCTGGTTAGTTTCGTTTTTGTGACATTTTTAAATCTCTGAAGCAAAAGCTTGTGGGTTGTTTAAATGTGCCATCAAAGGGCACCTTCACTTTAGCTATTCTCACAGCTCTGGAGCGATTACCTTCTCTCTAAGTCTGCGATGGGAGCCATGTTGACATTGAGGTGAGGACATGCTGCATGACTCCAGCTGTACCCAGTCAAATAGTAAAGAATATAATGTGTACACTGTGTTTTTGTAGCATGTGTTCATTTTATTGAAGCACATTGTCTATGAACATATTTGATTCATTTGAGATTTTTAATTGCTGTACTAATGTACCATTTATTGTTTCATATGTTTTTCTCCTTGTGCCTTCTGCAGCAATCTGACATCAGAGATGACAAAGTGTCAAGTGGAGCTGGTGTCTAAAGAGTCTGAGCTGCAGTGTCTGAGGAGGGACGTTGTTGTCAAGACCTCTCAGATTAGCCGCGTGGAGGAAAGCCTGCGCCACATGAAGAGCCAGCTCGACAGCAAGACTGACATGGGTATGTTACGCTGTTTCTGTGAGAAGAGACAATTGAATCTGAATCTCCACACTACATGGTTCTTCACTTGATCTTTTTCTCTTAACTTTTTTCTCTCCATCTTGTCCCTCCCAGTGGTGGATCTGGAGGAGATGCTCCATCGCTGTGAGGCCGACAAGCTCAACTGTGTCGAGCGGGTCCAGATCCTGGAGGGACAGCTTCAGGCAGTGCGGGGAGAGTTGGCTGACACTCTGGAGCAACTACAGGAACTCAGAGATGTTCTACAAAGAACCCAAACCATCGCAGATGAGCGGCAAGCCTCGGTGGAAAAACTGACTGTCCAGCTTAGGTGAGGATACGCCCCCATGTGAAATATGCTTCCACACACAGGGACAAGAGACAAGAGACAAGATCCGTGTGCTCCTGTGCAGCTAAGATCCTCCACTGTATCGGACTTATCTGTGTTCGACACAGTGTACATGTGTATCACACGCTCACCAACAGACATACACACAGTAGTGGAGCCATTTAGTGTTCCAGTTCTCACTTAAAGTCTCACACTTTGACTGTGTGTCTTCTACATAGTGTCATGGCTAATCTTTGTTCTCTGATGAATTAATGACATTGTGTACATTTTTACTGAGGAGATCCTTTGCTGTTCTAATAATACAAATTTCTGATTCTGATTTTTTTTATGGTTATTTTTTCAGTTATTTTCTTTATTATTCAAGATGGAACTTATGTAATGTTATGTAATTTGTTGTCACTGATTTACACATGCTCTGGTTTGTAATGTAATATTTTTTATATTTAAAACATAATGCTGACACAGATAAAAATATTTGATTAACAAACTTTGTGTAACACACTGTGCAGCTATTGTTCTCAAGCACTCAACTGGACACACTCACGAATGATTCATGAATCATTTTCTTCTGTAAAAAGAAAAAAACAGGATGCTACATGTTTCACTTCATTAACTATTAGTCACTACATCCTTTCCTAGAACCTAGTAGATTTTCTCTGGCGTTATTGTCTTTCAGAGCACAGTGAGCACAGACAGCAGGAACATATTTTGATACAGAAAATGCCCTTTAAATAAGAACATAGCTGTTTTGGTAACAGTTGTCTTGATCTAGGTTACACTCATGAGCCCCTTTACACACACCCTTAAGCATGTTCTGAGTCCTCAAACTAAAGGTCAACCTAAAAATATTCAACAATAAACTCCTGTAGAGAGTCTTCAAATCATGTTGCCTGTAATTGGCCCTGCAAGAATCACACACAGTTATATTTGCCATTCAGAGGACACTCCCAGTCTTGGTTCTTCCAGTTACACAGTGTGTTTTTACAAATTAATTAGATAGGTGTCTGGTAAACTAGTCAATAAAAGGGTGTGTGTGTGTGTGTGTGTGTGTGTGTGTGTGTGTGTGTGTGTGTGTGTGTGTGTGTGTGTGTGTGTGTGTGTGTGCGTGCGTGCGTGTGTGCGTGCGTGCGTGTGTGTGGCTTCACAGTGAGACCCAGAGGGAGTTGGAGGAGAGAACTCACGAGGTCTTAGACATGGACAATATACTGAAGGAAAGACAGGGGGAGCTCCACCAGAGAGCAAATCTGGTACAACACACGCACAAACATATATTTTTAAGTATATTAAATTTAATTTGCAGAATATGTTATTTCCTGCAGTCTCTCACCGTATTTTTTGAGTTTTAATTTTCTTTTTTCTTTCCCCTGACCACCCCTGTTCTCCTCAGCTGGGCCAGCTGGAAGTGGCCATTAGAGAGCACAAGAAGGAGATGGAGAGGAAGGTGGAGTCTCTGCAGCAGAGCCTGGAAGAGAGAGAGAGGGAGCTGAGAGACGCACAGAGGGAGCTCACAGACAGAAACCTGAAGGTCAGGAGCAGTCGCAGAATAAGAGGGCAAAACATGTGAGAAAATGGTTCATGTGAGCTCGGCCTTTGAAGACATTTCAAGAACCGTTGAGAAAACAGCTTAATCAACAGGATCAAGTTCTGTCAGAATGTTTACACCCTTTGAGCCATCATTGCACAGTGTATTGTGCTGCACAATAGCTTATAAAGATTTCTGTCTATAAATGCATAAATGATAAACAATAAGAAACATTTTTCTATGAAGTTATAAAATCGAAATAAAAAAGTGAAACATATTTATAGACATCTACTAGTCTAATATCTTCCATTTTTTTTTCATCTTAACGTTTATTGGGCAGAGTTTTTCAAATATACAATTCTTTCAGATATTATCTGCATCATTCTTCACAGCATACAGAGTATAAAGAGACATGTCTCCCACATTCCCTTTACCCTCCTTGAGCTTTTCACAAAGCTCCTGGGAGCAACGTTTGCTGAGGGACTGAGAGAAGAGAAGGGATGGGTGTTGACATCGTGGTTCATGAATTATGTCTGTAGCGACGGCTGCCATGAGACCAGTCTCTGTCAGTGAATGTAAAATATTATGTTAATCAATCAAAAATGATTGGATTGGATGAGAGGAAAAAGAAAATTAAATTACTTTTTTTTTAAAAATTGATATTATAATTCAATTTTAATATTATTCAATAAAGTAAATGAATTGAGTATTAAAAGAAAAAATTAAAATGAAATTCCAGTAAAATAGATCAAATATAATAATATTGGAACTTACATTAAAATGAATTAATTTAATTTGAATTAAATCATATTAAATTACAAATGTGATAAAGTTATGTAAAAAAAAAAAAAAATTCTAATTCAGTTTAAATTCAAAATTATTTAAATTTAATACAATTATAAATCAACTTACATGTAAGTGGAATGTAAAATTATATTGTATTACATTTTTAAAAATTACAGTTTAAATCACATTAAAAGAGATGGACAGAGAGATAGATTTCATCAATAAATGTTATAGATATTTTAAAGAATTTTGTCACAATTTTCATATATGATACAAAGCAAAATATTGACTTGTCTTTTGATTGAGACAAAAAAACAAAATTGTAACACTTTGTCCAATAAGGTAGAAGAGCACAAAATGAATGCAGTCCATTTAACTTCAGGATGTTTTGTCATACTGCTTGTGTAATTTTCTTTCTAGTTGAATCTAATAGAAAACATTATCTGGTGTCATAATGGCAGTTTTGGGATTTTTACTTTCACAACCACCAGAATTAATAAATGAATTTAAACACTCACCTGGAATGAGATGTGTTATAATGTAGATAATCAAACTGTATGATGATGTGTGTGTGTGTGTGTGTGTGTGTGTGTGTGTGTGTGTGTGTGTGTGTGTGTGTGTGTGTGTGTGTATTTGTTTGTGCTTTTAGGAGTCCCAGGAGCTCGACCAGCAACTGCGTGTGTGTCAACAGAAACTTCAGACTTCACTGCAGGAGCTTGAAGACACTCAGCGTCACTGTGAGACTTTGACCAGGGAGCTGGATGCCACCAAGCTGCACAACAAAGAGAATGTAAAGTCAAAGCACAATTTATCAATATTTATTCTTAAAGTCCTAAAACGTATCATCTGTTATACTGAATACTACCACTTGTTTCGAGATACTGCTGTTGTATTCTAGAGACATGCGGGATAAGTTAGACTTCATTAGAAACGACAGGAAACAACTCACACCATTGGCAGAATTATTTGATGTTGAGGGTAAATAAAATAAAGACTAGTTGAGATAGACATTTTTCTGCTGCGCTATACAACCGCTAATTTGTTCGTCGTGTGTGTGTGTCTTTGCAGGAGGTCCAGCTGCGTGGCATGGAGGAGGAGCTGGCTCTGAAGGAGGCACACTGGCTGCAGTTGGAGGCCAGACTGCAGAGCTCAATCACCTCTTTAGAGCAGGAACTGGAGCTGGAGAGGGAGCAGCACAGCAAGGAGGTACAGTAGCTACTGAGGCTTCGAGACTGGTGTCATCCTCCTCCAATACATCTATCAACATAGAGACAATAAAACAAGTCAAGTTTCAGATTAGAAGTCCTTAAAGTTCTTTTTATTTAAATTACAATATGTTATCAAAGTGACTGGTAAGAGGGAAACCATGATGCTGTAGTACAAGTTTCAGTTCTGCAAGACTTGGTTCTTCCAATTTATAATCTTTGTGATAAGCTTGTTATTTGACCCTGAGACATCGTCCTTTTATCACAATATTGTGACACCCCTTGTGTCACAGAATCCCCTGTCTGTCCCCTGTGTGCTTTCTGTTTGTCTCTCTCCGTCTACAATAAGGTCCTATCTGATTTCTTTTCCTCTTTTTCGTCAACAACGCTGTGTGAGTTCCTCATTTGTTTGCATCTTCAGTTTCACTTCTCACCTCATTTCTCTCACACACAGCTGATGATGTCTTAATTCCTGCTGTGATTTTTGTCTGGTGCTGTTTTTTTATTTTTTATTTCTTTGTCCTGCTACAACCCTGAATCCAAAAAAGTTGGGATGCAGTGTAAAAACAGAATTAATAAATAAAATGCAATCATTTGCAAACAAACTATGTTTACTAACAACAGTTTTTCAAAGTGTTCCTGAGCCCATGTAGTAATGTCCTTTATACAATCATGTATTACACAAAGTGGTGAACCTTGCCCCATCCTTCCTGGATGCCCCAATCATGATACTATCACCTGTTACCAATGAACCTGTTTACCTGTGGACTGATCCAAACAGGTGTTTTTGGATCAGTCCACAACTTTCACAGTCTTTTGTTGCTCCTGTCCCAACTTGTTTGAAACATGTTGCTGCCATCAAATTCAGAATAAGCAGATATTTACAAAAATCAATGAAGATGATGAGTCAAACATTAAATTTATGGTCTTTGTACGGTTTTCATTTCAGTATATGTCAAAAAGGATTGGCAAATAATCACTGTTATCACTTCTCTTTTATTTATGTTTTAGACAGTGTCCTAGCTTTTTTGGAATCAGGGTTTTACAAGCATTGGTTTTAACCATTTTTCATCAAAAGGAAGTGGATTCTTTTCAGAGCAGCATATCAAGCTGCATCTCATCTTGTAAAAACCAAACTCATCTCATCTGTCTGTTTTCTCTATCTCCCCAGCTGGAGTCCCTGCAGCAGACTCGAGGCCAGCTCCTCAAAGTCTCTGAGCAGATCTCCTCTACTATGCGCTCCTCTCAGGAGCAACTCGCTGCTAAACTTCAGCAGAGCCAGAACCAGCTCGAGCAGGCAAAGGCCCAGTTCGATCAAACTAAAACCCAACTGGACCAAACTAAGACTGAGTTGGATCGCACCCGGAACCAAGTCGGTCACCTCCAAACACAGAGAGACCAGACTCAGATCCAGCTCCTTCAGATTAAAACCCAGCTGGAGCAAAGCAGGATTCTGTATGAGCAGACCAGAGCCGAGAACAGTCACCTCCATGCACAGTTAGAGCAGCTCAGCACCCAGTTCAATCAAGCCAGAGTCCAGGCCGCCCAGCTCCAGAGTCAGCTCCAGGCCTCTGAGAAGTCCATGGAGACCTCCAACGAGTCCCTGCTCATCAAGGTAGAGTTAGAGTGTAATGGAAGCTGCATTATGGAAGTGTGTGAGTGAATCTCTTTTCAGTGTTTTGATCAAAGTTTGTCTCCCTGCAGGAGTCCGAGGTGACTCGTCTCCAAGCCAGGATCTCCAGTCTGGAGCGAGCTGCCGACCGCCAGCATCTGTACAATCACACACTCTCCCTCCCTGTTTTGCACCCCCCTTCCTCCCCCAAAAATCCTCAGGCAGCTATCCCCTCTTCTAACCACGCTCACTCAACTCTCCTCCGCTCCCCAACACACGCACAAACTTGCTCATCACCCCCTTCTCACACGTACCTTCAGGCCACCTCGGCCCCTCTTCTATCTAACCAAACTGAAAGCCACCACACAGCCGATTGGCTGCAGAGTAGCAGTATGGACTCCTCCCTGGATCTCTCTCCGAGCCTGAAGGCCACACTGAGGGAGGCTTTGAGCAAGCAGCCTTGGGAGTCCTCCTCCTCCCCCTCCCTCTCCTCTTTCCCGGACACAGCGGACCACAGCTGGCAGGGCCTCAGCGCCGTGGATGCCACAGCAACCTCTGACCTCTCCTTTAACCCCCTCACTTACATGGTGGACAAGAAAGATGCCAGAAGTGTCAACATGGAAGCTACCTCAATGCAGGAGGGAGACGATGAACAGACAAGCGAGTCGAGGAGGGAGTCTGTGTGCACTCTGGTGGGTCAGGAGGAGGAGGTGGATATGAGTTCACTCACAGGGATGCTGAGGTTCGTTAATCAGACATTAGCCATGCAGGAGGACCCTTCTTTATGGAGCTCCACAGGGCAGTCAGAGACTGGACTCAGCCTCACACTCCAGGTAACAACCCCACCCCTGTCTGATCCATACAGTGATTAGTCAGTGAATCAATTAGCCAATTGACAGGAACGCAATCTGCAACTATTTTAATAATTGAAAATCCAGTCATTAAAAAAATTGATTGAATTTTTTTATTTTACTTGCTTGTGCTGAATCCTGGTTCAGCCTCTAATTTGGTTCCATTCTATCGACGTTTAGCATTAATAGGACTTTGGATAAATACATTTCTCTGCAGACTTTACTATGTAAATATACCATAAAGATATTGATGTTTTTTGAGACCATATGTTTAGTCGTGTGTGTATATCTGTCCACAGCTAGGGACAATGTAGCAACGCCAGTGTTAACATTATTATCTATGCCCACAAGTGTGACCACATGGGGTGCTGTTGCGTGGATGTGACACAAGTGCACATTGAACAAAAATATCATCTAAATATTGTCAGGTACTTTGCCTTACTTTTGCACATTTTAAAGACTGAATATTGTTAATTGCATCAACCACTTGTGCAGAGTACTATCTATGCATTAATGCTCCTTACAGTCACAGAATATGGAGTAACACTGGGGTCTGTACTAATAGGCGAGGAGAGATATAGCTTTTTCTGCCAATGAAGCTCAGCGAAACCATGCATTTTACTAACCCACATGTCAGAACAGAGTCTATCACCAGTGTGACCAAATCATTTTTTCTTATCACTTTCACTTGTATATGCAGTGAAATGCTTGCAGTGCAGAACCCGGCTGTGGTAAAGGAGAGCAGCGCTAAGTAAAGAGAGACATTGTAGCATTAGTGTGATACTGATGCATATTTCTTTTTCCCTTTTTAGAGATACGTCAAGGAGACGTGAAGCTGTGTTGCCGAGTAGACGTCAGAGAGGAGAAGAGCTGTTTGGTGTGGCAGTGTACATGTAATACAGTCCTCCATTCATTAACATCCCTCATGAAGTCTGTCCCTTTGGTGTGTGTTATTGAAATTAAGCTGCAATATTGTCTGTGAGGGAAAAGATCAGTGATGAGTTTAGACGACCACTACTTTCAAGCCTGTAAATGATCTACTGTGATGCTGTTTGTAGCACAGGCATCTCATGTCGTTTTTTTCCTAACTGATATTTATATATTTTTACACAATTTTAAATAAGCTAAGTGAATAAAAGATGTTTTTTTTTATATATTCATAGAAGTATTTTCCTTTCCTTGCACTGTGATTGTTCTTTCTCAGAGAAGTGGGAAGTGCTGCTTTCACTAACATCTGTTTGGATGTTCCCATGCTGTTGGTGGCTGAGGGGTCATGTTACCAGAACAACTGGCAGCTTCCTCCCCAGGAGAAGGAATTCTTTGGCTCAGGACCGTGGAGGAGGTCATGCTCAGTCTAATACAGACTCAAGCTGGTTAAATTGGATTTGGCACTCTCGTGTGGTTTACATAACAAGAAATGATGGGAAATGTTTGGTCTCTGCAGAGTTTTAGGATGAGTTTTGCTCATCAGATTAAATGTCAGTGTGACTGCTTTTATGAGTTAGCAAATATTTATAGATGGAAGGAAGTAAACTGGTGTGGTCACGCTCTGTATGTTTAACATTGTCCTATTGTCAATTCTGGTGACACTTTATAACAAGGTACACAAATTCACCATTGACTAGTGGCTTAATAACATGCATATTAGTAGCATATCACCTCTTTATTAGTTATTAAAAAAGCATGTATTAATACCTTATTTTGCGTAACCATATTCTACAACTACAAGGCCATTCACTAAGAGTTTTCCCACAAAAATATCCTCATTAATGCTTAATGATTGTAAGTAAGGAATGTGTGTTACATGCATTACGATCTTAATAACCTAAACCTACTCCCAGAATAGACATTAAGTGCTTTATATTGTATGTTAATATAAAGTCTGACAACCATATGTATCTGCACAAGGATACACTTTCTTTCACACTGATGGATTCACCAGGGGCCCAAAGGGTCAGGGGCCTGAGTTTCTCTGTTTAAGTGACTGTCATTAACATTTGTCTTTGGAAAGTCAAAGGGCTCGGTCAAAAGCAGGGATGCTCCAATGTTTGATCCTCTCAATCCCAGTCTGCCGCTCATATTGCACTTGTGTTTTAGTGAGCGTCAGAGGTGCTTATAGGTGGATTTAGTCACCTTTGAACAGCCAGACTGTTTCCTCCTGTTTCCAGTCTTTATGCTCAGCTAAGCAAACAGGCTGCTGGCTCCATCTGATCTAATCCTCAGAAAGACAGAAAATAATTGCCTATACTTTTCCTTTAATATTCACTATTTTTGTTCATATTGTCCAACATACTGTTTGCCTTCCAGCCTTGCTGCTCTATAGGAGGGGTCGGGGCTTTTATGAGTCTGTGCCAGGGCCCCTTTGTCTCATCATCAGTCTATGCTCTCTCGAGACTAGAGCCTGTAACATTTATTAGATCACATATGACAAAATGATGATTACTTATTCCAATCACCAGTCCAGTTTAATCGCTTGCTGCACATCATATAAAGTGTTTGGGTTTGCAGGCAGACCATCAGTAGGCTAGTTAAATACTGTAAATGTCACAGTGAGTGATTTCCTGCCTACATATGGGGAGGGGGGCTGTTAATATTTACATTTCCTCACCACAGGCCTCAGTAGTTATTGCATGTTTTCTCTTTGTCTGTGTGTGTGTTTGTCTGCGATAGAAGGTTTATGGGCGAGTGTGTGTGTGTGTGTGTGTGTGTGTGTGTGTGTGTGTTGCCACTGGAGACTGTAATCATTTCTGTCAGCAAACCAACCTGCGTGTCCTACCCTCTCATGTTGTGGGGGTGGGGTGTGTTTAAATGAAGGCTTTCATGAGTGGACGGAGCATCACAAGCCGCCATGGCTGATCATTTTAGTTTTTAGGTCTTTGTTATATGGAGTTTTTGGATCATCTCTGTCTTCCTGCTTGTTGTCTTTCATTTTGTATGTTAAGCTTCTCACTTTAGAGGATGTGGTTCAATCAGCGGTGTGTTGCGTGCCATTTAGCTGCGCTCTAGTTCCTCCACGTTACTTCCTCAGTACAATATGTCTTCACGACAGTCTGCATCATATCCACATATATGTGTCTTTGCGGAAAAAAATGGCAGTTCTCTCTTTTGTGTGGAAGTTGAATCACGAGAATTGAGACAGATGAAAGATGTGTTTATCCCACTTTCACTCTGACGAGGCCTTCCTGGAGATAAAACCTAAATGACAGGTCCTTTCACACCTCTGTTTTGAATTGTAAAGTCAGTGACCTTGTGCTGCTCTAACTTTAAAATGAAAGTACAGCAAATACACAAACTCAGTAATGTTCATAATCTCTGTATAAGTCTAGAAAAAGAGCCAAAAGCCCATACACACATTTAGGAGTCTTACATTCAAATGTTTATATGCAACATTCCAGTGAATATGTGCAGTGTATAACTTGTCTAAATATGTATTAACCTGTCAGGTCTCAGTCCAAGTGCACATACTGTACATACACACAGGACACCAAACATGACTGTACAATGAAAGAGATGTGTTAGAATTTAACCTACATTACTGCAGGTTTCCATGAAGACCATTACAAAGACCGAGCTGTAGGAAAACCTTTTTATGTTTTTTGCTTGATATACTCTGCAAAAGCAACAATTTCCGTGATATTTACCCTCAAAAAATGTTCAATGTTCCATCGACTGAGACCAGCAGAGACTCGTGCAAGTCACTGCTCCCGGCCAAGAAATAGTGCCACACATAAACCCCCATGAAACAGCAGTTTATTATCGATACACTTTATGTATTTCCCAAAATGTCAAACTATTTCTACAATTTTACATTCTGCTTTTACTGCTTTGTCTTAAGTAAAGGATTTGAATACATCCTCCAACACTGAAGACACCTGACTCTGCCTCGTGTGGAAGAAGTAGTTGCATGGTTTGCACAAATCACTCAACTGCAGTGCTAGAAAGCAGAGGCGTATGTATCAGGGTTATTTCAGGTCGACGATTACCACATTGGTGCACACGTTAGAGCTCCGGGGGGTGAACGGGCTGCCTGGCACGAGCGAACCACAGCGTTATACATTATCTGGCAGTGTTTATCGAGTCTACCACACGGGTCATGTACTGTCCAATAAAGTGATAAGGCCACGATTAAGGCAACAAGATCCTTGTTTGCTCACTGTAACATCAGGATGTTGGTTCAGTGGGTTGTGCTGCTCTGCCGAGTTAATGCAACAGAGCAGAATCATGTCAGGTTTGGTCATGATAGAGTTTGATTCCCTGTTTGATCTGTGCCTTAGTGCTCAACTTCTAAACTCATCATGCTCCATCTGCTGCAATTACTCCTACGACGTGATCTATTTTGGTCTTTATCCCGCTTGTCAGACTGCTGGACAATACAGGTTATCTGTGTTTATGCCCCTGTCTGCTTCCTTCTGAGTAAAGTGACTAATGCCTTTCTATACCAGTCACTGAGCAGCTGTGCAACCCTTATCTGACTGCCCACACACTGAGGAGAGCTGATGGTCACAGCGACATATACATGATTTTTCCATTTCACTGGCAGTCGTGTAGGATAAGATGAAAATTTCATGATGCTCCACAATCCAGAGGCCAACTCCTCCTCGAGAGGACGAGCAGAGATCTGTAATATTATAAACACGAAGTGGTCAAACTCTCTGTGACCCAGTGTTGTTTCACCTTGAGGAGCTGTTCAGTTTGACTCAGCACTAAACTATTAATGGTCGACGCTGATGAAAGGTCACCGCTATCTCCTCCCACACCTCTCCACAATCACCAAGGTGCAGCTCACTCCTTTTGACCTTTCCCTCATTAAACTCAACCTTTATTCACAATGAGTGGGGGTGGGTGTCCTTGTTAACATTTTTATGACAGTCCAAGGTTAGGGACATTTGCTTCTGTGCCTGGAGCAGGTTTGGTTTGGTGGTCAGTGGTTAGCTGACCTCACATATGTGACTTTGTTAACCCTTCATATCCAAACCAGTTCTCGAGTATTTACTGTGGAAAGTGTCTGTAGCAAGTAACAAGATCACAGTTAGTGTGGACAAACCTGCTGGAGCCACATTTCTGTCTGACAGCTGTGTGGTTTTAAATATTGTTTGAAATGTTTTGATAATATTGTCAACACAGTCACTGAGTTTCAGACTGTTTTGCATTTGACACAAGTAGAAAATAAAATCTCAAAAGTATAGTCAATAAAAACAAGCAGTTGTTCTTCAGACAAGAATTTTGTTCAAATAAAATAGTTTAAAATTGGCAAGAGTTTTATTTTAAATTTAATACTATAAGAATAAGTTATCTTGTATATCTTGTTTGTTAAATTGCACAAAAACCAAAGTGTGAAAATGACAGTGTATGTATATATGACATACATGAGCGTGATATCTATTTTCTCATCTCTGTATTGGGACGAACATGAGTACACGTATTTCCCAAGATATTGAACTTGGTTGTTGTAATCATACAAACACACTGAGGTGTAGCAGTAAAACTTAAACGCAACATATTGTTTGGTCATTTAAGTTTTACGCACTTGACGTCCTGATAATTCCCTAGAAAAATGGGGGAATATTTCCGCTTCATTTGGCTCAGTGAACCAGTGACACATAAGCCTCTGATTATAGGAGTCTAATCCATTTCGGGTTGGTTGTATTGTCACTGAGGATGTGAATCAGTCAGCTGCCAGCGTGTGGCACAATGGGACTCTGGCAGGCGGCCGTTCGGCCTCCATGTTGCATCCTGTTTGATGATAAGACTTAGCCGACCCTCAGTCTGGCACCAGTGTCCTCCCACTGCCCGCAGATCAACAACTGAGCTCAGAGTGACTGTGAAGCCCTCGCACTTGTGAAAGAATAGGGACTAAATCAGATCTGCTTTTATAAAAAATAAACTTAAATACATGCAGAAATGGATGGAGGATGAAGTGACCTGGTCTAAAACAAAGCTGTGTTTGAAGAGTCGGCACTGAACTTTGAAAGTGGATTCACATTTGAGTTTGGCATGCACTCACATCCAGAAAAACATCACACAAATATCCCATGATTTTGGTTGTGATGTGCAATCACTTGATGACCAGCTGTTTGAGTCATCAACATCAAATGAGTTGCAAACAGTGGGACCTTTACACTGATGCCTTTTATCTCCTCCCGTTGCATTATGGACAAACTGACTCTTCATCCAGGACAATAATAATTTTAGGAAGGTTCTTTTTTTGAAAGTCGTTTCGCAAAAAACTGTCATGATGCAATGACATGTGAGAACGGTTTATGATTCCAAACCACTTCCTTTTAAACTGTGAAATGTACAAAAGCTGTAATCAGCATCCCCAGTAATACGTTCATGAGTAGTTCTTTTTTCTCTACTGTCCTGCACCAGACTTGATTCACTGCACCAACACATTAAAGCAGAAGTGAGCAGCTGTACGTCTGAAAGTCAAACAGAAAGGAAGAGCTATTTATTCCCCATGGCCTGAACTCTCATCAATTCAAATGAAGTGTAACGTGGAACTGTGAATCATCTGTGAACAAAACATGGCCCTGTCTAGTTGGAAAATCCGCTGACAGCCAAACCAGATTTACCGAAGAGTGTCCTCTCACACAAGTACATTTAATTACCAGCTGGAGCATTAAGCAGCGACTTTATGTTCAAGCTCCTGCCTGTTTATGTATTTTGTTTCTGCAGGATGTCTTCACACATCGTGTCATTTATGTATAAACAGCCATGTCGCTCATCACCACCGAGGTGAAGGGTCTGTCCACGTATGAATTAACACACAGTCTGCAGAAAGACTACAGAGGGTAGAGGCTGGGTGTGACCTGCGAGGCCATGCCTTCAGGTTTGAACTGGGATTTGCTGTGCAACAGGTTCTGTGCACAGTGTTAACAAAGGGCAGAGCTGTCGTAAATAACGTGTTTGTGCGCTCGTAATGAGACAGTACTCTATAAGGTCAATATTTGGCATCTTCTCATTGTGGTATTCGTGGTGTCTCCTGTCTGCAGAGCTGTTTTTGAAGCTGGAGAAGCTTTAAAAATCACTCACTTTAAAATCAAACCCTCTTTACTAATCAGTTGTCTGTGCAGCAACTGGACATGCTCTCTCCTGCATGCATTTTTAAATCCTGTTGGCTCTGCATGGCAGGAAATCAAAGGGCGGCACCTTTTCCCAATTTCAGTCACACGATTCCTTTGAGCCAAAGACAAACAGGCTGCTTCATGAAGACATTATGACTTCATGAACTTTGGCCCTGCCTATCTGAACAGAGAGCAACAAGGGGGCACAGAGTCACACCATTTTGTTTTTTAAAGGAAAAAAAATTTAAAATACTTTTTAATGTTGCTAAATTGACTTCAACACAGTTCAGATGCATCTTTGAGGAAATCCTGTGTCACACATCCTGGCAGAAGCATCTTTATCTTTGCTGCTCCTGTGGACCAATCAGATCCGTGAACAGCCTGAACCCTCCCTCCTCCTCCTCCTCCTCCTGCTCTTCAAACATATTAAAACATAAAGTCTCTCAGCTCTCTCCCACATCTCCAGCCTCCACCAGCAGCTTCTGCTCCTCTCTCCTGTCTGACTCATCTTGCAAACTGTGAGTTCACTTCTTCCTTTGCATGCACCTTGTGTCACTTTTCGGACTTTGATTTACCTGACGAACCTTTTTTAAAAGAAAAAAAAAAAGTGGTGCAGGATTTCATAGATCAACTCTGCACAGCTGGGGTCGTTCGCTGTTTTCATGATCGCTCTGGGTTTTTTTTGTGTGCCCACGATTGTAAAGTTTGGAGCGAGTGGATTTTCCAGATGTGGAAAGTCTCCGTTCATTTCTATGTCATGAGTCACAGCAGAGAAGAGAAAGGACGGAAAACAGATGAACCAAATCGTTTTCTGTTTGTTATGGAAACACAGGCTATTGCATTTGTTTATTATGGGGGAACTACTGTTATTGTCTGTTATTATCTTGTGAATGAAATGAAGCGGAAAAACTGTGAGAGGAGTCTAGGAAGTAGTAGTTATGTAACACTCAAAAAAAAAAAAAAAAAAAAAAAAAAAAAGCAACTGTGCAAAGTGTAAAAATTACTTAATATGAAAGCCATAAAGATTACACACATTTTTCCTGATGCACTTCTCCACTTAAATAAATAAGAGAAACACATGAGTCTGGAGGACACAAGCTGAGCTGCAGATTAGATGCTCTTCCCAGCAGACATCTCTGCATTTATCCCCACAGAGCCGTACCATTAAGACAAGCATTATGTCACACTGTGTTATTACCAGTGCATCTGGCTCCAGACAGTAAACATCCATGAGTCTTAAGTGGTCTGAAGATTTGTCCATGATGCAGCATTTATTGATCAACCAAGTACAGGAAGTCCACTGGGTGTTTTCTCTCAGTGTGAAACCTGAGCTGCAGGTCACTCATTTAACAGCTGAGCAAATACACACAATAATAGACTCCTTCCGGTGTTGGTGGTGGTGATGTGTGATTAATTGGATTGTGTCTGGCTTTTAAAAAAAATCAACTTTGCAAAGTGTAATCTGTTAATGCCACCATGCACAGTGAGCAGGTGTAGGGCGTAGCTGCAGCACAGTGTGTGTCTAAGCTGTAAGTAAGGAAGTGGGCATTGCTAGATCTTGTGCCGTCGACGTCAGACTCACTGCAGCAATAATCCTGCTGCCACACCGACTTGTAATCTGGCTCTTGTGTAATCGGGGCAAATATAAATCTGCATAATCTCTAAACTTTAGCGATGCAAAGGCTCAAACTTCCTTAGCTGTGAATGCACAGTTGGGTGATATTGAAGTGTTGAACTGTGCCACAGTTAGTTCATAGAACTGCTTCACTGAAACAGTCTGCAGTCAAGCCCATGCAGGAGTAACATTAAGCAAGTTTCTACTCCATATCAGTTATAAAAACATAAAACTTGTGAGTTCAAAAACTTGGTCATGCACCTCGTGCTGTGCATACAGTGGTTATCACTTTTATGTTGGCACATTAATTACAGATTAAATCTACTGATAATGATTCAAAGTTCTTACATTAATCCGGTTTCAGTTACAAACACACTGTATTTCAGACAATGTTATTGGTTTTATAAGCTTTATTTCCAGAAATGAAGATATTATAAAAAAAAATCATTTTCTATCTTGACACTCATGTGACACTTTATTACTTAACTGTTCAAAGCAGCTTGAAAATCACGTGTCATGTAAATCAGCCTTGTTTCAGGCTTTATGATGCATTTTTGAGAATACCCAAAGGGTTTTACTGGACTGTGAAGAAGCAGAATTTTCCCCACCCATAAAAAGGCATTTGATGCTTCAGATTATGTGAAAACTTGAGTGACATGCAATAAATGTCCGATACAAGTCATGTAAGAATATCGCCCCAATGATTAATGCATGTGAACAATTCACAGATGTGACAGCAGCAGTAACAGGCGAGTAATTGCAGGCTGAAGAACTAGTTTGCCTGGTTTTGTCTATACACTGAAAACCCAAATATGGTAATAGGCCTGTTGTCAAGATAACACGTGTATTTATATCCACTGTGGGTTAGTCTCTCTCAGCTGTTACCCACAACTCTACAAAAGCATAGAGTTCAGGAAATGCACAATGATGCTGTGGCCAAAACACAAAGCTTCCTCTCTTTATGTTGGTGTATTCTTTCCATTGTTCACTGTGTCTTCAGGTTGGGATTTACAAGATTCCAACTGCAGCAAAGTTTTGCAAGGCAAAAATATTAAAATCACTTCCTGTCTTTCTTCTGTCTTCTGTCCATCTTTACTCTCTCCCTCCTTCTTTCTTCATCTCATTGTCTGTCATCTCATCTGTCTCTCTCTCTCAGAGCCATCATGGTTTCCCATAAGGAGTTTGTGGGTGCAGGAAAGCAGCCGGGGCTGCAGGTGTGGCGTATCGAGAACTTGGACCTGAAGCCGGTCCCTAAGGCCCTGCACGGCTCCTTCTACACTGGGGACGCCTACCTGCTGCTCTACACCACCTCAGCCCCTTCATACAACATACACATGTGGTTGGGTAAGACACAGCAACATATTAATAGTCCCATTTTTAGTTACTTAGAATTAAAAAAAAAAATTCATAACAATATGTTGCTAATTGAAATCTTCCTATATATCTTGCTTTATAAATAGTGTGTTGTCATGCTGGTTTCAAAACAGGAACAGTCTTGCATTGCATTTCTGAGAAACACATTTGGTAGGAGCCATTTTACTGCATCATCTTCTAAATGTCTAAATGCTAATGCTTGTTTGCCCCCCCCAATATTTTATTATTTTATGCAAGGTTTTATAGTTTAACAGTTGCCCTTTTATGGTTCCACCACTTTCAATCTGAGCTGTTATATGACCCTGAGGTTTCTGCTTTTGTAATATGCAAGCTCACCAAAACAAATTCCTATTGTTTAAATGGCAATAAAACATTGGACCTTGAAGTGGGTGAAAGTACACTATTGTAAGCAGTTCCTTATTAAAGTCACAAGTTACAACCAAAGTGAAATATTAAAAATATAACTTCCCCCGAAGCTGATCCACATACCATGCAATCCATCCATTGTGATATTTACACTGACATAAACACCTAAACAGACACGCTAAACAGCTTTAGGTATCGTACGGCTCTTCCTCGTGCGGTTGAATACGCTCTAGCTGGGGTTTTGAAATGACTAAGGATCAGATTATGCATGGGATCACAGTGCTCAAACATCCTCTGATGTACGTTGCTGAAAAAGTCGTGGCGCTTTGTGAAATTCCTCTCCGCCATGCAGTTCCCTCTGTGCCGTCTGCTCCCATCGTAGGCCAGTTCAGACCTGTTCGAATTGAACAATGACACGCAAGTTTAACTGCTTCTCAAACTGAATTCAGTTTGTGTTCTAATGCTCAGTACATTTTCAGTTACATAACGAAAACATAGACCTAAAAGAAACTGCTCCATGACTCACATCTGGAATACCCCTGCAGACCACAGGACACAGGCACCAGTCCCTGCCTGTTTGTAATGTTCCAAGCCAATGTTCCTCCAGCGCACTGCTGCCACTGCAACCATCTGTAAGATGTTGATGTAGAAATAACAGGAGAACATAATCCCTCTGTCTGGGATCAATGTCAGTCGTGTCAAATTATGGAATAGTTTTATCCACGTTGTGTGCCATCTGACGGTAATAGCAGGATACAAGTCAGTCAGTCTGCTGCAGATGTGGTTTATGTGATTCAAAGCCTCCAGTCCTGACTCAGAGGTCCCAGAAGGTTGCTGCGGAAACTTAAGTGCCGCAGTTTGCTCTGCTAATGTAAAATAACTTTGTGCTTTTGTGAGAAAGTTGATCCTCGAGCATCGAGTTGGCGCATTTAGTTTATGAAAAGAACTGAGGGAAAAGACTTCTGACTGCGAATGTCTCTTGCCTGCAGGGGATGAGTGTTCCCAGGATGAAAGCGGAGCGGCGGCCATCTTCGCCACACAGCTGGATGACTTCCTGGGCGGTTCACCGGTGCAGTACAGGGAGGTGCAGAACTCCGAATCCAACGCCTTGCTGGGGTACTTCAAGTCAGGAATCAAGTACCAGGTGAGCTTCACTGTGTAGCACAGACAACTTCGGACAGGTGGTGTCACTATCAGAATGAAAATACTCAACCTGGGGGTCAGGTCAGGGTGACTTTGGTGATCCCTGAACATTTTGTCTGGCGCCATCATCACGTCCACAAAATCCCTGCAAAGATAATGGGATTCCCATCAGCAAACAGCTGTACTTTGTGAGTAGGGCTCATTAGCATCCCAACACGCTAAACTGATGGTGAACAGATGGTGAACATGTTGAACGTGTTTACAAGTCTTGTTTGAAACACTGTACTGTTTTACCTCCTAAGGTCTCTAAAAAATTATTCACATGAAACAGTGAGAAAGGAAAATCCCTTTTTGAAAGAGGTGCAGACAACTAATAAACACACTATGCACCATGTGACGAGTCACAAGCAGACATTTCTGTGTATTTAGGTTTACAAGAAAAAAGGGCTTGGGACTTTGCTCGAGATTAATGACGCATGAATTAAACTTTAAAGGAATCTTTCCATTTAGTTTTCAGTCTGCGGTTCCAAAATATACACTCTATGATATAAAGTGAGTAATGAAGAGGTGACAGTGTATTTTTACAGCACAGTGAAAGTTATGATAACGCAAAACATACAAATGGAGCAACAATTCTTTTTGATCTGGAGCGACAAGTCTTCATCTCCACTAACCTGTTCACTGACCCGCCCTCCTACCTGTCGCTGGCTAGTGTGAACTGCAAAAACAAGGCGAGACCATGTGTCACTCACACTGCCATGCAACTCTAATAGTAACTGTATTTGTGGATTACTTTATTAAGCTGTGAGAAAAGCGAACCACTTTGGCGCTTGTTTGAACTCAGTATTTGCTCTCCCAGCCTGGAACTGAAGGCCTGACTCGGGCTGCACAAACCGCTCACCCACAAGGAACAGCGCTGGGCTTTGAAGCCAATCTTGGTGTTGGGGCTGGTGGGAGATTCACAGAGTGACATGAAAACTTGACTCTCTTTAGCGAGTGACTCATACAAACTCGAGTCAGTAAGAAGAAGTTGGACCTCCCGTCTCTGCTAAATATATCCACAGGGTTTAATGATTGCCAGCATCCCATGAACTTTGTCATGGTGTTGAGTCCGAAGTTCAGAGGAATCACAACACGGCACATTCAAGGGTGTGTCTGACTGACTGACTGACTGACTGACTGTCTGACTGTAACTGAGCCAACCACCCAGTTCAAAGGAGGACATTTTGAAAGACTCAAGCTATGCCACTTTTTTTTTCTTTTACCAGCCATCTGTTTCCCATTGCCATGAAAACCATCCAAACCCCCTTCTGGCTTTAGTTGGATGTAATTAGTTTTGTTTACAACTTTTGCAAAGTTGGAGGGTGGAAACTCTGCTCTGCACATGTGCAGAAAACACTCTCCACACACACACAGTTACACAGTGTTCTTCAAAAAAGAGACAGAACTGAACCTCATTATGTCCTCGTAGTTTGGGTAACTGCACTGTTAGGACACAATCCTTCCATTAGAACAAACAGCCTGCATTGTTGCCATGGAAAGTTTTACGGCCTCTCTCTTGTTGAAATGCACAAAGATGAACAGCATGAATGTGGTTTTCATTTTTAGGCCTAAATAGCCACTCCTCCAGATGCTAACTAGATTCTGCCTTTGTGGCTAAATGCTACACCCTCAATTGACATTTTAAGGACAAGGAAGTCCCTCTTTGATTTTGTTCTCATCAAGTGATCTCAGCTTTAGTTTCTACTCGTTGAAAATCCCATCAAACATCATTTATCAGAGTGTGTCTGTTGCTCATTTGCAGTGTTTCATTTGCATGCCTTGTAAATACCTGTTTTGTTTACTGGCTTCACCGAGGACGGTACGTTACGAGGCAACCCTGGCTCCCAGGTACACCACTGTTGTACAGAACAGACATGATCCTCTTTTCCAGAAGCAGGCATCATGTTAGTTTCACTTTTTACCATTTGATAAGTTTCATTGGCTTTGTTCTCTGTGATTTATACTACATGATAATCCCATTATTTGACAGCACAATTTACTTAATTTTAGCCTTTGGTCCTTTGAGTCTTTATGTTGTTGTATAAAACTCATTTCACATCACTGCACAGCAAATGTTGAGCTGTGTGTCTCATGAAATCATCTGACCCCACACATCCTGCCTCAGACCTTTCTCATTAGTGCATTTGTGACTGCTTGTGAACTAAAACTGTGCACATGATGTAAAATGTGGGCCCTGTTCTTCCCTTAACTCTGCTCTTGTACACATTTCAAAGAAAGCTGAGATTTTAGGAAAGTTTTCCCTGTATATAACCACACTTGAATTATTATTTCTGTCACAGAAAGGGGGCGTGGCCTCAGGCTTTCAACATGTGGTGACCAATGACATGAACGTGAAGCGCCTGCTGCATATCAAGGGTCGGAGGGCCATCAGAGCCACGGAGGTGGACATGTCCTGGTCCAGCTTCAACAAGGGAGACTGCTTCATTATTGACTTGGGCAAGGTGAGCTGGGTTTTATCTATAGAGGGTTAAGATTTGAAACCTGATTCTTAAATAATCCTTAAGATTTTCATTAAATCAAACCCCCAACCTAAATATGGTCTGCATTTTTTCAGCAATAGCCATTCAATGTATTCACATCCTGTAATTACCTCCATATAAAGTCATTTTTATTGTTAGTGTTCACCATTCCAGTGCAAAATTTCAAATGTCTACACAAGTATGAGGCATTTGCAGGAGATGAGGCAGCATATAATCTATGCTGGTAATAATGCAAACTCAGCATTTTCAACTGGTACTAGTTCACTAATAAACCAGCTCACAATTGCTCATGACATAAAGAGGACAGACAATGAGTTTGTTCCTCACTCAAGCAATGTCTGTTGCCCCCAGCATTCTGGGACCCGTGGTATTAAACAGCACCAGTAACCATGGCTGTCACTAAATCAACCAAGACTGAAATCTTAAGTATTATAACTTTAATCTCCATGTCATGTCTTTCCCTCTCCTGCAGGACATCTTTCAGTGGTGTGGCAGTGAATGTAACCGTTTTGAGCGGCTGAAGGCCTCTGAGGTCGCCATCGGCATCCGAGATAATGAGAGAAATGGCAGAGCTAAAGTGCAAATGGTGGAGGAGGGGGAAGAGGTGGCAGCAATCACAGAGGTATCATGCAATTACACACACACACACACACACACACACACATACATTCCTCCTTTTCTTCCTCTCACCTAGTGAATCTCAGCCACACACTGGAGTTTTCGCTCCAAACGTGATCACTTGTGAGCAGAAGCTATAAATGTCATTGATGCATTTCATGGCCGATGAGTTTGCCAGCGTGGGAACGAGTGGCCACAATGCTGTCCTTTGTAATGTGCTGATCATGTGCCAACTCTGTGCCAAGGCAGCATTGTAAACACTTCCTTTACGAGAGAGGAGGAGGGTAAACTCCAGAGAGGCTTAATGAGGGAGACAGAATATATTTCAAATCCATTAAGATCTTTATTAGTCTGAATAAAGCTGGAGAACATACTCTGCAAAACAAATCTCTATCAAGGCTGTTGTGTCTCTGTCTGTGTATAAAAACACAATTGTAACTTTGAGTATGAGTAATACAAACAGACAAAAAGGATGAGCACAATGATTCATTCCACTGGTTGTGTAGGCTCTGGGGCCCAAAGGTGCCATTGCCCCCAGCAGTCCAGACGATGAGAGGGTGGACACCGCCAACAAGAAGAAGGGTGCCCTCTACATGGTGAGTAATAAAACTGACAAACTGAATTCATATATACTGCACATATGTGACTTTGAGTTATGCACGGAAGCTTTAATAATATGAAAATTTCAACAAATTTCAACTCAAACTACAAAAGGAAATTGAGCCTGATAAAAAAGAGTGAGACCTGAAAAAAAGATTGTGATACATCCTAATGGCACTGATTTGAACTTGAATAAAAAACTTGAATATTACAATTCAGATCCAGTCCCCATGAACTGCAAAGATGCTCACATATTTGAATTATGCATCAATTTGCATGACTTTGCAAGTTTGAAGACTGTATATATAGTGAAGAAAATTTCACATACCATGAATCCTTGTATGTAGCTCCTACAATAGTCTACACTACTACATTCTACAAGTACAAAATAGGACTTACGTTTACCAAAAAAAATACTTGGAATATTGTAAGAAACAAGGATGTTTGGAGGATGTTGAAGAAATATGTGCCCTAATAAGAAATAGGGCTGATGCTATCCATTTGCTCTGTAGATCTCTGATGCGTCCGGTTCGATGAAGGTGTCCTCAGTGGCTGCATCCAGTCCCTTCAAACAGGCCATGTTGTCTCCTGAGGAGTGCTACATCCTGGACAACGGGGTGGACAAGAACATCTTTGTTTGGAAAGGTGCCGACAGCATCACAGACTCAGTAACACAGCACCACCACACTACCAACATTATTTTTCTACTTGGTTGTGCCCTCAAACTAAAAATATCTGCTTCTGACTTGATATACTCTGATTTGTTCTTTAAATTCTTGCCACGATATGATTGCATTAATTTACACACAATTTCACCTGTCATGTCTGATTTGCCTCCAACCAGGTCCCAATGCCAACATGTCAGAACGTAAAGCAGCCATGTCGGCAGGTCAGAAGTTCATCAAAGACAAGGGTTACTCCAATAAGACACAGGTAAAACTGACATGTGCATAAGAAAACAGGAGTGTTGCAGAAAAGGAGCCACCTAATTATTGTAAACTATTGTTATTGTTCTCTGTTCTCTGACAAAAAGATAATAAAACACAGGTTAAAATCCCTCTCTGGATGTTTCTCTCAGATTCAAGTTCTTCCTGCTGGAGGTGAGACGACTCTGTTCAAGCAGTTCTTCTCTGACTGGAGGGACAAAGACCAGACTACGGGCCCCAGCAAGGCCTACACCATCGGCCGCATAGCCAAAGTGGAACAAGTGCCCTTTGATGCCGCCACCCTGCACTCCAACAAGGCCATGGCAGCCCAGCACGGCATGGTGGATGACGGCAAGGGCAAGGTCCAGGTAAGAGTGTGCACTTATAAGTCTGATAGATAAAACAGTGTGGTAAGTTTGGGTGTAACAGGTTGCAATTTTGCTTTTAGATTTGGCGTGTTGAGACCGGTGACAAGGTACCCGTGGATCCCAGCTCCTATGGTCACTTCTTTGGTGGAGACTGTTACCTCATCCTCTACAGCTACAGACAGGGAAGCCGCGAGCAACACATCATATACACCTGGTTGGTAAAAAGAAAGAAGCATACAAACATATGGTGTAATGCAGTATGAATTACAAGATGTAGCAGACACACCTGTTCCCACGAAAACCCAGTCTAATACCACATACACACCAGTAAAAGGTACTCAGATTGTGTGTGTGTGTTACTGTGTCAGGCAGGGGCTGAAGTGCACACAGGACGAGCTGGCAGCCTCGGCATTCCTCACAGTGAAGCTCGATGACTCAATGGGAGGATCCCCAGTTCAGGTTCGAGCTCGACACTGACTGCTGACTGCTCACCTTCCCATCATGTGTAAAAACAAGCTCAGACTCTGCACAGTCTCTTAGCAATCCCCAATATCTGGCAAAATAAACAGCAGACTTGGCTGTGACTCAAGAGCAGTAAAGGAATAATACAACTAATGCAAATTATGTTAGTAGTAATTAGGTTAGGAGTTACTTTCCAAGAGGCTGACAGGAATAGACAAAGTACAGTTTCTTCAGTTGTCCTAATATGAGAAGGGGATTGTGAAAGCTCTGTAAGAAGTTGCAGCTAAGGTTTCACAAAAACATATAATGTGTACCTTCTTATTTATTATCGCATTAAAGTCTGTACATAAAGTTTTTTCCAAGGTGCCATAAGTAATGAGTTATGCAGCTCACAGAGACAGAAGCATAATGTCTGGCTGCCTCGTGACGGCAGCACAGTGGAAAAACAAAGTGAAGCTGCCATTTTAGTGCTAATGAGGGCTCAGCTCCTCAAATCTATTAAACCTAATTATTACAGAGGATTAAGTACAGCTGACCAAGACCAAAAATCTCAGTAATAAACTCGCTTCTCTGCCTTGAAAAACAACTAACCTCTGACAGCCAGCAGAGGGCAGTGTAACTGCATTGTTCATTTTGAGACCATGCTACTCAGACTCTTGCAAATCTATACATAGCATACTAAATTACATGTACTTTAAATCACAGGCAGTACTTGTGATCCATGCTGCTGTGCTTGAGACATTTGAGTGTAATTTTTCTCTGATTCCAGGCATCCATTGGTTTCTGTTCAATCCTGTGAGTTACTATAAGACGATCAGTTAGCAGACTCATGGAGTTTGTTCAAGTTGTGTAATCCCTCACATTGATCAAGTTCCATTTTAAGTTGTAACTTTTCAAGTGATTCTTTACTTAAAAACATTAGCATTCAATGATGATGTTACAGAGTCTGCTAATTGATTTTAATTATACAGAAATTAATAGTGCCAGGAAGGAAAAAATACATCTGAAAATCTAAAATGTATAGAATGCAATAATGGTTGGCAAAAAAATTTAGTATGAAGTATACAAAATTGCAAGCTAAAACATTTTGGCATGGTCCTTTAAAGGTTTACTGTTAGTTAGACATACAGACTTTTGACATTTCTGGATATGTTGACATACAATAAGATAAACCCTAAATCAGGATATAGTCCAAACCCAATTTCTACATCATTTACATGTACATGTTAATATTTTTTCGTGTGTATAGGCTAAACTAGAATAGTTTTAAGAGCCACCTACCGTAATGATAAATGTATGATGAATGAATGAATGATGTCATCCACAGGTGAGAGTGACTCAGGGTCAGGAGCCTCCACACCTGATGAGCCTGTTCCAGGGCAAACCCATGATCATCCACAGAGGAGGAACGTCACGCAAAGGTGGACAGTCACAGGCCGGCAGCACCCGCCTCTTCCACATCCGGCAGAGCTCTTCCCGCGCCACCCGAGCTGTGGAGGTGAGCTGTCTGTCCGTACATGGACTTGTGTTGTTGTTGCACTGTGCAGAGATCTCTGTATTTCCACTCTCACCTGTCGACGTGTGTTTCCTCAGGTCGAGCCCTCCGCTTCCAATCTGAACACCAACGATGTGTTTGTGCTGAAATCCCCGAACAGCATGTTTGTGTGGCGGGGCGTGGGTGCCAGTGATGAGGAGATGGGGGCTGCCAAGCACGTGGTGGGCTTCCTGGGTGGCAGTGCCAGCCAGGTGTCAGAGGGCAAGGAACCAGGTGGGTTCTATATGCTGTATGTAGTACAAGAGAAAGGACAAATTATTAGGTTTGCAAGGTTGTAACATAATACTTATCTCCCCATTCCCTTGAAAAGAAACTGTATATACACAGTATGTTCCTTTATTTATCTGCCACAGGTGATATTTTTGGGGAAATCATAGACAATGCTGATCTGATTTATACAAGGATGCATCATCATTCTGTGTAAACTTTTATTTTCATTAGCCTAATGGCTGTGCAAGAATTAAAAGCCAGACATTATATGTAAATTAGTTATAATTTATCGAAGTAATTTTGAGGAATGAAAGCAGCTCAACTTCCAAAAATTCCACTCATTGTCCTAATTAAGGAACTAGACTTTAAAAGCTAAAAATGAGAGGCCCTAACGGCTGCCGTGCAATTCAAACTTTTCTCTTGGCCTGACGACTTCGTGGAGGACAAGATTCTCCTCCTCCACCAAAAATGGGACGAGATACTTGGAGCTCATGGCTGTTGTATTTTCTTCATCCTCCCAGGTGATTTCTGGTCTGCTCTCGGCGGCAAGAAGGAATACCAGACCTCCAAGAGTCTGCAGGGCATGGCCAATCCCCCACGTCTGTTTGGCTGCTCCAACAAAACTGGAAGACTTATTGTAAGTAATTAAATGCTTAAGATGTGGAACATCTCTCATCACAGATATGTTAATACTGAAATATAAAATAACCTACACACAGTCAGTCTCAGAGTTTTCTTCTGCATTGTCTGTCAGGTTGAAGAAGTACCAGGAGACTTCACTCAGTCAGACCTGGCCACTGATGATGTTATGCTCCTGGATACCTGGGACCAGGTAAGATGAGCATGCAGAAATTCTTACAACATTGTTAATGTGTGAAATGTCCTTTTGGAATTCAGAGACACCAAAGAAAAGATAGATGCAGACATACTCTGAAAACTCTGTATAACTGGAGACTGTTGGAGTGAGTGTGAGTGTGTTTCTCTTCCCTGTAGATCTTCCTTTGGGTCGGCAATGATGCCAATGCAGAGGAGAGGACTGGAGCTCCTAAAATAGGTTTGTAGCACAAAAACCCTCCAGGAAGAAACAAATGTACCACTCAGATCATACTGTCTTGCTTCAGATATTTGCTGGCAGAAAGCACTATAGAGTCATAGCAGTGGGGTTTAATTAAAGTAAAACATTTTGAAGGCATCCTGCATTCTAAGCAGGACAACAATAAACTTTTTGTGTTTGTATGTATTGTAAGTCCCAAAGCAATCACTCACAAATTCACATTACATTTCTCCGCTAAGGGACAAGAAGGTGAATATGATTTATAATAATTACAGACTATGCTGTTCCAAGCATAGTTTTCTTAAATCATCCTTCCACACTACGTAGTGTAGCCATGATTCAGGATGCTACCGTGGGTCTGTCAAACCTGGAGGAGTTGGCATCTGAATTCAAATATCTTTATGTTTTTCTACTGTATATTTATTAATCGCCCTGTGATGAATTGCCAACCTGTCCAGGCTCCACCTCTTGCTCAGTGTCAGATGGATGTTTACTAATCCCAAATGAGGCTTTCAGGGCAGTGTGTGACATGGGTGTTCCCCTAAAATTGTGAAAGTTCCACAATGTTAACCATGTAGACTGAACACAGACATAACACTCTATTAATGAGGGAAGCTCTGAAAAAAGCATTGGGCCTTTAAGACCTACTGCACATACAATGGCATGACTGTATGTATGATGGAGCAGTATTAATCTATTTACTTCTCATTAGCTACATATTCAACAGCATCTTAAAGCTGCACTAATCAATATTTTTAGATCAACAATCGAAAAAAATGCTATGTGTAACGTGTCGGAGTGACAAATCGACAGGAAATGATCACCCAACTCTGCAGTTCCCCTCGGCTATATGAAGCTTTTTAGCCTCTTTCGGCATATTGTTTTGGTTTTAAGGCCTGCAGCTTTGCTTTTATAATTTGCTGAATGAATATTGAACTTGCATTTGCAAAGTGGCCAGAAGTACAACTCCATATGTATGATAATGTAGCGCCGACTGTTTTCGTGTGTTTGACATATGAGCTTACAAGGTTGTCATATGTCAGTGTTTTATTTACAATTTTATTTATCCAAGCTCTGCAAAAATTATTCTGTTCAATTTTTACGTGCCCTCACTTCCTGTCTCCTGTCTCTGTCTTTCTATCTATCCCTTCCTCTTATCTACTTCTTGTCATGCAGCGAAAGACTATGTGGCCTCAGACCCCTCCGGGCGCAGCGGAATACCCATCACCACCATCAAACAGGGAGCAGAGCCTCCAACTTTCACTGGCTGGTTCCAGGCTTGGGATTCCAAGATGTGGGAGACGGACCCACTGGAGAGAATCCGTGCCCGTTTCTGAACACAAAACTCCAGGCTCTCTCTACCAGTCCAACACTTGCCTGTCCAACACTTCCTGTTGCCATTTTGTTTATCTTAACTCCAATCCCTAAGTGCCAAAACCAATGTTATCACTGTAATCAGGTTGAATGGCTGCCTCTATGCCTTGGTCACTGTGCAGTGCACCAGACTTTGTAAACAGGAATGCATCACATCAGTAGTCAAATGGCTTCCTTTAGCAACATGATCTTTAATTGATAGAAGTGGTTTATTGATCTGTTGCATCCAACAGCTTGTTGCCTTCATGTCTGTATCAAAGCCCCTAATATTGGCAAGGAATCCATTGTAAACAGCTGGAGATATACGCTGTTTCTCTGCTCTCTTTCACTGCTTGTCACTGCTCAGAAGACACCATCATGCTTTCCTTTCTGTCAAGTCAGACAGAAACAGTTTACCCCATTACTCCACTGCATCTACATGTGTTGTGTTTGATCATCGGAACTGAAATGTTGTACACTTTGTTGTTGCATGCTGCATATTTTTTTTATCACATTCCGTGCTTGTGTATTTTAAAAGGGCGCACAGTGGTATGTACGCATGTCAGTTGTGTCAACTCTTTATTACTTGACCCTGAAATGCTCACATGGATGGCTTATAAATAAAACTCCCAGTATTCCAAACCAGTGTTTTGTATTTGAATGTTTTCAAGGCAAATGAGTAAAGGAATCAGATTAATCCTAAGTGTGCACTAATACCCATCAAATCAAACGTACAGAAACTGTCAGAAGGTGTATCAGCCAGCTCTCGCTGAGTTTCTCTCTCGGGGAGGGAGAATGGGATGTTGTTGCAGCTCCTGGCATCTGTCTAAGTAGGAAGAAAACATGAAAGCTCAGTTCACATCTGTGCAGACACACTGGTTTCTTAGACAAGAAACAGCAGCCAGAATAACAACCTGGAAATTTCTATATCCTGCAATGCCACTGTGACATTGAGACATATGCCACTGTGTAATTTGCAATCTGAATACAGTATATGCATGAGTACAAACTCAGCCAATTAGCCCAATCCATCCTGTGAATGAATGAAAAAAACAAATCCAGCAAAAGCTCCTAATGGATGGATAAATGAGCATTTTAGTCATTTACTGGATTTAAAGGATACAGTTCGAACACCAAAGGTCCTGTGTAATGAAAACCTCTTCAAAGGAGACATATTTACCACGAGACAGCTGAAGGTGGACAGTAATATTTATCTAAACATTTCATTATGTCTCAATATTGAGTCTAAAGTCATCAGTCATCAGTTTTAGGAAAGTTCAAAAATGCACTGGGGTTAGACAACTCTGGTTTTTCCCAACTGGGCTTCAGTGTTGAGTCAACGTTGAACCTCAGCTTTTGAACCAATGTGGCCAGGAAAATGCTCAGCAAAATTAAAATTCCATGACAACTGGGCAATCCCCATTTGCTTATGAAGAGGAAGTGGTGTGACAGAAAACAGTCATTAAACGGACCTTTGTGGTGGGACTGTTTTGTGAAAAAGCCAAGTCAAGAAAAAGATTGGTTCTTTTTAAACTCAATACCAGCTCAAAGTAGCTACCTATTCAGGTGGATGTGTTGTTCAGTGGGGTTTAAAAGTCCCTGTTAAATCAGTTAGTTAGTGTAAAATTATTATGGTTGCCATCTTCATTGTGGAAAAATAAGGGACACCTTGCCACAAATCAAGCAGCGGGTCTGACGGCCCTCCCTCACAAGAGTTTGTTTGTCACTTCACTTTTCATTCAATTGAATTTTTCTGCACCAATTTGTGCTTTTTCTGCAGCAATTTCAAAGTCCTTTGCTACACTGAACATGAATTTAAAAGAAAGAAAGAGTCAACAGGAGTACTTTTGGGCATTATAAAATCAATCTAATTTTCACCATAGAGGATGTGGTGACCTTCAGCAGATTAATGTCCACTAATATCTAATTGCTAGTATTTGCTTATAGCATATTGTCTTCTCTTAGGTCTAATTTTGACCTTCAGTCCAACACCTTTCAGGAAGGATGGGGAACCCTAGCCTTTCGAAGATTAAGTTCCATCTGGTGGGTTATTGGTTAAATAAAGACACACACACACACACACACACACAAGCACACATTAGTCAACAACTGGGCAAGTCTGGGGTATCATACATTAAGTGATCCCACTCTGAGTCCTCTGTCCCTCCACTGCTTGGACAAGGTAGTCTCCTGCTGAATGTTGCTCCAGGTCTGACTGTCCATCATGTGAGACAGAAAACACTCTGTGACAAACAGGTACAGGTTGTCCTTGCATTTATTCTTACTGACAGGTCTGATCCACTTTATGGCCCACAATGATGTTGAGTGACAGTTATAGCACATCCAAGAAATCTGAGTTAATACTTGTCCACTATGTCTGAAACTCTCACATGATTACAAGCATGCATTAGAAGTGGATATGCACAAAAATACAGGACAAAACAAACACTAACAACACTCTTACATGTGTATGATATGTGTGTATCATCTCAAACCAAATCTGTACAATACTGGCTTCTTATTCATCAGCTGGCACAAACATCCCATGTCTATTCTTAACGTGGATCAACAATAGGTTTTGCAGGACAATGTGCTGTGTTACTGAGCAGTAAACATGAGATGGGACCCTCCTTTAAATAGCCATGCAGGCTACAACAGGAGGGTTATTATAAGCGTTCAATGACACGCTAACCTGCACCGCCAGCCTGTCGTGCACTGCGGCGGCGCTCCACGGATCTTCCCCCGCTCCGGTGTCGGCTGCTCGGGCATAAAGCTGAGTGCTGCTCGGTCATGTGATTCCTGTTTTTTTTTTCCCCCTCTCTCTCTCTCTCCTCCTCCGAAGTTGAAAGGCAGGAGCAGACCGGCGGAGGGGGCACAGCTTCGCCTTCCTACTCGCCGTTGATGCGACGTTTTCTTTCCTCCACCACGCTGTTTGTGTCCTAGCTCGGTTTGATATTTTGACTCCGACCTTTCCTTCGCCATGGCGGGGGCAATTATTGAAAACATGAGCACCAAAAAGTTGGTGATAGTGGGAGTTATTCTGCTGCTCTTCCAGGCGTTTGCCTTCATGGTCGGCGGGTTAATTGGTAAGTTTTTTTCCCCTCCTCCTTTATTCCTTTTACTTTTCATCATGTTAGCTAACATTTGTGCTCACGCGCGCCTGACTGTTAAAAAATTAGCTCAAAAAATTAGCTTTAAACGGTGAAAACACAAAGTTAAAAGTTGGGTTTTTCGTCGCATTCCTCCACACCTGCTTTAATAAATGCTCTCACACGAAGGAAAAGCTAACTTTTAGCTGTATTTCACGCAGCAGACAATGTTAGAAACAGTCACTTTGGCACTTAAGCTACAGAAGTGTAGCTCGGCTAAATCACTGCTTTGTGTCAAGGTGTTTGCAGCCACAAACATTAGCTTCATTGCTCATGAACACTTGGTGGCTTAAGTTGTGATTTTCAACACAGGAATGCTCTGAAACACATCCAACCTTTTTGTTGGAGTTTCACTTCTTTTATTCAAACTCGAATGTTCTTCCCCCCCTTTCTCTCCTCATACCTCCCTCCTCTTCCTCCTCCTCCTCCTGCTCTCATATATAATGTCTGTCTGCTGTGAGGGGCCCCAGGCAGCATCTCTACCTTCCTTTCACTCTTTCTTCTCCCCCCTGTGTAAAGCCTTCCCCTACTCCCCAAATCCCTGTCGCCTCGCAGGCACAGCATTCATGTTTCCGCCTCTCTCCTCTTCTTCCCCCTGGTTTCATTTGCATTGAGACAGACAGTGGTGCACAAAAGAGAGAGAGAGAGATGAGTGCACACAGCTGTCAAAGTTGCATTCTGCCTTGAGGACTGTATCGGAGTTGCTGTCAAGTTTCTTCAAATCCACCCACTTACTCAATCATACATGCACAACAGCTACACACACACACTTGATAGGCATCTTTCACATGGACTCAATTTCTATCTTTGTCACAGGCTGGATCTGAAAACCAGCCCCCTGAAACACCAGTCTGTGTCAGTGTCCCTGCAGTCCCTCTCACTCACTACACGGCTGCTGATAAATTAGCTTGGTTGGTTCGTTCCTGGCTGAGATGCTTTTAATGAAGCCAGATTCCTTTGTGTTTGCTCGGCGGCCGAGGGCGGCGGGGGTAATTGAGTAGAAAGGGGTTTTTCTCCCCTTGTTTCCCGACAAACCCGGGGACACGGCATGGGGTCAGCAGGCTGAGGGGACGGCCATTATTCTGGACACACTGCGATGGAGACTGGAGGAGCCGGTGTGCTGCTGGACTCGCAGGGTCACTAGATAATTGAACTCCAAAGGGTTTAATTCAGTTTTGTGTGTCTTCTCTTGTGCTTTTTTATTTTATTTTTACACAGCTGTTAACACACTTACACAGTTGAAGGTTCCTTGAAGATGGCCTTGGTCGAATTTTATGACTGTGTAGAGTGTCTGTTACCCAAAGGGTGTGTAAAGTGTTTGTGATAGCCGCCCTTCAGCACTCTGTTACGAGTGAACAGATATGATTAGATGTTCAGATAAGTAACAGGGTCCACTTGTGTTTTCTTGCAGTTATGGAAACTAGAAAATACGACATATCCAGCAACAGCAAAGTATTACTCCCCTGACTTGGTGACCTTTTAACAGTGACAACAGCTTTAAGTCGTCTTGGATATGTCACTAATCTTTTTCATGAGCTGAATCTGGAAAGTCTGGGCTTTCATGTCACCCCCATGAGTCAGTACTTCCCACAAGCACCCTTGACAGTAATTACAGCTTATGGAGTCTTCCTAGATACTGTACGTCACAAAAGTCTTGGTACATTCAGGACTGGAGTATTTCTCATGTACGTTCTTGGAGATTTGCTCAAGGAAATTGGAAGCATCTGCACATTTATCTTCAAGTCATTCCACTGAGATTTAGTGGGTTTCAGAGCTGGTTGAGCAACACGAGGACCTTCATATACTTGTTTTGCCTGTATGATCAGGGTCACTGTCCTGTTGATACATAAGTCATTATTCAAATCATAGGACTTTGGCACTATGAGATAAACCTTTTACAGAATATGTTCTTGTAGATGTTTAATCACATTTAGAAGCAAAGGGGTGTGATTGAGGTTAAGCTGTGGCGTCAGACATTGCAGAATAAGTTTTCACTTCCTCACACCAAATAATCTTTGTTTCTGGTTCTCCCAGCCTTACACAACACCCATGTACCTATTGGTTTTGGTGTACAGGTCACACTTTAAAATGCTGCTCTAACATCTGAGATCTCCCAACCTTGCTCAGATTTAGTCAGATTGGTTTTCTGTATTCTCTCTGACCAAAATAACTTGTGTCTGCTTGCTCAGTTTGGTGAGCTGACCGGTTCTAGGAAGCATCTGGGTGCTTCCATATTTTTTTTTTTTTTCAAATTATATAGCCTAACCTGCTCTTATGAACTTGCAGCACTTTTCAGATTATCAATACCAATGCCTTTGCTTTAGGACTGCAACCAACCATAATTTTATTTATTATTTAATCTGGTGAAAATTTTGTCAATTGTTTAGTCTATAAATTTCCCAGAGCCTGAAGTGACTTGAAATATCTTTGTTTGTCTGCCAAAAGTCCAAAACCCATTGAGATGTTATTGACTTCAAATTCTCTCTTTTGAGAAGCTTGAGCCATCAAATGTTTAGCATTTTTGCTTGAAAATGTTTCTAATGTTTCTAATTTTTCTGTTTCTAATCTACAGTATGTGGTAGAGTTTCTGCTTTGCGTGAAATATAGGGGAACTTACACATGACATTTACATTTACATTTACATTCTATGACTTTCAAATGAAATTTTACATGCCTGACCCAATTTGGAGAGTAAGGCAGCTCCACAAAAAATATCAAAATCTAACAAATGTAGAACCCCAAGACTGAAAAAGTTGGGATGCTGTGTAAAATGTAAATACATACACAATGCAATCATTTACAAACAATGTTTGCAACAATAGTTTTATGAAGTATTCCTGAGTCCATGTAGTAATCTTCTTAATACAATCCTGTGTTTGACAAGTGGTGAACCTCTCTCCATCCTTGCTTGTGAATGACTGAGTCTTTCCAGGATGAACCTTTCATATCCAATCATGATACTATCACCTGTTACCAATGAACCTGTTCACCTGTGGAATGATCCCAAAGGGTGTTTTTGGATTAGTCCACAACTTCCCCAGTCTTTTTCAATTGAGTATATATCAAAAAATATCACATTCTGTTCTCATTCTGTTTATGTTTTGCACAGCATCCCAACTTTTTTGGAATCAGTTTTGCAACTGTGACTATATGGATTATTGCATTTGTCAATGCCAAATCTTACTGAGTCTGCAGTGAATTGTGGCTATAACACCAAACAGTTCAAACAAAGTGAAGTGGCTTGAATGCCCCATGTTGTTTGTTACACATATTAATAGAGAAAAGGGGAAATCCCAGCTCAGAGTCAATCTAACAGGCTGATCGTCAAAATGTCAGACATGCTCTCCGCTACATGATGTTTAAACCTGTGAATTTAGCTCTTTGCCTTGAGGCTCCACCTTGATTCTCAATCCTCTCCAATGTCATTCACATCAGACAGCTTTCACAACAGGAGACCAGAAGTTTTTGTGTCTGCATGATGACAATAGATCTTTTCCCAAGCACTACTAAAATCCTGTGAGTAGAGACTACAGACACCAGTCTTGTCAAGCTCATGAATCTCAATGCGTAAACAGTGTAATTGCCTGAGAGCTTTCTGGAATTTTCCCTCCAATCACTTCAGAGAGAGCGAGTGAGAGAGACCCTCGCTACCAGGCATTCTCTAAACAGTGTTAAAAGTAATTGCCAAAGTGTTTGGACTGGATTTGGCTCAAACCCAACCTGTTGACCGTTACTAATGGTTGCTAAGATATTAATATTGTCCTTGCACAGTTTAATCCAGAGGGCTCGAGTTTTATTTATTGATAATTTTTTTTCTGTGATTTATTATTTTGATGGGAAATTTGGCTTGGCAGCAACTTGAAACACTTTGCTGCCATATTTCAATATGACACCTAATCTAACATCTCTCCTACTATTTGTCTCACCAGCTCCCAGCCCCACCACAGCAATCCACTACTTGGCCACCAAATGCGTGGACACAGGCAAGCACCGACAGGAGACAAAATGGTTCATGCCTTGGGGTCCTAACCAGTGCGACAAGATACGGACCTTCGACGAGGCCATGGCCAAGAAGATTGAGGCCAACAGTATTGTATTTGCTGTCCACATGCCTCTGCCGAACAAGGAGATGAGCCCCTGGTTCCAGTTTATGCTGGTCATCCTGCAGTTTGACATTGCATTTAAGATGTACAACCAGATAGGTGAGAACCAAGGCTTTATTGTGGTATTAAAAAAATGGTGAGGACAACAGTGCTCATGTTTCTTCCTCAGGACTGAGCTTTCAAGATGCAGGAGAGGGAAGAAAGTCTAACCTAATGTGCATGTGCTTGTAAGAGGACATGCAGTCTTACTTAAGAGAATTTTATGAGAACCAAAAGCCATTTAGGTGATGATGAATAAGTATAATTACTAGGTGAATTATATTTTAAGCTTTGTATTTTAAGAGCTACAGTGCCTTGCAAGTTCTTGTGCTACATTCTTTTAGTGTCAGGTTTTTTTCCTAGTTGTGTCAATATGTTGTCTCTTATTTCCTCACAATCTGAAGGCAAATATTTGCAGAGGCTCAATGTGACCAAGCTAGCCTCTAAAATATTCACCTCCATTGTCACTTTTAAATCACACATAAATCCTAATGCAGAGTCATTCCACCTTTACCAATAATACTCGTTATGTTTCTTAAAGTACCTTCTGTGCGAGATGTGGTGCTAGATTGTTTCTTTCTTGTTCTTATATCAGGGTGTCAGTGTGAATGCTTGAGAAACCCACAGAAATGTGCCCTTTTTCACTAGATTGGATTTCAGTTACACTGAAAGGCACCAAACAATGATGGATGTCCTGCTGTTTGTTCTCTATAGACCCTTGGGGGTTTTTGTAGATGGGCTTGTTAGACACCCTTGAGACAGATATAAAGAGAGAGGAGGAGGTAATCTGGACCTATTTCTTGTTGGTTGCCTCTGAGCAATAAATTGTGTTATCAATCCTGAGCCCTACAACCAAATGATTTACACACTTTGGGTATGACCTTATCCTGGCTTAATGGATTTCAGCAGTTTTCAACATTTGTTTTTTGTCTTGTTTTTTGCCTTTTCATAGTCAGGATAAATTACATGTATAATCATTTCTACAGTGCTTGGTACAACCTCATTTGACAATATTTGTATTCTGGTATAAACATCCAAGTTGTGGATCATGAGTTGGTAACAACATAGGATGCAACAACAGAATGACATGAATCATAACAAGAGAGATGAATGAGAGTGTTGCACACCATGCTCCTCCGTGTGTAAATTGGGTGAGACCTTCAGAGTGGCATTACATTTGTTACTGTTACTATTTTACTCTGTTACCATTTTTACTCTTAAATTTAACTGACATTAAAGCTCCAAGAAAAGGAAAGTGTCTGAATGTCAAACAACACTGTTGTGAAATTTATCAGTGGATAGACAGACCTAGATTGCTTGAATGAGAGGAAAGTGGGGGGGGGGTTAAACCGGTATCTCAAAGAAGACATGATTTGGTATCCTGGTAGGGGGCTTGGAATCCTGAAAGACGGGATTAGAGAGGATGTTGAGAAAGTCTAATAAGTGACTGGATCACCAGAAGAGCCTGGGAAAGACGTTTTGACTCTAGATCTTTTCTTCATGGCTTAGAATGTGCATGTTATTGTCAAGTTGAGCTTTCTAACGAGTTGTGATGTAAAGTTATGCCTACACTGAGAAATGCCTGTAACTCTTGATATACATCCACCTTATGCCAATTCGTAATCAACAGAAAAGTGATTAGTTATAATAACATAGAGAACAAAAAGCTTGAAAGGTTGTGGTTTTATTTTATTTGACCCAGTCTTTCTGGTAAGTCTTATCTAAACAGGCAATGGTGGCCTAGTCATCAGCATCATTTGCTTGCTCACATTCTTGGCCTCAGTGGAAATGTGTTAGGGGGCTGTGGGTTGTTTACTGCCTGGCTGCCAGACAGACGAGTCAGTGAATCAGCCTGGACCACAGACAGGTCTTTCTGCCAGATGCTACAGACTCATTTTGATCTTTCTGAGCTACATAGGTGTTGTGAGAACAAGTGGATGTAGAAGGAGCTGAGTACTGTAGATGATGCATGCAGTAGAAAGCAGCCAGTGCCACAGAAGTGGGATTTAAACAACTCACAGTTTTCTGACTGTTTTAAACCCATTCAACTTTGCTTTTTCTGTATTATCTCGAGACAAGGTGTGCTAGAAAGGAGAAGCAGCTAAAATGTACAAACTAGTTTGTTTCAAGCCTTTTGGTGGTTGTACAGAAAGGATATAAGTAAACCACAAATTGCTTGATGCAAGGTAAGTGTCAGGTCCTCCAACACTGATACCTCAGAAGAAAGCAGGATTTTTCTCGGATTTCGTTCTCAAATGTGGCTGTTGTCACTTATTTGTTTAACACAAAATAAAATCCAGCAATATGAAAAGCTATCCTTATGTAGCAAACTGAGAGATTATTTCAGTTCAGTTTGGTTCTGATAGATGGTATTATTTTGGTAGAAAACAGATCTGTGCATCATTGAGTCTAACAAATGTAAATCCGTCTATTTTTTCAAAACAGAGCATTGTACAAAACCTTCAGGTCATCATTTTGCCAAAGTACCAAACTTTATTCTTGTAGGTAAAACTTGTAGTCTTTGCATTTCATTTCTTAAAAAATACAAAAAAATTTTATTACAGCTTTTGTAACTTTTATTCACTACATTTGTTGGTAGCCAAAACTAAACAGATTGGATATGGTTCACGTTCCTTGAACTGAGTACATACTGAATTCAAATATTATAAAATAATAATAAACTCAGACCCCAAAGACAAAGGAGCTAGGTCTTCCATAATTAACAAAATGGCGTCCGCTTGTCTGTCTAAAATCCTGTCCAGAATGCTCTCTGTGCCAAAGGTAGGCGGATTCTGTTCTGCAGCTGTAAGACAAATGAACACAGGGCCATCTCTTCCTTGACTACCTTATCTGCGTAACAGTGTGCGTCCCAGAGAAGAGCTTCACCCTTATTAACCACTCCACCCACCTGCCCCACTCCACCTCGGCACTAGGCACCCCTTGGCCAGGGTCCAGCAATAACACAGCTGTTGAGGAGGCTTAGTTTCTGGGGCGATGGCCGCTGGACTGGAGTGGAATGTTTGCATGAAGTGAGCTGACATTGGAGGGCTTCTGGCTCGACCAATGGTAGAGTGGAGGGCATTACAGAGACAGTCGACTGCCAGTTCTCATCTGGTTTCCTCTCCCCCTCTACTTTTTTTTTTCTTTCTCACAGCGCAGGCCACTGGGTTTCTTTCTCTTCATTCCAGCTTGTTTCATAACGGCACAAGAGGCACTCTGGAGGGCTGGAGGAGAGAACACTTGGCTTTGTAATGTGATCTAAAGATGCAGTTTTAATAGCTTGGCTTTGGATGTTTTTGTTGGATTCGCTGGGCTGGGCTGTTGGAGGCCAGCTCAAGGTCTTGTTGGAGTTTATGTCAAGTAGGAAGTAACCTAGATTTGGCCCACCATGGAGAGCAGACTGAATCACTGAATATGTTGACATGCTGAGAAATAATCTTGTTAATCTTGCAGTTTCCGACTCATTCCAGGTGACAGGACACATATTAACATTCAAATGATTTGGCCTTGTATAAACACGTTTGTTTTAATCTTGAAAATACAGCCTTCTTAAATAGATAGAGTGATCCCTGTGACAGACATCAGTTAGAACTGAAGCTCAGATTCTCAATGTCCATCCTTATTTTCTCTACATTGTACCACTCTGGAGTATTTTGGCTTGTGAAACACTAGGATGCTACCTGAAAATGAATCAAGGAATTTGAATGATTGTACTGGGGACTGTCTCCATGTCAGTGCTAGCAGTGTTTGTCACTTTGCTGGTCTTATAGTTAAAGGGCCGTGGTTGTCTGTCATCAGGACTTAATTCTATCCCGTCACTGGGATAATAACAGTCAGCAGACAACAGACAAGTGAGGAGCTATAACAGGGACTGAAATACAGAAGAACATGAATGTCTCGTTCAGTGCATTTTCCCATCTTGAAAAACATAAATGCTCTGCTCTGTAAGCACTGTGTAATTTTTATTTTGGTGCCAGTTCAAGTCTAAATCATAACTCTGCACAAATTATACTTTTATTTTGAGATGTTCATTGACATACTTGCATACCCCAACTCTTTATCAAAGTCTAGTAAATATTTTTACTAATCTGAAAGTGAATTGCTGTTATAATTCTTTCCAGAGGATGGAGCGATGGCCACAATTGACGTGGGCCTGGCCTACAGAGATGACACAGTCAGTGAGTGGACAGAGATGGCTCACTCTTTTGAACAGAGGAAGCTCACCTGCAACTTCACTACTTCCAAGGTGTGGACGCTTACCTTTATGCGACTTTTAGAATACCAAAAAAAATCTAGTATGGTGCCTGACTGAAACTGCTTAATTATGGGTCCAGAATTAAGTGTGTAGGTTGTGCTTTTGATATTATTAAAGGCATTTATGTCCTAGCTTCCAATGAATGTGTGTGTTAAACAAGATATGGTGTGCTGTTGTGTGTTTTCCAGACTTTTGAGAATGAGGGACGTTACTATGAGTGTGACCTGCTGCCCTTCATGGAGGTTGGCAGCGTGGCCCATAAGTACTATCTTCTCAACATCCGCCTGCCTGTCAATGAACGCAAGAAGATCAACGTGGGGATCGGAGAAATCAAAGACATTCGGCTTGTTGTAAGTTGGCGCTTCATTAGGACCTGTGGATTTGAAGCTTTTTGGTACACTGCTAAATATTGACCCACACAGTCGAGTGTCCATTATTCAACTATGACAGGGGCATATTCGACAATTGGGTGATATGGTGTTAGTATTAGCCCCTGTTTGCCAGTAAAATAACATACACAACCAAAATGGCTAACACTGTTGGTGTTTCTTTCTCCTCCTAGAGCATCCATCAGAATGGAGGCTTCACCAAAGTGTGGTTTGCCATGAAGACATTCCTCACACCCAGTATTCTCATCATCATGATCTGGTACTGGAGACGGATCACCCTCATGAGCAGACCTCCTGTACTGCTGGAGAAGTAAGTATTGTTGTATTTTTATATTGTTGCCACCGTATTTATTATTGTTACAGAATTATATCTTTTGGCATCATAATTCCAGCTGACACCATCATCCCAAGATGAGTACTGCCTATAACCAAGAACTAAAGTTTTGCATTCATGATGAATGTTGCTTGTTTGAAGAAACACAGCCAGAAACTCCTGTAATAGTTTGTGGAGGCTCTGCTTCAGTGTGTCTACTGGGTGAGGGCATGTATTAACTATGGATGAAATGTACAAGTAGGGCATGCTAACTCTGTGCACTCAAGGTCATTGAGATCAGATGGTGTTGTTTATTCAGCGTCTGAGGAGAGACGTTATCTAGGACCATCAGCAGGTCGAACACAGCCTTGTAATGTATGTTAAACTGTCAATAAGGAGGTATAATCAAACAAATCTGTGAAAATGGGCAACATAGTTTCTGATTTCAAAACAAATGAAGGCCTTCCTCTTGTCAGATTTCCATCCTAAAATATATAAATAAATGGGTTGTGGGGGTGGGGTTATTTGTGTTCATTCCTTAAACAAACCCCATGAAAGTTAGCGCAGCAAATGCAGGTAGTCCTGCCTGAAGCAGATAGTTTGAACGCCATGCTGTGGAAAGTTGAAGCTATGCTCAGAGCCCAGTGTTTGTCTAACCCCCTGCCGTGCTGGGAAGACAGATCAGTAAGAGGCGACGTTCTGTGCCCCAGGAAGTGCCTGGTGAAGCATGAAATGCGTTACAAAATCTGCAAGCTAGCACTCATCTGACACATGCTGCACACACACACACACACACACACACACACACACACACACACACACACACACACACATTCAGGTCTCCAGCTCTCTGAGACACCACATGCGCACAGACACACACACAGACAGTCAACATTTCTCCTTCCCTCTGTATTTTCCGGCTCACGGCTCTTATTCCCAAATGACCAGCAGGATCTGAGGAAGTGTGACTCGTACCCTATTTGTGGACAGCAGATGATTTTTTCATGCTGTAAAAGCTTTACTAGAGTCTCCTGTCATGCAAGTCCAAAGAGGTGTCAGAATGGTAAACCCCAGACAGACAGACGTGAGTTACCATAGCAGGAAAAGCACAGGTGGGATTAATAACAAACCATGGCTCTGTTCAGCTAAATGTGTCAGTGAGTTTGCATGCACAATAGCAGGACCCAGGAACTGGCTCACCCAAATGGAATGCAGACATAATTCATTTTGTAAGTTACGCCTGTGCTTTTCCTGCTGTCAGAAGTCAAAATGTCCCATGTAAAAGGTCTATTTAGGACCTCTACCACATTAACCTTACAGATTTTCAAACCAAGCCCTTTGTCTTCCTTCACACACGCACACACATTCACAGATTGATACCGGTGGTGCTTAGGACACATTCCCTGCATACCAGTCAAATGTGGTTTCACTCCGTTCGCTTGGTAGAACATTGCTGATGAGCTGTCTGCAGTGAAATTGCTTAGAAGCTGTGTTAAATTACTTCTATTACCCACAGTGTTTGCAAAAAATGTTTGTACCCACATGTTTTCAGGTCACCTTTATCTTCTGCTTTTTCCCCCTTCAGTCTCTCTCACACAGACACACACACTGAAGTTCTGTTTTGCCCTCTTAACTGTCTATTTACGATCATCCTTTCATCTACTGGCGGCATGCAGGGACCTGCTGCAGATGCTTGAAAGACGATCTCTGTTCTGTTTTTCTGTAGGCTGACTGTTCCTAATTCATTCACCCTCACTTCTCTAAATGTCTGGATTTCAAGGTTGAGGGAGGTTGGCTGTAATAATGAGGCGTATTTGGAAAGGCAGTGAATTATGTTGAACTAGATCGGTCAGTGGGGACACACTGTGCTTGTAGCTGGATGAATAATCTAATCAATAATGGCCCAAGATCTAATGAGCCCCCTCAGCAGATACAGATGTCGTCTTGCTCTAAAACATTGATTATGTCTGTGTAAAAGATTTAGGTGTAAAGCCTGCCAATTAAAGTGACTATGATTGTGTCTGCCAACACTACATTTTTTTTTTTTGATTTGCAAAAAAAAAAAAGTTTTCTTGAACATATTAACATTGCTAATGCTGAAACTATTATAATGCTGTGGTTACTCCTTTTCAGCTATAACAAATTCTTTATCAAGAGGCATCAATATACATATATATTTAAATGCATTGGCATGGTTGGCCTTTATGATGCCAGAAATGCATAATCATACTACCCTCACCTGTTGGTAATGATGGTGAAAAATGCTCTTTTTCACACTGTTTTTGCTCCCTCAGGGTAATTCTGGCTCTGGGTATCTCCATGACATTCATCAACATCCCAGTGGAGTGGTTCTCCATTGGCTTCAACTGGACATGGATGCTGCTTTTTGGAGACATCAGGCAGGGCATCTTCTACTCCATGCTGCTTTCCTTCTGGATCATCTTCTGCGGGGAGCACCTCATGGTACTGTACTCAGCACTGTTTAACTTAATGTTTGATTTCTTTCTGACTGAACTGCAGGCTTGTGCGCTAACTAACTGCGGTGTCACTTACAGCCATGTACACTGTGTGCACAATTATTAGGGAAGTTGCATTTTTGAGGATTAGTTTTATTATTTAACAACAGCAGTGCTCTTGGTCAATCCAAAATGATAATAAACCTCAAACCTGAATATTTAAGGAAGTGAAAGTGAGATTTTGGCTTTTGTACCAGAACATCTGTGTGTGCACAATGATTAGGCAACTATTAGTGTGCAGAATTATTACGCAACTCAAATAAAAAACTAAAATATTCCCATATCACTACTTTCTTGTCATCTGTTAAAGTCAGAAAAATAAACAAACAACTCAAACTTTACAAATAAATATTTCTGACATTTCAAAAAATAAATCAGTGACCAACATAGCCACCCTTCTTTTCAGTAACACTCAAAAGTCTTCCATCCATGGAGTCTGTCAGTTTCTTGATCACTTGACCATCAACTTTTTGTGCAGTAGCAAGCACAGCCTCCCAGACACTGTTCAGAGAGGTGTACTGTTTTCCTTCACTGTACATCTCACGTTTAAGAGGGGCCCACAAGTTCTCAATAGGGTTTAGGTCAGGTGAGGAAGGGGGCCATGTCATTATTTTTTCATCTTTAAGTCCTAATATCTTGGCAATTTCAAGAGTGCTGCATCCCTCTGAAAGATGTTTTATAGTTTTTGACTTTTCAGAGTCTGTTAGATCTCTTTTCTGGCCCATTTTACCTGAGGAAAAGAAGCTGCCTAATAATTGTGCACACCTGATATAGGGTGTTGATCTCCTAAGGCCACACCCTCCCTCATTACACAAATACACATCACCTAGTATGCTTAAATCCAAAAAGCATTCAAGTTTATTCAGCTTGGAGTTGGAAAGTATGCATAACAATGATATGGGCAAAATACTCACCTGCCTAATAATTGTGCATGCAGTGTAGTGCTAAAAGGCTTTTAGTCCTCTCACCGCCATTCTGTGACTTCTTAATTTGGCTGAAATAAAAAAGATTACTTGCTTGCTTAGAGGAAAGCTTCAGCGCCTGTGTGTCTTTTCCTCTTCCTTAATCCAGGTTAATAAAAAAGTGTAAAGCACTATTAGCTTGACTAAGCAGATAATTGAGGGTTTCTGGATGGTTTTTTTCTAATCTTGAAGCCTTGAAACTTATCCATGAGTCGGGTGGATTGGTACACAGTATATCAAGGTAGATTATGTCCATTATGCATGTGTGTTTAATGTGCCCTACCCAGCAATCACCAGTTCACAACCCTCTAAAATAACATGGGTCATAAATAAACAGGAAATAGGATGTAATTATTAGGATAAGGATTTAGAATTTTAATGTTTTTTTGCTTTATAAAATTGATTTTGACTTAGTGGATGTAAAAATGAGTCTTTAAGATGAACAGAGGAGATAGCCATCAACAGAAAACGTGAGAACATGCTATGACAGAACATGTCTTTATGTGTGTGAACTCAGCTGCGAAGAGTTCAATTATTCCTGGATGCCCATTGATTAGGTATAAATTTGTTTGGCACTGTTTTCAGTAACAAGTCCACATTTGTTTAGCAATATCTCCACTTGTCTATGCTTTTTGCGACTCTTTCTACACTCTGTGTTTGTTTGTCAAACAGAATTGCAAATTTTCTGTTTTAAATAATGATAATCCAAATTAAATGTTGCCATTGCAAGTTAATGTTAAAATCTTTTAAATCAAACATTAAGTAAGTTGTTCTATGGAAAAGGGTTTTGCCCATCTTATCTCATTGTCATTTTTGTCCAGGATGCACAGTTCTTTACAGCATGGGCTCTGGGCAGAGGACAAATGAAGATGCGTGAGACCTGTGTATCAGTCATCAAAATCTTCCCTGAACTTGACCTTCATCCCACAAATAAGTTGCAGGTCATTCCCATGTGACGTCTGTTATTTGGCTTGGATTGGGGCAGTCATGGAGATGTTCAGATATTTGTACTCACTGAACGGAGGGACCATTAACTCGATGACCACTTTGATGAGCTCCATGTCTGCCTCAAACAGGACGACAGTCTCTTTAGCCATCCTGCGTTCTCTGGATGGCAGCGTATTCTGCAACACAGGCTATTTCTCTCTTGTGGCCTGGGAAGCTTTGCTCTTTTTGCTTATACAAAAAAATGATTTCATTGGATTCTTGATGTTGATTGATGCCTTAATACTCGTAACATATTCCTTGCATATTCTCTAATCCTGCTTATTCTCAAGGTCCTACACTCAGAAACTCCTGTGTATGCCTCATTGTACGCTCTTGTTTGCAGCACCTGACTTTTAATCGCCCAGTCTTTGGATATGTAGTGTAGTGTAATCGGTTGTCAGTTGTGCATGACATCAATTCATCAGTGCTTGATCACAATCTGAATAGCTCAAAATTATTTTTTCTCTTCATTTTATTATACAATGTAGAGAGATGTGGTTTTTCCAGGATGCCTCAGGATTGTTATTGGCTAACTGCTTCATATATTGCACTAGAACTTTTGCATTATGACATAAAGGATCACTGTCAGCACAAGTAGAGCGAGGTTTTTAGTAATTGGCTTGTGTCATGTAGAGCTGCTGACAAATAAACCATAGACAAATGTTTTGTTACAGTGTCTAGAGTATTCATCCCTTTTTGAACTTGGTCATGTTTTTGGTTTTGATTCCTATCAGTAGAAGGATGGATGGATTGATCTAACATACCAATTTGTATTACTGTAACCCAAGGGATATTTGTACATTTCAGTAACTTTAGTGCAGGTGTGTTTGGAATTTTCCTTTTGTCTTAATGCAGTGTTTGGGGGGAAATTGACTGTCCAGCAGTTGAACCAACTAATGCATGCTGTACATCTGCTTTGATGTAGGTTTTAAAACACGACAAACAAAAGGTCCAAGGGGCTGAATACTTTCAAAGTCACTGTAATTGGTGATAATTTTGTCAGGGCTAAGGTTAGTAGCACTGAACAATGGGGTGGAAATACAACCATAAACCGTGTGGCTTCTTTTATACCCATCTTATTTCCACCCACTTTTTGGGCTGTACTGTGCCAAGTTGCATTAACTGTCAGGTCTGTACACTGTGCTTGGATCTTAACTGCATTGCATTTCAAATCCATACTCTGAGGTGACCGCAGAGTATCTGATCTCAGTAACATGTGAACACAGATCCAGACCAATTCTTGATATTTAACAATGTTCAGACGTTTGTCTACTAAATGAGTTGCTCTAAGGTCTTTCACAACATGATCATGGACTCGTCATACCATGTGTGATCTATGAAATGTCCCATCTTTAAGTCTGTTTTGTCCTTTTCTCTCAGGACCAGACGGAGAGGAACCGTTTCTCAGTCTACTGGAAGCAGGTCGGACCCATCGTGTTTGGCTCTTTCTGCCTCTTTATCTTTGACATGTGTGAGAGGTGAGACCCCTTTTTTTAAAAATTTTTTATCTTTCACTATTTAGAATGGAGACTTATTTTTACAAAAATGGTATATATCAGTATGCAGTCTATTATAATAATCTGAAAACTACTACTACTAACACACTCTAAAGAGGAAACCTATAAATGTGTTTTGTTTTCACCAGAGGGGTCCAGCTTACAAACCCCTTCTACAGCATCTGGGCGTCTGATGTAGGAACTGAGCTTGCGGTATCCTTTTTTAAAACTGTATTTGATAACAGTATCAGAAAAAAGAGTAAACGGCTTGTCTGACAGGTAAGATGCTAATAAAAACCCTCAGAGTGTAAATGGTTGAATCATGTTTTTAAATTAGCAGTCAATGAACATATATGATGTTGTTCCCTCTGCTCTTGTTGAAGCAAATCTATGTCTTGTTGTAACTGCATAACTACAGTTTTTGTCTCATCTTAAGGCTCAAGTCATAATGACTTAATGCCATGCTTCTGGTTCTTGTAGTACATGTATGGGACGTTCCTCTAGTTGGCTTCAGCATGAACTGGAAATGATCTCTAGACTAATAAGATGAGAAATAATTCAGTAATACCATATGTGAAAGCATTGCCCAGGGTCTCGGGATGATGTATTTGTGTGTGCGCACTGGTTTGTTTGTTTGCCTTGCTTGCCAAACTGAGCAATGCAAGATTCATCAGCACACCTATTCAAAAACAACTGCCAAACTGTTTTTTCTCCCCTTTCTCCTCTTTATTTCTCTGAGTGCCATCAAAAGGAAAAGGGTGCTCAGTGTTCCTGACTCTCAGCTGTTTGAAGACATTTGGTACAGGGTCATCAAATCTTTATAAGTCCCACCGCTGACATTTTTCTGCTGTGTCTTCTACTGCATTTAAGTCTGTAAAGTTTATATTATTGAGAGGCAAAACCTGACAAAGCATTTAAAAGCAGTTTTTTATGATTTTAGATTCATAGTTACTGATTTAAGAGTGATACAAGCAAGTAAATACACATTTGTGAAACCTTCTCATCCATTTCCTTGTTTTTCAGTCTATATATGTAATGTCACATTCTGGTGCATATTAGGCTGAACCTGCATAGTAGTACACAAATGTTACTTGCTGTCAAATGATCAGGCTGTGTCAGTAGCCAACTTAAGTAATTACATCTTCCATATATCTACAGTATACACTATAACTCGGCTGGCAGACCTGGCAGACTGCCTTTAAGTAGAGTGTTATTTGGTTATTTCTTTGACTGCTGTTGCCTCAGATGGCATTCATAATTGTGGCAGGGATCTGTGCCTGTCTCTACTTCCTCTTCCTCTGCTTCATGGTTTTTCAAGTCTTCCGCAACATCAGTGGTAAGAGGACGTCCCTGCCTGCCATGTCCAAGGCCAGACGCCTGCACTATGAGGTGTGTGTTTTCATCTGGTACTCTTTATCGCCAATAAAACCTAAACAATTTGGTCATGAGGGTAAAAAAGGTTTTCTCTGACACACAGTCTGTTTTGTTACCCACTCATCCCCTTTATCACCCTTCTAGGGTCTCATTTTCAGGTTCAAGTTCCTCATGCTGGTCACCCTGACCTGCGCTGCCATGACTGTCATTTTCTTCATTATCAGTCAGGTGAGTGTCATAATTTTTCTAATTTTTCTAACAGAAGTAATGCCCTCCACAGTTTGGACTATTTAAGTGGTAATTGGTAACATTGTTTTAAATTATTCACAATAAAACCATGTATTTGTCTTTTCTCTGCATTCAGGTGAATGAGGGTCACTGGCACTGGGGAGAGCACACAGTGCAGGTGAACAGCGCCTTCTTCACCGGCATCTATGGCATGTGGAACCTGTACGTCTTTGCCATCATGTTCCTCTATGCACCGTCTCACAAACGCTATGGAGACGAGCAGTCAAGTGGTCAGTGCATCACTGGTAACTACATATTTCTACTAGCTTTCTAAAGAAATAAGATGGATAGGAGTGTTGTTATAAATGCTCTCTTTTGGTTTATAGAAGGTTAGGATAAAACTTAAAATGTTCCGCTGGTGTAGCACTAATGTTTTGGATATAAGCTAGTGTATGCATATGTACTACAGATATAACAATAGATATAGTTAGGTTTTTCACCTGTAATTCACATTTGCATGAAATTGTCCTAATGTTTTAATATATTAATTGGTTAAATAGATCTGTTAAATTCAGTCTGGATGAACCTGGTTGTTTCTTGTTTACTTAAGCTTTTGGGTTGAAATGTTGGAAAATGGAAAATGCAGCAGGCTCAATACTGCTTTAATTATAGCAATTATTTATAATGAAATAATTATTTCAGTTAGTTTGCATTACTTACCTCTAAGTGTTATAAATAAACCTTATTGTGTCCCAGCAGCTCTCACTTCATTCTGATGGGGAGTAAGTGTCTGTAAAGCTGCCTATTCATGCAAAGTTTGTTTTTTTTGGTTGTGGTGGGGGGGGGTCAGAAGGACCCAGATTCCCAGGGGAAAGAGGGGTCTCTTTGGCCTGAGAGGGTGATTCTAATGGACACCAGGCTTCCTTCCAGACAGAAAGGAAGGGAGCAATGAAGAGAGGATGGGGGAGGGGAGGGGGGGCGGGTTGGAGAGCAGGGAAGTAATGAAAACCATCCATCCATCTACTGACGTCAGTGACACTGGGAGAGAAAAAGAGGGTTTGAAGTTCTGGAAGCGTTCCCTGAAGTGCGTCAACCAGTCTGATGGGAGGGGCGCCTCTCTCCAAGTTTCAGTCTCTGTATTGACTTACTTTATCGGAGTTTCACTTCTGTTTTGACCAGGCTGTGTTCGTGTTAATGAAATTCAGCTCAACTGACTTGATTTTGCAATGGATCATTTCCCGCAGTAATACAAAGGAATGTGCACAACAAAAGCCCAAACAATATGATATAAAATGTTTTGTATCCACATTATGTTATTGGTCATTTTGATGTTGATGATGTTTATGTGTACAGGAGATGCTGGAGGAAACAGTGGAGAGGACATCCAGCTGACTACGACCATCACCCATGTTGATGGCCCCTCTGAGATCTACAGGATGACTGGAAAAGAGGCCCAGGAGTAGATTTCACACTGTAAGACTTTAAGACTCCCCTCTACTACCTACTGCTCCAATGATCCCCTCCCTCATATATGTAATCAAATAGGCTTTTTATCTTTGTGCCCCCCTGGCCCTAAAGCAGCATCAACAATCCACCGTGCATGTACCTGCCAGTCCCACAGTTATGGTCCTCTTCCAGCATCAAACCCTCAGCTGTGTGACTTGTTACGTGCCACCCTGTTCCCAATTGTATCTGTCAAGGCTGAATGTTATCAACACTCCTATCAGTCCTTTTCATTTCATGGTGGGGTTTCTATCTTACACTTCATACTGTATGTAAACTATGTTGTGTTTGTAAATGTTGCACAATGCTTTTGACACCAAAAAAAGAGATTGGAGTATAAAGAAAACCATTTCTTGGTAGTCAGAAGTTACATTTGGCAGCAGTCACACTCCTTTTTTAAAAGTAAAGTGTGATGAAACTAAACGTTTGTAAAGACCTGAGCTTCTGGCAAAGATGGACGACAAGATGTGGATACATTTTAGCATCTGTTTCATTTTCTGTTTCATTACCTGTTATATACTCAGTTAAGGCCTTAGAGTCTGTTTCAAATACATATTCTTCCATAGAAAGTAGATCATGTTGAGTACTGCTGTCAATCTTAGTCTTTCAATTGATGGAGATCTTTTTTTATATCACTGGGGGAAATGTACAGACCACATAGCCACTTTGGGAAATGCATACTGTACGTTCATTATGTTACAATGTAGATATCTATTTTTTATAAAGTGCTTATTTTCAACTTCACAAAATACATGCATCATGCTCTATCAGTGTTTTTGGAGTTGACTTGTAGCCTATTATACATGGTTATTAGTTTGTTTTTGCTTTTTATGCTAATTTAAATAAAAAAACTTTTACTTAATACCCTTGTATTGTCATAATGTTTGCTCTGAATGATTGAGTCATATGTTCTATATACATGTCCTTATTTGTAGTCTTATTTGCCAGTAAGTAAAAGAAAAATTAAGCCATGGAAAGGGAATGCCACTTTAATATCTTTCCAAGGAATTCAGTATGACTTGTACTTGATCTAAGTTTATAGTGACCCTAACTTACAGTTCTTCATACTTTACTGAATATGCCAATCATAAAACTAGGACATTTTTAAAAGACTGTTTTGGTACAATACACAGTTGAAACACCTTGGCTGCAAAGCTTTATAAAACTGGCATTTTTGGGGGTGTAAGTAGTGCATGCCTGAATATGAACATGTATTCATGTAGGCAGAGTGCGCCTCTGTAAGGCTCAAAGCAGAACAACAAACCTGCTTTCACTTTTCTCACCAGTCAAGTTCCCCAGAGAGAGCTAGTGTCAGACCGGAAGTTGGGTTTTTTTTTTTTTTGCTCTAAATGTATTCTGAAAAGGGGACATTGGGGAGATAACTTGCATTTGCATTCACAGTACTTCATCCAAAGAAAGAAATTAGAAAGTATTATTGCAGTAAACACAGCTTTCATTTACTGTTACTAGTATGTCCTCTTGGGAGGCTTTGCTTTTCCTCAACTACTTTTCAGATGAAAATCCACTGCATACGTTTGACAACTACAGTTACCAGTTATCTGTATGTTAAAATTACACAGTCTGGTTGCTAAACTGACCTGCCTACAGTCACCCATTGAAAACATTTAGTGGATTATGAAATTAAAAATATGACAAAGGAGACCCCGAACTGTTGAACAGCTGAAATCCTATTTGAGGCAAAAATGGGACATTTCACTTTCAAAACTCCAGAAACTGGTCTCCTTGGCTTCCTTATGTTTACAGAGTGTTGTTAAAAGAAGAGGTGATGCAACACAATGGTAAACATGCCCTTGTGCCAACTTCTTTGAAACCTGTTGCTGGCATCAAATTTAAAATGAGCATATATTTTTCATAAATCGATAAAAATTTTCAGTATCAACATATGGTATATTGTCTTTGCATTATTTCAATTAAATAAGTTTAAATGATTTGCAAATTCTGTTTTTATTAACATTTTACACAGCGTCCCAACTTTTTTGGAATTGGGTTGTACAATGCAAGATTATCTTAAAAAGTTTTCTTGACTTGTAGAGGAGCATTGGCATATTGCAGGTTCATGTAAATGCATAACACTAGCAGAGAGAATTCGTTATTTTGCACCTTTAGCTTAAGTTACAATTCTTTGCAGTAGATCCTCTGCTCATTTCTACTTGTTTACTAACCTCTGGGATTGTTTTATTTTGAAAGTGCGTTCCGGAAGTAGCCTTCTAAAAGCGACCAGCTTGACGGCCCCGAACATCCGCCCGTGTCTAGGTGGGTCCGCCTCCCTCCTCCCGACTCAACTCGGCTGTTCTCGTCGTGAAGCGTCCAAGTGGCGGAGGAAAAAGGAAAGCAGAGGGGGGAGACTGGTCGCGCTGGGAAAGGGGGAAAAAAAAGTAAACGATAGCTGAATATTAGCATTAGCCGTGAGCGGGGAGCGAAGCGGCGCGAGCGTGTGTCCGTGAAGTGACGGTTGAGGTCCGGCTCGAGCTGCTCGTCCACAGCCTGCCCTGTAAACACGTTAGTGTAGTTGTGACATTGCGCCGTGAGCCGCAGAGCAGAGGGGAAAAAAAGGTCTCCTCCCAGTCTGTTGACGGGCACAGTTTGGCTTCAGTGAAAGGAGACAGACCTGACTGCACACTACCTGCCAGGTAAGACCGCCATGTGTCGAGAAAGTGTCTCATGAGCAGCCGACATGACGCGCTATTACCTGAAGCAACAGTTGGTCTCTTCTGCTATCAGACGTGTTTACTGTCATTGCTGCCACCTTTCACATCCGTTTATACACCACTTTATTTCTACCTAACACCGTCTTGTGTCTCCACTCATCACACATTAACATGACACTGCTGCATGAATCTATATTCAACAGGTGACAGCTTGAGCTCAAGCTTTATGTCTGGGCCTCCTGTCCTGATTATTTCCCACAAGGCCCCACCTACCTGCCTCATAATGACTTATTTTGGAGAGCAAATAGATTATTGCAGAGCAGAACAGCACTTTTATAGATGTATAAATAAAGCAGCCACTTCCTTCATATGAGTCCATTATGCAATAAGTAATCTCTTGCAACAGTGCCACTGCAATCCAACATGAACCTATTTGATTGTGAACTTGGTGAGATGGTTGAAGTGGAGCCCCCCCAACACAGGGAAGTGGAGATGTTTACATGGAGCATCAACAGCTCTCTTGATGTCCCCTGGCCATTAGGAGGACAGAATACAGACCGGCCATTGATAAGGCCAACTCATTAGTACCCCATTCACCGCCATCAAAGCCTCCTCTCAACGCCCATCAACATGAGTGGGTCGCACCACACACTGGGAGCTGAGGATCGCCCACTTCCTGCCTTCACGCTGGTGATGGCTTTGGTTCGGTGTGACGTTGCATCACGAAGGCGTCGATCAGGTTTGTGACAGACACCAGCCAAGAGAAACAGAATTCAGATGTATGAGGTGACAATAGACAGGAACACGTGCGACAACATCTGTGTCAGCACCTACTGCACGACCTACCTACGATAGCAACACTGGCAGCGGCAGGAATGTGCAGCCTAATGTTTTGTTTTACTAGAAATGAAGATGGTGACTTCCATGAACAGCTGCCTTGTCTAATGCTGTCAGGTTTGGTCATAAGGCTGTCTGCTGCAATTCCTTGGAACAAACACTACCCCCCCTGTATCAACACAGTGTGTACATTCACAAGAATTTTTCATTTCCTTCCCTTATTTGAAGGGATGGAACAGTCCAGTTCCTCAAATAACACTTAATGAGATGTGCGTTTTTAATGTAGAGATGAAACAAAATGTGACATTAGACAAGGTAGACTCCAGTTTTTCAACTCATTACCTCTTCCTAACAGCTTTTGTGGCATGGGCTGCATTTGGAGTGGAGTGTGAGTAGGTTAGCCCGGATTGCTGGCAGGATTTAACGTGACGTGTGATGCATGCAAATTGATTAGTAACAGGAGGAGGGGGCTAGGTGGTCGAGCTGGGGAACAGTGTCTTTCCTAATGCGAGGATTTGATTAAATATAATGATAGGGTTATTGAGCTCCCAGTACAGCTTGAGATTGAGGATCGGTTTTAATCTCCCTCCTCTGTCTCCATATGAGTTTAACTCGTGGCACAATGGATGAAGTGTTGGGATCATGTGGGAAGTGGCACACGCAGCTGTAACCACTGCTGTAATACCTTATCGGCTGACAGGCTGCTATGGAAGCTGCGTGCATCTCCTCTGACACAGAATGCTGCCCGACTCGATTGGCAGCTCTGTCGGGGACTTTCTGTCAAACAGCCAATTTGGTGCAGGAGGAAGAGGCAGAGGTGGCCATGGTCTGAGCCTCCCTTTAGCCACGATCCGTTTCCTCATAGTGTTCTGTGTGGATTCCCCGCAGGTCTTTCGTTGCACAGTTTGTTGAAGTAGGAGTCGGTGTGTACGTGCCTGTGCGTGCTTGCTCCACTGTCTTTTGAGTGATCTTACTACTTCCTTACTGGGCTGAGTGATTCACATATTTTCTCCGTGAAAAACACGCACACAAACACACACACACACAGAACTCCCTCATCAAAGAGTACATTCACACCATTTCTCTGTTCACTCAGTAATATTGTAACTACATGCTCTTTGACACACTAATATATGTGTCATTATATTGTTGGGTGTTGTTTGAATCTGTTGAGAGTTGAAGCAATTAGTTGATTCATCACATTAGTTGATTAACAGGAAGAGTGGTGTAATGTATCTAAGTACATTTACTCACGTACAAATTCAAGGTACTTTTACTTATTTATATTTTTTCTGCTTTATGCTTCTACTCCACAACATCTCAGTGGCAAATATTGTAGTTTTTACTCCACTACATTTGTCTGACAGTTTTAGTTTACTTTTCAGATCCTGTCCAGTGAAAACCATGTATCTCCAAATGTGTTGATTTTGAATTTTAATGTTTGTGATAAACTGAAGGACTAACTGTTCCTATCCTATATTATGGGTTGAGAAAATTTCTCTTCTTCTAAAAACTATTTAAAACACCTTGGATTAGCTGGATAATGTTTTTTTTTTTTTTTTAACAAAGCTGAAAACAGGACTGTTTATCTGAGCTCATGAAAAGTTGACTTTCTAGAGATACATGCTGTAGTTGTCACAGGACAGCAACACTACAAACATATAATGGTCTTATAGAATATGATGCATTGCAGTAGATTAAACTACCCAACAGCATATAAAGTAGTTAAAATAGTTTAACATCTGAAGCAGTAAAATGCAATGCTCCCATTAATGCAGCAATAATAATAATCCCTAAACATCATATATAATATTAAAACACAGGGACCATTTTACTACCCTTTTCCTTTTTTTTTTACTTTTCATACTTTTAAGTTTTTAGCGGATAATACTTCAGACTTTTACTTCAGTAGTTTTGAATGCAGGACTTTTACTAGTAGTGGAGTAGTTTCACAGTGTAGTATTAGTACTTTTACTCAAGTAAAGGATCTGAATACTTCTTTCACCGTAACCAGAAAGTTAATAAAATAAATTATTTTGATTAATGACTGCAGTAAGTCACATGTGACAGTAAACTGAATATGTTAGTTGTTTGGACAGTTGGTCAAATAAAACAAGCTCTTTGAAGATCTTGTGCTCTGAGAAATTGTTACATGCATTTTTCACAATTTTCTCAATTTTATAGATAAATAGATTAATTTAGAAAATTAAAGGACAGATTCATCAATCATAAAAATAATTGTTAGTTGCAGTCTGACATTTTTCCAATGTAACTTTCAGTTAGTTTTCACTGTCAGTGTTTAGATGAGCATGTAGTCTAAGAAATGCTTAGAGCTGAAAACATTTGTTTAAGTAATTTTTCAAGAATAGTGACAAATATTTTTTATTTCCAGCTTCTCTTTTTATATGACAGTAAACTGTTTGGATTTTGTTGATTGGTCAAAAAAAGACATTGCCACCTTGGACTCTGGGAATAAAATCTGTGATGGATATTTTTCATTATTTCTGACATTTTATAGACAAAATAATTAGTAGATAAATCAAGAAAATTGTTGACAGAGTTTTTAAAATACCTAAATAAAACCATCTAAAACTGGCAACATTTTTATGTCAGTCAAAAAACAGAGTCAATTAGATATTGGAAGCAAATTTTCAGTGCTTGACAGTTGGGTTCAACAATATAACAATATAGATTTGAGATTACAACAAAGTGGTAGCCGTCCCTTTTAATATCTCTGCTTATATTGCTCTAGTGTAGAAAGTCAATGATTATGAATGCATCCAGGCAGTGTTGGATTTTTCTCTAAGATTTTTTCATCACTATGATTTAGCAGCTTGCATATATCAGACATTTAATTTTGCTGGGTCAGCCAGAAACAGACATCCCTGTCTTGTTAGTATTATAATATATATAACAAAACTACACATCTCTGTACTTGCCCTTAAAGGCTCAAAAGTTGGTGTGTGTGCGTGTGTGTGCGTGTGTGTGCGTGTGTGTGCGTGTGTGCGCGCGCGTGTGTGTGTGTGTGTGTGTGTGTGCGGACATCCTGTCACCGTGGGGACAAGTTTGAGGTTCCCATGTGTCCAGACTTTTACAGGGTTACAATTAGATTAAGGTTAGGGTTAGGGTAAAGGTTAGGGTTAGGCATTCAGTAGTCAATGTAGTGTCTCCATGGGGATAGTGAAACAAGTCTGTGTGTGCGCATGTGTGTGTGCTGTGCACGTTTGTAGTCACAAGGCCCAGCCTACAGTGGTTTGCTTGAATTCCACCCTACCCAGGGGCAGATGTACTGAGAGGAGTGGTGGTGACATTGTGGATATACAGTCACACCCATGTGTTGGTTTGGCAGCAGAAATTCTTGCTTTCATGAAATACCAAGCATTACTGGATCCTTATTTTATTGCCTCAAAATAGGGCAACTCAGTAACAAATCTACTTTAAACCAGGAACATTTTCCAGAATATTGTTCTATTAATTTGCAAATTAATTAGAACCTACTGGGAATTAAATGTGCGGATAGAGGGTAGATTTTGTCCCTCCTGGCTTCATGAAATAAGGCACTGTTAGTGCTCATGTACTAATCAGGTCGACATCAAACTCAGATGTACATACTCGCCAAGCCAAGCAGGAAGTGTTGTCACGGCAACCATCTAAGATAGGTAAGATGTTTTGATTCAGAATCAGCATGATGGCTCTCAGAGTGTCTACAGCCGTCAGTCTGTCAGAGGAGACAGTTGACTGATGGAGAGGTAGAAACTAGTGTCTCCACCCAAACAAGTGGCCCCTCAAATCCATGTCCATCCATGTCATTCAGTTTCCATGATTTTATTCTCAAATCAATATATTCAGTATACTCATGACGTTTTCTTCATGGGGTTCTTTAGGTTTATTTAGGTAAACCAATGGAAACCAATTTCAGTTGTAATGTATATGTTGCTTTCGAGGAAAAAACTCATTACAGCCTATGGTATGTTGCGACATGCTGTTGCCTACTGATGCCTTGATGCCTGTGATGGCATGTTAGGAGCTAACACAGAAGTCCAAAATGCCTCTATAAAGGTGCTAAACAGTTTCTGGTGGGAATGAGCTAACAAGTCAACTCAGCTACGCCCTCTTGAGTGTGTAGTTTTTTCTGAGCTTCTGAGCTGCTGAGCTGAACTTTGCATAAGTATTATATATGATTTATTATACACCTTAGCCTTTGTGCATTTATACATATTCAATTGTGGATGCATATCAAGAAAAATTATATTTGTGTGAAAGAACCTCTTTCATTAGAGAATAATACTTTTAAACCTACTCCATAATTACAAACCTAATGGGGAAACACACACTGACATTTCAAGACTTTTTTTTGTTCAGGAGCCCTCGGTTTGCTACGAGTGCTGTACACAGCTGTTCATCCTCAACTCTGATTGGACAGAGAGAAGGAAGCAGATAAGATAGGTGTGTTTAGAGTGTAAACTCTGTCCAAGGTTGAAGTTTCTCATAGACACTGATCTGAGGTTAGATTTGCAACTGTCCCTCAAACTGTCAAAGTTAGTAAATGAGCCGAGAAGCTGACTGCTCATCAGCATTCACGAAGGACTTCAGTGTAACGTTTACAGGCAGGAGCATGGAGTGTTTGCAGCTGATGTGTTGGAAGCAGGCAAAATAATAAACACTAACTGAAGTACTGAAATAAAAATGTATAATTAATAAGTGGTTAACAAGGGTATTGTCGCAATCAGTTATGGACCTATGACTGATTATGATTCTCAGTTATACATCTTGGACAACAGTTTTATTTAAATCACCATAAAAACAATATCTCTGCTTATTTCATTTTTGCTATGTTTTATATATGACATACTTTGCTACAAGTTTGATGCTAATGAACTCACGCTAGAACCATGTACAACTTGGTATATCTGGAAAGCTTTAGCATGAATTCATAAATTTTATCGATAGTAATTATATAGTGGTGAAGATTTCATTAATTTATTGATACGTCTGTTTGACAAACTTTAAATTCTGTGCCATAGATTTCAATGACAGGGCTGATCTTTCAGCATCTCCCACAAATGCTGATGCAAATGCTTTATTTTTTATTTGACATTTTTAATACATAAAACGATTGTAGATTTTGCTTTTTATGTGTGCATTGTGTGCATGTGTGTGTATTTGGCCTACATTCAACCAATTAAATGTAATTTATCAAAGACGGTGAAACACTAATAATGATTATTATTAATAATAAACAGTAAAACATTTCCATACATCAGATCTGATTAATTCAAAAGCAAAATGTCAGGGATTTGCTGCTTTTCTGTGTAGACCCTTTTCACAGTGGAAATTTAATCAGTTCATTGAATCAAAAAAAAATATTGATTAAAAAAAATAGCCATCAGTTACAGCACAATTTCCAATTTTAACTCAGTTAGCTATATGAATATACTTAACATTTATATTGTAAAACTGTTACAGATATTATGGCTTGATATTAACTGACCAGAACTCAAAAAGAAAACATCACAGGTCTTGTGTGTGTGTGTGTGTGTGTGTGTTTCCATCTATAAGGACTGCTGACAGACAGGAGAGTAATTTGTAAATGAGTGAGAAGGACAGGGAGAAAATGTTATTTATAGACAAGTGGTGACAACAGAAAGTCTAATTTAAGGCTTATTGTCATCTTCAAACTGCCACATGCAGGGACGCCTCTCTGTCATCCACCTGCTGTTCAACTTTGTGATTGGGGAGATAAGAGGGGGCACCTGCTGCAAGCTAACAGGTTGTTATTTAAAGGAAAGAGAGGTTTCTCTTCCTGTTGCCTCGTGATTGCTACCAAATTGTAACAAGGGAATATTGCTTCTCAAGAACAAAAACAGCAGTATGAAGAACCTTTGATTGTCCTAAGAGTGATCAACAGGAGGACATGTCTCTTGTTTTGTGGTCTTTTGCTCTGCTTCCTCCCCAGTGGTAATGTCACAGGAGTGGATGATGTTTGTAATGATGTCTTAACCCCCACCAGCTATCTGTAGAAACAAATAAATAGTGTCTCTCTCACAGAACATCAGACCTTAAAGCACATTCTGTGGATTGTGCTTAGAGAGTTGTGTTTTTATATATGTGTATATATATGTATGTGTTTTAAATACTTCATTTGAAGTCAGCCCCTCGAGTAGTGAAGAGGAAACACTGGTGTTCTCTGTGATATGTTTTCAGTATAGTCAGGATGGAATTTTTTTCTGAATAATGAACTCAAAATGAAGGTTTAAGTAGAGAAAAGCAAAATACTAAATACCGTTAAGGCACCGTAATATTTGGGACAGTCATACAAAATCAACTTTCAGTCTACTTTGGATCCATCACGCTTAATCATGGTCCGCATATGTGCAGTACCCTCTTTGTGCCACACGGTGGTGCACTGTGACTGCATCCTGCCTTAGTCTCGTTTCTGGCTGCTTAGAAAACGTTCAGTGATCTGGCTTTAACACAGGTAAATGGGTGCTTTAGTGTGCTTACAGCTATGGGTGCAAATCAATGTGAGAGTGTTTACATTAGTCCCAGTGCCAACATGATGCTGAGCCAATGTTCCTGTGCCACCCATTCTCCCCCCAGTGACAATTAACCCCTTTATCTGTCTCTCGTTTGTTAACACATGCGCCCTCTCACACACACACCATCTGTCGCATTGGCACTGCCAGGTGGTTCAAACATATTGTAAGCCTTTATTAAAGTTATCCATTGCACGTAGTCATTTCTATTTAATCTCGTGAGAGAGATATAAAGTGTGAGTGTGTGTGAAAGAAGCCTTTTCCTGCATGTTGTGCGTGTTGCACCTGTGGCGTGAGTCAGTTTTCAGTTATTTTGTCCTGTCAGACACATCAGACAGTGTGTGTACACCCCTATAGATCATGTTACTGTCTGGATTATTTACTGGAAGGACTCTATAGTAACCAACACAAGCAGAGTGTCAGTAACACACTGTGCTGACAGGCTGAGGGTCACCTGTAGTTACAGTACTTTCAATGATGCTACTCCTAACAATATGCTTTATGAATATTTCAGACTTTTAAACTGAGTGCTTTATAGAGGCAAGGAATGAAGATACAATTGGTCAAGACCTCTGTACAGAAATATAGCCAATAACAATTACACCGTTTTTGAATTAACAGCTATTAAAGCCAATGTAAACAGATAAGGACATGTAATATCATTCTAACTGCAAATTTGTTTGCCCAAATAAATATTATACAGATAGGACATGATGTCTTGGCTGATGCAACATTACAACATGTACAGACAGTACATTTTGGAAATAATGAGTCAAAATTATTAATATTTCTTCCAAATGGCTTCTTAATTTTGGATTATAATGCATCCTGTAGGTATACCTTTCTCCACACAAGCATTTTTAGAATAAATAAAATCTAATTTCTATGAAGGGTGACACTGTAATGTAATGGTTAACACTGTTGCCTCACGGCTGGGGCTTCCTGGGGCCTTCCTGTGTGCAGTTATATGCATGGGTGTTGTCTGGGTGCTCTGGCTAGCTCCCACAGTCCAAAGACATGCAGGTTAATTGGTGCTCTAAATTGCCCTGAGGTGTGAATATGACCATGAATGGTTGTTTGTCATTATGTGTCAGCCTGTGATGAACTGGCGACCTATCCAGGGTGTACACCGCCTTATGCCCAACGTCAGCTGGGATTGTCTCCAGACCCTGTGACCCTTAAAAGGATAGGTGGTTATAGATAACAATAGATCATTTCTATGAGGGGCTTTGCTCTGTTCAGTTGGGCTACAACTAACGGTTCTTTTCATCAATGGTTAATCTACTGATTATTTTCACAATTAATCGTTTAATCTATAAAATGTTCAAAAATTGTGAAAAATGCTCATCACAATTTCTCAGAGCCCAAACTGAGGTCTCGCTGCTCTTGTCCAAACAAAAGACCAAAACCTTCATTTACTGTCATAAATGACAAAGAAAAGCAGCGAATCCTTACATTTAAGAAGCTGGAACCAGCAAATGTTGGTCATTTTTGTTTGAAAAATTAGTGAAACGATTAATCCTTTATCGAGATAGGTTTTTTTTTTTTTTGATTAACTAATCGACTAATCATTGCAGCTCTACTGTTCAACAGATATTGGAATAATTGCACCAAGTACTTCCTCAGTTTGTACCCTGTCCTGTGTAGTAGTATTTGTAAGAATGTTATGTAAAACCATTCCTTCTGTCTGGTTGGACTTGGCGAGGTGCTTTGTAATCCCACTCACAGGAAGACACACCTTTTTTGTAAGGACAAACTCTGCTCACTCAAGTTATTTCCTCAGACATTTCACAAGGCTGTAGCCCAAATATGGGCATATTCTGTCAGCGATATAAACATGCTTCCTGTCAGACAGGTAAGGAAGCATGATATGTTAACAAGTCTCGGATACGTTGTTGTTTTCAGCATCATGTGCTTTGAAACTAACTGGTGGAAAGTTTAAGATGCAGCAGAAGCATGCATGTCATCCTAAAGGCTCTGATGACAAATGCATCATTCATAACGCTCATAGTGGAATCAGCTTGTGTGTGTGTGTGTGTCAGCAGGCTGGAGAAACAGTGTCACTTTGATGGATTCTCTCATTTCTTTAGCGCCCTTTATGAGTCTATGGGTTTGCTAGCACCCCAAACAAAGGCCAGTGTGTGTGCTTCCTCATTTAAGCCTGGTCGGGACAAGAGGAGCTCGACACCTGTGGTATAGGGGTCCACATCCACTAGAATCTGTGCTCACACATGTTGGTGTTTGAGAAGAGAAACTACACCCCTTTTTGTCGCCCTAAAGTCGCTGGGCCCCAAAGTTTTTGTCTGACTCCACACTAAGTTTCTCTGTCCAAAACGAGCAGAGACAGGTGTGAGATGCACAATCACTGCCTGTCTCCTTGTCCACAGTCTCAGTGCCTCCTCAGTCGCTGAAATCAGGTGTCTCATTCACACTGTCAAATTGACTCATGATTAAAGATCTCCAAAGCTTTGTTTGATTTATTGAGTCATTTTCCCGGTTCTCGTGCACAGTAGAACAAGGCCTCACGTTTTGTCCAGGACTGGTTCTCGTACAGTGGCTCCTTGTGCACTTACCTCTCTGTTCTGTAACAAACAGGCAATGTTCCCTCTCCGCAGACTTTTTATTGGAAAAGCAGACAGTTATCTGATTATGTGCAGCATTTTTTTCTCACCAGGAGCAATCAGCCTCAGAATCTGCAGTTCAGACATTTCGTACTGGCACCGTTGGAAATAATGATTACATCTCTGTGTACACACATGCCTATATGTTGAAGCTTTAGCACAGTAGAGTTTTGTTGGAGATTGTCTACTTTGTACTTTGAGATGTGACCTTGTGGCAGCTTTCTGTGTGACTCTTTTGTTACTTCTCCTGCAGAGACTGTGGACACTACATATGGATTTTAACTTTGAAGCAGTTTTTAAGTGTCCATAGTCCCTTTTGAAATAAACAAAACTACTTGCATGAATGAGACAGGTGGACCCAGTGACCTCAGAGTTGACCTACTTGTTCTGAGAAATGGCCAGAGCATGAAGAGGAAGTAAAGGGAGATGAAGGGAGGGTGAGGAGGAGGCAAACATCATTTTGGAAGGGATTCAGGGTGGGCTGCAGAGGAAGTGGCCTCGGTGTGACCCACAGTGTGAGCCTCTTCCTCCAGCCGACATGTCTTTGAAACTGGTAGATGAACGGAGTCGCAGTGGTTGGAGGGAGGAGCAGCCATTCATGTGGTGTTTGATTAATCGTAACTCAGACCCCTTTGTGTGTGTGTGTGTGTGTGTGTGTGTGTGTGTAGGGGGGTTTGTAAGTCAATCTGGCTGTGTGTAAGTCAACGCGTCTGACTGAGAGCCTGTCTGCCTATTCCTGATGTATTTGAACTAATAATTTCAACTTTCATGCCTTTCTGTCTTAAATGTTACGTAACCATACGAAATCTACTTCATTTATCTGACTTGCTTCAATTTGATTTGTGCTCTCTCAGAAATACACCAGATGACTAGGACATTTTTAAATTATGCAAGATGGGCTCTGGAAATTTCAGTTTATCTTCATTTTCCCTCCCTGCATCCTCTGTTTCTGTAGATCTACAGATGTTTAGAAAACAAAACCAAAAGTATTTTTGACTGTAAGTAACATGACTAGTAATTCTGTGTCCTGTTGTCACACTGAATGCCCATCATGCCACATTCTGAGTGACATCAGGGTTATTTCCCTTCTTTTGGGGGATTTTGTTGGTATTTATGCACTTGTGACATTCTTACATGCATTTTTCCATTCATGTGAGTCTCTTCTTAAAAGGACACTCCACCAGTATTACGAATGTTATGAAAGTTTAGTTTACATGTCACTCGGTTCTACACAGCATGTAAAACCAGTTTTATAGAATCATCTATAAAATAAGCCTGGAGCATGTCATCAGGTTGTCTCTGCTTGGGCGTAACACTTAAAATGGGCAAGCCATGCTAGCAGCATGACTAGAGGTGGCAATGTCTGTTTGTCGGCCAGTGTGGTCCACCACTGTGGTCCATAAATAATTCTACCACTGCTAGATGGATTGCCATGACATTTTGCACTGATGTCCATGGTTCACACAGTACGAAGCCTAATCACTCTGACTTTTCCTCTCGTACCATCAGCAGGTCAAAGGTTTCACTTATTCTGTGAAATTTGACTAGATTGGCTCAAAATTGCCACAACATTTGGTACAAACATGATAACCATGATATCCAGATGATGTAACCTGACACTAGTGATCCCCTGGCTTTTCCTCCAGTGCCACCATGAGGTTCACTTTTCTGGGTTTAAGTGAAATATCCCTGCAATTATTGGATTGATTGCCATGAAAGTTGGTGCAGACATTCATGTCTCAGGGTGAAGCACCACCATCAGGCTAAAATTTAATTTTCAAAATTTCAGAATACTTTGGTTTATAAATAAATACCTGCAAAACTAATGACATTCCCATCACCTACAGCTGTACTTTGTGTTTTGTTCTAATTAGCCATCAGTAGCATGCTAAAATGCTAAACTAAGATGGTGAGGGGATGCTAACATCAGTTCAGTAGACACAATTTGTTTAATGAAAGATTCTATCAGTTGCATTATGGGAAATATAGGTTCCAGTCTTTTTCTGAGGTTGACCCTTACTAGAAACTAAAAGTCAGGATATTTCAGCTTCTGCTGCTTTAATTTTGACCATTCTTTTTAAAAATCTGTTTCTTGTGAGTCTCTGAATTATATAGAAGTCTAACAATTGCTTTTGTGCTCCTTTAATTGGTTCTTATATGGATAATTGCAGATATAAAATAATCAACAAGTCACTAATAGTATTTGCAAATCCATTGTTTTCACAATTTATGCAGTTGTCGGACAGGTGGGGTTTTCCACAGAGGACAATACAATGAATGCTTGAAAGTTTTAACAATCACAGTAGAGTCAATGTAGTAAGCCTTCCTGTTCTCACTCTTTCTGTTGTTGGCCTTTTGTCCTGACCCTGTCCCTCTTCCTGCTCAGCACTGACTAAGGCCTTCAACTCTGTCATAAAGCATCATAAAACCAGTCACCTGGCCTCGGAAACTATAACTGCACAGTAAATTCTTGCAGAGTTTATTGTAGCAATGTCATCATAAACTGATAGTGCTAATCAGCGTGGAAATTCATCAGTGGATATTAATTGCAGTAATACTAGCCTGTACATGTTTGCACCCATGTCAGTTCTCCAATAATGTCATGAATTTGCGTGACTCTTGCATTTTTCTAACTATAACTCGAGGAATTCGGCATCAGCACTATTCAGTTTTTTCTATTGACAGTTTCCACTAATGTGTTCCTGTTTTTGAGTGTGTGTGTGTGCAAATAGGTTGCTCCTCATGCAACTTGTCTTGAGTGGTCATGTGCAGTAATCTCATGCCTGTCATGCCTGTCCTTGTTTGTTCAGAAATGTCCCTCCTTTGAGATAATGTAGATCATTGGGTCTTGAACTATGCGCAGTCAGTGTTATAGATATAGACAATGTGAGACCATGTGACGTCTTGTTCATCACTCTTAAAGCTATTACACGATTCCTGTAGGCTGAAGGAAGGCTCAGGTATTTTAGAGTTGTTTCTCTAAGTAACTAATTCTCAAGATTTGAGGGGCAGCACAGTTCTACCAACTAGCCACACATTATCTTGGAGCATCCTTTTAGCTCCTATTTAAACTAAATTCAGGGGTTTCACCTCTCTTATTCCCTCTGTACTTTGATCCCTGTATTTGATCTGTGTTCAGTACAGAGATGACACACAAGTAAGGGAAACTCCTCAGACTGAGGAAAGATAAATGATGCCTATACTGTTCCAACTGGCCTTTGAGCTCTGACCTGTGCGGACAAAGATCAGCAGTTTGTAGGCAAGTAAATTTCACCCACTAGATTACGCACAGCTTCTCAAATATCCACAGATTTAACGAGAGGGTGCCAAAACATCGACTAATGTGTCGTGCAACAGGAGACAGGAGTGCTCTGAAATGTGGCTGCAGTTTCAGCTTTATTTGCATTCATAAGTGGTTTGCTGTTGGTACAATAGCAAACACCTGACAAATTGTAATAATAACATTATTATAAAACAGAATACATGTGTATATGAATGCACAAACCTACTCATACACACACACGCACCTATACCTACACAACAGTTAAAAACCCAAAGATATTGAATTTATCATGATATTTAAGAAAGAACAGCAGCTAGTATCCACATTTGAGAAACTGGAACCAGCAAATGTTTCACCCTTTTTGCCTGAAACATGATTTAAAATGTCAAAATGAGATATGAAAAATAGATTATTATTATTATACACTAATATGCAAAAGTTTAAAGCTGGATTTTATACATGAGCAAGGGGTTAAAACACTGCCGTGACATTACATGAATGATACTGTATTGAGCTTCAATTATATTCCTCCCAGTAGCTGGGTTTACATTCTTTCATTCACTTAGTGACAATAGGAAAGTTTGCTTTGTGTCATCACTAAGTAGGAGCGTACTGCCTGCCGTGTTTACGTTCTGGTTTTTCCAGACTGCCGTTGCTGAAAAGGAAAAAGATTCCTGAGCCTTTCTTCAACGTGCTTAATGTTGTCTACATTCTCAACGGTCTCCACTGGCATCCAAAACTTGTTGGAGAAAACACAAGTAGGCCAAGCTGACTAATCGCAGTTCTTGTGGGTTCCACATGGTGTCTCTGTAGCTGCTGTAGGCCTGACATTTATTTAGACTTCTAAAGAAGCACACTTCAGCATCAGTGGCTCCACGTAGGCTCTGATATATGCTGTAATCACTTAATGCACATCTATACATCCATTTTAGGGGCATTCTGGTGCTCTAAGTTTTGTTGGCTTGCTCTCCATAGCAGTGCTTTATGATCATGTGAAACTGTCTCATATTTGAGTGTCCTTTCTCTTGGCAGCAGAAGGGGGATCCTCCAAACTCAGCTCTACATGCCGTATATGGGACATTCCTGTGGATGTCTCAAATAGGAATCTTAGTGAGTTCAATGTGTTTCACCACAGTATGAAATGAAAAGTGATGTCCTGTTTAACAGGGATGCATGCTGTTATTGATTTCAGAGCTGAAAGAGTATTTTTCTTAATTGTGTTTTTTTGCACACAAATCTGTTTACTGACCACACTGCCACTTAAGTCACTCCACACACATACAAGGACCAGTGCTCAGGCTTACATCCAGAGATGTCTTAAGACTATGACCCATGTACACACACGATATGCACAATGCCTTTCTTCCCTTTTCATGCCTATTTTATCTTTTATTTATATTTGATAGTTTTATCTTTCATTTTTTAATATTCCTTGTTCTACATGTACAATGACAATAAAGGTATTTTTCTTCATTCCTCACTTAAGTGTTGCAGTACAAGCTTGACTTTGCAAGATTTGATCTCTTGATTCCATAAAATACATTTTAACATATTGAGCATATTCAAAGACTGTTAAACTTTCATCATTAGCTTTAACCCACGCTGTGTGCACACCTAAAATCATAAAAAGCACATGCAAATATGCACTCACAAAAATGGACTTTGCACCTTCTGACACACTCACATACGCAACTTTTGTCTCACACATGCACACAGGTCCCATCCCCATTTATGTCACCCTCTGACTAATCCCATTTCCTCTTTACTTGAAAAGCAAACTCTCCTTTACGACCTTTATGTTGTTTTCTAATGAGCTGCATGACGTCCAAGCCCTTATCAGTAATTCCATCCATGCACGCTGCTGTTTAACCCTTCCTACATCAGCTTCAGCAGGGAGGAGGGAGGGGCTGTGTGATGGCCAACTAGTAGCACTACAGACCTTTGGCCTTCCCTATTCCACCTCCCCTGCAGTAGTAACATACATGTGGTTGGACCAGCTCAGGGGTGGAGGCTGGAAAGACTGAATACCTTTGTTTATTGTTCCATATAGGCAGGGCTGTGTTGGGTGAGAGATGGAGATCCATTGTGTGGTATCTCCCTGCCTTCGTCATGAATAGTAGCTTTCAGAGGCAAGAGGGACTGAGACGAAAAGCAAAGCACTCACAATAGCTTTAAGTTTTATGGCGTTCCTGTCGCCGGCAGCAGATTTTTGGCATGCGACCAAATGCAACATACACACAGCTGCGCAGCTTGCTTTCTCCAGCTGAACTCTCTCTCCCTCACACACAAACTCTTATCTCTCTCTCTTGGTCTCAGTCATAAGTGTACGTCTTTCTCTGCAGCCCTCTGCCCCACCATTCATTCATTCCTTCCCTGCATCCATTTCCAGCAAACTCCGCTCGGCTTGCACTAAGCTTTCTTTTGTGCAGTTTTTTTTTTTGACAACAATGCTGTTTGTTTTCCGAGGGGCAGAGCAGAGAGACGCTGCCTGGCAGCCTCTCTGCCTAGGCCGCCCGTGTCTCCTGCATGTCACCCTCTGTGCGTCTGCAGTGACGTCTGAAGGGCATTATCTGCCATAGGCCTGTGTTTGTTTTGGGCTGCTTTGGGCTTGATAATGGCCCATTACTGGGGAACCAGAGGCTCATAGGCACCTCAGTGGAAACTGCAGAAACCTTGCTGCTCCGGATGATACCCAGCTGGCATTCACATAGGTCCTTCCTCGCTACATTTTGAGCAGTTTTTAGCAGAGCTCCGCTGCAGCCAGCAACAGCACAGACCTGTTGGCTATTTTTAGTGCATACTCTAGCTGCTAATGATATCACTGAGGCGCTGACTGACCTCTGTGTCTGTTTTTGTGTTGCTCCCAGACGTTTGGCATCCTGTGCGTAAAGCCAGGAGTTGTGTCTGAATACTTGTTGAGCATAAACAAAGCGTTTTTACATAATTGGCTCATTACCTCCAGACCTTCCCGTGGAAGGAATGCAAGGAGCTCCGTTGACAGTTACATCAATGGAAAGAAGAAACCTCTCCGAGTCAGTGTTGTCACGCTTTGTTCTCATTTTCAGCCTGTCTTTGTGCCTTTTGCAGTTTCTCCTCATCGTATCTCACTTGATGTCTGAAACTGTGAATTTGCCCTTTGTGGATTTTTAGCTGGATACTTCTTTTTATTTTGTCCATGTCTTCACCTCCTGCCCTGCACTGATATTTGGACTGTTAATTGGATTTGAAAACATGCTGAAGTCCCTGCACAAGACTGTCTCTGTCATTAATACTTACTTACTATACTTACTACTTCTGCCTTATTAGAGGGAAGACAGGAAATGAGAGAGAGAGAGAGAGAATTTCATGCACAAGGTCACCTGCTGGTCTCGAAAAGGAGACATTGTGATTACATGGTCAGCAACTTAAACCGCTAGACAGCCACGATGCCCCAAATGTAATACATTGTGCTTTTAAACCTGCATGAGTCCCTACACTGACTATCTAGCAATGGTTTTGGAAGAAGGCAGGCGGGTAAATGTTATATATATAGCTCAAGGTGTTCAGTGTTATGTTGTGGCTCCCAAACCGACCCCCCTCTCCACCTGCTGCAGGTATCCATTAGACCTTCACTTGCCTACACTACACTTACACTACATTCCCCATAACATTAAAACCACACTGCACCCACATTTAGGATTACACAACTGGTAATTTGCAATCTCAACAATAGGCTAACAGGATGGCTGACCCTGCTAGCTTAAAATGTCCTACTCAGCAGTTCAGCAGCCATATTTCACCAGCCTGACTCACTGGTGTGCAGAGAGAGGTGAAATAAGTCAAGGACACAATTCTGGCTGTTGTTTTAATGGTGTGAAAACGCACCCATAATTCTTCTGCAAAAGCAAGTGACCATCCGTGCGCATTCATCCATAAATTAAACTAATTATTAGCTTGGGAAAAGGATAAAAGGACAACCGTCATGTTTTTTTTAGAAAGTGCAATGAATCTCTGCTGCACCATTACTCTGCAAGTCTAAATTAGCAGCATTAGTTGAGTAGATGAGTATGTGAATTGTGCTCTGTGTAGACTGGAGTCTAATTAGAGGTTGCTCAGCTTGAGATTGCCTTATTTCACCATGTGAATTCTGGCTTCTGCTTAATCCTTACATACCAGAGTGTTACTTGTCCCCTCTGTTATCACCGTTATCTGTCATTATGTCAGAGTCCCTGACACACATGCTGCTCCTCCTCAGTAACAGCCACTGTATGTGCAGTCAGTAATGTTCACACAATCCTGTTCTGAATATCATCATGTTTAAGGACACTGATAAACTTGTCTTGCTATCTCATGGATGTGCTTACCTTATCTAATTTGACATGCACAGCTTTTTGTTTTGCAGCAAAGTGTTTTTGAATTGACTTCATAATAAACTGGGTTGACTTGTAATTCCGGCAGCATAACTCGTCAGACATCTAGTCTGTGCTTGAAACAAGGAATCATTCATAGTTTATTTGGACAGGAATGAGCCTCAAGTAATTGCGCATGAATTTAGGATTTAGAAATCCTGCAGAAATGAGGCGAGTCTAGTCTTCTGTCTAGACACTGTGTGACTGTGCTACAGTATGCCGGATTGTTTTTTTTATCCTGTCGAGCCACAGAATTTAAAGGATTGTGCAGTTTGCCCGGTTCTGAGAAGCTACTGTACGAGAGTTTAGCTGAAATGTTTTTATGGTGATACAGACAAAACACAGAGTTGTGTTATTTATAGCACCGCGTGTTTAATCTGGACAACTTTCCGTTAACCCGTGCACAGTCCTGCATCTTTTTCTTGGAAGTGTCTGCTCGCGCAGGAGTAATGGTTACCTTTCAGCCAGTCACAATCAAGCAGGCTTGCAGAGCAGCATAGAGAGCACTGAATTTCCCGGTATTACCTTTGTACTGAGTGTGCAGCAAATGGCCTGGGTGGGGTCCTGTCAACTCTACTTATCTCTGTGGCCATACCTGCAGCTCTGGGGTGGTGCTGCAGCTCTGTCTCGCCACAGCTCCCCTTAAAGCACACATCGGCTGTACTTAAATGCTGTGGATAAACCTGATGCTCTTTTATGTATTGCATTTAATGGTCTTCCATTTTTTCATTACTGATTAATATGTGAATTGTATCATTAATTGATTAGTTATTTAGTCTATTTGGAAAATGCCCTTCTCCAGAGAGAGTCCAGGGTGATGCCTTTGAATGTCTTGTTTTGCCCAACCAACAGTCTAAAACCCAAAGATATTCAGTTTCAGTTTATTACATTTTTGCTTAATTAACCATCTGAAATTAGTTACTGGAGAGAATAAAGTGTGTGAGACTGAGATTGGGCTTTTCCCCACAGTTTGTGGTGCAGATGACTTGTGATGCCATATCTCCAGGGTCCTCTAGTCTCCATGGTTTCTGTTGATCCTGGTAAACAAAATCATCACGATATTTTCAGTGTCTGCATGACAGTGGCTGCCAAAAAAAGCAGGGCCTTTCAGTTTCTTTCTCTTTTCTGGTGGGAAAGTAGTGATGGTTCTCACAGAATGCCTCACCCACTTTCACAGTCCAACACACTCAGCAGCCAGAGAGTCTCCCTCTGGCTCATAAACACAAACCCACTTTACTCAGCAGCAGGACTGATGACTGAGTGTTATGGAGTTTGATAAGCACGGTAACCGATGGAGAACAAGCTAGTGTTTGTAGTAAAACAGGATGGGGGCTGCACGGTGGCACTGATCTGATCTGATCAACAACGAACTCCATTGCAGGGTGATATTTTAGGTATAGCAAGAGGCGGTTTTTCATTCAGCTGGAAAAGTGCTGACTGGCTGCAGGAGAGTATGAGAAGGCTACTTTTAGCTTCGCCTGCAGACTGGGAAACTCCTGCTTGCAGAGAGAGAGTTTGTGCAGGGGGGAGGGGTGTACATGAGAGGAATGATAGAGCTGTGTGCACGCAAGTACACAAGGGATAACAACCAATATACTGGCTTGTGGCAGGGGCCCAAGTCTTTGAACTCTCTTTTGTTCAAAGCAGCAGACATCTGTCTAGACTCCAAATATCGCCTTTCCACAATTCACTGTTCTTCACTTCTCAGCTGGTAATATAAAGACAGACAGACGCCAGGCAAGAGATATTTCAGGGAGTTTTTAACATGATCACCAGAAGTGTTACTGGCAATAAAGTTTCAACTTTGATTTGGATTTTAGCAGATAAGAAAGTAAAACTCTTGTGCATGATCATTCACATCTGCAGTTTGTGCATGTAGTACCAGCCTTGTTTCAGTAAGATTAAGTGCCTTTTCATACCTGAAAATCTTTTGACTTTTTACATTGATCATCCTTATCGTGCACATGCAAATAAAGTTTTTGTTCACTCTTATTAAGTCTCTCCTGATTGAAATCAAGCTTGGTGTAAGTTCAGTCAACAAGACTATCCTTATGTTACACACTCTCTCTCTCTCTCTCTGTCTCTCTGTCTCTCTCTCTCATCTCCCTCTCTCCCTCTTCTTCCACTTCCTTGTATCAGCTGATTAAGGGCATTTACTCCTTTGCCATTATCTGTCAGTCAGTCTTATCTTTGCTTCTGATCAGATGCAAAACAAGGGCAAAATGCACACAGCTACTAAACTTTATAGGCATGTTTGCCCTGTAGTGTCATTAGCACAATACCTTTTGTGAACTTCCTGTTATTGGTCCAAAAGTCCGAACCATCCACAAATGTTTTCACTCTAGAAACAAACTGAAACCAGTTTGATCCGGACTGAGGCCACTTCGACAGATTGATTTGGACTGTAGTCCGAAAGGTTTCACACCTGTAATTTTGAGTCAAACTGAAAAGTTTGAAAGTCCGGACCAAATGGGGTCACTGTGAAAGGGCCCTAAGAGTCTACGGCCATGTTAGCAGTTCTGTGAGGCTGTACTTAAGCTGCATTTCTACTGCAAGGTTCAGCTCGACTTGCCTCTACTTGCTTTTTTCTTTTTCCATCCTTTGTACCTGGTACCTGGTACTTTTTTTGGTATCACCTCCGTCGAGGTTCCAAGCGAGCTAAACTGACACCAAAAGGTGATACTGTCAAAAGGTCATACTGTCTCATTTTGTTGCACTTATGGATAATGAGCATTGTTGTTGTTGACTCCAGTAAAATATATCCTAAAGTCAGTTTTATTCCATCTGCTCTGCTCTGAAGTTACGCCGCTGTCCACTCTGTGTGGAAGAGCTCACAGAGACTGACCAGCTGTTCTCACGTTTATTTCTGCGGTGTGATAGGCAGTTAGATCTATCCATATTAAGTAATAAATGTCCAAAACTTATCATCATGAATTTTATTGCCATTCCCTATCAAGAGAATTTTTATCACCTAGCCTTACTCTACAATGTCTATTTAAATTTTTCCCCAAATAGTGCACTAGAGGTGCTAACTTACTATGTTTTTATCATCCTATAAACCACAAAAGAGAGGGTAGTAACTGACTGACTTGTCATTTTGGGGTGAACTCATGGAAAACTTGGATGTGGAAAAAGCATGATCCTTGCCTACCTCTCATCATCTCACGTCAAGTCTGAAGTGCAACTGGCAATGCTTAAGCCCTAAAGCAGTTTATTTGCAGCGGTGTTACTTTATTACAAAAGCTGCTCCAGTGTGAAAAGCCTCAGATACTCGCTGAAGGGACCACACATACTGTACAGCTGACAGGACTGACTCTTCTTTCAGTCTTTAATGTATGTCGTTTATATTTGTCAGCAGCAAATTTAAGAGTTTTCTTTGGGTCTGAGCTGGATATAGTAGCAGTGTAAGACACACACACAGTTTTTCATCTCTGAGTGTTGGTGTTAGTGGCACTGAGTCATAATGGTTCCCTGTTCTTGGCACTTTGAACACCGTGCTAATGAATTGCATGTGTGCGGGTGGATTTGTGTGTGTAAGGTAAAGCAGAGCAGGGGGACTGCGCTGCTCTGTGCAGTAGGTGGTCTTGGTCTCTCTGTGTGTATGTATTGTGATAGGGTGGGCTGTCAAGGGGGTGGTCTTTTTCTGATCCTTGGAGGTAACTTTTTTGCAAGGCCCCTATATGTAAAAGGTGGTGCTTAATGCCACACACTCACGCACACACACAGATCAGTGCCCTCCTGTAGAGTTTCAGTCAGACCGGTGCTGCTGGTAGTAGCTGGCATCACATCACAGGGACTGCACAGTTTGACTGAGGTGACTCAGTTGGGATGGTGTGCCTGAAAAAATTACTTGTGAATGCAGGTGAGATTTAAGTGCCTCTTCCCGCCTTGTCTTAAACAAACACAAGGATTGTGAGAGAAAAAACAAAAAATAACTTGGAGCACGTTAACCTCCATCTAAAACAGGGCATACAGTACACTTATGCATATTCGTACAAATATAACTTCTAGTTAGTCAGATTTGAAAGGCACATTCAGGGATCCATTCAGTATAAGCTCCTTTCAGTATTCTGCATTACTGTTTCATCCAGAGGCGTTATGTTTTCCATTGGTAGTATGTCTCATTCTTGTGAATGTGACAGTGAAGCCAGTGTGATCTGTAATATAATTAAATTAGCAGTTCACACAGCCACTAGTCAGCAATCAGCAAAAATATGCTAACAGATTAGCTGGCTTGCAGTAGTATTAACATGACTCTCATCTTGGCAGGTTGTAGTGTTTTCATGAGAGACTCCCAGCTGGCTACAGAAGAGAATCCATTGCATTCAAGGTCTTGCACAAGGGCACTTCTGCAGGGTGGAGGACTGGAGTGCTTTGGTTTTCTGCTATGCTGAGACAGCAGTGTTAAATTCAAGCTATGGATTATTAACTGTTAAGTTTCCACAGGGATGATTTTCAAGGAGGAGTTCTTCAAGTGTAATTGTCATTGTTGTGCTGCCGTGTGAGTGTTATTTGCATTGCTAATATTTATTGTTGTACTTGATTTGCAGCTTCTGTTCTGTGTTTGCATATTGCTCAATTTATAAACGACGCAATCTGCTTTGCATGGTGTCACCAGGAGGTCCACGTTTTTACCTGGCAGGAGTAAATTATGTGCCCAGAAAAGCCTTTGAAGTGGAGCACAAAGAAGTAGGTGACTAAACCAGTGCCCCACTTGAGGGATTGGCAAAGGAGATTTGATTTGCTGATTGCCTGTCAGCTAAGTTCATTATTGTTACAAATGACTGACCTTGCCAATGAAGTGATTACTGGAAGTGATACCATCAGAAATCTATCCTTAGCGTTTGAAACACAACTCCTGTAGACTTTGACAGGTGGTTGTAAAAAGTTTATTGACTTCTTCACAGAAAAAAGAGGTTGTGAACAGCTTGGATTCACATCACTTCCAGTTAAGGCTCTTCTTACTTCCAGAAGTTGAAAAAGTATCAAAATGTGTAAAGCAACATCTTAAACTACTCTTGCATTGTTATGAAAATGTTCTCATTTTCTAGTACTGCAATAGGCCACTTAAAGATCTCATGCTCATTTTCAGGTTCATACTTTTATTTTGGGTGTCTACTAGAATAGGTATACATGCTTTAATGTTCAAAAACATTATTTTTCTCATACTGTATGTTGCTGCAGCACCTCTATTCACCCTCTGTCTGAAGCGCTCCATTTTATCTCCTGTTTCTGAACCCCCCCCCGTTGTCTGAGCATGCACTGCAGCTCATAGCTCTGCCAGTGTTTTTAGCTTCCATGTAGCTATGTTGTTGGCTTCATGGCATGTCTATCAAGTGAATTTTCATACAGCAGCAACACACACACAGACAGTCAGGAGCTAGCACTGCAGTGTAAACAAACAAAAGCAAACATGAAAAACAGCTACTGGCATCCAAATCATTTAGTTGACTTCAAATGACACTTTTGAAGTCAACATTTGCACAGGTGCTCATGACTGTCCCTCAATATTACAACATGACCCTATTTACACCTGATATTCAAATGCGATCTATATCTTGACACATTGTCCGGACAAAGAAAAATGTATGTAATGTGTATATGCATAGTGATTTAAATGGGATTGGCCTGACCAGATCTGGAGGTAGTCTGGCTTGCATTATGTTCGGATCTTAAATGTAGAAACGTGTTGGCATACATACACAACATAACATTGATACAGATATTTGTTTTTAGCTATCATAAAATATAGGCTGCTCCGATCAGCACTGATGGTAACACGACAACTGGGCGGACAGGCTAATTTTGACCTTTTTTCTGGTGCAGTGCTATGGCGCCTACTGAACTTCGTGTGTAAATAGCCAGGAATGTTTTTTACAGTGTGGAAACAACGTGCATTTGCATCATCGTGATAATGGAAGTAAAAGATATTTTTTAAAAAGTAACCACTGTAATATTGTCACTGGCCTTCATGCTGCTTTCCGCTGTTCCCTGTTTTCCAGGGTGTTCATGACATTGAACGTGGCACACGAGAAAAAACGCAGAAAGGCGAAGTTGTCTACTGGCAATGGGAAATGAGTCAACTGCCTACATTTAGTGGGTTTACTTGTGTTTAAATGCAAATGGTAATAGTGATGCAGACAAGTTGCAGACAGTTCAGGACCAGTGTCTCTTGTGGGATAGAGTAACTCCCTTTGGCATTTGGACTTTGGGCTTTGTAACCATGCAGACCTTTTACATGCCCAGAAAAAACTATATGACACACTAAATGAAAGGGAAAACGCCAAAAAGCAGAATTGGCCTCTTTAAAGCTTAACTGATATTTGTGAGAGAAACAAATATATGACTCTCACCCTTCATTTGTTTCATCTACCAGATTATAGAAATAAATGCCTTCGCTCATCATGGATGGATAAAAGGATTTTTTTTGCCCTCTTCACCCATGGTGCCTCGCCTTTATGACTAAGCTGAGAATGTTTCCTTGGGAAAATAGTTTGTATTGCAATGCATCACCCTTTCATGTTTCACTTTCATGCTATCAATAGCATTTTTGCTCTTTGAGTCATCTCTGGCTCTTTCCTTTGGAGTGATTAGATTAAAAAAAAACTCTCTAATCAGGCACTCCTTAGCAGAAGTCTGCCAATTGAGATTTTCCTTCCCTTCCCATTTCTGTTTTCTTTATTCCTCTCTCTAGAATCCCTAAAATAAATGACGAGCACAATGATCCAGCTCCAGCATCAGAGGCAGTCTGGAGGGACTACATCCTGCAGGGTGGACGAGGTGCAGACAGGGTTGAACAAAACAAACATGGAGTTGAATATGTTGTGCTTTGCTATAAAAAGTTGTTATTTACAGTTACTGGTACAGGGTACCGTGACTGAGGCCTGATTTCACACATGCTGTACATTTTTAACTTGAGAATTTATGCACTCACATATTGAAGTTAAACATGTTTGCAATGCTAGGAAACATTATGACAATGTGCAGATGGAACAAAATGTGCATTTAATTGCTTGGGCATGTAACAGACAACTTCAGCTTTCCTTCATTTTCATTTTTTTTGAAAAGGAAACCTTGAGCCTGAAAAAGCTTTTCTTGTGAATTTCACAATGAATTTCTGAGAAACTGTACTTGAAGCTTCCTGTTCCCTACTGAGAAAGGTTTTGGTGAAAGCAAAGTGTGTTACAAGAAGATGTGTGTGTTGCAAAAATGTTAGAGGAAATGCGTGTGTGTGTTTGTATGAGAAAACCAGACAAATGGCAATAAAAGGAAGTAAGAAAGCAGGGGAGAGACAGTGGAGCCAGAGCTCCCACATGGACTGTAGGATGTGTCCAGGCTTGTTCCCATCCAGTCTGTCAATGATTAGCAGGATGTGGAGTCGCAACTCTGACCCACTGCGGCGCTCAAACACTTCACTCCCGCACATCAGCCCCTCAGTCACATACACTTTTCAACACTGAAATCTTTACGTTGCTGTAGCTTATTGTTTAAATATAGATATCCTGCGCTGTCAGATGTTCAGTCATTGTTGTAGTTTAGCGCCTATCGGCCAAGCTAGTGGTGTACACACTGAAACACTGTGGCATTTTTGTGTCATGTCTGGCAGCAGGGCCACCGCACCGCCTGAAGGCTTACAGAGGGGCCTCTTGAAACCAAAGAAGACAAATAGAGCAAACTCAAAATCTACTGGAATTTTTCACTACATGTTTGCACAGAAACATGCAAAAAAAAATTTGCATATGTATGAGAGGGCCTCAGCTTTGTGTGAAAATGTCACTTTAGGGAACCACCCTGCAGAAGAAGAGGAAGTATGGAAGAGGAGTCGTTGGTCCTTACTAAAGCAGTACCTGTAGTCAAACCATTTCCTGACTGAATATTAATCTGACACTCTTCCCTGCGCAGACTGTGATACTGGCCTCTGTGCCTGTATTTTCTGTGTATTCATTCTGTTGACTTTATCTGATACACAAGGTGTTTTTTGTACATAGCTGCTCTGTGATCTGCCAAGCAGCTGTCTCCATCACAACAAAGTTCTTTCTGTAATCTGAAACAAGTGTGGGCTTTTCCTGCTTCAGAGACAAGCTTATAATTTTTGATTGCCTGCCTCCGACTTGACCTGAAAGGTGCAGAAACTGTAAAGAAGACAAAGCTTGATCCTAATAGTTCGTCCATGTTTTATCTGTTCTCATTCTCAAGTGTGATCAAGCTTTTCTTTTTGTCATTCTTCATTACAGTGTTGATTTGCCCAGGATGTCTTCGAAGGCTCACAGTTCCAATAACATCGCTCATGCTCGGCGGACGGTGCAGCAGCTGAGAATAGAGGCGAGCATTGAGAGGATAAAGGTACAGTGCGACAATAAACCGCACAGTGTTTTGGCACTAAATCCAACACATTATGTATTTTGTGTGATGTACCCTACTATCAACATTAGAATTTCATCCCTGCTCTGCATTTTTTGTTACCATTTCATTGTATTACTTCATCCATACTAATATTTTTTAAATATACCAAATTGCACACATGTTATATGCAATATAGTGATAACTTCAGTTTCTCCAAAAAATGCAATGATTACCATTAAATTTCTTTAAAGTCTTCATGTATCATATGAGCCTGGACAGACATGGATGTAAACTGCAACTTGACTGGTTGGCGGTTGTTTACAGCTGCAAAGCCATAACTGTAGGTTTAAAAGAATGAACAATGTGGTAAATGTAGAGAAAGTCTTTGCATCTGATTGTCTGCTCCTGCTCTGAGCATACATGTGACTAATCATATGATGAATTGAGAGCTGCTCTTCAAAGTTACTTCTCACTTCTCTATAACTAAAGTTGGATCTTTAGAGTATGTAATTGTAAATTTCCCCGCTGTGAGACAAATAAAGGAATATGTTATCTTTATTCTTAGGAGTTTGATAAATACAGCCCCTGTTCACTATTAGATTGTGTGTAAATATTGCCATTAAATTCCCCCTTGTGTCCTCGTCTTCAATTGTTCTGCAGGTATCCAAGGCCTCTGCGGACCTTATGAACTACTGCAGTGAACACGCCAGAAACGATCCTCTCCTTATGGGCATCCCCGCATCAGACAATCCCTTCAAGGACAAAAAGCCCTGCACTATATTGTAGTGGATGCCACTTAGCCTTTATGTGTTTTTTTTTTTTTTTTTTTTTTTTTTGCTTATTAATGTTGCTGTATTCTTTTTGTTGGGTGGAGTGAGGGGTGGACTGTGATCATATCATTACCGTATGTTTGCCTGTTCTGTTAACAATTCAGCAACTTAACCATCATATTCTCAAAAACAGCAGTTCGTAATGAGCTAAGAAAGCCCCCACAGGCCTGTACTGTTCTCTGAACGTATCGACCCTGGCAATGCCACTGTTCTGTTTGAGCTCAGACCACTAACAAGACTTTGGCTGCATGAGTTGGGATGGCATCAGGCACATGATGTTGCTTAAATAATAATAATCAACAACAGATATTAGTGTCTGAATATTGTGACAGCACCAGCACTGTGATGATCCTTCCTATGGAAACATCCTCATCTCCACTGGGCTGTGACTGTTGTCTTGCTGGTTTGCCTTAAGTGGATTCATGCAGCCAAAGTCTCCATTTAGTCCTTTAAAAGCATATTAGTTTATTAAGATGGATAATAATGGCTCTTATCACGCGGCTTAATTCTCACCAGTATTTTACAGATTTTGTGCAGTAAAGATTACTGAATTCAGGGGTCAAGGTTTAGCTTGAGCTTCAGTTCAAATGTTACCGTGATGTATCTTTGATCGGGGCAGTAATGTCATTATATCTGGTGTGAAATTCAGATGTTCAAAGTATTCTGCAGCGCCTCTGGCTGGTCCACAACAATCCTCATGCCATTTAATCTATTGTTTTCCCATCTGGTATTTGTAGGTACTATTACCGTAATAATAATACACTGTCATCTTCAGCTGATCTAATGAACCATCATGTAGAGATAAGTTCCCTAGAAACATCGATAATCTGAGATCATCTTTGCTCAGATTCAAGCCATCGGGATAATATGACCCCAGTGCTGTGATGCTTTTGTCAGCTGTACATGTGAAAAAGAGTTGAAATAAGACAATTCTTTATGTCATTAATGCAGTGCAGAAAGTTTTTTTTTTTTTTTTTTTAATGAAAGTGTCATCTGACTTTGTATGTAGGACAACACTGTAATGAAAACCCTGGGACCAAGCCAAACCAATGATACTACATTTCAATGCATCTAAATATGCGTTTGAATGCGTTTGAGACTATTTTCAGCCATTCCTTCTGAAAACTTTCTGTGGTACGCTATTTTTAGGACGCTGATGGCACGAAGCACGTCAGCAAGTGTCAGCAAGTTCGCAACACTGTGAGCCACGCCAATTTGCTCATCACAACAAGTGTCTTAGCCGAGCGATTGTGCACATTGTTCATTGTCTTAAAGTGTTTTTGGCACAAGTATTGTAGGTACAGGTACAAATGGTAGTGTGCATTGATGATAAAAACCACTGTCCCAAGACTGCTCTCAAATCTGTCATGTTTTTCCATTTAAACTAAACGTGTGTCGACGGGGGTCTTCAGTCTTTAGTCCAACATGTCCCTCATGTTGTGATTCTCTGGGGACACATTTCTGCTAAGGTAAAAGTTAACAAGAAACAGAATAGATTAAGAAATTCATTCACTCTAGAGCCTTACTTATGTTTGCCTTGTATCGTGAAGAACTTTTAATGGGATTACTTTCTTTAAAATTGTTTCTATCATCTGTTTTTTTTTTCTGTGGGATGAAAGTGATAATATTGTGCCATCTGTTTTCGTCTACATGTCACTCGCAGAACATTTTAAATCGTGTTTCACTTACCTGGTGCTCTCCTCTTTTCAGCAGTTTTGGTATTGTTGCCTTCTCCAAAGGGTACGTTCAGGTCTTTAAATCAGAAAGATCTGGTGTTATTATCCAATTGTATTTTGTATGATTGTCTTTAACAGTCAGTTCTTCTTACTTGCAATAAATCATTCCTGTATGCCTCTTAAGGAAAGGTTCAGATTACCACTGCCATGACATGATTTCTGTCCATTCAGCAACTCCGTAACGGCCTTATTGTACCATTGATAGATTAATTTAGCTGTCAAAATCTGCATTTTGATAAATGTCTTTATTAATATACCAACCTTTGTATGAAGACTTAACTAAGATTAATAAAGTGAAGCATTCCTGCAGTACAATACTGTACTAATATCTCAATAAATATGTGTTGTGCTGCACAGTTGGAGCATCTGAACTTGTGGTGACTGCTGCTGTCTCGATAGCACCTCTTAGCCATCCTCACATTCCAGCATTTAAAATAGAAATCTCATTTTGCTCTTTTATTGTTTTAGCTGTAGCCCGGCCCGAGAGCTCTGCCCACAGTGTATCTGGGGCCATTTCCTCTCATTAGTCGTTTATTTGTATCTCACTCAGGATCGGAGAGACCTCGGGCCTCTTGCCACGGCTGAGACCAGAGAACACAAGAGGGATAAATATAGAAAGTACCAAACCCTGATTTCTGCTCTTGGAGAGTAGAGTAACTATTTTGGGAAAACGTCTGCTTAGCCTGAGAGTCTGTTTTCATTCACTGTCGGTGGCCACTCGGGGGTCTCTGACCTTGTTTCTGCCCAGCTGCTCGATAAAAAGCTTGCTTAGTTTTCTCTCTCACACGGTGGGAAGACGAGACAGGAATAATACGCATTGTCACCTACTGTAAAAAGTGGATGTCAGCTCTCACGCTTAAAACTGACTCAGGATGAAATAACATTGTCACCTACTATCTATTGTTAAAGACTGGCTAAATTTGAATAGTGCTTGGTTTCCTCTCATCTTTCTCACAGATTGTGCTGTTTTCCTTGAAAGATCAATTGTCCTGCAGGAAAAGCCAGGTGCATTAGCATTGTGTAGACTGAAGAACACCTTATTGAAGATACCATGCACAGTGACATAAATCATAATGCATGAGCTAACTATTTATCTTTGTAGAGGTATTCCTGTTATGCACAAATATGATCCAGACTGCCTGCACATTCTCTGTAAGCATGAATGCCCCTGAAGGCCTGAAGCATGTCCCCCAGCAGAGCTCAGCCCCTGCAGTAATCCCAGTTTGTCATTGTGCAACAATGTGAGAATCACAGGGGGCATGTGGCCAGCGGCTGGCTGGCAGGCCGGCTCACCGGCCATGTGCCTCACTGTGAAAATCTGTCCTGGCAGTTACAGTGTCAGTGTGTTGGAATGTGCTGATGTGGGGGAGAGGAAGGGGAGGGAGGGAGGACTGGAGGGTGAGGGTGGTGGGTGGTGGGTGTGGGCTGGCAGAGCAGACTGCAGTGGCACCTCTGTTCCTCTGGTATGTTCAGACATTTGAGCCCATTTGAACTCTAACTGCCTTTGCAGCCATCGATGTGCCTATTGATTCCCATTTTATATTCTGTACCCATAACCAGCGGTGTAACTAAGTACTCAGGTATTGTGCTTATACTTTTTACTCGACTAAATATATCTTAGAACCATAGCTACTAGTTTGATTTTACATTCGAAACATAAAATGGACCTGCATGATGCATTACTTTGAATCAAAGCCCCTGAATACCCACGTAGGTGTGATGATGCTGATTTGACATATTCAGGTTAGAGTTGTGCAAAGCTACGCTGGGATTAAGTCAGGTCACCACATGCAAAAGAGAATTACACGTTTGTAACCTGTCCCGCAATAAAACTCCTATAAAATATAAAGCATTTTATGGTTTATGTTAGCATAAAATATTAACTTTTGGGTGCTCAATGGTTTAACACTCTGAAATGAGGATTTTTGCATAATGAGCACTATAATTTTTACTTACATTTAGCTCATACTAATGTACTTTTACTTGCACATTTGTAGTATTGCCACTGTTACTTAAGTAAATGATCTGGATACTTCGTCTGCCAATGCCCATAAATGAGCTTTTTGCAGCTATGAGCACAACCTTTAAGAGAAATTCCACCCTAAAATGGAATGTGTTTTATATTTCTACAATAATGTCCAGCTCAGTTTTGATTAGAGAATTTAGTTAGTTAGATTTTACCTTGGCTGTTGGGACATTTTCTGATTGACATCTTAAGTCTGTATTCAAATCAACTTGATTTAGAAGGAATATCCCAGACAATAAATGTCTGACCTACAATAGATCAACTGCAAAAACATGTCACCTGAAGAAATTAGTTTGGGGTTTGATACTTTGATTTGTTGCTCAGTAAGAAAGATGCCTTCATGTTGACTATAACACAGTGCAATGAGTACTTTCCCTTTATTCTGCAGTGCTGTTATCTTAACCTGACATTTACCTTTCCCCTCTCACCAAGTTTAGTGCATTGATTTCTGTATGCTCTTAATCTTTGACACAATGAGTGAGTATTACACAATCCTATATTCATAATACCACGGTTTCAGGTTATACAATGTTCCCCAGGTTACACTACAATTAAAGGGCTCCCTGACTTATCAGGTCATCAAATTCTCTGCTCTATTTTTGAATCACATAGATAATGTGCACCTGAACTTTGACCCACAGCACAGCTCAGCCAGCAGGCACTAATAACGGCATGCAAACCTCAACCTATTTGGACTGGCTTCACTGGAAGACCGATGTGGTATTATAGCGACTTACATCAGCCCTCCTCTGCTTCGATCTTAAAATAACCTTTTCACTTCGATCGCAACAATGCCCACATTACATCAGTCAGCGTCACACCCTGCAGCCACACGCCACATGACCTTTCACACAGTGCCAGCTAAAACCACCGGGAATGAGGAGCTTTTTTTCTAGGGCAGCAGAGCACTTCAGGTAGCTGTCGTTAGCTGTTTCAAGAGCCTTTTTGCATCATCTCACAATGTCACAGTGTTTATTGTAACTCCAGTGCATCCTTATTTGGCATTGCACAGACTCCATTAGTGCTGCCTGTGTGATACTGTGTTGACCTCATACAATATACCAAAGGGACTTGGTTATGTTTAATAGTAGTTATGGCAGGGAAATAGAAAATTAAAGTGCATTAAGTTTTAATTTCACTCATTATTATTAATGTCTGCAGTGGGGGGTTCTGGGTAATGTAGTGAGTAGAGAGACTAACATGCTCAAGGACATTGAATTTTTATCAGGTCCTGAGGTGCCGCTCTTTAAGCCAGCACCTTGCTGCGACCATCCATCCATCCATCCATCCATTTTTTATTCTTGTTTATCCTGTTCAGAGTTTTGAGTTTCTGGGTCACCTAACCTGCATGTGTTTGGAAGAAACTCACGCAATGGAAAAACACACACAATGTACCATGACTATATTAAATAACCAACGGGGGCACAGTAAAAATACATAGTGCTATATTGTATAACCACTTTTACTACTGAAATTATCTAGCAGATTTCATAAAGCATTTAATTTAGCAATATCAAATAATGTCACATGATCTGTGGGTTGTGCAACTCAAGGACACACTCTGCCTTCCCTCTTCTTGTGATCATGACTCTGCACTTTCAAAGGGGATTGCCTGGTGACATCACCGGCATTCGAATCCAGAGAGATCACCTGTGTGTGTGTGTATGGAAAAGGAAAGGAGCGGGGGTGTAGAGGGAGTATTTCATACTGGCTTGCACAACAGATTGCATGCCAATGAGTGATTTGCAAAATTTTCCAAGCAGTTCCAGTCATGTGCTCTTCAGTAATCTACACCACATATTCTGGTCTCATGAGCAGAGGCGGCCAGTGACACAAATAGCATGAAAACACCTGATAAAACCTCACTTCCATTATGAATATTCTGTCTGATGCAATATGTGACACATAGATATTAAGCGTTCGTATTCCCTCTTTAACTGTGCAACATGTGGGCAGTTGTCACATGCTCTCGGCTGTCACATGACTCTAGGAAGTCAGCTGATGAAAAGGCAAACTAAACTGTCCAACAAATCACTGAGAATCGGTGAAAAGGGAACCTGTTTGGATGAATGAACATGGTCCTGCTGACCGAGGCAGAAGCCTGTGCAGAGAGAGCGCTGAGGATTATTGTTCTCTTCAGCTCAGAGATGGCACTGAGGCCACAGAGGCCAACATGACCCCTGTGATCCGCACGTGACTCCTCTTTACAACTGCTAAAGGTCAGAATCCAGCTCGACTTTGCTAAAATTTCCAGAAATGAAAAAAGAAAACACGTGCAGTTCTGGCTCCAAAAAAAGGAAATACTTTTTATTGACAGCAATACATATGTATTCAGAATTTGCAAATAGTCAAGGTAAAAAATAAAACATAAATACACTTAAATATCATTAGAAATAACTTAAATTGTAACAAATGAATTATTTTACTTGTGGCAAAAAACCCAGCTGGCATAAGAAACACTAAATACACAGAATGTCTTCACTGGATGTGTAGCCCTTCCCTTTTTAAATTATGACAATAGCAACATCAACATTAACAATTTAAATCAAATATGTGAAATTGCAAAAGGTCCAGTGTTTCAACAAGTGCTTTGTTTCTGCAGAGAGAGGCCGAGGCCTTGGTCCACTCAACAGCTCCATTTTCGGGTTTCTCCCCACCTTTCTGACTCGTCACAGAGGCTTTACCACACATACATGATATAATCCTTCTGGAACAGTGTCCGGCTTCACATTAAAAAGCACACGCATGCTTTTTGAATTTCCACCTCATGACCATACAAGTGCCTCGCCATCTCATCTTGGTTGCCAAGGCTGACAGACGCAACTCCAAACAGTCCTGTCCAAAGTGGAAATCCGTCCCCCAGTGCTTTTTTTCTTTTAAATACACCCCAAGCAGACAGCAGGGTTGTTTTTTTCCTCCAAATTTTTCTTTTCAGCAGTGCTTTGGAATTTGATCTCTGGGTGGTAATGTGTCCATCAGGGTTCACACCACTCTTCCTGTGCAGATAAGAGTCCTTTCACAGGTTTTTGCAGGTAAAAGTTCATCGTTCAGGCAGGTTGATGATGGGTACCCACTGATCCATACAGCGACTCTCTCTGCAGAATCGGTTGACTTTGCTCAGAGCTGGGTCTTTCCACGATGTCGAATGCGGGCTCTGAAAATATGAATAAAAACAGAATAAGTGATCTAAATCCATTTCTATGGCTTATCATTGCACTAAGCTAACAAACAATCCCTGTGCGTGAGCAAATACAAGGTATTTCCCTCAGCTGAAATTCCTGAGAAGTCATGAGGGAGGAGTCATACACATGTTTACCAAATGCACAAGAGCAAGTAGGAGCAAGTTCTTCCTCGAAAAAGAGTTTCACTCACGTGCACATGTCTCAACATCTTGTGTGAAACCACAACATTACAATAATTTAAGTATAAAACATGTAGAAGAAAAGATACTTACTGTGACCAGGACACAGTGTAGATCCATAGGTTCTCCCCCACTCTGCTTTCCACCTCCTCCTCCACCCAGTATTTCTGCCAGGCGCCGAGTGTTGTTGACTCTCAGGATGTTGATGTCATTCTCACAGCAGAAAGCCTGAATGAGGGTAAAGTGGATCTGCAGGGCCACATCTTTCACGTCTTCGTCGTCAGTGGCCAGGATACACAAAACCACATTGTCAGGGTCTCTGTGGAGGGAAAGGAAAAGAAAATAGATGCTTAGTCTATTTGTATTTTAATAAAACACAATATATGCCCTGGTAGACATAAGCAAGCAAACATGTTCATGTGTATTAGAGGATGTGTGAGAGATCTCTCACAGCTGTCAACAGGTCAGTAAGTCAGTGTTAACTGATATAACCTTGTACTTACACATTGAGAGACTTGGCAGCCTCGTAGACTCCCACCGTGATGCAGCCCTGTGGTAATGCAGTGGTGAGGACTTCTTCCAAAGCTTTCGCCACTGAATCCATTCTGCAACACACAAACGCAAACAAAAATTCATGTTAACATCGTTACAACAAAAAACTTTCCACCGTCCATTTTCCGGCTAATGTTAGCTAAGCTGCTAAAGTTAGCTAAGCAGCCGGCATCGGGCTCAACTGACAGATGTGCACAAGTTGGTTTAGCCACGTAAAAAGATCATTTTGCGGTTGAAAGCGTTTTTGACAGCTGTTAATAAGTAAAAGAACATAGTATATATACACTATCAGGTATTATTTATAGCTTTTTCACCTTTAACCAACGTGCAACGTCCTGTTAACTAGCTAGTTATCGGAAAGTCTCAACAGAGGAACAGTTAGCCGATAACATATTTAATATCTTTACCAGCTTCAAAGATGCTGTAAATAAGTAGTTGGAAAAGAAACTTTAAAATCGCCATTATCGTGCATTGATCTATTTAATGCATGTAAAACTGCTGCACACAAGCTAACATTAATATGCATCGATGCTTACTAAAATAAATTTAGTCAGTCATAAAGATTTACCTTTCTTGAGAATAATCTCCACTTAGCTCCTCAAATGTCATGTTGTACATAAAATCCAAATCCACCTCAGAGCAAACAGTACAGTAGTTTGACGGTCAGTAGTTATCCTGGTATCTTCTGGACTGTACACACTCTCTCATATGCTGCAACTGAGAGATAAATCTGGCAACTTCACATTTAGCTGCCTGCTAAGTCCGCTATTAGCATAACCGTGCTCATTGGTCGTATGCTAATGTTTACTGGAGTGGGATTGGAGAGACACACAGAAACGGGCGTGTCTGTCTCTGACTGGGTTTCTACCACAACTACTGCTGGCTTCCAACATTTAAACTGAAAAATAAAAATCTCCCCAATGTCATAAAAGCTTGTGCGCAGCTGTAACGTTAATTCTTCCGGCGAGCATCAAACTTTAAACGCATCTAATCTGACAACAATAAGGATTTGCTAAACATTTAAAACACATCATTCAAACTGAATTCATCTCTATTAAACAACATTAAAATGAATAATAGGCTCGGTGCAGGACTCACTCTCTCTGCTGGACCACATGGACACGACCGGGTTCAGGACAGGTTTCGGGACAGCATGGTAACGGGACGCTCCTGAGGGGAAGCTGCTCTCTGATTGGTCCGCTGAGGAGCGTGCCAAAGCTCACCGAAACCGCGCGCGAGATCCAAAGGACTGGCGCGAGACAGGCTGGGTCATGTGGTGCCAACCGCAACCAGAGGAGCTGGAACACACCTGGATGGGAGATGGCTGTTTGAACTCTCTGTCACTTTTACATCAAATACCATTTGGTATCATTGTTTTAGTTGTTGTTTTGATTAAAGTTTACATTTAAATACTGAAGTAAAGTTAATATAACACTTTAGAGCACCTCTTCCTGACATAAATACGTCCAACTGGGACATGGGGACACTTACTAAGATAAGAAGTCAGAAATGTAATAATTGCTTACAGAAATAAAAGAGAAATAAAAAAATAATACGTACACGTGGTATTGACTATGACACTATAACAGTATGTAAACTCAAATACTATATACACCAACATGAACTGTAGCTATAAAGTGTATTGAGACTAATGACAAATAAAGCAAGCAGACAAGTTGCAATAAAAATTCAAATACAAAAACTTCACTTGTGACTAGAGATGACTTGTAATGTCAGCTTAAACTACACTTTTTATGGTCTTGTCTGCATCAAGACAGCTAGTTTCTGACCAGCATATTATGACAGGGCCCTTGCACAATAAACATTTGAATCAGTTTTATGTGATTTTTCATTGTGACATTGCAGATTTATAAGGTAGATTGAACTCAGTTTTTGTTGTAGCTCATCCTCTCAATGTGATGTAACTGAAACCTTGCACAACTGTCCTTTCAAACTAATTTTAACAACAGTGCTGTGTTGGATTTTAGTTTTTTTTGTGGTGACGTGTCAGTTTTTACGATATTCTTTACAAGCATGACTGACATTGGGATGTTACATCTGGATGATGAGGATTAGATTAGGACTGAAACAAATGATTATTTTCATTATCAAAATATCTGTCACAGTTTCCTAATGTCCAGTGTGATGTCTTGTATTGTCTGACCAATGAATATTTAGCATTTTTGCTTGAAAATGGCTTGAACAATAGATCGATTATCAAAGTAGTTGCAGATTAAATAATAAATAGTTTAAACTGTCATACAAAGAAAAGACTCAGTGAAGTGTGGATGTTATAGGATGCTTTGCTGCCCCCTGGTGGCTGCAGTCAGAACTAACTGAGAACAGGCTCGGCTGCTCACTCAATCACAGTATATCAGTATGTATTGTACAGAGCATTAAACATGACAGAAAATCTCTCTTTGGGCACAGTGTTTGTACAGTTTGCACAGGATTTTACTCTGCTTAAATTTACATATTTAGCTCATGATGGCAGATAATGTAACTGAATAAAAGATTGTCTCATCTGTTCCAGGACCGTCCAGCAGGGGGCAGCACTAGTACACCTCTCAGGTGAACCACATGAGCCTTCTCCTTCCATATTTCCCAGTTAGTTCCCACTGTTAACATAATTTGCTGATCATTAACTCATCATGTGCTGCTTCACCACATGTAAACTCACATCCAGTCTCTGCACAAGTGTCAGCATCAGCTTTTAAGTTTTGTTCATCACATTGTATTTAATACTTATTCAGTGCATTGGAGCATTCCTACCAGTTGCTGTCGCTGCCGCAGCTGATCCTAACAGGTAATCCCTGCTTTTTAATGGTCACCAAACACAGACTGAGCCTTTCTAACAGTGTGGCTGCATACTTCAATACAGGAGTTTAAGAGTTTTATTTCAAAATGAAATGAAAAACACAATCGACATCAAATACAAACTAAACCAACAAGGGATGATGCAATATTTATTTAGAAAGTTCTAGTTAGTGTGTGACTAAAGGCTTTAGGATTTTAGAAAATATAGGTCAGCTGATTCATTGATGACTGTTTAATTGTCTAAGGGAAAATTTTGTTTTCATAGTCTAAACACTGCACACACCTCAAGAACAATACAAATACACATCCACACAAAGACACACATGAATATGAATATATTGAGCTTTATGTGTATGGACACATATATACATAAATATGTACATACAAACATAAATGAATGAGGCATACAGGAACAAAACAAATATTTACTTAACATCAGAAAATCGCAATCCAAGTCCAACTACAGGAAACACAAAACACTGACATGAGAAACTGCTGCTTTCAAAGGGAGCTCAGAGGATTTGTCAGAACGGCCTGTTTCTCCTTGACGTAAAGATACAGTAAGAATTTGACTGTATGTACTAGATAGATGTTGATCAGTAAAGAATGAATGAACTGAATGACTTCAGGCAGGATTTTCAAAATAAAAGCTCCCAGATGGTAACAGGTGCTTACTAAGTGGCCACAGACGAGGCAGGATTTTCAAAATAAAAGTTGTACCTTTTATACCTTTCAGAATATATCTTTTTAAACTTTTTTTTTTTTTTTTTTTTTACAATAGAAGTGAATTCCAGCTTTTTGGCCATGCATTTCAGCTCATAGCTTCTAATGCAGCCCAAATGCCAGTCCCAGCAAATCAGCTTCATTTCCACATTTCAGCTTCCAGATATTTCAGGCAATTCATTTCACATTTCTGCATTTCCAGCAAAGCCTAGAAATTTATTTTAGCTGTCAGCATTTACGCTGCAATTTTTGCATGAAATGCATTTTCTAGTTTATATTAAAGAACTGACCCTTATGAGCCTTGGTGCTCTCTTAGATCAGCCGATGGTGACTTTCTGGTCAGTGAGATAAGATAAACCTTTATTCGTCCCACAGTGGGGAAATTCAGAGTTGCAGTCATCATTAGAAGGCCAGTAAGGAAACATGCAAAACACATGCAGCCAGCAGAAGCAGTTCATGTATGTCCAGTGTGAAAGATTGGAAACACACAGTGTCATGGACCAGGCTCTCCAGATACACAAACTACAAACAGAAATATGAATTTTTGTCAACAGTAATAACTTTTGAAGGTGCTTTTGTATCTTGACTGCATTAAGAGGTTTTATCTGTGTTCTCTCTCTGTTTATGCTCATCAGTGCTGTTCATCTGTCAGTACAACAGAATGTTGTATGACAACATACGAGGTCTTGTTTCCTTACCTTACATGTAGTATGATGAAAACTCCAAGGTGTTATCTGTCATCTGTGTCTGTCAGAAATATACTGTCAGCGAACAAAAGGGTGATTCATAAAGAAAGGTGTTGTGTTAACGGCAGGTTCACTTTTCTAAACTATGTGATGTAGGCTGTCGTTATTGACGTCTTAAAGTGTAGAGCTCAGATCTGTATCAGTTCAGTAAGCCCTAATCCTAAAATACTTTGCTGCTTGGAACAGTTTTTAAATATAATGATAATGATAATAATAAATAATTTTGGACCATTGTCACAACATACGGCACCAGGAAAACCTCTTATAAGAAATATTTTATACATCAGTCCATTAATAGATTTGACTTTGATAACACAGCCAGTGAAGTTTTCCTGAACATACTATCTTCATTTTTGATGATAACAATCTTACCTCCTCCATCTTTGAAGAACAAACATTGCTGGGACCAATGATTTGTCCATCGACTGCTGAAATGAATTCTCATTTGTTGGCCCACTGGCCTCGCTTGTGAGGCTGATGATGGTGGTCATTGCTCATAATGATTGTTACAAGCTTTGATGTTATTTATCCTCCGGAGACCTGAGCTTTTGTCTGGTGTGCATTTTTTTTAATTCTCCTTGCTATTTGGGATAAGTAAGACCTAATAAGTATAATAACTAAACTTGGTCTTTGTACAGGAAGTGTTTTTTTGCAAAAATCAATACCGTTACATAATCCCAATGTCCTCCAACAAGTACATAGCATTTATTGATGTTTTACTTTGCAGCTATTACTAAAATCTGTCAAATTGTAATGCCATATTAAGCTAGAGATGTTATTATACATAAATACACTGATTTCATTCAGAAAATTGAGCTGATGTAGAAGTATTTTGCTGGTATTCCCGCCATTTTATTTTCACTGAAATAGGTATAATGTTGTGATATCACCACAAGATGGCATGGGCAGTGTCGCTAAATGTGGCTAATAGGTCAAAGTTTTAAAAAATGAAGTATCATGGTTCTGAGAGGCAGAAATGTAATGTCCTCATATGAGTACACAGGGTCTCAGGAGATTAAGTCAAGTGCTTGAAGATCATGTCAAGTTATGCAGGCAGGACATGTGTGACACAATTTATGCCTGCTGAGAGTTGTAATTGTAATTGAGATGGATGTGACATCTATGGTGAAAAATAAGCCTTTTAAAGCAGAAAGACATCCCAAAACTTCACAGATGACACAGTTGAGGAAGCAAAATATATCTGCTTCATTTCAGGTATTTCCTGTTTAGGGCGTAGTCTGATGAGTTGTCTCTTTGCCCCAGTGTCCCTCCCACCCACCTTTCTTCGTGATCTGGACTGGCACGGCCCCCTGACTCCACATCTTGCCACTCCCCATCTCCCCACCTGCACTTCATTCCTCTGCCACACCTACGTATACTGACCCAGGCCCATTGTTGTCTGGTCGTCATTTCTTTAAACTTGTACCTGATTTATTCTTGTTCTCTCTCTTACCCTCTTTAAGGGGTCAGTTGACGAAGATTCACTTGAGTTAATTTTATTTGCACTGTGTCAGAGAAGACTGGAGTGTGTACAGAAGTTAGATGATGGCTGAAAAAGAATGCATCAAAAAGTAACATGCATATTACAGAGCAGACAACAGTCTGCTTGACTAAATTTCCTCTACTCTAGACATTTTTTGTTTCAGTTTAATTATGAATTAATCAATTCTCATCACACAGCAGACCTTTTCCAATGGAGCCTGCAAGTCCCCAGGAGAGGAATCTGATGAAAGATGACAACAATGTGAATCACACTTCAGCAGAGTGTGATGAGAGAGGCCAGTGGGCCAACAAGACAGAGTTCATTCTGGCAGTAGCTGGAGAAATCATTGGTCTGGGCAATGTTTGGAGATTTCCATATCTGTGCTTCAAAAATGGAGGAGGTAAGCACATGATTAAAAGCCTAAATGTCTTACTAGACGTCTTTTCCTAGAACACAGTCAAATTTCTGCTCAAAATGTTCCTGATCATGTAATTACCATGTCAGATTGAAGGTAGGTTTACTGTACAACACTGTACAGGTAAAGTCGCCTCAGAGACTTTCCATATCCATAATAATTCATGGAGACAATGGTGACAATACCATTCAGACCATCGGCATGTTTATCCCAAAATCCTTTTTTAAGTCAACTGACTGACTCATTATATTTCATTTGGGGATACAAAGCACACCAAAGGAATGTCTTTAGTCTTTGCCTGGTCTTGACAACATCATGAGATAATCCATCTTGGGGACAACTTGAGCGACACTTTTGTTCACCATTTTTGGACTTGTCCAAAACCTCAGAATAAGGGGTGTCTCATATTTCAGTGATACTCTACTGCTATTTAAATTTACTTTAATACCTGATCCTGAAACTGCTTTACTTACTTACCACAGCATCAGCACAGTCTTGGTGTACGAAATAGTAGTTACCAGGAAATGCATTTTGAAACGGTGGATCTAACCCCCAGTCCCCCAGTTTGAGACCTCGCTTAGGGAACTGTGTTTCAACACATGAAGGACCAATAGAAGGCTCTCTACTTTTGCATAATGCTCCTTCTTATCATTTCTATTTAAGTACTTGAAAAACACCATGAACATTGTATTTTTGTATTTTTCATATTATATGTCATTACTTTACTGTCATTACTTTTGCTTCCCTTTAGGGGCTTTCTTGGTTCCTTATGTTGTCATACTGCTCACCTGTGGAGTCCCCATCTTCTTTCTGGAGATATCTCTGGGACAGTTAACTGGTCAGGGTGGAATCACATGTTGGAGGAAAATATGTCCTATATTTGAAGGTACTGCTGGTTTAGCTACATATTCAACGCAGAACATGTAGTATTTGAAATACTAGTGACATTTCTTGTGTGTACCTAATTTTGAAATTTGATCAAATGTATTTGTCAATAGGTTTAGGCTACAGCAATCAAATCACAATGCTCTACAGTATGATGTATTATATTGTCATCTTGGCTTGGAGCTTCCTGTACCTCTTCTCCTCTTTCCACTCTGTACTCCCCTGGGTCAGCTGTAACAACACCTGGAACACAGGTACACACTTTCTTTAAATTGGTGCCTTGACCTGACAAATGAAAACGTATTATATGAAAAAAAAATTCCAACCATGTCTAACATGTTTTTTTCCCCCATTTTTCCACTCCAAGAGAACTGCATTGATTATGGTCAGAATGATTCACTTAATGGCCACATCAATGAAAATGTAACATCCCCAGTTACAGAATTCTGGCAGTAAGTACTCAAATTCAGTGTTGTGCTGCTAAAATGAAAAATAGTTTCAGTTACTAGTTACCTTCTTAAAAAAGAACTAAGTTACTTCCACCAACAAACTAAAGTGTAAATGTTATAAATTAAATGTATACCTTGAAATGCTGTCATTGTTAATGTGTCAATGGCTTTCATTCAGCTTTTTGTTGTGGACAGACCAAATATCTGTGGGAGTGGAGATGTTCTCTCAAAGCTCAAAGGTTTACTTTAGCCAATTTTCCATTTTTGCATATTCACTATGCAGGAAGTTAGAAACATTTTCCTGGCTATTTGCCGGCTGCCTGGACAGGTATCTTGCTGACCAGCTGCCTGAAAGTCTGCCTGAGTGCTATTAGTTTGTTGTCCCTGGGTCACAGGTGTCTGAGCCGAATGAATAAAAGCAAGCCTTGGTTTCTTGGGTGGAGAGGTTTGAAAGACTTGTGACAGATGTGTCCAGGTCTGTAGGAACTTGGCTGGAGTCATGCAGTCATGCTACTTGTCCAGGTGCTTCCGCCATCATCATGTATGTCCAAATATATTCACATGAGAGATCAGATTGATTTTTTGAGCATAAAAAGCAAGTGGTGCCTATGCATCTCTGCAGCTTGCCAAAATAAATTAGTTTACCCAGTCAGTTTCTTCATTTCAAAAATTATGTGTTAGAGAACCAACACAGAGTCATAAAAATACATCTTCATATTAACAGAAGTGTTTTATATTATAATTTTTTTCTGCACACAGGAGGAGAATCCTGGGTTTGTCTGGAGGAATTGAAGAGATAGGTAGTATCCGCTGGGACCTGGCTGGATGTTTTCTGCTAAGCTGGATTATTTGTTACTTCTGTATCTGGAAAGGAGTCAAGACGTCAGGAAAGGTGAGATGTATACGCCTTTTCTGCTCATGAAATTTTAGGTGCAAAAACCCTAAATGGTGTGTATTGGTGCTTCTCTGTCAGGTGGTCTACTTCACGGCCATATTTCCCTACATGATGTTGATTGTATTGCTGGTCCGTGGACTGACATTGCCAGGAGCTGGAGATGGAATTCGATATTATCTTTATCCTGATCTGACCCGTCTGACAGATACTCAGGTGAGGTTTATGTGTGAGTGATGGGTGGATGTACACAGACAGCCTGTTAGTACAGTTAACCACAGAGCAAGTCATATTATTTGAGCGATATTACAACTCATTTAACTGTTAAGGTGTGGATGGACGCTGGGAATCAGATATTATTCTCCTATGCTGTCTGCCTCGGCTGTTTGCCAGCTTTTGGAAGCTACAACAAATATAACAACAACTGCTACAAGTAAGGAAAACAACTATTTTCTTTGCACTTATTTTTTTTTTTACCTGTTTATGTGAATCAGGATACAGTACATAATGGTGTTTTTCAAATTCCAGAGACACTTTTGCCTTGTGCACACTAAACAGTTTAACCAGCATTGTTGCTGGCTTTGCTGTCTTCTCTGTCCTCGGCTTCATGTCGTATGAGTTGGGTGTCGACATCTCAACGGTGGCTGAATCAGGTGTGGGATGGTTTGTTGGCAAACATTGTGTTGTACATCAGTTGTATTGTGTTTGTGCTATGAAAAACAGTAAATAATAAGTATACATGCAGACATGTTCTTATCTTTGTCTATCAAAAATAAATGATCTGCACTTATTAATCTATAAAAACTTGTCAGAACCAAATTTGGGATTTTGGTCCAGAGATGCCACGTCCTCACGTGGTACCTACAGTGCTGTGGGTTGTCAGGTGCTGGGTCATTTTGCAGGACACAAAACCAAAACAAAGAGCTCAGCAGGTTTTACTGTACTAAACTTGGTCTAATGAACAAATTTGACCTACTACTTTAAGCACATTGTGACCTACAATAGCACGAATGCCTAACCTGTTTTACCATCTACTTTGGACTCCTTGCAGGTCCTGGCCTGGCATTCATTGCCTACCCTCAGGCAGTGGCCATGATGCCTTTACCCCAACTCTGGGCTGCCTTCTTCTTCATTATGATCATTTTCCTTGGACTGGATAGTGAAGTTAAGTGTGTCATTCAACTGTATTATTATATAAAAGGCCTCATAGAGGCTAATTGAATTAATTGTAAACATCAATATAGAAAATGTAAAATGTGACAACAGGAACCACTATTGTCTTACCCACAGTTTGTAGGTCTGGAAGGCATTGTGACATCCATATCAGACATGTATCCATCCTTCTTTCTCATTGGTCATCGACGTGAACTCCTTCTGCTGTTCATCTGTCTTTTATGCTTTGTTATTGGCCTGACGATGGTGACTGAGGTAAGAGTTCATTTGTTTAACCTGTCAGATTACAACTGTTGAGAAATACTGTACCTGCCCATCACTATCTTTGAACAAACATATTTTTTTCTGTCTCTTTCTCCTCTGTTTTGTGTTACAGGGAGGACTGTATGTATTTATGCTGTTTGACTACTATGTTTGTAGTGGAATGCCAATCATGTTCTTTGCCATTTTGGAGTCTGTTTGTGTGGGATGGATATTTGGTGAGAAATCAATTATCTCAAGAGTAATTAGAAGTGGAAATGGCACAGATGTTTTCAAAAATGTGGATTTAAGTACTATACCGAAGTAGTGGTACCTCATTAAACTCATAATTAATAACTGTGCCAGTCTTTGTCAATTTAGATAACAGTATATTAAATCAGTTGTCAGTGCTCCCTTTTTTTTTTTTTTTGCAAATTATGTTTACAAGAAAGCTTTGAATTGATTTTGGATCATGTACTAATAATTCCTGTTGTATCTTTAAATATCCTCAAATAGTAATGTAGGTGAATGCCCTGTGTTTGATCACATGCTTTAAAAGTTGGTAAAGCTAATATGGCTGTCTGTGTGCAAGGTGCTGACCGTTATTACGACAAAATAAAGGAAATGATTGGCTACTACCCCTCGCCTTATATGAAGTATTGTTGGAGGTTCTTCACACCGTCTGTCTCACTTGTAAGTAGATTTATGGTGTGTTGTTGTGTCTGGGAGGTGTAAAGCTTGGAGACAAAGTCAAGACTGACACTCAGCTGAAAAATGGGAGAAGCAGACAAAATATATCTATGTGCTGACAAAAAAATGTATCCTGTTCATTTGATGTTCCCTGTATGTCTCTTCTGTTTTTTATAGGCAATGCTGCTACTGTCTTTGGTCGAGTTCACCGCTCTGAAATACAACAACACATATGAGTACCCGTGGTGGGGCTATGCCATTGGGATACTTCTTGCTCTCTCTTCAGTTCTCCTCACTCCTCTGTGGTTTCTCTATAGTATTGCAGTAACCCCAGGAACACTGAGACAGGTAGGTGGAAAGTTAAGACATTGTGTAAGTTTTTGGTAAATCAGTGTAACCGTTTGTAGTAGAGGTCATTTCCTTGACCTTTTTTATGCAACAAAGTGGTCTATCTGTGTATTTTTATCTCTCTCTCTAACTTTGGTCTTTTTACAGAGATTGAAAACTGCGTGCACTCCAGCAGCTGACCTGTGTAATGCATCACCAAAGACTCTTTACCCTGAGACACCTCTATCCAATACAGAGCTGGATGCTTTAACTGAAAAACCAAAAAACGTCAGTAGTGAAGGTGAGTCACCTGTAATAGACACATCAGCAATGTCGTGATTGGTCGGGACTGAATAATTGGGCCTTTTTGTTTCAGGATTTTAATGGTCTTGTCGGTACATTCAAATGTTCTGATGTTCAAATGTGCTGATAATGTTAATGACAACAATTTCAACACTGGGACAGTAACACAACCAACATCCTGTGAAGTGAGGTGATTTGTATTGGATCATCAAATTGCATAGATATAATGATGCATGCACATGTAATGACTTGCAGTATGACTCTGGCATTTTATACTATGCTATTTCAATTTTTTGATACTGGAGTTTTGTAGGAAGGAGATATGTTACAAATTGTTACACACAATGTATCTAAATGAGCTACGAACAGGCAGTTTAGAAAGCTTGAAGTGATCATTTATGACTTAACAAAATAAATAATACGCAGTCAATCAAGACCAAAAGACCTGACAACATATTTAGGATCCACTTCACATTTTCTGTCTCTACATGCAGCATCAGTGCATTACTCCATAAGTAGCCAAGGAAAGGCCAAATTGTTCAGTGCCCTGAAGCTGGTAATTTTGATATTTTTACACTGAAACTGAAAAGGCCAACACAGTACATGTAGTAAATGAATGTTTCATTTTATCTTCACAGAAACTGATGTGTTTTGCATCCAAGAAGACCTGATGAGTGCAGTGCTTGACTGAATACAGCAAAGTGACCACATGAAGTGGAAATGATGTAACTTTGTTTCTGCATTTGTTGTATATATATTAGATATTAAATACAGAGATCAGAACTTATTAAAGGTCAAATGTTTTTACATATTTTCTTATATCATACTCTATATTTACATTTTTAAAGTCTAAATTTGCAAACCTGAGTTTTACTTCATGAGGAAAAATATTTTGTGGGGGTTTCTTAAGTAACTTTAAATGAAAATGTATTCTTGATTGACAGTTGTGTTCAGAAGATTGTAGATGCAAACAGAAAAAAAATCAGGATCAAAAAAAAAAACTTAGTTCCTTTGTGTATCAAAAGCCTCACCAATTAATCTGTGAGTGTTAGTAGTTTTAAATCAGTCTTAAAACATGGATTGTGCCTTTTAAACTAAATTGTTGTGACTGTGTAATTGCTTATATGTTAGCTGTGTGATATGTGAACAGTAGTGAAGTGTTGAGTGGTGTGAAGATATGGATATTTAATATATCTGGTTGGATGCTTTATGACAAAAAGAATGTGTACATAAATATATGCAGCAAGCATTTAGCCAGAACTCAAAACCACAACATCAAAGAGGCTCAAAAGTTTGGCAATCATAATTATTTCACTGCAGCTATTAGCTTGTAGAACAAATGAAATCCTCTGAATGTGATGTAACTGAAACTTTGTACAACCGTACTTTTAAATAAATTCCAACAACAGCGCTCAATGTTTGATCTTATTTTTATCTCCTGGTCACTGTCAATGTCAGATTTCTATTAACTCATCGTGTGCAAATACAAACTAAACCAACAAGGGAACATTCAATGTTTATTTGGAAAGTTTCCAAAATTCTTTAGTGACTAAAGACTTTAAGAGATTAGGAAATATAGGTGAGTGGGCACCGGGGCAGCTGGACAGACAAGTTTCAGGCAGTAAAGACCAAGAGGGATGAGTTGTAACTTTTTATGACGTTAGGACACCTACTGACAATTGTACCAGAATCCTGCTTCTCCTTGATGTAAAGATACAGTAAGAATTTGACTGTATGTACTAGATAGATATTGATCAGTAAAGATTGAATGAACTGAAGGACTCCTACAAGAACATTTATCAAAACAGGTCATTCTTCTGCACTACTGCTGCTTTTACTGTGATACATATTAGTTATTATTATTAACGAAAACTATTGTTGCAAAAAAGACCAACGAACATTTTATACCTCCCATGAACTATTGGCCCTTTTAGCTATTCACTCAACATGTTATAACTGCACTTATGTTTACAAATGTATCCCAAGTCAAGCAACAATAGATTGAGTTGATCCTTTCTCCAATTACAATCATGCAACACAAATAAAAGAAACATATATAAAACAGAAAGATGAAACAGCTTTGATTGTATGTAGTTGTGAGCCTCAGTCATGTGGCTTTATTCAATTTAAAGCACACAGCTCTGCATGTAACTGAGGTTAGGTGTTTCAGTCCCGTTTGGTGATGCGCTGATCTGGTTTGCTGGAGAACACAAAACCTTTATCCTCTGTGTGGAAGGAGAGAAACAAAACAAATGAAAAAATAATACTTCAGTAGATGGTTAAGGATGAGGAAGACAAATGTTTGCCATGAAAACTGAAGGAAACTCAGAAAGTTTACTGTCTAGTTTCACATTACGTTACCTGTCTCAGAGTGCCAGGTGTTACAGTCAAAATGTAAAACACCCACAGAGGAACAAGGAGAGTCGAGGAGAACGCAAAGAATATCCCAAGGGCATAACCCCACCAGGGGTACTGGTAGGTGTTGTCGTACTTGAGTGGTGTAAACCTGATCTGAGAGAGCAGCAGTGTGCACTGTGTAGAGAAATAAAACAATCAAGAAAATAAGCAACCAGTCTTATGTATATCTGCTATCTATATGAAGTGCTAGTCACACAATAATTTACTCACTGTGCAGACAGCTGGTGTGATTATTTTCCAGCAATATTTCATATAAGGTGAAGGACGGTAGCCGATCATGTCCTGAATGTTGTCAAAGTAACGATCAGCACCTTGGACACAGACATTCGTTTGATGTTAAACACAATATTACAAATGCCTGTACAAAATAATTCATCATGGATGATGCATGGATTCAGCTCTGTCTAACTTTGGCCCCTGTCTTAATAATAATTGCCGCAAATCTTTAGCAATTAAATGTTGAATATATCTTTTAATTTAAATGGTTGTGGTACCAATGAGAATTTGTATACTTACCGTACACCCATCCTATACAGACAGACTCAACAATGGCAAAGAACATTAGGGGCATTCCATTGGAAGCATAGTAGTCAAATAGCAGAAATGTATAAAGTCCACCCTACAGAGAGAAGAAACAGTAAATGATCGATCAACAAAAAAAAATCAAAAATAATCACTGGGATAGCTGACAGTCATAATTACACGATACACCAATGCCTCACCTCCGTGACCATCAGAAGGCCAATAAGGAAACATGCAACACAGATGGCCAGCAGAAGGAATTTACGTCTATGTCCAGTGTGAAAGAATGGAAACATATCTGATATGGATGTGACCAGGCTCTCCAGATACACAAACTAAAACAGAAACATGCATTCATTTTCAACAATAACGACCTATGATGGTGCTTTCGTGTCTTGACTGGATGAAGAGGTGTCCCTAAAATAAAGTCCAGGAAACATTTAATAAACACTGGAAAGAAATATTCAATGAGTCATACTTTCTATTGCAACTATGCCCCAAGAGGTTACAGCCCATATATAAAAGATAATTTTATCCTTAAATCATACCTCACTGTCCACTCCAAGCAAGATAATCATGATAAAGAAGAACGAAGCCCACAGCTGGGGAACAGGCATCAAGGCTATGGCACTTGGATAGGCAATGAATGCCAGACCTGGGCCTGCAATCGATCAATTCACACACTAGTCTGATCACAAAACACTCGGTTTAATATTCGCACAAAAGAGGCTCTGCCACCTTTTTCCATCATTTTGCCAAATTCTGTGTCTGTCTGATGCCTTTTCAACAGAAAATTCAGAGGAGATAATTTCAACGCCTACCTAAATATTTTTTAAAATATTTTATAAACATGCAGTCAACAAAAGCAGTCCAAAAATGTATTTACATGATCTTTTTGCATATATTCAAAAATCCAATACCTGAGTCAGCCACTACAGAAATATCCACATTCAGCTTGTTTGCCATGAAGCCAAGAACAGAGAACACTGCAAATCCAGCCACGAAGCTGGTTAAACTGTTCAGCAGACATAGGAAGAAAGTGTCTCTGCAAACACAAGGATAGGCACTGTATCAAAAGTCATGCAGACTACACAAGATACATACTGCAGATATAAGGCAAAGAAAGATTACATGAAGAGTTTGTTGTCCATACTTGTAGCAGTTGTTGTCATATTTGCTGTAGCTTCCTAAAACTTGTAAAGATCCCACACAAAGGGAATATGACCCTAAAATCTGGCTGCCAGCATCCATCCACACCTAAAATATCCACACAATAATCGTTATTAGTTGATTCAAATGAGGGTAAATAATTTTAGACAACTGCCATATAGGTGGCAAAATTTCAGACTCAATATAAAAACATCAAGAAAACCCCCCCCAAATTTCTCCCCAGTAAATGTCAGTTTACTCATTAGACAGAGTACAACTGTGGGTCTGGAGGAGTCTGAGAAAATAACCCTGATGATGTCATAGTGATGTCATCTGGGTCATCTCAGCTTGATATTAAAAATTTAAAAAAGAATGTGTTGCAACCTGAAGATGTGGTCTTTTTTTTTTTTTTTTTTTTTTTTTAATTTTTGTGGAATTTCTCCCTTTCTTGTCCCTAAATTGGTTTTATGTAACAGCTTGTTCAGTTTGTTAGGATCACTGAAGCCCAGCCTTTCACATTGAGCTGCACTTGTCTTAGTCCCCATCATGAACTACCTCTCAGGTCATGTCATAATAAATCCAACTGGCCTGAGCCAATGGGAGTCAGGATGACCCACATATATAACTTGCTAGTTAATAACTATATATATACAATATATAACTATTTGCTAGTTAAAACAAAATAGTTTTTTTCCGTGACAGCACCGAGGGAATTTATGTTATCAACACAACACTGAAAGGTTGACAGTTCTGTCACAGACACCTGCAGATAAACGAAGAATGTATTTGTGATATATGCTGACAATATAGCTGTACCTGAGTATCGGTAAGCCGTGCTGGATCAGGGTAGAGGTAAAATATAATACCATCTAAAGCTCCCGGCAGAGTGAGTCCTCGGACCAGCAGCACAGTCATCATCACATAGGGGAAAGTAGCAGTGACATACACCACCTGAAAAAACAGAAGGAAATTAAGTTTGATTTGAAATACTTCAAATGGTGTGTGTGCAAAGGTATGGAAGTTCATGTAGTGGCGATTATGTCCTAGTCGCCTCGTCTCATTCGTGACAGGTGCAGTAGCCTATTAAAGGTTAAGATTGAAGGTCTGGGTAGCCTATCCAAAAAAAGGGTGTGAGGGAAAGGGTTACAGGTCGGAAGCCAACAAATGGGAACTCTGCTCTCGCTCTGCAGAAAATAGTAAATAGTTGAGTGCTTGCCAAAAAACAAGTCAAGCTACTGTGTGTGTTATCACAAGTCAATGCTGTGAGTCTTAAGTGTGCTAAATGTAACCATATGGGCCAGGGCACAGTTAAGTCTTTAGGACCCGCACCTGTGTCATAGAGGAATTGGGAGTGCATCAGGAGCTGGTGAGGGTTCAGATCCCCTGCCATCCAGAGTGAATGACAGGAATTAATTCAGTCCCTCATTCATGTTTAGTAGCTCACCTTTCCTGAACACTTGACTCCTTTCCAGACACAGAAGTAACAGATGATCCAGGTGAGCAGAAGACATCCTGCCAGGTCCCAGCGGATACTACCCACCTCCTCAATTCCTCCAGACAAACCCAGGATTCTCCTCCTGAACACAGGATGGTATAATTAGAAACGTTCTACTGTGTTTTAGGTAAAAATATTCATCTAACTCCCTGGAATAAAGTTCATATTGCACAATGTCCCACATCAATTATAAGAGCAGAAATTAGTGTAATGTTCATGTAGTACAGCAATGTTCAGCAGTGGGTTAATATTAAGTAATCATCAGACATTTATGTAAAAGGCAATTTTCACCAAATTTTAACTGGGTTGACGGACTGAAAGGATGCATGAATGAATGCAAACATTTTCATCTCTAGAGCCACACAGCTAGTTTGACTAAAAACACTGTCACTGAACATAGTGTGGTGATTTGAAAAATATCATATGTTAACATTTAATTTGATCAATGTGTTGATTTAGTTGTAGAGTAACTGTCCTGACTTACTGCCAAAATTCTTTCACTGGAGATGTCGCGTTACCAAAGATATGGCCAGACGATGAATAATTCTGCCCATAATCGAAACAGTCATCTTCAAATGAAAAAAATAACAGAGAAAAATCATCTACATTTAAATGTCTGTAGTGCTCAACATGGCCTATATAAGAAAAAAAAATCTCAAATGTACTGTGTGCATTATAAAACTTACTGAAAAACTGACATGCGTGTACCTGTGTTCCAGGTGTTGTTACAGCTGGCCCAGGGGAGTTCAGTGTTAAAGGAAGAGAAGAGGTAGAGGAAGGCCCAAGCCAGGATGACAATGTAATAAACTAAAGAGTAAAAAATTGCCACTTGGGTGCCATAGCCCAACCCTAATAGTAGAAATATGTTAGTAGTTTGTGTCAGATTTCTCATGAAAAAGTATAGGTTTATAAATACTTTATAAATAAATGCATTTTAGTTGTAATGTTACACATCTGAAAAAAATAACTTTCAATACAACCTTTAGCGAGAACACATATATTCTTCCAACATGTGATTCCACCCTCACGACTGAACTGCCCCAAAGACGTCTCGGCAAAGAAGAGAGGGATCCCACAGGTAGACAGGAACACAACATACGGCACCAGGAAAACCCCTTATGAGAAATATTTGATACAACACTTCATTCATAGATTTGACTTTGATAACACAGCCAGTTAAGTTTTCCTGCACATACTATCTCCATTTTTGATGATAACAATCTTACCTCCTCCATTTTTGAAGCACAAATAGGGAAATCTCCAAACATTGCTCAGACCAATGATTTGTCCAGCAACTGCTAAAATGAATTCTCGTTTGTTGGCCCACTGGCCTCGCTTGTGAGGCTGTGGATGATGGTTGTTGCTCATGATGATTGTCACAAACACAAACTAACACTACTCAAGCGAGTGCATCTGTGAAGTGGAGATCATGTCAAGTTATGCAGGGAGGTCACTTTTGATGACGAACGTATGGCACATAGGCGGGACATGTGGAGGTTTACAGGTTTACACCAGCTGAGAGTTGTAACTAAACCTTTAAACCTTTTAGAGAACTGTACAAAGCAAAGAGTTCACACACTGTTTAGGAAGAAAAAAAAAATTCCATTGCAGCATGATGAGTTTTTCATTACATTGACATGTCATGAGCCCACAAGAAAAACAGGTTTTATATACAATGAATACTTTGTTGTTTATCTAATTGTAACATCTGCTGCCTATAGTGTGCTCAACTAGTCACAAGGTTCGCAAAGGTTACATATCCAGGGCCCTATGCAATACCACAAGGAGCAATGTGGATATCACACATGGATATAACCGGCAAACACAAACACATCTCGTATCATATCTGCCTACAAATGTGAAACAGGGAAAGTGGACAACAATCTGAACAGTATGTCCTCACAAGACATTCTAGTCTTGAATGGAACATCGGATGGACAATTACAATGCCAACATGCTGACTTCAAGCAGATATAAAGTTCATCATGTTCATTTGCTAATTAGTGCTAAACACAAGTGCAGCTGAGGCTGATGACAATGTCTCTGAAGGTCGTTGGTATAGATGAAAAGTCAGGGGATATTAAAAGTTACTGTTGCAAATTTGAGTTGAGATATAACAAAAGTGGTTGACTGACTGACAACAGCTAGAAGCTTAAGAGGAACCTTGCTATCTGATGTCAACTGACTCATCCACTCATCCTCGCACTGATTGCACTTTTGGAGTCAGCCTCAAGTGGCCATCCGAGGAACTGCAGTGTTTGGCACTTCAGTTTTGGCTTCATGTTTCAGCCCGAGGTTGCAGCTTGGTTAAGACGTCAGGAAAGGTGAGATCATGCATACACTTGTTCTGCTCATGAAATTCAGGTGCCTGCAATGGGGTATTTTTTTCTCCACTTTCATTGCACGTGGAAAAACCTGAACTTAAACATTGATGTTACTACTATTAAGTACTATTAAGTACACTATGTATGGGCGCTTCTCTGTCTCTGTCTCCAAATGGTGGTGATTTTATTGCTGATCTGTGATCTGACATTGCCAGTAGATGGAATTTGCTTTCACCTTTCTCCTGATCTGACCCATCTGACTGATCAGGTGAGGTTTGCTTGAGTGATGGGTGGGTGCATACACTGAGGAAGTTTTTAGGTTTCAAGAAGACCTAAGACACACTAATTCAGTTTATAGGTAAACATGTGTTGTATATTAGCTTAACGGTGCACCCATTAAAACAGTATCTACCATCTTACCTGCATTTACATACTCCCAAAGTCTTAACCCAAAATTAAAGTATGAAAAAACTCTATTGATAGTGAAGATATTGTTTGTGGACATGGATTTATGTTACTTGAATGAAATTAACCTGCAGTTTACTTCTTAAATGAGCCAAATAGCATATCAAATTCCTGTGCAGGATCAAATGCCAAATGGAGCATATGTGCTGTGCATGCTATGTTTGGTTGCTGCATTTACAGAATTAATCTAAAAATGTTCAATGATCAGTTCCGAGCTCTCAGAGACAGTCTACACAAAAGCTGTACATCATCAGCTTCATAAAGGTGGTATATATTGCACAACTGTTGCATTAAATCTGAGCCTATATTCTGAAAAGTTTACTGGGAAATCATATAAAAATTGATTTGATAACCTTAAACTCATTCCAGGGTTATTCAGGAATGGTAATATAAGCATTAAATTACAACAACTGAATGTCACTTTTTACAGTAACAATTTCAGAAATCATTCTTCTTTGTATCGGTTCAAGTTGGTGGTGGACTGGACTGAACTGGTGCTTACTGGCAGTATGGAAAAACAGATTGGATCAGTTAACACTGCAGGGTAAACGTAAGAGCAATATTTCAGTTTATTGGATTTGCAATTTGAGACTTTGGTCATCTCAGCATGAGGACAGGTCTTTCCAGAAGCTCAGGGTTGGTGATGGTAATTATTAACTATTTAGTTTGTACACATTATCCTAAGTACAACACTGACAACTCACAGTTTAGTGTTTGATTTTATGATAATAAACAGTCAGTGTGAATAAACAGAAGTGTTCTGCAGAGTTTTGTGGTGGATCTTTACTTCAAATATTCAAACATCATTGCAAATATCAGTATTTAATATTTATCTTTCACTTGCTCTGCCAAACATTTTGCAAGGTTTTGCAGTCAATATTAATTGAAGATCATGATCAATTATCACTTAATACCTCACAGGTTTCTGAGATCAGGCCTCTAAGTGCTAGCTGTTCTAAAATGTTTTTTAAAATGTAGATTATTGCATCAAGATAACAAAATCATTTTGCACTTTTATGAAAGCCCTGTGAGTCTTTATTTGAAAGACTTCATTTTTCCATCTGGCCTTTTATGTTGCCCATCCACAACTTATTATGATACCAAACCCAAAACTGATCAATTACAGCTCCCCCAGAATCAGGGCCCTATTTATAAAGGCTTGAAATTCCTTTCAAATTCTGAGACTGAAGTCCTCCTCAGGTGAAACACTGACATTAAGATTATGACTCAAGACAGGGCTGGATCCCTTTTACCCACAGATTTCTAAATCATTGTCAATGTTGTGGAAGCAACCTACTCACAAGAACGAGGGAATGAGCCAAAAATCCTGCCCAGTGAATGATATCCATTACGTTACAAATAAGTGAACAGGAGACACTCCTCTCCTCAAATTCCCTCTGTAGGCGTCAACTAGATACTTGCATAAAAGATAATCACCACTCCTTGGAGTGTGATTCAAGTGCAAACCTTTATTGACTGTGAGGAACTTTCAGAACCATAAGAATCCAATCCTGAATGCTACACATGTAAGTATTTAGCAAACCTTGTGTACCTCGCTGCTTATTATAGATCAGTTGTGTATTGGCCTATTCCTCTCAAATTACAGCCATCCTACTGCATTAATGTAAGATTTGGCTTCTTAGTGAACAATCATTGCAGTTTCCGGTCATCTTGGCCAACATTCACCCTTGTTCAATAATTGTCTGTCTATTTTTGTGCTGTCTTTTTGGAAAAATGCATTTGCTCAATCAGCCCATGAGAGAAAGCCCTTGAAGCTCCTTGTGTTATTTAACACAAGGTGCATTTCCATCCACTCATTTTCATGCATATTTTTGTGCATGGAAATGGGTGGATGGAAATGGAAATGTGTGCATTGCAATACAACTGAGTGGAAATACCAAAAATGTGAAAAATTTTGATATATTGTAAAATAGTTTTTACGCTTGGTTGAGTTGGAAAAGTTGGTGTATTGATACAAACAAAATAGCGAAAGAGACTTAGTGAATAAATCATGACATATATGACTTGAAAACCTGGGTAATAATAATACAAGACTATTCACATCTTCAAGACACAATTTCCTCATAGCTAATCAATAGTTAGATTTCCATCCAAATGTAGAGCACATTTTAACAGAATTTCTAAAAAGAGAATGCGAATGAATTCTTGTTTATAGCCCTGCACAGGCCAAAAGCTCCAGCCCAGTTATTAAAAGCTTGCAGACCTCTAGTTTCCCTCCACTACCACTATCCGTGATTATTAAGCGTTAGATCATCAAGTTAAGCAGTAGGTGGCACCAATTCTCCAGTTGGGTGCTATGATGCCTTTGCAGAAGAAGAGGGCACAACAAGCTTCTCAGACAGGGACTTTCAGGGCTGAGGGGGCCTGACTGGAGAAGCCTGGTCACTGTCAAAGATTAAACCCAGGTTTATGGCTGCTGGTTAGACATTTGCAGACACTGCATGAATGCCAAAAAAAATGCAGCTGTTCCGGAGAGACATAGCTAACCTGGTCTCACTTATACATAGCTGCTGTAGAGATCCTGCGGATGGGGAGGGGGTGTGTGTATATAAATAAAGTTTGAATGATTTATGGATTGATCAGAAGGTCGACCAAAACAGAGCTAAAGGGAGACTGAATATTGGACTATCATCAGGTGGATGTAAACATTAATATCTGCTGGATAAGGAAATAGGAAACTGTTTGCTAACCACTGGGTCATATCAACTTTATATGGTGATATGTTGATGCTGTGTTTAAAGATTGTTGCACCGTCCTGAAGTAGCCATAAATAAAAGTTAATCAATGCTGTTTTAATAAATATTCTCTCCACTTTGGTGGTTGGGATATGTATGAATAGATAAAGAAAACCGCAAAATATAATGTCTTATAGAACACAGTTAATATTTTAACCTAACATTTCAGCACCGTTGACCTGTTCACATGGAGCCGGCAAGTAATCCAGACAAGAATCTGATGACGGATGACAAAAATCCAAATCATTGTCCAAAAAAGACTCACGCGAGAGGCCAGTGGGCCAACAAAAGGGAGTTCATTTTGGCAATAGTTGGAGAGATTATTGGTCTGGGCAATGTTTGGAGGTTTCCGTATCTGTGCTTCAAAAATGGAGGAGGTAAGAGCTTGATGACTCATCTGTACAAATAATAAATATAGAGAAAGAGAGACAAGACAGTATGAATTACAACTTGGCCTAATCTGTTACAATCATCAGTAAGACTGAGTACTCAAGTTTATGTTGCTTTTACATCTAACATTTGTGTTTCTTTACAAAATCCTTCCCTTAAGGAGTTTTCCTGGTTCCTTATGTTTTGATCCTGTTTTCCTGTGGAGTCCCCATCTTCTTTCTGGAGGTATCTCTGGGACAGTTAACTGGTCAAGGTTCAATCACATGTTGGAGGAAAATATGTCCTTTATTTGAAGGTACTGCTAGCTCCACTAAGCATTTAATACAGAAGGGTATAACTGATTAAATGATTGTGCAGATGAGAACACGTTTTTGCCTCAGGTTTAGGCTACAGCAATCAAGTGATTGCGCTATACACTGGGATTTATTATATCATCATCATGGCTTGGGCCTTCCTCTACTTCTTCTCCACCTTCCACTCTGTACTCCCCTGGGCCAGCTGTAACAACACCTGGAACACAGGTACACATGTACAATATACAGCATTAATTAAAGGATAATTCTGGTGATGTTCTATATTTTTTTGTATTGTCAACAAATCCCATGAAATGACTGGAAAATGAATTGATCCCACTAACAATTGTTTTAGGAAATTATTTACATCTTCTGACAAATGAAAGCACACATGTGTGTCCTGTTTTAAAAGCTGCACATCTTTAGTAGGAACAAATGGTCTTGGGAGCGCAGGAGTAGTAGTCTATATTTGAAAGAAAGAGAAAAAATTAAGTAAAGGAAAAGTAAGGATGCAAGGAGGAGTTATTGATACTGATTACTGATGGCAAGCCTACCAATTCATATAAAGTTTTAATTGTAACCTCTTATTCTTCTTTCGATCATCTTGCTGCTGTGCAATGCAAATTTCCCCACTGAGAGACGAATAAAGGTTGATCTTATCTTATCTTCTCTCCATGACCAGAGAACTGTATTGATCATCGCCGGATTCAGTCATCAGATGATCACATTTCTCAGAATTCATCTTCTTCAGTTGAAGAATTCTGGCAGTATGTGTTCCAAAATACTCCACTTGACACTGAAATTGAAGCAATTATTTTCAGACTTTGAAAGGAAAATGTTCCTCAACATACGGTCTGTTGTGTTCAGGAGGAGAGTCCTGGGTTTGTCTGGAGGAATTGAAGAGATAGGTAGTATCCGCTGGGACCTTGCTGGATGTCTTCTGCTAAGCTGGATCATTTGTTACTTCTGTGTCTGGAAAGGAGTCAAGTCTTCTGGAAAGGTGAGCTATTAAACATTAATGAGGGACTGAATTAATTCCGTCTGACATCCTCAAAAATAGCTTAATGTGCGGTATGAGCTTAGCAAGGTCAGATTTATTGGAGGTGTTTATGCCTCTATGCTGGCGATAGCCTGGCCTGAGGCATTATGTGTTCGGGTTGTCTAGCCCATGTTTGTGAATGTGATATCTCAGGAACAGCTAAGGGAATTTCTTCAAATTTGGCTCAAACGTCCACCTGGACTCGAGGATCAACTGATTAGATTTTGGAGGTCAAAGGTAATTGTGACTTCGCAAAACACGTTTTTGTCCATAACTCAAGAATTTACACAAATGTTCAATAGGATAAAATGATGAAGTGATGACATTTTATATCCAAAGGGCCAAAGGTCAGCTTCACTGTGATGTAATAATTTTCTTCAAAAACACTTTTCTGGCCATTTTTCAACCCACTAACCCAGGAACACAAGGGGAGATTGTGACCATACTCCACATTTGGTGACACTAATCTTGGGTGTCCACCTTGAAACTGTGCTGGTTGTATAGATCTTCTGTGGTGCCAGGTTGAAGACGTGCGTGAATCACACATGCCAGTCATATGATAACTTCCATTTCATCAAAAAAATACACTTTTAAACACCTTTAATTAAACTCCTTTAAAGTTTGTAGCATTTTCATTTTTTCTATATCCATGCTCCTCTTTCAGGTCGTGTACGTAACAGCCACATTTCCATATGTAATGATGTTTGCTCTGCTGATCCGTGGCGTGACACTGCCAGGAGCCAAGGATGGTATTTGGTTTTACCTCTCTCCTGATCCAACGCGCCTGGCTGATCCTCAGGTGAGGCACAATTGTGATTGATCAGAGAGTCCAGATGAATTATTGGGCCAATATTTCAACATCCTACACTGTACCATACTTTATGGTTTCTACATTACTGCTGGGTCTGAGTCAGAATGAAGAAGAATGCATTTTTGTTCTTGGAGTAGGACATAACACGGCGAGTCGTTTTTTTCACATTTTTTCTAATTACCAATGTGAAAGAGCCAATTAACTTACATTTTTTCTACATAAATGATTATGACTAACAGAAAGAAACAACACAAAAACCCAAAACAAAACAAAAAACCAACTACTTATTAAATATCATTTTGTTGTTTAAAGGTGTGGATGGACGCTGGGAGCCAGATATTATTCTCCTATGCTGTCTGCATCGGCTGTTTGCCAGCTTTGGGAAGCTACAACAAATATAACAACAACTGCTACAAGTAAGGACAATAACTATTTGTTCCCTCTATTATATTGTCTATGTGTTTATAAGGCTCAGTATATAAATGTTCATTTTTTTCAATTACAGAGATGCATTCGCCCTGTGCCTGCTGAACAACCTGACCAGCCTTATTGCTGGCTTTGCCGTCTTCTCTGTCCTCGGCTTCATGTCTCACGAGTTGGGTGTCGACATCTCAACGGTGGCTGAATCAGGTGTGATGTTGCATGTAATAGTCTACCACACATGGTCTGTATGAGCTGAAGAGTATTTTGCTCATACTTTTAAAAAGATTTGTCCATTACGAATAAAGTCAAAGCCCTTTGATTTCCTGAAATCTCAAAACTGTAAACTCAAAGTAACAGACAGTAAACAGTATTTTGTCTTTAATTAGCCTAAGATGTACAATACTGTATTAGCCATTATACCCAAGATATCTTAGCGTCGTCTTTTTACCACATCCAGGACCCGGCCTGGCTTTTATTGCCTATCCTCGGGCAGTTGCCATGATGCCTTTGCCCCAACTTTGGGCTGCCTTCTTCTTCATTATGATAATCTTCCTTGGACTGGACAGTCAGGTAAGGTGTTACTGTTAAACTGTGTAAATAATTGCAGTAATATAGGATATGAACTCACAAAACATTATCAATGAAACTGAGATAATATTCTGTTGATGCTTACATTCTTAAATTATTGGTTAGATGAAGCAGCTTTTCACCTTTTAGTGTAATTTAAAAGATAGAGAGAAAAAACTAAGCAACCCAGATATGCTTATCAACTTAGCTGGCATGGCTGTCGATAGAGAAAATACTTCTCGACTTGCACATCCAGCAGACATGTGCACCCTGTTAAAGCCACCTGATTAGTAATCATGAAGATTAGTTATGAGTCATGAGACTGAAGAAGTACCTACACTGTACGAACTCATTTGATTCAGTGTTAATGCGGAGGTTTCTACACACAGTTTGTGTGTCTGGAAGGCCTGGTCACATCCATATCAGACTTGTATCCATCCTACATTTTAACTGGCCATCGACGTAAACTGCTCCTGTTCGTCGTCTGTGCCGTATCCTTTCTCATCGGTCTCTCTATGACCACTGAGGTGGGTGTTGTTTTGTCTCTGTGTGATTTCAAATGTAAAGAAAGTAGCCTCTATCTGAGTTTGCTTCCATTGCAGTGTCTTGCTGTTGGCAGCTGAACCTCTCCCTCCGTTGATTTCTAACCTTCCCTGTCCCTCTTTTTCCTCAACAACTGCAGGGAGGACTTTATGTGTTTCAGCTTTTTGACTACTACGCCTGCAGTGGAATCCCAATGATAACTCTTAGCCTTTTGGAGTCCATTTGTATAGGATGGGTATACGGTGAGCTAGATTTAGTACTTCATCCTTTCAGTAAGCGCTAAACAAGCATTTCACCATCCAGTGTCACACAAAACCCAAGTAACAAGATGCAGATAGCCTCGATTCTGCATTTCCACTTTGCATTCCACTATTTATTTTTAATATAAATGACCTGATCTTTGTCCAAGGTGCTGATCGTTACTACAATAATATTACCAACATGATTGGCTACCGCCCCTCGCCTTATATGAAATATTGTTGGAAGTACATCACTCCATGCGTATCTACAGTGAGTAAATAAAGTGAACTTTTGTTCTTCTGAGCCTAACAAAGCTACAATGGTATAAATGAAATGATAATAACAAAATGAACAGCATGGCTTCAGTTTTCTTTAACAGTTGTGTGTCTTTTTCGTAGGGCATATTGTTCCTCTTTCTGGCACAATTCACCCCTCTGAGATATAACAACACCTACCATTTCCCCTGGTGGGGCCTTGCTCTCGGGCTATTTCTTGCCTTCTCTTCAGTCATCATAGCACCAATCTGGTTTCTCTACAGACTGGCTGTAATCCCAGGAACATTGAGACAGGTGCTCTGAATATTACACATTCCACACATATTAGTATATTTTCCATTCTTTTGCTGTTATGGTGGATCCATGATGGCTCTTTGTCTCCTCACAGAGACTGACAGTGGCGACGACTCCAGCGGACGACATGCTCAGAGAACCACTGAGGAAAGCTCTCGGGTCGGAAACATGTCCTTCCTACAAAGACCACGAACTGTGTGCTCTGAACACGACAAAATAAAAATAAAAAAGAAATGTAACACAAATGGAACAACATGTTTTATTTGGTTGATATGAGTCTGGTTCGTCAAAATAACTACATCTGCAACCCATTCTGTACATTTTACTGTCATATTAATAATTTGCCCGAAACACAATATTAAATAATGCTTACATGTTTTAGCTCTGACAGATCTGAATGCTCTGCAATGATTAGGAACCTATTCAAAACATATCCTACAATTTAATTGAACATTGCATAAGTTTATGTCATGTTTCATGTTGTCAAATGTACGTATGTAATTACAGTGTCTGTGTACTGTATATTTGTGAACCAGAAAGAGAAACACAGAAAGCAAGTAACTGAATAAAATAATCAAAGTAAAAAATGAGGTAAGTATTAATTTCATGTTCAGTGTGGGTGAAAATGAACAGGAGGGAATCAGTGAAGGAGTATTTTATTTAACAAATATTGCTCAAGTCAGTGCTGAACTTTTTTTGAACACTTGATACTTTGAGAAACTTTTTATAACGTTATTAACAATCACTGATTTCAGAAAATCATCTGCAGCCTGTACTGATGTAGGTACAGTCCCTCATTTGTCCAGCAGAGGGCGATAGATGTTAGATATTTGATCATCAAAGCAACTGTCCCATCCAGCCAGCAGCTGTCAGGGGTCACATCTTATTATGTCCATTATCAGATCTCAAATCTCTACTTTAGTGTGTTTATTATTATTTTGACTGAGGGTGCGACAGTTTCCAGGAGATTTAGTGTTGCCATGTACAGCTTCAAATACCTGCATCTACTGCATCTGGCAAACATCTGGCATTGATCAATATGGTATCACATGATGCTGTTTGAGAATAAACGTTAATGGGTTATTGTAATAATAATAATAATAATAATAATAATAATAATAAACGATTCCATTATTTCAAATAAGTTCTATTAAAATATACTGTAAGATTTTATGAAATGCATTTTTCATCTGAAATGTGGATTTCTCATTTAGACATAAAAAAGTCCAAAAGAACCTCATTGACTTATGATTTCAGTGACTGTCAATGACTCTGGCATTAACACACAAATTACAGATGACTACATTTGTTTTGTACTTTTTAAAATTTTTACACACTGTTTGAGTAAACATTAAATTTGATTTCTTTTATACTTTTCTTTCTCTGTTTGTGGACCTTCATGTCATATTTCAAATATCACTGAGCACCTAAAATACTAAACACATCTCCCAAAACCTAATACTGAGCTGAAATGTCACAGCGACTTTGAGGAAGGAAAATCTGAATCATATATTCTCAAGATTCCACCTGATAAACATAAAACTGAACTCGACAGGGGAGGGGGGGAAAAAAATGCAAACAAACGCTGGTGTATCTAAAAGGCCTACAATTTATCTGGGGACATTTTCCAATAACGTACTTTTCTTTGCAAATTTAACATGGACCCACCGCTGGGAGAAAAATGGGACAAGGTGTGCAAGCTGAAAGCCTTAAGACTGTGTGACAACCGTGATAAATGCAGCAGGCGCTGACATGGCTATGGAAAAAGACAAAAGATACCTTTGTCTTGTCACAATAATCCTAATCTGTTTGAAGATGGGGCCACATTAGAGAGAGAGAGAAAGGAAGAAAAAAACACACAGGAATGGAAGCAGATTCCTGGTCAGCAGTGATAAATGTTGCTACATCAGAAATGGGGCTCAGTATGATGTTTCTCTCTAATGGCCTGATTGCTCAATTAATTCTGTGGCCCGTTCTTTGCCAGCCCCCTTTAATGTGGAAACAGCTATATTTTCTCCCAGATTAGTATAGATACAGGCTGACAGTCTGCACTGCTCAAGGTATTTGGGAGGTATAATTCATTCATAATGCCACAATGTGCCCCATCTATCATCTCAGGTTTTTCATCCACTAACTTGCCGCTCGCTCCCTCCTCTCATTCCAGGCTCCTGGCTCTTCTGGGGCGGGTGGTCAGGGGGGTGGTGGTGGTGGAGGGGGCTAAACTCAACCCTGAATGGTGTGTGTGTGTGTGTGTTTGTATATGTGTGCATGCATATCTGCGACTTAGCAAGGTGAGATGTGAGATGTGTTAAGACTTGAATTGTGCAGGTGTGTGTGTTTGGGGTGTGTGGGGCGGTGGGGCATGCAAGGTTGTAAGGTCGGCAGCTTCTCTTCTCCTGATGAATTAGCTGGCATATGCAAGCGATGAATTACCAGGCAACGAGAGTCAATTATCCAAAGGAGAAAAAAAAAAAGAAAAAGAAACATGGACCCTGCGCCTGTGGCCCCAGGGTCCCTTTTCCAATTCAGAGAGTGATTTCCCCAAAATGTAGAGGGGAAGAGAAGAGAAGCAGCCTTGAAGGAGCGAGGGTGGGATGATGAGGAGTTGGGGGGAAAAAAGCGAGAATGAATGAAAGCGCATGTGTGTGTCCCTCATCCCACACTCCTCACCTTTTTCCCTTTATCGTTCCCTCTCCCCCCCTCCCCAGTCAAATCCAGAAGGCAAAGCGCAGTGTGAAAATGCAAAAGGCTATTATCAGGCCTTCAGAGTGCACAAATGCCACTTATGATGGATGAGTGTGGGATTTAGAAAGGCCTCCTGTCAAACACCGGCCGTTTCCCCTCCTTAACCGGCCCTCTCTTTTTCCTCACTTGTCTCTTGTATCGAAACCATATCAGGAGCCTGTCTGAAAAAGGCCTAAGTGGAAGACATTTGTAATGTACTGAAGCGGGTGTACACGTGCTCTCTCACAGTGTCCCCTGTTTAATTTCTAACCTCTGTTGGAGACGAGAGGAAAAGATGGAGTGTTTGTGGTTGATAACATTTCTGAGAACAAGAGGAAAGGTCATCAGACATCAAAGCTGCCTGAGTGACATTATAGGGAGATCATTAGCAGAAATCTAGGTGGGTTCTGAATGTTTGTGAATGTGTTTTATTGGTTGAGCACTAAGGAAAGACGTGTGTCGGAGAAGAAGAGATGGAGAAAAGGAAGTCCTTCTTCATGAAAGGGAAGCAAAGTTCTGTATTGAGGAAAGAGTAATGAGAAGATTTCACAGAAGTGCTTTATTGTTTTTCATGCAGAAGAAGACAAAACTCTTGGAATCTACTACATTATATCTACTGACGTCAATCCAAATCAGTGGATGAACCTGGCCACGAGTGTTTATCTTCCAGAGTTGCTTTTGATAGGCCAATTTAATCTCAGTGGTTGGAGCTGTAACCAAACTGCTGAGAAAAGAGGATAATATAAGCTGATAGCGGGCGAGCACAGCCAGGCGTCATTAACAGTTTTAAGTCCTAAACTTTACGACTGCCAAGAGAAAACACAATACCATTAACAAAAGATTCTTAAGTTATAAGAATGAATGCAGATGTACAGTGGAGTGAATAAAATGCCTAGAGAGAGCTGGAAAAGAGGGATATGGGAATAAAACAAATGACAATTATATCCTTTAGCTGGCACCAAAAATGGCCTCTGCAGTATTATGAAAGTAACACTTTAAATGAACCCTGGACATAAGTGGAGAAAATGTAAGACTTAACACTGCAGCACAGCAAACAGATTTTAAGCAATGAAATTATTCTCAGCAAAAATGAAGTTTCCTGTTAATATTTATTAACATAAACCAGTGATTGCTGATCAAGGGTAGGCTAACCCATGGTGCACTTCTCCAGGTAGCAGAGTATTTGTGGAGTAGCTCAACTAATTTGAAAAAAAAAAAAAAAAGTCATAATCTGTTAGAGAAAATCCACATATGTGTGTCTAGGTGGAAAATAAACACACAAATAAGATTACAAAGAGGCTGATTTATAGTATATTTATTTTCACAATAACCATTAAACTATCATGACACAGAACATGTCTCCCACCAACCTGAGTCTGTTATAACACCTTATGACCACATGCTGTGATTGAGAGTCTGTTAAAACTAGTTAGCAGTAAAGTCCAGATGAAAGAAATATTGACTATTGGTTTGAAACTTCTTCCATTGGAAGTTTGTGGCCTGGGAGAGCTTTTTTTTGTTTTGTTTTGCTTTATGTTCTCAATTTTATGTATATTTATGTTAAGAGCCCCCTTGAAAATGAGATGATTCCTCTCAAGGAGTTTATCCTTGTAACAAATGTGACTTTTTAATTTACATTTAGACAACTGAGTCTTCCTCTGCCAACACTGATTTCAGTACAGCTTTCCAGACTACCCAGTGGTGAGTCTCTGCTACTCTCTACCGTCACAGTTTTCCTCTGGGACTATCAGCCCCTTCACTTCCTCTATTACCCCCTCACACACCCTTACATCCTCCTACACACACTCACACACACATCACCTCCCTCCCGCCCTGCGGCGACGTGCGCTCCACAATAGAGAACAGAGTGGTTTGGGAAATGATGGCCATTTATAACTGCCTGACGCCGTATCCCACCACCTCACACTATCACACACACACACACACACAGACACACACAGTGAATTTAGTGCTGGGGTGGCGACAGAGAGATGGCAGAAGAGGGAGAATGCACCCCTCTCCTGGCTAATGTCACAAACACATTAACACTTAACTGCACAGATGAGCACTGTGCAAAAGTGTCGCAACACATCCAAACACTGTGTTTCTTAGATGACTGTGAGATATGTGTGTGTGTGTGTGTGAGAGCATGCAAGAGCATGTGTGTGTATGCAAAATGAGGGATGATGATTTGATAACAGAAAATCAACTTGTCACTATTCAGCTGTCATCTGTTTATGAAGGTGCTCAGCAGGTAGGATGAGCTCTTCAGACTCTCTGCCTGTCTTGTCTCAACCCTTGAATCTCATCTGTAAACACACGTACACTAATGATAGTTTGGAGTAAGGATATAATGCATTTCAGTATTTCATTTAACTGGATTAAAGTTTGAAATTATATTTAACATTGCAATCAATGGACACTTTATAAATATGTTCACAGAGTGTAACAGTGTGAGTTCTAATTATTGTTTGGATATTATCACATGGTTTGGGTCTCTGTGTTTTGGAAAGTACTAAGCAAAAGTGTATCTAATGTTATGGGTAAAAAAAAAAAACAACTTCCTGGTTTCTGTATTGTTTCCTAAATGATGAATATTTGCTTAATTTCCCATGGTTACAATGAAGAGTGCATCTCATTGGTCTGGCAGCAGCAAACAAACTCTCCAAACCCTCATTTATTGTCTCAAAGACTTTTAGTTACTTTCATGGCTGGACATCATTCATTCAGAACAAGGGGTGAAGGCAGAAAATGTTGAAATTTGGTCTGAAGTGAAGGAATAAAGGAAAGTTTAATCTCAAGTGTCACCAACAAGTCATTCCCATGGTGCACGACTCTGCTTCTGATTGCTTTACAGAATTAAGAAATATCAGCTGAAAGGTTGAAGCACGGTTGACAACAGAGATTCTGATCAACTTCTGCTCTTTCTGCAGACTTATATTTGATGAAAAACTTTGTTTCCACATGTTACAAGTAATAGCTTAAAATGATCAGTAAAATAATGAAAATCGGCTCCTGATCATGACTCAGTGGTGACTTTCTCGTTTCCACTTTTGAGCGGGACGAGGATGTGAGACGAGAGCTGATGACAGAGATCCAGTGCTGGTATGTTAATTAGGCCGCTCACGGACGACTTCTTTAAGAAGCTGGTTATTACAAGGATGTTGGTTGTGTGCATACGCTTGTATTTCTGTGAATGCATGCATGGGTGTGTGTGTGTGTGTCTGTGGGTGTGAGGCCTCAGCCTGTCACTGTGCTGGATGGGCTGTCACTTTCTTAATTGCCTGAGCGTGACCCCGCCCCGCTCTGCTCACCTGGCTAATTACTGTGTCTTTCCAGCCAAGAGACTGAAATGAATTTCGACTCCATTCAAGCTTCATTGGCATGAAAAGTGAGGTTACTGACATTGTCATAATACAGTACAGCAGGTTTGTCCTTCTACTGATATTTTACTACAAGACTTTCATCGCTGTCTGGTTAACAAATGCTGATGATAGAAGACATGTCACATTAAACTGATAAACTGATCTGTGTCATAACTCAAAATGCATTTCAGCATATTTTTTATCAATAGGCACAAGTCATTTGCAGTAAGTGTAAAAATCATGAAAAACACTGGTATGGTCCTTTAAACTTGGTGGTGGTGTCATTCCCTCTGAATATATCTGAAATTTCCCAAACTTGCTAAACTAAAGTTCAAGAACACAATCCTCAACACAAGAGGGAGAGAAGTTCTACTGAGGGCTGAGAAGTGATTAAAAAAACAAGAGGAGGTGAGAAACAGAGCAGATTGAATTGAGTCAGATTGGAGCCATGCAAATGAAATGCTAATGTGATGCTAATGAGCAGAGGGAGGGAGAGAGGGAGGGGGAGAGTGTCAGGTAGGAGGTAAAGTTTGGTTAGAGAGCGAGCCAGCGAGACAGCGGGCAAATGGGCAACGCTTGGGTGAGCAGTGAGCGGGCTACCCATCATGCCACATTGAGAGAGGGAACATTAAGTGATAGGGAGACGGAGAGAGGAAGAGACTCGGAGGAAAGGCCCTGTGGGCTAATGAATGCTGATTAATTCCCAGTTTACATTTCGCAACTTTATTGTTTCTTTTTCCTGTGGTGCACACTCTCCATCAAAACCACTGTTCTGTACGTTAAAGGCTGTTGTATTCTGTGCTCATTAGTTTGTACTTTCAGAGCCCCATTAAACTCAGGCTTAATCTTGAAACAGTAGTGTCCTAATATTACTGCAGCAACTACTATTCAGCAAAGCAAATCCTCAGTTTGGTCTTGATGTTCACTGCATTTGGGAAGCCAGCCCTCATTTGTGGGTTTTGACTCCTCATTTCTAACTTATGGACTTAGAACTCTGGGACCCCAATAACTGCAGTGTGTAAACTGATATGTGTTAACTGATTAGAGAATATGTTTGGGTATATCGCACAACTAAAGCACAACATCATCTGAAATGATAAGACTCTTCTCATGTCCTGATTTATCATTTAATCTTAAGGCCTCATCTTGAAGAGGGGCCCTGCATCAATATTTTAAAAGACCTTTATTAGCACAGTTTTGTGCTTATATGTTACATATTTGTGTATTTAGTCAAATTGCAACATCACCTTTTGGTCACTTGCATGTTCAGTTATTATTCTTTAACAGGCTGGCAAAAGGAAACCATGCTATTAATTTGCAGAGCCAAACACATTGAAGGATGCTAACACTGCCGAAGTAGATTTAGGTAAACAAGTTGATCTATTCTCGTTTTTAAAGATATAACTGGTTTATAGCAATGTGTGTTATAAAGCACTTATTCACAGTTCATACACAAGTACAGTAGATTTTCCATCAAGCATTCATTAACTGTTAATACACCAGTTATGAAAACTTCATCGGATGAGTCAAAGCTGTTGTCAAAGCCATTAAACACTTGTGTCTTGTCCTTGAATCAGTGTGTTTGAACTATGTATTAGTTGTTCACACAGTGCTTATAAATGTGAAAGAGGGATGGTTGAAACAAACTTTTACCACAATTTCTAATCATCTATAATCTACAGGATCTGAGGGTAGATGGTGCTGTATGTTGACAAACATGAGTGAATGAATGAATGAACGAATGAATGAAAGAATTATGTCATACCTTTGAATTAGCCCATCCCACATGGATGGGTACTTGACAAAGCAGTTGCCATTTGTGTTGCAAGTAAAGACACATTACTGCTCTAGTTCCTAAATCAAAGAAAATAAAGTGAACCACTCTTTACACAAAACAGAACAGACACAACTATCAAATCGCAACAATCTGACATTTTTTATTTATTGTCTATTTATTCAAAGTCTTCCAACACGATCCTTTGACTGAATAACCTCTCTTACATCATGACATAAAGGACAATATAACACAAACAATAACTTCACTAACTCGAATACCTAACAAAGCCTATCCTGCTCATGAACACCATCAATAAATGAACTTGAACTGTTATTCTCTTTATACTTCAGTCAGAGAGACTCGACCAGGGCTCTGTTAATGGTGCCACTCTGTCTTCTCTGACACGACAACACTCACAGCTGCTTCATCTGCTCCTGTCAGTGTCTCCGAGTTAAAGACCTTCAGAAGAGACAAAGAGCAAATATCTTTTTGTATGCCTGTCGGGTTTTCCACAGCTTTTACAGACCAGCACATACACATGCACACATATGCATTCATCAGAGCTGGGGGGGGGGCGTAGTAAAAAAATGTGATCATCTGCATCCCCCTGATGTGGTGGAGGTGAGAAGGAACGTCTCAATGGCAGACGAGCACAGGGAGGGGAAAATGACAATATTTAAAATGGGAGACACAACTCCATTTCTTTTTGAACAAAATATTAATGATCTTTCATTTGGATCTCATCACGGATGCGGCCGGGAGAAAATTGCATTCTGTGTGGCAGAAGTCTGGGAAAGACATGAGACAGGATAATAGCCAATAGGTGTTTGGAGAGAGGGCGTCAGAATGAATGAGAGAGAAAGACAGAGAGAAACAGAATTGACAAATTCCCATGATGGGTATGCCATGAGAGGAGGAGGGGGGGAGGAGGGGGAGGAGGAGGGGAGTTGAAGAACAGGGGGAAAAAGGGGGCAGAAAGATTGGAAATTGAAATTTATGACATTGAAAATGACTATGACGGAGACAGAGCCAGGTCCCGCTTTGCTCTCCCCTCTTTGGTAGCAGTCAACCTTGCAATGAGGGCAGATCAAACAAAAATAGGCTGTTAGGGGGGCACGGGAGGGGAGGGGAGGGGAGGAGGGGGGCTGAGCACTGTGGATGGGATGAGAGAGGGGGAATGAAGGAGGGAAAGCAGCGGCGAAGGTGGCGGGATAGAGGGATGGGAGGGAGGTATAGACAGAAGTGAAGGAGGACATTAAAGGAGGAAATGATGATGTTGTCAGTGAGCGATGTAAATCGCGGCGGCTACATAGTCAACAGATACAGTCGGCTGGCTGTGCAGGCCGGGGCCTGTCTCAGCTGCAGTGGCACTGACAAATGGAATATTTTCAGAGGACTTAATCAGAGGAAAATGGGCTTTCATCTGCTCGCCTACCCGCTCTGCCGCTCGCACAGAGAAATGATTGCCTGTCGCTCTTCCTCTCCCTGTCTCTTTCTCTCTCACAGTCATTGAACGTGGCCACTGAACCCTGCAGAGGTTACAAAAAGGGAATTTATCAGTTGTGTTTTACAAAAGGATACAGGGACACTGAGACACATGCAATCACACTCCCTCTGTAATGGTGATATGCTGATAGCTGGTTTTGTTTTGCTTAAATGCAAAGTGGCAGAAGTACATTTTAAAAGGCAGTAGAGACAGATTAAAATACTCCTATGCGCTCGTGCACTCTGAAAGTTTTTCCTTTGCGAGGTTTCAGTGCCGCAGGTGAGCAATCTCTCTGCTCACCTCAGCGATCAGTCATCCATCAGCCGTCCAGAGGAGGAAGCAGAACTTTTTGTGCAAGAAAGTACAACGTCTGCCGCACTGAGACTGTCCTGATACATTTCAAACACACTCATCATCCACTCAATAAAACCTATTACTTGTCATGAAGGCCTCATTTCCTACAGTTGTGTTTGATGTAGTACCTGGGCCTGCCCGTCCGTAGGCCCACAGCAGCAGCAGATAGGCCTCCGCAGAACAGACAACAGTGACATGATCTATTTCTCCCGTGATGAATGTACCAATCTGCTGCCCTGTTGCCCTGTCCGCCTAATTTGTTATGATGTGACACCATCTAGACTCTTTTCTATGATGATGAACTTGCTGCTAGTGTGTACCAGCAGGTAAGTGGGATGAAAACGTCAGGATGCTCAATGATGCCAGTGAAGCACTTGATACCAAAATGATACCATAAACAATTTCTCAGGTACAGGAGGTGGACCCCCCCCAACAAAGCTGTTTTTCCCCCCTAAGGATACATAGATGTGTTTTAGGGGTTGCATCCAGTTTTAGTTGTAAAGAAGGTGCGGGTAAATCATCTAAATCTAGTTTGTCAATGACGCCAAAATAGAAATCACGTTTAGTACGATGCACCCCAACCAGAACCTGGGAAATAATGTCTAACAGCTCACAATCGTTCATGACAGACTGGTAGCAGACAGTGGTGTCGTGGGACTGAAGGGGTTAGACCATATCTGTTGTGGTGTCAAGTAGCCCGAGGATCCAAGCACTCAGACGGTAGAAGAACAGGAGATGTCAAGCAGAGGTTTCCTGGGGATTTTGAGGACAAAACATTGACAGTATGTCAAAGGCTTTGAAACTTTGGGAAATAACATTTATGGCCAATATAACTGAAAAGAACATAATGAATAAAATCTTTAAAAAAATCCAATTATAAAAACATTTCTAGGACTTTTTGTGGATAGAGACGCCCTTCTTGTTTGTTGTAATGCTTTATCTTTGCGGGTCTCAGAGGCTCAGCAAGACAGTTGATACATCATAGTTTATAATATGGTTGGAAAATGCATTTGTTTAAACAGTAAAAGACATTGAACAGACATTGCTGTCATTGATAATAATAATAAGAGTCTAATCTTGAGGAAACTGATGTGTTATGGGAGCATTTACTTTAACCTTCTATACAAGGTGTCATTCATTGTTTTGACTCACTAGAAGAAGAGGAATTGAATTATCATGGTTTTCTGTGATGAAAGTATAAAAATAGAACAAATTATGGCATGGGGTAATGATGGTTATGCTCTGAGAGTCCCTCCATCCATCTGGGGTGAAATCCCGAGGCAACAAGTGTCCATCTGTACTGTGGTGAAGTCGGGGCAGCGGGCCGTGACAGATCACAGATCAGCTGGTAGAGCAACAGTGGAATTTGTCACCTTGTGCAGCAGCAGATCAATGATAATTACCCAGCTGACATGAGTACAGTTATAACTTTACAGGATCAAGAACAGGCGGGAGAGGGAGATGAAGAAGGAAGGGATGAAGGGCTGTGGGCCACACTTAGCTCTGAGCTGATCGATACAGTGTGAGATATGGCTGTGACCAGCCCCGAGGCCCGGCCTTATAGCAGCTCAACAAACCATTACCGCCTTCCCTCACAGGGCGGTGCAGATCCAAGGTTTGTGTGTGTTAATGTGTGTGAGTGTGTGTGTGTTTTCAGCTGCCAAAAGGAAATCGGTTTGGTCTGGCAGCTCACACATCAATATCAACCTAGTAAAATACCAAAGCACACCCCATAGAAGAGTGTTTAAAGTTATAATCCTCAAAATGTGACTCTTGGTTTATTTGGCTGGTTACACCAGTAAGCACAAGCATCAGGTATCAGTAATAACCAAAGTTACATTTCAAATTAGATGTGTATCGACCACTTGGAGAGGCAAATGCCTTAAGAGGCTACACTGTCAGAAAGGCAGAAGAAGAAGAGTGACTGTATCTATTTAGAGCTACAGCCAAACACACTATGTGCTGAGAGGATTCACTGCGTCATGTTATTTTACTGTGATGAAGACAACAGTCAAAAACTACAATTCTACAATTTCATTTAGCAGATGCTTTTATCCAAAGCGATGTAAAAACTGGTATATTTCCTCTTCTGAACACCCTGCACAGACTTTTCTCCTCTTCACCTTTATGCATCATTTTCCTGTGCTGGAAAAGAAGATTCAACTACAATGAACAATAAACAATAAAACAACTAATCTACTACTACAACCCCCAATTCCAAAAAAGTTGGGACTCTGTGTAATATGTAGAGTTTTATGAAGTGTTCCTGAGCCCATGTAGTAATCTCCTCTATACAATCGTGTGTTTGACGTGAACGACTGAGTCTTTCCAGGATGAACCTTTCATACCCAATCATGATACTATCACCTGTTACCAATGAACCTGTTTACCTGTGGACTGATCCAAACAGGTGTTTTTGGATCAGTCCACAACTTTCACAGTCTTTTGTTGCTCCTGTCCCAACTGTAACTATAATATGACAAGTAGACTAATCTCCATATGTAAAATCAATGGAGCTCTCCTTTAGAAAATTCTAACTTTTTCAATGATAAGATATGTAAAATGTCATTTAAAGTCTACTTGAGATTATAGCTTTGTTTGAATAATTATCATATCACAGACTTGCACTGACATGGATCATTGATCATTGACAACGTAACTACTCATACACAAACTGTGATCTGATAGCAGCTCAGTGTTCCTGCTTGTGGATTGTCCAGCTCTGTGATGATGTGTTAATTCACAAAACTGTTTGGGAATTGGGGAAGATGGCTGGGATAAAGCAATTCTGCCCTTCTGTATGTAGTTGTTTTTGTTCAGTGACGGCCACATTCAGTCCCATTTAAGGACACACATGTGAAACAAAGAAAGAAAGAAGAAAGAACAATCAGACAGACAGGAGCAGTTCAGAGTGTGGTCAGTGACAGCCTCAGGCAAATCATCTTCATCTCCAAACTTATCCTCTGAGATCTCGCCTCTCGCTTTCTCTCTCTCTCACACACACATGCACACGGTTCATAGGTTGGCAGATGATGAGGTCTCTCATCTAGTGACTCCTGGCCAGGATTTGTATTGTTCAGTCTGAATGTGAATCCGGGGGTTTTGGAACCTGCAGGTGCTGGAAGCCTTCACTCTGTGGAGGGAGACGAGCTGATGACCTAGTTACACTTTCTGAAAATGTCCACATGAATCACCATGTGACATAAGTACCTGTATAACACAGACTCTTGAAGGATTGTTGGATACACTGGAACAGTTATAGTGACTTTAAATGTATCTTCTGTGGAACATGTGTAAAAAATTCCTATCAACAAACCTGGTTTCTTGCTGAGAACAAGACTTTCACAAAAAAAAAACAAACTTGAAAATATTTTAATATTTTACATTTTATCTTATTTGAAGTGTGCAGTACTCTTTGAATAAAGGTGTCAAGACAATTGAAAAGTTGCAGATAAGATATGACAAGTACTTAGGTTAATCAAGTTTTGAAGGCATTAGAAACTGTCCTTTAACCCAAATGTATCTTTTCTCAATCGGTGCAACAACAACTATGTGTCTGTAAAAAGCAGGAGAGTCATTAGCTAGATCATTTACAGGACTGTATCACATTATGGAAGTAAAATTATATGTTGTTTAATCAAGTAGATTGAAAACAAAATTTCTGGATGCAAATTTTACAAATAGTTAATAATTTCACTCACTTGTGAAGTGTAATTTGTTTCATTTCATTTTAAATTGAAAACTTTGATTTGATTTGTGACTCCTTTTCTTACTTTTTGAAAAGTTCATTTACAATGATAATTAGAGTCGAAACAGCTAATGTTTGCTTTAATTATTGTAACCAAGCAAAGACATTTAGGAGGAATTATGGTTTAATTTTTGTGGGTAAGGTCAACAGAGGTTAACAGGAAGATATTTGATGTGATGTGGAAAAATTTTGGATGGACTAAAGATAATAGACCTCTAAAAAGATGAAATCTTGCCTTTAATCATTGATGACTTTCCATCCTAAACCCTCACTTTAACTACTGATGATTTTCAATAGGCTGATTTGGCCCAACCTCACACACACACACACACACACACACACACACACACACACACACACACACACACACACAACAGACCCTCCATCCACTAATCTATAGCAGATAAATGAGTCCGGGCTAACAGAGTGGGGCAGAGAGAGAAAAGATTGACTCAGAGACACAGGCCTAATTAGCAGAGACTCATTAGGAGTCTTTAAGAGGCTGTGATTAGGGATGTTTGTTCACACAGCATGCGGCTGCTGCTGGGCTTAATGACTGGGACTGATCACCAGCTAGTTTAGCCTACAGCGTGACGGGGGTGTTGGAGGAGGGTTGAAGCATGAGTGTGTGGCTGTGTGGCTGTCATCCAGCGAGCCCGCCGTTAACTGATATTAAACACAGGGAAAAGAGCATCTATAGGCTGCTTCACCGTCAGACACCGGAGACATTTGCACAGTGTGATAAAACCTGATGGGTTTAGGCATAAGATTAAAATTGTTATGATTAAGTTTAAAAGAATTTTGGGATGTGTTTGTGCATTAAAGCATTAGTTTTAGCTTTCATACGTATTTTTTGTACGGATTAAGTAGACAAGATATTACATGTTAATTAGTGAGACCTTGAGGTGCTGGTAGGCTGATTTGATGAGCTTGCTTTTTCTTACTGTTTAAGGTATGGGAAGCTGGAAACTGAATTAGTTTAGCTTAGCTGGAAATAGGTGTCGACAGTTACCTCACAGCATGTAACTCTTGCTAAAACCACAAACAGTTAATGTCTTTACTTTTACGTCTTTCAGTGTCCAGATTAAACAAACAAGATGCATCATGTTAATTTGTGAGCTTCTCTGTCCCTTCCTTCAGCCACATTCCCACATCCTCAAACCACCAGATGCCCTTGGACTTTCCTTCCTTTCCCCATCACCTGACTGCCCCACCCACCTGCTCACCTGCCCCTGCTTTCCTCATCAGTCCTCCAGGCATTAAACCAGGCCATTTTTGTTCACCCCTTGTCAGTTCATCCTAGTTGTTCAGTTGGTTTTCTTGTGCTTTTGTGTTGAAATATTTGTTATCTTTATGTTTAGTCAAAGTCATTCTGCTGCCTCCTCTGTCTGCGTTTGGGTCCTATCATTGATGCCCTGCACAATCAACTGTGACAACTGTAACACACAGATGTAAGAGAAGGTGAAAAAGTGTTTTCTTGGGCTGGCATCACTGTTTTTGCACCTTGTTTCAGCATTAGTTAAAGGCTAATCAGGCTGCTGCAGTAGTGACGTATGATGCGCCTCTGTTTTTTCGTCCAGCTGAGAAATTTAGAGGCCTGTAAGGCTCTCTCTTCCTTAAGACTCAAACCCATTTCAATAATCAGTGCATCCCCCCACCAATCTAAAAGTTTACCACTGAGCCCGAGCTCTTGGCTTTATAAACCCCAAACCCCTTCACTTAAATCTGATAAGAGTCCCAGCACTATTGTGATACGATTTTCCCCCTCGGAAGTCCGTCCATGATCCCGCATTTCCCTGAGTCCCTCTCGTTCCACTTCCTGAACTGGGGTGGATTGTCTGGAATACGCTCCAATCCTCCTTAAAAGAAGAGAGCAGGGAGGGGGGGGGGGTGAGGGAAGGGAGTAAAAGCCGAGAGGATCAGGGATGCGAGGGCCAAAGTAGAGGATCCGACAGAGCACAAAGTAGAGTTAGCAACTCCGTCTCCTGTCCTCGAATTCCTCCAGCTGCTGTCTTAGATTATCTTCAACGCCCTCCCACTTATTCCTATATGTCTTTCATCCATCTATCCATCTATCCATCCATCCATCCATCCTATCACTTTGTGCACATCTCCCTGCACTTCTGCCCCCAGCCTCTGGGCAGCGCTGCAGCTGTGTGCCTCTGTGGAGTTTGGTTGCAGACTGATCCATTTGTTTGTTTCTGAATCCAGGATTTGCAGAGATAGATTAGACAACAAAAGCATATGGAAAAGATAAAGAACACTTAGGTAATGGATTTTGGCGGCCTCTCCAACACAGCAGAGAACTCATCCTCTTTCCATCTCTCATCTCTCCTCCTTTCTCTCTGCTCTGTTTGTTGTTCTTTTTTATTCTAGCAGGCACTTTCTGGGAAGAGAGGAGGCTTCAGCTGTTTAAGAGGATGGAGGCTTGAAGAAGAGTAAAAAAGGAGCTGTGCACCAACCAGACTTTGGCCTCTGGTTTCATGTGTTTTCCAACTATATGTAAGGTTTTGTACTATAGGTGGATTTGGAGTTAGTACTGCAAAAGAACTACTTCTTACTATCGGATCACACACAATATAAAACACATGGTTTCTCCACAACACAACTAAAACCCAAGCAAACCATCCTGATACCATCTTGTTGACAATGTACCTGTATGCGAGGCACCTCTGTTTTGTTTCTATCACATTTTTGCTATTTTGGCTTGCAGAAAAGAAAAGAGAAGAAAAGAAAAGAAAAAGGTCACAGGTAAAAATTCAAAACGAGATATTAATGTGCGTTTCTGGACAAGAGGGCCATCTGACAGGAAAACAGAGCTGTCATGGATTAGAGGAAGCAGAGTGATTAGTGTGTATCAGAAGTATGTGTGTGCTCATGTACTGAGATGTGAATCATTTGTTGTCTTCCAAGCCCATCTACAGCGTGAGTGTGTGACACTTGGGGAACATAAATATCTTAACTTTTGAGTGTATTTTGTAACCAGGCCAGTTTGTGGGATGTAGACATGCAGATTGGAGTGACCAGTTCTGGGTCATGCAGGCTTCCCATAGGGCAAATGCTCCCAATTGGAGTGTGGGAGAAAAAATTGTAAAGACCTCCAGCCCTTTCCATCATCATTAGCCGCTAGTTTACTCGTGACCGAACATTGTGTACAATAAGCAACCAACAGTATATGTGACTTTCTTTGTATCTGTAATCTTGGAGGTGAGGTACAGATAAAACAGGGACCCCAGAACTTCAAATAAGGATCCTCTCATTTATCCACAGTGGGTAAAGAGTAAACTTCCTCACTGACTGCTTGATCAATGTTTATGTCAGTTTTTTAGCAAATGAATGCAACTTTCAACTTTGCGTGGAATCTCATAACGCTAAGCGATTCACTCACATCCCATAAAAAAATGTAGTGTGGGTTGTTACAGATAGGAAGGTATTGCTCAAGGACACTTCAAGATGTGGAGGCAAGGATTGAACCGACAAACCCTGTGCGACAGACATCAGCCTTTTCCCCCAGTGCAAAAACACAGTTTCCTGGTTTTACACCAATATTTTCTGGAATGAATGTCTTTTTTAAAAATGTCTATATCGGCTAATTTTCACAAACAGAAGAAAAATGATTTATGTCATGTGTGAAGGACTTTCACTTAAACCAGTGTTACAATAGTTTTAATAATGAAGTCAGCACCTCAGTGCAGTTTATGTCATTAATGAAGAATCATTTCAAAACAATTCACAACAACAAACAAACCTTGTGTTTCATTACATTAATGAAAGAACATTAGCTCTGGTGCTTGTTTAGCGTGATTCAGTTTAGAGTTTAAACAATACTTGGGAAATGATCATCACTAATAGATCCAGCAGACTTCATTATTTTATGAGGGGATCGAGTGCATGAAACACACACATGCACGAACACAGAGGAAGACACAACTGCACCTATGGACGTACTGTATACACACACACACGCGCGCGCATGCACACACAACGTGGGTCTTTTAAATAACAAGTAGCAAACAGCTTCAGTAACCCAACTCCTCTGAATTATCACCTCCTTGCTCGTGGCTGTTTATGAATACAAATTGAATTTTCACTGCAACCTTGTCGCAGTCATGGCTCATTTGATTTATTCCTTAATGAATATTTCCCCTTTCAACTCAGGAGACGGGAAAACATTTCCACACTAAATGAGACCCCGGCATTTATTGTAGCCCATTCTTCCCTACGTCTAGAAGTACATTACACTTATGGTCGTGTTGCTGCTTTGGATTGAACGAGACTGGACCATTTTGTCGGGAGCAACAAAGGAAACTGAGACTATAAAAAAAAAGAGTGTGTTGTACCTGCAGTTTGTAACGGCATGTTGTGGATATTTTTCTCTCTAATAGCTGTACTCTGAAGTCCTTTCTCTTAGTTTTTCTACTGAAACACACCAGCATCTCTCTGTCTTACAGTGAATTAAGAAAATGTCATATAAGTTAGAGACAGATAAGGAGATTCAGAGACTAAACCCGCCATATTGACTGTCCAGTGTAACAAAGATGCAAGTCGCCACATTGCTCACTGACAACTGTGAGACAGATTCCACACAAACACCATTTACCTGTTAATGTTGTGTAGATAATGTGCAATTGACCGTACGCCTGCTAAATAATGCAGCAGCTTGTTTGGGGCCATAAGGAGAATTTAAAGAGTATTGATAGGCTAAGCTGCCATGGTGTAGGATGTATGCAGTCAGAAAGCTCCACTCTGTATTGATCAAAGAAACGGGCTTAGAGCAGAATAGCTCTGACTTCTGGAACAAATGAGGAAAAAACATGGGAACAGAAGAGCAGCGGCGTGGTGGAGCGATGGGTCAGAGCCGGGGCTGTTATGGCGCAGGAGGTGGAGGAGGAAGAGGCCGAGGGGAGGAGGATGAGGAATGATGCGGAGAGAAACGGAGTGAGAGTTAGACAAGGAGACGTCGGGGCCGTCCATCCATCCAGAGCATCACCGGGGGCATCGGGAGGAGTAAAGTTGTTAACGAGTGTGTGGACACTGGTGTCAGGCAGAGCGGGGGTCCATCAGGGAAATGAGACGCCCGGCTTCTATTATGGCCCCAGGTGCATTGTGGGGAGGACAAAAGGGAAGTTTTGGTGGAAATAGATTATAGACAATGAAGAGAGCAGAAGAGAATTCACATGTTGTATTTATTTTATTCTGAGAAAAAAAACCCTCTAAGTTGCTCTTTTCCATGTTTTTAAAAAAATTCTCTTCTGTCTTTCTGTGGACACAGAACTGCTTTGCATCATGTTGAATCTGTTTTTAAGTGGACAGGGATCAACTTTAAGCATTTGATGCATGAATGATGCTTGAATCTGTATATATCACCAAATAAATACAGATTATAAAGTGTGATTTTACTGTATGTTCTCATATGGTCGTGTGGGCCTTTATTTAGCACAGGCCTTTATAGCAAAGCAAAGGCAGTAGTTCGAGGCAGGCCTTTGTTTTTAATTAATCTTATGTCTTGTCACACACACACACCCATATACATCCTCCAAAGGACATTATTGCAATTCTCAACATTAACGTTTTTTAATGGTCTAAACTTTGCCTTGAATTATGTAACTGTAGCAGGTGAGCACTGTGCGGTCAGTGCAGGTTAATTTCCTCAGTCACCTGCTCCACTCCAAGGTTACACAAAACAAAAATAATGCCAATATATTATAATATTTTCAGCAGCACAGACACTAGACACTAAGCAGCGGCGTGTCTCTATTCTATTATGGTATAGAAATGAGTATTTATAGTACGTAGTTTAGAGAATATTATAGATCCAAGACCAAACTGAAAGAGGGACTAGACTGAGAGAAAAAGGTGCAATTACAAGTCAGTCTGCACCACAGAGAGCACCATGGATTTATCAATACACAGCACAGTTAGGCTACTGATATGGTCATAGATTCTAACAAGCACAAACCTCAGTCAGATAAAGGATCAATGAGTCAGGCAGACTAGTCTAACATGTTAAACTGAACAGCCTCTCAGCCCCTGCACTCTCTCTGCTATAGGGGCTGCAGAGGGGGGGCTGCCAGGTTAATAAGGGGGATGCATTTTGGTCATTTAGGGATATGGCCCCCTCAAATCGCCTACTGTTTAGAGCAGGTCAGAGGTTTTAATCCATGCACTTCCCTGGAAGGCTTTCATCAAAAACATCTGCAGAAAGTGTTAGAAGCATGCGTAACATAATTAGTCAGATTTAATAATCAAATCAGAATTTGTCTTTAAAAAAGCAAAATCTAGTTGAACCATCACAAAAGATCAACCACCAAATTTCTACTTATCTGTACAGGACTTGCATAAATGTAATCAGTTACATATCATCACTGGAAGCTGACTCTCAAAAGGACAAGTTGGTTTTTCTAAGATGTTTCCCCAAAGACAATGTATTTCTGCCTCTGTGTTCTTTTCTTTTAAGCAAAGAACAGAAAATAATATATGGCCTCATGCAGATGATTCTGCAAATGTGAATCTTATTTATGGCTAGAGATCAGATACGTTACCACGCATAGGTCAATAAAAAAAGTTATTGTTATACTGTAAATGTTTTATGGATTTTGGATGCAAACATTTTTTTGCAACTAATAAATAAGGAAAAAGTAAATATTGATTTGTGTGTTTCTAAACGAACAAACTACTGCTTTTCCAAGAACAATAGTTAATTTCAGTCTCACAGTTCAGCTAAAAGAGGTGCAATGTAATGCGGAGTGTTGTCCTCAGATTTTAAACTCTTAAAAGTCAAACTGATAAACTAGATCAAACAAGAAGTCAAACCAGAGGAAAAAGAAGCCTGCCATTACAAAACCATACGCGTCCTTTTGTGTGTTTTAACTTTAACTTGGAAAAGTATATACCACATGTTTATCGGTCATTTCAGACAAGAACAAATACTACAAGATGTAACATGGACATATTTTTACTTCATCTCATGATGAAATATGATTGTGTGAATTGGAGGCATTATAAATATGCTTGAAAACACAGTGCTATGAAGAGTGACCATATCTTTTAACACTCTTAGGAGGATTTTAGTTCTTTAGTTTTTTTCTTCAGCTCACTGAAATCAAATTAGTTTTTTTGGTATATTTTAATAAAAGGCGTCTTCAAAGAGGGCTCTAAAGGAGGACACCGAATACCACAGTCAAAATCATTTTAGATCTTTAGATTATGTGTGCTGATACTAACAGCTGTACATACCTGAATATGTTTTTTCTCTGATTATCTGATATTTTTTTCCACTAAAACCTCAAGAAGTTGTTTGATTCCCGAATCACTTTGTGCTTGATCTGATAAAAAAAATATTTGTAGTGGCAAAAGATTACAAGAACAACAAAGTGACATCTCATGTCCGAGGCTGATATCTTACTTATCCGACAAACATCTCTTAGATGGTGTTGTTGCGGATGCTGTTGGGAATTAACAGCACTTAAAGCTGGATGCATGACAAGTCTGCCAAAAACAACCAACTTACCAAAGATACATGCCACGCATCCTTCGCTTATTATGAAGAAACCTCCATTTTAATCTGTTATGATCGGCATGAATGAAGAAGAAAAACATGTTTCTCTGACCATCAGTGTGTTGGTGTGTGTACAGTGCAGCTTCTGGCCTCAGGCTATGTGCTTAGTGAGGATTGTAATGGGACAGCTTTTAAGGGGGATTAATGCAGTATGGCCGAATGAGAAAAACACTGCTGTAGGAACAAACACATGCAGTAATTAATAGAGCAAATACAGTGAAAAGGGAAAAATATACTATAGATTAACTTCGTTTACGTCTGCTTCAAATAGTGAGATGCTACATTTCAATAATAACTTTCACCTGGAAAATGCGATTTTATACGGTAACTGATATCTTAAGTGTTGGTCTTTAAAGAGTCACTTTCTCTCTCCTTTCATCTTCAAGTATGTCAAAGGATCATAAGTTCACATTTAATTTCCAATATTCTAATATATTCTAATATCTATTCTAATAGCTCAGCCTATTTTAGCCACCTCCCCTCTTAGCCTCTGATGTTCCCTCTTTGCATGATAAACAGCTTTTCAGCCCTCAGAATATGGATGTGGCCCATATTTATTCATATGTGCGGTATATGAGAGCAGACAATTCTGCTTTGGGTGTGGGAAAGGAAATATATAAATAAGAAAGTAAATAAACAGTCGAAATAAACAGCCACAGTAATAAGGTTAACTATTTAGGTTTTTTTTTTTTTTTTGATATTGATATTTGCAGGGAGAGCTACAGGAGAGGGCAAAATTAATGACAGCAGACATAATGCCATTGGGATACTTAGGAGTGTGTCCAATACTTTAAGTAATAGCGTTAATGGCGAATTTGAAGGAATTTAATTTTCGACATCAAACAGCAGCGCCTTTAGAAAGCCACCGCCCTCTCGCCTCCACATGTTTGGGGCTCTGAGAGCTTCTGAACTCGCCTCCTCTCAGAGGCAGGAAGAGGAGGAAATCATCTCTGGCGTGGCGGGCATGCAGGGAGGCAGGTGGCTAAAAACTTCCAAGCAGAACAGCCTATCGACTCGCAGGGTGATGCTTGTTAGGCTCAGGCCCAGAGGAGGGAGCATGGCCAGTAAGTAAGGTTATTGGGAAATAATTAGCCTAGCCCGGGAATCAGCGGGGATAGCAAAGTCCTCTGGGGTAGAAACGCCACTGCCCCTGGCCTCGTTTCCACAGCTAATTAACTTTGAAGAGAGCCTATTAATAAGGTTGTCTTCATAGAAAAAGCCTGAAACTATATGCAGAAGGAACTTTTCGGTGTGGACGAGGCTGGAATTCAATTTATAGATGAAACACAAAGAAACACACAAGACTGTGCAAGTAATTGAAAATGAGGTGGTCTTTTTGGATGTTTCTGAGGTTTTCGTGGGAAGTTCTGTCTTCATACAAGTCACACACTCTTTTCCTCATCAGCCTCCCCCTCGGTGCCAGATTGTCCCGTCAGTTCCAACAGAAAATGTGCCCCAGATCGCTCGGTCCCCACTTCCACCTACTCAGTGGACGTCATCCCCAAGTGGCCACATGTCCCCTTACCTGTCATCCCAGAAGCAGCTGGTGTTGCCACTGCTCAGGTCCAGGTCTGCTATAAAAAAAAAAAAATCCAGCCTCATAGCCTGAGGCTGTGGGAGAGCAGCGCAGGCCTCAGCGCCTAATCACCCCCTCCCACGACAGCACTCATCAAGACAGCAGCTCCAACAAATCAATCTCCCTCTGACAGTTCATTTAGACTGAATTAATTTGGAATTAGGGGCCATTACTGCAATTGGCAGGCGTGGATATTCCCCTAACGCGGGCTGTTATCCTGCTTTGGGGATAAAGAAAAGGAGCCAGCTTTTCTTTTTTTTTTTTCTTTCTCTGTAGGATCGACTGGATAAGGTGTTTTTCTGTGCTGATCGCAGGGCTGAGGGAGGGAGGCATTGGATTCTCAGTTTAACTAAATCATCATTGTTCTCAATCAACAGTCAGACTCTGCTGATTGTTTTTTTTTCTTCTTGATACCAAATGGAAGTGAAATAGGTGTTTAATGAGGGTCGTTGCTCTATCGACTGTCAAATTGTTGCCAGGGGCCAATTAAAAGTCTGATAGTTTGCTGCAATAACAGAGAAAACGATGGATCGGTAGAATCACAAGACAGAACTGACGGATTGATAAAGTACGTTTAAACTCTTTCTGATGAGGGTTAGAGATGGATCATAGATACTAAAGAATAAGAATATATTAACAAGGGTTGCATCTTTTGTGGCTTTCATGTTGAGGATGATTTTTCAACAGCACAGATCTATCAGTATGATATATGAACTACTGTGGCCTAAAATAAAGACAAAGCTCAGTTGTGAAAGAGACACAAAACAGCATTTCTAGAAATTAAATTTGAGCTCTCATGCACAGTCAGTGGGTTCTGTGAGTTTGCCCTTTACGTTCAGTGCGGCACTATAGTCGATCTGCAGCTGATCTGCTCAACAGACTGACTGGGCCCCTCTCTCCTGCTGGGAGGCAGCAGCTTGAAGTTTTTCCAGGGTTCACGACCCCGTGACCTGGAGGTTTGACCGAGACAACTCAGCTCCATGGAGACGCCGCTTTGAAAAGATAAACACTCTAACATCACACATGCAGACACAAAGAGGCACACAGGCACAGAGAAATGTAGCTGGGTTAAAGGGAAAAGATTCGCCCTGTAATACAGAATAATATGACTATCTGGCATAGTTTTGTTGTTGGATAAGGTATCAGATTTTTGTTTAATATTTTAATTAAAGTCAATATAAATGTCAAGTTTTTCTGTGGGTCTCTCCAAATGAAAGAGCAAGACCATCTTTCTAAACTTGCCATTTTTCTCCAACAACTGTACAAGAAGAAACTCTTGTTAGAACAGGCTGAAAGACCAGGCGCCTTAATAGACCACAATACATCACAGTCGTGTCAGGTGGTGTCCTGAATGAAAGATGTTACTCTTGTGTTGTGTCTCAAACTATTAGCCACCATAAAGTGTGTTGTGTTGCTGCCCAAATGACCAGCGAGGACTATCCATAATGAACTCAAAATATATGACGGATGAATTCTGTTTAGCTGCTTCAGTTTCAGGGTCCTGGTATTGTTCATGGTGCCTCACTGGCACACTGTCATGACTTACTGGGACACGTGAATAGAACAGAGCCAGAGTTGCTGTGAAAAAGGTGTTTCAGTGGTCACTAACTGAGAGCCAATACCATCATATAATATGCAGACTGGAAAAAACACTTTTCTCTGCAATGCATGCTGGGTGAAAGAATGGCCCCAATTAATGTCAGAAAGGGTTATATTTAATAGTCTATAGAACGTCCTACAGTGAGTAATGAGAAGTGAATGGGCCATTGCTTTTGGAAACAGCGTCACAACAGTATTTCACAGCTGCTGAATGCAACAGGTTCTTAAGGTATCCTGGAGAAGTAATGGCATACCAAAGACTTTTTCAGAGGTGGAAGAAGTACTCAGGTCTCGTACTGCAGAGTGGCTCCATTTAGAATAATGTATATTATATTGTTGCATTCAATTCATTTTCATGCATTAATGTATCATCACTTTAATGCTGAGGCTGTTAATAGTGGAGCTAATTTTAAATCCTTTATATACTTTATCTACTAGGTATCTTGTAAAATTGTGAATCAGCAAAGTTTCATTTTAATCTTTAATATCGCATCATAATTTATTTGTTGATTACATTTTGCATTATTAATATGAGTCTGCAAAATACACATGGAAATATTCAAGTAAAGTACAAGCACCTCAAAATTGTACTTAACAATTGGAGTTAAAATAAGTCTTAGAAAAAGGTGTGACTAGGAATATTTGTTTTCCGTTCTCTCTAAAAAATTTGGAGGTTGGACGCCCAATGGATTATCTAAATTATCTAAAAATGCTTGGTCACAAAGCTGAAAACAGGGTTGTTTTTTGCTGCTCATTAAAAGTTGATGTTGTGGATATCCATATTTCCATCTATATCCATATTTCAGCTTCTGCCAAAAAGAATGATAGACCTGGATAAGTAGGCAATAAGTAGGAGTTCCTAAGTGACAGGAGGTGTGATTAATAACATGAATGATGGCTGCATTCCAATCAGCTGTACAACAGAAATCGTGCACACAGGCACTGCATTTAAACACCATGGATGGAGAATTTATTATTAGCATGTTTACTACTGTCTTCCTGACATAAAACAATACTGATCTACAGGGGTTTTATTTTAGCCCAGTTCTATTTTCATACATCCACTTTTGGCATTCAGCGTTGTAAACATGGCCGGCGAATTATGAGAGCTGTGCGCCGGGTGACACGGTGGAGCTCCTGCGTCCAAATATGAGATCAGAGTAAATATTAACACTGACACGCTGCTGTGGAAATACCTCAGTGACTTACAGGGGCTACGAGGAGCAGGGCAGGAGGATGAGTGGGAGGAGAAGAAAGACGAGTGGACGCAGACGTTTAGGTGAGCCAAAAGGTAAACGGCAGGGCAGTGCACAGACATAACCCTGACTCCACACACACTCTCACACACACACACACACACACACACACACACACACACACACACAGTCTTTACTTATGTCACTTTTGGGGAATTTACATAGACTTACATTCATTTCCTGGAGACTAACCTGAAGGACTACCTGACCTTAACCTAACCCTAACCCTAACCTAACAATAACCTTTACTGTTGACCTAAAAATCACAGTTTTCCAAATTGAGGTCACCACTTTTTGTCCCCAATTGCACCACTGTCTCGAATCAACTGGTCTTGAGTCTAGTGTACATCCTCAATTTGGACATAAGCAAACCCACCCACACACACACACACACCCACACACAGATTCCCTCTTAGTCCTCCCCCATTAACACTCCAAACCCCAAACACCTCTATCCCTCTGATGACATGTTCACTCAACACCTACACAGAGCTCGCCGAGGAAAATACAGCCGTGTCCTCAGCTGACACAACAACTCACACACACACACACACACACACACACACACACACACACACACACCTCAAACACACACACAAGGACTTGTTCATTGTAATGTGACTTTCTTTTCATTACAGGACACTCCGACATCTCCAAAATACTTCGATAAAAGTGTTACTTAAAAAAAAAAAGCAGGACAATTTTAAGACCAGTTTTAATATATGTGATGTGTGATAACATTAGGAGAGACCTAACTATTACTTGTAGGTCTTTGTTGTTTTGTTCTTCTTTAAAGGCTGAGGGGAGGATGTTGTGATCTGAGCCGACGATAAAAACACACAGGGAGGTTGCGGGTTTGAGAATGATCACATTACGAATACATGTTAAAGCCGAGAGCAGACAGTGCGGCCCTCTATTTATTATGTTTTCAGACCTGGGCAGAATGTTCCATCAGCCTGAGAAATATGACAGTGATTTCACCGACACACTCTCAGGTTTCAATGCAGGTACGTGTGTGTGTGTGTGTGTGTGTGTGTGTGTGTGGACATGTATGAATGCCAGAAAATCATTAAGTGTGTATATATAGTGAGAGAGGAAGCAGAGAAAGAGAAGAAAGAGCGATGTGGTGAAAGGAAGCTCATGTTACGTATTTGCTGTCGGGGTGTAACATTTCAGCACCGGACTGATAATAGAGTCAACACACTCTGCACGGGTTTAGGGGCAGAAGGATGTATATGAGGAATGCAAGGGCGTCAAATCAAAGCTCTTCTGCACCACAAACACTCACTCAAATACAATTCACCCAATCAGACCACAAAGTCAACCAACCAGATTAGTGTTAGATTCAGTGTCCATGACAAATTACTTAAAACACTTTGTTTTTAGGCAAGATGAAAAACACAAAACAACTAAGTTCAAGAAACTCAACAGTGCTGTATGAAACCCTGGAATGGCCAGAAAATACAGCTGGTTTACTTGAAAATATGCAGGTTGTGTAAAAGCAATACTGAAATGAAGATGAAATGTTGGATGATGGTTGATTTCATGTCTGTGCAGTAAATATGAAGCCAGCCAACTGTTTAACATAAAGGCTGGAAATGGGGGAACAGCTGATCCCACAAACTGCATCTCTAGAGCTCATTAAGTGACATAATATGTGTAATTTTAACACAAAAAAGAATAAAGAAAGTGCATATAAAACCTTTAAGTGTCTATTTTTTATGGGATTTTCATGGCATCATCTTGCTATTGCACAAACAAGATTTGAAGATTAGCGACAGCGATGCAGACTAATCGCTGGATTTGTTGTGGGAAACGCCTGAAAATCCTGGGATTTTCCACTGGGTGTGTTTAGTTTGAAATCCACTCTGAGATACACAGCAGTTTCACTTTTTGCCTTTAGCCATCAGAGGTCCTTGACAGTATGTGGCGATACCATTAATAATATGTTTTAAAAAATAATTATAAATGGCTTGAGAAGTCATTTGATAAAGCGATGACACCACCAGGGTTAGAGCTTTGATATTTTTTGATGACAGGCTGACAAAAACATAAAATCATTGTAAGGAACTCATTTTCATTTTCACATTGTGCACAGAAATGTTTAGTATTTCAGGGATTTGTCTCATCTGTATAGCTTTGTTTTGTCTTATTGGTGAACATGGACAAAAAAGACGGATCGAAGAGGAAACCTTTCCCAAGCTCTTTTTATGTTCATACTCATAAGCATAATTCCAATTATATACAGTATACAATACATACTATCCCAAGGCATTTAAGGCTTTATGAAGTCTTTCAACTTTTCGTCTCAAGGCACAGGCGAACTCCCAGCTTGCCCCACTGGCTGCTCCTGAATGGTGACCCTTGGGACGGGGGCGAACAGAAGTGGGGACACGGTGGAGGGAAAGGGGAGGCACAACAAGATGGGAGATGAAAGAGATATATGGGAGAAAGGCGGCAGAGAAAAAGGAGGATTGAAGAGGCGGGAGTCTAGGGGAAGGTCAGATGGGGGAACGAGCGAAGGTCGTGGTTCTCAGCGGAGGGTGCGCTCTCTCTGAGGTAGCAGTGTGGAACCACCCAGGGCCTTGTAATAGTTAAATCATATCAATTAACCATGGGACATCAGGGGATTAGGGGTTAATCTCTCCCTTGAGAGAGAGAAACAGTAAATTACAAAGGAAAGAAAGGGGAGAAATAGAAGAGATCACGGATGGCTGCGCTGAGAGGGAGATAGCTGACATGATGAATTACAGAGCATGGAAAAGCATGTTTGAGATAAATAAATAAATGGCCTGAAGGACGACTTCTTGTTCACTTGTGTTATCAACAACGAACGTGGTAAATGACTATACAGCAAATGAGCATGTGTAGCATTTGCATTTCCCTATCAGCAGCGGTGGGACCAGAAGTGTCATTTAGGGATTAAAAACAACACAAAACAGGAGATAATCCCGCAGCTCGACCACACCCGCATGGGAACTGACTTACGCCATTTTCAATTTGGATGAGGCCTCGGAAGAAGAAAAGGGGCACGAATAATTTACCCCCTCCCTCCAAAGCTGCGTTGCCCCCCGTAAAATTGTCCCCACAGATTTAGAGACATCCACATTTGATTGAAAATGAAATCATATACAATGAGAGATGGTATATGTGGCAGAGGTTTGCGTGGGAGATCTATATTTGGGGGGATTGGAGGACTGAGCTTTGGGGGTTTTGATAAAGAGAAGAGGAGCCCCTCTTTCTTTGGTGTATATGCAGAAATGGCTGAAGTGGGTAATGGAGCCGTGAGGTAAGAGGATTAAGATCAGCATTGGGTCAGGACTGATAGTGAGGAATGGGGTGATGGAGGGACAAAAGGATGAGTGGAAGAGAAAGGCCAAGGGGGAAAAGAGAGGAGAGGAAAATTGGGGAAATTAGACAGATGGGTGATTTGAGGTGAAAAGATATGAAATGGAGACTCAACAAACTGCTCTTCTCATCCTCTCTCTTTCAGGGCCCACAGACTTTGCTTCAGACTCAAGTGATCATTTGGGATCTGTGTGTCCCTCTGATAGGCAGCGGCGGGATAATGCTTAACCTGATACTTGGATTGACTCCGCACACAACGGGGGTCGGCTGCATCTCCGCCGCCGAGGGATAGAGCTCGGAGGCTGCGGGGAGGTATGAGCGGGCTGGGAGTTCAAATGCTGAGCGCTCAGGAAGCCTGAAATCTGCAGGACGAACATTTAAAGGTGATAGAGAAGGATGAGGTGCTTCCGAGGCTGGAATGAAGTCTGAAATGTTGCTTTCACAAATATAATAGAAACAGAATCTGCGTTCCTGTGGTCAATAATAGACTCAAGTTCTGGGCCCCACCTATCTTCTTGCTGAGAGTTAGAAGATGTCAGAGGAGGACATTGATGAGACCCTCATGTTTGCCTGTTATATATAGATATAAACCAGGGGGTAGTTAGCCTAGCTTAGCATGTAATGTAAATGTAATTTTTTTTTGTGTATATAGGAGACTCCAGAAAATCACTGCTCCCCACCAAGAAATGGTAATAAACAACGTCCCCAAAGCACAGCTTGACATTTTTACACTTCAGTTCAGTTTTTATATGGACTAAACAAATGAGATAAACCTTAGTGAGCTTTAGAGGTGACTGCTAAGTGGATTTTGTTAACTTTTGACAGAGCCAGGCTAATTGTTTCCACCGCTTTCAGTCTTATTGCTAAGCTAAGCTAACAAACTCCAGGCTCCTGCCTCATATATAATGGATATACATAACGTATATTTGAGATTTGCACTAATTTATTCATCTAACTCTTGGCAAGAAAGCAAAAAAGCATGTTTCCCAAAAATAATCCTTTAACAGCTGAATCTTTCAAATAGATATATCTGCAGATGCACGGGACACACCTACATGATATACCCTTGAAATGGTCACAGCTTGGTTAGATTTACGCACCACAACTACTTGGTTAAGTTTAGAAAAGATCTCAGGTGGTGTGTCACGTACTAAAGTGGGCGAGTCATGTCGTCTGTGTGACTGCAGATAGACCCTTCTCAAATCTTCAGAACTTGTGCTAAAAGACTGCAAACTGCATCAAAACTTGTCTGGAAAAGGCCAAACATTTAAAAACTTCTTCCTCATAAGTATCTGCCTTAGTGCACCAAGTTGTAGCCTGAAAACCAGTCTGTAGGAGCTGAGGAGCCTCATCTAAATGTTCCCCTGACCGATACGTCTTTGCTTTAGCCAATTAGCTGCCATCACAGGATCAGACTCAACTCTTATTTGCCAGCCAAAGAGGCTCAGCTGCTCGACCCCGGCAGTAGCCTCATGGAGCCACGTCGCCTCCTCGCACCCCCCTCCCTTCCTCGGTCCCCCTCACCCCCAAGTCTTAATTCAGACACTTTGAAGTATCTTGGTCTGTGGTGAGGAGCCACTCAATCAATTACGAATGAAATAATCTCCTTATAATATTTCGAGGTTTTCTCAAGTAGAGGAGGGGGGAATGCAAGAAGAGATTATGGAAGCCAAATCAGTCTCTCAGCTGCGTCTAAAGTGACAGGGGGAGAATCAGCTGAGAGGATGGTGGGAAATTAAATAAGAAAAAAAAAAGATTATGTCTAAGTGTGTCACCTCCGAACACTGCTGTGAAATCTCTAACCTGATCCATGAGGAGGTGGTGGTGGAGTGGCGGAGCAAGAATGGATTATTGCAAGCCGCGTTAAAAGAAGGCCCATGGTTGCTTAAAAAGCTTTTGCTTACCGCTAAGAGCGAGAGCACACACATATCAGACAAACATCTATGTGATGTATCGGTGTGTGACAACAACAGCAAAAACAAGCCAAGACAAAGGGAGGAAACTTGCTGGGAATCTGACTTCTGATCTGCTAAACACAAATACACATATTATCATTTTCAAAAGGTGTATATTTCTCAGTGACAATATGAAGATGATGTGAATATGATGATATTTAAAAGAAGCATGAGGTCATCCTGTCTGGAAAGAGTTCAAAATTCAAAACCTTCAAGCACAGTTAACATTGGTTTTAGTCTGGTTGAACTGTGTACCTGCAAAACTGAAATGCGAAATAACAGCCAGTGGGAATTTACCTTGAAGGGGTAATGTAGTGAAAAACGAAGGTGGTGGAAGATTTGACAAGTCGTCTCTTCCATGTTTGTTTTTGCCTTCCTTTCACATGAGGACACCGGTGGTTGTGTTATTGAGAAAATTGTCTCAGAGGATGCCGACAGAAAACAGGTAAGGTGCCATCTTCCATTTTGCTGTGTGTGGTGCATATCTGTTTGACGGCCAGGCAAAGTTTAGCTCGGACACACATGTCAAGGTCTTAACCATTACTGCAATAATACTGTATGCATTTAAGTTTGCAAGTGTGTCTCATAAACAAGTCTGAGATGAGAGAGATGATGAGAGATGAGAGGAAGGAATCTGAATGATAAAACAGGAGCAGTGTTGCAGATGCAGAGCTCAGCATTGTATGCAGACAGAATGAGACATAAATAATGGATGTATATTATTGAAGTGTGTAAGGAACATGTGACTATACAATAAGTTTCATGTCAGCCCGAGCTACAATGAGGCTCCATTCCACTCACCATGTCTGAGCCCCGTCATTGTGCAGAAATTGTACAGAATTAGTCTGACCAAAGTTTAATAAGACGTTTCTAAATGTCCATTTTTCCTCACTCGAGCTTCCTTTCTATGCCGTGATATAGTCGGGAGCAGAAGGGGAAGAGAGAGAGAGGGAAAGCAAAACCCAAAAGTGACTGAAGAAGGGAAATGTGTATAAAAAGGTAAATGGAATGGACTAAGAGGCATCAGAGGATGAATGGAATTTTAAAAAAAAACCAACCTGTGCAGTCATACAGTAGTTTAGCAAAGTTATACTCTGAACTGTGGAGAAACATTCCCACTTAGGTGATTTGAATTATTGCCAACTGCAAGGCTTCAAGGCACTTGTACTTGAATATTCCCATCTTATGCTAATTTATATTTCTACGCCACTACATCTCAGAGGCAAATATTTTACTTTTAACTCCGCTACTTTTGACTGACAGCTTTACTTTTCAGATTACAATTTTTCATGCCCTTTTTGTCCAGTGAAAACCACTTTGGTGATTTTGATTTTTTTTTATGATCAACAGAATCTGAAATGCCTTAATAGGCTGATGTAACATACACATTAAAGCAGCAGTGATAGTTATCCAAAAAGATCAGATATGATAGTGAAACACAGACAGGACACAATGAGTACTTTTACTTTTGATACTTTAAGTACAATTTGCTGATAATAATTACTCACTTTAACTTGAGGTATTGAATGCATGACTTTTACTTGTAGTGCAGTAATTTTTACAGTGTGGTATTAGAAGTTTTATTTAAGTAAATGATCTGAATACTTCCTCCACCACTGATTGTACAATATATGGAACTCTGTAGTTTTGTAATTGTTACCTTGAGGTTATGTTTTTAGTACTTTATGTAACTTTTTCTCTCCTACCTTTTATGTTTATTTCTCTTTTTTTTGCTATTCTTGTGTCAAAAGAGTACTCTGTAAAAATCCAAAACAACACAACAAGACAACAACAAGACCTCCCTCCAGCCTCCCCCGTCTCCCCTCTCTCCCCCCTCCATCAGTGCTGCTCCCACATCTTGCCTCCAGCCCTTTTGATTTTCTCCATGGCTGACTGTCGTTTCTGCTGCTGCAAGCTCAGCCATCAGCACGCATTGATCGCTCCCCTTCATCCTCAGCATCCCCTCCGTTATACCTGACTATGGCGACTAATTCTCCCGTTCTCGCCCTTCTTCATCCCAGATTGAGAGGGTCGGAGGAAAAATCAATAACGGTGCCAAGTGGGGCGGGGTCAGGGGTCAACGAGGTCTTTGACAAGTGTGTCAGGGGAAGGAAAGGAGTGAGAGAGAGGGGAAAAAGCGCTTGTCTGTGTGTGTTGTGTGTGTGAGTGTGTGTGTGCGAGTATGTGAGTGTTTGTTGTATAAAGAGTGGTCAAGAGAAACAGAGTGACCAAAGGCCTCGTGGGTGCGAGTGTCAGGCTTGTCAGGGATCAAATTTATGACCATTGATTGGAGCTGTGTGTGTGTGTGTGTGTTAGATGGTGATGAATGTGTGTGTTTGTTTGGATCATGGTGGAATCTGACAGGGGTGAGGAGTCATCATATAAAGCCCATTATGGCCAAACAAGCCAATGAAACAAATGAATCCCGTGAGATGTTATAGTAAAGACCCTGTCATTCACGTATCCACCCATCTGTCCATCCACTTGTCTGACCATCGAATTTCAACTTAAATAATGCCAGAACTCAGTACAAAGATGTATTTGAAAATAACAGAGATGCACTATTTAAAGTGTGCTTGCTTTGTTTCTCACACTTAAAGGAACAGTTTTGGGAAATATAGCAGAGAATCGATACCACACTCATGTCACGGTAATAAAACCAGCCTACCAACACAAACAACTAACACATTACATCTTTTTGGTTTAATTTCTCCAAAAAACTTTTACTTGTTAATTCATGAGCTTTAGAGATGCTGGTAGGTGGATTCAGACAAAGCCGGGCTAGCTGTTTCCCCCTGTTTCCAGTCTTTATGCTAAGCTAAGCTAACTGCCTCCTGACTCCCACTTCATATTAAACAAACAAATATGTAAGTGGTATCAATCTTTTCATCTCACTCTCATATTTTGCAAAAAAAATCAGTCTTTTCCTTTAATGTGTTAAAAAAGAAAAAGAAATTTGCCAGTTTAAATAATCACAAATGAAACTTTTCTTTGAGTGTTCAAACGTCCACAAGTGCTTCTTAAATGTATTCAAAATGCAGCTCTGCAGCGCAAACAGCTTTAGCAGAAGCTCATCTGAGATAATGTCAGTCTCCTGCTGCTGCTCAATTTGGCTGTGCATTCCCCACTGTTTAAATTCCACATCAGTAATCGTTCACTGTAATCTTCCCTGCAACACATAATCACAGGCTTTTACTGCCCAGGAATGAGCTCACACTGCTCCCAGGGGACTGTGTGTGTGTGTGTTTGAGAGTGTGTGACTTGATGACAGACATTTAATGACTGACATCCACTTCATGATAAAGGTAATTATCCCTGTTGTGCTCCATATAAAATGGTAAATATTGAGGACAGCGACAGAGGTGATCAGAGTTTTGACTCGTGAAATAAAACTTTTGTCTCATGCTCACAAATAAATTACTGCAGGCGAGGGTATTATGTTGTGCTGTGTTTGAGCTCCAGAGGTGTCCACAGACACACACCTCTACTGTACATCCACGCCCACACACGCAGTGGAAACAGGAATGGAAGATGAAGCCTCGAAGAAATCCATTTGCAATTTAAATGGAAATGTAATGAGCCCGTGGTGGCAGTGAATTAGCCTGCTGATCAATTGATCATGTCAAGGACAAATAGGTAAACAAACATATCCATTAGCCTCCTGCTCCACCTCCTCCCTCTGCTCCCTGCTGTGGAAGAGTGCTGGAGGATCACTGCTGAGAGGTGAGAACGTGTGTGTGTGTGTGTGTGATGAGATAAAGGGGTGATACCGCCTAAAGTACATTTTCACGGGTAGACCCCTTTAAAAACCCCACAAAGTGCTCACTGCAAACACATATAAACCAGTGTAAACACACTGACATTCACAATCGTATATCCCACTGTGACCGTCCTGCCCAGCTCGTTACACAGACAGTTTGGCCCAGCAAGGTTCCTTACAGAGGCAATGGAGAGAAGAGGGGAGAGAAGAGGAGGAGGAGGAGGAGGAGGAGGAGGGAGTGACGGGGCCTCTGAGACTCAAACAAGGAGCAGAAAGAAGAAAACAAGGGAGAGAGAACGAGTGAAGAGACTAGAGGACAGCAGGCTGGAACCAGACCTGCTGCCTGGCCTCACCCCAATCTGTCAGCGTGTGTGTGTGTGTGTGTGTGTGTGAAGTACCAGTCATGCCCATGAGTGTCTCAACAGTGATGTAACTGTTAATTACTGCTCTAAGAAACTGCTAATTTGGCGATTAAATTGTGTTTGTACCATAATTCTGTTCAGTCTTAAAGAGAAAAGTCATCAAACTTTAATTTCTTTTTAAGGAAAGAGACTTTAGCTTGGAGCGAGACAAAACATCGATATTCCATAAATCCTTTCAGTCTGCACTCACCGAGCCACATCTCTTATCAGTCACAGTTGCTTGTTTCTCTAAAAACTTAATGACCACATCTAATGCGTCTTAATAAGAAACCGATGAAGAGCTTCGTTTTGTTTGAATGCCTGTTAAAATAACTTGATCACTGCCTAATGGACAAAGTGAGTAGAAAGATGTCAGACCAAAAGAAGACGTATGGGGCATCTTTGTGGCCCGGTGGTCTAAAACATGTATCACATAACTGCAGCTGCAGGTCATTCTTGAATTGCCCCCTGGGGACAAATAAAGTTTTTTGAATTGAATTGAATTCTTATTGCACTCTAATGTTACTTGTCCGTCTCAACTCAAATTTTAAAATAAGGAGACAAAGATTCTACAGCCATGCTAGCAGCTCTGTTACTTTGAACTAAATGCTAACATCAGCATGCTAATATGCTGACAGTAACAATGTGAACAGGCTGATGTTTAGCAGGTGTAATGTTTGCTAAGTTCACCATTTGAGTCTAATGTGCTAATTACCACTGAAAACATAGCGTGCCTGAGGCTGATGGGAGTGTCATTAGATTTGCAGGGATAGTGGAAGAATTTAAAATTTTGACCTGATGATGGCGCTAGATGAAAAGTCAGGCAATCACCTAAGTTGTTAGGATGCATCGTCTGGAGACCATGAATGTCTGCACAAACCTTGACAATCCATTCAATGCTAAAAAACAAGACTGTCAAAAAATAATCTAAAAAAGAATGTAAAGAATTTGATAACACTTTCTAATAAGACACTGATAATAAAGTTTTAATAAGTCATAATAAATAGCTTCACCAGTGGTTAATAAATAATTTACGAATGGTTTATATATCATTAATAAGCCATTAATGAATTAAATTTGTTGGTGATTTACCACCATGCTGAAGAATTATTGTAAAAAAAAAAGTATAAGTAAAATGTCGTTAACTAATTACACATTAACTTGTATAATTACAGACTTGATGGCCTATTAGAAAGTATTTATCAATGCATTACGCATACTTACTAGAAAGGATACACACCATTAAGAGGGTTTTTTTTTTTACAACTGGCAACCCCCAAACTTATATATAGTGAGTTAAAATGGTGTCAAAAATTCTCTTCATGTGAAAAGTGAATGTTGCTTTTCTCAGGTCAAAGATGTTCTCAGTCATTAAATGCGATAACTGCTCGAATCTCTTCGTCTCAAATACATGCAGTCTATTAAGGCTCAGTAAAGATAGAGGAGGCGGAGACACAAGAGAAGATGTCAGCTCGAGCATTTCCATCAGGAGTTATTTCATGCAGGCTGCCTGTTCAGCGAACAGAAAAAAGTGCCACCATCTCCACTTCCAAAGCAGGATAGGATATTACCCTTAGCTTTTGAGGGCAAGGACACATGGAAAGGCATTTGGAAAATTATAATATCCGAGCGTGTGCTGTATCTTGCAGGGTCTATTTTGGTGACACATCAAAATAAGAACATATGACTACTTGCTAATAGGGGAATATGATGCACTTTAAACAAGGCCTTTAAAAGGAGAGTAGATCCACCTTCATTTTGTGTAATTAAACAGCATTTCTACACATTACCTGGGAATTCTGCAAATATAGACAGTTATAATACACGAAATCCCAATCTGACATGCATGGGAACAAAAAAATATAAAAAAACTGCTGATGAGGAAACACCAGGTTAATACAGGATGAAGACAGGGGAAAGAAAGACCCGCACAAAAAGAAAGAGCTTTTTAAAGAGGACCATTTGTAAAACAAGGAGTTTAAAGCCAGATTATAGGGCAACAATGACACAATCCCTTATGTTCATTCCTGTAATACGCTGTGAAGAGGAGGATTTATACTTTATTGTGGTGGAATGCATCCAGGCTGCCTTGTGTCTGCCTCTCCGTCTGCTTGCCTCTTTGGGAAACATTTTCCTCCTCCTGAGGCCAGGTGTAATCCCTGCATGGAGGAAACACAGATGCCTTCAGCCAAACTGCTGATCAGCCTTATAATGGTTCAAGTATTACGAGTGATACCACCAGAGGGAAAATTCCTTCAATCCAGTCTAAAGCTGTCTCTGCGCCGGCTGACTCGGCAGAGGGCTGTGTATGGTTTGGGTTGCTGCTTGTTGGATTTCTCCCCGACTCCTCCGCTTGTCTCCTGGTCTGAGGTGGATTGCATTGGATTGTCTTAATTGTCTCTAATGACTAAATTGTCCCAACTATTTGCTTCATTAACTCTGTGTTAGCTCTATTAGGAAGGAATGGAGCCGAGGAGGAGACGGTAATTGAGAGTGTTAATGAAGGCAACATGATGAGTGCCCCGCTGAAAGTAAAAGTGAAACAAGTGTGGTGCTTTTGCTTTTGAAAGAATAGTGGGGCATTTTATTCTGAAAGGATCTCAGATAAATTACATTTTAACAAAATAAATTTCCCGATCTCACAGGATAGTGCCATATTCAACACAAATTTTAGTGTCAGTATTTACCCCAGTGCTGCAGGTATCAGCTCGTCTCACCGCCACATCCCTCACAGCTCTAAAACCACCAGACTTGAGCTCTCAGTCTGCTAAACCTGGCTCCAGATTAGGGTCTGATTGTCCGCAGTGGAGCAGATACAGTGGGATTGTCTGTGCTAAAGACAGATGTTTTAGAGGAAGTGAGGGGATTCTGGCTCCACAGAGGAGCTTTGGCTTTGTCATCGGTGTTAAGATTTGGCCTTGTGAACCCATTTCTTTAAATGGAATCAGATCCAAGCAGGCCACACCCTGTTTCAATATTAGCAGGGGGTAAAAGAGGAGCCACACCTGAGTCAAACAGGATCTGGAATATACAAATCTGAGACTGTCTTGAATCTGTGGAGAGTTTTGACACTTGCTGTTAATGCAGTAATCACATCAGGACAGAAGTCTAAGCACTTTAAAAGGATAGAAACGTAATTAAAATGTAACTACTGACATAAAAACTAATCAAAGTGTAGGAATGGAAGTAATTGATCAAGGAGTCCTAAAAATGCCAAGTGAATGTGCCAGACCATATGTTTTCTCATAAAGGGTTTCTATCTAACAAGATACAACATGATACTGAACCTTTCTGCCCCTACTGTAAGATAAATGTGTATCTTCTATTGAGCAGGACATTTTGAATATTACAAATAACAAATAACATTTTAAACCAAAAAAAAAAGAGAGAATACATTCAATTTGTTTCAGGATATGTGGACTGGCGCTGAAATGTAAAGAAAAAGCTTAATCTTTTTCATCTTGTCTTCATCTTTCTTAAAATTAGTGTTTTTATATTATTCGAATTGTATCATAGAGTAGGCCTTTAGTAGTTGATAAACATTTAGTATTGAATATGGACAGAAAACGCTCTAACATAAACTGTACTACTGAGGCTGGTGGAGTGGAGATCAGTCTGGAAGTGTAGGTGTAGGATCAGTGAGACCAATAGGAGCATTTTCAGCTTGATTTTCAAATTGAGGAAAACTAACCCCCCTAACTAATGATGAAATATGGAATCTAAATGTAAACAAAAATGTCAACCTAACACTAAAAAATCAAATCACAAAATTGGAAAATGCTGTAACCCTCCAATCGTTAGACAGCTTTTAATACACTAATGAGTCAACAACTAAAGTTAATTATGCTTTGTTTTTTTATCTATAGTCCATTAAATTATTTATGTGTGTGTGTATATATATATATATATTTGTCTATGTGTACAGCTGTACTCTCTTCATCTACTTCTGTGACCTTGTTGTTATCTTCACTTCAGACCCTCATGCTCTCTTTCACTCCAGACCAGAACTCTATCTCTATCACATTATTGACAATTTCTTCATGCATTTCTATCATGCATGTGCATTTATGTGGTCAAAATAGGAATCACGTCTTTACATGAGGGAAGGTTCATTCCACCTCTGCAGCAGTTATAGTTAACACGTGTGAAAGTTCCTCCATGCAGGTGAAAGCTTGTCAGTATTACTTAGCTCTTCCAGGAAACTTAGACCCTCCCCGTATGATCCCTCCCAGTTCAATCCTGCAGTGTGTGAGATTTTTTTTTCCTCCAACAATCTCTTGTTCTCTCTCTCTCCTTTTCTTTCTCATTCTCTCTCCTTCTCTGCCACTCTCTCCAGTTTTTCCTCTCCTCTTTTTCAACACATAGGTGGATTAAGGCAGAGGGGCTTTTGTTTAGATAAAGCGAAGGATTAGGGAGAGATTTGCCCCCATAAAGTTGTGGGCTTAATGGGCCTTTTATCCCTGCATGTCCCTAAAGCTGTGTTGCCTCTGGATTAGGACTATACAATGGGGCCCCTTGTGCAGAGGGATCCGGGCCAGAGAGAGCGAGAGAGAGAGAGAGAGAGAGAGAGAGGAGAGAAGGCAAGGAAAAGAAATGAGACAGAAGGACTGAGACAAGGGAGAAAAGGAGGGCAAGAAGAAAGAGAGGAGGGGATGGATGGAGAGAAGAAGAGGGGGAATTATACAGCTTTTAGAGGAAACTGACAGGTTGAAAACTTTTAGAGGAGGGATTTGCAGAGGAGATCCTGAGATCTTGTCACCAATAAAAGGGATTTCAGGAGGATTCAGAGGCGTGGTGCTGACAATAAAGCGCAAAAACTGTGGCTGTCTTTTTAAATTCATTTATCTTATACACTTAAAAAAAAGAGAGAGAAATAAATAGGAAAAGCAGGTCTTACTGTGGAAGTGCTGCTAATAACGTGTCTAAGAGGTGGCTCCTGGCAAATTGCTTTGTTATTCTTGTCAAAAAGGTCTCCTGCAAGAAGTCGATTTTAAACTACACATCAAAATGATTAATTGCCGTGGGATGAACAGATGCTGAAATACCCTTGAATGGTGGCGGGGAGGCTGAGGCTTGCTGGATTGCAGACCTAATGTATTCATGAAGTTGCAGGAACATCATTAAGAGTATTAATTAGCTATTAGAGAGCAGAATTAAAGATGGGTTTGTGCATCAAATACAAAAGGAGCAAGTTCACTTCAGATGATGCAAAGAGGGGGGGGGAAGAAAGAGGAGACTAAAATTGGGGTAAACCTGACAGGAGATCAATAAAGAAATCTATCCTGGCTCAGACTTTTATTTTGCAAAAAGAAAAAGTTTGCTCACTTTTTAGGGTTAAAATCTACATGAGGTTAAGAGACTTTAGCCAAATGAACATTTTCTAAATTTTGGGTTTGGAGGTCATTGTTTGTGCACCTTGTATTCAGCAGTGCATGGCTGGGTACAGGGGTAAGAGGAGCCGGGTTTTTGGCGTTTAAGCCCTTCAGATGCGCTGGACAGCTCTAGTCGCTCTAAGGAGCTTTAGGTGGAGAGGCGCTGAGAAGAAACTCTTTCTCGCTTTAATTGCTTTAGAGACGGTCCTCACAAAGAGACAGTGGCCAGATTTACCTCCCGTTTAAGTTCTTATTTCCATTGGTTCACAAGTTAATCCTCTTTCTTTCTCAGACCTCGGAAAAAAACCCCGAGTGATAGGAGCCTACCGAGGCGACAGAAACCAGAGAGGCACACGAGTTTTTGCAGGCGAGGGGGGAAGACTTTGAAGCACAGGGAGAAAAGTTTTTAGGTGCCTGGAAGAGAAAGAGATTTAGAAGGAAAGACGCAGCGTGGAGATGAAATTTAGACAACTACATCAATTACACCCGTTAATGATGGAATAATAATAATAATAATAATAATAATTTAAGGCCTAAAAACAATACAATTTAAAATACACTGATTTATTAATATTTTCGTACTTAATTGAACGTTTGCGCAAATAAACACATGGAATATACAAATTACCAGCAGGCTCTATTATAACAGTGAAGGACTCATGTTACTGTGGTTTAATTTATCAAGACTTAGGGCAAAAGTCCCACCATTGTCATTTCTATCTCTTCATTTGATTTTTTTTTTTTTTTTTTTTTTTTACAGATTTTCATTTCAACATTTAAAATCATTGTTAAAGCCGGACTTTACTACTGGTGTTTATCTAAAATACAAGACTACAAGACATAAAAAATACACGACGTTTTTTTTTTCTTAAAAGAAAATAATAAAATCACCTCTCTCACACAGACACACAGTCATAACTTTTATGATTCATGCCCAGAAACCAATGATTGTCTATAAACAGTGCATTTGGTTGCAGCTGTGTTTTAAATATTCTCTATTCCGTGAAATCCTTTGTCTACTCTTCAAAATATTCGGAAACGTGGTCAGAGATAAAACTGCGTTACAGGCCGAGCACTTTCCCAAAGAACCTCCCAACAAAATATGCAAGCTTTACATTAAAAGGCTACTTTGCGCTGCCCTTAATTCCCCACCTAAACGGTTTTGCTCCGGGAGAAGAAATCTTCTCTAAAAACCCTTCAAGAAGAGAAGGGCATTATTGCCCTAATCCTCTTACCCGCAGTCATTTTAAGACAGGGGTTTTTGGAGGCTGAGATGGCGTCTTGTCTTCCCTATCCCATCCCAAATCCTTCCAGGCCGGGACAGAGTCTAAAGGCAGCGCCCTGGCATCTATTAGCCATCTCTCCAAAGTCTCTCTCTCCTCCAGGGGCCTGGAGAAAAAGCCCAAAAGCAAACAGACTAAAGGTTGGTTGCTTTGCCTCACAAAAAACTAAAAGAGGCAACTGGATCCGGGCTGCAAGTGCATGCAAGAAGTTTGAGCATAGTGCATTAAAAAAAGGAAAGAAAAACAAATAAATTCATTTTTTTATAGGTTTGTGAAAAAATGTGTGTCTTCTATGATTTGATTGATGTGTAATTTATATTACAGTGAAATGTCTTTATAGGAGCATTTTACAAGAAATACAACATACAATATATTTTCACTAATTTATAGCAGATTTGCAAATAAATAAAATGCATCCTATATTTTATGTCGACCACAAATTAATATCTACAAATTTTGCCAAATAAAGAGCTTCAATCTTTAAATTTCAGGTATGTTTATCAATTCCAGTAAATGAAAAAAAACAACAACGTGTAAACAGACATGGAGAGATTTGACGGACATAATGTGCTTAAATCGATCACATTTGAAAATAACTCAGCTGCGGCTGATTTACTTGACTGACAGACAGGAGAGCCAATGAGAAGCCGGCATGACCCCCGCGGAGCTCCTGTTAAAATCCCTCCGCCGGGCTCTCGCGCACCAGCAGATGGCGGCTTGTCTGCGCGAGACGAGGTGAGTCGACCGCGAGAGAGGAGGCAGGTGGAGCGCGAGCGAGAGCGAGCGGAGCACAAGTGAAGCGAGAGGGCGGATGAGTTTTACATGAACTTGTTGTCTCAGTGTCGGACAGAAGGACGGAGAAAAGAGGGCATTAAAAAACCGAACACAGCAGCTGGAAGAGCAGAAGAGACAGTGAAGAAGTGAAGCTCAGATTGTGGACGAAGTGACGGAGAAGACAAGTTTCTCTACAAGAGGTAAAAAGTCTTATTATATAATTCATTTTAACTTGTTTCTCACATGTTGCTTTATTTTCAGAATTGTGTTATGTAAATGTTAAATTTATCTTGAAAATGGTTCTCATTTTTTTTTATCAGTCTCTAAAGTACAATTCAAACAAATTTGACAGCGACTCCAAATGAGAATGAAGTTTACTGTGTTTGTAAAGTGGACAAAATACTCACGTTATATTAGTAGTCTGTAACAAATGTAGATTTTTCCTCTTTCAACTGAGTGGATATGAAACTAGTTCATATGTTAGAAATTTATTATATATATATATATATATAAAGTTTCAAACCAAAATGCAACCTGATGTGTGAAAAGTTCACATTATCCCACAAATAATACACAATTAAACAACAAAAAAGCTTGTTTTCAGCTAAACCTCGACAAACACCTAGTTTTTAATGCACGAGCCTAAAAATGACACCCAAAATAAAAGTTGTTCACTCATTTTGATTATACATACATTATTTTCTGAAAGCTCTTAAAATTGAAAAATGACTCTAAAGGGATGCAAATATACAGACGCACAACATGGCAATAATGTATGTGTGTATATATAATGTAAGGTTTTCTCCTTTTTCAAAATTTAATGATTTTGTCTTGAATACATTTTTGTCCTAGATCATAATTATCACAGTGATATTGACATATTAAAATATTCTAACAGACTTATAAGATAAGATAAAAAAAGAGATAAATAGCGAGAAGAGATAAATAATGGCAATATCAGACAATGAAATACCTTTAAATTCCAATCTGACTTCTGCATAACAACCTTTATAATAACAGCCGAGAGAAAAAAAAAACGTCCCTCGCCCTCTGACAGTTTACACTGTGACACAGCAAAGAGCAGATTGTCAGGTCGACTCATGCCCCTGGGGCCTGTTAGCAAATAACATTTTTCCTAATTTAGTCGGATCAAAGAGTTGCACTGTACATGCCAATTTACATAATGACGGTTTGATAATCGAAGCATTGAGCAGGGCTGCCAGGAGGGCCCAGAGCCTGGAGCAGAGAGGGAGGCTTATGAATGACAATAACAGCAGTGACAGGCTCACAGTGATGAGCTATTGTGCTGCATTTGATATGGGCAGGAGGACACAGGCTATAACCAGACATGTAGTGGTAAATATAAAAGGTGGGTGAAGCTGAAGGCTGAAAAGTTTACTCGTGCACAAAATATGCAGCTGAAATCATGACATTTTTTTTCTTTGCAGCTTTAATTCATGGTGCAAAAAGTGAGATTTAAATGGCTGATGATCAGTGTTTGCAGGCAGGCAGGTGCAAACAAACCTAAATATTATATATGTATTTTTGATATTATAGATTTTGTGTGATTTCAATGCACACCTTTATTTTGATAAGAAACAGGCAGAAAAGGAAAGAAAAAAAAATGGTTGGCCTATTACTTGAACACACACACGCACGCACACTGGCCCACGCACGCACACGCGCACGCACATGCACACTCGGGAACTCCAACCCAGAGCTAACCACCCAGTCCCACTGTACGTCCGTCCGTGTCAGCGTTGATGATAAATGGAGGGCCTCGCAGTCGAAACCTATTTGCACTTCCATTAGACGGGGAGCCAAATGGGGATCAACATGCATATTTTTACCCGCGGAGAAGCCATACATCTCAGCCAAAACGTTGCCCCGGGGCGATGGGATAAGAGGCCGCCAGAGAGGGGCAGGGGAGGCGGTGGGGGAGGAGGGGGGGTCCATTCAACTCAAATACTTGGGGGAGTAAAGTAAATGTTTAGCGAAGCACCTTCTGTCCCGGCGAATTAAACTATTCCCCACTGCCCTCTGATCACATTCATCAGCCGCCGCAGCCACTTAATAGGCTGGGAATGGGCACTGCGGGCATCACACACACGCGCGCGCGCACACACACAGGCAGAAAAAAACCCTGCCTTTTACAAGAACGACCACCCAGTCTTTTCTGTTCTATTATATTCTAGCATTATTATTATTATCATTATTATTATTATTGAGTAATTTCTTCTAAAATAAGCTCATGAATACTGAGATCCATTTAAACAAAGATTTATCAAGTCATAATCAAACGATGTGAACCAATAATAAGGTTAGGCAAAAGACTATGACCTTGGTCAAATTAACATCAATTAAGTTTCAAGTAGTATCCTGCACAATTTCAGAGCATGTAGCAATTTGAACTGTTCAACAATATACTGGAATTACTTACCAAATAATTAGTAAACAAAAAAAATGCTGTTATGTTGTTATTAATTTGTTGTCAGCACACACAAAGAAATCGTTGTAAATTAGGCAAATTAAAAAGGGGGGAAAAAGGAAATTAATAAGACAATAACCTGAAAGTTTTGTCTAAAATACCCAAGTCCAAGAAGTGAACCAGATCCCCGGATACTGTACCTGTCACACAGCAGAAAGATTTATATCTGCTCCCTGTGGTCTCTCTGTAATAGTTATAATAACTGTTTGGGCCTCGGAGATATTCCCTCCTGTCAGCCTCCTCACTGCTAATACATATCTAATCGTGTCCTCCAGCGTTTCATCTATGAAAATCTCGGTCGTGAAGGAGAACTGGAGTTTGGGAAATTGCTGCCACGTGAAAGACTCTAACATGGTGGTTTTCCTCAAAGCTGCAAATATCTAGGCCTGGCTAATTATAAATAACATGAAATTATCCCAAATAAATGACAAGTTTTGCTGTTAAATGTTGCAAGAAAATGAATTTTCAGAAGCAAAAAAAAAAAAAAAAAAAAAAAAAAGCCAGCCTCTAAAATTGAGAATAGCATTTCAGTGATCATAGCCTATTAAAATATAATCCTGCTATCCGGTTGCAGGTTTTGCCACCGAGACCCGGAACAAATCTCCTTATTTCATTTTGCAACACATTTCATCAACGCCCTGATCTGTCAGAGCAGCGCTTTCAATGGGGATTTGGCTTCTCCGGGATCACAGAGAACGACGTGAATAAATTCATGAATAAGGCATCCGTCACGGTTCATTATGACAACGACTGATAATTACCCCAATTAAAAGTCTTTTGTATAATTAATGGATTGAACAGGGCGATAATTGGATGTTAATGGATAACACTTTTGTCTGAGCGGGCGCGCATTAAAATCTGTTGGCCCTTGAGCGCGAGGACCTGCTGACGTGCAGTAATAAAAAAGCACGTGCGTGTGTCAGTGGATCCACCAAAAATAGATGATTGTGTTGTAAAAACGGATGGTTGGTTTGAGATCACGTGCTCAATAATCAGCCTGTCCGTCAATAAATGTCCTTGATCAGATCACTGGTTTGTTTCCTCCCTCTCTCTGACAGTCACACTCGTCCTGTCTCCGCAGGTACAGACCTCTCACCATGCAGCACTACGGGGTGAACGGCTACTCTCTGCACGCCATGAACTCCCTCAGCGCCATGTACAACCTGCACCAGCAGGCCGCGCAACAGGCGCAGCACGCGCCCGACTACCGGCCCTCTGTGCACGCGCTCACGCTGGCCGAGAGACTTGCTGGTAATTGAGTGCACGCTCACACACGCGCGCACACACACACAAACTCCTCTTTGGATTTGCAGCTTCAAACTATTTCTGAAAACAGAACCAGTCATTCTGATAATAATAATAATAATAATAATAATGAGGTGATGATGATGAAGTTATTACAAAATATTGTTGGCTTATAATAAATGAATGTAGTATTTGGAAACACTGCAGCCGACATTCATGTAAATTAACTAACGTGTCATAATCCCATCACGCCCAGTAAAATAAACTTGCCGTGTGTTGTTTCCTTTCCAACGGCTGCGCATTTCAAGACATCATCCTGGAGGCTCGCTACGGCTCCCAGCACCGCAAACAGCGCCGCAGCCGCACGGCCTTCACCGCACAGCAGCTGGAGGCGCTGGAGAAGACCTTCCAGAAGACACACTACCCGGATGTGGTGATGAGGGAGCGGCTGGCCATGTGCACCAACCTGCCCGAGGCCCGTGTGCAGGTAGGCCCCTAACACACGGAAACACACTGCAGACATGAAATATACTGATATGGATGCTGTGACGTGTGACGTGGATCCCTTGTAATTTCTGAAATTTTAGCAGTATTTGAAAAGTGTCAACCTAAATTTGTGGGGGTGGACTAGTCTATTCTGGGATGACACTATTTTTGGGATGTAAATAAGGAATGAAATGAATTAAAAATGAAAGTACTTTAATTGTCTGTTGTATTAATAATAACCCACATCTTGAGTTGAAAACAGTGACTGTGCATTATTATCAATACAGGAAAAAAAAATTAAAGCATTTTTTAAGGGAGTACTTACTATGTCTTGCTGACACTGTGAAGCCTTTCATTTATTCCAGCACTACGGAAAATGTTATCATCTGAATAAAATAAATGCTAAAATATAGTGTCAATTAAAATGCTATTAACATTGTTAAAACAGATACAAGTTTGATTGTAGTAATTTGCTCTTAAACTGTAAATTAATCCTGTTACAGCCTTGAGGCTTGTTATTGTTGGCACTTATAGACTTTTTGGGCTTTTTTATATGCCACTCAATCATTTGATGCTCACTGAAATCAATCATTTAGAGTCTGTTGAAGTCCCTTATACAGTTTTCATCCACTGTTGTGCATCTTTTCTGCCTGTTCACCCTCTAACTTCTCACCTCTGCCAACAGGTTTGGTTCAAAAACCGCAGAGCCAAGTTCCGTAAGAAGCAGCGCAGCCTCCAGAAGGAGCAGCTTCAGAAGCAGAAGGAGGCGTCAGGGGAAGGAGGAAGCGAGAAGGAGGATGCATCTCCCTCCACAACGATCCTTCCTGACACCCAGCTCCCTCCTTCATCCTCCTCTTCCTCCTCCTCTTCTCTAGAGACGGAGGGTCCTGTAGTTCGGCCTGTACCGCTGGACATGGAGCTGAACGTCACGTCAGCAGAGCACTCTGGCAGCGAGTCAGCAACAGAGGACAATGCCACCGATAAGGAGGACGAGAGTAAATCTCAGAGAGAGGAGATGAAGTGTGAGAGAGCGGTGACTCCTGGTGACGTCTCTCCAGCTTGCAAAAGACTCAGCCCTAAACCAGGTAAGAACATCGGATACTTGATTTTGACTCTGACTCTGACAAAGAGCTTTCTTTACACTTTACAAACTTCATGGCATCCCTAATCTGCTGACTATAATAATCAAATGTGTCCCTCTTCTCCCTCTCTAGACTCTCCCCTGGTGTCTCCATCCGTGACCCCCTCCCCATCCAGCGGTGGCCTGGCCAGCAGTGGTCCTCTCTCTCAGAGCCACTCTTACTCTTCCTCTCCTCTCAGCCTGTTTCGTCTGCAGGAGCAGTTCCGCCAGCACATGGCTGCCACCAACAACCTGGTGCACTACCCTGCTTTTGACCTCGCTGCCCCATCTTCACTCCCCTACCTGGGGATGAATGTTAACATGCCCCCCGCACCGCTGGGCTCTCTGCCCTGCCAGTCCTACTACCAGTCCCTGTCCCATCACGCCCAGCAGGTGTGGAACAGCCCGCTGCTGCAGGCGTCGGCTGCAGGCGGCCTCACCAGCCACAACAACAAGACCACCAGCATCGAGAACCTGCGTCTGAGGGCCAAACAGCACGCCGCCTCGCTGGGACTGGACACTATGTCTAACTGAGAATCAGATTGTATGGAGGACAATGTAAAGTATGGCCAGAGCCTCAGCCTACACCACCCCATCCTACTGCGTGTCTGTGTGACTGTGATAGTTCTTTAGGAACCGTATACTGACCCCTTCTCGAGTAGATGGGCACAGGACATGCAGAGATGTCCAAAAATAAAACATGCCAACATTCACTGGACCTACAGAAACTCCACTATCGGCTTTTTAAGACCACACTTCCACAGCTTGTTTGACTCCTCTAAGCTTCCGTTGCAGCTCAAGGTCCAAAAGTAAAACCTCTGGAAAAGAGAAACCCACAAGATATTGAACACTGCTCGAATAATGTGACGGATTAAGTGAATGTCCCAACTCTGAGGACAGGACAGAACATGTTCCTGACATGCAATGCTGGACCTTCTTCACCTCTGAAATAAAAAAAAAAGAAGAATGACTGAAAATGACGTACACAGCTGATGATGAATGCACTCAGTTGAAAAGACAATGCAAATGATGTTTACAAGGATAATGTGAATAAATGAGGCACTTTTGAAGGAATTAGACTCATTGGCCAGGAGGAAAAAGGTATCGTTCGTGCAGCAAAGAGACCATTTCTGTCACAGGACCATTGACATTTCAATTAAGCAGCACAGTTATGTACATAGCATGTACTACATAACAGCACATAAATAAAAATAAACTCCAAGCCATGTTGTCCTCAACAGCATAATTAAAAGTGACTAATTTACCAGTTTAATGGCCAGTAATACGCCACTTTGTACAGAGGCTGGCTTGATAATGAGAAAATGATTTCAGTGACTAAATTCTCAAAGCTTTTAATTACATTTTGCCCTGGGCTGAGGGAGCTGGGGCAAATGCAATTATGAACATGCATACCATTTAAGAGCGCCTTTATAAATTCAAAAAGGTCTGTGCACTAAAACGGTCAATTAAGGTAGCAACAAGACTGACATCACTTCACCATGAGTTGATCAATTTCCTTTGAATACAAAATGACTACAAAATTCAGACTTTTGGATAAATGTCTTGACCCATCTTTTATTCTCGCCTTAATATTCTCTTGAGGAAACATGCAGCTTTTCATTGAAAGTCGGACCGACTGTTAGCACTTGATGAGGAGAATCACACACGTCTCTGCTGTTTTCTGTTAATGTGTTCTGGAAGCTAATGTCTTCATATGAAAAAAAAATGCACATTATTTTAGTATGTAAAATACAAAAAAAGTCTATCTATTAATGTTTACTGGTAAGGTAATTGTAAAGTTCCTATTATGTTGTATAATTGATAATGGTCTCAGATAAAATTCCTTTAGCTGTCAGATTGTAAGATTGTATTTGCTGAGCTCACCGGCAGCCCTGTCCACCCCTCCTCTCCTGGTTGTCTGTGTAACGGTCCTGGGTTGAATAAATATATTAAATGTGTTCACTTTCTTCTCTGAAAATAGCCAGAAAGAAGCAATTGAACACATTTGGATTGCTGGAAATGCCACCTTCTCTATTTTGCAATCCAGACTGAAAAGCTTGAAGAAGGTGAAAAGGCTTCAGTGAATATTTGACCCGAGTCCTCTGTGTACTGCTGTCTTGACTCTATTTGAGTTATGTTGTTGCCATTTTCTAATGCTGTTCCCCCCCACTGTCTCTGTCAGACTACTTGGTCCAGTGGTAGATAGATTTATAACGGTGGAGGAGAGAGTTAGCGGACCATCACTGGTGTTGTTTCCTTACTCCTCCCTAACAATGTAGACTTGAACTAGTGTTGTTGTAAATTAATCGCAAATAAAAACATTGCTTGGAGATCTTTATAATGAAGACTTCTCTGTCTGTGCTGAGTATTTACACAATGTGTGATAAAGCAATATAAATGTCATTTAACAGCAAGAATTTAGACACAATGAGGAGATATAAGCTTTAGTATCTAATGTTTTAATGGTGTTAATCCACCTTTCTGTAAGTAAGCGAACTATAAAACCTATTTATATTGATTGAACGCACAAAAAGAACTCTGAGGGAACAAAGTTATCTTTCTAATTTTGCAAATACAATAAAATATGAGTAAAAGCGAGTCAAATATAATGCCAATCAAATATTAAAGGTGACGGTGTGAGGAAAAAGAAACGGCAAAGTAAAGAAAAGCATGAGGACAAAGCAGGGATGGGAAGGTCAAATTAAGAGAACAATAAAAAGTGTACAAATAAAATGCATTGGAATTTGGAGGGAGACAGAGTACGGGAGTGTAAAAGACAGAAAAAGAACAACGTAATCTGAAAAATAAAAAAGCCACATGGAGACATAAGCCATCCCCAATGAATAAGCAGGCCATTATCCTGAAGAATGACGGCCCGGGGCGGTGATTATGCTGCTATTATATCTTTAACAGCATGGTTTGTCAAAACGCACAGACCCCCACCCAACCCTGCCCCTTCACCCACCACACACACACACACACACACACACACACATTAAAACACAGGCAGGGCAATTGGGCATCTCTACCACCTCCTCCAAAACGTGCCCTTGCTCTTCCCACAGTTAACTTCCCATGTACTCTAAGTGCATCACCCCGGCTGTGTGACATTGCTCCTTAACACACATTTTCCCTTCTCGGTGTGTGTAAATAACAAACGCACCTCGGCTGCTGCATTGAGCCGCTTCTCCCCCAGACCGTTATGAATGACCACCATCCAAAAATCGGATGGAGGAGGATAATGATCTCACCAGATTAGCAGCGTTAATGTGGGTGTAACGTCTCACCCTAACCTTGTTGTGTTTTATTACACCACATTCTGTACACGCGTGCGTCCTCGGCCAAGGGCGTCCCGAGTGTGTGACTGATAAGAGTGTGGTGTGGATACGCAGCAGAAGCGAATGTCCTTGTTATCCAGAGGAGGGATCTGTCCAGGTACACGGCAGGATTTCCTCCCATGGGGCCATCTGGAGCGGAGAACATAACACAATACTCTTGTTCCAAATGTTCTCTCTTTTCTTAACACCCATCCCCCAAACACACACACATGCACACACACACACACGCCCCGGGGGTTGAACAGGGATTGCTAGATTGTACTGCTGCAGGGTCAAGTGTGTTGAGCCCTTGATGCTGGATCAGGTGCTTCCATCTCTAACACTCAGGGCTGTATATTCGCCACTAAACACGTATTTATGGGCACACACGTATCTCCATCTACTTTCCTTTAAGCAAGTGATGGCATGTGCGTATTTTGGGTGTGAGGTTTAAAAATCACCCAATAAATTGTGGTAGTGATAGGAGGATACGAACCTAATACTTTAAAACTGAGATCAGACAGTTCAACTTGAAGATTTTAGTTCTCAAAAAAAAGTATTTTCAGTACTTTTTCTTTGTACTATTGAGTCAAGGCTGTGATAGAAAGTAAAGCTTTACATATTTTGAATCAAGAAAGGTTTGTGTCTGGCCCACACAGGCTCGTTGGTTTGCTGCATCTCTTGCTCTGACTCCCTTTCTCTCTCTCTCTCTCTCTCTCTCACACTCACACACACACACACACACACACACACACAGCCCCCCCGGAGCAAGCCCCCCACACAAAAATCACAGTGTACCATTCAATCAGTGCTTTTTTCTCCCTCCTCTCCATGGTTCTCTTAAAGGTTTTAACCATGGCGAGAATGAAAAGTGCCAGCGTTAGAAACCTCGGCCCATTGAGGAGGTGACAGGGTCTGCCAGAATATGATCCTAATCCTGTTTCCAGCATTCTTTTAGCCCACTGGCATTGCCATTTCGCCGCATATTCTCTGAGCTGTCAGGCCCGGGGAAATCCCTCTAATAGTGCATTGCCCAGATACACATCAAAGCCCTCCTGGAAACCACCAGCAGGAACTTAAGGGTGAGGGAAGTACAATCAGGCTCACAGCTGCACAGACACATGCAAAACAAAAACACAAAAAAACTTGCTTGAAAACACATAATGCTCAAAGAAATTCAGCTCATACATGATTCTTTGAGATCCAAACTTCTCTAAAAAATGTAACATGGCAACAATCCTTTCCCTTTTGTACCCGACACCTTTTAAACTCTGGTATTTATCTTCATATGTTTCATTATTAATATAGCAGACAGAGCAAAGATAGATGTTGGAGAGATAGAGGAACAAAGAAAGGAGTGATATCAAGAGGGAGACAACAGGTGGCTAAACTGTGTATCCTGGGCCACCCTCCTTTAGTTCCACTTCATCTTCCATTTTCTTCTTGTCCTTTTTTTCTTAAACACTCTGACTGCCATCTCACCCCTCTCCGGGTAATCTTCTTAGAGAGAAGAAAACCCCCATTCTCTCTCTTCTTAATCTGGCTGCAGCCTAAACCTATGGTTGCATTTCCAATGTGGGCCTCACTGCACTCCTCAGGACCGCTTTCAGCCAGTTCATGGAGCACTGAATCTATCGGAGAACGCTCAGATCACATATTGAGAACATGGGCTGGCATACAAAGCCTGTTTGAAGTAACTTGATGGACAGTCTGTAGTTTTGAGGGGAAACACTTCTGGCAATTAGCCACAACAAAAAGTGTATAAATATCTCAGACGACATCATCAAATGTTACCTAAACTTAAGACTGAGCTACAGAATGCAATATCTTTTCTGGCCTGTGCCACCAGATTGTACTCTCTGGAGCAGATTTGACCTCATGAATTTAAAAAAACAAAATACACACACACACATATCAAGAGTCCTTCAATGTGGCATTATTATATCTCCATATAAATGTCTATTATGATACAACAAATTTACTGGAAAATCAGTTGAGAAACGGTTTAGTGGAAAACAGAGAGGAAAGTTAAACACTTGACAAATCAAGGTGGATCATTAGGTTTATGCAAATATCATATTGCCAAAAAGAGTAATAAGATAGATTTGCAACTTTGTCCACAGTAGCTGGAAAAATAGAGATTGTTACCTCTGTATTAATGGTACAGCAAAATTATAAAGTGGTTGTAAGTTAGTTGAAAAATTATAACTATAAAAGTTGATTGAAAATATCTATGAAAAGTACAAGTACTATCATGACAGAATATAAACAGGCTTGTAGAGCAGAGTGTGAGTCTAATCTTGTGGTGAGCTTCAATGTTGTGGGAGTGGGTTTACTGTCTTAGAAAAATCATACTTGAAATAATATGAATTCTGCAAAAAAAAAAAAAAGTGAAGGGAAAGAGAAGAAGAAGTCAACCTACGAGTGTCACCTGCTCTCTGTCACTCTCCACCTCCTCAGCCTGCTGTCGTACTGCTTCATGAGTTTCAGTGTAACATGTGATACAAATGATCCTTTCACTGATGTCAACAGACAACTGGATGCCTGTCAAGGGTAACTAGCTTCAGAAATAAACAGCCAAGATACGAACAGCTGGAATAAAATGACGCTATACAGCATTTCTCTCCACCCTGTGGCTGAGAGCAGCAGAGAGCGCATCCTGCTGGGCTCAGTCTACACAGTGCATCTGTGACAAAGATCCCCACTGGTGAAATCCTCTCTCCCCCCCACTGCCGACTGTGTCCCACATGTCTGATCTTCACCTCTGGGCTGGAAAACACCACAGCAGGAACAAGCAGCGTTTGCTTTAAATACACAGACGACAACTAAGTCACCATGTGTATCTTTACTGAAGACACCTTAATGTTCACCTGCACATTGTCAGAAACACAAAACTGTATCTTTAATATTCAGACAAAATAAAGACTTGTGACACCTGTAAGACATGTTTCTCTTCACTTCTGCTGTCATTCAATAACCCACTGTAGGTGCTCAGTTTTAATATATGGACTTCATTCAGTAGCTTGTGTGGTATGAAGTAAAAGTACTATTGCAGTGTTTTGCATGTTTATTAGCAAAAAAAAGAAGCAATATTTAAATTGCATTTGAAAAAACAACAGAGGTATGGTTGTGCAGTTAAATCCATAAGATTCATCTTTCTAATACACAGCATACGTCTTCCTAACACAGGCTTACACACAGGGACACAAATGCACAGCGGTTCATTGGCTAATTCAATAATAAAGCAGACAGCCAGTGGAGTCTATAGACAGGCAGAATGGAGAGTAACTCATCTCTAACAGTCTGCCGTCTCCTGAGTGTTAAAACATGTAAATTTATGTAAGAGCCCATAGGAAACACATATTTACAATACGTTTAGGTAATCACAAGATGTGCGGAGAGACATTCAAGGCCCTGGAAACGAAAGCAGTCAATACAAAAATTGTTTTTATGTATCATTAATTCCCTCTGCATTCCCAGATACATCCCCCTTTTACCGCAGTAATACAGTAATCACTCACAATCGCACAGAAAATTATCTGCACTCATCTGTGGAATAAAAAAGCGGAGGGGCAAAACAGGGCGAGACGTCCCATTTTAGCTCTCTGCTGCCTCTTTAATGTTCATCTGGGAGCCGCATGGCTGCCGTCCATCCCTGCACGGGGATGGGACTCAGCTCCTGCACTTGGAGCAGCTTAATGACAGTGGGATGTGGATGGTGGACTCGTTAGACACACACACACACACACACACACCTTTTTCACGCTACATTGCCTGGCCAGGACAACATAAAGGGTCATCGGCGGTGTGTGATGGAAAAAGAGGCACCTCTCCACTCACATTAGCTCGTGATAAGAGGAAACATTTCACCTCTGAGTGATGTCAATGCAAAACGGAGTCAATCCCAGCTATTATAATGAAAGTTGCACAGATTCAGATGTGAGAAGCCAAATGGTCAAAGAAGTCATTACCTGCCTTGTTCATTATGCCCTCCTTCCACATACCCACATATCGCGTTATTAGGCAAAGCCATCAGACCTGATGAATAACCATGGAACAAGCCAAACGCATTTTCACTGGAGAGTTAAAGAGAGTGGGTCATTCTGATGGAAATTTGTGTTTCAGTAATGTGATTCCCCAACCTGAAAGATTCATCTCTATGCATCTGACACAGTGCAGGAGGACCTACCTACATACATACATACATACATACATGGTGGAGCTCCTTTACTGACATATCCTCAGTGTCCTCTAGTGGACACAGGATATACAGGATACTTTTAATCTTTAGCGACTGTTGCCACCTACGGGGCAAGAATAAAACTACAATGAAAAGACAAGTTGCAAAGCTGGTAATAATATATTGTTATTATAACATATATATTACTATCATAAGCATATTTGGGTCAAATTTTAACAAAGTTTAAAAACCAGGAAATTTATTTTGCTGTTCCTGTTGGTTTAAGTCCAATGTCTCCATGAAAAAAATCAGTTCAATATTGTCCACAGTTATATTGTCATGGTCCTTCAGCTGGAGCAGGTGTTTTCTGACATTGAAATAAGTCATATTTAATCAACTGTAGTCCAGAGTTTCAGCAATCAACCACCATGATTAGAAGTTCTCCTTCAACTGTGCTATGCCACAGTTTATACATGTAGATGAGTCTGAAGCTGAAGAGTCTAGAGGAACTACTCATGAGTTCATAGAGTAGTGACACAGTTCATTCATATGAGCACAAGCTTTTAGGCTAACAGTCCAGTCCACAGTCTATGTAAGCCTCCTTAGCTTGCACATGTAGATGGGACCAAAGTTAGCGGCTAAGTGTGGGATGACCATCACACCCAGGCGGAGGTCGGGAGCGAAGTGAAAGGTTTTCCTAAACAAGTGTGTGAGGGGTTGCAGGTCAACAACCTGAATGTAGATATGATCAGGAAAAGGAGGGAAAAAGGAGAACAATAAGGTCAAATTGTTTGTCGTAATTTGGTTCCCTTGAGTTTAGCACTAAATGTCTGATGTACAGTGTGCGTGTGACTGACCTGAAGGTGGATGCCGTGGTTCTCTCGAGCCAAGCAAATGGCCTGTTCCACCACACCCAGGTTCTGGGTTTGACAAAGTGAGCAGGTGGAGTAAAGGATCTCCCCACCTGGACAAGCAGCTGTGATTCCCGCCCTGCATGATAGACAGAATGTGTGACACTTTTAGCTTCAGAGTGTCACCACATAAACTCTAATAACCAAACTTTATATCTTTCTCGTTTCATCCAAACTTACAGCAGCAGCTCCAGCTGTAGCTGTGGCAGCCTTCGTCTCTCACCGGCCCTGTTTTTACTGAATATATTGTTTTCATCCTCCATGACTGAATGTCTGTCTGTGGTGCAGGGGACATCAACAAGGACCTGTACACACAAAAGAATGCAGGAGTTGAACAAAGTGGTGGTATTTGGATCATTAATTCAGGCAATGGCAAGCTGCTAAATTCTGTTGCGGAAAAGGATAAACATGATGATGTTACACTGGCTTACTCTGTCAAATGTGTTCCTTTCAATTTCCCCCCACTTGGTGCCATCAAAGGAGGTGACACGTAGCCTCTCGTCTGTCAAAAACTGCTTTGGAACGTAGCTGCGGAGGACCTTTTTCAGTCGCAATGTCCGGGACACAGAGGAGTCATTCACACACAAAAAACCTTTGGCATAAACACAGATGATGGAGGGTTAACTACAACTGACAGACAGAACACTCCTAATTCTCACAGACAGGGAAGGCAGGGAGGTTTTGGCACGGACTGAGACGGGAAAACAGAAAGATGAGGGCAGTCCTCTTACCTATAGACTGGGTCTGAAGTAAAGCCATGGTTTTTCCTCCAGGAGCGGCACAGAGATCAAGCACAGTGTGACCTTCTTTAACATCCAGTGCGAGACAAGGCAGCACAGATGCTGCATCCATCAGATAGTAACCCAGCAACCCGCACATGTCTGGTCTTTAGAGGACAAGGGAACACCAAGTCAGAGTCAATCAGATTGCACTGAGCAAAAACTTATTATGTGGTCCTCTAAAACAAGAGTTTTCAAAGTCCGAGACTGTGGGCCTCCCCTCAGAAAAAGCTTGGAAAAAGGCCCCTCGCCCCCCCCTTAGTTTACTTGCTTTGTGTCACTCAGTTCCTGGATGCCTATGGGATCCTGATCATGTTATTTGATCCCATAGACACTAAACAAGTGAACCAAGATAGCCTAATATTGCTGGTTAACATAATTTCAGACTACACCAAATACATAAAAAAGTCTGTGCTAAGGCATTTATTAGTTTCTGATTCTGTCAAAAAAATTCCCCAAAACTACTGTATCTCTGAAATATCTCTTTAACCAAATCACACACATTTAAGCTCTTCTATGTGACCTACTCTTGATAACTAATGTAATAACTAATGTCATACTCTTTCAATTCCATTCACTGGGCCTCCCCTGAAAATGTTGGGAGCTCCCCTGAGGAGGTCCGCCTCCCACTTTGAAAACCTCTGCTGTAAAATGTTCCACCATTTTGGCTTAAAAATATACTGTATGTTTATCAAGTTACAAACTACCAGACTTGTGCTTGAACTTTAAACAGTAGGGCTAATGTCAACAATGTTTTTTGAATAACTGACTGCTGAGGTGAACATCTGACCCACAGAGGCAGTTGCTTCCCATGTCCAAATACTTTTGATTTTGAATTTTTGTCCAATAACTATATGAGAGGCTCACCTTGCAGGCTTGAATCTTGTGATGTCACCTCTTGGAAACACAAAACACTTGATGTGAGGACTAAGTTGTAGAGGAGAGAGCTGCTGACCATCAGTGTCAGATCTCTTCAGAGAAACATGGCTGGATTCCTCCTTGGCGACCTCAGATTCTTCCTCCAGGTGTAGCTGAGCTGCAGAAATAATGATTAGTATTTTTGAGAAAATACATAAGTTACATGAAATTAAAACAAAAAGTTCTGACCCCATCAATGTTATGGTTTGTAAAAATTCTAGTGAATAAAAACATGAATTAATATTTTTTTCAAATTGTACGCGACCTAAATGTTATGTTTTGTAATGTTTTCCCATGCAACACAAATGACCATAACTGATACTTCAGTTGACCTACTTCATACTGATTATAAAAACTGATGAACTCTAGTCTTACCTGAAGCTATAAACTACTTATTCCCAAAAAACTCAGTATCAAAACTTCAAAAGCACACTTTTTTCTCTACCAGAGTAAACTGATAAGCCAACAAGCGTAAACCCAAAAGATGCACACCTACTCTCTGCATCTGTATCACTGATGAAGTCACTGCATCCCTGGGCTTTAAAGTCTGCCAGAACAGCATCATGGGAGAAATTATTGAACAGAGCTCCATATTTCTTCTCTGACAGCAAGGCGGCTCGCACTGACGGCCACAGCTGCCCCAGCTGGACACTGTAGGTGGTATCGAAGTGCTGCAGGGCGAGACTGGTGGGAGGATGTTTGGCACGTGTGGCAGCCTGGGTGAAAAGTGGGGGAGGTCAAAACACAGAGTTTAAATATTTACTTGATTTCATGTTAATTAGTCAAGTTAAACACCTACAACTTGGGGTTGGTTTTAAAAGGACACAAAGATTGTCAGTCTATCAATTCTAATCTAAAATACATTTGATTAAACTGTGTGAGAAAACAACAGAATCATCATGAAGGTCACTTATATCCTAAACTTTATGGGTGTATTGTGACATTGATTACACTTAGCTACAGAAATCACCTCTGAGTGATGTTGTCATTTATCTGAACACATTTTCATTTCAGGGGGTAACATTTTAGGTCCAGACCTCATGATAAAAACATAGTATTGTCAAAATTCAACACTTAAAAAAAATCATCCTATGTTGATAGATATTCTTGACAGCTCCAATCACAAAGACCTTTTACACATCTGAGTGAGTCTAATATTTTACAGATAACGACCCTCATCAACTTATCTATTACTGCTTTGACAACTTACCCATTTTTCTTTCACTCGGTTTCGTCTCGGCGTCAAACACCTTAAATCCTTCACTTTTCTCAGCAGCAGCCTGGTTTCCAACAGCAGCGCCATGATGCTGTGCAACGGTTTCTGAGTCCGGCTTCGCTCCGACAGTCAAAACAAAAGTTCCGCACGTATTGGCTAATTTAATGGGCGGCCCTTACACACAATGTAAGTCTATGATTGGGCTAGAGCGACATCAATAATCAGGTTAACCAATAGGAAGCTTTATCCGGTGGCCTTACTTGTCGTTTCCGGCGTGTGAACGACCTCACGTCCTCAACCAGAAGCAGAGCTGCTGACTGAATTACCTCTTCTCCGCCGGGATTTTTTGGTGAATTTCTCAGCAGTAATCATGGTTTTCGAGAGGAAGATGCTCACATACGGCGACCCCGACGACGAGGTACTGAAAAATATGTTTTATTTCCCCTTTTAGCCGCTTTTTGTTTAAGTATTTGTTTGACCAAGTTACCTAACTCGGCTCAGTAGCCCGAGTCAGTTCAGAAACCTGGTCCCAGTTAAGAATCCGGTCTTTCCAATATTTTACTATTACACATGAATATCAGCTGAAATGGTAACATAAACTGTACGTGACATAAAATTATTCGAGATATCTTATCGCTTTTCACTGTTAGTTCCTCAAATCTAAAATACGTGTTGGATTGTATTTGGAGTTTCAGTTGTATTGTTATTATAAGCAGAAGTTAGTTTCAATGCAGCTGCTGGTCACTTGTAAATGATACTTTTTCACAATGAATTATTCAAATAGCCATGATATTATTGTCACTGACCAGGAGGAAGATGCCCCTGCTGAAGAGGAAGAAGAAGAGGAGGAAGAAGAGGAAGAGATGGTGGTAAGTTTGTTCTTCATGAATTTGACCAATATTCTTTTAGTATAAACAAGGAAATCACCTCCTGTCACACACAGTTTTCTCAGAAAAATTAAAAACATTTGAAATTAGAGACACTTGTATATAGTTTCACACATGAAGGAAAAGGAAACATTGTTGAGCAAAGACATTTAAGTAAAATGATAATCAGGTTTATATACCACTGTGAGACAGTACAGTCTGTTGTCTCTCTGTGAATAAATCACTGCAGTTGTGTTCAGTGGTGATAGTATCTCCATTTCATGCTACTTTATACTTCTACTCCACAACAATTTAAAAGCAAATAATGTACTTTTTACTTTAAGGGTGAGTGTGTAGGCTGGGATGTAGACTTTTTTGATCCCAGAGGACAATTCACAAGCTACCCAGCAGTTATACAGCAAGTGCAATGCTTTTGTACTTTATACTGTCCTTTTCCCACCACTTGTTCCAAAAACACCATCACAAGCAGCAAACATGGTTGTATGCATCAGGCTTTAATATATCTGTGTGAGCATTCTGCTTGACTTATGAAAGGGTCTAAGAAATATTTTGAATTAAGCCAAAGAACTGGTCTTTGATATCGGAAGTAGAGACAATGAATTATACTGATGCAAAGCTGCTGTCAGCAGCTGTAGCACACACGTGTACCACCAGTTTTGTGATGGGTTATTTTGTTGTCATGACAATCCATTTTCCACAATATACCACATTTGCTTTTTGTCCCTTTCAGGATCCTCTAGAGACAATACGAGCCAAGTGTGAGCAGACTGAACACTGTGTGCACACCAAGGAGCGACTGGAGACCTGTGAAGCACGGGTCGGCTCCAGATCCAACACTGAAGAGGACTGTACAGAAGAACTCTTTGACTTCCTGCATGCAAGGGACCACTGTGTAAGTGTGTGTGGAAGTGGAGAAAATACGATGTGTCCTTCTGTTTCCTTTCAGTACCCAAACAGCATATGAGAAACCACACCGCATGTGACTTTATTTTATTTATTTATTTTTTTTGAAAGAGCTCAGTTTTGTTCCTGTCTTTCAAAAAAGATGCTAACTGTGTCCTCCTTTGTCTTTATAGGTCGCACACAAGATCTTCCACAACGTCAAATGACCTGCCTGCCCAGTTCCACCACTTGCAGCTGTAGAATCTATTTAATTGCTAAAATTGTAAAATAACCAGGACAGTTCTGTTGTTGTTCTCCTGTGTATTAATGTAAAGGAGTTTCCTTTGTTTTCTTGTAACCTTTTCTATATACTGTGCATACTTGCATAAACAGGATCAGAAGCATTATGTAAAATTTTAGTCACTGCTTGTATAGATAATGGGTACATCAATCAAGTTGTGCAAAGAAGGGCTCAGACTGTTCATTGTGGTCAGTTCATATGCAAAACTAAGTATGCTGCTCCGGCAACGGACAATTTCCCTCAGGTTCAGTGATGGATTCCTTATCCTCCCTGGAAAATAAAGGTTTTCTTTGGTTTCCAGTTTGCTCAAGTTGCATAATTTTAATGTATTTGATTCTTCTGTGCTATAAGTGGACGTTACTGCCTGAATGTGTGTGTGTAGTTTTGTCTGATATGAAAGAAATTGTGTCAGATTTGGATGTTACAGGCACACAGTTGGGTTACATGGACACAATCTAGCATAAATTACTTATTAGACACAAAGGTACTAAAACTCCCATGATAAAAACCAGTGTTTATCTCATTAATATGAATAAGTCTTGTGAAGAGAGTGAAGAATCCACCAAATGTGGGTTTAATTTTTCCTTTGTATCTTTTGGCTCCTTTTATATTTGATTGGATCTGCTCATTGCCGGGAGTATTATATTATTGGATCTTCTTACTGAATTGGTGACACTACTTGGCTTCTAATGCTGGAGACTTGTCTCTAAAATCTTTCAACTGCCAACCAAGAAATAATTCTTTTCCCCATTACCCCTATATTAACAATATTTAATATCTCAAACACTCCAGTCTCATCAATTTGAGAATAAATTCCCCATACATATACACACTCACAGACCCACCCCCAGTTACATTGGTAACTTTTTTTTGGGGCAATTGACACTTGTTTAAGAAACTAATATAATTAAGAACTAAGAATAAGTAACAAGAGGCTTTGAAATGTGAATGAACGAAAGTGTGTATAAAAATGTTTTTGCAATAGAAATATATTGTTAAAAGTTTAGAGTTCTTTTGTCCTGAATTTAGGTTGAAAAGTCTTTTGAAGAGGATCTGCTCAAAACGACATTTGACCGGGATATTATCCTTCTCATGAGGTTGTCCGAATTATCTTTGCATCCTTACTTAACTGTGTCTCACACAGAAGTTAGGCCTAATCTGCAGCCCTAAGTTATTAATGACAGACCTAATTGAATGTCTGGCAGCCCAGTTTTGAAAATTGTTGTTCCTTTAGGCCTTAAATTACACAACACTATTCAATGATTATGGGGAGATGACAAGCAATATTGAATTATAATGCACGCTTGTTAGGTAAAGTATCAGAAGAACTTAAATAACTTTAATAGAAATAGAGGTCAAAACTGACATCTATAGGCTTTAAAAGACTACTTTAAATATTGTTATCAAGGCAGGATTGAAAATAATTTCTTAGTTTTGTGTGCATGGTGGGTCAGTAATGTCAGAGCACTCAAAGCTCAATGACAACACACAGATGTAAATTGGCTAAAACTTTATTATCGTGATTGTTTGCATGTATTAAAATAAATAAAAAAAATAAAATCAAGGCATTAAAAAAGCTCTTAAAAACAAAAATTACAAGAATGATCAGAAGGTGGCAGTGTGACTTTTAGCACTGCCGGTAACAACAGGAGCTGTGAGGTAGACCGTGAATGCAGACGTGGTTGCGGTCAAATTGTCCCGAGAGAAATAAAATGGGATAGTGATGACATGCAGATAACTCATGCACACAGTGCATAATGTTACAGGAGAGGGAGATGAATTCATCTTCTCACCAAGAGTTTTCTTTGTTGCTGCTGGCAACAAAATTGTCCATGGAGGCCTGCAGAGAGCAGTGGAGACAGAGGAAGTTATTTTACAAGACTGAATAGTGTGTGAAAATGTTTCTTAAAAAAAACATCTTCTGCAGCACTGAGTTATCAATCAACATGTCTACAGATTATGACAATGACATGAGGAAGAGCTCGGCACTCACCTGCATGAGCAGCCTCTCCTTCCTCAGTTTCTTGTAGAAGATGAGAACATCTGGATCGGCCCTGACCACACGCGGGTCAAAATCCATGACCCTCAGACCCTCCAGGCTCCGAGCCCGAGACAGGGCCACATAAGCCTGGCCACTCTCAAACACACGTGCAAGAGAGATTTCCACACAGTCCAGTGTCATTCCCTAAAATAAATGATGACATTGGTTACAGGTCAGAGTGACCAGACATCCTGGCATGCAAATTAGCATTTTGTGGTTCAAAATAAAGGAGACTGCACTGATGGATATTCTGGTATTTCACATAAAATGCATCCAAAAAGAAATTTCTTGGAAAGAGATCATTGCTCACTGTGTAGATTTGAGAAAATTTCCTGACAGGGAAACCATCTCAAGATTCAAAGCCGCATGAGAAATATCTCCACCCCCACCCTGTTATTCTCAGGCATTATAACTGTTTACGTCATTTTACATTCCTCTGCAGGGATGCAGGTGAGGGAATCCCATTTTTATTTCCCTGCGCTTTAGCTCCTCTGATGTAGATCAAACATCTGTGACACATTGGTCGTGACCAGTGAACTCAATTACCTCGAGGGACCCCGTTTTCCTCTCTAACCAATTTCAGAGTCTGAGGTCAGGATAATAGATTATCGTGTGGGAGCCGCTGGTGTGAAAGCTGAGTTATTGGTGAGGGCCTTTATTAGATAGCACACAGAGGGTTGACAGGGAGTGGGGAGTGGGGAGGGGGAAGGTTGTCAATGGTCAGACCTGAATCAGAGATGCTTTGATTACATGGTCTTAAACCCCTGTAGGACATCAGCCCCAAATGACGCACTGGTCTTAAATTCAGCCATTTCTCCAGATGAACACAGGCTGCATATTGTTCCACTGGGGGGCAAACTGAGGCAAGTTTTATCAAAGAAATACAGCATCTCTACAGTCATGATCAAACACCAACCACTTTCCATCAACAACCAGTACAAAATACAAATTTAAAACCCACAGGTGTTTGTGTGGAGTTGGATTCAAGATGTGGAAGACAAGACTGATTGTAGATCAGTGCTGCTTGATAAATACCAGCCAAGGGCAACCTGTGTCCACCTGTAGATCAGATTAATATGTTCTCACTCTGTTAAATGGCACAGTAAGAGAGAGTGCCTGGCCATCCATCACAACGAAAGGTAAGACTGGGAGAAGCAGAGGTATAAACAGCAGTGTGACACAGAGGAACTCTTTAAAACAGGAATAAATATATGTCCACAATCAACACTACACACAGTTCTATACAGTGTATAACTGATACACATCAGAGTATGCTGTTTGAGTAGGTGGTATAGAAAAACATACTTTACCATTTTATACTAACTGGAAATGATACAGTATGTATGATGTTGAATGCCAATCAAGCAGATATATATTTTTCATTCAATATTCCACACTGTGGAATACATCTTATTTATTAATTTTTTTTTAATAGCAAAACAAAATGACAGTGACCACAATAATAATAAAAAGACAAAAAACAAATCCAAATCTGCTTCAAAAGAGGACAGAACCACAACAAGTGCATCAACGCACCCTCTGATTTTCTGTAACGTGCAGGTGTAATGTGCAGGTGTAATGTGCAGTAGCTTTAGCTGCAAAATCTTGTATCTAACAATTTACAGTATTAAATGGAAGCACCTGAAAACTGAAGAAATGTGCATGTCGTTCAATGTAATTAAACCCAATATGGTCTTATTATTACACAGTATCTAACACAAAGTATAGCTGAGGCCGATGGAAGTGTCAAAACCACAAACACCAACCTCCTGCTGGAATAGTCAGGAAATCACCAAAGATTCATCATCTGAAAACCAATAATGTCAGTACAAAATGTGCCAATCCATCCAGCAGATGCCTTTTCACTGAAGCGAACTCTGGTCTGCTGGTAGCGTGGGAGAAAAATCTACAGCTATTAGGGTTTATTATGAACATCTGTACAAAATTTCATGACAATTTCAAGCGATGCAGAGTGACCTAATGTTGCACGTTTTATCTCCTATTGTGCTGGTGTCAGAAATAAATCCATCCAATCCAGAGATTCAATGATAATAGAATGCTACTAATTAATTCATAGAAACTGTTTTAGTGTCAAACATTACAAGGAGACTTTTATCTTTTGTCTGAACACTGTTGATGTTGGTTGACAAGCAATAATGTGGACAATGAATGGGCTTCAAGGCCGGCTCAGATGCTGCAATCAAGCTGGCAGCTGTCTGGAGACGACTGCAAATGCGGCACAAATTAGTTTCAGGCCAATTCAATTAAAACAGCTATTCATCAAGTGAGTCATTCATTCAAAAGAAACCCACACAAAACACTGAAAAATGTCTTCCCAAGAGAAAGTCATTTCATCATAGTGACTTGATGAGCATTGTCTTGAGTTTTTGAGCAGCCTGAAGGCAAAACTCAGTGTGGCCATGATTGAACCTGTGCTCACCTGGCTCTTGTGGATGGAGATGGCCCAGGCCAGTTTGAGTGGCAGCTGCTGTCGACTCAAGTGGATCCCACCGCCGGACTTAAACACCCAGCGCTCGGGCTTCAGCACCTCTGTAACGCCGCACAGGAACCGCACGCGTGGGAGCCCTGAAGAAACCGGAATAAATCAGTGCATGGACGGACAAAAACCTACCACCACTGCTGAAAAGACACTGGCATTTTCATTCAAAGGAATTTGGAGCAAGAAGGTGATGAAGTGCATTTCCCAAAATTTCAAACTACTTTAAGTTATCCACTGCAGTTCTTTTGCCACTATGGATATATGTACAAATAAATATGAAAGATTTTTAATAAATTCTGGCGTTTCTGAGCAAACATTTCTGCAAGTGTTTAAGATAAATAAATAAACACTGACCATTTTTTCCAGACTCAAAAGCCACCACAACCCCTCGCGCTCCGTTCACCAGACCTCGAGCAACATCCAGGTTCTTTGTCAGCATGACCTGAAAACAATCGAGCACACCAAATTGCAGTAGGTAGAGAGATGGGAGAGTAAAAAGTACACACACGCACACACACAGTCTTTACTTATGTCACTTTTGGGGAATTTACATAGACTTACATACATTTCCTGGAGACTAACCTGAAGGACTACCTAACCCTAACCTTAACCTAACCCTAACCTTAACTGTTGACCTAAAAATCACAGTTTTCCAAATTGAGGACACCACTTTTTGTCCCCAGTTGCACTGCTGTCCCAAATCAACTGGTCTAGTGTATATCCCCAATTTGGACACAAGCACACACACACCTGAGCTCCCACTTTGAGTTGGATCAGTCTGCTGACAGGGCTGTGAGCATCTATAGTCTTCACCAGGGCTGGGTCACTGTCCAGGGCCTCAAACACACGCACTGAGCCTAAGGGACACGGAGAGATTCATTAAATAGGGAATTAATGTCTATTGGCAGGCTAACGTGAAGATGTTCACGAGAAGAACCAACAACAAACATGAAAATGGTTTAAAGAATCCTGACAAATGTTGTTCTGCCTTATTTGCCCAGTAGTCTAAAAAAAAAAAAAAAAAACACACTCAGACAGACACACACTCCGCCGTTTCCTGATGCAGTTAGAGTTTCCAAATTAAAAGTTCACCACAACAAGAAACAGCAGGAGTTAGAAAATAAGTGGCATCTGACTGAGATTGAAAATACCTCTCGAGAGGAAACAGGTTTCGACAAGGAACAGATAAGTTTTTCCAATTTTCTCCCGGATCCAAGTGAAGCAAAGTTACACCTGTTTCAGGCTGAAAAAACAACAACAATCAAACAGGAGAATTCACACCTGGCAGCTGCTGGAGTTTGTTCTCGTTTGTGAGCTCCACGTCGTCTTTGTGCGTGCACAGCCTGGTGGCTAGAATGCCGTCCCTCTCGATGTGGTGGTAGGCGCTTTCCATCAGCTTGGCCGTTACTTCCTCTGTCACCCTGAACAGTGTTGGGACAGAACGTCTTTTAGAAAAAAAAAAAGATATTTTTGCAGCATAGCACAAACGTTTTGTAGAATAAAAGAAAACGACCTGTTGTACCGGAACGGCCTGTAACAGCTCTAAATGCATTTATGTAACATACATAAATAGACAGCACATTATAATCTAAAAAAATGGGATCACAAAAACACATTTTGCCTGAAAAATGGACAACGCTTATTATTTTACCTGCCCACCCTCACTGCCTGCAGGAGGGAGATGAAGGATTGGTCTGTTTGCCTCCGCACTTCTGTTAGCTCCATGTTGAGCTGGATCACCTTACGCCAACTCCTGGCCTGAAGGTCCACAGTGGGAAAAGGTCTTATTCATAAACATCCATTAATGTTCTTCAGGAAATAAGCAGATAGTCTGCAGGACAGATGCTGACTCATGGGAACCGCATAGACTATGATGAATATGTGTAAATGTCTCAGTCCAGTGCTGACTTTTCATTCATTTACATAAGTAGAGAACACAACAAATTAGATTTGCCATTACCAACTACAACTCATAATGTATCATAGAGATGATAGTTTGACAGTTTGAGTATAATCTTGGCAATAGATTAGAGTTAGTTTCTGGTATTTCAGTGTGAATGACCCAGTCACTCTAATACTGAATAATTGACATAAACAAGAATGTTGCAGGATCCATGATGCTCTGACCTGGAAGCAGAAGCTGGCCTTTTCTTTTCCCTTAGAGACGGGAGGCAGCTGGAGGAAGTCCCCACACACGATCAGCTGGATGCCTCCAAACGGCACAGTAGACCTCCTCACAGACCTGCAAGGGTGTATTGTGAAGATGTAGGTCACTGATGATGAATACAGTGATTACAACTTCTGTATGTTTACAACTAAGGATCATTTTCTTTATTGATCAATCTGCTGTTTATTTTCTTGATTAACCCTTTATTCAAGAAAAGAGCCAAAGTGATGTCACCAAAATGCTTTTGTTGTCCAACAGTCCAATTGAAAATGTTTAATTTGCTATCGCACAAGAAAGAAAAGCAGCAAATCATTACAACTAGTAAGCTGGAACTAATGAATTTTTTGCCATTTATGTTACACAAAAATTACTTATTCATTCTAAACATGGAGTCAAATGTGGAGCCATCAAAGCTCAGTGTCCTGTTCTTCTGTTTATTCCAGACAGTTCTAATTACATATAGCATCACACTAATAACATAAATCATATTTGAAATTCCTAAAACTGACGTTGAAACATTTGAAAGAAAGTTCTGTAAATGCGTTTTAAATGTTCAGATATCACCAGTACAGATGTTCACTCTCAAGGCAGCAGTGGTTTGAAGAGAAATGATACAGCGACAACTTTGATTTTCATATTTTATAATCTCACATTTAAGCTGCGGTGCAATGTGTCACTGTTATGGCTCACATGAGAGTGCTGCTGAGCTTCTCTGGAAAACCCAGGAAATGGTCTGTTAGGCAGTTTATGGTTTCCACCGGAAACCATAAACTGCAATACAACATTGGAACTGATAAACACTGTCGATGTGGTGTTAAATTGCTTCATGCTGGAAGTCTAGCCGTGCTCAAACTGTCAGAGAAACACCTTGAGAACTGATATTAAAGAGCAGATTTGAGTGTGTTAAATCTTATGTGCTCCCAAGGGTGTGTTTGAAGACACTTAATGTAACCTTTTGTTACAACACAGTGAATACTGAAACACAGTATGACTCAGATATCGCAGACATTTAAATCTTAGGTTAAACTTTCAACTTCTGACTCAGAACCTTCACAGACATATTTCCAGGTCTTCTACTTTGGTTTTCAATCAATAGTTCAAACTTTCAGATCTTATTTTAACCTTTTAAAAAGGTTCATGAGTTTTGAATGGGGAGGTGTTTACCTGGCATCAGCTGTCTGACAGAGTGACCAGCATTAATATATAATTTGTGTATGATGTAAAAATGCCAAGAATTACTAAAATGGCCAAATTTGTCATTATGTTCTTTGTGTAGGGCTAAACAGAATGACTGACACAGTATCCTAAACATGATTTCAAATAAGTTCAGAAAAGCTTCGCATATAAAATCAGTCAATCATCATTATGCTTTGATGAAGATGTTTTCTTCTTTTAGGCAATCTATTATTTATGTCTCTGAATCCTACACTACTATACTGAACATTTCATTGCAATTTAATTAAATGTTCAGCTTGAAATCTCATCTCACCTGGCCACTGACTCGAGCTTGTCAAAGAACTGTGCCTCCACCATGGAGACCTCGTCGATGATGAGGTGTCGACAGCTTGTCCAGTGCTGCAGCACCCCGGGCCTCTGAGCCAGCTCGATACACTGCTCCAGCGGAGCAGAGCCTGAGCCGATACCTGGAGGGAGCATGTGTACAGAGGATGGAGAGACAGGTGGTCAGATGGGACGCAAATGAATAACTCAGACGCAAATACTCACTTCACACTGTATATTGAGATTTAATTAAAAACATCCTTCAGCTTGGAAAGACCTCCGACACCTCTCCCTTGATTATATGAAAGATTGATCTGAAAAATTTCAGGGCTTTTCTCTGTGGTGCATCATTGTAAACTGAATATCTTTGGGTTTTGGACTCTTGGCTAAAACAAGCAATTTGAAGATGCACCATTTCTTCACCAACACTAAATGATTAATCAAGCAAACAATTAGCAGTTTAATCAATAATGAAAATAACTGTTTAGTGCTGCCCTTTTGGTGAGGATCCTGCCTCAAGTTTTTCTTTATTAGAACATGCGTCTGTCAGTAGAACAGCCTAATTTCAGGACGGGCATTCGGTGAAACCAGAAAATTGACCAATTATTTGGATGGCATATAATATGACTTGGTGATGTTGGTGGGAAAAAAAAATAACCTCCGGGCATCTCTCACCACTAATTGTGTGCCATTCCCAGAGACACATTTGTGTCAGTCTTACATAAAATCAATTTCATCTCCTTGGAAACACAACAACTGACCGGCAAAGTTGTGTAATGTTGTTCCTCCAATGTGACACGCGGCCACTCCTGTGCTGGCTGTGGCAAAGGTGCTCTTTGGAGGAAGAGATCCCATAATTCTCTTCAGTAAGAAGGACTTTCCTGTACCTGAAAACACACACATTAGAGCAGACATGATTATATAAACATGAATGATGAAACATTATTAACGTTATGAAACAAATATCAATATGAGAGAAAAGACACTTGTGCAAATTGTATCATGCATCTCTTTTAAACAACTTGTTATCACAAATTGAAACTGTAACTGTCACACACTCACCTGCACTTCCAGTGAAGAAGACGTTCTTGCCACTCAGCACAGCACTGAGGATGGCCGCCTGTTCTTTATTCAGCTTACGTGTCGGCAGAGACAGCAAGGGCTTCTTACTGGGGTTGGCCTTCACCTGACATAATCAACACAAAGCCGGGAACACACCATTTAACAGACACAAAGACGGGGAGAATGGAAACAATCCATCCAATACATTAGTCTGCTGCAGATAAAGTGTTCAGGTGTTCAGTGTGTTGAACTCACTGGACTGAAGTTAGTGTCACTCCTCGACCTTTTGACCTGCTGTCCTGCTCCTGCCACAGTGCTCTTGTTGGTGCGGTCTGTGAGTCCTGTGGGAGCTGCCTTGCTCCTCAGCTCGTTGACCTTCTGGATGTCTTTGTGCTGCAGGGGGCTGATGGCCTCGAAGCTGCGGGGCAGACAGGCCTTCAGCTTCTCCCGGTCGCTCAGAGGCTTGCTGCTCTGCCAGGCCTGGTGCTTGATGCTCAGGGTTTTGAGGAAGAGGCTCAGCTGGTCGGGGGGGCAGTTGGAGATGAGCACCTGGGTGTTTTCGGGGAGCAGTTTGACGGTGCACTTCCCATCTCTGGCGAACTTGGTGAACAGCCTGAACTCTTTCAGACGGAAGCTCTGCGGGACTTTTCCGTCGTGGACCCGGAGGATGATCTCCTGGAACTCGTTGCGGCCCAGGATGACGGAGGCTTTCCGGAGGACCTGCCTCCGGGTGGCCTGTCCCGAGGAGTTCAGCTGCTCCACGGTCACGCAGCACTGCAGCTGGGCTCCGTCCTCCCCGGCTAACATCGCTGCAAACTACTGCCACATGCAAGAGTCCACGTTTACTGATGAGCAGCTGTGCTTCATTCAATCAACACCAGAGATCGTGATCACGCCAGATTGCGACTATTACACTTGACAGCGTGATCGAAATTAACTTTAAAAGTTCTTAAAGAGAAAGTTCAGCTCTTACCCTTGTTTTGAAATCAACTCCGTCCTGATCTTTGTTTTTCTTTTTCTTCTCTCCGTGCGGCAGCCTCTTCTCAGTCTGAACCCGAGCACCGATTTTCAAATTGTCCCAGCGTGAGATCAGCCAATAAGCGAGTGACGCCGCTGGCCAATCAGGAGGAGGAGATTTAACACAGCGGCCAATGAACGCCAAGAAGGGGGCGTTCCCCCGGCTGTACCGACCAATCGCTGGTATTATGCGTGACGACGTTATACGTGTGATTCCACATGGCTATCCGGAAATGGAGAACAACTTCACAGTAACGATGTTGTTATCAAGTTAAATTCATGAAATGCAGACATTTAAAGTGAGCTTTTATTTTCTCTGTTGCCTGATCTAATGTAAGCCATGTTTATTTTCACTATAACTTTACTCTACTCACTGAAAGCCTATAGAGAACATTTTTTCTCTCTATAAGGTGATGATCTACTGTTGTTTCTTGGCACAATGTACAGATTACAATCTCTTATAATCTGAAATGTCTTGCACAAACAAACATCTCTAGGATCATCAGTCATTTGTATTAGTGGTGCAGTAAATCCTCAAAAAATGCAGAACAGAAAGGAAAGGAACTGTCCAACTCTTCATTTTATTCATTTTCCTACGCAAGCCAGTACTATTTAACATTTCTTCACAATCACAACTTTTTTTTTCTGCCGAGATCTGCAGCTTTGACAACCCCATTCACTTGTGATCATGAATATTAATGATGGATGGTTAATGGTAGTGATGACAAAATAAGCCACAAACAATCAAATGTCAGCAAGTGGGTTCTTCATCAAATTACTTCATGTCCTGTGATGACTCACCATCTCATTATTCTTTTATAATACATGTGCACCCCACATAGCAACAAACCATTTGACCCGTTAACCTTCCCAGAACCTGATGAGACAGGAGAACATACATCCACAATCGAGCAGCTGTCATTAGACAAGGTTGAATGAACTTAATACGTTTTAATGTGACTAACACCCTGATCTTTCAGTTGGGGTGAATGAACTGTGACAGGCCTGGCGATGGTGTTTGATCAGTGTGAGTCTGTAGTGATTAGAGACTCACATACACACTAACAGCCAGGATCTGGCTCATCTGGTGATGAGCTCACCTTTTCAGAGGCATCAGTTCACAAAACAACCTACCTCAGAGTTGTTTTTAAAAAAACATTTAAAAATACGGTCATTTATCATATTAATCATATTTATAAGAGTCTCAGAGGGTGACATGTAGACAATTTTCTTGTACTGAAAGTTGTATGTTAAAGTACAAATAAGTCAAGATGGCATTGATATTCCACAGTTTTGGCTTCTTGAGTCATTTCCTAATTTGATTTCACATCCTGAGCCTGTCACACACTGTTAATTGGTTGTTACAGAAAAGCTGCACTTCCTCAAAATAATAAACTCATCCCCATCTGTGATGCTAATTTGCTACTAAACATTCAAAGGCACCATGAAAGTAATATCCTATAATATATATAACTTTAAATAGGGAAATGTGTTTCAAACAACAGGAAAATATAATTTAGAAATGACCTAATTGCGCTTTAAAGCGTGAATGAATTTTTGGCCACTAGGGGGCAGCATTTGTACACGTATACGTCCTGAGCAGACACAAAGCAATGATTTGATTGAGCGTTAATGCAAGAAAAATAGTAATGCAGCTTTAAAGATGCTGTCTGGGGTCATTACATGGCCTTAAGTATAAATATGTAAGTATTATTAGCAAAATGTTCTTAAAGTATCAAAAGTAAAAGCACTCAGTACAGATCATTAACCCCTGTGATTGTAATACTATTATATCTTATATCATTATATTATTCTGTAATACTGTAAGCAGCAATTTACTTTTGTAGTTGATGGGCATGAGGCAAATTTTTAACTATTTTATATAACGTTGGGTAGGTTCATCTATAAAAGTCCATGCTATTTCATAAGCTCAACATACAGTATATTAAAACACAAGAAAAGTAGCAAAAAAATGGAAATACACAAGCAAAGTACAAGTACCTCAACATTGTACTCGAGTTATTAGGTGGTGTTGACTTCGGTTAAAGAGTGTATGAGCGGAGGAAATTCAGCTTTAATCAAAACTAAAAATGTTTGAGATTCTGACAAATGACACTTTCAACATGCATGTGGTTTTTATATAATGTAAAATAAACAGTATATAGAACCATCCATCTGGACCACCCCCCCATGACCCCATGATGCTACGGTTCATACATGTAGTGTTTGATTCACTTAAAGAAATGAGGTGCAGGCACGAAAGATACTTCTAATTGAAATACATTAGTTTGAAAGTCTTATATAGTATATATGTATATATAGTATAGGCCTTTTACTATATATCCTATAGGCAAACTTAAACCATTTGCAACAGCACACACACGCAGCAGCAGCAGGATAATCTCATCAGTGGAAATGAAAGAATTCATCATATACAATGGAGGAAGGGTCTGTCTAATGGCAGACTGTGGCCGAGGCTGAGGCTCTCCGTCTCTGTCTGTGTAAATGGATTCCTCTCCTCCTCTCCTGGACCGATGCCTCCTGGGTATACTGTATGTGTGATACGTGTGTGTTTGTGGGTTTGAACGTGTCCTCCCTGCTGTAATAACCCAAAGCTTTCAGACGTCACTGGCTGCAATGCCCACACATGAAACTACACTCTTTCTCTCCCTACACACACACACACAACCTGAGGACTCATGGCCGCCCACACTCTGAGGAGACATGGAGTGGGTTTAATAAGGATGTCTTTAGTGTGTGTGTATGTGGTTATATATACTGTGTGTGCGTCATCTCACCTGACACATATGATCCTCGGGGATTCCCCATTTAAATTACAGGACTTTAATCTCGTTTCGGAGCCTCTAATCAAGCAGCCTGTGTGAAGTCTGGACGGATGCTGAGATGTCGGTCCACACACGTTCATTAGGCTGACTGTGAAGACAGATGTGGGAACCCCACTGGCTGGTTTAATGGTGTTAATGGTTTGATTGGGCTTCTCAGTTTTCACTCAAGAGCTTTGGAAGATTCTCACTTCTTATTACATACAAAACACTACAATCAATTTTCTGTTTCGAGGGGAATCAATATGCAAGTTAGGTATTGATCAGCATGTGTTTACAATCTAAACGACACAGAGCGTTATTACACTAGGCTGACTTCCTGTGTTTTAAGTGTGTGTGTGTGTGTGTGGCTTCCACCTTTAGCTTCTTTTTGCAGTTTAACAGTCCTTAAGGCTATAGAAAAAAATCAAACTGTAAAAACGACAGTAGAGTACAAAACTGATATTTCTCTGAAGGAAGCAGTGACAACCAGAAGTCACTGCTCTCAGCCAAGAAATAGTCTGACAGATATCCTACGACTTCAAATTTTTACACTTGCAAGCGAGATATAACATCTTAATTCATGTGCTTTAGATGTCGATAAGACCAAGTCAGCCTATCTGTTTCCTCCTGTTTCCAGTCTTTGTGCTAAGCTAAGATAACTGCACCTTCAGGTTTACCATACAGACTAACTCTTGGCAAGAAAGTTAACAAGCATATTTCCCAAAATCTCAAAATATTGCATTAATTGAATTGAAACAAGCAAATGTATACTTCTTCTAAGTGTGTTGCATTCACATCAGTTTCATATAAATGTCAGTAATCCCCACAGTCTGTACAGGTGAGAAGACGGCGAGTGACCATGTTCTCACAAATGTTTGAATCTGAAGTAGATTTCAGTAATTTTTGAAACACAGTCTGTGCATACAAATGACAAAAGAGTATTCAAGCCTTTCTCAAACCCACACGCAGGATGCCCACACGGTGCATCATTGTTGTTTTGCAATACGTACCTGCAGTTAGTCACAATTCAGAACTACCTGTCGAAAGTCGTAGTTTTGTTGTTTCCTTCAGCTTCCCAAAGCTTCAATAACTCTAGTGAAGACTTTGTCAGATGTGCGTTGCTTTTTCTCTGATGTGTGTGAGCCCTTGGAGGTTCACGAGGAAGCTCATTTATTTCTGCTCAGGTGAAAATATTTGCCTCCAGCTCACAAGCAAAAATCAAATTTAGGAATATCAAAAGGTGATTCAGGTCTGGAGCAGCCCAAAAAATAAGGTATAGAAACAGAGGTACGATCTTTTTGTTTTCTCACAATCCCATCATTGACTCACACACCTTGTCTCCAGAGGGCTCCATAGTGGCGGCGAGTTTCCTTTCAGGGCAACGTGAAAGAATGAGATGTGGCAACGGCTCCATGATGGTAACGTCTGCATTGCTTCTATAATGTGATGGTGACGCTTTACTGAGCATTACGGCGTCACAGCGGTCAGTGCTGATGGTGGCATCACAACCCTGCATCATCATCATCATCATCATTTGGCTTTATCTGATTTTTGTTTTTCCACCACTGCCTCCTCTCCACACAGACGTCAAATCACACTGCTGCCTTGGCTGCAGCCTGCCAAGCTCATTACACCGGGGAGCTAAGGCTCATTTACTCTCTCTACCACACTCTGTCTTATTTCTGTTTCTCCTCTCTGGATCTCTCTTTTTAGCTCCTGTCCCCCAGTTCAGTCCTTCACTTTCCATTTTTACTCTTTTTCTTTTTTAATAAATAACTTGCACCTTTGTTAGAAGTTTAAAAAAAAAAAATGTTTTCACTATTATAAGCTCGTTCATTTAGTTGTTTATTTTTCCCAGAAGCTACATTATGGGAAGATGCCTGTTGATTTGACACTTTCATCAGTCCTTTCTGTGTGGAGGCCTACAATGTGGCCTATTGTACATTAGATGGGTGCGATAAACCCCAGGCACAGTACGCATCTGTTCCTCCCACACACGCACAAACACACATGTGCACCGAAACACAATTACTGGACGGTTATTTTGTCATGTACTTTTAAAGGTTAACGTCCCACACACACGCCACGTTACATGTCAGTGTTGGTCTACTGCGTGTTTGTGCGTGTATATGCATCCCACACATCTCCATCCTTCAGCTCGTCTCATATCGGAGAGCCTGGAGCTCACGGTACTCTTCTGTGAATATGTTAAATAGTCGTTTGAGTTGTGTCAAAGTGAGCAAATGTGATATGATATTGCTTTAGACCTTATATGAAATGACAAAAACACATCAGGGGCTGGCAGGCATTATTTCATATTTTTGAGATACAGAGAAATTGACAAGGAGGTTTGCACCTTTGTATAGATTCAAATAGGTTTTGTGTCTTGTTCTCTGGTATTTGTGCCAAGATGAATTTCATCATTATCGCTCTCATTTAGAGGAGACCCCCCCCCCCTCTCTCTCTTTCTCTCTCAGTGGAGATGATGACTGCTTCAGCCTGCTCAGACTGAGAGCAGCCATCAGTGCTAATGGTCCTCCATACTGTGTTTTCACGTCATGTATCAGGTGGCTGCAGGATATTAAACATTTCTATCACGGGAGCCACCACTAATACAACCATACAAATACTGGCAACGGGGAACTACACACCCACTCACTACAGATCTGTGCCAAGCTTTTAAATAAAAAATATGACGTTTGATATGTTGGTGCAGTTGCAGGGTCTAATTAGTGTCTTAATTTCTGGTTTGGGAGTGCAATGAAATTGTGAAACGTGGCAGCACTCATCTAGGGTATGAAACTGTGTGTGTGTGTGAATGTACACAGAGGTAAAAGCGTGTGTATCCAAATATAAACACAATACTAGTGTTTGTGTCAAGTGAGATAGTTGCCACTTGAATAATGATTTTAATTTGAAATGCTGATTACATTTTAATGTTTGACATCTGCTGCACTTTGTGTGTTAATGCAAAGGCCGATCATACTGATTCACAGCTGCCTCATTAGCAAGGATAAAAAAATCATGTTGTATCAGTAGTGGGCTGTGAGTTTTCATTTCAGACAAAGACTAAGGAAAGAGACTAATAATGAAATAAATAAATGCCATAAAAACAACAAATAAGCTCATGTCAACTCAAGGTTTGCTTGTGAAGAGCAGAAGAAAAATGTGGTTTTACCTTGAAAAAAGAGACATGTCTGAGACTAAAGACCAAATTCACAAAACAAGCTTTTAAAAATCTGTGACTTCAGGGTGATGCATCTTTTCCCCTCATACACACAGCGAGGACTGTCCACCGCCCACTCAGGTATTATTACTGTAATGTGACAATCACTAGTGTTATTAGCAGTCATCTCACCTCGTCTTTCCTCCAGTGAAATCCCCAAACAATATTAACTACATCCTCCACAGTCTACCAGGCCCAAGCGTTTAATAGTAATACCATTATGGTGTCTTATCAGTATCAGTTTCACTCAATCCAAATTGGCTGAATACTGAGCCAGTGGGAGGAAGAAATCACATTATCCACAGAATTTTGAGAAGTTCAATGAAGCCAGAAGGTTTAATAAAACTGGTTTTAAAAGCCGCCACATGAGAGATGGGTATTCCATTTCATATCTCTACAATATAGCAAATGGAAACGGCCACATCATATTTCATTGCGTGAAATGGAAACAATATTAGAATTTTTATAAGGGCATATCAGCACTATGGAGGTAATTTCCGAAAAATCTGTACAACCCAAAGATGCACACACACAGCCGGGTTTTGAAAGTTACAACCTTCACCGCTTAATATGCAGTTGGAGGCTAAGAAAGTTGAACTATGCAACAAAAGTTCAGTGACTGTGTTACGGTAGGTGTGTGTGTGTGTGTGTGTGTGGGAGGAATATCTTCCCAGAACTACTTGTACATGTGTGTTCCCCCCCGGGTTTATCACTCACATCGAATGTTCAACAGACCAGGTTAAATGTTTCAAATCATAGCCATCCTCCCACAGAATACCTGCCAAAGGATATTATACAACAAGCACATTCATAACATGAAAACGACATTATTCATTAAGAATTATTATAAACTATACAGCTTTTTAGTAAATTATTTTCAGACTATAAAATCCATAAAAATAAAAGGACAAGTTAAGATGGCCTTGACATCTTTTTTTATCCCAAACAGCCTCCTCCTTACAACTGTTGAGTATTTGCCTGTATACCATTGTGTCCTGTCTTGCATAATTTCCTCTCATCTATTTCAGCCTTTCCAAACCTCCTCGACACAGCAGCAACAGAAGTCATTCATTAGAGGAGCCAAGCTACGTTATCAATACCCTCAAGATCACTCTCAGTGCACAGCAGATAAGGAGGCCTGGATAAATACCCTCGTCATTAAACAGACTTCCTAATTGGAAAGATGTGATGTGAGCTGAATCACTTTCGAAGGCAATTAAAAGCAGTTTGAGACACGTGCTAATCAGAGTGAGTGAGTAGCGACAGAGAGACAAAGATATGGTGCAACAGGCAAACTCATTAACAGATTATATAAGTCGCTTATCTGTCGCCATCCCTGTGTGTCATTATCATCTTCACCACTGAAACTATTTGACTCCACTAATTGAAATATTTGAACTGTGAAAAACATCCCAGACACAAACTGCAGAGATGCACTTGTGTCTTGACTTCTCTTTTCGGTGTTGTGTGTTTTCCACTCTTCAAATCAGACAAGCAGAATAGCTTATTTTTTCCTTAAACCATTTTAAATGTCATGTTGTTCTCCAATAGTTTTTTTTCTGCCTGTGACTGTTTACTGAAAACGTGACAGCTTGGCAGCTTCATGACTGCAGACAGACTGTCACGCTTTACTGGCTGCTGAACATGTGATGTCACTGCCGTCTGTCATCACTTCTTCATTAAGAGAAGGAAAAAAATATTACATAATGCAACACTTCAGCAGTTAAACTGAAGTCAGAGGTGTGAGATGATAAACAAAATGAAAGCACGGAGCTGCTGTTGCAATTCCTCAAAATGGATTGCAATGTCACAAACTGTAGAAAATAAGTCAGAGTTGTAATATGTGGATTATAAACAACTTATTTCCTTCTGGCAATTGTTTTCTCAGTCATCCATGCTTTTGTGTTATATCACACATTTAGCATTACTGCAGTTTTTGTGTTAAATCCTGCGAGCCTAAATTGCCAAATGAAAAGAGCAGGCCATTAGATGTAGTGTTTCCATGGCAGTGGCCCGACGGTTTGACTCTGAGCTGTTTTTAAATACATTAAATTGTTTGTGAGAGAAAGAGCACCTTATTAAAAAAAAGAAAATTATATAGAACAGACAAAGTGATGAAATAAAAAGAATAAACCAGCATGATCTTAAGCGTCAATAAATGCATGTTGTTATTGTGAGATGAAAAAAGTGTCTCAAAATGTTCACAGAAGATGAGAAGGATGTTTTTCCAATGGGAATTTGACATTCATTCATAATTAGTTTTAACAAACTAGGGAGGAATATGGGTGTGAATGAAGCCAGTATCTGGGTTGGAGTTAAGATTTTTGTTGTCAGTTGAAGGAACACAAGAGTCTTAATACAAAATGAGAAATATAAGGTTTTCACATGACAACAGGAAAATCTAAGCATTTACAGAGCTGAATTTAAAATATAAGCATTCACTTAAAAACCACTGTCCGGAGATTACTGAATCCATCTGGTTCCTTCCTTCTTTGTTTCCATATATTTTAATTCTTTACTCAAACTTTTGCTGCTTCATTGGCACATCAGCATTAATGAGAAGCCTCCCTAACATCCCACCAGGATCTATCTGCTGAAGTTTTCCATGACACCAGTGAAAGGCCCGGCACACCCAGCAGGGTCTCCGCAGCCTGGTGTCAGTGCAGCAGGACACAAGGGCAAAAATGCATAAAAATATGACTCTCAGGAGGAATTTTCCTCTCTGACAATGAGCGCAGAGTGATCAGTCAGTAGTACGTCAGGTCTGCAGACCTAATTTGAAATGAATAAAAATAGAGGGAAGTGACTAACTACAGTGGCTGTCACCACATAAGCTGCACATGTTGGTAGAGATCAGAGACAAGGTTGACAGAGGACTGGTTGCTTTTCTCTTTTCTTGACTATTAAAATGTAAGATGGGGAGAATTGAACAAGCTGTCTCAAATATTTTCAGTGGTATCTACTCTACCTCAATGGCATTACACCATAACATTTCACTAATTCTTGTTCCCCAGAGGATGCATCTTTTAGATTTTGATGAACTAATGACCCCTCCTCTGTTTTTACACACAAGCTCCCCACAGGAATAAACATTTTAAATGGTGTGGCCCATCCTGACCAGGGAGGTCCTGGAAGATAAATGTCATTTACCTTCCACTCAAAAAATCTTGCTTCGGTGGATGGAGGCTGGGTGGTGGGTGGTAGGTGCTGAGGCCGCTGGCTGGAGACACACTGGTGGAGCTGGTGAGGATGAACACAGGAGAAACAGGGAACACTGGAAAAGCAGGAAAAACACTAGAAACACTGAAGACATGAAGCACTAGAAGTCAAAGAAACACTGGAGAACAGGGGCACAGACAGGGACAATCTGGCAGCTCGCAGGAGAAGTGAAAAGTCTTTTAAAGCTGCCAGTGACGAGGTGAAATTGGAGACAGCTGAGAGAATAGAGAACCCCAGCACCTGAAGACCACACCTCCAGCCACTGAACAACAACCCTAAACCAAAAACACTGGAGTATAAAACTCATACACTGAAAATAAACCAGTAAAAACACAAGAGAACAAAACCATGACATGATCAGTCTTAAATACTTTTAAACCCTGCTGATAAGCTACTATTAGTCTTCTCTGTGGCAACATGAGCTTGTGGTTTCACTGGGAATCATGTGCCAGACTTATTTCTTGGTCCAGTGCACTAACTTCCTCCCCGTCTCTGCTGGCTGACTGGCAGCAGTGCAAAGACTCCACAGGTGCTAGTAGACTTTATTACTGCTGGACAGATCACGGCTGGCTGTGTAAGTGTAATCCCCAAATGCCAAACTCTTCCTTTAATCAGGTGAGTAAGTTGTCTCTGGCACATCGGACTCTGTTTGTAATGACTGGGCTGCTGGCTCAAACATAGATTTTTAGTCTTGTTGTCCGTCTTCCTTCATTGTGTGTGTTGTGATGAAGCTTTACCGTCCACATCACTGGTAATCCTCCCACAGTGCAGCAGCAGGAAATATTAATACCTGTCTGGCTGTGATGGTGATTTATGGGCACAGGAGATTCGGCTGCCTACCTCCACCCCTCTGATTCTTTAAGAAAAGGAAATGAGTAGGAACTTATATGTACTGTGTGTCTGTAACTTCTGTTTAATATCACCAGTGAAACTGATCTTTCACATGGGTTGTCCAAGTCATTTCAGCCTAAGAGAGACATGTGAGTTTGCTCACCATTAAAGCTTTTTCTTAAAAAAATGCAGCAGGTATATCACATGTGCAGTTAAGGATCATTTCTTTTAGTCATTCACAATTCCCATAATTGATTTTGGTTTCAGGTTGGTTCTTCTATTGATACATCGTCTGCTAGTGGAATCTCTCTCTGTGGCCTTTCATCCTTAATATCCGTCCCAATCTACATAACTTCCATCCCTTTCAAGGCATTTCCCTTCCTCAGAGCATCTAATTGCCAGACACAGTCCGAGATGTAAGTAAAGGTTTGGGTTATTACTGCACATGGCTCAGTGTCACAGTCTGCACTTGCCTACTCAGATATAACAGGGTGAGTCATAAGAGCCATATTGTTTCACTGCTGAAATAATGAACCACTATTCTCCTGAAGGAGAGTCTGTCTTCTTCAGGGTTATATGAAAGCAGTGTGTAGGATTTGATTAGATAGAGAGAAAGATACTGCTCGATGTACACAAATCGCAATGTCTTGCATGCATATGCAATGTGGACATCCACGACCAGCTCTATTAAGCAAAAGCCAGTTTGAATTTTCATTTGCAGGGTTTTAAGCACATTGTCTACTAATAAAAAATGCAAAAGAAAGTCCATCTCATATTAAGCTTCATTTTACATGATGCTGAGGTTATGTCATGAGTGACATGAGTGTGAAGTCTGTTTATTATAAGTCAGTGGGCTTCATGTCAATGACATTAATGAGCTACAAAATGGAAATGGAAAAGACAAACCTCGACTTGCAGCGTAAATGCCTTATGGATATATCACATGCCCAAGTCTTGTTTGCATGCAAACAGGCAGAAATCAAATCATTAAAATAAAGACCTCCTCTAAGAGCAGTTTTTACATTTCTTTATTCTTCTTCTTTTTTTGCATTCAAGACAAACAAGTACTGGTAGAAGAAGAACTCAGATCATTCACCTAATTTTAAGTAGAAAAACACCATGTAAGAATACTGTTAAGCAAAGGTCCCCCATTTAAAAATTCTGCTTGAGTAAAAGTAAATGATACTACCAGCAAAATGTGTTTAAATTGTCAAAAGTAAAAGTATACTTCATCCAGAATGGCCCCTTTCTGAGTGTTAAATATTTCACATTACAGAATCATTAGCACTAATGCACCCTAATGTAAAAGCATTTCAATTTAGCTTGTTGCACACAAATGCTTCACCCTCAAGTATTATTTTACATAATACATTTATTATTCTCTGCCTTATGTGCACATTCACAACATAAAACACATAAAACAAGTTGCTTCACAGAAACATTTCATATGTTGGTGGTATGTTCACTGACATCCGTTTTCTCCTCTTTGCAGGGCAACTTAAAACTTCATCTCTCTTATTGGTTCATGGACTTCATGATTTCAAGGCATTTCATTTGCTCAACACCAACCTGAGCAGGCCTTTAATCTATACTAATGCATCATGTAATACAGGTTTATCATTTGTTGTGCATGTAAAATCAAAGTAATTGGTAACTGTAGATGTTAAACAAATGCAGAAAAGTGCAATATTTCTCTGCCTGAGGTCTGGAAAGTGTGTGTTATTATGTGTGTATTGTCATTATGTCATGCACTCACTTCTAAAACAAACAGACAAGATAAAGGTTTGACACTTGAGGAAAACAGATTAAATTCACTTAACAGAGTGTGAATGAGGGAAAGTATCTCTTACTTAAACCAGAGAGAAGAAAGGATCACCCGACATGGAGTGAGTCATACAAGGAAAGATTGACTCATTTGATTTACTAAACAAATTCTTTCTTCACTTTACCCTCTCCCGGAACATGAAGGGTTTACTGAGATAAGCTCACACGGCATTGTTCCTGATCCTACAAAATGAACCACGCACAAAGTTCATACAGTAAAAGACTCGAACTAAGGTCGGGTGCTTGCTTTGTGTCTGCCCTTTCCCACTTTCGAGTGCAGATTAAAGAGCGACACACCATTAGCCACTGGACTGGGAGGAGGTTCTGCACCATCAAGTAGCCCAGCATACATTAGTCAGCGTCGAGTGTGGGTGGATGAATAGGTTAAAGGTTGGGTGGATGTGCTCTTTACTTTGACAGGTTACAAGTGAGGTATGTAGCTCTATTACTATACAGAAGCATGCGATGGCAAAAGGGACGAAAGGAAGGAGAAATAAAATGAAGAAAGAAATGATGTGTTCGGGGCCAGGATGAAACCTTTATTAGCTCATGCCAGATGGGCCAGCAGAGTAATTCAATACACAATGTAAGAAACGGCTCTTTTTCAGACTCCAAATTATGTCAAGAGTGCAACATTAACACCCATAATGCCCTGTGCAAAAAAACTCACATTCATCTTGTGAGTCACTGCTGTTTGCTTTATAAAGTAATAACACTTTTCCCACAGCACGTCAATAAGGTCACTGCAGGACTGTGGGAGGTGACACACACCAGCATTTGTCCACTTAATGATGAGAGCATTAAAAGTCAGGTGGAAATTGCAAACAGTGTCCTCCTGCACCATCGTGACATGTGAAAACAGAACAATCACGCTCACTCGACTTTAATGAAAATGTATTCTGATGCATATTACTGCTGAGGAACATTGGGTCTCTGAAAGCGTATTTAAAAGACCAGTGTGATGCACATTAGATGCATCTTTCTATTTTCACATAATGCTGAGAAATCAATGTTGCTGCTGCTCATTTTCTGTTTATCTGACACACAGCGTATTAAAAGTTGTTGTGGTTTCGACAGAGCCACATGATATGTTGTGCTCACACTTACCGCAAGGCCTGGAACATCAGAGGCGGGTGTTTACTATAAATGTACCTTCTGTTCGGATCATGCAAGCACAGTCAACCTAAGAGCCCTCATGTCAGAATCCACGGCCCGCAGGGGAACAAAACATCCTGGATTACAACTCAGATGTTAACCAATTGAAGTGTTAGCGAGGTCCTGCCTGACGTAGAATGTGTTGATTTTCATAACAGCAGTGTTCAATCCTTGTAAATAATCTCAAAGGTGGAAAATTTTTTAATGCTTCAACATGACATCTAGTTCTGCTGAGCACTTTTTAAATCCACCGGAAATTTTTAGAACCAAGGTTGAAGTTCTGCCTTGGAAGAGCACTGATTAACATTTTGCCTGCAGAAAGATTTCAATCTGAGAATATGTTAAACCTGGGACAACAGTTTCACATTATTACGTCAGAATAGAAGTACTGCTCCAGCATAAGCTATTCATTGTTACTCCATAAAGAACTGTATGCAATAAACAATACATTTTAGTATCCCATGTAACATGTATGAGGGTTGTTTTAATTCATGGCATTGGTTACAGGTTAGATGTTAATTTTCAATGCAGGAGTTTTACTTGATCTAATATAACCTGTTCACCTGCTGCAAAAACATACTGTGTACTCTAAAATTCCAGTAAGGCCTGGTTTAGTTCAGTGACACATCTTCTGAATGTAAAGGAGGACAAAGTGATGCTATCAACACAACCTGCAGCCAGACTCTCACAGCGCTATTTATGGTGTCTTTCGCATTTAATTTGTGCTCTCATTTGTGCACAATTAGCAGCTTATTAACAGGGCGGCAGCTCCTTATGCTCTCTGCTGCCCTGTAGGCGCAGTCTGAGGCTGCAGCTCAGCTCAGGAGGCGCAGTGCTGGGATTTGTCAGAGATTACCAGCTTTAAAAAGAACATGCACCACAGGGACCCCATCGCACAGTGCAAATTTGGCTGAGAATAACTGAATTATTAATTATGATTACTCATGAAATTATAATATAGCCCATGAACCGTGGGGATATTTATAATGTATGATTTATTAAAGGGACTTGAACAGGAAATGAAAAGGAGACGGGATGACATAATAAGAGCCATTAAAGAATTGAGCTCATGAAGGAGAGAGAAAGAGGTGATGGTGATTTGAGATTAATGCAGAATAAATAGACTTATCCAAACCCCTTATCCCCACCACAGCTTTCCTCTTTAATACCTGTTGATGACTTTTTCACACTAGCCTGAAATAGACCTGCTGCAGCTGAGATTACAAAAAACTCCAAACATTTCAAACAGTGAAAAGAGAGCACCGCTCCACTTGACAGACACCTTTGTAGTTTTTTTTGTCACAGAATTGCTCTCATTAGAAGTTGCAGTCGGTTTGGGCTGTCAGCTGTGTTTTGTTCAGGGGATGGATGGTGGCTTTATTGAACGGGAAAAGTACAGGCGCCTCTGGAGACTCTTTCAAAAGAACATTTCAAACTTGAGAAAAATTTACCTGACAAAACAAACAAAAGAAACAAAAAAAAAAGCACCTGACAGGAATGATTCTTGATCGTGTTTCCTTCACCATAAACACTGTACTCCAGGTGTGCTGAGCTGAGCTTACAGATAGTGTCTCAGGAGAAGGACATGTGACAATACCCAGGGGTCAAAACCAGTTTACAGATAAAAATCCGGGGCTGCAGAGCCATGAATATATTTGATCAGCATCTCTGACAATTTGACCCCTTGAGTCATCTTCTGCAGAAGAAGCATGTGGAGCTATGGCCTATGTGATTGATGCAGTTTGTGTATTGGAAGCCTTTCACTGCATGTGCAATGGATTTTTTTTGGTTTGGATGATACAGTACCATGCCATCGATCGCAGCGTAATCAATAACCAATAATGGGTGAAATGCTGAGTTCATGGCTTCACACAGCTGTTGACTGTCTCTGTTCGTGGTGCTGATGGAGTTGAAGGCGCTGACCTTGGTGCTGAAGTGTCAGATTTATGACACGAGCTGCACCATTTCTGTCCCTTTACTGTTATTTCCGGACTATATATGGTTACACAAACTAGTTTCATGTTTCTAATCAACCTGTCCAGCCAAGTGAAGCACAGACCGTTAGAATCATGCACAGTCTCTCAGGCATGTTGAGTTAACTCAGTCGGATATGGTGACCTTTTAAATGTATTAAACCTATCAAACAAGATGCTGTAGTTTTTATGAAAGTTTAATGGTGAGCAAAGATCAAGCAAATTTAGGCAGAAAATACGGTATCATTTTTTAAAAAATAGAGCAACTTTGAAGACTAATATTCTGTATAATGTGCTGGTCAACTTGTATAAAAACTTGTATATGGTTATTATTACATTTATTTATTGTGATTATTCTTCCACTCACAAACTAGACAAAAGCAAGTTTTTAAGTTTTTGCACTCACTGACAAAAGATGTTGCCATTTGGCTCCTGGGTTTAGTGGGCTGACTTTTTTTTTTTTTAACCTGTGAGGCTAATAGGTGATGAGCAATGTGTTGGATAGTGATCGTCTTGCTGCATAAATGTGATCCTGGGAAACCTGCTCGCTGAGCCCACGGCCCCCACGTCACTCTCCTGACATCAGCACACAGCTTAAATACCCGCAGCAGCCGGCAGTGTAAACACAAGCAGGCACACCTTCATGTGGGAACCAGACACTGCTGGACACCACACATTCACTTCAATGTGATGCACTGTGTGTCACATACAGGATATTCCAGGATGTCTTTTTGCAGCTGATGCTTTAGTTTGGAAGTTTTCTAAACGTCACACAAAGTTTTTGCACTTTTTGCATTGCTGTTTTTTGAACAATGATCAACGCCACCCTCGGGTTTGGAGACGCGGACAGGAACGTTTCTGAGCCTCCTCTCTCTCTCAGCCTGAACCACAGCGGCTTCCCTGCGCTCCGCCTCGAGTCCAGGTCTCTGGTCACCTCCGCCACCATGTTCGCCGTGGGAGTCCTGGGGAACCTCATCGCCATCGTGGTGCTGTGCATCTCCAAGAAGGAGCAGAAGGAGACCACCTTCTACACCCTGGTGTGCGGGATGGCCATCACGGACCTGCTGGGCACGTGCTTCACCAGCCCGGTGGTGATCGCCACCTACGTGTGGAGCCGCTGGCCCGGAGGAGCGCTGCTCTGCCACTTCTTCTCCTTCTCCATGCTGTTCTTCGGCTCGGCCGGGATGTCCATCCTGTGCGCCATGGCCGTGGAGCGATACCTGGCCATCAACCACGCCTACTTCTACTCGCAGTACATCGACAGGACGATGGCCCGCTTCGCCCTGCTGCTCACCTACCTGGCCAACATCGTGCTGTGCATCATGCCCAGCTTCGGCTTCGGGCAGCACGTCAGCCACTTCCCCGGCACCTGGTGCTTCCTGGACTGGAGGGCGATGGACCCGCTGGGCGCCTGCTACTCCTTCCTGTACGGCGGCGTCATGCTGGTGCTGATCGCGGTGACGGTGCTGTGCAACCTGGCGGTGTGCAGGTCGCTGGTGGGGATGAACCAGAGGACGGGGATCGTGCGGGCGGAGGTGTGCGAGCAGGGCGGAGCGCGGCGCCGCTTCCCCCGCCTGCCGTCCGTCACCTCGGCGGCGGAGATCCAGATGTTCTGGCTGCTGGTTTTCATGACCATCGTGTTCCTGGTGTGCTCCATCCCTTTAGTGGTGAGACCAACATGAAGTTTTATCGATGCCAAACACTTGTTGTCACTTGTTGTTCAAACACTCATGCTCCTCTGCCCACGTGCTTCTGTGTGTGACAGGTGCGGATCTTCGTGAACCAGCTCTACGACCCTGCCTACATCTCCGCCGGGGGGAGGCCTGACTACCGGAGCGACCTGCTGGCTATCCGCTTCGCCTCCTTCAACCCCATCCTGGACCCCTGGGTCTACATCCTGTGCCGGAAGAACCTGCTGCTGAAGGGCTGCGCCAGGCTGAAGAGGACGGTGTCCCGGGTGAAGGAGGGTCGCGGTGACCACATCGGATGGGTAGGGGGTCAACACTCGCCTCCGTCTGCGAACAGCAACGACACCAGCTACGCGTCATTACGCACGGCGGGCTGCAGGCACGAGCTGGAGCAGCGGCTCTCCGCCAACCATCACTCCTTCACGGACTTCGCGCTCAGGCAGGCGTGGGAATACGACACGGCCCGGGTTAACTTCCACCCGTTCAGCGTCGACTCCACCACCGTCCTCGGCTGCGAAGAGGAGGAGGCGGGAGCAGAGTCCAAGCGGCAGGTGGCGCTCAAGTCGCCTCCGGGACGCAGCGCCGCGCCACTCGAGCCTGAGCGCGCGAGGCGAGTGGACATCGTCACGTGCACGTTCAGCACCCCGAGTTCATGTCAGTCAGCGAAATGCCTTTGATGGACGTTTGTTATCTGCTGACGTCACTTTAGAGATGCTGCAGCAGCTGCTTCGTCTCAACAACAAACTGGCACTTTTTTATTCTACTGTGAGAAAAAAAAGTCCGCACCAGGAGTTAGTTTATCACTTCTGATGGTTTGAACCACCAAAGAACCAGAGCAGCTTAAATGAGCAACTAACTGTGACATGACGTCATCAGCGCTGGCTCACACATCTCTTACATGATGTAACTTGCTGCAGGAAGACAAGTCATTTAGGCTTTATTAGAAGTTTTCCACGTGATGATCCAACACAAGAACAACAGCTGATTGTGCAGAGTCCAGATTTACATTTATTCTTCATATCAACCAGAATATGTCTCCATTCAGGTGAGATCCAGGAAAACACAACCTGCTGGAGCTTTGAGCTGTTTGTGTGATTGTGTGTGCAGTGAACCTGGTGGATGCTGGAGGGGCAGGATTTCCCTGGTGGGGTCAGCAGACACACTGTGGGTGCTCTATAATCAGACTTCTGCTGAAAGCACACATACAGGACATAAGATGAAGTCTGTGCTGACCATTTCCAAACATGGGAATTTAAACCAAATCATACCCCATGGGTACAAATAAAAGCTGTCTGATACACTGTGTGTCTATATGTGCCATTCACATTTTTATTCATTAGGTGTTGTTACACTTTATTTCATACTTTTAAAAAAATCTACATGCTGCTAATTTACTCTGTGCCATTGAACAGTGTTGCATGATGCAGGGAAACTGAATGTAGACCTTTTGTTAAATCTTGTTTTATATTGCACATTTATGTATAATGTTTTGATAAACTGCAGATGTAAACAGCCAATGTGAACATATCACCCTTTAAAACCAAGAAAAAAAAAATCTGTTGCTGTGAGCTGTGTGACCTGTGGTGTTTGCTGGATGTGATGGTGGATCTGTGCAGAGAAATAAAAAGAGACCAAAGACAGCACTCTGCTGAGCTCAGCCTCTTCTCAAACAATACATGATCTCTAAGGCAAATGTTCTCAGTTGAACAGACAGGTGGCAGGAGAGGGACACTTCTTTCAGTTCAAACTGGGGACAGCAGGTTCACACGCGCTTTTTGGTGTATATTTCAGACCAGCAGGTGGCGCTACAACACAAAAAGTCCAATCGAAAATGAACTGGAAAAAGGTAGAAGTGTTGATCAGGATGAAAGTCACTTTGTCAAAGTCATTTTCAGTGAAGTAAACAGTGATGACAAGATGTATATTAGAAAACTTTATTCCCTTAGAAGATAATGCCATACAAAAATAAAGGAACTGTAATAATAATAATAATAATAATAATAATAATAATAATAATAATGTACTGGGAGTGTGTAACTGAATGTGAATATCCCAAAAGTTTAAGATGAAAAATGAGGTCTTGTAGTATAAATGTTTGCTGTTCACACATCCTGGACATTGAGACTGTCTTTGTGTTTCCATTGTGCCGTGGAAAAGCTGATATCATTAACCAGAATTAATCACAAATCCAGCAGTCAGCTGTCAGACTTTATTAATTACACCACATCATTGCTACGTAGGCCAATTTGTTTCTCATATCTACTATCAGGATAGTTTTTAGTTTTTGTGAGAGAGGATCTGAATTTTTGGATGGTGTTTTTGTTTTATAAAATCACTCAACTGATTTCGGAAATGTAAATAGCATCCAATCTAATTCTGTCCAGAATCAGCTGTCCAGCCCAGATTTATGAGGCACTGGATTAATGTGAAAATCAGCACCTTTAAAATTAGAAAAAAATTTAAAAATGTACGTACTGTATGCGAGCAGAAGTAACTGTCAACATGAACTCTGAGTCTTGGCAATAAATAGATATTTATCTACAATATAGAGTTAATAAAAACAGCTCTCATATCAAGCTATAATAAATAAATAATTTATCAGAAATAAATATATTTTACTTTTATACAGTAATACATGAAGATGCATGGCATCCATTTGGCTGAGTTCACCTGAACATAGAAACGATACAATGTAATGCCTGTTTTTATGTGAAAAAAAAAAAAAGATATTGCGTTTAGGAGGAGCTGCTTCACTGTGAGCGAACATCATATCAGTCCTTTTTTTTTTTAGTCTGAATCAGAATACAAACACAGCATCAGTCCTTTAATCTCGTCTTTTCTTTATATCTCTTAAGCGTCAGCCTTCAGGTCTCACCCATAATAAATCAAAACAGTCGTGTTCACATGCCTCTTTTATGTGGAATAACTGGTCTGGAGTATCCTGCATTAGTAACCAGCTATTCAGTTGAAAACAATCCACTCTTTGAAGATGTAACAATAAATCCAGACAGTGGATCCCAGATGACTTCCCCCTCAGTCTCTGATTTTGACCTCAATCATCCAGCTGCACCCAGACCTCGTCCTCCTCGACAGGAAATACACCACAGGAAGCCAGCGAGTGACCTCCATGGCTTCACCTGTGCTGTGTGTGTCACAGCGCGCCCCTCTGGCTCTTCCATGTGCCCAGGCCTTCCTCACACTGAGCCTCTTGACTCCTCTCTGTTCAGGATGGGTGACACCCCTCCTCGTCACCATCTCCCTCGTTCCTTTCTTCAGCCCATGCACATGCAGCTGGCGGCTGATAACGACTGGATGGTCCTCCACGTGGTCTGGGCGTCCATGAAGGAAACCGGCTCGTAGCGGTCGGGCCGGCAGCAGGGGTGGCTGCTGACCTTGCGGGCGGTGCGCCGAGGCAGCGAGCCATTCTCCAGCAGGGCCTTCAGTGCCAGGTCGTAGTTCGTTCTCGAAGACTGGCAGGAGCCCACGCAAAACTTGAAGAGGACAATCTCGTCCGAGTCAAAGCCCAGGCCCAGGTCCCGAACCCTCATCTCTCTCTTCTCCACACGGCAGTCCCTGCTGCTCTGCTTCAGCTGCCGGCTTTTACCTTTACCCCTTCTAACTCCTTTTCCTGTCTCTTCCTCTTCCTCCTTTTCTTTCTTCTTCCTCTTCTTCTTTTTCTTTGGTGATCCCTTGGGTTGAGGGTCTGAGGGGTCAGAGGAGCGTGGAGAGCGCCCTGCCCAGCGACTACTGGGATGGTCATCCACCTCTTCTATTACAAAGGGGTCTAAAATGGAGAGGAAAGAGGAGTGGTGGATGGAGAGAGTTAAAAACACTTCTACAGGAAATTATGAGCAAAAACACAACAATTTCATTTCGCTTCTACCATTTAACTTAAAATGACATGTCCCACTTTGAATCATGTAAATATATTTTGATGACTGAGACACAAAGCAGATCACCAACGCTCTTTCCACCCAAATACTGTCTGGTGAAGCAGATGGCTGTAAACGACACTTTCATAAGAGCGTACCGTAGAGAGCGTGCCAAACAGAGTAAGGGTCACTGTTGTCTTCCTGCTCCTCGTCCTCCACTAACTCTGGCAGTGTCACAGGAAGCTCCCGCTCCTCCTGGCCTCCCAGCAGGTCCACGGCGCGGCCTGAGTCTGATCCCACGCCAGTGTGAGCTCCTTCCACTAGAGGCAGCAGAGAGAGGAGCACCCAGAGCAGCACCTACAGGAGACACAAGTCACATGCTAGATGACGAAAGGAAATCTGAGGGATTTGTTTCACTGATTTCTTTCATGCTAAAAGTTAAGAGTAATGAATTAACAAAAGAGTGAATAAAGCCCAAAAAGGCAGTTGCCACCAGGACACAGAAAGTAACTAAAAACAAGTCATGTTCCTGTTCATGTGCACAATGTAAACCCAATATTTACACTGCTTTTAGTTCTGTTTTGGTCTTTACCAGCTCCTGCAGGAAATACATTACTTTAGCGTCTAAATCCTTCACTTTGTTGACCAGCTAGTCGCTAACTTTGTCTGTCGGCGGTTCGGAGCTGGGTAGGTAGCATAAAGTTGCAAGCCTTAAAACCAAAACAATGAGCTGAAAGACGCTAAAACGCTACAGAGAGCTGAGGGAACTACAGCCTTTCCAGGTTACTCATATTCATTTGGTCCAGTGTGAATACAGAAATATTGATTACTGCAGCTAGTAAGTAGATTTATAATGATGCATTGAGGTCAATATATTCCATTAATTAGATTTTGGATGACGCGTTGTTTCAGCTATTTCTGGAAAGGTAAGCATTACAGGAGTGGCATACAGTCCTGCTGTCAGCTTTGAGATCAGTCCTACAAAGAAAAGAGGGTCACCACCAGAGGAGCTGCCTGTTTGGTCTTTCACTCTCATGGTGACTTAATAACAAAACTAAGTTAACAAAGTGCTTTGCAGATAAAAAAAACAGATTAAGAAAATCAGATGATACTTATAAGAGCACATAAAAAGACACAGCGCTTCAAAAGCTCTTCAAATGAGCTCCAGCAGCATTTTGTCTTAAGCCTATTTCATCAAAAGTGAGCTCACTTGCTCTTCAGTAATGCTTAAGTCAAATAACTCCGCTCTCTTTCCGCCCTGGATCAAGCTCTGTCCACTGGTTTATAATTTAGCAATGAAAGCTTCGGCGCTGACATGGTTTTGTGGAAAGCTCAGTTCTGAGCCTTCTGGGGATGGATTTCATTAACAATTTATACCTACACATAACTCATCCTCTGGTTTATAGTGGCCCCTATAGTGAAAATGAAAAACGATAAGGCCAGCTTATTTGCAGAGATGGTGATTTCATATAAGCGAACAGCAAACACGGAGAGGAGAGACGGAGGAAGACGTGGAGAACAGAGGACGTGATGGAAGATAAGAGGGAGAAAAAGCAGCAGAAGAAGGCTGTTCCTTACAAACCTTGGCTTTTGCTGACATTACAGACGTAATCTCCTGTCTATCCTTCCTCAGAACCCTCCATCTGGTCCCACCTGGAGAGAGAGAAAGAGAGGGAGAGAGGAATGTAAGAACAAGAACAAGGCTTCACTCTGTCAACTTGCCTCCTCCCAGAACTCCCCCTGAAAAGGGTAACATAAACTAAAGGCACAACATGCGGGCGATATGATGTCTATACACTGACAATTGTCCAGATACTGTAAAAAAAAACAGCCCCGCGGGCCCCTGAGCGAGCCAACATGTCACATAAATCACGTCCTCAATGCATGTTTGTTGCTGCTTCGCTAAAAGACCAGTGTTTGCTGCCAGCTAGTGTGGCTAGTGTTGGCTTGTCGGTTCATACATCCATGCAAACAGTCCCAGTCCGGCAACAAAAGGCAGCATCTGCGATACACTTGTCAAAGGCATTCTTCAGGGTTATTCCTGTGGCAGAGGTACAAGCAGGGGGAACCAGGCATAGCGAGAGCACTTCGCGGAGGTCTCGGACAAAAGACCACAGAGATGCAGGACAGGTGATAAGAAGTGTCACGGCTGCAGATGTTTATATATAGTACGTGCAGGGTGGAGGAGCTCCCGAATGTGAAACACAGCGGAGGTCAGAGCAACAACTACTCGGAGGTAGAAACTTAATATGTTCTTCACCCACATCAGTTCGACACAAAAGCACTGCTGCAGGAAAAGTCACTAAAGTCATAGGAATGCATCCTCTGGGGACCATGAGCACATGTGCAAAATGTCATGGCGATCCATCCATTAGTTGCTGAGATATTTCAGTCTGGACCGAAGTGGTGGAACAGCCAACAGCAGGTCGACACTGCCAGCTACAGAGACATTGTTCTTGTGTGGCTAAAAAACTACAAAATATAAAAAAGTAATACTTATAAGTAAGTATTTTATACCGAACAGACACATTTTTTTGTATGAATTGAATTCCTCTTGTGTGAACAAGAAGAATGATGACAGCAACCAATAACTCTTTTAATGTGTAGTGAGTCTGACTTGATCATTGTTTGATGAATTGCTTAGTCCAGTGACATAAACATATTTGCATACTAGTTGTGAGCAGTTCAACCAATTAGTGTTTTTTTTCTTTGTTTTATTTTGATAATTTCTACAGGTGTGTAGAGGTACAAGTAATTTACTGGATAAAAGCAAAGACAGAGAAAATAAATCATTTTGTGTGGCAGATATATATATTTTTCTTTCTTCGTGACCCCTCATGTTTATCTTGTGACCTCTTGTGGGGCTCCAGACCCCCAGGTTGGGAACCACTGGGTAAGTCTATAAAAAGGCAGAAAACAGTTTTGATATTTGTGCTCTCTCTCCTTTCTCTTTCCTTTCCCAGTTTCACTTTTCGTCACAAAGCACTTTGTAAATTTTGTTAGTTTGCCTGCTTTTGTCTGCTATAGTTATGTCTGCTCTGTTTAAATGTGACATGAACAATTTTTTGAAACAACTTTCCACCCACAGATACCTCCAGCATCTTTGAAACCACATCTGTCATCTCCAACATGCTTTGTATAATCTTTGTATAATCTGAACTACAACAACACTGTGCGCCCATAGTAATCTATTCAAGCGTGTACTCTTCATGTATTTGTAGAGCTCACCGATATGTAGTACCATGTTTATTTAACAGTCAACAACAATCCCGGCAGTTCTGCTGGTGCAGTCGGACGGAAGACTGACAAAAGGTTACAGATCACAGGTCACGATAAGACCTGTTGATGCAGTCCTGCACGTTCCAGCTGTAGCGATCCAGACGAGGGAAAGCAAAGTAGCAGACACTGAGATCTCACTGTTCCCTTTCTCACCCAGCGAGGATGAGGAGAGACAAACTGAGCATAATTCAGCCAAACAGACAGAAAACACAGCACTGCTGCAACATAAAACCAAACTGTGCTGACTCCTCGGCCCTCAGTCTCCCTCTGTCTCTGGACAGGGGGCTACAGATCCTCAGGAAAGGTGCCATACCGAGTCCCTAATGCCACAGCTGGGAGTGTTTAACCCCCTTTAGATCAGCGTGCTGGGAGTCTACACGGGCCTGTCTGCTGGTGCATTTCACCTCAGCGCTCTGGAGCTGCTTACAGCCCGACGCCTGCAGCCTTTTTGGGGATGAGGTGGGTGGGGGAGTTGAGGGGTGGAGAGAGGAAGAAGAGAAGTAGTGAGACATTGGTCCTTGAAGTGCTCCAGACTGACACAAGCCTACTGACGCTGTGTGTGTGTGTGTACAGTTTAAGATCCTACAGTGTGCTTTTATGTGTGTTTAGAAAGCCGAGCATGTGTTTCTTCCTTGTTTGGCTGATTAAAGCCTTTGGTTTGTCCATCAGGCCGGTGTCTGCAGCCGGGAGAGCGGACTTCTTGTCACCTTCCATTTGCATTGTTGCTCCTCTGCGCTCCAGTTGTTGTTCACAGTTAGTTAAGTGGGTAAGCCCTCCTGAAGCCAGTGCAACCCATAAAGCCGGAGCCAGCTACTACTTCCAGAGCTTATTCTGCCGTAGCAAATTGCTATCACAAGTACTGTTTGAGTGCTTGGAGAGGATGGATGTGGATTTTGTCTTAAGGATATTTGTGAGGTAAAAGAAGAAGAGTATCAGCTTTAAAACAGAGGTTGCAACCATTAAAGTAATCATCAGTTCTCTGAATATCATGTGCACTGAGCAGTAGTGCGCACCAAAGCAGGGACATTAAGAGAGGTTCGATTCATCCTTGATAGCATTTGGACCTTCACTTTACAACTATCATCTGACATCAACCTTATGACTTTAATAAACCTAAAGCCAATCAACAGTAAATATATATTTGGTTAAAACTGAGACCACAATCAGATTTTTTGATGTGAGAAAACTCTGCTACCGTTGAATCACATATTTCATTTCAGATTAATCTATAAAACTACCTCATCAGTTTCAAATGGATAAATCTGAAGAAGAAAAAGAACATATTTCCCTTTAGATTGTCCAAACACAGATCTAAAGGTTTTTTATGTAAAGTCTGGCACAATGATTAATAATCAGCCTTAAAGTCATAAAATTAACACCTTATATATCTGTTACACATTTGGCTCAGACCATATAAACCTTTCTTCTCAACTTCACTATGGCTGCTCTCTGTCTTTATAAGGCTATGTAAATAATCCAGTAATTCCATGTATATGACTTCCAAAAATGTGATTAAGACTTTTATTAATACTTCTATTTTCAACAGGTCTTTGCTAAGAAAAGAGGCAGGGCAACATAATAAATATGGTTCTGATTAGTGATCTTGGTGCCTACTGTATACTATTACATCCTCAGACTCGAGCTTTGCCCACAGAGGCTCCATAAACCTCTCACCTTGTAAAAAAAAAAGAAAAAAAAAAGAAAAAGAAAAAGAAAGCTCCCAGCTCTCCTTCCTAAAGCCAAACTTCTCTGATAATGACCTCCTATTAAAGACACACTCTGTTCCCTGCCGCGCGTGCACGTACGTGAAATGTTCTGACCTCCAGCTTTAACCTGTCACTACCACGGTGCCTGATTGCAGCAGCGAGGGGGAAAAACAAGAGTACAGTAAATCACTGCTGGCTCAATAAAAGACACCTGCAGTGTAAGAGGAGATGCAGGAGAGAGAGAGGCAGAACACCAGGAGAGCCGTCTGATCACTACCAGACACTGAGGGAAATCTGCGGAGGTCCCACAAAATGTGGCACGATGATATCTGCACTCACACGTGCCCCACAGCTCTGCAAATATGCATTCAGAGCAGTGTGAAAACGTATTTTGTAAGTTTGCTTTAATCTTGCTTTTGGTGCTCAGTTGACAGATTTTGATGTCTTTTCAGAAATATATGATACAACATCAAGTCCTCACATTCATACTGAGTGTTTGATGCTTATCTGAGTGAAGAGACTTCAAAGTCCTCTCAGACAATTTTGTGGTTTTAAGCTATATAACTAAACTTAAAGACATTAATCTGTTGTCGAGGAGTTTTCTCACACTTTTTCTCCACACTAATCTCCTCCTCCTGTTTCTCATTTTCATCATGCGTCATTTCATACACATTAACTGTCTTTTTCTCTCGTTAAATGTGCTCTCTTCCCCTTTTCCCCCGACCAAAACAATTTCACTCTTCAGCAGTTAACGACAGCGCGCCTTAACTATGCGAGGCAGCCACCGAGTCAAAAGGAAGAAAAAGGCTGAAGGAGGAGCGATAGAGAGAGCGAGATAATAAAAGAAATCACATGATAAGAGCGAGGAGAATTAAAAATAGAGAATGGGTTACCGTCCAGGGGAAAGAAAAAAACAGAAAAAGATAATTGAACCACTGAATGGGAGAAAGCAGAGATAAGGTGAGCACAGGGAAGCGAGGGAATGACAAAATGAGAGTGCAGAAAGCAGGCGCAGACTGAAGCCCGGTCAGTCTGTAATCCCATAATCCCTGGCAGGCAGGCAGGATGTAATTGCTCGTTAGTGCCAGTTTCCACTCTGAGGCCTGTCACTGCTGGAAAACCACAGAGCGCCGGCAAAATGAGAAACAGATAGCAGCTCCCATGCCTCGGTTCAGATAGGAGGCCCCCCCTGACCCAAACACCCCCGAACACACACACACATATGTGCACACACACATGTCTGCTGCTCCTTTTTCTTCTTGCTTTTTTCATTATCATTTTGTCAAATTTCTCACACAGTTTCAGTCCACACACACACACACACACACACACAGGCGGACAGAGGTAATCAGAGGTGTGGACACTACAGAGCCCGGAGGAGGACGGTGAAGAGAGGAGCAAATCTGTATAATCTCACCCTTCTCCAGGAGGTTTCATTAACTCACTAACAACATCTGAGTCTGTAGGTGTCTGAGATTCTTTCAGGTCAGTAAGAGACAGTAAAGCCCAGGAGAGAAACACTGTGGTGGGCTGAGAGGAATAATCTGTCAGGACAGGAGTGACTGACTGTGAATAACATGAGCCGGGCTGAGCTGGGCTATACTCTCCAAAACTATGGTTCATACTGAAATATCTAAATAACTACTGGAAGGATGCCCTGGAATTTTCATGGGCCCCAGAGGATGAATCCTTCTGACCTTGGTGATCCCCTGACTTTTCCTCCATCACCACCATCAGGTCAACTTCAGTTTGTCTCATTATTTGCTTTATAATCGCACACCTGCAAAACTATTGATTTTACTTTTGTTTAGTGCTAATTAGCAAATGTTAGGATGCTAACATGCTAAACTAAGAAGCTGAACACAGTGACAATTAGACCTGGTTATCATGGGGCAACAAAAGACTGTGAAAGCTGTGGAATGATCCAAACAGGTGTTTTCGGATCATTCCACAGGTTAAACAGGTTCATTGGTAACAGGTGATAGTATCATGATTGGGCATGAAAGGTTCATCCTGGAAAGACTCAGTCGTTCACAAGCAAGGATGGAGAGAGGTTCAACACTTTGTCAAACACATGATTGTGTAAAGGATGTAAATGTATAAAGGAACTGTTGTCAGTAAACACAGTTTGTTTGCAAATGATTGCATCATGTTTTTATTTACGTTTTACACAGCGCCCCAACTTTTTTGGAATCAGGGTTGGAGGTTCTTACAGCTTGTTGCGAAAAAAGCAGCTTTAATATGCACCTTCATTATTATGATGATTATCAGCTTGTGCAGGGTTAACAGATTACGGTGAACAGTACCTCTTTCAAGTTTTGCCTGCAGCCTTAAACAGTACAACCTGGACCTCATTAGATGGAACTATTGGATTTAAACTTATTGGCTGCCTAATGATAAACCTGAGTGATTAGTGATTTACTTCACTGACCCTGCAGCCTTCTCTCCACAGCAGAGGAGAGGATCCAGAGGATCGTGTCTAATGGTTCCTCAGTGGGATAAATGAAGCACTTTTAGTGGAAAACAGTGTGTTTGAAGTGTAACATTCTGGATTAACACCCTCACACATGCAGGTTCCAGTTGCCAAAGGTGCTGTGGAGAGTTACTGCAGGTCATCAAACACAGGATCAGCGTGTCACAGCAAACCCAATAAAACGCACGTTTCCACAGGGTATAAAAGTGTCATCTCAGACCAGCACGTTAACCTCGAGCTGGAAACCTGATGGCATTATTACGACAGACAGAGAGAGAGAAAGAGCAGCTGTCATCATCTCAGCCATCACATCCACATGCCTCTAATAAAGGAAACTTAATGTCACTGTGAAGCATCTTACTGTTGGACTCAAGCCTCAGAGAGCTGAGGCTGGATCACAGCTCACAGCAGAGGAAACTGACCCACACATAAAGGGGATATCCAGGTATTTTGAACCAAACGAGGTCATGAGTATAAGAAAATGACTGCAGTCAACTCATCCAACTCTCTTGTACACAACAATCAGGTATGACCTCAGTCCTCGAATGATAGTATGTTGATTTGCCAGCTCAGATATCTGAGGCACTCCTTTGATGTTTGCAGTTGGTTTCACATGCGCAAATCAAACTTCCATTGTGCCCGAACATTTCTGTTCTTCTGCATGCCGGACTAATTACTACTTGTCTGGTAAATTTACCAAATAATAGCTGTTGCTGTTGTTGGTAAGCACTCAGTCAGCTCCTGCCAGGAACTCTGGCGTCCTTCTCATCGTGTGGCAGTTTCCATCAATCTGTCAATAGCATTTCATTTAGAGAAAAGGTAAACTGAGCTATAATCATTCCATCCAAGATCAGTCACTAAGCAACCTCGAATGACTCATGTGACACATGCTCATGTGATTCGCTGGTTTTGTGACGTCATTTCCACAGAAAAACCTAAATACTAACGTGGGACGTATAGAATGAAATAAACAGAGGAATAAGTGGATTATCTGCCATCATGTATTGATTTGCAAGGGAGGAATGAAACATAATAAACAGCCGAAGTTAAAGCCTGGGACTTACTTCTGTAACTTATAACTGTCTATGTTTTCTAATGGTACTCACCAAAGAAACTGCAGATGCTTTTCAGAACATAGCAAAATCACTAAAAGTAGGTCCCATGAGGCAAAAAAAACCACACAGATTTTTAGCAACCCAACAGCTTTAAAACCTTTATTGTTGTCTAATGCTCATGTTTGTCGCCTTATTGTCCTTAAGGCAATGTCACCATGTTCCCAGTTCTCAGCAATTAAACTGGTGAAACTGCATCAGCTTTTGAAACTGAGCAGCGAGGAGAGACAGAGGTTTGTAGAACAGCAGAGAAGCAAAGTGAACCTGCTGCAAGTTTTTCCACATCAGCTTTAACTTCCACAATGTAAAACCGCCTCTACAAGATTAAATGTGCAGGGTCACTGGAAAGTTTAGCTGATGTGCACTTAGCACTAATTAGCCACATAGAGACTCACAATGCAACGGACTTACAAGCGTCTTGTGACCCAGTCAGGTAAATTAGACAGGACACCATCATCTGCAGCGCTGGGCCCGTTTTCCCATGAGCGCTGAGACGAAGACAGCCTCCTGACGCGACACATCTGTGTCCTCGCTGTCTCGCTCTTCTTCGCTTTGTTTCTAGCTGAGGCTGTTTCCCCGGTGTCCCTGACCCTAATAACCCAAATTCCTGCCTGATTGAGTTGGTTTTAAAAGGAAGCCACACAGAGAGCGGTTGGGTGAGCCTCACCTTAAATGGGAACACATTTTGGCCGTGTTGGAGCAGTGATCAGAGGGTAGGATTTCACTTTCCGGTGTTTGTGAGGACGGCAGCGCTTAAAAGGCCGCAGAGAGGACAGAGGGAAAGAATGGAGAGGGATGAAGAGGAGCAGATAGAAAACACACACACACACACATACACACACATCAAACACAGAACAACTCTCACTTTCTGTCTTTCTCTTCCTGCCTGTTTCCTCTCAAACACTTTGTAAAACAGGTATTTCCACTAAGTAACTGCACACACAGACACCAAAACACAACACACACACACACACACACACACGTGCACACAGAACCCTTCACCTTTCTATACAAAATCCACATACACACACTCACCCACTGAAATCCCCTCTCCCACCCTTGCGACCTTTTCTTGCTCCCATCTCATGTTGTTATTTCTCCAAATTAAGCCCACACTGAGCCTGAGAGTAGCACTCAAAGTGGCCATCTGTGACACACACACACACACACACACACACACACACACACACACACACACACACACATACATTGGTCATTATGAGTGTGTCTTGTGGGCGAACCAGTGCTCTCCAAAGTGTTTCCGTGTCGCCCGCTCGTGCCCCAGACAGACTGGGTTTAATGACCTGGCCTGATAGTTCAAAGCGGCCCTCAGACGCTATGATTAATGAATCTGACCCGCTAATTTCAGGAGAATATTGTATCAAAAAAGGCTCTCACAAGCACAAATACTGCGCCGGGCTAGTTAACATTCTTCTGCATTCGGAGAAAAAGTTGTTTTAAAGAGGGAGATTTTGCGATAAGGACAGGAGTTCGCTTTATGTTTCATCAGCGGCTCCGAAAGTATTAAGTGCCGCTTTGTTCTAAATAACATAAGCTGTTTGAACTTGAAGAAGTCAAAGTGCTCAACGACAACACAACAGTTCAAGATCAGAGACAGAAATAATTCCCCCGGCGTACTTACACCAGATTGTCCACCGCTACGAAAGCAAGGACCCAGAAAACAGAAGTAGCATGGGAAGCATTTGTCTGAAGGAATACATCTAACAAATTGAAATTCCTTTTTGTCAGATCATGCCTCCTTCAATTTGGCCTGAAGGAATCACTGTGGTTCGTTGCGTACTCTAAGCACTTCCAGATTGAAGTTGCCCTGTGGCACTCCAGGTTGCATAATCAATCTCTCTCTCCATTAGTCCCGGGACAAAACAACTAGAGTAATGTTACACACTGCGGCTGAGACACGGCTGAAGACAAGGCTCCCTGCACACCGCACACATCCATCTTTGAATGACAGATTTATACTAACCTGAAGAGACTGAGCTCTACTTTAAAGGTTGAATATTTTACTGCATGTAATGCTGCAGAAGGAGCGAAATGCTTGAATCTGTAGCTGGAAGTCTTTGACGTCTGTCTTTTTATCAGCCTTGTAACTATGATAATAATAATCAAGACTTTTGGAAGCCCTCAGTTTTTGTCCTTACTGTTCTCCAGAGAATACTTTTTACAGAACAGTTAAAGTTTTACTACAAGACTTAGGAATTTATCTCATGTATTTAATAAGTCTCATAACATCTATGAACTGACCCTCACATTTAGGACACAATGTATTATTGTGAATTTGGTTTAAAAGAATCAGCAGGGGAAAAAATGATAGACATAGAGAGTATAGTATAATGTTGCCATTTTCTTGAATAATTTAATTGGTTGACACATTATTATTGCTCTTAAAATCTCATTACATGCATAATGGATGAACAAGCCCCAGAGTTTGCTGAGCATGTTCGTTTTGTGCTTTCTCACATTTTAAGAGTCACGTAGAACAAAGAAGAGAATCAACTGCAGCAAGAAATGTGTCTTTAGACTGGGCTAATAAATAACATTACTTACACAGAGCTTTATCAGGATGTACATTTTCAGTAAAGCAGTAGTTAATTTCAAAACATAAAATGAAGTATGTTTCAAAAACAAGGTTGAAGTTGCACATTTTCTCATGTTAGCTCAGAATACTAATCTTTCTAACTAGAGCAAATAAAATGATTCCAGATATGCTGTATTGTAGATGTAGTGAAGGTTTTGGGCTGAATATTGACTATTTATCCTTAGTTGCTCAATTATTACTTTGTGATGTGAGATTTAAGAGAAACTGTGGAGAAGTGAACTTGAGGTACTTTTATGCTCAATTAATGTTTTTTCTGTATATGGCTAAATATGTTTTAATTCCATTTGATTATAAAGTGTCTATAAAACAGAAATACTATTTATCTGTATTAAAGTTAGTATAGCTAGTATTCATTGAGGAAAACTGGGCAAAATGTCCAGTTGTGAAAATTTGCAACACGATGCAAATCAAGAAAAGTATTACACTGAATTTGGCTAAAGGAAAACAAGGTCAGCAGAAGAAAAGACTGCACTATTTGGTTCAAAACATTATTCTGTGTAGTTTTAAAAAAATATATTTATTGAGCCCCAAAAGCAGCTGAATTTGTTGTTCCTTTCTGCTCTTTTCCCAAATCAATCCCGTTGGCTGTAGGCTGAGGTAGATGCTATGTTTCTCTTGGCAAATTTGATGAGAAAGATGCAATCTTTTCTAAAAAAGAAATGAAGTTTTATCCTCAATATATGGCACAGTCCTAAATGAAATACTTAAAAGTAATATTTAAAGTATCAGGCTGTGCAGCTGGAAGCTTAGTGAGTAATGAAGACCACTGGGCGAAGGAGACAAACAGTGACAGAGCCTGTTTACAACCACAACAGCTTGGAATATATTTACGAGGATGTTTTTAAATAAAGGAGTGGTAATAATGATAACTTATTTTGTCACTTTAATTAAGAGTGTTAAACCAACTCTCTGGGAGTCTGACCAGCAACACAGAACAGCATGAGAACAAGAAAGGGTTAAAACCCATAACACCAACAAACGACACACTAGCTCTCGTAAAGCCACATGCCAGTTAAAACAAACCAGACCACACATCAAGAGGCTGCGGTAAAGAGAACGCGCCGGCCCGCCGTACCTGACCCTCGGCAGGGCCGCCGACCCCGTGACCTTTGACTGGAGGAAGTGAAAGCTGTGGCAGCGTGACGAGGGAGTGTGAGATGCCTGAAGCAGAGGCGACGCTCTCATGTTCGGACTGAGAACAAACCGACGACTCCAGACGACACGAGTAAAGAAAAACAAGGTTGTTTCGCGACATGTTTTCTCACATTTTACAGACATGTAGTGGAAGATGCCTGCTGGGGATATGTCACATGTCACACACTGATGCAAGCACAATAGCTCTGAGATGCGAAGAAGAGATGAGAAAAAAGATGAAACGCCAAAACAAGATCTGAACATCAGAGGCCTGCCGTCCTTCAACTGAGTCTCGTCTGCGTGTGTGAGTAACATTGTATGTACATGACTGAGTGAGTCAGTGGGCCATTGAGTCAGAGACCAAGAATGAAAGATCAGTGATGCATCATGAAGTTTCTTTGACATCTTTGAGTTGACAAATCCTGACAGATTCCCCAGTTTGGGATGGAAAGTACCACAAACTGTGAATGCTCTAAAGATAAAAATCCAGAGTTCAGAGTCTGTGGAAACACTTTCAAAATCACCCGCCTCTGGTTCAAACAGCTGAAACGATTCACAGAAGCTCATCCGATACTGAAAAGAAATGTGCTCGACTTCCAGCACGTCAAAACACCTGAAGCTTAGAAGACTTGATCTGCCCCTGATCCCCTCAGAGGTACCAGAGAGGAGGAAAATGGATGCAGCTCTCTCTCTCTCTCTCTCTCTCTCTTTCTGTGTGTGTGTGTGTGTGTGTGTGTGAGTATGACCAGCACTTTGATATTTAGATTTGCAGCTCAGGACAGGAGAGGGTCACACTCAAGACTTCCTGACTGCCACTGCTTCCTCCTCATCCATAAGAACACACACACACACACACACACACACACACACACACACTATCACATTAACTTTGATTTATATTTTTCCATAATTCAGAGTCTCCTTCTAGCACCTTGTAAACACCTCAGACCATAAATCTGGAAACTTAACATGATAAAACACAGAGAACAAACACACTCCTCCCAGACTGCATTTCACCAACACTCCCAATAAACACTAAATTAAGTCCAACACAGAGTCCAGGTCACGGTGACTCCTGAGAGAGAGGGGGAGGCTAAAACAGCTGGCAGGTGTGTGCAGGGAAGGTTTGGAGCTCAGCACAGACAGCAAACATGAAGAGCCCTGGTCTGCTTTCACAGCAACATTACGCACAAAGATCTCCAACAATGGCCACAAAGACGACAATGACACTGTCTTCAATCCTTTCAAAGACAACTTTAAAGACTGTGAATTGCGCCTTACCGGCTGTCCTGTGCGCAGGCTGCTCCAGGCGCGCACCGAGGAGCGCAGAGCAGCTCATGTTCGAGGCTACCCATCCGCTGCGAGGTGCCATGTCTCCCACCTCACTGTCCCGGCTCGCAAGTGTTCAGAGCAGGCTGTCTCCTCTGAGGCTGAAGCAAACATGAAGGATCCATCTAAAAAGAGGTTCTGCTTCAACGCGAGAGGCGCCTCCTCCTCCTCCTCCTCCTCCTCCTCCTCCTTTTTTTTACGCAGCCAAAATCCCTTTTCCCCTCTGGTCGCTCTCTGCTGTCAGGACTTCTGGGCAGAGTCTCAGCAGCCTGAGGGAGGATGGTGGAGACAGACTGTTAACATGAAAGTCTTTGAATGAGTTTTTATAAAGTTGGATTGAAAGTTTTGTGTTTTTATAAAAATCAAATGAACTCATATTCTTATGTCTAGAAAACTCATGAAACATGCCCAACTCTTTTGGAAATAAGTGACGTGATCTCTCTCTCGCTCTCTCTTTTTTTTAAAGAAATGTGTATTTTAAGCCGGAGACTAAATGGCATGTTGAGATGGACGTTTTTGGAGACAGAAAGCCACTCAGGTCAGAGAAAATAAACTTTACAGCTGCAGGCTGAAGCCTACACATAAAACCTAATTAGGCACAAGTTTGTTTGCGGTGACATAAACAATCCACACACACTGAACGAGACAGAAACACACACAAACAGCCCAGGAGTGTAAAAAAAAAAAGTGTGTTTGGCCTCAATTAGACGCTCGTGCGGTCTCTGCTGACTCACGTCCAATCATGGTTTAATGAAATGAAGCCAGTTTTTCAGGCATGACTCTGCTTACCTGTTCAGTCTTGCCTCCAAACAGCCCGGATGGTTAATGAGTAAATAACACCGCGGGAAATTCTTCACAACATGTTCTCCGTGCGTCTCTTTAAAGCGAAGCTCGGTGCCAAAACGTCCGAGCTGGGACTTTTACGCGCTCCTTTAATTTAGGAAGAAATCATCTGAGAGTCTTGTTTTCGTCTTCTTTTAATTGTCAGCTGGTCCTGAGTGGATTTGAATGAGAAGTTCAAGCAGGAAAAAAAAAAAGCTGCGGCTCAGTCTGTCAAAATGTGCGTCTCGATGAGAAAGAGTCCGTGCGTCACGCCTTTACGCACAGAGTCTCCAAGCGCGTCTCTCTCCGTTTCTCTCACAGTCTCCCCCAGTTTGGACTCAGGTATCCAGTCATCAGAGAAGGTGTCTTCTCAGGAGTCTCCTACACGGATACTGAACAATGTCCACAATGCCTGGCGGCTCTGGAGGCTGTGCGTAAAAGCAGCGCGCCGCTCCGCCTGTCAGAGACTCTGAAACCGGAGCGCGCTGTCCGCTCCGAGTTTTCTTCCCCATCCACATAGCTCGGGTGTCTTTTTGTTCCTGCGCCGGGAGGAGGGAGGGAGGGAGGGAGGCAGGGAGGGGAGTGACTGTCACACAGGACGGTCGTGGAGCCTTTCTGGAAAAGTGTTTCAGTGGAAGAATCCGGACAGCGACATGTGTCCTCCGGTGTTTACACTGTTTACCGTCATGGACGGATCATGAGAGAATGGGCCCCTGGGCACAGACATATGAGAGGCCCCCCACCCCCCTGCATACAGTAGGAGCAAGACACCCAGACTGAAGGAGACACAAAAGAGGCAGCAGCTTCTCTTTGTCCTCAATTTGTTTCTCTTTTGAGTCTGTGATTTGTCAGTTTGCGTCTCTTTGTCTCTTTATTATAGTCTTTTAATTGACTTTGTAACAACAAAGGTCGACAGTCGCTCCCAACACAGGCACCGGTCCAGAGTCCTCGAACCCGGTGTCCAGCAGGCCCATTAAGACGTCCATCCATGTGCACATGCAGGATTGACTGTGTGCACCTGTAGCCTTCAATCTACACACTCATGTGTGTGTTTGTCACCCTGTCTCATGTGTTTACCCAGCCAGTCCAGCCCTGGCCTCTGACTGTGTCACCTGCTGTCGAGCCTGAAGGAGGTGCAAAGTGTGTGTCACTGTAAACGAAGGAGCCGGGACTCCTGTGACAAACCACAGCTCACTGCACCTTCCACTGGCGGAGCCCCTTCTCCACCCTCCACCTCGCAGGTTTGTCCCATTCTGTCCTGCCGCCCCGCTCCACCCGCCCACCCTCCGACACATGAAAAAGTCCCTCCAGCTGAGGCACTCCCTGCAGGGCAAACACTGAGGCTGGCCGAGCACAAAGGCTGGGTAAACAGCTCCATAGCTTTCCTCTCCGGGCCCACTCTCCACACCGAGGCAGAGACAAATGCAGGGAGGATCCCTGGTCTCTGCCACGCCGCTATTATTAGTAGCGACCAACAAGGCAACAATGCACACAGCTGAGGTGCATGACATGCAGGAATGTACTGTCAGATAATAAGGATGAGCTCAATAACAACAGGAGGGAAGACAGCCCTGCTAGGATCATAACAAAATCGAAAATTTGTGACTTGCTTGATTGAATGAAACATGACAAAATGAGCTTTATAAAACTTTCTTTCCCTAATATTACACACACATTACAACATGCATCAAGCTGATTTGTCGGCCAAATAATGCCAGTCCTCCTCTTAAAAAGATCAGAAAACGACTTCCTCAATAAAAAATGTCCTCAATAAAACGAATCACTGTGTAAACTCCAAGTCAGCAGGTGGGTGGCAGAGTTTCAGCAGAGGGCACCACACTGCAACCAGGGCCACACATTTAAGAAGTGTGTGTGTGCGCGCTTTTCAATAGTGTGTCTCCATCATCCATCACTGCGAACGAGGGAGATGAACTTGTTCAGCGTTGTGAGAGGGATTTGCTGCACGACACTGTTTGTACACCCACAGTTAAACCTCATGTAAGCACAATACACATATACTGTGTCTTCAACACACACACACACACACAGGTCTAGTCTCAGGAACACGGCCAGTGTTGTGGAATTTTCCTTGTAAGAATATAAAAGTGAATTTATGAGGAGAACATTTTTAACAAGAAGATATGAGATTTGATTACTATCCTTTGTTTGTGTCCAGAAGATGTGATGAGATCTTTGGGATGTGCACAGCTGCTCTCATGTACACAGGGTGCTGGTTTGGGTCTTTGGAGCTGCTGAGTCCATCCAAGTTCAGGGCCGGATGAGGTTAGAAGGTGGGTGGTTTAGATTTTGGATGGCGATGCTGACGGAAGAGTCAGAAAGTAGGGAGCTCCAGATGTGAAGGACATTTAAATGGCAGTATAAATCTCTGTGATTTCTCTGGTTTCTCATGGAGACCTCACCTCTCGTCCTTCCTCTCCGTCTCTTCTGTGCTCTCTCCATCCAAAGGTGAATTTCGGTCTTGGGCCTGTTCCAGCTATAAGTTTGTTTTCACTTTTCAAGTGGGACCTCCCCCCATCCTGCACACTGTCCAAAGACCTCAGGCCAAATCTTTGGGACAAAGTCATACTGTTGCTGGAAGAGCAGTACAGTGAGCAGCGTGTTTCCACATTAACCCAAGCAAGTGAATACAGCGCAGATCTTCAGTAATTTACTCTCATCAGCGCATTTCAATCCTCCAGATTTGTTGTATCACTGTTCATACAAACAAATCATAAAGCAAAGTGTCAGCATATGGCTTGATTAGAGGCGTTATTATGTGGATGGATGGAGGGTGAGCAGAGCACACAACATGGGAGTTACAACTGTGACTGCAGACTCATCTCAAGGAAGTACAGCTGAAATGATAAGCTGAACGATCAAAAATTAATCTGCAACAACTTTGATGCAAATCACTCATTCAAGTAATTTATCAAGTAATGAGACTCTTTTATCAATTGGAATTGAAATCTTTTGACTGAGAGTTAAAGTTCCTTCTTGATCTTGGAAACAGCAGTTGACAATCTCATCAAAAGGTTTGGGAGCTGTTCCAGAGCTTTCGATCACACCACACAATCTTCATCAGGAGATGGAGTTTGACCAGTTGTCAAGGAAAAAGCAGATGTTCAAATTAAATTTCCTTGGAAACAGCTGTTCTCACAACAAGGTCCATTTAGTGTCATATTCCTGCTGATGAACATCATGTTGTTTGATCAAGACTTTTGGCTTCAACAAATTTCCATTTTCGGACATTTTTCATTTAACGATTGACTGCTACGATTAATTAGAAGACTAACTGACAGATTAATCTATAATTATTAGAATGGTGAGTTGCAGCCATTAGAATTGTTTTCAGCTGGCTGCAAATAATCAAATGAAAACAATACTGTCGACATTCATTTATTTTGCTGTTGTCTTTTATGAAAAGGTGTTGCGAAACGCGCAACCCTAAAGTTGTATAAAATTATGTTTGAACTTCTCCTCCCCTCCTACTTCATCCAAAAAGCCACATAACTGAGTGAACTCACTCACTCAGTGTTTTCTGACCTACAGATGTTTCTATCTTACAGATGTTTCTGACTTGCCTCTTGCCTCTGAGCACTCGTGTGTGTTGTTTCCATCGCAGCAGGCAGACAATCAGAAACACTGAAAATAAGGTCCTGCAATTTTTTAATAATTCAGTGTCACCTTTGAAATGTTCTGTATCATTCTGAAACTAGATGTATTGGTATTAACTCAAAATGATCATTGTGCACTACAGGTTTAGGGGCTGACAGGAAAAGAAGGAACAGTCAGCTCTCTTCAGTGAAACATGACAGCCATGACTGTAGGTGTGTCACGTCCAGAGACAAAGGTGAACTGACAGAATGTGGGCCACACTGTGGACCAGGGAATGTTGTTTTCCCTCATCTCAGCTGACCCAACATTAAGTAAACAGAGGGAAAAAATGGGTATCTGAATGGGTGTTTTCTCTCCCTACTCCAACTCTTTTTACGAGGAGTTTAAATTTCAGGCCCGGGGGTCGTGGCCCCTCCGTTCCAATCCTACTGGGAGGAGGTGGGGCGGGGAACCTGTCGCAGAGAATAAAAGGCCCGTCGGCTGAAGAGGTGCAGGCGTGCTCATACCCCTGTCTGCCGGACGAACAGGAACGACCGCCTCCAGCCGACCCGGCCAGCCAGCTGCCTCGGGGAGATCCCAGGTGGCAAATATCCTCCCTGCTGTGGACAGGGAGCATTCGATCCCACCCTGCGGAGGTCAGGAAATCTGTCGAGTCAAGAGTAGCCAGAGAGAGGTGCTTTAGGTGACCGCCGAGGCGTGACTTGTGTGGAGGGGGGTAAAAGTTTCTGGCACCCCATTAACAGCAGGATGGGACGGTCCAGCGGCGCTTTTAAGGTCCCTGAGCGTCTTGTCCTCTCTCACCTCACACCAACACTGACTTACAGCAGCCACAGCTGGACGGTCTGCTCTTGCTCGTTCTCAGCAAAGCTCCTCTGGTTTATGGCGATGTCGCGGTGTGAAAGCGAGTAAGAGCTTCACGGCTGCAGCTGAATAGTCCGTGTGTTTATTGCGTGTGTGCAACAGGTCTCGAATGGGTCCCTCGTGGCTACGGCAATGAAATGAGATCTGCCTCGGAGCTGAGCAGGTGAGGAGAAAGAAATACACAGCGCAGAGATGTGAACAGACAGCAAAACAGAAAGACCTGGGGAAGGAGAGGAGAGGAGTGAGCGAGGGAGAAAAGTGAGAGTCGGAGAGGGAGACAGAGTGGGACAGACATAAACACACAAAAGAAGAGTACATTAGGGAGGAAGTCCGGTGCATGGAGGATTGAAAAATGATTTCCTCTGGCTCTGCAGGTAGGAGATACAGAGTACAGAGCAGGAGAGGAAATCCCCTTCTCCATGCTCCTCCGTTCCATCCCTCCTTCATCTTTACTGTTCGCTTCCTGCAGACTGTAACCTCTGAAATACACTGACACACAAAGTACAATACCTAATGTACAACCCCAATTCCAGAAAATTGGGACGCTTTGTAAAACATCAAACAGAATCTGATAAAAAAAAAAAAAAGGCATATTATCATCCAAGACTAGGCCTCAACTTAAGTTCAAAATGATCTCACTCAAGATTCATTTTGACTTCTGTGAGTAAGGAGTTTTTCCAAACTGATCCAAACACGTCCACAGGTAAACAGGTTCATTGGTAACAGGTGATAGTATCATGATTGGGTATGAAAGGTTCATCCTATCAGAGGAAGGATGGAGCGAGGTTCACCACTTTGTCCAACACATGATTGTATGAAGGATATCATTACATGGGCTCTGTAACACCTCGTAAAACTGTTGTCAGTAAACACAGTTTGTTTACAAATGATTGCATCATGTTTTATTTACTCTTTACACAGTGTCTCAACTTTTCTAGAATCAGGGTTGTTCGGTGCATAACAAGAGACTCCCTCAACTATAATCAGACTAGACTGTGGCACTGAAGGCCACACTGTGCTTTGAAAAGCCATCTGCAAGGACGTTCAGGCTGTCCCTGTCTGACAAAGGCAAGGATGAAAACTACTATATGTCTGCTGAGATAAAACAGAAGAAGACTAAATACATCAAAAATATTTACTATATATAGTGAAAATTCACACAGTGTGTACAGAAATATGTACATACAATATAATACAAATAAAACCTACTGAGCTGTAAAATATATCCAGTTGCTCCACAGAAGCAGTCAAAAGATGCAAACAACATGCACAGGCCAACGTCCATTACAAACTTATTTATTGAGTTGCAGAAAGCCATTTAGAACTGTATATAAAAAAGAAACAGTAATACTTTTTGATCATGTTGACTTCCCACTGCTGATGCTGAAATGTAAAAAATAAAATAAAGGTTTATAAATATGATGAATGATAAAAGCGAATACATTCGGCTTTAACATGAGCAGGTTGTCAAAAGAGGCGATTTGGGTCCAATCCATTTGAACTCCTCCAGCATTCAGAACAATTCAAAACCTAGAAGAAAAATAAAAAAATACAAAAAGAACTCACTCCAGCTAAGGATCTGTTTCATCTCAAAGTTTTAAGGACCATACTGGTGGTTTGGCTTATATTTTACATTATTAATGACCGTTTTCCAAAAGATAAAATAAGATTTTAGATTGATTTTCTGTCTTCCAAGAACCTGCTGATGATTTCAGAACGCTATGACAATCTTCCTTCGGCAAAAATCTAATCTGTTTGTTCTACATAATCTATGACAGTTTGTCAGGTCTCATTAAAATGATACTGTCCTGCGGCGGTCAGCTGGGGACCACTTTCAAACTCTCGCTTACTGGTGCATTCAAGGATGTTCCAACATTCAAGCATTTAAGAGGTACTCCAGTGATTTAAGTGTGCACTTCCATAAAGTTGGGGGTCTGAAGAGACAGATTAGGAGAGAATGATTAAAAAAAAATCATAGCAGCAGAGAGCAACACATCCTGATTTTTAGTCCCTTGTACGGGTCAAGCTCCAAAAACACCAGATCCTGCATTTTCTCAGACTTACGAAAGCTCCTCCAGAGCCACAGAAGACATTATATAACTGTTTTCATACACCGAGTTGTGCTCCTCATGATGAGTAACTTTGAAAATTAGTGGGGTGCACCTTTAATATCAAATTGTCAAAAAAAAAAGAAATAGTATTAATGATCAATTTGGAAGACAAATAATTGCCAACTATGGTTAAAGCAAAAAGTGAATTCAGTTATTTCTTGCATTAAAACGTGCTGTTTAGCAGCCAACACTTAAAATACACTTGTAAATATATTTGTGTTGTGCTTATGGGCTAAAACATACAAAACCACCAGTATGGGATATCAAGTCTTTGAAAACTGATAGGAAATGGACTGGTCCCAAATCACAGGACAAGGAGTAACCAGTCCTAACCTGGAGCTGATCTTACATACTGGATCAAGCTGTAATCACTTTCCTGCGTCAGACTCCTTGCCACAGTTTCCAGGTGATGAGGTGTAAGGCACTGAGAGCGCCTCATGATAGTGCAATGGTCAGCTGTTCCCTGTACCTTTGCTCTCAAAAAAAAAAAAAAAAGTTCCAAACAGGGCCTAGTTTCCAAAAAGTGATCCATTTCTTTCCAACCCAGCGGAACCGCTCTAAAGGGACTGGGTAGGACACGCTGTGAAGACTAATCAAGAAAAGGAAGGCGTGATGGAGCGAGAGATGCAACAGATGCAACTAGAGCAGCCTACTGATTGAGAGGAATGGAAGTGAACCTGTGAACCTGTGTGTGTGTGTGTGTGTGTGTGTGTGTGTGTGTGTCTGACTTGTGCTACTTTTGGGGACACACACCAAATTCTAGACCAGTTAATTGGGGACAGCTGGAGCAAATTGGGACAAACAACGTGTCGCGCTGATTTTTGGATCAGTGGTCAAGGTGAGGTTTAGGGTACATCTTCAGGAAATGAATGTAAGTCTATGTAAATTCCCCAAGAATGGCATAAGTAAGAGTGTGTGTACAATGCACAGTAAATATGCACCTCCATAGAAGAAGCAGTAACAGGTAGATGACAAAATAGCTGAAAAAACCATTGAATTGTCATTTGACAAAAGTTAAAAACAAAACAAAACCCTGCTTTGGTAAAGCAGTATTTAAATGCACCATCACTATATAAAGCTGATTATCGCATTCATTTGATAAAATGACATAAAAGCAAAAAGATGAGACATTCTGACATTGTCACATCAGGGAAGCAGAGGGACAAGCTAAAGGTTTGATTGTGTAATACTGAACACTTCCTGTGTTAACGCAGTGTGGGAATACTGAAATGCACGTGACAGAACCTTCATCTGCAAAGGCCTGAGCAGCACATATAATGTGCATCTGAGATTGAGCGTGGCAATTATCTCCTCAATAGATTCTCTCAATTCTAAGAAATTTCTATGAACGTGTCCATTGTCACAAAAAGAGCACGTGTACTGTCTTAACAGAAACTGCAGAAAGCACAGATGTAAAGGGCTGCCGACTAACAACATTTAACACCACGCACGCCAATTCAAAACCGATTCATCAATGGATTCAGTCACAACAGCTTCTGCCACAAACTTAAAAGATGACACAGTCTCTGAGGAAGCACATGGTGTTTGCTCCGAAAGAAACACAAATTCAAAGTTTAGCGTTTTCTCTGAACAAAAAACAAGAAGCAGGCCCGCCTGTGACCGAAACACTGGGACCTTATAACAAAATAAATAATTAAAATTAACCTAAAACAAAAATATATATTTATATTGTACAAGCCGAGATTTCACCATTTACTGAAGAACAAGAAAATCTGCAGCAACAGGAGGATGGAAAAGGTATCTGACAAACAGAATGTGCTCTCCCTCGCCAGGGCAGGACTCGTTACTGTCTGTCTGCGCTGCAGCTTGGAGGCTGACAGCTGATGAAGTGATGAAGACAATACCACGACATGAGTGAACAGAGAGGAAGAAGGATTTACAGAGACACAGGAGGAGTGACAGAGAGAGACACTTAACTTTTGGGCTCACCTGCCAGAGCTGGTAAACTAAAAAAAAATGTCCCACAAATTTAATTTAGACTGACCAAAATTATTGAGACACATTTTTCCTAAAACATGCTTTCAATGTTATTTAGTGAAGAGAATCTTTGATAGCTAAAATCATTATTTTAAACAAACAGATTTAGAGTTTTAATGGAAAAACTTAACACTTTAAACTAATTTATCTGTATTAATCTTTAATCTTTTTGGTGGCCTTTCAGCCACATGGGATAGCGACCAGTCAGACATCAGAAATGCACACACAACCACTCTGTGTACAGCCAGCTTTACAAGCAGAAACAACCTGGTTTATAGAGTCACTAATTCCCTTACAGACAAATGACTTTACAGAGGAAACTGTGAAAAAATTCAAGTCTGTATATGGCACTTGAATGTTGGTGTCCTAAAGTGATACCAGTCTGTGTGGAAGGTGACCCTCGATGATTTATCTACTGTTATCTGGCTTGGCAAGTCTTAATTCTGGACCCTGGACAGACAGTAAAAAGGTGAATGAATCAATGGACAAATGGCAGGTGGGGGGTGGGGGGGGGGGATCTGCTGCAGCTTGTTAAAAAGCACAGTAAAAATCTTTGATATTTACACTGAGGAAAGTGAATACATTCAGGCAGCAAAAGGAGAGGAGGGCGACCCCCCCCATGTACGAGGTACGTTTGGCACCGCTAATACTCAACCCATCCCCATACAGTCCTCTTTTCATTCCTTTCTCCTCTGTCCCCTCATCAAGTGAGCCAGTAAGTCAAGTTGAATCCTGACATGTGGATGTCAACATGTTACCTCTGCTCTGACTATTCATTCATGTGATACTTGGGGGGGGGTGGTAAACGTTCAAGTGGTAAACGTTGAAGCGTGGGGCCAGCAGACCTCTGCGACTGTCTCTTGATGAGACAGGAACCAGGTGGACCCCCCACCCCCACCCCCTGCTTCAGTCAGCAGGAGTCTTTGGTTCAGAAGGCACACGTGTGCATCTCTCCACAGAAACCCTCCTGTATCTTTTTTTTCTTCAATAATCTCCTTTGATATAAAAATCCAGACGGTGAGCAGGCCACCCGGATTCTAAGGGTTCTTTCTCCCAGAGTCGATCCATTTCCCCACTTCCTGTTTAGTAGTCCTTTGGGAAAGGCAGAAGGAGACTGTGGGTGGGTGTAAACTCAGATACCGTTGGTCAGGTCTGTGATGACGTTGGCCTTCACCAGCTTGCGGAGGAACTCCTTCTCCTTGGATATGTTGTGTGTCCATGACTGTGGGAGAATCAGAAGAAAAGAATAAATTGAGAGTGACAAAAAAAAAAAAAATCAGCCAGAGAGGACTTTAGCATTCAAAAGCACTTATGCCAAAAGGATTGATATATGCACTGAAACCTCTGGGTTAGTTTAGGATTTTCTTATTCCCAGTGTCCTAACGCGTGGGTGTTCATGTGTGCATACATATGTGTAAGGCCACACTGGGTCAGTTTTCCTCCCTGCTGTGCTATGAGGATTCAGTCCAGTGGGCCGAAACGTAACCAGAGCCGGCGGTTCCTGTGTGGTGCTTTGGGATGCAGAGGCCGAAGAACAGCCAGAGAGCAGATCAAGGAGGCAAAGGGTGGAGGAAGAAATGTACAGGAGGGAATAGGAGGGAGGTGTGGTTACCATGGGAACCCCACAGATGAATTCATTCATATGTTTGACTTGAACTGAACTTATTAAACGTAAGGCATTGAACTCAGTCTCCCAGACTCCTTCATGCTGCCCACAATCCTTCAGCTACCATTGGTTGACTGTGGCCTATGACCCATGACATCATCAGGTCTATAAAACCCCAGGTGAGCTGGCCGGGGCACAGAGACACGGCATGAACAACTGAGCTTGTAATTAAAGTTTAAAGGTCAAGGACAGAAAGTGTTTTTGTTCACAGTGATGTTGGAGAATAAGGAAAAGCACCATTTAGCATTCAAACTGTGTGATGCTGACATTTGCAGGTTCATTTTTAAGCTGTTCAATGTTACAACTGACTGGCTAATTAGCTCGCTAGCCTGCAAACTGACATAAGGATTAGATCTGTATGCTGTATGAGAAAAACACTTGCAAAACAATGAGCTAAAAGGAACCAAAAAGCTCTGTAGAACTGAGGGGAACCGCGGAGCTGGGTGATAAACCTTTGTGTGTTTCACTACTGGTGACCCCTTTCACGTACAAGTAGTCATTTCATCCATTGTTGATCTACAAATACTTATCGCAGCTTTAAAAGAATCAATTCATCCAGAAGTATGAGTAGCTCTGAGATAACAGAATTGAGAATTGGACATAAATGAAGTATCTTCTACACCACAGCAGGTGACCTCAGTAGCACCACACTGCCTTAAGTGATGACATTTTATTGTGATTAGTTTTATTTATATCGTGTCAAACTAGCTGATTTCTGTGGACCTTCAAAGCATCCACCCACAGAGGAAACAGACTCTTTCCCCTAAGCAGTGGAAGAATATGTGGATAATTTCACGGCTCAGCGTCCGTGTGGTTCCAGAAAATCAAACAACCTCAGGGAGCGGCGGTGGTTAAGTGTTCCAAACAAAAAAAAAGCCAAAAGTATTCCCATTAATTAGCTACGTGTGGCTGATGATGACGACCTGATGAAGATGATGATAATAAATGGCAAAGGTTCACTGGGAGTTTAGACAAAGGTTATCATCATACTGAGCTCATGGTTTACACACGTCAGCACGCGGGTGACATCTTTGATTCCACTCGGCTTCAGCGTAAACACTGAGAGGAAGACTTGACTGATGGAGGAGAGAGATCTGTCGTGAGGCCGTTTAGAAAATGTGTTGATACACTGACTGAAGAAAGACTTGTGCCACTTCAATTTGGGGGAATGACGGATTTAAACTTTTGATGTTTTCATTCTTCAAGTTTACTTTTCAGTTTCTTGATTATGACTTGAGTTTTTAATTTTGTGATAGAAAAAAGCATGTGGACATATACTGTGCATGTCCTATTGAATAACTATGAATTTCTGAAACACTGAGGTTCATTCCCAATTTTTTTTAGTTAACAATTTAGTTTAGTTTTTTCATGTTTATTTATTTTCATTTTGTTTATTAACCAGTCACAATTTTTCAAGTTTCAGTCAAATATTAGCATTGCCAAAAAGCTTTAAGATATGATGCCATTTAATGGTCATGATACAAAATGACACAATGTACCAGGTAGTGCAATTATATTTTGTGTTAAGCTTCTTTAAGTTAAACACAATAGTCAAGTCAAGCCAAACAAGCATATTTTAAATGATGGGAAAATCTGTTAAAGAAAGAAAATCCATTTCAAGGCATAGCTATAACTACAATACCCTGCAGACATTTTTCCTCCCGTTTTCGACCATTAAACCTTCATATCTGAATGCTCTCATCTGTCAGAGTACAAGAAGCTGATCAGCACCAGTCCTGAACGACTGATCCAGTTAGTGCAACTGCACACGTTCTGTCACAGTGTTCATCGAGTTCAAAACTGCCACATCCTTGCAAGCAAACACAAAGGCTGAGAGGAGTTCAACTCATGCACAATTGTTGGACTAATATTACCATCAGACTACATAGGGAATGCTTTGTAGTCAATGTATTTTGGCTGTAGGCCAGTTCACCCTCCTCCACAGGAGTGGTGGTCCCTCTTCATCAAAGATTACAGTCATTTGTTCCTTCAGTTATTCTTCAGTGGCCGGAGCGGGCAGGGAGAAGCCAGAAAATAATGTTCTCATTACCATGGAGAAAATATCACACCAGATTTCATTAAAAATTCTGGTCATTTAAGAGCGCCTTGATGATTGACTAAATGTGCCAAGTTTGAAGAACACAACAAAAGAGTTTTACTTCTTGTTGGACTCTCAACAAAACACTCCAATGATTTTTTTTTTTTGTAGGGAAATATGTGATGCGCTCAAAAACTCACCTCTTTAATGGCGGACATCTTGACAGTCTCGTAGTAGTGCAGAGGTGCATGCGGCGTGTTCATGTCGTAGCCAAAACCAGCCACCGCCACCTCGTCGCAGTTATGCAGCGCCATTGTTATAGCGACTGTTCCCAAAGTTGGAATGTTCTGAAGTGAAAACAGAGATGCATGCTGTCAGAACATCACAGTGATCACACTATTCATTTAGATTAACAATGGGATTAATATGGACAAAACTTGCAGTATTATCATTTGCAGCCAATTTGGAAACTGATGATAGTTTGTGACAGCAGCTCAGAGGCAGATGTCCACTCCCTCTCACGTATCTGCTTCCCGCCCTCCTTTGTACTTCTGTCTTTGTACTGCTCCACCGCTGCTAACTGACTTTGAGCACTTGGTGATTAACTATTACCTTTAAGACGCGACCCCTGCAGACCCCTGCTACGACACAGTGATCTACAAGGTTGAACTGTGCTTCCTAACCGCCTTGGGCTGCCAGAGATCTGGGGGGTACAGGGGGCTGTGTGTGTGTGTGTGTGTGTGTGTGTGTGTTGGAAAAAAAAGTGGATTCAGAAGAAAAAGTGGAGGGAGGCCCCATTTAAATCATTACCCTGATTTGCAGCCCTCGGGGTAGGTGGAGCTGAACCAGCAGCTGGCCAACCCCCTACTGCGCCCTCTAATACAGATTAATTTACACACACATTCACATACACACTCAACATAAACACTAGTGGAACAAATAGACCTCCTCATTAATTTCCACATACATAAACATAAACTTTGATGGTCGCAAGTTAGACAGGAAAGTGTTCGAGGGAAAGAATGTGCCAAATCATACAACTCCACAGAGTGTATTGTATGAGACAGCGCTGCAAACACCCAGACACAAACAGAAAATGTGCACACACAAATGACCAACACACACACTCTCTCTTTCTCTCTCACACACACACAGGCCAGATGCCCACATGCTGAACACATGTTGCACAGTGGAGTTCATGCAGGGGTGTTCTGGTGGCCCCAAAGGGCAGAGTTACGATGATACACTCCTCTCCAATTCTCTAACAATATCCTCCTCTACTTACCAAAAAAACCGCACAGACACATAACTCAATGACACATGAATACAAACAGTCTGGTTTATACTCAACCATGGACACATACGCACCAGTGTTTAATGTCAAATGCTTCATGAACATTACTTTAGATTTTTCTGCTCTGTACTCACCAACTACAATTTGTTCACTATATTCCTCAAATAAAATGTTCTTGGGTATCTCCGCCAGATACAGCGGCCTCAAGTTCAGACAAACATGATTCATGAGAGAAGCGCTTACATTAAGTTCTGAATCGAAACAATAGTGTACTGTAGAATTCAGACTGAAGCAGGTTTGCAGCATGTATTTGACATGTTTGTTATTTCCTCTTAATCTACTTTCTTTCCCTCTTTGTATTTTGAAAATGGCGGCGATACGCTGCCATTCTGAGGCAAAGAACCTCCAAGATGAGCCATCAAAAAATATTGACGTACACAAATAAACAAGTAAAATACTGTACAGCTGTTGTGTAATCAGAGCTCCTGTTACATGAATGACACACATTACTTATGAGAGTAAAGCAAAAGGCCTTAAATGACTGTAGAAACAGCAGATTATGTAACATTTGTATTTGTATTTTTTCCTTTCATCAATTATCTAAAAAGACAATTGTGTAATGCAGAGCACAGTGCTGCCATCATCTAACCTTGGTCTCACTGTAGTAGTACTGAAAATTATCATTTCACTTTTTCCTGTTATAATATAATGACAGCACAATGTCTTTATTGACTCATCTAGCATCCACATTTGTCAGTTGGTCTCCCTTTAAAACGGAATCTCATTGCTGGGTGTGTGTCTTTCTCATGATTTTGTCACACTGATTGTCAACTCTGAATCACTTATGAAGGGATATAACTTTTGCTTTTTCCTCTTTCGACATCCCCGATCCCACATTTTCATGAAAATGCGCACATTTGAAGATAATTTATAAAACGTTGGTAAAAGAAAATCAGGACATGGTAAATGAGAGTGTGCCTGCATGTGTCTTACCCCTTTGCCCATTAGGCCGTTGTTAAAGGGCAGGCCTATGAACTGGAAGGCAGCCTCCTGGATGAAGTAGGGATTGAGGATTCTTATCTCCGTCGGCTCCCGAGGCACATAGTGAGCCACCGACTTCCAAAAACCTTCTGTGCCCCTCTGAGGTATTGGCGAGGAGACAGACGGGAACACAGACAAGAAGAAGGGAAGAAAAACAGAAAGTCGAGCATTAGTCGTTTTCATCACAAACACTGGACTGTTTTTGCTCTGCGAGGTCAGAGTCGTGTGCTGAACTGACATTCGCATGATGACACCTCCACATTGGACAGCGGGCTGCAATATACCAACCGAACATCAAAGTGAGATTATCCTCTGCAACAGTGACATAAAACACAGAAGCCAACCAGAAGCCAGACCCTGTGCTAGCACTGATTAGGGAAATGGCTTTTGGGCCTTTAATGGATGAAGTCAGGGTGAGGGGCTCGCAGGACATCAGTAATTATGACTCCTGGTAGCAGTGGGTGAGGGGGAGCAGCAGCTCTGGAGAGCTTTAATATCCCCCTCTTTAATTCTTTCTGCAAAAAATTGTTACATTTATTTACATTTACATTTATTTTTCAGTGAGGTTTTTAAACTACATTTCAAACAGAAATAATTACATTATCAACTGATCGAGCCTTTTCCATCTAATGTAAAGCCAGAATACAGAGAGAAAAAAAGACATAAGGATGATTACTATGACGATAAGGATGATTAACTTTTAACAAGTAAAAACACGTTTGCACGTGCTGACTCTGGAGCAGGATTTTCCTTTCCAACACTGGCTTCATCTTGAACTTTTTCCCTAAGATGTCCTCATAAGGATTCTCCCTGATTTTCCTATCAGACCTTACTGCTTCTTGATCACAACTTGAGCGCTCCTGACAAGATGCCCATTCAGTTGCAGTGTTTGGTCGGGCTTCATGTTTTCATATTAATATATTGGTCAATCCCATGGTTTGTAATTGTGGGAAAGTGGTGGTTAGGTTTTCATGAAGTATCTGCGGTTGGGAAATCAGAAACCTCAAAACAGTATTCCAATAGTAAATACGGCCTTAGGTGTTTTACACAATGCAATTATCACTGGTTGCTAGAGCAACCTGTCAAACAGACTGACAGAACCACCTGAATAATATTATGTAACTCTGATGAAATGCATTTGTTCAACTCAATCATACCAGAACAGCTACTGAATTTCACAAGACACAAACTCACAACAAGGTGCCCGTAAATATTATGGTCTATAAATACAAGCTTATAACTCTGACAAATCCTTCACAGCATTACTTCAAATGACAAACTAAACGAACCTCTGACTTACTAGTGTAACTAGTGCGTGATTGACTTGCCTGACAGTGTGACTTCCTAAAAGGCATGAAGCCAAGAGGGTCAGCAGATGTAAATGGGAATCACCTGTTCAAATAGTCAAGCACCCGCCCGGCCGCCTTTTATACAGCAATGCATGACTCTGTGTGTGTGTGTGTGTGTGTGTGTGTGTGAGTGAGTGTTTGTGTTGGCAGAGGCAGTAGCAACAAGTCTGCTGGCTTTGTGGCTTCAACAGTGGCGGCTCTTTTTGAACGCGGGCCCAGCTCTGTGCCTTCTGCAAGCTGTAACAGGAACAGCAGCTCATCTCTCCTGTCAACACAGCTTGTGTTTGCCAGGAATCTATTTAGCAGCGCTGTTTGGATGTGTGCGCGTCTGTGTACGCTGAATAAAGAGAGTGATGCGTTTCTTTGCCTTTATTCTAGGAAGGAAAGAAGCTAATGACACACAACACACACCCCTCGCTTTAAACAGCAATGACCTGACATGTACACAGACACGAATGTAACGGGGTGGGGATCTCTTTGAAGATATTCAAACTGGCAAAGTACAGGTGGCTCGGAGAAATGTAAGGGCAATCAGTATGTAAGTAATGAGGATGGTCAGGAGGGAGGGGACAGTTTAGGAATGTGGGGAGTTGCTTACAGTAAAGGTCACCGACTGAAACCTCGACCAGTTAGGATGGACAGGACAGGGAAAGTTAACGATAACACCCTTGTTCAGCTCTCAAACAACCCCTGAAGATCTGCAAAGTGACAGCAATGAAGATTTTGTTTGTGGGTTGCCACTGGGAATGAGCATCCCACAATGCAACGCTGATATAAGGTGAGTTTAGTAAAGAATTCATCAAGCCTTATGTGGTTAATTAAAGGTTGAAATGAACTCATCAACAGTGGTCAAAGAGTGTTTAATACCGCACTGCAGAAGCAGTACTCAAAGCAAAACAGCTTCCAGGGAACAGGATGTGGCTTCCACTGTGGACTGACCGCTAACCTCCATGTGAATGTGTATTAGTTTGTCAAGAGAAACACCGCTGAGTCAGTGGCATTTGACCGTGGACAGAACAGGAAGCTTGAGAGCGGTCCTACACCATGCACTCACCAAGCCCTGACACACACACATGCTCAAAAGGTGAACAGAAGTGTGGAGCTTTGGTGTTCGGGGCCTGTCGCCAGGCTGTGGTCAGAGAGGAAACGGCTGGTTCCCTTCTCCTGCGACAGCTTTATGCCTAAATTGGTCTGGAGCATTAGATTTAAGTGTGTGCACAAGGCTGTGCGCTCCAATTAAGCACCTGTTAAAACAACACTTAACTGGGAGAGTTAATTGGAGATGGACAGTCGAGAGGTCGACATCACTCATTTAGAAAGGAGGTAAGCTGGGAAATTACAATTCTGCTTGTGTTGACATTAGTCAAGATTGCATCCAAAATGGATCATCTTGATTGTTATTAAGTATTCAGGAGCCCTGAGCAAACACAAAGTTAATAGCCAAGTTAATATTCCTTGGAGTAAAGACATGATCCATTCTCATAACAACATATTATTATACTTTATACAGTCTATTGCCTTCATCGTGATTCTAGCTGTAGGTGCTGATCCTTTATTTGCACCAAGCTGGGAAATCATACTTTCTAGTATCTTCCAGCCGTAAAAGTCTTCTTCACATTGCACATATTGAGTACAATGTACAAAGAGGAAGAAACAAGTTGTAAATGTACAGAAGTGTGAATGTGTTAAGATGTGGCGAGACTTTCGACACTGGTGAGTGTGAAAGAGGCTGCACTGAAATTTATATACAACATACAATATTTACTGTCTATGATCATGTTGAAGAGTGTGTAAAATGTCATTCTCGTGGCTTTTCTTCCTAAGTGTTACAGATGCAAGAGGAGGTAACATTAATGCATCGCCGAGAGTTGACTAATACCTTAAAAGCGCTCAGTTTCTTTATGTCAGTGTTGTCAATTGTAACAGAAGCTTTGTAAAGGCTAAGTGTATTTGTCTTGTAATTTCACAGCTGTAGGAAAAATCACAGCCATACAAACCCAAACCAAAGGAGCTTAAAGCGCGGGATTAGAGCAGGACAATGTCAGAGGGTGAGGAGAAGACCTACTGTAAGCCAAGACAAGTGAGAGATCAAACAGATGGAAAAAGTGATGTGGACAAAGAGGCACAGAAGGTTAAGAGCAATGATAAAATGGCTGCTGAAATGGAAAATGTACAACTTTCTGAAAATGCAAAAATAGCTACCATAGATGTATCTGTACTCAAAACATCTGGGCACAATAAAGGCCATGTACAAAACTACAGGAAATATCAGAGAACTACGGGCTAGAGGTGGTGAAAGACCCCCTTCAATGAAAATCAAGATTTTAAAATTGTTAACCTGTCCACCATAAGGTGTTTTTTATATGCCTACAATATATATATATATCATGAGCGAAATAAGCAGTCAACGCCATGATGGAGCGTTTCTGCTGTGGAACTGCAGCGTACAAATGACAGTCTCATAAACATTGATTCAGAAGGCCAAGGTTTCATACCTAACATACCTAAAGAAACCAATCCCATCAACTGGCAGGGTGGGGCTACGGTGAAACAAGTCCTTATCGGAGGAGAACTCAGGTGTAGCTACATATCGATAATTTGCAGTTTTCCTATTTTCTAAACAAGAGAGACATGTTCTGTTTTTGGTTGCAAAAGGAGAAATGGTGAGCCTTCATGTCACCAAAGGATCTGAAAATATAAGAGCCAAAGCAGAGACAACTCGAGTTTGCAGTAGCCATTTTACAATGTTTTGCCACAAAATTATAATGAAACCCAACGCTGGTCCATTCATTAATCCCGGGGACACAGTGAGTACGAGTCAACATGTTGGTCAATCTTTAAGTTTGATTTTTCACGTGTGTTGTCCATTGACTGTATTCAAACATGTGCAGTGCGCTAGATAAAGTTAGCCAACGTTAGCCCGCCAAGTTACATGATGATTCATGTCGCTGATAGGAAATTTAATATGGCTCGAGGCTGCTGATGAAGAAAGTTATGGGAAACACTACTCAAAACTGTTTGTCACACAGCTCAGCTGCCGAATTAAATGAGATTTGTGTGTTTGATGAGCAGAGTCATAGCTGCAGGTGAGTGGCGGACGTGGGTGGCGACGGAGGCAGGGACTATTCAGATCCGTCCATACTACATGAAGGCAAAGGTGTAGCATTACATCCAAGTCAATGTAAGACATGAAGGGATTTTTTCTAAATATGTAATTTTGATGAATTTGAGTTTGATGAGTCTTTAAGGGTTTAATCTCTGCCAGGAGAGGAACTTTAAATTAGTCTGGTCATAAACATGATGACATGCATCTTTACTTGAATAGAAAAAATACACCTCAGCTGCACTTTTACTCCACAAATGTAAAATGTCCAAATATGAAACAGCTTGGTTTAGAGCCTTGACTTATCCAACTGTGCGTTTATGGTTTTCAGCGTGGCCAATGAAACTTAACTCACCTTTAAACCGAAATGTTTCTCTGCACTGAATGAAGCAGTCAGCTTAGTTTATAGTTCCCGAGGGACCGAGTATAGAAATGTGGAGCAGTGAAGCGAGCTGTAATATGAGGGGAAAGGGAAGGACAAAAAAATTTCACATCTGCTGGGTTACTGAGGGTGGCTTTAAAGCCCTTCAATGTAAACAAACACAAACAAACCTCGGCTTTCTGTCGGCCGCAAGTAGTAACCAGAAACAGTATGTGTCTGATTTCAAAGTTTTGACCGATTCTTGTGTATTCCCCAGAATGATCTCGTAATACGGCTGGAATGACACAGACGCTCTTCCTTCCTTGATAGGCAGCTATCACACAATGTGGCTCTATTCTTCGGCCCTGTGAACGGCTGGCTGAGGATGTGGTTGTGTTTGATGTTTACAAGGAGGACGACTCAAACGAGGCGGACTGGATTCCGGAAGGTAGACTTAGAGCAATTTAGAAACAAGAAAACGGTGGCTCCGAACTGCTAACGATCACAATTAAGGTTGTCTGGAGGTTATTAGCACTGTGTACATGTTGGACCTTTCAGTTTACAAGTGGCAGTGTCTCACCACATACAAGAGGAACCGTTTCAGGAAGAATGTTTGAAAGGAGAGAGCTTTTCCAAAGTAGGTGGTAAGAGCTGAGGCGCACAGCAGGGGATCATGGTTTCGAAAATCCACAGAGGTAAAGTTCTGGATAGTTTTGGTTATTTTATTCCCTTTTTGTTAGCCAGGAATCTGAAGCATTCACCAGTTTGCCTTTGCTTTTCTTGACACATACCAAGACCTCTGCCCTCGTTGAGGTCATGGTGGTTTCCTGGCCTCTCTTAGGTTATTCACTGCACGCCGTCTCCACACTCCCATGACGACAAGCATGAAAACAGTGTCAACACTTGACACCATTGTGACCCTGAAGACTTGTATGTGCAACATGGTCTCTGGGTAAAAACAGGCTCCTATTTAGGCACCACAGGCAGGACCCCGCTGGTGCCTGACTACAAAACAAATTAGTCCTTCTAGTTAGATATTGTGACATGTCACAATCATCCTTAAACTTGCATAAATACTTAATTACTCAACATCCGTTACATAAGAAGAAGCCACTAAAGGAACCGAGAGTACAGGTCTGAGTGTTAATCATTGCAGACTAGGTAGGTGACTCATCTTTGAAACACAACACTCATGGTAATCAGTGACATCCGGACGCTATGTTAGTCATTTGGTTCATGTTCAAAATCCATGTTTACAAGTATGTAAATGTTTATGAATGCACGTATGCATGCTACTTTGGGCTTCTGCACAGATGTTTGGGCTTAAATAAGAGCCATATAGCTGTTATTTCTGTCTCATGGTGCATCCTCAGTGATAGAGTTACAATAAACTTTCAGGGCTAAAATGACAAACTGAAAAAAAAAACCTGGGCGCTACACAGAGATTAAAAATAGGAAATGCTTCATAACAATATTGTAGCAGGAAGGAGTCCATTTTGAAATTTGTTGGCAATATGAAACAACAAGCTATTTTGGTAATTGTGTGCAATGTTTTCTAAAATATTGGCGTCGCTACAATATTATGATACTTCTGATGAAGAATCCCTGGCTGCATTTCTATTAAAGGAGAAGTACTCTCTTCCTCAAATTGTCTCCATCCATCATTTATCTCTGGGGCCTGCAGAGAGCAGGGAGAGCTCCTGTAAACAAACAGGAGAGATAGAACACCGACACTCCACCTTCAAACCCCGTGTTTACCACCGGCTGTATATCCTTCAGCGGCTCTGTTTGAAAATATCCCCGCATATACAAACAACTGCGGCTGTGTGTGTATGAGCCGCGAGTGTGCACTGTGTGCGCGAGGGGGGAAAAATTGAAACGAGATAAATAGGGAAAAAAAGGATATATCAGAGATTTTAGAAATTATGTTTGAGCACATTTGTAAACAACATGTAACTGGGCAATCAACCAGGCTGCTGCGTATGTGGGCTCAGACTTTAAAGCGGAGTGACAGAGTGGTAATCACGTAAGTCTGTGGTAATGAGGGAGTGAAGCTGGGAGCCTTGTGATGCTGCAGCACCGTAGTTGTTTATGTAGTAGATTAAAAATGTGAGAGATATTCAGAGAGAGAAGTGCATCTGCACGCCTGAGATCTGATCGGGACCAAGGTCAAGTTTGCAAATCTGGACTTAGATTTGAATTTTGCCTTGAAGTTTACGAGTCTGTGAGCGTGTGTGAGCGTGTGGGAGTTTGAGTGTGTGTGTGTGTGTGTGTGTTTGAGAGAGTGTACAAAACACTAAACAAGCGATTGGGAAATTGCCTCGCTAATTTGTATTCTGTTCAGCCATCCAAGACAGCGCTGTAGGCATTTGAAAAGCCACAATAGCGCAGGATAGTCAAGCGCGCTGACAACCGGCTAGATGAGTCACTTGCGGCTGCACAACAACCATGAACCACCCACTAACCTTTCAAAAGAAAAAGAAGGAGATGAAATACACTTGCTTTCATAACTGCAGAAGGAGAGTGAAAAGGTTTTGCATCCCTTCCAGCTGTGAGCGTGCAGGTCACACAAAGAAATCCCCTGCCGGACCAACGGATGTAAAAGCTCCCACAGGAGAACTGTCCAGAGTTACATCAGCTCTCCCTCTGAGAAGGACTAAATGGATGAAGCAAAGGGAGGGGTCCTTGCTGCTACTTGGTGAGGAGTTACTGCTGCATATCCTAAAGTATGCAACATCACTCTCTAAACAAAACCTCTGATAGTTTCCTTTTATTGATGTACGTGCGTTGTCTTGTTATCAGTTAAAAAAATTAATAAAACATTTGTGAATCACTGTTGTAAACGTGTCCCTGAGTTCACAGAAGGAAAATGTACATACAAACATAAACACCTCTTAGCATGTGTATATTTCCACTGCAATAGTCTGTGCTGGGTGTGAGTCAGATACAGTTAAGGTAGGTCTTTTATCTGCATCTTAACTTCTTTTCATGTTGTTGCTAAGACTTAAAATCCACTTTCCACAGTAAACAGATATTGTTGCCCCGGTAATATGTGGGTTTTTTTTGAAAAAGGTCATCATTTCAGCTTTTGTCACAGCTTTCATGCTACTTAGGTAGCTACAACCACAATTCCAAACAAGTTGGGACAGGAGCAACAAGACTGTGGAAGCTGTGGACTGATCCAAAAACACCTGTTTGGATCATTCCACAGGTAAACAGGTTCATTGGTAACAGGTGATAGTATCATGACTGGGTATGAAAGGTTCATCCTGGAAAGGCTCAGTCGTTCACAAGCAAGGATGGAGAGAGGTTCACCACTTTGTCAAACACGTGATTGTAGAAAGATTACTACATGGGCTCGGGGACTTTTTTGGAATCAGGGTTGTACCTGCCATTCATCTTAGTGTATTCTCCTGAAGTGATCGTTTTCAATCAGCAAAATTTCAGAACAGTTACGGCTATGATGTGTATAATAACAAGCATTTCAATTAACACATATATACTACAGTCGTTTAAATTTGTTACTTTAAATGATCATTTAAAGGTTACTTAAAATCAGCATTGAAACTAACCTGACACCTGCTGCATAATATGCATATATAACTGTAAGAAAATAAAGAAGGGGACATAAAGTAGTTCCAAAACCTTCTAGAATCACACTCCTACTCGAACAAGAATCTAACAGTACAATTAACAATGACAATAACATCATCACACCCAACTGAGTTAACCCCTTACTAGCTAGAAATCCAATCCCATGTAATACTACTTTTTGTGTTATATGTGTGACGTTTGTATACGTATGTATTGTATGTATGCCGCCTGGGGTTAAACATTGGCCGGGCAAAAAATGTAAGCAATGTTTGATGATGCCATGTTGGGAGGAGACTCTCTGCATGCTCCAACCGGGTTATCCCTATAATAGCCTGCAGGTGCTGGGAAGGGTTCTTTTCAACATGCAGATATCAACACTGGCAGCTTTTTGTTTCATCGCCAATACTTCCAAGTAAACTGTATGATAATTACCGCACAAGATTGGTGAAAAAGCCTCCAGCTGAAATCTACCAACAGACATTGACCCAGTTAATTCTCGCCTGAAATTAAAGTATCAACACAATCCAATGCTGTTCCCCAATGTTGTTTAATTAATAATAAAGAAACTTCAGTTTATCAAATTATATTTTTGCTAACTCACAAACTGGCAGTTTGTAAAGGAGGAATGCACATAGAGACAGAAAATCCTTGGCTGCAGAGAGTTCGTAGCTGTATTATTAAAACAAAGTGATTAAAAAGTTGGAGTTTGGAGTTTTTCAAACTCTAATGGGATTTATTAGGTTAATTATACCACCGTGTTTTTTCCTGCTCTGCATCAGGATTTGGGGGCCTCTTTAACTTTGGGGGGGCATAAAACCCAATGCTCTCCTATAGCCAGCACATGTATGTAAGTATTTACTGTATGTGAATGTCCACTTTGCTGACACGATGAACAGAGCTTATCTACAACGCTGTATCAAAAAGAAATTCCAATGACCTGAGTCATGTGATCATTAAACATAGGATGATATATTGCATTAAAATGACAGTGAATTGACTACTGGAGATGTATTTAAAAAAAAAAAAAAGATTATCCATAGGTCATACACGGGTCTTTGCACATCTGTCAGTTCTCTTCTTCCATATCATCATCAAGGCTCCAACAAAAGACACAGATTTTTTTTTGTTCCCTGATTTTTAACCCATGAGAAACATTCTTCCTTCCTCAGCAGATCAAAGGGGGCTGAGTCGGACGCCAGAGGCCAGATCAATTATCCCAGGCAGCCATTTCCACTGTCCTCTCCTTCTGACACACCAGAAAAATCTGGGCCCTATCAAAGGCTGAAGAGGCCATCAGCCAGCCAAGCAAGCTATTTTCCTCCATTTTACTCTACCCTTACCTTCCACTGCTCATTTTCTTTTCCCCAGCTATTATCTCTTTACCCTATTTCACTTTACCCTCTCCCTCTATCTTTCCTCTGTTCTCTCAACCTTTAATCCAACTTCACACCATTGCTTAGTTTCAGCTTGCCATTGTATGCCCTTTCCATTCCCTATTATAATGGTATTGTCCTTTCCTCTTTAGCTTTTTTCTCCCCCTTCCGTCACTCATGACTGTACTATTTTGACAAATGTCACCTTGTAAAAAAAAAAATCCAGCTGGCAGCTGCTCCCTTAAAGCCACACAGCTGTGCTGGGAAAAAAAGCAGGTTTCCCCAGTGCTGGGTTGACAGAAGGATCCCTCACAAATGAGGTAAAAAAATTTTTTTTTTTTTTTAAAGTTTAGCTATTTAGTCTGTATACAATCTGTGTCTTTTACAAACATATAAAAACATAATAAAACACAATGTGGTCATTTCCTAATCCATTTTGACATATACTCAATTGAAAACCGTACAATAATTGTAACCGACAATATATTTAATGATCTACCTCATTAACCTCATTGATTTTTGTAAATATCTGCTTATTCTGAATTTGATGGCAGCAACACGTTTCAAACAAGTTGGGACAGGAGCAACAAAAGACTGTGAAAGTTGTGGACTGATCCAAAAATACCTGTTTGGATCATTCCACAGGTAAACGGGTTCATTGGTAAAAGGTGATAGTATCATAATTGGGGCATCCCGGAAAGATGGGGCGAGGTTCACCACTTGGTGAAACACATGATTGTATAAAGAATATTACTTCATGGGCTCAGGAACACTACTCAGTAAACACAGTTCATTTGTAAATGATTGCATTCAGTGCCTCACCTTTTATGGAATCAGGGTTATACAAGGACTTCTGCACGACCCATTTGCTACTTATGTACAGAATCTTTTCAATAATTGACTAAATTTGCTATATCCAACCTTTTTGTGTTATTTTACAATAAATGACAGCAATGTAGAATGAAATAAAAAGAAATGAAAAACATTTTTACAAATCTAACACTCCATGCTTTGGAAAAAGGTCAACGGTGCTGTAAAGTAATAAAGATTTGTAGCAAATGAGCTAAAACATGTAAAAACACTGGTATGGTCCTTTAAAGAACACCCACTTTTAATTTAATGACTCCATGAATAGCTTTTACTAAGTGCTCCCTCTGTCCTGGAGTTGAATGGACTCAAAATAATCTCACAGAGATACTAGAGAGTGTTTAACGAGAACAAAATGAAAGTGCTTATGAGAGCTTTTTCAGCAACAATGGATAAAAAAGGACACAGGAGCCATTAAAAATGACGGCCTTCTGTGAAACGTCAAAAGATAAGGGAAAGCCAGTTTTGTCATTCAGCCTGACCCTTGTGATTAAGAAGCCAATTCACAGTCATTTAACTGTGGCGATTTTAAGGACACGCAAAAGATTGGTTATGAGGTAAATGAATTCATACTAATTAGTATGCCGACATCTAAATAGGTGAGAGAACAGGTTAGGAGGGGAACAATGGTGATGTGGCAGGATGAAGATTTGATCTGTTGCCAGAGAAAGAAAAAAATAATTTTGCCAGTCAGTGGTTTTTCTCAACTGTCCTTTCTACATTAAGCATTTAAACTATCTAAAACATCCCTTTTATATAGCACAGATTCATACTGTGCTCTTAACCCATTCACGAAAACAGCTTACAGTAAGGAATGTACAGAATGTGATCAGAGGTTAGACTGCTATGTTCTGCAAAAGTAAAAAACACATAACTCAGACATTCAGACACATTTAGACACCCAGAGAAGTTGAAATTCTCTGCAGTATAAATCAGTGGGTGCAGGAATACGAAGTGAGAAAGCAAGCCTGATATAAGAGCTTTACTCTTTCAGGATTTGAAAAAATGTAAAAAGTAATTTTAAAAAATCACGTAGGTCTGAAGCTGAGTTTTGATATGCAACAGACACGTCACATTTTAGATTCTTTCACATGTCAGCTGTGAGTGGCCACTCCCAGATCTTTGAAGGGTTCTGTTCAGGGTGTTCACTTTCATTCCAAGATGATTGAAAGATATCCTTACCAGTTTCTCCTTGAAGACCATCTGTCTGAGCCACTTGAAATCCAGTGGTTTGAAAGCGGAAAAAACAAAAAGTGAGTCTTTTTCATAGTTTTCAGGCTTCTGGATAGCTCCCTCTGGATAGGTAATCCTCACGGTGGTTTTGGTCCCTACGTCTTTGCCGTAACCAGATACTGGGGCTTCATTCAACCTGCCAGCACAAAATAAATATCTTGAGTTACACTTCATCAGCTACTGCAGGTGTTTTTTAAATTAGGATAAATCACATATAACAAATAGTATTGTTTCCATTCTGTTTGTACAGTTATGCCTTGTACATTATATAGTTTATACACAATGTTGTTGTTTTGAGGGACTAATTGCTCAGACATTCATGCTCATAGCCTTTTATTTTACTACGGCATTATCTTACCTTACTACAACATCGTAGTCATCTATACGGGAGCCAAGAGATTTGTTGGACAGGATGCCCCCGTTGCCCACAATGATGCACCTTTTACAGCTGAGGCTACAAGGCAGGAGGGTGAGAGGTCAGTAAAATTAATATGTAACGGATGGACAAAATCTGGACTTCCTGTTGATGTGGGTGAGCAGCAACAATTACCTGTCCAGCTCCTCTCCAAGTCCATAATTTTTCGTAGTAGTTAAAATGCTGTCTATGATTCTCTCTGCAGAGGAAAAAGAAAGAATAACCAACATGAGAGTTGACACCTTTACTGCACTGCATTATACAATATTAGAAATGCACTTCTTACATGAGCGTACTGAATGTAAATACTTGTGTAGCTAATTTGCCTGCCCAGAGCAGTTTGTGTATAAATACACTGGCGGATAATTGCTTTCTTGGCAATGAATGGGAGACTGAATACACACAAGTGGTGTCAAGTTCTCTTCATCAAAGACACTGTATCTGGTAATTTGGCAGTGAAAAATGTTCCACTATCGTCAGGGTCAGTTACCTAACCGTTCACGATCAGTTTAAATATCACAGATGAGGTGGTGTTCTCTAATAATGAAAAGCCAAAAAATGGAGGGAATTACTCCTTTAAAAAGATTAACAAGCTGCCATGGACATCAGCATACCACTAGAGATATAGCAATCTAGGTGGTCTTATAGACAGTTGGAGGAGAGAACACCTCTCTCCGTTTACTCAGTCGCAGATAAGGAGAAGACCAATCAGCCCTCAGGAACAGTGGCGGTGGGATTACAGAGGGAAAAAAGCTGTTGTGTTCCCGAGAGGAGCGAATCTGGGAGAGAGACCGACATACAGGGTTCGGCATGGTATGCGTGTGTATGTAGAAACTCTCCCATAAAAGCACTCAGAGAGGAATGCTGTTTTCAAACAAGCACATTCTCCTTGTTAAGTGGACGATGTTGAGCTCGTCTCCCTGCGTGGCCAGCACCCCTCTGAGCGCAGGGTGAGAAACGGAGATGTTTAGCCATAGCACACATTCCTGCCATGTTATACGGGGCATTCTGCTCGAGTCATGCTTCCAGCATTAGATATGACATATATTTCTTCTTCTCCTGACCATTTTTAGGCCTCGCATACTTGTAATTCACCTATCATAACAACCCAAATATTCAGGTCCCATTACAGTGGTTACTATCTTTGATCCATGTTACGTTTGTAGTGATGCAGTAGCACCGCTGAACTTGGATTTAACTATGATGGCAGCTAGTCAGCCTTCCTTTATTTGCAACTGACATGGCGTCACATTGTTAAAAAAAGAGAGGTATTTTCATTGCCTTCTCTACTTCACTTAATATAATGACCATATAGCATAAAGTCTGCAATAGGGGGCCAAGAGAAACAGCAAAAATGAGAGTGAAGGGAGAGTGAGAACAAGAGTTTAGAGTGGGGCCTCAAAGCAGTTTGTGAGAAGTATTACAGCCCCATTCACCCTGGCTAACGATCCTAATGATTAACCTGCTGAGGAGAGGCGAGCAGAGCAACAGCCCATTGTTTGGATGTGGTGTCGATGTCTGGCGTCAAGCATCACCCCGAGCAGCATAAACACAAGTGCAAGGACCACACCTGAATCCAAGAGGGTGAAACGTGAAAAATCACAATGGGCAGGACTCGCTTCCAGAGGACGACATGGAAGCTAATTGTTGTAAGTACCCGGGGTAAACACTTCAGCCAAGTATGTCTCGTGGTGGAGCCAAAGACGAATGGCAGTATGTTCAGACATTAATCCAACATGGAACTCTTGAAATGACAAAAATCTTTGCTGGTAACACAGAGGAAGGTCGGAAGCATCACACAACACATAAACACAGACACATTGTTGGGAAGAGCGTAGCCTAAACAATATGAAGGAATCATGTGATGAGTGGTATTTGTTAGGCCTGCACTTTCATAGGACTTTGACTTAACATCAACTGCTACGCTAACAGAGACAAAATGATCATGTTATTGCAGTGTCAAAGATATTTATAATTAAACAACCCTAAAATACAGACCCAGGTGGCACCATCTTTATTTCCATGTTGCAGACTGCAAATCTGAGGTTCAACTTGGTGGCAGCAGTTTGCATACATCCACAGTAAAAACCCAATGGCCCAGCAATCGTTCAATCAATCATTTAGCAATCTTTTGAATTAGTTACTAAGGGCATAACTTCATTCGTTTGCTGCAAATCATGCTACAAATTACACTTCAGGAGACTCCATTAAAAAAAGCTCTGCTGTGTTTTAGTTATATTTGGCCAATAGTTTTTATGCATGTGCTCATACAGGTGTGCACCTGCTCTGGTCTCATGTTACAAAGAAGATAAAGGAGTGCATTACCTCTCACATCCAAAGCTTGATCATGTGACTGATGCAGAGCTCATGTAAACATCATGCTCATTATGTTCATGCAATCATATTTATAATCAAAGTAAACAAAGTATTAGTGTAATCTGCACTGCAAATTTAAGGAGAGCTGATTCCAGTGAATATCTGTCAGCAACTGCTAGTAGGAAGCCCTGTACGGCAGGTTCAAAGCACTGTGTTGTTCTGGGCACTCTGTATAATGTGGGTACTGTGATGTATACGGATTACTTGAACAACATTTTTTGCAAACATATTTAAACTTCTACAATCTTGTGTTCACCAAACTTGATGATGCTTGACATATTCTCCAAGTGTTACACACATCTGCATCTCCTCTCATCGTAGGACCTGAAGACAGATGATGAAAAGCCTGAAGATTTGTAACACAGCAGTGGAAACAACTCCAGTCTAAGATACCCTCTCTTTAATGCACTTTGCCCTCCTTTCCAACAGGTTTCCCTAATGAAGCACATGAAGCACTATAGGGTTGCAACTGCCGATTATTTGCATTATTGATTAATGCGACAATCAGTTCAAAGCACATTCACAGGTGTCTTCAAATGTCTTGCTTATTTGGCATTTTTTATTAGTTTTGTTTGAAAAATGATTGAAACAATTAACTGATTATCAAAATATTCAAGTAAGATTTGAATCAAAGGCAACTGGACTTGGTTTGTAGGTTCTTGAAGATGTTTCACTTCTCATCCAAGCTTCTTCAGTTCTGGATTATAAAAATAGTTGTCGATTATTTTTCTGATGACTGACTTCTTGTATTGCAAAATTCACCCACATTAAACAGTTCAGTTTATCAACATATAATCATGTTGGTAATGATACATACTGTACTTGTCAAACTTAGTGCAGCAAAAAAACAAGAGTAGGCTGATACAATTTTTAAACCGAAAACTTTTTCATGCAAAATAAAAATTAGTCCAAATTTGTCAAAGTAAATCTGAGCGACTTTCTAACAATACTTTAACTATAGAAGCCTTCAGCTGATAAACATCATGTAAAGAGCTAAACTCACTTTGGACTACAGACAGAAATCGCAACATAACATAGCCTATTATTCAAACTGATGTTCAGTGGCTGACTGACTGACTGCAGTGATCAGAAGTGTGGTTTCTCAACACAGCTTTACTGTTCTCAGGCTATGGTTGATGAGTGCCAAAGATACCTCTTGGCAGAACGAAAAGTAAAAATAAAACTCCCGCCCACCACTGCCACTCCATGTTCCCAATTTGGAATCCTTTGTGGCGTTCTATTCAACATCCACACGTATCATCTCTCCACATGAGTACCGCTAAAAGGGAAACCCCACTGCCACCACAGTGCGTGGAGAAAACAGAAACCAGGTGTGACACTCACACAGGGAGTGCTCCTTTGATAGCGACTGAGACGGTGAGTGTGTCTCTGTGTTCGTATGACAGCGGAGAACTTTTCAGAACACAAAGGTAACATTCACTGTACCTTCTGCTTGAAAGTATTGGAAAATATGTGACAGAGCATGTCACTGAAGCCAGGTTAATGTTATCTCTTCAGTTCCCATGGCACTGTGTACTGGTTTGATATCTGAAGAGCTGGAGTGTGTGTTAAGGTCAGAGAACAAGTACAAGTGTGTGTGGAAGCATTAAAGTCAGAGTGTTGGGAGACATGAGTTCCCTGGTCCAGAGATAGAACTCATCGCGCCAACAAATGCACATCCACTTATGAGGTTGTTACTGGCTAGAAAATATTCATTTATTCTGTGTGCATGGTACAATAAGAGTATTATGAACTATCTAGTTTTGTCTGGTCTCATTTCGGCCTGGTCAGAAGGATGTAATACCAGGATGAAAACTGGCCAGGGGTGCAAATCTATTCAATACGAGTAGCGGGTTAGTTTCACAGGCTAGCAGCCATGACAGGGAATGGGCTTTCCTTTGAGCCCCATGTTCAAAAATAAAAACACAGGATTATTTTAATTTACATATCCACTCGCAAATCCTTCTTTTCTGAAATATCCTCCAGTTACAAACAGGGAGGGTTTATGGAAACTTTTCAGTGCACACTCCAATATTGATGTTCAAAGTCGACAGTCAAAAAATATTTCTTAAATGAGCCATGTCGCCTGAAAATAAAACCCAGAAGTAGGGATGGTTTGATAGGTTTTTAACAAATTTAAATCCAGCATCAAATCCGCTCATCCAAAAATCGAATCCCTTATTGAATCCCATTAGGTGAAAAATTTGCCAGAAACTAAAGGTTTAAATAAGTATAACTCAAAGATGTCTAATCCTATTTGTTGACAGAGAAGGCAGAAACAGTTTTCAGTAGAGCCTAATTAATAGGATGAGCAGCAGATGAATCAGACACAACGAGAAGCTGCCGCCTTCACCAGCTACTTAGTTCAAATACTGAAGTTAAGTGATCAGACTAAAATGATATCAAAGTTTAACAGGGAGATTCTTCCACTTCTGTACAGTGCTGTTACAGAGTGATGTGTCTTTTCACTCACAAACAAGTTTGTCTGAATACAAACACCAGCTGCAGAGAGCACATTAACCCGAGAACAGCCAAACTTCTCATTTAAACAATTACTGAATTAATGATATTTAGCTACAGCTGATTTAATCTGCTGTCGGTGAAGTCCGTTGTTTTAAGAGGCAACAGTCGTCCAAGGCTGAGAAGCTTGCTGCCTGTATGGTGTTCAGTGCTCCTTGCTAATAAAAAAAAAGAGTGAGGAGATATAAAGGGTTTGATAGACATTTGTTAGCGTCAGAGCTTAAAGAATCTTGGTATTTTGCCAACTGGTAACCGGATCCAAAATGAAACCATCTCTCTGAACCCATCCCTACTCAAAAGTCAAACAATGGATGATGTGACATAAAGAAGAGGTAATGTCTTGCATTAAAAAGCTTTCCGTTGGACTGTTCATGAATAAACCAACAAGAGTTTTCAAAAACTTTGCCAAAGACTAAAGGTGACTAAACATACACTGTGATGGATCTCATTTTGTCTCAACACAGGACAGGGCAGAGTAACAAACCCGAGGCAGAATATATTCTGCCAAAAACACCAGCCTTGCAACAATGACGAATGATGAAAAGTGCAAAGTAGCGGAACGCTGGCATTCTCCACAGCTGAACCATCAGAGTGAATGATGATGAAAAGAGCTTAAAAAGAGCAGGACATAATAAGTGGCTTTGTTTCAAACCTCTGAATCGCTGCCCACATCGTTGTTTTCAGTAATTTTAAAACGGAAAAACAGAATGACAACTCAGTTTGAATGTCAGGTTAGAGATGTTGACAGTTTGTTGATCAGTGTGACAAATTACATCACTGATGCCACAAGTAGATAAAGTAGACGCCCATTGATGGCTGATGATAAGGAATGAAGGTTGACAGCCCTTACTTTTCATTTCATCACCTCTTTTGAACCAAGTGCAATGTTAGCAACTTAAAAACAAAACTGTAGTAAATCATCTGGACATTATTGAAAACACATAAATCTGAGCTTGATACCAACTCAGACTGTTTATTATTCTGGGATTAAATACTGTACCAAGATCCCACACCTGTCTACACGCATTTATACACACCTATCAGAAACGTTCCAAGTGTTTCTGTTTTTATGCAAACCATCCCTGAGCACATTATTCAGTTATGCACATTATACAGTAGATGTCGCTGGTGGAAGGAGTGATAGCATGAATCTGTCTTACCTTGCGTTTTGAATCCAAATGGAGGTAAGTAATTGCTGACTTTTGCAAGACGTTTGAAGTTGCGATCAAGAAACATGGGTGCTGGTTTCATGAACCTGCAACGAGACACATGAAAGAGTAGAGGGAGGAAGAAGAAGAAGCATTTTTCATTAGCTGAGCACAAAAAACAAGAAAAAAATGTAACAGATAGATGTAATAGATTTTTCTTTTAGTATGGCCACTCCTGTAACCCCCCATGATTAAGAATTATTCATTCGGTTGTGCATTCTCTCCATAAAGAGACACTATGGCTTCCCATAATCTCTGCTCCACCTGGGACAGTAATTTGTGATAAACGAATTCATTTGTTCCACTGTCACATCCTAACAGCATCCGCTCCTCCCCTGCTAAAGCCTCCGAAAACAAGCAAAGCCTGCACACACGTTAACCAGGCAGCTAGAAAACTAAGCGGGTAATAAAACCTGAGATGCAGGGGGAGACACAAGGCGGCTGCAGAGCATAACCTGTCAACATAACCTCTCCACCCAGGCCTAAATCACAGCTGACACACGGTTTTGATGAATCTGTCGAGACAACATACTTGCGAGAGAGAAGAGAAGAGGCAAGTTACACTACTCTAGGGAGCAAGCCAGTCATCCTGCCACATTGAAAAAAAAAAAAAATTCAGTTTGATATTCAAAAACACGTCTGTGACCAATGTTTTAATGCCCCATGAACTGCGACTTCCAGCATCGCCTCTTCCTCATCCTGTGTCTGTATAAATGTGTGTGTGTCTTTGATTAACTGCAGCCCTAAAATCAAAAGAAGCCATTTCCTCTTAGTCACGCCTGTGACCCTAGTGCGGCTTCGGGATGAATGTGTGTTTTTATGACCCGCTGTCAAGCTGGGCGGACACGAGCCGAGACGTAGAGATGTTAAGGTGCACGGAGCGCCGCATGTTTCCATGTCAGACCTAAATGATCAGTCAGGACACACACAGAAAGACAATGGTAGGCGCCTTGCAGAGATCTACTGAGCTGGTGTGTATTATTTGGTTTATGATAGAAGACAGTTACAGGATTCTTGCACTGTCTCATCGCCGGAAATATAGAGCACCAGCAACAGAACTATTGGAACTTCACTGTAAATTATGGCTCCCACAGCCAACAGACTCCACTAACTGGCAATGGCATTTCAAACTGGAATCAAGAGGAGGGCACACACGTTTCTCAGCAGGAATCTTGGATAGCTTGTTACCATAACACTGCCATGGGGTTCACGAGAAATATGTGGAGCTCTGAGGCGCAATGACCAAACATGGCCGACATTATTGGGAGGCCTTCCGGTTAGCTTAAGCCTCTTCCAAGCACCCTAATCGGTCTTTGATACCCTAATTATCCTCCAGTTTGAAAGCATGAAAGGAGAGAATGTGAGAGAGGCAGTTATGTATGACTCTCTCTCTCCTCCTCGCATCACCTGACAGGGGCACACGCACTAAGAGACTTCTGTCCTGCCAAAACAAATGGAGATTCATTAAACCCAAGACTTCTGAGGCCAGAAGAGGCTATAAATAACACAGGAGCATTGCGAGTCACTGAGCCCTGACCGAGAGTCCATCACTGACATCCTGACAAAGCAGATAGACAGGGGGGCTGCTTGTTGTTAAATAAAAAGTGAGGGCTCCCAAAACAGCCAACGCACGGGGATGCATTGTGCTCATTTCCTCTGCTGGGTCCATCTCTCATGGGAAATATTTTCATAACCGTGCCGCTTCAAGTTCACTGCCAACACTTGATTTAGGGCTCCAATACAAACAGTTTTGGGTAAAAGCAGAGGAGAGGGGAGGTGTGGAAAATAAATTGGATTCTGCAGGGCAGGGGCTTCAGAGAAGACAAACATGGAGGAAGCAGGAGATGATTAAAGGGGGAGCCACAGGACCTCACTGCTAGAGGTTAAGTAGGTTTTCTCTAACAGCTGAACTGCGGGCTAAAATGCTAACAAAGACTTTTAAATTGATTTGTTTTTGCTTGGTAAACATACAAAGCGGACTCAGATTAAGAAAGGACACACAAGTTAACAAACAAGATGTTAATTGGTTGACTTCCTTTCATTGCGGACACAATAAATCACATAGAAACTCACATACAGAGTGTGTAGGTTCAACCATACACTCATGCATACAAACACATATGTACACACGAACGTCCACAAAAGCGCTGCATTAATTGGGCTTCTTGACCTGTGTGTGACTGGGTTGAAGGTGGTAGTAATCAGCAGGCTCCCGGTGGGGGTTCAGTGTTGTACAGAACTTTGATCCGACACGTGCAGCTGATTAGAGGAAGTCATTACGAGGGAGGACATTGTTAACACGTAGCCTCTCAGATAGGTAGAGGGCAGCTCCACAAAGCCCCTTCGTCTGTCTTGTTAAGCAGCGCTGCAATTTACAGCTGACAGTGCGGCCGATGGTGTCGTTTGGAGGTGGTTTGTCAATTCATTCAACATACTGTATACTGTATATATTATGCCATATGCTTTGGACAGACTCACTCAAACACTCTGAGAGCATCCTATTTTTATGGGTTTCCCTTATAAACAGAATTTTGGGGTAGAATATCACACAGGCAGGGAGAGAAAGACTAATACAATGGAATTTGTTGTTGAACTGGTGTGCTTTTTGTTTCATCTAAAACATTGGAAGTAATTGTGTATCTTCGGGCAAAAGATACATGGGGTTCAATACGTATGCTTGGAAACGGGTTGGCGTATATCTAGGTCACGGACTGCACTGAAGTGCTACTGGCTATTGTTCAGCAATGTGGTAAATTGCCCCTCTATTAGCTTAGCTCCAAGAATGCTGATGGGACAAGGCTCTATAGATCGAGCTGAGACGGACGGCAAATAGAGGCAAAGAGAAAAATCAAAAGGAGCAATGACATCAGAGAGGGCCGTGGAGGACTGTGTGGACTGTGTGGGCTGGGTACTAGGAAGCTCGTGATGAGTCAGGACAGGAAGTTGGTTGGTGTCGGTCACAGAGAAAGCCTCTAAGGCTCTAGGATGATAGGAGAAAGATGGGAGACCTTGTAGTTGGGTGACAAAAGTTCTTTTGTGTAACAGAGGGATCACAAGGACACAGTCGGGGTTTTGTGGTGGGGGACAAGATGATAGAAACATGATTGAAACTGGGGAAGATTGGGCAGGAATGTGGGGGCTTCTCTGTTTCTGACTCAAACCCCTCAAGGCCAAGCTGGCTTGACAAGTGACATCATGCATCGTGGCATGCTAGAGTAACAGTTTTAGCTTTTCTCCTGCTGACACCCAATTAAAATGATTTGTTTGTGAAGCTCCCAGTGTTTTGAAGCAAGCTTCAAAAGGAGTCTGCCTGCATCCAATGCATCTCCACAGTGTTATGTAAAAATATGCATGAAAGAAAGAGCAATCCTTCTCACTTAGGATAGATGGTGGTCATCTTGGCTGCTGCGTATCCCGGCTTGCACACTCCTTCGCTGAGGTTGCCATACTTGTATGCCAACTCTGGTGGCCTGTACGTTAAAAGAACAGAGGGAGCGATTATTCAGACACATCCTGACAACGGATTATCAATTGTGCTGACACATTTCTAAGCCTCACAAATGAAGCTTGTCAAACAATCTGCTCGAGAGATAAGGGGGGAAAAAAGCGGGGTTGCTCAGGAAGTTGGAGACCTCAGCAACAGCTCAGAGTATCACCTTGTGTGTGGCAAGACAAAGCAGAGGGGCCTTGTTCAAATAATCACACTGGCAGTGCTAAAACTATGAACCTCCCGATTACTAGCATGATCATTAATAACCTGATGCATGCCACAAATCTAGTTCAAATAAACAGAAAGAAGGGCGAGAGGCCTAAGTCTTAGCACGGCATGAAATCAGAGTTGGCAGGAGAAGAGGCTTGACTGCAGCCTGCTTGTGCACAATTTGAAGCTCTTCTGAACTAATATAATATGATTCAATATGCTAGAAAGCTATTCACTTGCAGGTTGACCCTAATTGGTCTCAAGCTGGTAAGTGATTTGGTGAGAATGAAATCTAGGAGGCACTTTTCAACTGCTGTAATTACTTGCTCTAAGATGAATTGCACTATTGTATGCATGTGCTCTAATGGAGTAATTAATGACACTGTAGATATAATGTAAGGAGCTGTATTAGATAAACTGAAACCATGTGAGAACCACCTTAAAGTGTGTGCTGACATGGTGCTTACAGTGTGTGTGTGCAGGGTGTGGACAGATGTGCCCTGCCAGAGCTCAGGTGGTGATGGCAGCATATGATTACTGCCTGCATGGTCATGGGAGGGCCAGAGAAGGGGCCTTATCATAGAAGTTTAGAGCAAGAGTGTCAAACCAATTCAGGGAATTACACACATAAACAGACACGTTGACAAAATGACGGCTGCGTAATGACTCAACGTAGCACGTTCTCGCCCTGACAAACCACAGCCGCTCTGGAATAAACGGGAAAACACCAACTACATCTCAGTTCGTACAAATCTCTGAACATATTACTCAGACCGCTGATTAAATTTGTGCATTTGTCACCAGGTTTTGCTTAGGTCTCCAATGAGATGTTATGTGTTTATTTAAAAAAATCAAGTGAGATTAAGTGGTCAAAAGTTTACATTTTCATGTTTCCCCATTGATCAAGCGGAACCTGTATGAGTAAGTTCAGTTCAGTGGAACGAGCTGTAAAACATATCGAAACTAATGGAGTAAAAGTCTAACTGGGATTTTAGCTGCTCTAAATAATACGAGTTAGAAATATTGCATGCAGTCCATAATGGAGAATTGCTAAGTGTGTAATATTAAATAACAGAAATGTTTATGGGAAAGAGATGGACTCACAGTTTTGTGTCCAGCTGCAGCAGAAAGCCCTGCTTATCATACACTGGAGAAGAAAGACAAAAACAGAGATGGAAATGATCCATTACCACACAGGTCAAACGCACAAAGCACAATGGTAGAATGCATGGCATCTTTCGGGGTTGAAGCTTTATATGGTTGCATCAATAGCTCTGGTCATCCAATCTACATAATTCCAACTATCAGCTCATTAGCTGTAGTTGTGAACAGCCTGTGCAACTTTTGCAGGGAAAACAATATGGCAAATGTAAAAGAAAATAAGCATTAGAATTAAGGATTTGTGATAAACAAGCGAGGTTAGGGACAAGCCAGCCAAAACAATCTGTTGAATTTAAAATAAAGTTAGAAAAGAAGTTAGAGATCACCTATGGACAACCAAAGAGGCAGCCAATAGGTGCCTGGTGAAGTGTTGAGGTAGAAGACAGAAGCACAGAAAGCTATTAAATGGAGAAATGAGAGCTTTATTCTGAGTCATTTTAGTATCTGCTGCAGTCTTATATTTCACAATGTTGCTTACATGGTCTATAAAACACTCAACATATTACATTAATTTCTGTCTGTAAAAAGCTGTAACAGCTGTCTAGCATGACAGAGCATTAGTTGAAAGTAAGAAGAGCGTGGTATTACTCCTGTGGTTGCGGATCTTGTCTTCACAGAGAAGCTGGAGGAGAAAGATAAAGAAAAAGAACAATGGGAATGCGTGACGGCTGATTAGGGAAGGATCCGAGCACTGCCCTGGAGGATGGGGAATTTGCCATAGCAGCCAAGATGAGTGAGTGTGCGTGTGTGTGTAAGTTATGTTTCTGTTGAGAAGCATAAAACAGCCAGAGGGCCAAATCGAGGCAACGGCTTGGGAGAAATTAAAGCGGCAGGGTCCTACCAGTAAGACAAATGTTTGTCTGTGGAACCTCACAGTATTATGCACAAAAACTCCTGCAGACTGCTTCACTTGCCAACCATTTGTTACTGAGCCAAGACAACAGAGGGCAGTGTTGTATCACACTGCAGCTCCACGTGGAGGACAATGGCTGGGCAGTTATAAGTGTTTTATAACTGTAACAACTGGAATTTACATTAAGAAACTTAACTTGCCTTCCCTATTAGTAATAGATCTGGCTGGCAAAGTTGGCTGACTACTTTTTTTAAATAATTGTCGTAATTGTTGCCCAAATGTGGCTGCTGAAGTATTGCAGGGTTTTAAAGAGGTTATGTCATTTTTCCTTTAAATGGCAGCAGGACAATAAGGATGGGTAAGGGTTCGATTGGTAGGGCCGCAGATGTACCTGAGCCTACTATTCGTCCCACGGTGATGTCCGTTTCCAACTCTGAAACACAAAATGGTCAGTTAGCACCGTTTGAGGTCAGTCTGTTATGGCACTAGTGGACTTGAAAATAAAGCCAACTGCAAATGTCAGAATTTACAGAGTAAGAGGAGGAGGAGGAGGAGGAGGAGGAGAAGGTGGAGGAAGAGGAAGAAGAGGAGGAGGAGGAAAGGTTAATAGCTTTAATCCCAGTGGGCTATAATTCTGAGTCACTATCTTTATTCAAAGATGGAGAGTCCAATGAAGTGGAAAATTAAGTGCAGAAAGCCCCCATTGTGTTTTCGTGGTTATTATGGTGGTGGTATATTGAAAGTTACCCATAAGGACTGAATGAGTGAACAAGCACAAACATTTCTGGTAATAAATCATAAAACAAAATGATGATAGGTAGATGAAAGCGGTAAAAATGGAAAGCTGTCATTGTTGATTTAGTAGAGATTTATATTCCATGGGGAAAAAAACGCCAAAATGAAAATCACCCGTTTCACAATAGTTTGACAGTCACCCAGAGTAAGTGGGCAGAGTCTCAGTTCCTCTACCTGGAATTCTTTTCACTTCAGCCCCTTTAGTCAGGACTACAGTTGTCTCTTCTGCATCATCCTCTGAAAACAAAAGGGTTAAGACACTGAAAAAAGATCATCACTGTAGAGCTGTGGAAGTAACTATTATCCATACAACTATTAACCACGACCAAAGCACTCAGAATATTAAAAATTACGTTTTCAACATCAGCTGCAGCAAAACACACACCGTGGCTATGCACAAAAACAGATGCACACAAAAGGCAGACACAGAGACAGAAAGAAACAAAACATGAAAAGTTTAATGCTCATCCTCCAATGTGTATCTACCATCACAGTAGCACCATTCATAGAGTACAGTAACAATACAGTATAATGCTAAAGAATAAAAGAATGACTTACGACACTGTATAAGTCTGTCTTATTATGGATTTACAGAATAATGTGAAAAATTCTCACTGTTCCTGTAAAACGCTGTGCTAACAGCTGTGACAGACCCACAGTAAATGACTGTGACTTACTCTGAAAGGGCTGTTTATTATGCTAAGATTTTGGCAACTGCCTCACATTTCCATTTTACTTCCCCTTACAGATTAATCATCACAATTTGTTTTATCAAAGAGATAAAAAACTGAGGACCTTCAACAAAGAAGAAACTTCACTTCAAACAAAAAAGCACACAGGTTTGAAAAAATGTCTCTCTCACTTCTATCAAAATAATCAGAGGACAGCTGCCGTGTCATTTCATCCAAAAGCTGATGATTAACACAATAAAAACTCCAAAGCCCTCTTCAAAACAGAACAGGAACAACAAGTGCTCCTCGTGACAAAAAGATAGCAGAACATTCTGCAAACGCAAACTGCTGTACAAAAACGTGTTCTTTTCTAATAGGCTGCAGGCACAACACAACTTCTCCACGAGAGGGATTCTGGCACATCAAATTCCCCAAAGAGTAAACGTCTAACTCTGTTCCAGCTGAAACTATATAGGCGTATGACTACTTCAGCTCTGAGATGAGAGAAGGCAATCCCTGACGTTGAAAACCAAACTGGGGAATATTTAGAGCACGTTCCAGTCAGCAACTGCTGACCTTACTGCTAATTGAGAACTGATAATGACAGGGGGAAGGGGAATCCCATTTTGAAAGATCATGTATCTTTACAGTAAAAACACACTTTTGAAAGTTATACACAGAGAATCATAGTGCAGGACTGAAATCAATTGGGTCGAAAGTTGGGGCTTATTGGCTACTGCCACAATTTTGGCTGGTGGAACATATTCCTTTCTCACCCTGCAGGTGTTATTTCAAGTGTGACTTAACACCCTGAGGTGGTATTCCTGTTACTATCAGCAGAGAAAACCATTATCAGCGACTACGCAGTTGGGAGGCTCTGAATTCAAAAGAAAAGTTGGCTGCAACTGCATTATACACCACATCTTTTGACAAGAGTTTAAGATGACAAGTCTCACACAGGTTGGTCAATCTAATCTAAATGGCTCAGTTACATCAGGGGACTCAAAACACAAAACAGTCCTGAAAAAGTGATGCCATGGCATCAGTGTGTAGAAGAGGTTAGAGACGGAACATGATAGTCCACATTGTGGTGGATAAATCTGAACTTTTCAACTCATCCTTTCAAAAAGTTCCCAATTCACGCTGCACTTGAATGTGAAAACAATTAGCAACAATTAGCACTATTGGTTCTTCTTTGACATTTCCAGCAATTGGCTAACATGAGCCACACCTACATTATTAATAATTATTATTGTTATTTCCATCTTCGATAATGACATTTAACTGAATTGAATGTAGGCCAAAGACACACTGCATACATGAAAAGCAAAATATACAATGAATTTATGTATTAAAAATTGCGAAATAAGCAATTAAAAATTTGGATTACAGACTAAAGTCATCAACATTTGCTGAGATGCTGAAAGAAAAGCCCTGAAATCTCACCTTTTAAGCTTTACATCCAGACATAACAGTGAAAGAATGAAATCTTTACTGCATTACATATTGATAAAGTTCATCAATTCATGCTGAAGCTAGCCAGCTATCCCAAGTTGTAGCTGGTCCCCAAGGCGTTACAAAGGATAGGGTGACAATATCCACTGAGGGCAGCTAGCTAATGTTAGCTTAATAACATTAAATTAAACCATTGCGTAGGGTTATAAAAACCTGAACATTAAAACTCAAATTAGCTGAAGCCTCATTAGGTATAACCAGTGCTGTTGACACAAAGGGTTAACCCTCTCTCTACCTGTCTCTGGGTGTAACGTATTCACCAACTGATGGGTGAACCTGCGCATTCAGGGTGATGTTTCTCTTTTTGTTTCTCAAGAAGCACCAATCCAAATTGCACTTGGAGTTCTCAGCAACATGCCCGACCAATGTGAAGTTGATCGGATGAGCGGTTATCAAGAAAAATCGGAGGAAAGATCTATATACAGACAGACAGATTCCTACCATTTTACTTGACACTCAAAGCTTCAGTCAAAACAAGCTGGAGCCGATAGACAGTTTGCTTCAATAGCGACATGAGTTCCCAATCATGTCTGTGCCAGCACACATCATCGTACTACTTGTACAGCTGCATCATAAGTGCACAAAAACAGCCTGTTTTTTTTTTCACACAGCAGTTCCGCAGGCTGTTCAAATTTATTTCATCGTAACTGCAGGCTTTAATTATGGTTTCAGAGTAGAATGAGATAGACAACACAACAACACAGCCAGAGATACAAGTGGCAACTAACAGGCCCTTGTGTGCCAGCCACAACAATTCTGTACCACATTAACTGAGAGTACTACTGGAGGAGCTCACAAGAGTCAAACATCCACTCCAGCTAACAGAGGAATGACAACGGTCACATGAACCTCCTCTGAAAAGCCGCCTTACCACTAAGCAGTTGAGTTCAGTTCAGTTCAGCTTGTTACACATTAGAACAGTTATTGACAGTCCCAGCTAACTGGTCGGGCTGAGTCATAGGACAGCAAGGGGCAGCAGGAAATGCTGGCTTTGGCCACTGGTTGAAAAAAAGACAGAAATCCAACACTGACATGAAGAAAATGAACAAAACAGGAGCAGAATTCGACACTCTGATCAATGACAGGCATTATTACTTCTGGATAAACATACATAAACCAGGGGCTAAAGAAGAAGAACCACCTGGTGGATCTGCATACAGCAGCTGGTAAAACCCAGCTCCTGTCACAGCCCACAGCCCACAGCCCACAGCAACACACACACACACACACACACTCTCCAGGAAGCTATCTTGTTAGGCCACGGGCTTCTTGAAAATACATCCAACCCAGAAACAGTATCATTAAGGCTCATCATTTACATTTTTCACCAGTTTTTAATGCCAAGTAATACAAGAAGGCAGACATTAAAGAGCCCCCCACACACTAGTGCGGGGATAAGAAAAAAAAAGGTACAGAGTAGCTACAGGGATGCTCTTAATAACTTATGTGATGAGCATGGCATAAGCCTCTGTACATTCCATTTGTCCCTAGATCAGTGACTGGGTCTCTTAAACTGTCATGTCAAGAATGAGGAAGAGGGATTATCCAGATTTGATCCTCTCTGCGAGACAGCATAGCTTAGCTGACCAGGTCGGAGGGCAGGAGAGACCATGCACATGTTCATCTTTCCCCTCTGATCATCTGTAAGCCAAACATCTGGCAGCGCAGTAATACAGAAAGCCAATATATCGCACTGCAATCACTCCTCTCCCTTTGCTTTGTGCTACTGAACACACAGCTTGAAAAATCACTGTGATATGGACCACAGCAATGATCATCTGTGGCGCACTGTCAGTGATGTGTCACACTCAAGAATAGGAAGGTTTTTTTTAGCAAAATTGAAGAGAAATGTTTAGTTAAGCACATCCAGTTATGCAAGAATAGTCACCCATGATAAATATAAACACAGAGTGAAATTTGGATTTATTTATGTCAGACAGTTTGCCAAGGCCATGTACCGCATCAGTACATCACTAACCATAAGGTAGAGGTGCAGGGCAAGGTCAAATTCAACAATACAGGCAAGTCTGAAATACTTGGCATGGCAAGAAATTAAGTTGTTGTGTATGGAGAACCTGAGCAACACTGGACAGGTTTCTTACTGAAACACTTACACCTATTTCACTATGAAATGGCCAAGACTTACCAGACACATTTAAAGCTTACACAGCGCTGCCTCAACAGCCCTTTCAGACAGTAACATTGAATTCTTCTCTCTGATTAGGTATTGTCTTTTGACATTCACACAGTTCTGTTATGTTAGAGCTGCATGTTCAAGTATGACAGAATATTTTCACAGACAATGCTTGCGCCACTGGCGCCTGCCACATAAGACAAGGGAAATGTGAAATCCTATTTTTCCTCACAGTGGGAGCAGTGCTGGAGAACAGTGAAGAGAAAGTAATGACGCCCAGGAAGAAGAGCATTCTCAGTTCTCTCACAGGCTTTCCAAGAGACAAAGGTTATTTTGCAGTATAATGTTTGTCTCCACGGCTTGACTGCTGTGCAGAAATATTACTGGGTTCTGTGAAGGCAAATTGCTAGAGCATCTTGAATGCACAAAATGTCTCTTTGAAAATGTGACATTGCCGTGTAAAATTTTCACAATATTTAAGAAGTAAGACACGTGTCTGAATTAGATTAGCTTAGGACTAATATCCCTGATGACAACAGTACAAGAAGAGTCAGCTGCTGATAACTAGCACCGAGGATAAAGTGTTGAATGATGGGCCCACACCAGAGCCTCAGTCCTGGCTTCAAAGTGCCATCCTGAATGTCGTCCAGAAGCTTGGTCCTGCTACTCAAAATCAGTGCTGCACATGACTGTACTCTATTTTTGCATTACAAAGGCAGCAGTTGGGAAAAGATTGGACATTCCTCTGTCTAGGACTAATCTAAACAGGTAAACTCTACAACTAAAAGAGAAAAAAATCCAAACTCCAGTTCTATGGCAAAACTTTACATTACAGCCAATTTTAAGATATCAAGAACAGAGGGTTTAACATTTTTCTCCAAGCTTCACACTTCAGACAGCAAGCTGTCCCTCTAGCAAGGGACATCAATCTGGTTCAAAACACTGACATTTGTTTTTTCTGTGCCAAAGGCTGCTCCATGAGAATGTTTTCCTAGAAAATATACTCTGTAGGGGGCACAGGCAAGAAGTTTCAAAATTGTTAAAGAGAAATCTTCTAGCCCCCTCTGCTGGATTTTGACAGCTGTTTCAGAGCGCCCACACAGTATGATAAAATTTCTCCCTGTCTTCCATCATCAGTTTGTGGTTTGACCACATATTTTGCCTAAAGAAATATTTCTTCATGAGTGGTGGTGGTAACAGTATACAAACATCCACGTCTGTCATCATTACTTTTCTAAATATGGACTCAAAAACTCAGGATACCCAACATTAAAAGGAAATCACACTAAGTCATAGCCAACACTCAAACATAGCAGGGGTATTTTTAAGTGGAACATGGAAGACATGCCTTCTCAGCATATTATAAAGGGCATTGCGAAACAGCGTTCTAAATTTTGCGTGTTCAGGTTTCATCATCTGAGCATGGAAATCTCAAAATGCTATTTCCCCCATCCACAAAAGCAGATGAGAAAGTAAGCACGTTGCTCAAGATGGAACCAGAGAAGACTTTCATCTACTCAGTTAACACATAGGTATTCTCACTGTAGCCAAGGCAGATGGCCATCAATAGATTTCCATCTGCGAGTAAAAAACCACAAGGGCTGGTTTTAAGTAGCAGAGACAGGGCAACTAACACTGGATGCACAAGAAAATCTGATTAAACTCTCCCCACAACATCCTGTGCTCCGGTGAAGTGAATGAAAAACTAATTTAACATCAGGGAGAGGCAGGTTTTGAGACGCCAAAATACAGCTTGACATACTACCGGTTCAGCAGAGAGACTATAAGTAAAAAAAACCAAAACAAAACAACAAAAACATATTGAAATAGACGGACGGTTAACTGGCAGTCAGCACAGAGAGGCAGACAGCAAAACAGAGACAGGTGTCAGACAGATTTGCTCAATAAAACAGATTAAAAAAATATGTGTAGGTTTCAAACGGACTATGAGCTATGACAGATGGATGATCAGGTGATGAATAAATGTTAGAAACAGACTGGAGATGTCACTTACGAGGCTTCTGGCCCCACACATGTAGATGTAGCTTCCCAGAGGAGTAGTAAATAAAGCCCAGGACCAGCATGGGGCACAGGACGAACAGCAGCTTGTGTGTGGGCTTCATGGTCTTCAGTCATTCACATGGCACCATCCAGATCGTCACCTGAAAATGACGAGAGGGGACAGGGACATGGCATTTATGCAACCCAAAAGAGAATATTCATCTGTCAGCAGTGAGGAAACAAAACTGACATAAGCAACGAGGCAAGAACAAACTGTGAGAGGAAAGAAGAACACACAGACATGCACAGGAGGGAGTGGGGAGGGAGTGGAAAGGTGGAGTCCAAACTGAAAACAGGTTGGAGGTAGAAGGATGGTTACGAGAGGTTTGTGAATAGCAGAAAATATAATGTAGGTAAAACACACAGGGTGGAGGACAGTTTTATAAATATTGTTTTCGGTCTCCACCAAGGTTGAATGTGACATCTCTTCCCTTGGCCACATGCACAAGACTCTCTCCTTGAGGACCACTCAAGAAAAAGCGAGTCCCTGAATGCAGAACAGAATTTAAACATTTTTTTTGTGGTGCACCACGATAAACTCGTTTCAGCACGAGAAGCAGACATTCAGCATTTGTGGTCGCTTTGTCTCGGAGAAACAGTGGACGTAATTCTTAGAAGACTGCTACACAGTGCCGCTTATCAGGCGTCCAAGCATCCGTTGAACACCCCCCCTCCAAAAAACTGTTCATCCTAGTTTACAGGAAACCGCAAGCTCACTGCTGCAGAAAGTGTGACAGCTAAATGAAGGAGGTCAGTGTGACTTAAACATTGTTGTTGGCTCATTCAGTCACACTCATAAAAAAATACTGCCCAATTTAGTTAATCTCATATGTCAGTAATCGACCTACCTCAGTACCACAAGACCTAGATATGGACTTATTATACATATATTAAAACCAGCTTTACATGCCGTCCTACATGCAGTGAATCATGTCCAGTCTACATGTCGCCTTGACAGCAGACAAGATAACCCATTAGTCATCTGTGCGCTGTGCGTGTCTGTGTGTGAACAAACTCTGCTCATTACCTTGAGTCATGGGTCATGTAATGGACAGTAACCCAGCACCGTGTGATTGCTTTGAACCCCAGACACATTTTCATTTTAGCATAATCTACTCCTTTCGTTACAAACACACCCTGTCGTGCAGAATCTCTCAGGCGGTACATGCAGAAAATATGAATCAAACTCCATGAGAGGCATCTGTTTCATCCTGAGGTGAAAATAGAGGACTGTAAAAGCACAGGGAGGTGTCTGACCAGAGATGAGCTGAGATAAGACTGTAATACCTCTGCAAATCATGCATTTCAAAAGAGCACTTCATAATTATGATGAGGCAACAGAATGTAGCCACAAGGTTAAAACTACTACTGTGAATGCTCCAAAAGTTACCCGACAAACTGACAAGTAGCCAGATTGATCACACTTACTGATCAGACCTGGAAAACCTAAATGGACACCTGTGGAATACGTTCAATAGCATTTACAGTATATGTAACCACACAGACATGCAACTCAAAACACAGATATTACAGATATTGCATTTCCAGATTTCCTGCAACAGAGGCTTGTCCAACATCATCCAGCCAAATGAGAATGACAAACCAGATCATTTCATAGCAAAAAAACAGTGGAACCAATCTGATTTAGCAGCGAAATTAACGCTTAACTGCGACAGGCAGCAGAAGTCCCACAGTACAGTGCTTTAACCTGATGCTATCACATCACTTCAGTCCTCCCCCTTACGTTACTCATTTCTTATGCACGGCTGCAAAAAAAAAAAAAAAAAAAAGCCTCGTCTTTCAGGACATGTCGAAGGTCACATCTCTACTTTCACTTGTTTATCCGTCGAGCTACGTGACCGGTTTGAGGCGCACAAAGTTCAGAAGCTAGCAAAGATAAACATAACGGAACTTTGCAGTCCCATAATTCAACGCTACGGTTTCAGTGTCCCCCCCCAACAAACAGCGTGTTTAAACATTACCTGGTTTATTTTACCTTCAAACGAGTCCAGTTTGCGCCGAGGTTGTAGAAAGAAATTGTGAGCATAGCTACAGGATATATATAGATGTTAGGACAGAGGGGAAGTGAGTCCTGAACAGAAGACGACAGCGTACGGAGCTGCTAACCGTTACCGTTAGCTTCGTTTAGCCAGGCTATGCTAACAACGCTACGTTGGCAAAGGGGGGAAATTTGCCTTGATCCCGTCGGCAGGCCTGCTGCCACAACACATCACAAGGCTGAGGGAAATGTTGTTGCCAGCGGACATGAGCTGAAGCACCACAGCAAGCGCAATCAGAGAGTGAAACAGGGTGAATTATAACATCCAACCACATCTGAAGAGAGAACAATGCTGAGGTTAGAGAACACCGGTTCGCCAAGACGAACCACCACCATCACTGTCGAGCAAAACACGGCGCAGCAGCCTTTTTCAAACACATCTGGACACATGCAGACGTTACCTTTTCTTTCCCTCTTTGAATCAGAAACAACAGCCTTAGTTTAAAGGACTGATCGGTCGATAAAACCACCGTGGTCGCCCTCCTCTCCGAGCCATCCTGTTGGGGTCGGTGGGGGGGGAAGAGCAGCCCGAGCTCCGGAGCCACAAGACGAGCGTGGACTGCGTGTTTCCACCGAGCAGCGCTACTTCACATCCACACTGTTGCGATGAAACAGCATTAACATTATCACCATCACCATCAGCAGCAGTTTACTGGTCTACAGTCACATGAGAGATGTCTGGATCAGGATGACCCCTCCTGTTTTGACGGAGCTGGGGGAAAAAAAGAAAGCACCGTTTCATCTGCGTCTTCACGTGCTTCTTCCTCTTAGCTGGCGGCACCGAAGCTGTGTTGGCTTCTGATCACCAGAAACCTTCCGGCTCTCCCAGCAGCAGCCACAACAGATGCAGTAATGTACAGAGCTGGTTGAACTGGCTGCCCCTCGCCGTGATGGTATGTGCTCGCTCAGCAGTATTTTTTGATGGACTGTACAGGTGTGATGCTGTTATCCTACAGTCATGCTTGAATGTGCTGGGATCTAAAGATCTAACAGGTTATTATAAGTGAAAAAGTAATCTAACTCCTCGGTGTAACAGTCTAGTCAAGATTGAAGCCTTTTATATGCTGTTTTTTTATTTAGAAGTTTTTGTCCTTCCTGTCTTGTTTCCATGGTCCACATCCAACAAACCTTCTATAGACCATCAGTCTTCCACCAGCCACCAGTGTCTCCTTGCACTGGTTTGCACTGCTTTTCCTCAAATGTTTAGCTCTAATTATCCCTCAGAGGACTGCAAATAATCATTACTTACACATGTGAAAGCCCCTTTGCTCCACGATGATGATGATGATGATGGTAATGCTCCTACCCACAAGCCAGAAGTGCTCACTGAGCTGTTTGTCGCAAGCTGGTTTGTGTATAGTATTTGGGTTTTGTATCCAAGGAGGTGGTTTCTGCAGTCATCATGAAGTCAGAGAAGCCAGGTGATTAACAGGAATCACTGCTGAATACTGGCTGCAGTGTCATGACAAAAAACAACAACAACCAAAAAACCCATATAACTACACAGGAATTTATGAAACAAGAGAAGAACTAAGGTGATGAAGAAAATTTGAATAAAGTTTCCAGTTTAAACAATGAGACATTCCTCCCATTCACTTCAATTGTAAATGAGGAAAAGTTGGACATTTTGTTGGTATGACAGGTATAAAATATATATATATGTAATGTAAATAATGTATTAAATATGACTGGTTTAAAATCATGTTGGAAAAGCGCCACTGAGGGCTCATCATTCAGACTAGAAAAGGTCACAGTGGCGTGTCCAGACTTTTTTCAGTGGCCCAAGTCGAGGACTGACATATGCAGGGGTGGCATGACACACACGCACACAGACACACACACACAGACAGACACACACATCAGAATAGCATTAACTTACCATTTCTCATATGTAGTTTAATTACTAATACTACAGTTTCTTAGAATAGTGTTTAAATTTTCATTTGGAACATAAACCATCCCACCAGTCACGATACAAATATAATATAAAGCTTCGATACTTCATTCTTTCATTTAAAAGAAACTGCACTTCCAACTATTGACAAAGGAAGTCAATGCACATTCAAAAATAGTCATCAAAGAGTTGGCTCGAACTAAGGTCCCACCTCTAACTGGGGAGATATCCAATCATACTGTAGGATAATTTGATCCTTTTTAAGATTTCAAGGTTGGCCAGTGCCAAGCCAGGCCAGGCCCTGCAGGCATGCAACTATATCCACAGGTACATGGAAAGCAAAAAACACTTTCAAGTAATAGCACAATATTTGTTTTCTTTGAAATAGTTCAGATTTTCAGACACTTATAACCAATATAACCAATATTATTTTGGGATAAAACATAAACACCTTAAATATCGTTGTTTCTCATCTCCAATTTTCTGTTATTAATGACACATGCGGGTAGTACTCTGCAATTAATCACTGCACAGGAAATACCAGTCGTCAGCTCGTGTTCCTGTGAACACATGTAAAATAGAAAATAGACTCACGTTGAGTTGTTTAAAGCAGTTCTCACTATTAGCTGTCAATCTCAGTGCAAAGCGTAAGCTCTGAAAAGAGCAGTGTGAAGAGGTGGTGTGAGATTGACACGCTGATGTTCCCGTACATGTGAGCAGACTATGTTTATCAAACCACTAAGAATAGAAGTACTGATATAAATAATTGAATGACTTATCCTCTGCTAAGTTGCTTACTAAACACTGGCTCTGCAGGCCTTGTATCTGGCTCTCACAGCAGACTGTTGTGTGGCAGCAGATCCGTGGTCCTGTTCTTTACACCTGCTCATGTTACTCTACTAATTCAGTTTCCCCCTCAGATCGTGCGTCTTATTTGTGCCCTGACATTTTACAAGGCCACGCATCCTACATAAGCAGTTGTTGGGCTGAGAGCCAAGGGAGGAGAGGGTTGGGTTGGGGGGTGGTGGTGGGCAGTCTTCTGTTTCTTGTGCCCTGCAAAGAGTGTGGCAGAGTAGCGTACCGATCTATTAATATTAAATCAAGCAGGAAATACAATCTGCTCCCCCACTGCTTTCCATCTGGGGTCAGGAGATTAGCAGGAGCCAGGAGAATAAAGTACATACACCAGCAAACACTGAGATACACACACACATACACACCTATACACAAACACAAGCCTATTGAAGTGCCCCAGGATCACAGGCCTTTTTCAAAGCTGGCGTGGGACTCCTGGTGAGTTGGCAGCACTTCGCGGCCTTTGGCACACGGATCATTCGTTTATATCATACAAGAGGGAATGATCGATGGTAACAGAAAACAATGCATGGAGCTGACATTTTTCCATTCTCTAACCGTGTCTGGGAAGAGCGCTGTTATTTGTTTTTCTGCCAGTAAGGAGCTGTGTTCCTAAAGAGGAAAGCACCGTTTGTTTCATACGTCAACAGATTGTAATGCTGTTGCTTCGCTGTACATCCTAAGACGAGTTGCTAGGATGAAGCCACATCCGAATTAATTTGATCTGTCGGGGTTTGAAATGTGACTCAGACATTTTACAACTGTGGTTTTCCTGCTTTTCCTCCATCACGCCCCATTCCTCTAATGCTCTAATTAGTTTCTCACTGGCAAGGGTATACAACAAGGATTCTAAAAGAGTTGGGATGCTGTGCAAAACTTTAAAAACAAAGCAGAACGCAACCATTTGCAAACAAACTATGTTTGCTGACAATGGTTTTACAAGGTGCTACTGAGCCCATGTAGTAATCTCCTCTATACAATCATGTGTTTGACAAAGTGTTGAACCTCTCTCCATCCTTGCTTGCGAGTCGTTCCAGGATGAACCTTTCATACCCAATCATGATACTATCACCTGTTACCAATGAACCTGTTTAACCTGTGGAATGATCCAAACATATGTTTTTGGATCAGTCCGCAACTTTCACAGTCTTTTGTTGCTCCTGTCCCAACTTGTTTGAAACGTGTTGCTGCCATCAAATGCAGAATCAGCAGTTATTTCTAAAAATCAATGAGGTTAATGAGGTCAAACATTAAATATATTGTCTTTGTACTGTTTCAATTGAGTATATGTCTGTTTTACTTTTTTGGAATCAAGGTTGTACATAACAGACCAGTCTTGAAAGACATTGTCAGTGTCATTATAACAGAAATACTGTACACTGCTTCATCCAGTGTTGATTGTGGAATTGGCGTCAATGGCCCTTGTATTAATTGTGGCTTTTTGAGGGCAACATCTATCCTTCAGGCTATAGAAATACTGCATCATTTACAAGTGATGCTACTGGGAGATAACAGTTGTGCAGAAACTCGGTATCAAGAAAGAAGCTCACCAGTAAACCGTAAACCGCTTGATAAAATCGGTGCCTTCTGTAACCCCCACCATCCACAGCGGCTGAACCCCTCTTTAAAGGAACTTAATCTGGATTCTTGTCTTTCAGCAGAGTTGCAAGCTGCAGGCTCATATAACTTAACATGCAACCAGATTCTGGTGAACCAAGCCATTCACAGTACAGTACGTCCTAAATAGCGTCTGGGATGTACTCACTCCTCAACAGAATAAATAACTATTCTTTAAACAGAGGTTTCCATCGCACCATCTCTCTGAGGGATATTCCGACATGAGTAGAGCCAGACTTTACTGTGGCAAAATGAATAATTAATCGCTGTATCATCTGAATCATAGATGATGGCTTTTGCTCCAGCGGGGCAGGCAGCAGGAAATAAACAAGTGCTAAAAGGATACAAGGAGATCCTATACTTACAGGGGGGGACTAGAGCGTCTGACTGCATCTTTCACTTCCCATTTATTTTAGTCATTCGCTGTCGTAGGCGCCAACTTGACTACAGCCGGTTCTTTAGAAGAAGCAAAGCCCAGGAAGAGAATTGTCATTCTTTCTCAATCAGAAGGAACTAATTTCCTTTTAATGTTGCAATATTTTAGGCCAAGACCTCTCAGAGAAAAAAAGAAACAAAAAGACATTTGTTTCACTTTTCTCCACTGAACATCTGACACAGCCACTCATGATGTACTCAGTGGTCATCAGGTCTTGGACTGAACCTCACTACACATTAAACTCATTTAGACACAGAAATGAATGTTACACTGTTGCTGTCCAGTGTTTTGGGAAATATGCTTTTTTGCTTTGTTTCGGTATGTAGTATCATGTAGTATATACCTCCCCTGTGTAACCACTACCTAACATTTTTCACTTTTTGTGTGGACTAATAATCAAATAAGATATAACGTGTTAATTAGTGAGAATTAGAGGTGCTAGTGTGCAGATTTGGTTGTTTCCCCCTGCTTACAGTATTGATGATAAGCTGAGCTAAAAGGCTCATGGCTCTACATTTGCATACAGACACATGAGTAATAACAGGAAGACACAATGGAATGAAGAGAAATGTTGCAATAAGGCACAATAAGAGAAGTTGGTACAGAAAAAAGAGGGGAAAAGGAAGGAATCTCTGGCATCCCTTCTTGCAACATTATTTTATTGGTATTCACTGAGTCAGCAGTAACTGAGACCCATGGCATGGACTCATAATACACATCTTCTGAAATGACCAAAAACACCTTTGAATTGCAGTCAAAGAGACGAATTTGTGATGTCATGTGCAAAGCGGTTATTACCTTTCCAGGCAAGAGTTTGGACACTTCGAAAGACAAAACTCTGGCTAATACCTCACTCAAATTCTTTCCTCTTTATCTTCCTCCGTTTATTTGTTAACTCCCATTAAACCTACATCCTGTCTCTCTGATGCATGACTGCATTAAACACATAATGCGTCCATTCAGGTCTCCAATTAAGAGTAAACACAAGAAAGCAAAGGTTGTGGTTATTCAGTAACAAATCAACAGATTAAGTCAATTTAGGAACTGCTGTATTGAGCCTTCATTTAGATGTGTGTGCTGTTTTTAGGTAAAATTTAAAAAGCAATATTTTGATATTTTGGGAAATTGACTTTCTCGCTTTCTTGCCAAGGGTTAACAAAGATGAGAAGATTAATACCACTCTTATGTCTGTGCATTAAATGTAAAGCTACAGGGGAAAACCTGGCCTGGCTCTGTTCAAAGTTTTAAAAAATCTGCGTACTAGCTCCTGTGATACCAGTGTAATAATTTATAAGTAATCATTTTTTGGTGAGAGATGTGAAAGTGGTATTGGTCCTAACATCTCATTTTTGGCGAGAACCAAATAGATGTATCTCCCACCATGCCGAACTGTTCCTTTAATGATAACACAGTAGTTAATTTACATCCAAAGTTAAGCATTAATCGTTCAAATTCCATGCATTGCACCCTTTTGCTCAAACTCCTGCAAAAAAGGAATGTATGTTAAGCTTCAGCAAATAAAAGTATGTGATTATGAGCAAACTGTAAAATATTTTCAAATTGTAAAATATTACATTTCTGGATAAAAAGTAGACTCCACGTGGCTTTCCTCTGAACTCTACTGCTTCCACAGTCACTTTTCACCTTCCTGGAAAGCACCACAGAGCTTATTTTAAGCTCCACTTGTCCAAGGTCATGGATTCATCATTGGCTCACCAATAATTCCTGTTTTTGTTTCAAGCCTTTATCTGGCAGATACTGTATCTTAGGGGACAGATTATATGGAAAAAACATTCCCACGCGAAAAGAGAAACAAACATTACGTCTCACTGCTGGAAATCATTTTTAAAAAAAGCATAGCCTATATATAAAAAGCCTACGGATGGTGACAGCATCTGGTCAGCTGAGAGGCTTTTAGGTTCCTTCCTTAAATAAAATATAAATATATTATAAATATTTATTTTATCGATAATATATATAGATAAAACAAGATCAAATATTCCTTTATTCGTCCCTCAGTGGGGAAATTCACTTAAATATGAAGTTGGGTAGGACATTGTGGTTGTGTGAGAAAAAAAATACAATAATCATTTAGACTAGTGAAATATGTGCATTATGACCTTAAAATTCCCACAAAGGTAGAAACAGACATTACCTTTTCAGCTGTGGCTGTCAGGTCCTTAATCCAGAGTATTAGTATCAAACAGACAGGTACGGCTGAATGGCAGAACAAATGATGAATTGCTCACATAGAGCTGTATTTCAAAGAGTGAGCAAACAGAAGACACTTTATGATTTAGCTACTGTTCTTTCAACAACTCTGTGCAAACATTAGTTAACCATTAACAAGGACGACAGACAAATGTTGTTACAGATAGTCCTAATTAAACACAAGTGGCACGGTACAGTTTTGCATGATGTTTGTTAACCATTGACAACACGAGGAGGAAAATTTATTCGGGCTGTTACACTTTAAAAGTATGGTTAACTATTCGGACTCATCAGAAACAGTTATCATTTCAGAGCATGTCTGGGGATCAGATGTAGCAGAAAGCAAAGAGAAAGAAGGAGATATTTGAGGTTAGCAATCATACTGCACGCTTGTTTGAATCAGCTTATATTGTGAAAGGTATTTTGTGGGATTTGGATGTACTATGTTCAATTACTGGCATATTTTTCCAAAAAAAGAAGACTTGAAAATTTAGCATATGAGTCTCTAATTCCAGTCCATACGATGCTCTACATGAGTCCTGAGTGTTGTGTTACCACATCTATCCATTACTTATAAGATTAAAAGCTTATTTTTATCTCAGACTTTGTAGTATACTTGTATTGACATACTTTATATTTATACACGAATTGCAATTGTTTGAAGCCGTAATCTGAGCTGCTGAATGTGAAATTTTCAAAAAGCCTGTTCCAAACATTTATTTTCGCCAGCTATATTACTCATTCTAAAACTATAACTGAGCGTGAGGCGTAAAAGTAATATGTTTTTGTAAGAAAAAATAGCACATGTGATAAATATTTTACATCTCAGCCACAACTCAACAACTCTCAAAGCCAGATGCATAGAGCACATGTTCTATGCACAAGATCTGGGTGACATTTCAACCATAGTGGGTTTCTACATCAATCTAGCTCCCGGAATGAATACACCCAGTAACAGCCTCTCCTTCTCAAACCACAAGATCTTAAAAATTTGTCAATTTTGGCCTTTCAGTCGCAGTATGAACTGAATCACATGGTATATTTCCAGCCACGCTACACCAGAGCTGGTTGCTCTGAAAGGGGGAAAAACTGTGCGCTCGCAGACACAAGATTGCTCAGACGATTATGGGCTCTATCCATCATGTGATAAAGTAGAGCCTTGGGGAAACCTACAGGGTTAGATTGCTGCTGTCTGCTGCTTAATGAGGTGGCAACAACAGGAAGTTCCATTAGATTGAAACAGAAACAGTGCTCTACATTATCTGAACAGGAGCCCAGTATGCATAGTTTGTATAGAAAATGGGGAATAAAGACACAGAGTTTATGTTTGGTTAGTGACACAACACAGTTTTTCCCAACAGACAGGATGCATGATCATTTATTCTTTTTAATTTAACATCAGCATCAAATGCAATGAGGAACGTAGGGCAAGGAAAACATCTGCTGCAATTATAGGCAAAATAATAAGATGAATTTATATAACAGAAGCAGAATATACTTGAATTTGAGATTTTGAAATATGTACTATGAAACAGCAAATGTTACCATAAATAGTGACATCAAAAAGAGCTTATGGGCCAGTATGGGAAACAGCTACTCTATAAAACTAGTCATCACTCAGTCTGCTCTCAATGCTTTCATCTGTTTATCATCACACGCTTTTGCATTATGACTCAGTTAGACTCTCTGTCTCTGTTACTCAAATACACATACACACACACACACACTATATTCCACATCATTGTGTACATGCAAATAACATGCATTGCTACCTCTCTTTAGGGCTGCTTTGCAAGACTGCAGCAGCAATCATTAGAAATACTACAAAGCTTTGTGTGTGTGTGTGAAGTGGAAAAGCATCAGGCAAGTTGTGACACGTACTTTGCATGTACTGTGCAAAAAAAAGGGAAGTGTTCCACCTCAATGGTCCGGTTAGGGCCATCAGCCACCAGCCATTCCTAATCCCACATGATCTGATTTCATGCATTCTACCCGATTTGTCATTTCAGTACGAATTCAGTTTGACATATACTGGCCTCCTTAGTTCTGTCGCTGTCATTGAAAACCCTGTGCACGGTATTGTGCTTGGAAAATGAATAATTAATAAATTATCTTGGAGTCTGACTCACTTAAATCCGCATAGAGGCTTTATTGCTTTAGTTTGTTTGTTTCTGTGGAAAATGAAAAACTTTAGAAGCTTTTCTGAAAGTTTTCAATTATGCAAGACTGCAATGAATGAGAGATTAAATTAGAGTGACCTTTTAATGTCACTTGTTTTGTTGATTTGTGATCAGAACCACCCATTAATGCAGGCTTGATACAATTTGAGCCAGACAAAAAGCAAACATTCTCAGTCCACAGAGGCAGGAAGACATTGAGTCATACATTTGCTCACTGAGGTCGACAGTAATACCTGTTTGCACTGACCTGCAGTTCACCTGTGTTCAGACTGTGGGCTCTGCTGCCATGACAGTGGTCTCATAGCCTTGGATCAAGCTCAGCTGTCATCAGCATTAAACCGTGAAGTGTGAAACTTCACATACCCCTGTTAATGGACAAGTGGCTTATGTCTGACTTTCACCTTTGAGGATTAGAAAAGTCCACCATCTCTAACATGTTTATGATTAATGTCAGAGCAAGTAACTTTTACCAGCACAGAGAACAGGTCTCTGAAAGATGAAATAATATCCACAATAAAGAGTATTCACCGGGTAAAGCAGAAAGTGAAAGTTATGGTAAAAAGAAAGTAAATAATACTTGAAATACTCGTAATGACACGTGTTTGTTGAAAGACCTTCAAGATCATTGCTTTGAAGGTAAAAAATACGACCAACAAACTCTTAAGTCTGTTATTTGCTATAATGCATGTCTCCTTTAAACTAGTTTCACTGAGGAAGGATAGTGTTTCCTGTTTTTGCAAGTAACACAACAGCGTTGCAGCATTAGCATGAAAACTCTCTCACTGTATTTTTGTGGTAAAAGGCCTTATCTTGTATCAGGTTGAGGAGGATCGGTGCAAAGACAGCATCTTCACCCAGAAGCTGCACGAGTTGGCATCTAGTCAGATGTGATGTCTCAGACACAGACAGTAGTACAAATGTAATAAAACCAGAAGATATCGAGTACATTTGTGTTAAACTCACCTACGTTGCTCGGTATTTGTAAGTTCATTACACCAATACCGCATACCACATGTGACAGCGTCTTCCTGTCTACTCGCATCTGGCATATTTCAGATAAATATCATACAGAGAAATAAGATGCATTAAACCACAGGGCTGCCAACAGTCCTCTGGTGAAAACCGTAAAAGGTTATCAGCTAAGTCAAAAATAAAACTACAAACCGTACATCAATAAATTATGTCGGTTAAATAGTAAAGATGTGGTGTAAAACGAAAAAATTACAGCTTTCCTTTCACATTCAATCAGCTTGTAAAAGTAGAAACAATATTTTTCTCTTTATCTTCAGTGAGTTGATAAAGATAATTAAAACGTATGCTTCTGTTTGTCTTTATCTAATTCATTTTATTTTTCAGCTCCTTGGTTTTTTTTTTTTTTTTTGGTCTTGCACATATTATTCATTCACTTGTCTCGAACAAGATTCATTTGCCTTTCTTAAAGTTACTTTTCTTTGAGATTAACACAGCAGCTAATGTCTTATAGGGAATTTGACAGTATTATTCAGGTACATTGTCTGAATGTGGACCAGTATTTGACTTTTCTGTGAGCTTCACTGCCCAAAAAAAAAATCTGGCCTGCTGAAGTAAAATAGTGATAAAGCTGTATTAGTGGATCAGGAGTGATTCGGTGTGGAGAGAAAAACAAAGGATCAAACAATCTTAAAAAGGCTGGGGATCAGCGGCACGTGATGATGAATAAAGTTCATAAAGGAAGTCATGGCAGTTGACATGCTGACACATTAAAAAGATATGTCGCTGAGGAAATGTGAAACAGTGGGTGGAGGTGTTAGCTCTGACCAAAACCTCTTGCAGCGGGCGACTTTCATGATCAACGTGCAGAGCATTCTTCCTTACAGAGAGGCTGCTTTCAATGATGAGCCAAATCTCTCTACTGATGGACGCAACTCATACGTCAACATTCTTATTTTAACCATGACCTTTTCCTAAACCTGACAAAGTTTTTTTTGTGCCTCAACCTAATCGAACTGCAACCATTTCATAATGTTAACCACATTGTTAGAAAGGCTTTCTCGCAAGTGTGTCATACAGGCACTAAAGGGTATCTCATACATCTGTATGTACATATGTGTGTGTGGGAGTGGTTTGTTGGCCTACTTTTAATCTGATGTGGCTGAGATGTCTGACCCTATTGGTGAGGTTACATTATATTGCGCACATGCACATTTGGTTGCACCGTTCCAGCTTTAAATAACAGATGATTCCAAGAGAATTTATAATCATAGACAAACACATTCACAGACACTTATATCATGTGCTTACAACCACATCATGACAAAGACAATGTATTAATCATTTAGTCAAAGCTTTTGGTTATTTTCAGTTCTTCTGCACGCCATCATGCTCATACTGTGGCTTTCTGTTCTGTTGAGTCACATGACTGATACTGATCAATAAAGCAAGAACACCATAAACACTCGCTGACACCAATATCGTTTATGGGGAAATAAGCTCAGACATCAATAGCACAAAGTAATCTGAGCTCTGTCACTTGACTTCCATGTGACTGGTGTGAAGCGGCTGCAGACCATAATACCCTACTAACAGAGTGACCTGAGGGAGTCGCAGCTGCCAGGTCACAGAGAGGGGTGAGAGATGGTGTGAGAGTTTAGATATGGAGGCATGCTGGGAGATAGATCGCCGGTGTGAAAACAATAAGTCAGTTGTTTGCTTGTATGTTTCCATGTCTGCATGTTTCTTTTGCGTCAATGTGTTAACTGGATTTTTTGGCCACTTTGGAGAAGTGGAAACAAGCTGTAAACAAGCCACCGGCACGTTACCTCTTTTTAAGTTCACAGTCAACACATTAACAAAGCAGATACAATGCAACATGAGGTAAATTTACAAAGACGTGACTCCCAGAATATTCAGGCCATTCGAGACTGCGCAATCAGTAATAAGGTTCAAATATAGCACAGAAAAGACAAAAAAATCTTTCTGGATACTTACATTTCAAATGCCTCCTGTTTTCTTCTGATTGCATTAATATTTTATATTTTTCCAATAAATGATCCCACTGAGCTGAGCCAAAGTCCAATTGAACGGGCTGCACCAAAGGAAACCAGCACAAGTCTCCGATGAATTCACATGACCCTGCTGTGTTCAGTCATGATACGACCTTCTCTATTACCCCACATAAAAATCACTTTGTTCTTTGTGATGATCCACTTCTGATTTGTTGAATAGCACTTAACTGCACCGTGGCTCCTTCAGTTCATTCCAGCTCCGATTGAACAGCTGCTGGTGATAAACAATAATAGCAGAGCGAAGCAGATAATTCAATATGTCAGCATTCAGTGTTGAGTCAAGGATTTTGGTTTTGTGTCCCCGATGAGAAATCAGTCTCTGTGACACACCATTACACAAATTACACACCATTACACACCATTACACAATCTCTGTGACACACCATTCCACAAAAAAGATGCCTTTTATCAAATGCATGAAAACAATACACTGGGAAAGCTTTTGGTGAAAGTTGCAGCTGAATTGCACGTCAACGGGGAAACAGCGCATTCACAGAAATCATCCAGTAAAGTAAATCAAAGCTCTGATTGTGAATCTCAAACAAAGACAATGGAGTGATTATTCTCTCTGCAGCCATATTTTAACAACAGCTGTACAGGATGTCTTGTCAAATCTCCTCTATGTGTTAGGAAGCTCTTTCACACCCAGCAGTAATTACTTTGCTATAAAGAAATATGTCACAATTAAACAGAGGTGCAGCTGTTGTTTGAGACTGAACAAATACTGTGTGAAGAAATATTATGATTCTCAAACAGGAACAGATTTTTTAAAAAGTTTTAATGTGTACATTTTTCCTACAATCTCCAAAGTGGTTTGTATTCAGGTGTATCATTGAAATCACTGCATATCACAGGATGCACGATTCACATGTGGAGAACTTTCTGCACATCAACATCTTTATTTGTATTCTTCAAGTTACTTTTTATAGCATTTACATCTTTGCACACGGCACCATCGACTTCCCCGCACCTGGCTCGAGCTGGCACCATTGCCCATCTGTCAGCAGATGCTATGATCTTGTGTAGACGTGGAAGACGGGAGGAAAAGACCACAGAGGTGGCAGAGATGCTCGGAAAAAAAGGCGTCTGCAGCAGGTGGTTTACTGACAGTCTGTCTGTGTGTGTGTGTGTGTGTGTGTGTGTGTTTGTGTGTACATGAGTGAGATAGCTATTCACCCATCTTTCCCACAATACAGGGCTGTGATTTCCTGCCACCTGTGTGTATAGTGATGGGACCTTTTCTCTGCCTTCATTTCCCACAGCCTGAATTTTCCCCCTGTTTGGGTTCATATCATGACATAAAATGGAGATACAGTACATTAGTAGCAGATATGACATGCTATAGTTTTTCATTTCTTCAAGGAAAAGACAAAAAATGATAAAACATTAGATATGAAGTAAAGATATGACTGGATGAGAAAATGTATAAACAATTTAGTCAAACACATTTTAGTAAGTTAAAATGTTGACTTTTGACTAATTTTGACTATTGTCTCGTAATTTAATTTTCCCATTCTAAAAGTCAAAAATAAGCCAAAAACACAAGAGTCAACACCCATGCTAGAACCTCTGTTTTGAATTTGGGTTTTGGAACTAGGATGTCAACACCCTCACAGTGACAAAGTGCTTCAGTCGTAAAAGACACATTAAAATGCTGATCTGATGGTGGCACTTGATGAAAATTCAGTCAGGGGATCACCCCAGCAATAAATCACATCATGGACATAAATGCCTGTAATAAATTTCATGATGATCCACCCAGTAATTGCAGAGATATTTCAATCTTAGCAACAAATATGAACCTCATGGTGACACTAGAGTAAAGGCTGGGGGACACTTAACTCAATAGTACTTATCCTCTGGGGACCAAGAATGTGTGTACACAGTTTCAAAGTGATCCATCCAATAGTAAATAATACTGGAGATTGAGGTGAAACCTGAACATGTTTGCACTGCAAATATGTCAAGATACTTAAAAAATAGGATTGGCCATGAAATTTGCTATGCAAACATTACAAAGTGCTTCATTAATCTTTAAAAGGACGTGAATGATTACACACAGACCTGCTCCTCTCAACTGTGCATATTGGTCATTGATCATCATTGGTAATCAAAATGGTGCTTTAATCAGTGACCAAGACCTTTTTTATTAGTACATCATGTCATATAAAGTATATGTTATAAGAAATTTGACTCAAGATTTATAATGGCCAAAGTTACAGCTGGTTTTATTTTGGGCATGACTTTATTCATTAGATGACCTCAGCTTTTCCATGTAATCTGACTGATACAACTATGAACTTCTTAAATTTCACTTCTGTTGCTGCAGTGACGTGCGGAGCGGCTCCTGTCTGATGATTTTCCTGGCACAAGTGAAATTTTTGGTTGGCTTCATTGGAACTTCAGCGGAGTTTTTGAGTTGGTTTTGATGAACAAAATCCAACATGTTTTTACAAGTGAACAACCACAGTATCAGTGTGTAAAAAAAGTTGTTTCCATTCAGGATAACGTTACCTTTTCAAATAAGTTTGGATATTTTTATAAGACTTTTATAAGACCTATTGAGTTATAACATAATTGAGCTATAATTGTGAACACCCTCACGGTAGCAATGCCAACATTGCCATCAACAACACTGAAACAAGTATTTGGTCATAAGGAAAAGTCAGGTGGCCACTTCAGTCAGTAGTACTTTGGGGTTCAACCTCTGGAGAACAAGAATGTGTCTACGCAGTTTCAGGTCTGGAGCAAAGTCAACAGTAGTGGTAATTAAGTCACCAATTATCTTACTATTTCAGAATTTTGGTCAGATTATTTTTACTTTTATATAACTTTCTGATCTGTTTTTTTTCCTGGCCAACACGAACTTCCATAGTGTACAGCACATGTCGATGCCATTCATTCTTAGGTAGTGTTAACTGTGCTGCCCCAGCTGAGAAAACAAACACTGATAGAGAATACAAAGAGAAATATGCTGATTGTGTCTTAACACAAACTGGACTCAAGTGTGGAACCAAGGACTAACTTAGACGCAGCTTGTCACAGTACCAGATGCCAGACGCAAGAAGCAACCAGCCAACCAAAAAAGGCTTGAAACCAAAGCTGGGGAATAACTTCTCTGAGGCGTCACAGAGGGGGGTTTTTCTCGTCATAAGTGGTTTGGAGGAAATAACAGTGAGGGCAAAAGCAGTGAATATGGCAGGATGTTGGCATTCATTTCTCACTGCCAACTCATAAGTCAATGACCACATCCGAACAGTTGACAGGTTTCTACTGAACTTTCAGATGAATTTCAATGTTACAGTAACGTAAATGGGAGTTTACATCAAGAGAGGTGAAATGGCACTGCTGGGGCATTTCCTTAAATTGAAGCTGAGACCATGCAAAAATTTCCCAGTGGCATTTCATTGAAAGCTCAAAAAGAGGTTCAGTGAATTTTCAAAGAAGTGTTTATTTCCTCAGGGAACATAAAACATGACGAAATCAAGCTGTATACATAATCTGCCCACAGGCAACCGCAATCAGACAGTTTCACCTACTTGTGTGCATGTGTGTGTGTGTGTGTGTGTGTGTGTGCATTTGTGGAGAGAAACCAATTCCTCTTCAAGCGGCATGTAGACATAGATATACTAGATATGTATGCACCAGCATACGCCAAATCTAATCAAGTTAGATCATCAAGTTTCCAACCTGCAACTTTGCAGTCAGATATGAAAAATATGAAAAACAAACAGTTGACCAATGTCTACATATATACAAAATGACATATAGTAAAAAAGTCACACAAGTAACGCCACAAATACGCCATAAAGCATGTTCATGGGAAATTGTGTTAACACTTTATTTGAATTTATTCATCATTTAAGAGCATTTAACCGTTTCTAACACACTAATGTTGTTATCAGCCATAAGAGCATCTGTGAGGGATATTATTATTATTATTGTTATTATTATTATGTATTTATCAACAATTTATAACTCAGGTGAATCATATGTAACAGATAATGAGTAATTACAACAGTTGTAATATATATGTTTGCATATTTTATGCAGATATTAAATCTAAACATTTTGATTTTATTTATTAAATTTTGTTTATGTATTCATAAATACTTCTTCACTCTCATGGCAACTAAGCACGTTGGTCCATTAAAGAATGCCACGACATGTGGGTGGAAACTCCCTAAGACATCTCATAAGTGGACTTTGAGTTTATTTGTTTGTTTGTTTGTTTGTTTGTTTTCTAAGGTAAAGAACAGATGTTTTTTTTTAGATGTCTTCATGAGTTTTATATAATTAAAACTTTAACCATGACTGGATATAAAACTTTGCTGGCACAGGTGACCGTTTTGGTTGAGATGGACAACATCCAACATGTTTAACTGTAAACCTTATCACCTGTTTTTACAAGTGAACAACCACAGTATTAGTCTCTTGAAAATTAGGTTACATGCCAGATGACAACCAAGCATTGTCTCAAGTAAATATATATTTTTGTTTTATAAGACTCTAATACAGCTATAATAAATTATGAAATGAAGGCATCTAACAACCTGGAGTTTACAGGGGTTGTAAATAATGCAGTGACACGGAGAGCCAGGAGTCATCCAGCTAATCAAACCGTTTCAACCATCTGCACCTCACAAGATTGGTCCTGCTTTGGCACAGCTGCAGGACCCTCTGGCTCAGACGTCCAACACCATCAAGAAATGTAAAAAAATGCAGCACTGCAAAATGAGGTTCTAATGGAAATACTGCCTGCTCCAAGTTCGAAGTGTGGTATTTGTTGGGAAAGTAAGGATGAGGGCGAGGGGAGATGGTATCCTTCTTATTAGCAAAATGACCAAAATGCATCCCCCTTGTTAAGTTGTTTAGTTGAATATGTTATTTTAAAGTGTCATTGATCCTTTATCTGACTGAGGTTTGTGCAAGTTAGAATCTTTGGCCCCGACAGCTCTGATATATCACTAGTCTAACTGCATTGTGTATGGATGAATCCATGTTGCTCTCTGTTGTGCCGAAGTAGCAAATGGATTTGTAATTGCACCTTTTTCCTCAGTCCTGCCCTTCATTCAGTTTCATATTGGATCTATAATATTCTCTAAATCACATACAATACTCAATTCTGTACAATACTGTAGCCTATATACTCTATGGAGTAGAGCCATCTTTGATTGATTGATTAAAGTGACGAGTACCAACGTGTAGTCGTGGCAGAACAAGAGCATCATAGAGACACGCTGCTGCCTCTAGTATTCCTATATTTCTATGATCATTCAATAGCGTCTGTGCTGTTGAAAATACACACAAGCCACGTAAATGGTTTCAGGGAGACTTGACTACAGATATAGTCTTTACTATAGGGTTAAGTTGGGTTTGAGCCATCTCTCCTGTTAAAAACTAACAAATGGCTAAAAGGTGACTGCACACCTCACCCTCCTCAGAAGTGAGCATCATTTTATACTTCTCTACACAAAAGATTATGTTAGGAGATACAAGGGACTCAACAGGAAAGAAAACCTGAACAGGTGAAATTATTCTCTTACCACTTTCTCTTTATTTGGGATCAAACTATAACCTGGTTACAATGTTCACCTCTAGAGCTAGCTTTTATCAGAAACACACACACACAAAGAAATCTAGACTTAGTGGAGTGGAGGCCATGTGTCTACAAAATAGTAAATGTCCCGTGGCAGGAGGTAACAATAAGTGCTTTTTGCTTAGAGAGGGACTTGCCAGATTGACATTCACACCCTCCAATCCCAATACAGGAAAAGTGAGTCTCACAATTTAAAACAGGATGTCTGAAAACCTATCAATATAATAAATATAAATACATCTGAGGTTTTCTACAGATTGTGAAAAGGACATGACAAAAATAGCTTTGTTCTCAAACTCAATGCAGTCGCATAAATAAAGTGTAATAATAACATTAATTACAATAGTTATAATAAACCTTAAGCTTTAGAAAAACCAACGTATGCTTGGCCCTTTGAAGTGTAAGGCTCGGGCTTTTAAAACATGTCTAGTTTTCGTCTATGTTCACAGTAGATGCACAATGACACACCTATGAGAAGAAATACTTATGAACCATGTGATGCAATGCATGGAGTTATAAGTACAATCTGAAGATGTGTCCAAAAGTGAGCTCGAGATATCACTTAATTTCTTTGGGGTGAGGAGTCAAATTGTTATCATAATGAACAGCTGATTGGCTCAAAGTTTACTGCTCTGCCTTTGTTTAACTTTACGTGTATGAGTGAAAAACTGACTCATGATCATGCTTCCTTTAAAAACCTCATTCCTACGCACAATTTTTACCACTGCAAAATATGATAGTTATGAAAATAACATGAGTCTGCAAGTCAAGAGCAAAAGTTCATTTAAAGAAGAAATATCACTACAAAAACTGTGGATTGTATAATGTGTAAAATTGTATTTACTTGATAACTGCTAAATGTGGTGATATAGAAAACAAACGTCTTGCCCAGTCAGATTGTCCAACCTTTCCCATATTAAATAATTCACTGATGGCTTCTTCCTGAGAAAAAGGGAAAAAAAAGAAATGGAGGAAGAAAACATAATCCAGAGTGTGATGGGAAATGGAGCACTAAGAACATTATTCAATGCACATAAAAGTCATTTAAAGTCCCAGCCGTAGTTTATAAATATGTAGCCTGACAGGCCGTGGAAGAAAAGGGAGGAGGGGGAAGTTGGTCGTTCTTATTGGCAGTAGCCAGAAGAAGAGAAGCCAGACCGTGAAACAAAGACCTGGAGCTGCATCTCTCTGTGGTGAGCTGATGAGGTGGAGAAGGAGGAGTGGAAAGCAGAAGGAGAAAGAAATGGACGTCACTCCATGATGGCTCGGTAAATGACGGGCTCGATGTAGTCCTCTCTGTATCGGGAGTTGATGACACGTTGCCTTTTGGAATTCTGTTTGACGTCACTCTGCGCGAAGAGCTCGAAGCGCATGTCTGACGCCACTGACTGAGGAACAAACAGAGCATGGGAAATAGAAATCAGTGCTTGCTGCTGCTACAGATCTCAAATGTACAATAATCTATTCTGAACACTTTTTCTTAGCATAAAATATTCAGAGAGATTATTGATCAAAAAGAGGATTTACCATTCGTGACTTGACTCGTTTGGGCAGATCCTCATCTAGAGCGTAGATGTCTTCTCGCTTGACAGAGATTTGTGATCCATCCTCAAACTCCACCTGATTGTAACCAGACACACAAGCATGCAGTAAGTGCTTTAAATTGTTATTTTATTACAAAGGACTTGAAACACTTAACTCACATACTGCAAGATGAGTGTTAAACTGGGTAGTAAAACAACAATAATCTACAGGCTATTGTGTCATCATTTCTCTTGGGTAGACCAACAAACATAATTAGAGGAGAAACTGCATAATTACATCAACCACATAAAAGCACTTTAAGATATAAATATTGGTGAGCAATCAATTTTAATGTGTCAAGATTTTTACTTGTTACCACACAGACCACCCACTTGGTGAGAGGTTGAGGAACAGAACCCTAAATCCTCTGATGTGGTCTGAACAAACTGAGTAAGCCTTTTAGATGTCAGTGCGAGAGAGAGAGAGAGAGATGAGGCGGGGTTTACCAGGTACATAGGGATGGAGTGTGATGCTACAAACTTGGCTCCATATATCAACCCATCTGTCCATCGCACTTGAACAGCATCACCTTCGTCAGGTGGACCGAGCCGGACGCAGTCCCGGTTCTGAAAAGAGAGCAAATGGTGAACTCAGACTATGTGTGAGGAAGTTTCACTAAGTTGATCTATCTGCGTAACTACACTATATCGCTTAATTTTTTTTCACTTAACAGAGTGAGTGATTGAAAGCAGTTTTATTAACCTCAATGTCCTCCGGGAAGAGGTTGTCGCTGTAGGATCCGTCGTCGAACACAACCTCGTAGAAGGTTGCTGTAGTCAGTTCGACCACCTCACTGTGGTAGTAACGGCCGTTTTTGTATTTACAGATCACCCTCTGCCCCACTGTCAGCTCCTTCAAGGAAGCCTTTTTGCGCTGGGGGATAGAAACCGAGCATTACTCTCTCAAGCTTATCACTCCACAGTGTTAACTGCCACATAAAAGACAAGTGTCTGTAGTGCAATAAACAGTAACCCTCTATGAAGGTAACTCAGCAAGGATCAGTCTACTGTAATGATCAAAACAATATTTGAACAGTACTGTGTACCCAAGAAATTACACGGCTCTTTGCTTCATGGCATAAAATACATATTGGCATATTACAGGTGAGGATTTACGCAAACAAGCCCCAACTTGTAGTCACACACAATAGCTCAATGCCACAAGAGCAGAAGAAGAAACCTTCACAGCGAGCTCATTAGCATTGGGTGAACATTAATATTGTCGCTTCATATGTCTTGACAGGACCAAACAGATGTCTGTCTCCTCCAATTAGTAAACGTATACAAACGAAAGGATCCCTGAGGTGGTTTTAAGAACTTAGAAACAAAAAAAGGAAGTCTCACAACCATTTCTGTGCTGCACAGCTGACTGAACCAGCTCAGGAAGCTCAGATACAAGGCTAATTAAATAGTCTTCACAATGGTCCTCTTTGTCAATAATATGCAATGACACAGAGACATCTTAGCACCAAAGTGGGCGCATTTATCCCAAATATAAAAAATGATTTATATTCAACTTAAACATTCTGAAAAGCACAAAAAAAATAACACACTGTCAGTGAACTTTGATAGCAGGAAAAATGACATTAACTGAGCAGCGGGAGAAAATGTTGGCATTATAACCTCATGATATGATCACCAATACCTCTGACATACTTTAGCCTCCAGGAAACCTTTAGAAGTGTCTGGTCCTCAGAACATAACACATTCAAGAATTACTATCTTTATATAATTTGGCATCTGACGGAGCTTGTTTGGGCCCACAGGTTATGTCACCTTCCTGCTGTAGAAATCAGTGACCTCTGATTCCCTCAGAGGAAAAGTCCTTTACAGGGAGGAACTGAGAAAAACCTTGAGCATGTTGTGTTTACATTAGTGCCATTAGTGGAGTAAAATATGATGGGAGCATCCAAAGGCAATGAAGATGGACAATCTTTTTGGCGGACAAAAGCTCTAAAAAGTAAAATAGCGTAAACTTGGCCTTTTTCCCCTACAACATGCATGCGAGTTCTCAAAACAGAAAATGTTTGAATTTTCAGATAAACATCCTAATCCAAGCTAAGCAGTGAGATTAGCCACAGAGCAACAAGTGAGTGCCTATCACATGACTGGCTTTTTGTTTCTTCTCACAAGAAACACTCCAGTTGACCCTTTTTTCTCACTAAAAACTCCACAATGTAAACACAGCTTCACAAGATAACATGTTTTAATTAGATGGCTTTTGCATCAAATTAATTACTATGTGTTTCCTGTAGGTTACCTCAGGTATGAGAGGAGCTCTGTGTCTGTGGCAGGTGATGAAGACTATAAACGGCCAGTCATCTGGGTGCATGAGGATACCAGCTGCCTGAGCGCAGGTGGGGTGGAACGCCGTAGAGCAACGCCCGTGGGAGCACTGGACACAGCAGCCCTTCACCTCCCTCTTCATCCGCTTCCTGCAGTACGCACACTTCTACCATAGTAACAAAGACACAAGCGTGGAGGGGGAACAGGGGTCAAGAGGAAAAGTTATGAGAGGCGGGTTGAAGTAAAGGAAGTACGGGGGAAGGAAAGGAGGAGAAAGGAAACGAGCCAAGTGGGGAGGATGAGAGGGAGGAATATTGGGAAAAAAAAAAAGTTATCAAAGGAAGCAAATTACGGGCAGACCCAGACACGAACTGGAACACAGATATGTTGGAGGGGAAATTACACAACTTCCTTTGGATCCTGACATCATATGTACTTATTTAGGAGTAGATCCATTTAGAATGGTTCCTTTGAGATCAAGGCCTATAACAAAGGAGACAAGGCCAACTATTGTGAACCAACTTTGTAAGTGCCTCACACACAAGACAGAAGGTAAGCATATGCGGTCTGCCTTTCACATTATTTTAGGTTAGTTGCTGTGTATGTTTTTTAAAATCAAATGTAGTCTGAATGTCACAGCTCGGTAATGCAGACGAAACTGCTATTCAGAGACATGCAGGGGCCAGAACAAGAAGTGAAACTGTGTTGGGACAGCCAACAGGCGACTTTGTGCGAGTTTCCCCCACTGTGGGACGAATAAAGGTTTATCTTATCTTATCACTTTTAGTATGCTGAAATGTGTGTCCTCAGTGATCATGACAAACAGATGCTATCAAGGGTACAGCTCAGTTTAGCAAGAATCCTGTCTGTGTGGGGGACAAAAGTGTGCAACAGTGGAAAACAGAATTGACTCATAATGCCATGATTGAGTAGAAAATAAGAGTGAGATATGCAAACAGACAAGAGGTAGAAAAGATTGCTTGCAACCACACTAAAGCAATGTGGTATTTACTGTACACCAATAAATATTCATAATTAAGTAAAAACAGTTTTGAATTAGAGGGCAACACAGCAAAGAGACAGAGAAACTTGGGTTTAATTTCAAGTTTCAAGTGGCACATCAAATAAACAAGCATCACTTTCATGCCCAAGGCTACAAAACAGGTCTCCTAATCTACAACGCTGGACTAGGACCAAATGGGCAGCAGACCACTGTAAACGAGTCTTACCAGTCTGAACCGTGGCAGAGGGATTGCAGAGAGGTCAACGGGCCCCCGCTCAGTGATATTGACAAAGCGAGCCTCCAGCACAGTGATGGCACACAGAACATGAACCCACCTGTGTGAAAGACAAACACGGAGTAGGATCAGGACAAACAGTTCAATGTCCTAGGTGCAATGTTTCTAGAGCACATATTCAGCAATGTGGTTACACTAGCTCAATAATTAAGCATTATGTTTCGTCGCATCCAATGTCTGAACTACAAGTTAATGTCTGCATATGTTTCAGAAGAAACAACTATCACTACTTTCATTTATAAAGGTACATAAAGTGCTTTTCTAAATAGAACAAAACATACCATTCAGAAAAGAATCACGATGTTCCTCATAAGTTTGTGTTTGCTCAACTGTCACCATGATACACTGACATGGGCTGGATGACTATGGAGATAACTTTCTCTATGATATCCGAGCAAACTTCATTGGCTGAGGAAGACTGTTCGATGCAGTTGAAAGCCCAGAAAAAGCTATAAAGTGGCCCTTGAGTTGCGAGAACTTTTTCAAAATTTGATGTTGACGAGAGCTGAAATCAAACACTGTGATTTAGAAGTGTGGTTTAAAATAACAAGCCACTGGTGATTTAATGTGTGATGGAACAAAAATACATCATTTGACTTCTTCATGGCGTTTAATATTATAACTGATACCCACAATTACTTGTTGTATGATATATACAGAAAGATAATATACATAGATAAATCCCAAGTATTCTACATCAAAATAGATAAATTATAGTTTACAATAGTATGGCCTTTAGTAATCTATTCACAGATCGAGAGACCAAGGTATTGGCAAATATGCTGTATGCTGCATTATTCTGAACGGTAAGAAGAAGCCACAAATAGATCCACCTGTCATCAGCCATTCAACACAGCTACCTGATAGGAAACATTGCTATGTCTATGGGCACTTCCTGTCATTTCAACTGACATTCACTTACTGCGCCCTACACTGAGTGATAAAGTGAAACCACAGGGTGGAGAACAACTGTGCACACACCCACATACACTGTGTTTGTGTGTGTGGGTCTTACTTATGCTGCTTTTGGCAACACACACCAGACCGGTTGATCAGGGGCAGCTGGGGCCACTGGGGACAAAAGCTGTGTCCCCAATTTGGCTGATTTTTGGTTCAGTGGTTTGGGTTAGGGGTAAGTGGTTGGGGAGTGCATTATGAGAATGAGGGTCCCCGCAAGTATAGAAGCATACACATCTACAAGTGCTTGTGAACATGTGTAAAATAAAAAGCGTATTTAGCTTGAGGGGTTGCATCTAACGGGTGGATTTCAGCAGTAACAGACTGGAGAAACAGACTTGTTGCGGTCAAAGGAGAGTGAATGCTGGGCACAACAATCTGCTGTGGACAGACTGGTCGGACTTACTATGTCTGTATGTTTTGTAAACAACCATAAATCCTTCTCCAGTACTTTTACTTGTTTTTACTCACTGTGACCATGAAGACATTCAAATTAAAAGGCTCAGGATCATATTTTAGTATATTCGGCACGACATGCTACTTCTTCAAGATGCCTTTGATCTTTAAGAAGGTGTTAGGGAACTTTAACTTCCTGGAAAAGACTCTATCTTCAATGCTGCCCTCATGTTGCACTCGTGGGTGTAACCAAAAGGCCCAAACAATAACCACCTTCCTGTCTGTAAAAGCTAGCTCACTTTCTCCCTATAACTAACAGCTCATTGGTTTCCACAGAAGACCGACTCCTCACTGCCTGATGCCTGCAAAACCCATTTCAAATAAAAATCATATAATTTTACAGCACACTTAAAAGCTGTTCTTAAACACTTTTTTCAATTTTACAAGTCTTATCTTGCAGTTTTAAAGCAGGAAGTAGCTCATAAATAAGAAGCTGCTGCTATCACTTACTTGTCATTGTTGGCTCTCTGCAGAGCTCCACCTCGCAAGGAACACAAGCAGCAGTCCTGGAGGAAGAAACACACAGCAATGTTTCACTTCTTTATCTTTATCACATGATGTTTGGAGATATGATGTTGTGCTTTATATTATTTATACCGGAGATAGACCTCCTCTACTGGATCACATGGATAGGTATGAGCTATATAAAGCTCAATCTATTGCTCATCCTCATAACCTGCTGGACACCTGGGTTGGCAGCTGTCAGAAACGCCCCAGTGCACTCTTAAAAGCGGTTCCTATAGTACAGCAGTGAGGGGAAGTGAACCGCAGAGTAGCACTAATAGATGTACAGCAGCAAACAGGTGCAACAACACAGACACTGGCAGTGATGAGAGACGAGAGCTGGTCTGAATTTACAAAAACAGCCCTTTGCCTATGTGTCAGTGACATCTTTCACCTGTTAACTGACAGCCGTATTTAAACTCCCAAATGCCGTTCATAGCCTTTCAAAATCTTGTTCAAACCTTCATAACAATTCCAAGTCTGACACGCCTTCTTTCACAAATATTAAACATAACACTACACAGAAAAATATGCAAAATATCACAGGAAACTCTTTAAAGGAAGTCAACTTACTCAGTACTCACAGATATCAAATGACTGATGAGAATCATGGGAAAAAAACTCATTGAAGGGGACATCATGAACAAAGATGTAGTTCTTAGCCTTGTTAACAACATGAGGGATGGCTAAATCTGTAACGTTACATTCTAATATTTCTATGAAACAAATTACTTAATATACTTAAATAAGAAAAGATCTGAATAGTTCAGCCCAGAGATTCTAAAATTGAAAACACAGCAACATTGTGAAGCTAAAGTCCACTCAAGTGTCACAATGAAGTATAAAGCGAAACATTGCCCACTGGTGGTTTAAAGGTGTTAAACACTGGGTCACATTCTTTGAATGTTTCACAACAATCTATTGTTCTGAGCAGACAGGAATGCTGAAAGCAAAGGAACTTAAAAGATAAATTTTACAGACAAGGTTCAGAAAAACAAAGCCCCCAAACAATAACATACAAAGGAAGTGTACATTCTCACTGTCTCAGACGGAAGGAAGTGGTATCATGGGGAGCCAAGTTGATTTAAGTGTGACAAAAGCATGACTGCTGTGCTTGTCAAGAGTCTTTAACTATTAGTTCAATACGTGCAAACTTTGTGGTGCTGGTGTGGTATATCATGGTTTACGGTGTATTTAATTATGGAAAATTAAGAACTGACTTCCAAGAGATTGAATAAGCCTTGTGACATGGTGCACAAGCACACACACCCTCAGGATACTCAGAATGGTGCTGCATGTTATAATACTGGCACGAGTTGGGCATTTGAGATAGTGGGCTGTGAATGCTGCTGTGTCTTCAACATGAAACCCTTATGTCACACAAAGTTGTTTTTACTCTAAGCTGTTTCTAGACCTGTTTGACCTGATTATTTTTACTGATACAGAAATCACACACTGATGCACTTCTGAACAGTACCGGCCTTCTTGATATTAATGAACAGCCATGAAATGTCTTATAAAACTGGGCGGCTCTATTTTTTGGGTTTGTCTATTATCAGGAATGATGAGCAATTTAAGGTATTTGCAGTGAAATAATGTGCTACAGGTGACCAAGTTAACTAACCTCCGTGACAGCATCAGCCTCACAGCGGGCGCACAGCCAGTCGTCGAGCTCGGCTTCATTCGCAGACACACCGTAGCAACCTGAATAGGAAGAGAAAAGAACATGTCACACAATCATTTCTCACAGTCTTCATTTCCCAGTATTGTTATTGATGTGCTCAGGTTTTTGAAGAGGAAAAACATTTTAAAAATAAATCAACCCACACCCTGTTGCTTCCCTGCAATGATTGTTAAATTATGAACATGAATAGTACCATGGAACATTTCGCTTAAAAATAAGGAAGGTCATCTGTGGTTCAAACATTGTGTCATGCCCACATAAAATAAAAAGAGGAACACAATATGTAAGTATATTTAAGTTTTGTGCAGGGATTTTGACTGAGTGCTTAACTGTGACCCAACACATGCAAAATATTTGTGGATACGTGTGTGCCTCTTGGAAATTATTTCATATTTAAAAATTAAACTTCTTTCAGAAAAAAAATATGTCAGAAAGAAGGATTTGTGTTTTCATCCACAATCAATTTATGTCCTTTAGTGGTGGCAGTTTTAAAAACAACCATTGAGCGGTGGTTTCCTAAAGAATAACAAAGGATCTGAATGTACTGTACACAACATATTCAAAATACATGAAGTGTTCCTACCTATGCATACTTCAATAGATACCCATTCACTACTTACTGGTATGTACACGGACGCAGCACTGAGCACAGCTGACCAGCCGGCTGGTCCCGTCCTCTGCTACATGAGGGTTAGACAGCTGCCCCTCCCCGCCGTCATTCATCTTGCTACTTTGGGTGTTGAAACACATTTCAGGGATGAGGGGCTTGGACCACTGGCGGCCCCCTGGATGGTTCACCAACGTCATGCAGGGACTCCCGCTACTGGACTCAGACTTGAGGGAGGGGGGGAAAAAAATCCAGAGGCTTCTTTTTTAATTGACATCATCATTTCAAACATTCCTTGCATGATCATCTGATGGATCCAACCCTCAGTGAAAACTGACTATGTTTATGTATTTCAAACATTACAGTGAAAATTTTAATTCATGGAGGCATTTATCTCACATAGAAACAACATTGGTGAGCTGTTCTTAAAGAAATAAAAAAAAAAAAACAGGGAGAATTATCAAGAAATACAGAACTTGTTAGAAAATAAGCATAATACTAGTGAATTTAAGTATCTTTTTTGGAAAAAATTTCATTTTTATTCTTTTACTCTTTTTTAACTTGAGCTTTAATATCTTTATCTTTAATAATAAATCATCCAAAAGATTGGATTTTCTGTTCCTCCTAATGTCCACAAACACTGACAAACCACAACCACACTACACAGCCTGTAAAATTCATGACTGTTCAAAGGTCAATTGGCATAAATGCCAGCATTTGTGATAACTATGAATGTCCACTCAAAATGCAAAGGGATGGTAATAAGAACGCCATAAAAGCATAAAGTACTTGTAGTTGTCACCTGATGGTAAGTGTGGAAGAGCAGGCAGATGGAACAGTAGGGGGCCTGCAGGCCCATACTCTTGTTGTACTCCCTCTCTGCCTGAGGGTTATATGGCCGACACTGCCACAGCCGGGTTAGCGGCTTCGCCCACTCTTCTTTCTCCTCTTGCTCGACCTCCACATCTACATACACATCTACAGACAGGATAATGGCATAAAGGACATTTAGAAATTTAGAAATCAGTAAACTGACACCACACAACATACTTCTACTAAACAAATGCATACCCTCATCACTGTGCACCTCTCTGATTAGAGGGTGATGACGGGGCAGCTTATGGAGCTGCGCCTGCTGCTGTTGCTGCTGCTGCTTCTTCACAATGGACTTGCAATATGACTGCTCTTCTGACACCTGCTGGAGAAAGATGTGCATAGCAAGACAAAACTTTATTACAAAACTTTACTACAGATTATTACAATATCTGTAGCCATGAATGAAACATCAGTTGCCACAAAGTCTCCCAAGTATAAAAGCATATTGGGAGCTCTGTACTGGTATGCATACATTTCCAGATAAACATTGGGTCCATTGATCCCTTTGAGTATTTGCTCACAGCTAGTGACTACTTACATGATGATTGTGAACGATCACCTTCATCTCATCAGGCATTGGTTTCATGACAGGCACGGTGTCTTTCAGGATGACAATACCATTATCCACAAGGGGGCATTGTTTACTCTGTAGTTTGGACAGCATGAATAACGTTTAACATGGCAGACTTTAGAATAATGCCTGACAAAGTGTATTCTGCCACCAGAGAGATGACCAAGGATTGTTCTGTTAGTAGAAGTAGTTATAACGCTGAGCTCAAAGAGATTAGTATGCAAATGCCATGCAAGGAAACTGCACCAGTACAGAGCCACCAAAAAGTCTTGTTGTGCTGTGTTTTTCTTCAGTGTCTACATGCTTATTAGTTTTATGAAGCAAAGATGTGTGTATCTGTGAGCATATAAACTTAAGAAAGTTTCATTTGTTTAAGAGTGACCACAAGCTATTAATTTGGTGTTAGGTTGACAGAGGAGACAGTGCATGCAGCACAGAGCATGTGCTCAAACATGCATATACCACAGTGTACAAAGAGCCACCAACGACATTTAACATCACATTTCACCTATTGTATCTTTGGTGTGAGTATTTTTCAGTGCATTTCTATGTAAAAAAATACTACAATTAAAAAAAAAAAAAACACAGACCTTTCGCCTGTTGTTCTTAGGAGCCTCCATCTCTGTTTTGCTTGACTCCCTCGGTTCTGTTTGAGTCGCAGAGGAATCAGATTTGCTGGTGAGATCAACTTCAGGCTTCTCCACTTCAACCTGAGCCTCAACGGGCATAGGCATTTTAGGTTTGTCCTCCTTTTGGTCCTGCTCCACATGACACACTGCTTTGGGAAGAACCATCTTAGGTTCTGGCTGTGGCTCCGGCTCCGTTCTTTCACAGCTTGGTGCCTGAGATGAGGACTGAACCTGCGTGTGTGATGGTGGACAAGTTTTGTGCTGGAGATGACGGGGTTGGTGCTCTCTGGCATAGCTGTGCACCTGCAGCTGTGTGTGAGGCTGCTGCTGCTTTTCTAGAGTGTAGCTGTGCACTTGAAGAGTGTCTTTTGGGCTCAGAGTTCTGTGGAAGAGCAGGCTGGCAACCCCCATTTTGCGGGCGGGCTGAGCGGCGGCTTCCATCCAAGTCGGCGCCGCTGAAACAGACAGGTGTCCGTTTCGGTGCTGGGACTGAGACGAGATTGCAGGGGCGCGAGTCTTGGCATAATGAGGGGGACGGCTGACATCAATGTTAGTTTGGGTGAAGCCTCTGTGAAACGGATCCAATAAAGTGAGCTTTGTTGGTGTGACAACCAACTTTGGCGGGCCTGCAAATTAAATGAGAGGTCTCTGTTTAGGAAGTGAGGGTGAAAAATGCACGCTTTCATTCCACTTCATTTTCATTCACCACAAAACAAGTGTAACATAATGCACAGGTGAGAATACCTTTATTTCTCCTGTTATCTTGTGAGATAGTGCGTGGAGGCATAAGGGTCAGTCTGGGACGTTTTCCATACTGCTCAATATCTTCCTCATCTTCATCCTTGGGAACAACCTCCTCGGGCACCTCCAGACACACTCTGTGTCTCTTGGTCTCTATCCTCTGTGTAGTACTGAGGGTTTACCAAACAGAGACACAACGGTTGACAACAGAAAACCTTCATCCCATTTCCTTTTGGTATCTGATATCATGAAACTGTCTTTTCATATATTCAACTGCTCAACCAAAGTGGATTGATTACGCCAATGCAATTGTAGCAATGCGAGACAAGCGTAACAAAGGTAAGGACAAAGTCATAGGTTTATGTCATCCCAAAGATAATCCCGACACAGAGAGCAAACTAACCAGGATCACCAAATCACCCTAAGCATTAAAACAAAAACACATACTTCATACTAGGACATTATTTTCTGTAGCAAATGACCCACCTCTTCCGCTCTCCGTCCTCCCTACAGCTCTCAGTAGAGTTGCTGTTACTGTTGCTGGCGATGTCATTGAAGGACTCCCCAAGGAACTCCTTAGCCTCTGGGGTGGGCCGTGAGTGATCAATGATTGCTACATCTCGCCCTGCCAGCCATGGTTCATAACGATCAGGCTGGAATTTCTTCACAAACACATCCATGGAAATCTTCACCATGTCTTTTCGGCATGAGCACTAAAGGAAAAAAGGCACAAAAGGACCTTGATTCAAACATTCAAATAGATTATATGAATGCATTTGCATGTCTACATTTTTACTAGCAAGATTCAAATTAAGTTAAGTACAATTTCCTATGCTGTTATTTGGCGGTCCTCACCAAAACTGCTTGCTTGCCATATTCGATCCATCTCTCTGTGGCAAAGTTGGTAGATTCTGCACAGTTGAAACCATGGTTGAAACCAGCATGATAGGCATAGGGGAAAGTTACCATGAACTCACCAGCCTCCTGAGTAATCTTAGGGAGAGATAATACAATGATTAGGAACTACAGTGTATACATTTGGCTTGTGTAGAGGGTATGACGTACAAGTCCTATGTTTGAAATACAAAAAATAAATGTATAATAATACTCATACCTTATCAAAAGGAATACCATACTTCTTCAGTATAGAGGGAGAGATGAGAGTCATCTTGTGCCTCAAAAAGGCCTCACAATTCTGGGAGCTACCAGGAAAAAAGCCTAGAAGAAGAGAGAGCAGGTAGATGTTTGAGTTCATGATAGTTAACAGCCTTATAGCATACACATCTACAGAAAAATATTCCACTGGTCTCTTACCTTTAGCCAAACGCTCCAATCTTTTCCCGTGCTCTGGAGGAACACAATACCTGCACATATTCAAATAAGCCTTCTTAGTCACAGTAAACAGCAAACTGATATTGTGCATTTATGTTTACACTATGTTGTGCGCTGTCAGATAATGGTGCATTACTGCATGGAGAAAGAGTTGGAGCCAAATTTTGAAACTCACTCAATTCAACATTTTTTTAAATTAAGATCCCCTGTTCCATCAATGCTGTAGTGTCACTAACATGAAATAGAAAACTTGTCTTTTCTGTTTGAATGGGCCCTTACTTTTGTATACGACACCCATTGTCATGTGGCAAGGGAAAATTTTGATGATTTCTCTGGCTTTCATGCAGCAGTAGGAAATCAATATCAAAACATTTTTACATTAATATAACAACTCTAAAGAATGTGTAACAATCAAAAGCATTTCTGTATCTGATCAATGAAAGAATTGGGTAAGTCTTTACCAGGATTTGGGCTCTCCAAAGTGCAAGTAGTTGATACTGTAGAGATCCATGTCCTCTGTGTGCCATGCAAACGTGGTCTTCCACATGCCAAAATACAAGTAAGGTGTATTAACACCCTCAATAGTGATACCGCTTTCACGTTCAACGGTATCCAAAATGGTGTCCAGACGGCAAATGTTCCACTCTTTGACATCCTGCAAGAGCACAGCAGATAATACAAGATCAAACAGATGAGACTTTAATGTGTGAGAAACACCATTATGATCAGCTTCTCTCATGCATCAGGTAAACAGATACAAAGACATCAATCATAAAACCCATCAATATATGAACATTAATTTCAGCTGTGATCTCCAAGAAATGTCAACTCACAGGGTCATACAGACTTCCATTAACATCTGCCCCATATATGGGAGGGTTAAATGTCACATTCTTCCAGTATTTCCTTTCCAGCTCCTCAAAGTCATCATAATGTGGACTACAAAACCTATATAAAAAAGACATTAACAACAGTTAATTATCAATACAATAAATGAACTTCAGCATCAAAGGGTTAACAATACAGTTGACTGTATTAAATTGCAGATGTGATAAATTTCCTGATAACTACAGAAAAAAAATGACAAGCTTAAATATCTTTTATTTCAGCACTGCTCACTTGTCACTGTTGGCAATCTTGCGGAACTCTCTGACAGTCATGGCCTTCTTCTGAATGTTGTATTGTGTGAAAAGGCCGGACTGGCCCGTCACCACCTGTTGGATGGGTGCAGGTATCACCAAATCATCTATGTCATCGTACGAGCCTCTCGGCTTCCATTCCTTTGGTGGGACAATCTTGGAGGAGGAAGGTGAACAGTGAGTTAGTGAGATTATTCACCAGCAAAGCTTTGGAGGTATGAATGTATTTTGTTAAATGACAAGATTGATGGAAACATATTTACAACATACAGAGTGGTGGACAGAAAAAACACATCTAAGACATGGCAATTTTTGAAAGGGATAATCTTGTAGATTTTCATTTAAATAAATGTTAAGTCACAAAAAAGGTAACACAATGGAAATTAAGCCTATGGCCCACAGATTAAATAATTGCAATAATTATATATTTGCAGTATTAAGAACTGGGTGTCTGTGGCGACATTCCTGGAAAAAATGCTGTATTAAGTTGCTGTGAATGCAAACAACTTTTCCTACTGCTGCAGTTTTCCATGAAAAGCATTTAACTAGCGAAACACAAGCTGACATTTATTATTAGGTAGTCACATGAAATGCAATGTGTTTGCCAGTGAGCTTTGCACTGACTGCTGTTTATCAAAAATGTAACTACAAAACAAGAAAATTGTCATTTTCAGCATTTCTTGACAGCAGATCAGTTTAAAATATAGCAGGGAGTAATGGAAAGAGAAGGAGCAGCCACAGCGAGCTGTTAAAGAGCTGCACACTTCCGATTTCTCAATATGTAACTCCTTTTACTCATCACTGCTGTCTGTAAATATGATCCATTAAAAACACTGCAATAACCGTGAACCTGGCCTGTAAAAACAGTGTGTCAGTACGTACTTTAGCCAGGCCTGCTTTGTGTGCTCCCTGAGACTCCATATATGCAATGTAGCGGCTGAAGTTCTTGAATTCCTCAGCAGTGGGGTGAAAAGTCATGATCCCCTTGGAACCATGGTTTTGGGAAACCACGTCTGACGCCATCCCAAAACTCAGTGGCACCTCCTGTAGAATATAAATGGGGACAACGTGATTCCATGATTTGATATTGTGATTCAGCACAGATTCATCTGAACTATTTCGCGATTCATTTTCTACCTACAACCAGGTATATTTAACAGGATCCTCAGCCTGCATCCCTATTGCTTAATTGAATGATTGAAAACGAATATCAACAGTTAAAGAATTAAGATAATATTTTGGAGTAAGTGATAATAATATAAAATTGACTGTGATTTGATGAATATGATCATGAAGTAGCAGTGGCAGTATTAACATTTCAACACACAATTATCTTACTTCTACTACTTCATACTCTTAATATCACTGATTTTGAATAGAAGAGAAAGCATAACGTTACTTAATCAATCGTTGTATGTTCCCTGTTTGTATACATTTCCTCACTATAGACGGAGACATGGTAGCTGGACAGGACCGGGAAAAGCTATAAGTGTCCCTGATTGGTTAAACCCACGTCTCTTTAATTCGGTCCCACTGTTAGCCCAGCCAGCTAACATTAGCTCACCTGCTAACTTGCTAAAGAAACATTAGCTAATTCATATAACGAACGTGCAACGATACATATAGCATAGCATCAGCTAGTCTGATTGCATAACGTTAAATGTTTCACTGTCCGATTTATTTGTGGTCGTGTGCATGACGGTGTAAATTCACGTATTTTACTGAGAGTGAACTTGTCATCTCGTTTTCACGGTGCGCGAAAGAGAAAGTAATAATCACAAGACAGCTAACGTAGCTAGTTAACACCGTGATGGGATGAGACTATTTCCTGTATTACTGAAACCACCTTAGCTTGGTTCCATCTTCTCCGGTTCATTCGTGTTGTGTTAGCAAACTTGGATAGCGCTAGCATTAACGTTCTCGTAAATCTGCCAACATCTGAGCTGGTTTATTCCAAAAAGCGTCGTTCGACAACTGTTTGAGTTAAACTATATTGACACAACAAACAGCGAAACTATAATTCGCCGAGGAAGTGATAGCTAATCCAGGAAATAGACTGCACCCGACGCCTAGCATCTACATTAGCTGTGGAGCAGTTCCGGCTAGTTTAGCCACCAGATTAGCATTGTGAGTTAAGAAGCTAACATGGTGGGTCGATCGCAAGCTAAGTCGACATGCAAACACTCACCGCCTCCTCACGGTTGATTCACACGTTGTTCCTGTGCGTCGTAAATCCCTCGCAATCAATTAGAAACAGCAGTTGCGAGCAGCAGAGAAAGAAGATAGCTTGCTAACTGAGCCCCCAGTGAGCAGATCACTGTCCTCCATTAGCAGTTGTACGCATGCACACGCACAGGAACACGCACCTCGGATTTTGTTTACCACAACACGCAGGGGACACGTTCAGCCAATCAGAGGGCGGCTCTGATGATTCGTCATTTGCAGGATATAAACATGAATTTAAATCTCATCTTTTTGTAATGACTCTAAATATTAACCTTAGTAACATAGATTGTTGTAAAATCATATATGAAGACAGGGTTTTTCTAATGTATATTTTGCTATTTCAAAAATATGAGATATACTTGATATACTGATCACAAGGTAATCATCATTTTATTTTAATTTTTTATGAGGTAAAAAATGTTATTATTTTTCTGTCTCTGCCATTGACAGACAAAATGGAAGCTACTGGAAATTAAATAATAATCCTACAAAGAGATTAAAGCTTTAAAAGTATACTATTCAAGATTTCCCTGAAAAAAAAAAAAAAAAAAACAATGTATAGACTCTACTAAAATATCCCTCTCAATCATCACTTATGACCCATTAGAAGTGTTTTTCGGTGTGATAATCTGCTGTGATCTTGTCCTCTGACTGTGTTTCCTTATCTTCTTGTTTCTGGGCGTCAACCTTTTGAGGTTGGGTGTGTCGCCTCCAGCCAATAAAAGCGCACAGGTGAGGGGAAAAAAACGCAAATAAACGCCACGTGACAAAGCTCTTTCGAAATGAAAGTGAACCTGATGTTGACTTTCACCTGCTGATGAGCTCTGAAGGAAGAATTTGTTCCAAAGTTATGTCACATGCCCTGTCAGACAAATGATTTGTCAGGTGAGAAATCAGCCTAGACAATCTGATTCAAATAATTTTGTCACAACTGAAGTGCCGTTCAGAGTTGAATTGACATACACAAATGCTTTGTTACATGTTCAGTCATACTTTTGGCACATATGGAAAGGAGAGGATAGGGATGAAGAGCAACATTTCCAGTTATCAGGTAGGTGCCGGTTAGTTAGTTAGCTCGCTAAAGTATCAGCTTTGCCATTACAACAAAGGTAACATTCATACAATAGTAGCTTCTCCTGTCAATCAATGCAGGCAACTTTTTGTTCTGGAAAAATAACGCTTGAGGTCTGCAGTGCTGAGTTCGAGCTTCGAATCATTTTCTGTCTGTTATCGCAGCGGGCCCAAACCAACTTAGAAAGTGGATCATGGGAGACTCAGTGCAAGTGGTAGTTTTGTAAATATGCATTTATTTTTGCGACAGTAAATTGCATGTACATATTTGCAAGCTGAACATTTCGGTTTTTTGTCTGCAGTTGAGTCGTGGGGAAAGGTCTAAGATCACCATCTAGATCACCATGCTAACGTATGCATGTATGTTATGTTCAGGGTTTCTGATTTAAACTATAAAAAACGCCAACATTTTACTAATTCTTTTCCTGACAATATTCTCTATGATCCATTATGTAGTGTGTATTGGTATTTATCACAGATAATATCAATACAATTCATTTCACTTTGATTTGGTCAAAGTGATTTTCCACATATCCCTCATTATGGGATAGTGTCAGACCTAAATGCAAGACATTGATAGTGCATTGAGTGGTAAAATATATTAAGCAATTTTCTGCCAGCATTCCTCTCTTGCCTTATTTGCAGCAACAGTGTCACTTTTTGCTGTGATAACTTTTTATATTCTTGATAGCGCTTCATCTTAACAACCAGCCCCTCTTGCCTGAAGTAGGCGGCACATGATTGGTCAAATTTGTGCGGAAGAAGAATTGAATGATGCGCTAAACACCCCCTTCTCATGTCATCGCACAGAGAGCCTGATGAAGAAAACCTGGGTTAACAGGGAAAGTTGATAACCACCATCATACTTATTATCTCTTATTGGGGTTTTAAGTTTTGTTGAGTCAGCTGACATAACACAAAGAAAGCCTGGCTATGTTGAATTCGCTTCGAAGTGTACCTTTAAATAATTTATAATATATCCTTGAATGATAAATATTGAACATCATCAACATCATATTGATGATAGGCAAAGAAACTGCATTTATTAAAAATAATTAGGAAAGATAATCTGATTATACCAATGTTTCTGTATAACTCCTACCGCTTCAATCCTGGTATAATGATCACAATGACGAAATAATCTCATAACTCAATCTTAAATTTGTAATCTAAATTGAAAAAAATCGCAATGCAGACTGTAAAAAAAAACCAAGCAAAATCCATTGAAGACTGTGAACATCTGTTTTATTTCATGCCAGGAGAGGCACGTTCATACACGGAATCCGACTGTTTTTGATAGGCTATATAATGTTATATGCATCTACATTCAGGCAGTGCATATATTATGATTCCCATGAATAAATGCAACAGTAACATTAACACATTTTGTTAACCACAAAAAGATATAGCACATATGAGCACTGACAATTTGTATATGCACACTTTTAGCATAAGAGGAAGTACATGTGCACCCTGTAGTCCATTCAGTTTTACTGACCTTTTACACCAAAGGAGACGTACAGTACATTGCATCAGCAGCACTTGTTGGTTTTTGGAAAGTCTGTAGAGAATATATCATGTTTTTTGAGGTGTCAGTGCCGGGTCAGTTTATTTCCACTCTGTTTCGCTCTATTTTGTTCCTGTTGCATAAGACCAGTCATGTTGCATCCACATTCTGTCAAAATGCATATATAACAGTTCAGCATGGTCAGTACATGTCCCTGTCTTTCGGGGACTTTCTCCTTTGGCTGACTCATGTTTGATTTTACGCTTTGGACACTCAATCCACCAGTTAACACCTTCTGCTACTCAAAACAGTATAAACTATCCAGTCAGCAGATACGCACTGTCAAGGAACATATTAGACTGTGCTTTTACTCGCACCTTAGTGTCCCACTATGAGACAAAGCAGCACCCATGAATGAATGTCTTTCTCTGAGCATAATGTTTAGCTCATTCTCTCTGTCTGACACTATTAGATAAATAGGGTGGACCGGAGAGTAGTAGGGGAACATACTTGTATTTATCAGCTTAGAGACAAAATAGCTTAAAGCGGTCAGTACAACCACAATCTGTTATGGCAGTTGCTGTTATTTAAGAAAAAAGGCAAAATAATACATAATACACATTAAAAGAAATACTCATTTGATAAGAGAGGAGTCCATTGGGACTTTTTCAATATGAGAATATATTGCAACTGTCTGAACAACCCTCATACCTTTTCATATTCTGAAGTCATGCAGGGCCTCGGTACTTTGTATCCTTAGGATATTATACACTATTAAAGAAATGGCTGCTAGAGCAAGGAGAATAACCTTTTGGCATCCATGTTTGTTTACATCTGTTTTTGCAACCAGTTCACATACATCTCTCATTGAATATTACTTAATTTTCATGCAACTATGAATTGGTTACATTGTGCTTAACATAGACACACATAGGTTTTTGGATTTCGATTTTATAGTAGAGTTCAATATATGGAAAATATGTTTCTGTAATTTGGAAATAGATGAGCCAATTTTACTGACAATAGCTGTGATTGTGAGTCTTTATGTTTGAGATGGTGTACACTGCACATTGTATGGATGCGGTTAATAGGTGGCTAGATTGCAGACGAACAATGAATTTTTGCGTTTCTCCTTCTGGCATATTGTTATCTATGTATGCATGTGGTGCAATTATTAATTACATTTTGCATGTACATCTGTATATATTTAATGTATTTAACCCATTTCCCACTACCATCCAGTCAGTATTTGATTATCAACTATTATGATCAATACTTGAGTTTTATTATAAACTCTCCTTCACCATCACTCTGGCAAATCTGATCCGTAATTCCTCAATTCACGACATATTGTTATACCAGTTTCCCATTGAAAGCAGATGTAAGACCATTTTGTAAAGGTAAAACAGAAGCTCTGCAGTACTTTACAGAATATGTAAGTTAAAGGTGAGGATATTCGCACACCATTTCATGGATTTATGCTTTGTGCATCTTGCAGTTGTCAGTTCTTCACCAGAAACATTTCACGCACAAATCACAAATGGACAAAGTCCTTCTGATCTCCAGGTGTTGTGTCATTTTGCAAACATGACGCGATGGAGCACAAACTGGTATCAAAAAGCGAAGCAGAAACTGACTGTGTATTTGCGTCCATTCCTCTCATCATGTTCGTTCCATTGCACTCTGGTTGGCACCATGCCTAAGTCCTGCTTTATCTTTGAGCACCAGTGGCCTTCCGCATCCTTAAGATGTGGCCCTGTTTATAACAGCTCTCAGCCTGGGAGCAGCCTTAAGAACACATGCCGAAAAAGGCCTTCTGCTTGGTTCTGTGATAAAACTAGACTCCTTGTTGGTTATTTGTCCATGGACTTATTGATTCTCAGTGTGTGGATAGTGTCACTGAGAGCAACAGTCTTCTCTGTGCCCATCTTGTTGCTGTCTTTTCTGGACATGTCGGGCTCCCATAGAAAGAACTCATGGAGGAGGGTGTTGACGGTGTCAGGACACTCCATCATGACCATGTGACTTCCCTCCTCAATGACTTTTAGGAATGCGAACAGGAGGATCTAAAAAGAGGGCCAAACATGAATGCAAAACATTACAATGGGTAAAAACACGAAAAATTAATATTTAATATCACATGAGGAATCAGGACTCATTCACGTATGAAGATGTACTATACCTCGGCCATGCGTTGGTCCTCGTCCATGGGCACAAACTTGTCACACATGCCATGAACCAGAAGGATGGGCACAGTGAGCTCGGCATGATAGACCTCATCCCCCTCAGGCCAGTACTGGCCACTCATCATGGCTCGCAGGACAAACGGAGACACGTTGAAGGCATTGCCCTGTTTCAACAGCTGCTTTTCTTTGGCACCCTGCCGGGCGAATCCAGCTCTAAAGGTTAGAAAAAGAGAGGAAGTATTAGTTGAAACAGTTAAGTGTACAATTTGATGATCATGTTATTTTGTTACTGTGGTGTGTCACTGTCATTTGTTATTGTCTCTAGTATCAATTTTGGCACCATATAAATGGAGATCTTACTTGAGGAAGCTCCAGGCCAGGCAGGGTGACAGACAGTGTAGGACACAAGATGGCAGCTGGAAGATGGAGCATAGGCTGGGTTCCAGAGCTGTGGGACCGCCTCCATTGATCATCACCACCTTATGGACCAGATCAGGATATTCGTGGGCCAGGAAGGTGCAAAATGACACCCTGGAAGAGATATAATGAGATGGGTAGAGTATGTTAATCACGACTAGAAAAAGGAATTTTGATCAGCTGTAGAATTGTTCCAATGATAAATGATTCATAACAAAAGTGTCTCACAAATCCTCACCCATACGAGTGGCCAATGAGAATGTTGCGTTTACGAGCATATCTCTTAAAGATGGCGCGAAGGTCCTCTGCAAGGGCATAAAAAGTATAAGCTGCTGCAATCTGTGGGGCAGTGCTGGCTCCATGCCCTGCCAGGTCGGGCGCGATGACCTCATAGCCCAGCCGAGAGAAGAAGTCCAGCTGGCTGCTCCAAATGTCCAGAGAGCCTCCCACCCCATGCACGAAGAACAGCGCTACGTCCGAGTGTGTCCCTTTGCAGCTCGAGATCACCCTCTTTGAGTCGATTAGCACGGTGCGCTTGGGTTTGCGACGGCGGCGGCGTGGAGGTGGAGCAGGTTTCTGTTCCCCGAGGGATGGAGGGACTGGAGGAGGAACAGGGTTGGGGTCTGGAGAAGAGGGCATTTCTTTGTAGTCAGCCAGCTCCACCTCAACTGTGCTGCAAGGCTCCAGATCCCCATCCTGACACTGCAGGATCTCAGAGTGCAAAACATCACCGAGATTCTCAATCACCAGCTGGCCGTTGCGGTAGACGGTGATCTTCCTCTTGCAGTGGACGCTGCTGCCGGAATCGCTTTCGTTATTAAAATCCTCGTAGCCGCCATCATCACAGCCGCCATCCGTCTTCTCCTTTCCTGCAACTTGCTCTTCCCTTACTTCTGGCTGACGCTCGGGAATGATGTGTCGTACTCGCAGGACTCTCCCAGGTTTCACCTCCACAAACTCAAAACCATCAGAGGGTTCTGACGACTCCAGGGGCAAGACCAGACTGGCAGCCTTCCCAGTCAGGCAGCACAGTATGCCTTCAGTGATACTGGTCAGCATGGTGCTTCCCTGCACAAACACCACACAGATACAACAAAGCAGCTCATCACTCAGATGCTTCATTTAAAATGTAACAAAAAAAGCAGTACATAGGTTTATAAAAAATGCAAAATGGAACAATAGACTATGCATGCACGGCACAATTCTCCAACAAGGTATTCACGTATACATTATAAGTTAGGGCTGCAACTAGTGATTGTTTTCAGTATTGATTAATTTGCCAATTATTTTCACAAATAATAGTTTAGTCTATAAAATGTGAAAAATGCTCATCACAATTTCCCAGAGCCCAAAGTCATGTCTTCAAATTGGTTATTTTGTCCAACCAACAGTCAAAACCTTCATTTACTGTCATTAATGACAAAGCAAAGCAGCAAATCCTCACATTGAAGAAGCTGACATCAGCAAAGGTTGGACATTTTTGGCTTGAAAATTGTCTGAAGTGATTAATCAATTATGAAAATAGTCAATTCAAATGACTAAATGATTAGACAGGATATCATTGCAGCTCTATTGTAAATGGTTTCAGATTTACTCCCTGTTGCCATGTTTGCAAATGTCAACAGCTCAACAGTAAGAAATTGGTTCCTAGCTTGGTCCCTGTAATAATGAACCAAGCTGTTTCCTGGAAACACAGTTACAATGAAATGCTCCTTTGTATTCATTCATCAGAGCACAGCCAGCGTCGAGCAAAATCAAACACACCAAGAGCAAGGATCAAGTCACTTTGACAGGTTCCAAGCTGTTAGCAAATTCAAAACACCATAGCCGGTGTAAGTGTAGCTCTCCTAACACACTCACCTGGGTGACTGAGCAGCTTAACATTCAGGGACTCCAAGTTCATAAACAGGCAACATAAAAACAATACTTGTGTCGTACTGCAGTTTAATATCAGTGAGGACTGATGATTCACATGCCGACCTAGACGTCTGCCATTAATAACCTCTCCTTTTCACATGGTCAGAATCAGGATATATAGAAATAGAAAATGCCACTCATGGGGCATGACTGTATGTCTCATAACAGTCTGATGGCAGTGTTTAAGACATACTGCTTCCAATGGAGACGAGGGAAAAACAATCTTTGTGCTCCTGCCCAGGCCCAGTCAGAGCTAAACTGCATTTTGGCAGTTGTGCAAATAAAGCAGCATTAGCACTTTTCATACAAACACAGACTGGTTATCGCTAGGAAGCAGAGTGGGAAGAGTCACATCTGCATGGTAAGACTTTGTTGTTTCCTGGTGACAGAAACTGAAAGTGAGAGCAGTTTGCACATTATTGCTCATTGCATATCATGTAACATGTAGTTAAGGTCATGATTGTGTTTCATGCCTCCTACTTAATACATTGAATAAGATGCATGACGTCTTGGCATGTTGTGGCTGAGAGACAAAATTAAAATGAATGGATTATTACAAATGAATGGGATAAAAATATACAAATAACTGCGACTAGTGGAGATTCAATTCTTTATCATGAATGCTAGGTTTCACATTTTCTTCTTAAAGATTTTATCCAGATTATACTCATATAAAGTGCATATATTAAAACAAATCTCATTGCTCCCAATCCCTTTTCAAATTGTGTTTGGTTAAACACAAAGTCAACAAGGTTACCGCTTTAACAACAGCTTGATAAACATGCATTAATGATACAGACTTTAATGCACATTGCTTGGGAGGATTCACATGTACATCAACCCGTGCGCGTGTGTGTGTGTGTTGTTGTTGGAAGCATCGTCTGAAGGTCAGTGCATCAAGTGCTATCCAGTTACACTCAGGAGCCAAGTGCATGTTGACTGAGAGGCCTGTCTTTGCACAAGCATCAAAATGGAGCTTCGACACAATAAGCAGACACTCCGAGCTGCAGCTCGACTGTCAGTCTTAAAAACTGCAGAGAGCTTCATTTTATTCTCAAAGTGTGTTTCATAATTCAGCCAGCACTAGTATCCACCCTACAGTGTGTCTGTCTATCTATCTATCTATCTATCTATCTATCTATCTATCTGTGTATCTGTGATAGTTTATTCTGTTGTATTGAACCAATCAGTCGTGCCACATCAGCTACAAATGGTCCATGATGAGGTAAAGGTGTCCACTGAGGACAGACCTCAGAGGTGGTCACTCAGGACAAAGGGCAAAGCATTAACATTTCGGCATGGTTTGACATCACCTAACCTATTTTCACAGTCTGGATGACCCTGGAGCAGAGATGCCACTTCACCTCATTAACACAACACTAACTGCGTCTGCACAATTGCAACAACAGCCCTGTTATTCAAATCAGGGATTCTCCTCCTGACCTACTATCCATCAGTGTGGTCAACCAGGATTTGGATGTGACTGAGAGGACCAAGTGGACTGGAATATGTCATCCACAAACCCTTCAAGTCAAAAACTCTGAAGGTTACTCAGCCATGTTATTTTTTGTCTGCATTGCAGAATATATAGGTTGACATGTCTGCCAAGTCTTACAGTAACACACATTTGGTACACAGTGTGCTGCTCTATTTCCACAACAACACGGTACAGTGCAGTGTATTCTGACATGACATCTGCACATGAAATGCCTTTATTTGCACAAATGAGACTATTATAACCTAATTTATGTTTTAAAAGGCCTGATGCACAAATGTCCTACAGCTTAATGTTGTCTGGTTCTACATGCAGAGCAACATAACCCGCAGTGTTAGGCTCCATATTCTGGTGATTATTAAATTATTAAGCATCATGTCTCACAATAATAGAAATGCACAGTGAAGGACATTTTGATAAATGTCCTCACACAGGCCCAATTAACAGCGTCGCATCACAATAAAAACGCTTTTAACACTATGACAGTTTACTGCTGAAGGCCACAATGGCTACATGCGCATTTATTATTGAGAGATCTATTATTTTGCTCTGTCACAGGTCAATCGCATGCAACAATCGCGCATCTGTTTATTGATACTTGTGTTGCATAATAAACATGAGCCAATTAGTTTAACGCAATGCAATCATAAATAATAGTGATCGATTGCTTACCTGCAGATTGACTGATGATTAAAGGTGATTGGAAATCTGCACCAGGAGATGACAGTCAAGGGCCGATGAAACGGTGCATTTGGTGCAACAATTAGTCTTGGGATGCTGCAAAATAATGCAAGCTTCTCATTAGCCTCATTAGACTAGTATCATAACACACTGAAGGGCTTGCATTGATGATAAAGCGCGCATCCACAAAAGTGTGCCAATTGCATTTCAATAAGCTACCCATTACGATTGCAATGTTTTTCTCCCTCCCTCTCTCCCTCAGCATCCACTGCGCACTCAGACCGGACCCTGCCCAGCCCTGCTGCCCCTGCAGCCGCAGCAGCCACAGCGGCGTGCGGGCATGCTCGCTCCTGAGTGACAGCGACGAGGGCCAATAGCAGGCCCCGCACACCGAGCGGGGGCCAATGGGAGACGCTTGTTTCCTTGTTGCCAAGGCTGACAGAATAGCAAAATGCGTGCGTGCGCGTGCGTACGAGGGAGAGTGACTGAAATGATAATAAATGATAGCCCGGCTAATTATCTAACTAGACTAACACATGTGCGTGATCAGGTCTTTGTGTGTGATCAAATCCTGCAAATGCATCATCATGAACTGACACCTGAAAACATGTGACTGCAGCTGCTACGTCACTGATGGCAGAAATGACCTTTGGAGTTGAACCAGTGAGATCAAGATGTGCTGTCTCCCTCTGTTATCCTTGAACTCACATCAACAGATTGGCTGTGCTGGGACAGTCCGGTGCCTGTCACTGAACAGCCAGCTGTGACGTGTCTGGGAGCCTGTGAGCCAACTACTGTGTATTTTCTGTTATTGTTTGGCAGCTGGTGTAAATAACAATCACTGCTTTATGTTAATGCATGGCAAGCATTGGTGCTTTAATTAAATGGTTCAAAAATCGATTAGGCTGATTAATGTGCCAGATCCTCCCACAAAGCACATTGTAAGAAAGAGCATGTTTCTTACTGAGGTCAAACAGCTCTCAAATGATGCCTCCTACAATATGTAAATCTTGTATTGTGCCTAGAAGTTTCTCTCAGCTGTTGACAGTCATTATTCCCAAACTCAAACCTCATGCCTCATCCTCTCATACAATATCATCATTGTCATATAGAATTCAAATTTATTAGTGCAAATATCTTCAATCTACCAACTTATTTTCCCTTATAAACATGCCCATTGTGTAAACCCTCACATTAAAAATAATGTGTCCAAACATAACATTTTAAATATTTGTGAGGACATCGCAGCAGAGGCATGAAGAGACAGTGTTTTATGACATGCTATAATACAGAGGAGTGTTTGAATGGTCACTGAGGATGTTTCTACATTAGTCCCAAGTTACTTTATTGTATCTAGACATTTGCTGTAATGCATAATCCCTTAATCTGGGTCTGTTTTACATTAGTGTTACCACACAGTTCAGCTGGAAATGGTTCCTGCTGGAAATGTATTTACTGGAGAAACCTTTTTGTAGAAACTAGTTTTTTATGGCGCAGGTTCTGAAGGATACTCTTCACCAGGCTTAAAATAATATTTCACTGTACTATTGGGTGATTACATGTAAGTCTAAATGAGAAATAAAACCGTTTTAGTAGGATCTTACATATTGACACAAATATTTAACCTTTTGACTGATGAGGGGTTTTACATTTTGACAGCATTGGTGCACAGATGAATACATTTATATGGCATTTTTATTTGAGTGAATCCATTGAAGGTGTTGGTGAAAGTGAGGTGTTGTGCTACGCTGGTTTAGGATGACTGCATTTATACTAATGTACTGACAATCGTGACAGTCTTTCAAGAAATGTGTGTAACCAAAAGAGGGAAATAATGCAATTTAACTTTGTACCCTGAGTGTAACCTCTCAGGCAGAGCTCAGGCTCTCATCCAACAAGGCTGCTTACCTTGTTTAGTATCTCCAGTTTGGCGATCACTGACCTCATACCACGACCCTTGAAGTTTAAGCGTTTTATTGGTGAAACAGTGTGAAGCCGTAAACTGAGTTTAACCTGACAAGCGTAACTCAGGGCGAAATAGTACCCGCTCAAGCAACAAGCGTTTTTATTGGCTGACAGGTCTGAGCCAATCAGTTCGCTTCATCTTCGCAGGTCGGCCGGTAGACTTGTGACATTCACTGTTCTCATGCCTGTGTCAACTGTGTAAATATCTAAAAATGAACGTTATATTGTCGTCTTTTTCCCGACTGCGTGGAATAACTCATTTCACCAGGTAACAGAGTTCACGTGCTTTCATCGCACGCAAACGGCAAAGCCGGTAATATTTGTTTACGGTGCTAACATTGGCAAGATAGCTTAGCAGTATGTTAGCAGCGTGGCTAATTGATCGTGAAGCTAGCTACCTAACGTGACCCAACGTGATTTTAGCTAGGTGATGGGTAATCCAATTATAGCTTAATGGTAGCTAATCAATCATGAACGACGACAGTAATTTACATTTGCTGCAATAGTTATATTGTCACTGATATACTGGGAGACCATGTTGTAGCCTCACCTGCAACAGATCGAAAAGTGGCTGTTCGACATTTTTACAGTCAAGCCAGATCCACTATTTATTTATTTATTCATTCATTATTTGTTTGTTTGTGATTTATGTTACATTGAATGTAATAGCTATGCTCAGTTCTAGACTTGAATATCAGTTTAATCACCTTTTTTTTTGCAATTTGCACTTCTGCACGTTATGTTTTTAAATGTATCTCAATTTTTTGTATATGTATAGTTCCTTTCTGTTTATGTATGAATAGACATCTTCACATAATCTTAGCACAACTGTGATTATAAATGTGGAATGAGTGGGAGTCACAGGTTGGTGCAAGTTAAAGTAGCAGTTAAAATATGTTTTCAATCTGCACCTAAATTTGATCATTGTGTTAATAGTGGTCACCACGGAATGGGATCTGTGTATGATACTACTCCACATGGTATGATGTTGATATTACAAAATAGTATTTGTTCATAACATTATTAATCTGTGCTCTTCTCTTCAGCAGCATCCCTGCAGGGAAACTTGCTGTAACTGGCACCTCCTACCTTAGATTATTCAGCAACTGGATTGTGCCCAGAGCAGCTGCAGGACCACAGATTTCCAAATGTGGGCCACTTTCTTCACAAGCTGAGGGTTCGGGAGTGTTCCAGCAGCTTCCGTGGCAATACCAGCAGGTGCGGACACGGAAAAGAGGAACGGAGTATCAACCCAAGAACATCAAACGCAAGAGGACCCATGGCTGGATCAAGAGGATCAGCACACAAGGCGGCATCGAGGTGCTACTACGGCGTATGTTGAAGGGACGGAAATCACTCTCACACTGAAGGTTACAAAAGGAAAACCTGCAAGACTTTCAGGAAATGGACATTGGATCTGAAATGCTGGCGGGGCTCTGCAAAGAACTTGTGTATTAGATTAACTGGTGATACTGGGCGTGGGTTGGCACTCCCAATGCATTAATAATGGGTGGGGGATGGAAAACTGGCCTGTTGACAAACAAGTACCATTTGCCTTGGGAAAAGACAAGTTTTTTGATCCATAATGTTTTTTTGTTTTGTTTTGTTTTTGCTTGTGTGAAATCATTTGGTTCAAAGACAAAATGTGTTTTTAAAATATCTATGTCATCTTAGTTGTTCTCAAATGTAAACACCAACTTTGGTTGACTTGGAAATAAAAACCATCAGAATTTACATGAATTGCATTTGTGTTTTGAAAGAAAAATCTGTGCTTCCCAAAGATAGTTTGTGGACGTAGGGCTTGGTCTTTGTTTTCTCAAGAGACAAAGTTTTAATTTTCAAAGTTTCCTGCCATCTACTATAAAGATAGTGTTCATTGGATATATTATTAGCTGGTGGAACGGATTACTCTCAGAGACCATAGAGAGCGTCCTAGTGGTCCTGTGTTACATGAGGGAGGGTAACCTAGAATTCCACAAGCCACCTTTAATTTACAAGCAATGAACTTATTGAATTGGGAAGTTAAAAATCAGACGTGGAGATAAAATGAAGCCATTACTTGATAATGATATGTGTCAGAATAACACACATTCATGAAAATATTTTACATGAGCAGCATTTTTCTTGTATTCTCACCTTAACAGTATTTTCCATTTTTAAAAGTGCTTGCCAGTACATGAATAATAAACAGTTAAACTTCAGACTTAGCTTTGAGTTTAAAGGCAGTTTGAACTTCCCAAAAAAGTCAGTATTTTTTTACTGTTGATCATCCTTCTGTTCACATCATAACAGAGCAGCAACAGCACTTGAGATCAATACCACATAAATCCATTCAGCTCACTGAGCCTCCCCACACACACACACACTGTGAAACTGTGGACATGCTGTAGAAAGTACTGGTGTTGTTTTCATGCTACAACCCCTTGTATTGGGAGGTTGGTCTATTACATAATCACATTGTCGCCAATCAGCGCGTTACTTTTTCTCTCTCGTCCCTCATCTACCACTGTTCAGCCAATGAGATACGTTGAATCTCAGCAGGTGACCGCCCCCGAACGGACGAACAACAAAAATGGAGTAGTGAACTAGTAGCAGTTAGCTTCTTAAGGACGTTCAGTTTCAGTTTTTGCGTAATTACCTTTGCACGAGTGGAATTTTCCGACTGATTTCAAGTAGCGTGGTGCGATGATATCGAAGTCATACGTAGTTAATGCTTGATAGCAATCGTATGAAGCTGTCGAAAGAGTAAACACACCGGTATCTTGGCTACGACAAAGACAACAAGGCTTAGTGGCTAGCTAGCTGGCTAACAGTAGCATCTGCTCGTTTTCACTCTCACTGTGCTCGACTCGGACAGAAATGGAGAAGGTAGGTTCACACTTGGTCATTTGCTCAATCGTTTAAGTATGGCTATGAGTGTTAGATTGAATAGTTGGTTTTTATCAACTTTCATAGACGTGTTGCTTAACCACTTGATAATAGGACGCAATGTAAATGCTGTCCTTTAACGTCAATGCCACGTTATCTACACCCAATAAAAATATAAACGCAACACTTTCGTTTTTGCTTCCATTTTTCATCTAAGATCTAAGACTGTTACTGTGCACACAAAGGGCTTATATCTCTCCAAAAAATGAGTGAAAATGTGTTAAAAACCGTGTAAGTGAGCCCTTCTCCTTTGCCAAGACAATCCATCCACCTGAGAGTTGTGGTTTATGAAGATACTGATTAAACAGTATTATTATTACACAGGTTTGATTTGGGCTAGTCACGGTCTTCTCAAGTCTCAAGTCTTAGATCTTTTACTTCAACTCATGAAAAATGGGAGTGACAGCAAAAGTGTTGCGTTTACATTTTTGTTGCTTCCTGCTTCCCAGTTGTGGCTATGATTGTTGGCCTTATCACCCTTCGTTGCAACAGTGGGAGCTGGGAGTGTTTTATTCATCTTCGTCTGTTCTGTTCACAGGGAGATTTCCTGAAGGGACTGCCAGTCTACAACAAGAATAACTTCAGCAGGTTCCATGCAGACTCTGTGTGTAAAGCATCAGTAAGTCATCTGATTTGTTCTCAAAATGCTGAGATGAAATCACGATGTTAGAACCACATGGTAGTACTGCTTTCTTGTCTGAGGTCATTCTAGCCGATTTATAGACTAACATGGATCTCGATATTGTTGTAGAATCGTCGACCATCTGTGTATCTTCCAACACGGGAATATCCGTCAGAGCAGAGTAAGTACGCTGACTGATGAAATATTGGTTCTTTTGTTGCACACCCAAAGCACAATTTTTCTTTGCTTATTAATGGTGTCAGTTTCTGGCTTCCATCAGAGGAAATCACTTTCAGTTCCTGAGTTAGTGTAGTTGTCATTCAACCTGTTTATTAAGATAATACTCTCTGTGGGAACAGCTGACTTCAACCACATTCTTACTTTTCTGCACCTTTAACATTGCGTGTCTTGTGATCTAATCAGTGTTTGTATTGCCTCTCCTCAGTCATTGTAACAGAGAAGACAAACATCCTACTGCGATATCTTCATCAACAGTGGGATAAAAGTGTGTGTGCAAAATGTATTATTATTCATGGCAGTAGATATGCTCTGTTTTGTTGTTCATGGTAAGTTAAATTTGTGTTTCCTTCTTACTTTATCAGAATGCAGCCAAAAAGAGAGAGCAGGATCAAACAGAGGGGGAGAACACGGCACCTCCACGGAAAATCGCTAGAACAGACAGTCGGGAGCTGAATGAGGATTCATAAATAGCTGTGCTGTTGATGCACACCCAGCAGAGACTGATCTATACAAACAAAATGCACACACAGATGCAGGATATGTTTGCAAACCCAGGCCTTGACACTGAAGCACACACGGATGAATACATTTCAGACCACAGTCAGCATGACATTGATCCCAGAAACATTGGTCTTAATGTGTGCATTTGACTTCAGATTTCCTCCTTAACCAAAAACTTTATTTGCTACTTTCTCCCATTATTTTCTTTACTTCCAAGACACCTCTGCCTCAGATTTCAGTCTTTGTAGTGTGAAAATAACATCTACCTCCTTATTCCTCAACCCCCCTGGTTTTCTCTGACTTATGCTCACACAGCTTTCTTTTAAATATGCAGGGAGTGAAGCCATTGCTCCTCTGTTGCTATTTAAGGGTTTACAGCTGAAGTTATTCACACCATCTCTGAGATATGCACAATTTGAGTTGAGTCACTATAAGTGACAAGCGACACGCCATCTTTTGCGGCTCCTGCTTCATAAGGAATCTTTTGTTTAGAATTATATAATGACAGTGGTCCATAAACATTTATTTTAGCTCATTCTTGATGTGATTACTGTCATTACAGTAACTGAAAATAAAACTGCATTGTGTTTGTTGCTTAGATTTAATTATCCATTCAGGGTTTCTTATGGAAGACGTGTGCTGAAAGAAATGTTGGGGTGTTTTCTCCTGATGAATAATGATTTATTGCCTTAAATGGAAGTGAGTGTGTTTTCACTTTGTCTTAGAGTGTCCCCTTGGTTTACATTGTTGTTTCAGGTGAAGAAATGAGCCACTGTTGAGTTGATTGGATATTAGCAAGTCTTTCCAATAAGGATGAGCCAATACAGTCATACTAGAGGATGCAAACTGTTTTTGTACAATGTGACCTGCAGATTTTGTAGCCATGTTATAAATTGGATGCTCAGCAGTTTGAGATCACCGCTTTATAAGCAGTATCTTTTTATCTTGTATCTTTTTAATAGCAAGGTTAGCACAACATTTTATGGACTGGGAGATGATTACAGGTATTTAGGTGCATTGATGTGTAGGCTACACATGGGGACTGCTGTCAATCCTTGTTATAAATGTGCCATTCACATTTGCTTAAATAGGTTGATCATTTGAGTCATAATGAGGGAATGTGTGTTTGGATCTCCAAGCTTTTGACAGCAGGGCTAAATAAACACAATCTGTGTTTGCTGCTCATAACGTCGGTGAAGCTCATCATAATGCTCAAACAAGTCTTGTATATTTGTACAGTATGTATATTGTGATTGTTCTGACCCTTTTTTCAGGTAACAAGACGATACTGATTTTTTTTCTTCCCCAAATCAGCTATATTGTAATTTTTGTTTAGCCAGTTTATTCTTTTACACTGGAAGGCAAAAAACAAACAAAAGCATTATACTTAATTTTCTTTGTAACCTTAGAAACATCACTTTTGTGCATCTATAAAGAGTAACCTGTGGCAAATCGTGTTTACCACATTTGCAATAATGTTTGGCATGACCGACAGTTGAGTCTATTAGTGTACATTTTCACTTCTGTTACATATTGCTGTTCAAAGGTTACGCAGTATATGTTCAGTTTGGCTGTTTACGTCAGTCAAAAAAAAGTAGAATACACACCATAAGTTTCACAAGTTTGACTGTAAAACAGAGACATGCAGTGTTTTATTTTTCCGGCTCTTCATTGAAGAGTGTGCAAAGTCTACTTTTGTCATATAGTTTGTATCCCATCACCTGATTGAGTTTGGAAGGTGTTCATTGTTAAATGCTTTGCTTTGAGTTTATTGTATAAATGTATTGTTGTCAATTTCAGGTCTTGTTCTTGTATAGACTACACTATGAAATACAGTAAAGGCTGTAACTTGTAGTAAAGATCAACACTGATGAAAATCCCCTGCTTTCTACAGCATTCATTGTAGGTTTAAGTATTGTAACTGTGTATTGTGCAGTAATATGAAATTTAATTGGTAACCATCCAGTGATATTTATTTACTGTACAAAAGCAGCCAATGCTTTATCTCTTGATGGATGTTTATTCAAGTGAGATTTATTTGCATTATAGAAGTACATTCACTAATTTATGTAGTAAAATAATTCATAGAAAATCAAAGTTAAGAAAAATAGAATATTTTTTTATGGTCACAGTGAGTATAATCTGACCTATTGCGGAAGAATACAATGGCTTCAAAAGTGCTTCACAACTGAAAAGACATGATGGATATGTGATGCATGCACATAAGGTAACATGCATTCAATGCAGGCATCAGAATGAGAAACAATCCTGGAATGGGAAACTTCTTTTTATGTCCTTTCATGAAAGGACTTGATGAAGATCAGGTCCCGTGTTTTTGAAAAAAGATGCTTCACATCAACGTAATCTGTTCTGGTGCTGTTGAAAACCAGGCAGTCATGCAGTATTTGAACCTTAAGTAAAGGTTTCTCAAGCCCCATTCAAGGAGTTACACTTACTGTACATATTTTACATGGAAGCTAGATAATCAAGTGTTAATAGATACAGTAGAATACTTTGTGCGAAGTAAGTTGCATCTAGAGTGAAAGCCTAACGCTCGCTGACCTTACATGTGGTCCTTGTGACTGGTGTGTTCTCCTACAGTACAGGTGTGTCGCTGTCTCTGAATGTTGCCTGAACATTTGTACATTGCTCTCCGTTCATAATATTACATTGGTATGGTTGAACGATTATTAACTCTTTGAGCCAGAGTTTTCAAAATCAGTCAATTGTCTTGATTCTCCTTTGTCCGACTCATTGGAGGGGAGTTCCTCCAGGGCTGTGTTTAAGTCAGCCCTGTTGGGCGGAGTGTTAGCAGGCTGCATCGCTGGTTGTGTCCCATTCACACACACCACAGTCCCCTCTGATTTGCTAAAACTGAACAGCTTCCCAGGACTGAATGTCCTGTTGGGGGACTGTGACCTCTCCTGGCCAGCAGGGGGAACTGAGGAGGTCACTGTTGACCCAGGAATGGCTCCAGCCGGAACTGCCGGTTCTTTCTTCGCCTCAGGCGACTTCAAGAACTTCAGAAATCCCGGGAGCTTTGCCTCTCCTCCTGTTGGGGACTGGGCCGGTGAGCGTGAGGTGCCAGAGGAGAACTTTCCCTGGAGAGGGATGATCTGCTTCAGCTTCATCACATTGTTGTTTCCCAGCAGAGAGCTGGGTCTCTTGGGCTTGTCTCCCGGCTTGCCTCCCGGTGTTTTGTCGTAGTGGTGCTGGTGCTGGGCGTCTGCCTTGTGGTAGTCGCTCTCCTGGCGGGCCTCAGCCTGCAGCTCGGCCTGACGATGAAGCTCCTCCTCTTCACGCCGGCGTCTGAGCTGCTGTTGGAAGTGCTGCTGGGCCTGCTGCTCATGCTTCTACATGGGTAGGTGTGTTAATATGAAGAAGAGAGAAAGACGACGAAGACACAGTGAGACAGAGAAATAGAGGAGAGGACTGGATAAGGAAGAGTATATTCATGTGCGTGTAATGACAAAACATTCAACAGATCGGAGTGTTTACTAGGAGTAATTGAGTGTCGCTTATTCAGCATCTTCACACAAGTTGTCATCCTATTCAGCAGTTACTTCACACAAACAAGCAAAGACTTGTTTGCACCAAATATGCTGACTTTTGCTCATAGTTGTGCTTTTCTGTCTCCTGACAAGACATATCTAAGACACCATCAAGACAAGTGCCACTGACAACACTATAGAGACAAACATAGTAAAACACATACAGTTATGTTGTTGTTAGGCTGCACTAGTGTACATTTTTCATCAATGCACACCAAGAGACCAGGGGACACAAAGGGATACATGTAAAGAAATATAATATAAACAGCACAATGTACAGCCAGCAGTGAGCCTCGTGTTGGCCGAAGGTCTTTCAAGCTATGATACAACTATACCTTGAAAGCTTCCCTTCGTCGGTATTCTAGCTTGGCCATTTCTTCTGCTACCCAGCCAGGGATATCAGGGATGGCAACATGGATGATGTACTTTAGGAGGATTGCAAAGTGCTGTAAACCACCGAGACCACAAAGGGACAGGCTCAACACACAGGTACATCAAGGCACGATCACATTCTGTTTCCTATTCTGCATTTTTTTGTTTTACTACAGACCAAGCACATCTCACACACATGCCAAAGAACTCTAATGAGGTTTTGTGTCCGTTAGTGAATCTGAATCAAACAATCCATTTTCAAGATTTTACAAACAAAAAAACAGCAGGCCATGCACATTTGTACTCATTTGTAACATTAAAATGTGTCATTTGGGGAATAAAACTACATTCTCTTAAAACTACAAAACTCCTCATGGACAAAAATCAATTGAAGGTGCACAGTACAGGTCATACCTCCAGTAAGACGATGGAGATGATGGTCATCTCAGGACTCAACCAGGGGAACAGACGCTGGAGCTGCCCACACTGACCAATCAGGTAACAGTTAACTATAATGGCTATCAAGCCCATGGCCTCCATTGCAGTCTGATGTTGAGAGAAAGAGAGAGAGAGAGAGAGAGAAATGTACAGGGTGAACTGATCAGATGCCCCCACTGTGCGCGATGTAGCCTGGAAGGCGTCGCTGACATTTCCCAGCACAAAGCGCACTGACCTGCCATTGTCCAATGTTCTCCACCCTCTGTCCGAAGGGTCTCTGCAGGCCGGTGCAGAGCTTCAGGGCGTCGCTGCGGATCTCGATGATGTTGTTGATAAGAGCACACATGGCCGCCAGGGGAAATGCAGAGGAGAAGAGCACCACATAGCCGAACTGAATGAACATTTCCTGGTAGTCCTGAAGCGTATCCTGTGCAGGGTCAAACATCATGAAACAATGTTAGTATTTTCATGGAGAAATTGCGTTGTAGATTTTGTCAAAACTAAAACAAGCCCCACCTCATATGTCTGCATACAGCTCTCAATCTCAGCCTGGGTCAGAGTGACGGTTTTGGGTTCTTCTGGTGGATCAATCCATGACTTCTTATCCTCTTTCCCCTCACCTGCGTTCTTTCTTCTCTGACAGAGAGAGTCAGATTCCTTTGGAGAGGACACAGTGCCATTCTCCTTGGTCTCCTGCTAATGTAAACATTGGACTACGATACTTTCTCTTACGACTACTAAGACATCTTGGATAGTTTAATTAGGATCTGTCAGTGTACTACCTGGGTGAATGAAATCAACCCCCACAGACATGATATATTTTAATTCATATGGCTACATGAAACAAGTTGAAATGTACTGAGTTGCAATTATCTAAGCATAATAAGAGATTTCTAGTGCTTTCAGAAACTGGAAATAGTATAACATTAAACAAAATCATTGGTTGTGATTGAGTAGGAAAAGAAGCCAAAACCACAAAACTGAAAAATAGTATGATGAATGATAGTAAGAAACAGACCACATACTTGAACCAGCAATTCACAATCACTGTCCTCATCACAACTGTCAAAAATACTGGACGGATCCATCCCCTCCTCTACCAGCGTGGGACTGTCCTCGAGGAAGCTGTCATACACCGTGTGCGTTTCCGTCCCGACGTCCTGGTAGTCGACCTTCTCGGTGAAGCTGACTTTACGCTGCTTCAGGTTGCTGTCGTTCAGGTCCCACTCTTCCTCTGACAGCCTGAATCCGGCCTTCAGATCCCCTCTCCTCCTCAGCTCTGGGTTACCGTTAGCAGTGTGACTGACAGGGATCCCTTTGGGGCCCAGGAAGGAATAGGCTGTCATTGAAGCTTGGGCCTTTCCCAGAGCCAGGCGGCCATATTTGAGTATGATGGCTTGGAGTAGCTCCCACAGCACTTTTGGGGTGAAGACACCCAGCTTGTTTTGCTCATAGAGATAAGGCTGGAGGACCTCCTTGATGTTCTGTAGGAACTGGCGGAAGATCAGTAGAGTGGCTAACATCTGTGAGGAGAAGGACATCTGTTACTGTGCTGAATGTAAGAAGTGCAAAAGTGATAGCACATGCACACAAATGCAGGTTACTGCCTGACATGATCTCATTTACATTTACAGCATCTGACACATCACACAACATTAAAGCCAGACTATGCAACCTTTGAAAGAAGAAATAAAACATTCCTCCTCTTACAAAATTAAATGTTGAGTTCGTTAAGCCAAACAGGGTTATGTCAAAACAAAATAAGAGCATGATCTTACATTTTTCCTTATCATACTTATAATAGTAGGACAAACTAGCTCTGCATTGCAATACAAGATCCATGCCAATTCTTTATTTGCATGTGTGTCAACTGGTGAGGATGCTGACTTTTTGCCCCGGGGTTGCAGCTTTAGCCTCAGTCTTTGAGCAATATATCATGTATGAAGTCAGCAAGTGAATATTTAAGATCCCTTTTAAAAGATCCTTGTTTTAAAACAAGTCAAATGAAAACATTAGAATGTCATGTGAGGCAGCGTTTTCTACTAACTCATGAAACAATAGAAACATGCAAACCAAAATTGCCAACTATAAAAGAGAAATATTACTTAGGATGAAACATTATGATTGTAAATTGTGCACCATGTCATGTGAGAATGGAAACTTGACAGGCAGACATACCAACAGTAGTCTAACTAAGTGGGCGGGCCTTGTCTTAGCTTAGCATTCAATTGTTTCTTATTGTTTGTGATCGTGCCAACAGTTGTCACTACCTCCTTAAGTCGCTCCATGTCCTTGAGGTAGAATCCGATGTAGAAAAGGCTAAGGTAAGAATTGATGAATTCAAACTGTAAAACAACCAGAGGAAGGAAACGTTACAGGAAGTCAAACAGTCACTCAGCTGAGATGAATTGTCTCTATTCTGGCCCAAACAGAAGAGGAGGAAGAATGACTTACAAAAACCATCTTGATGATGAGATTATTCTCATAGGCACTCTGAAGTCTGTAGTTCTCTGGATGAGGAAATAAACATAAGTGGAGCATTTGTCAATGTGCAGCTGAATGACAGCAAAGAGGTTTTCGCTTTAACTGCCTCAAAGACCTTTTATAGCAGATGCAAAGGACGGGAACCTCATAGCTTTCTGTACCAGTACTGGGATGGCATAAAAATACACTCATGCATACTAAGAGGGTGTCTAGCCTAAATACAATCAATAACTTTAATTACATTTCTTATAAAGTAACTCCTCTATTAAATATCACAGTGATAATAAAACTGATGAGCCCCGAGAGTTCATTTTATGTCTTACCCATGTCATTAAGCCAGTAGGCGATCTTCTTATACACCTCATCACAGACGGTTACAGTCATGGCCAGAAGTATCTTAGGAATGAATCTTGTGATGCCAGGTAGCTCCTGAATCTCCATCACCACTTCCTGCAAGGTACATTAGAAGCACGATAAATATTTAATCCATCCCATTCATTCATATCTCTCAAATCCCACAGCTATTTTTAAAAAAGGCTATTAAATGAATAGGAGCTGGCATGAGGTATGTTTGAATGTGCTTTCTTTAACCTGTTTGTTAAATGATATAATTCACAGACTAAAGTGTAGTTAGGGATCTAAATAAACTGTGATGCTGCTCTTTCTTCTTGTTTCGCTCTCGCTTAACTGTCCAGCGGGTTTAAGCTCTTCGCAAGAAATAGATTTATACAGCACTGTCCCCATTTATCAGCCCCAGACTTCATTTCCTTTCATCGCACTTGAACGCTGTGTTATCTGTTCAAACCTGCAGTTCCAGGCAGAGGAGCATAGCGAGGAAAACAAAACAGAGACAGAGGAGGCAGATGGGCAGGCTGACCAGCCATCTGAACAGAGCTCTCTTCCAGGGCGGGTAGTAGAACTCCTCACAGCCTGTTATGGGACTGCAGCGCTTCACTCCCTGCAGAGACAGCAGAGAGAGAGGGAGAACAGCCAGGTAGGGTTTTAAGGACTTCTTTTTATGATTGCAATCATCCAAACTGGAAAATGCATTGTAAATGTTTGTGCTCTATAATAACTGATTGCTTGCTTGATTGCATTTCATCAATTTAGATTTTGAGGTGAGATTTTTTCCTCAATCAAAGTTGCTGTTTTCACAACTTTCTATCATGAACTACTAGGATTTTACCACGTATGTATAGAAAATAACAATCCCACATCAGTGACTTAGTTGTGACACACTCAGATCTTTTCATATCATTATCGCGCATTATGATGAGTTACCACGCTGCTGTTGCCAGATGTGCCTCCCCAAAAAAACATTTGCGCCCAACGTGGGGCTCGAACCCACGACCCTGAGATTAAGAGTCTCATGCTCTACCGACTGAGCTAGCCGGGCTTGTTTTGACTGTTTCCCATATGTCTTTTCAAAGGGGGCACTCATGTCTCCTCCCCCTGAACCCTCTATTCATTCCACACGGGGGGGAGATGGGATGGGGGCAGGAGGGAGGCTGCCTGCCCCCCCTCCTCCCTGAGAGCACATGGTGTATGAAGACACACTGCTCTTGTAAACATGATCACATTTCCTGGTATTGTGTGCCAATCCTGCAGAGTTGCGCAAGTGCTTACTGATAAACAGCTCAACCGGACTGACACTGAAACTTTACCTGAGGATAGAGGAAGTGGTGTATTGAAATAAAAGACTTTAATTAATGTGACTGTTGATGCGTAAAACTTTTTGAGAAATCTAGAGGTCTGTTCACAAGTGACAGTAAATGTTTGGGAGTCAGCCCGGGCAAATGCTGCATTTTGCTTTTTCATCCATGCATGCTCAAACTTCAGGAACAATCCTCACCCTGAACTGTGGCCTGGGCTCCTCCAAGGACTCGGCGGGGGTGTCCAGGGTCCCCCACCTGTAGGCCAGCTCCGCCTCTCGCCTCTTCCAGCGCTCCAGAAACAATGTCGCCCACACAACATTGAAGAGGGCAAACACCACACAGCAGATATCCTGACTGGTCTGTGAGAGCGAGCGTGAGAGAATCAAAAGATACTTATATAACCTTTGAAAGTATGATCATGCCTATGATCATACTTATATAACCTCTGGAAGTATGATCATGATATCATACAGTTTGTGTAGGTATTGTGCTTTAACTTCTTGTAAACGCCTCTTCTTTACAAAACAGTAATAAACAGTTGTATAATAAATCTTGTTACAGAATAGGTTTCAAGTACCTGGTCAGCCTCTGCGAGTATCCAGAGCAGGAAGCCGATGACAGCAGGGTAAAGCATGGAGTTGGTGTAGAAACCCAGCCAGGCAAAATACATGCTGATCTTCACTCCAAAGTAGTCACAGATGTCATCTATGAAGCAGATGAAATTGTAAATGGCTGAGACTTAGAGAAGAAGAAGCATCATGTCTCAAACAAATATAGTAACCAGTTCATACTAGTTTATTGTGTAAAATAATGTGAGTTAATGGCAAGCTTTGATGTTTCACATCCTGCCAAATTTTTCTTTAAAATAAGATTTGTATATTTCCTACCCAGCGGCTGCCTTTCACACACTGCCTGAACCCAAGATGTCATCAGCTGGTTGAGGATCCTCTGCTCATGGAGGGGAAACATTTGATGGATCACCCCCCGAGCCACCAGCTCTGGAACTGAAGAGGACACATCATGAAACCTACACATGGCATCTAAGTTGTCATTTGACTTTGTCAGATCAGATGAGTGCAATGTTTACTGTAGGCCTACATTATTCTCAAATGGTTCAAATGTAACTTATAAAATCCACTACACAAAGCATTAATGCTAATTAGACACGGAAGAGAAACAGGAAAGAAAAGATATGCGGAACAGCATTAATCAATTATAATAAATGACAGCATACTGATTGGCTGTCCCTCCAGGAAGTGAATGTTGTGAAGCACCTCGCCCTGTTTGGCACGCAGATTGTCCAGCCAATATTTTATAATGCTCTGACGCTCCTGAAAACCATCACAGATATAGGGAGAAATAAATAACTTATAAAAACACACACACAGTATATTCATATATATTAAATATATTTGAATTCCTGAAATATAGCTGCAATAGACAGACCAAAAGAATCAAAAGCAATATGTGCTTTGCGAACAACAACCTTGACAGTCTCAGCTCACAACAGCTTTGACCTCTAACCTGCGAGGTAAAAAAGCAGAGCTCGCTGTCTATGTTCTCATAGATGTTGTCTTCCTCACAGGAAAAGCGCCGCATCCCGCCGCCATACTGCGGTTTGACAGCCTTGTGCATGCCCATCTGCTCTGCTCCCCGCAGTAAGCTGAGGGTGAGGAGAGAGGGTAAATGAGCAGCAGGATTAAAGCTGCGTGTCCAGGCTGGACTGCACATGTTTGATAGATTAGTGCACTGAGGATGAGCACATGAAAACTGACACAATTTGCTGACACGTGCATAAAGGAATAGTTTGACAGTTTGGGAGATGCACACGTAACACCCCCCCGATAAGACTACAACATTTTTACTTGCTTTAACTTGTGTGCCAGTGTTGCTTTCCACACCTGCTTCCAATCTTTTTGCTGAGCTAAGCTAATTGGTTCCTGGCTCTGACTTCATGATTGATGCACAGACACAAGAGTGATATCAATTTCTCATCTGAATCCTGGCAAGAAAGCGAAAAAGCACATCACCCCAAATGTCAAACTATTCCTTTCACTTGCCAAATTTTTCAATAGGCTCAAAATTACAGACATCCATAAAAAAATAAAACAAAAATAACTCTCTATATTGTCTTTGTCTGCTGAGGTGCAGGAATGTTCATACACATGCAGATATACATGCATTCAAACACATGAATTTTTTCACACATGTTTGTTTACCCTCATTGAGATAATGGATATGATATTATGAACTATGAACTTAACTATGAAATATTGGCTTCTTCTGAGATTTAACTGCCAGCTTGGGTAATTTATTTAATCATCAATAGGTGGTTCAGATAAAATGTTTCAGATAAAATGGGGATTTGTTTGCAACCTGTCTGCTGGTGTTGTTTGCCCTCCTTAACTCAATTCTAGCAATCCTGCTGCAGCCAGTGTATAAGCACTTAAATAATGAAGTAAAGTGTTACCACTAAGCAGTAAAAATAAATTTTCAATCACCACGCCTAACCATTATTCTAACCTCAGTCCTTAAATCAAGGGCCAGCTCTCGCAGGCTGTTTGGAAAAATAAGGACCAGACCAAAATGTCCTCGCTCAGAACAGTTCAAACAAAGAAAGAAGCAGCCCACGCACACATGCACACACTCACACAGTCAGAGTGTGAGTTTTAGAGTCTTACTTCTCAAACGTCGTCGTGATGAAGAAGGCGTGCGTCTGGGTGTGTTTATGCTGTCGAACCTGAATGCTGACTTGTGGGATTCCAACACGGATCTGATTCAGGAGCCACAGCAGAGTGTGGTCATCTATTGTATCTGGAGGCAGAAAAAACAGTTTCATCTCTAGTCTGATGGCAAACTTTCAGCATTTAGAGACAACTGAATTTTTATTATCAGTGAATGTGAGCATCAAAATACATATTTTGGCTTCATTCTCTTTAATTCCTCTCATGTTTACAGGCATGTTTCCAAAAGCAGGAAGTGATGAGTTTCCTGCTGCATAAAGACCAAGCCCATCCTTCACCGCCCTGACAGAGGGGCTGAGGAGCAGCGGGGTGGCGATGACAGCAAAAGGTCACTCCAATTAAATCCCTGTCTACATACTGTATATCACAATCAGTTTTTCCATAGAGGACAGGCTGTAACCCAGACTGATTCTAGTGGTTTCAGCCAACTATATGCAGCATAATGTGTCTCAATTAAGCTATTTTGTGAGCATTTTATATCATCGCTGTAAAATAAATTAACATCAAATTTGAGATCCTTCCAGCATGCATAAAGACTTTAACTCTGGAGTCATTTACATTCTCCTATGTCATATATGGGCTGAATGCTGCTCCACTTTTCTCCCTGAGATAGACTTGTTAAATGCATTGAGATTAGATGAATTCAGATTCTGGCAGCAATGGCATATTTGACCTTTCAGACAGAATAAAATATTACAGTTCCAGGCCTGGATGAAAATGTGGCATTTTCATTTCTTTCACAATGTGGTCTTACAGTATTTCTTTTTTTAGATGGCACGATCAGGCTACGATTCTTGGTTCAGTGCACTTTGCATGTTGTTCAGTTTCAGTTTTGTAACTGGTTAATATTGATTATTAAAAACATATACTATGTAATTTAGGCTGCATGTGCTATTGGTGAAAATCTGTTTTTGAAGGCTGGAGTCCACGCTGACACTTGCACTACAATTTCAACTGTAATTAATCAGAAAGATCAAATATTCCTCTGTTTAAATTACCTTCAAATGTGGGACATATCATTAAGATATTTAGAAAAATATGCAGCTCTATAAAAAGAGCAATGTCTCAAGAATCATGATAATATAAACACAGTATCTGCATCCCTGAAGAGGAACAACACACAAGATGAAGCCTGCTGAGGTGATGTGTTTGCATGCAACATAATACGTGTTTTGTACAAACACCTGTTTTAGTTCATTCGTCACACTGCAAAGTTAGTTTGATGAAATGCTTCCAATTCACATTTTTATACCCAAAACTGCAGCTTCCTTAAAAAAGAAATACCGCAGAAAGGGCTGGTCTGTAGATACAGGTACAGTAAATGGATGAGATCTAATTGTCCCCAGAGAACGCTTTTAGTCCTGAGTGGCTGGCAGACCACCAAAGACATTTAATGAGGGTGCGCTGTTCCCTCCACAGCGAGGTATTCATCACAGGACGAACAGGGAGGACAGACTTACAGTACCTGGGAATGTCATCAGGATATCACAGTTTTCGGTGGGCACCATCTTGAGCCAGGACTTCCGAGACATAATGTAGTGTCTGGCCTGCAGAAGGCGCTTTCCAAACAGTTTATCTGAAAGGAGAGAAGGGGGCAGCGGGGTGAGAAGGTGAGAGCGAGTCAAATTGGGGTTAATAAAGTTTAAAATGAATGAGAGAGAGGGCTCAACAGAGTGTGTGTGAGAGAAAAGGGGGACAGGCAGATGGTGATATTTTCTCATCAGGGTGATCAAGGACACAGATGACAGGTTGGTCATTAGTCTCACTCTGCCACTCGTCACTGACGTTATATCTTCGCCATATTTTTTTTGTCCTTTCCTATTTTTTGCTCCGTCATGGGGATGTAAGGGAAAAGAAAACAAAAAGACAGAGATGCCCAAAACAGTCAGCCAGCGTGAAGGTTGACTGTGCCACGCTGGTCACATGACTTTGAGCAAATGCTATGAGCTCTAGACAAACAGATGATCTGCAAACTGGGTGGTGTGTAAATAGCCACCAGCAAACTAGCTTTTCAAGTCTGTCTCTAAAAGCCTTTAATGTAGGCAAAGCAACAGGCCTCGCCAGCAGTGTTATCCCACTTGTGCTGTACCACAAAGCAGTGTGAGCTCTAAAGTCATCATTTTTCTGCTTCTTCTTTCACACGTTGCTTCTTGAATTTGCACTCTCTGTCTCAGCAGGCACGATAGCCCGACGGTGACTGACCAATTATTGTTCACTGAATCGTACTGTGCCACTCTCTCAGGACGTGTCTGTAATCAGAGTTTCACATTCTGCAGCATAACTGCATTATCACATCACTGACTTCCATCCCTCTTATTGATCAGTGCTGCTGTCATCTCTCTGTTAGAGTGTTGTGTTTAAGCCCGACATGCCAACTCAGAGACTGTAATGCACACTGAATATACTGTACCTATAATATATGACAGGAAATAATGCAACAGGATCCTGTTTCTTGTGCAGTAGAGCAGCACTGTGTGTATTTGTGTGTGTGTGTGTGTGTGTGTGTGACATAATGCTGCAATCCAAGCGAAGTCGCTGAATGCCTTTTTCCCTTGCCTTGGATGTACTGTATGCTTCTGAATACTTCACAGTGACTGTCTCTCTGATCGTTACTGACATCATTGCTCATTAAGGCCACATGACATGTAGATGTATCTGACATGCAAATCTCTCTCTGGCAGGCAGCGTCAATTTATCCGTTCAGAGCAACATCACCATGTTTGATGAGACGACTTAATGTCCACCTGCAGTAGAGGGAGTGTAGACAGTATAGACACTTCATTTATTCTTCCTTTTGTGTACACTATGGACTGGGTCGCCATCTCTGTAGCAATAAATTGATAATTGTTGTTTATTGTCTACCATTGTAATTGCATCATGGGATTTTTAAAATATATATATAATGATTAATCAAGATACAGAATTTTGTTGTCTAATTTAATTAATGATACAACGCTCTTTTGGAGTCAGACATCTCACAGAATGACCCCTGAAATGCAGACCAACATTGTGAACATTGGCTATGGAGCTTGACATATAATTTTCCATAGATAAACATAACAATAAATACTGATCTTGTATATAGACTTAGCTATAGATACTGAATTGTCATATCAATATCACCCATTTGGGCTTGGTCAAATTAAATCATACTGATAAATCAAATTACCCACATTACAAATCTCTTGACAACCTATTTTAACTCACATCATATTTTTCAATAAATGTCAATAAACTGACAATTGCTCAGACAAAGAATGACATCTACCTGGAAGTTTTGCCATCCATCCAACACAAAGCCCACTCTATTGAACTATTTATATAAAATGATGACCCATTCTAAGGGAATCTAAAAGAGCTTAATTTTAAAGACTACAGCATATCAACCTTTGAATGTGTAAAGTTTATTTTTATTCACTGTAAGCCTATATCACCTGCCCTGATCCACATAAATGATTTTCTCCAACAGATTAACAAAGGTCAGCCTGAAGCAGGATAAAAACCAAACCAACAACAATGTTCAGGATAAGATGGTTAAATGTGATCCATCATCCAGATAATCTCAAAGCCTCTAGTGAAGCAACACAATCTCTCTGATGAACCTGATCAAGGCTATAAAACATTTTCACTGCTCCCCATCATGCATTTCCAGAAATAACCATTACACCACTCATTTGCTTACTCAACACTGTAAAAAAAAAAATTGACACTTGAGACAAAACAGCTGACATCTGAGCCTGCAACACAATCTTCCCTGCCTTGTGCAGCCCAGCAGCAGGACATGCACCTCTGCTGCACAGGACTCCTGCATGCACCTGTGGACCACCACAGCCGGGACTCCTCAGGGCCTGTGTGAGCCTCAATGCGCACGAAGGATAGAGATCACAAACCCCATCACAGACCGCTGACCCCTCCAGTCTCCTGTGAGTCAGTCGCCGAAGCCTATCGAGCATCACTCACTGCACCATATTGCACAGAATCTCTTTCACACACGATCTCCGGTGCATGCACGCAGGATGCAGTCATCATGTTTCCCCTCACCGAGCACTCCGGACGGGGACAGGCAGGTCTGCTGCTGCTGCTTGTGGCTCCTGTCCTGCTGCTCGCTCGCCGCCGTCCTCTCCATCCTCTCCTCTGCGCCGCCGCCGCCGTCGTCGACGTCTGCGGTGCTACTGTTGGCAGCAGCGTCGGTGTCAGCTGCTCCGGTTCCCGCCGCCTGCTGCATGCCGCTGCGCTGATGCTCCGGGAGGCGGTGAGGCTGCACGGAGGGAGATCGGGCTTTTATTGCATGGCCGTTGCATGTAAACAGAAAACCCCCTGGTGTGTGTGATGGGTGAGGAGGAGGAGGAGGAGGTGGGAGGAGGAACATGATCATGGCATCTACACGTTACACGCACGAGTCGTGACTGGGTGGTGACGACAGAGTGGAGGGAGACACCGAGCATCTATCTATCCATCTGTCTATCTATCCATCTATCTATCTATCAGTGCTGCAGATGCATGTACTGATAGGTGCTATAATCACCTATGATTATATTGATCAGGATAAACCTGATCACATATTGGGAAGCACAGATCATTTCTATTAATATACAGCCTGGTTTGACAAAAAAAAATCCTGTATGGATAAATTAACATGTGCAAATACATATATTAAATGTGCAAATATATATATTTAAGCCACTCAAATTTATACTTAATGCTATGTTGCCTTTTGTGTCTCAGATTCCTTAAAAAAATACTGGCACCCTACCGATTCCTCTCTTAGGGTTTGTAAATATAAAGTCAGGAGGTGGTTAGCTTAGCTTAGCATAAAGACTGGAAGCAGGGGAGAACAGCTAGCCTGGCTCTGTCCGAGGATCCAACTATCAACTTTGGGGAAGTGCACAGATATCTCCCGTTCAGTAGGGGAATGTGAAAGCACCTCAAACTTTGTACAGGCACCAGTCATTAAAGTCAAGGGCAGACATTTTAAAGGGGCATAAACATACAAAAAGATTTCTGACTGGAGGGGATCTTTAACATACAGACATGACAATGGTATCAATCTCCTCATAAAAGTGTTGACAAGAACGAGAATTTCCAAAAATGTCAAACCATTCATTAAAGTTAAATCACCAGTGGTGCAAATTCTCTAACAAATGGGCAACTAATTAAATTACCAAAACTAATTGACATGCAGTGAACATGTGGTTTTTGGGGTCTGGTGGTCTGGAGCAGTGTCCTGGTTGGTGATCCAGCCTTACATGTAACACCCATGAACTGACAGAACCCACAGAATAATATGTGGGTCGCCCATATTTGTCATAACTTACAATGCCATTGCTTCAATGCTCAAAACTCAAAACGAAGATGTTCGTAAATATTCTGTATAATAGGCAATGTGCTAACTGATGTCTAAATACTCCCAACAAGCCGTATAAACACGTTTTATCAGCCAGGCTTTTTCCACATCTGTGTCTTAAAAACACTTTGAAAGCTAAACAGCTTGGAGAGTTTAATGAGAGTGTAATTGTAACACCATATGGTGCCATATTTAAATGTTCTCATTTTCCACAAACAACTATGGATAAAAACTCCTGTGTGGAAATGTTCTGCCCAACAAGGCCAGAGAGACACTCATTTGATTTCTTGGGATCAATTATTCATTCACACCTTCTGTTGGGCCATCACCCCGAGGCTCGTCTGTCTGTCTGTCTGTCTGTCTGTCTGTCACAGGTCCTCACTGTCATGTCAACACATGAACAAATTCTGACTCAGCTCCGTCTGCTGGTGGCTGGCGTCTGTGTGTCCTTGCTTCAGGCTCAGTGAGCTGTGAAGGCAGACAGAAGAGTAGGCCGCTGTGACTGTGGATAGGATTCAAATGTGAGCTGAGGTTTGAGAGAAGAATCACATCCTTCAACATAATGGTAACTGCTGATGGCCTTTCTTTCCTTGACAATTTGCAAGTAAATGTGCCTTTTGCCATTTCCTGTGAATTCTGATATTTTTTCAACAGCAGATCATCTGATTATCCAATACATTTAGCTTTTCTGTGAAATATTTAAGGTGATGGTTTGTAAATTAGCCTCTAGACCTGTAAAAAGAAGTGGAACAAGAAGGAAACTTAATTACACATTTGTGACACATTAATTTTCCTCCAATTCATGGCAGTACACTGCTGTGGCCACTAGATGGAGGTAGTAGATAGTTTAAGGCTTAAAGCCACCAGAGAAGCATCAGGCTGCTACAATTCTACAATTTCATTTAGCAGACGCTTTTATCCAAAGTCACGTACATTCACATGCCAATGGAAAGGCAATTTGGGGTTCAGTACCTTGCCCAAGGACACTTCGACACATAGACTGCAACTGCTCTACCTCCTGAGCTACAGCTGCCCCAACATTATTTAACTTTTTTTTAATAACCCTTATGGTTAAAAATTTGCTCCTCTCCAGTCCTAAATGTCAAGTTTCAAGTCAAGTCAATTCTGTTATCACAAAATCGCAAATTTGTCTCAGATGGCTTTACAATATTTACAAAATATGACGCCCTTGATTCAAATGAGGGGAAATTCCAATAAAAAGAACCCTCACCGGACAAAAGGGAGTTCTCAGGAACTGATAAGGAACAAAAAAGTTTGAGGTTAAAGGTTCTAGCTTCTCATAAATCATTGAGACACATGCAAAAATAGTCTGATGGGTATTTCACATATTCCAGTTTCGATGTTAAGGACAGGTCATGTGGCAATAGAATGATATATTAATAAAAAGGATCAGAGCTCACCAGAATGCAAAGACAAAAAAGAAAGATAAAGCCATATAATATTAGTGTTGGGTTTTCCAAACTGATACATGGACAAATTAAAATCATGCCACTATTTGCATTGTGTCAAATCACCTGGACTCTTCTGTCTGTAAATCTGTAGGGCCTTTGCGCAGCCCTGCCTCTGTCAAAACGTGTTTTAATTTGGAACTGAAACTACCATAGGCACATGGCCATCAAAATAGACCTGTATGAATTTAAGAAATGATCAACTCAAAATAAAGATAGAACTGATAACCTCCAAACAATATCTTACCAGGAATACTACCGGGAAACAATAACTTTTGTTCTCATGCAAAATTATGTTATGATTATGAGCAAATATTTATTTTTACTGAGTATGACAGGTTCTGAGAGTGGACATCCTGCCAAACCAGATTTGTCCCATCACCTAAACTTGACCTAATGAGTTTAGCAGCTGTGTGTTGACATATACTTAAGATAAGACTGACCTTTATTTATCTCGAGGGAAATAGTTTTGCAGCTTTGCGCAATTACTCATGTCTCTCAGTGGGTGGTGAAACCAAATAACTGCAGTGGCTTTAGCTCTGTAGCTCTCTCTTAGCAGACTGAATGATCCCTTCCTGTGGTGCAGCAGCAGTAAGGCTTTCAGTTTGTGATGGATAATCAATGACATAGATTAATAAGACACTGTTGCAGCTGGTCTGGGCTTACAGCAGCTCAGCTCGTGACAACGGCAATTGACACTTGGGTAAAAAGTCATTTGTTCCTCATTAAAGCCTCTTGTTTCCAGTGTGTTGTGTTGTTTGTAGATGATGCCATTTTTTTAGTTCAGAATGAAGATAAATTAAAAGCTTTAGGGTAAAGCATTGTAAATGAAACTTAAAGGATGGTTTGATAAAAACTATGGTATCTTTAAAATTTGAACAAAACTTGTGTTTACAAAATTTATGGTTTTTGCTAATTAAAAAAAGGATGAAAAAACAGTAACTATCAATTAATGGCAATTATATTGAAAGAGTGTTTGAATTTAGATTTTTGGGTGGGACAATGGACGACACTGGCATGGAAATATCATACACATATGTAAAATTATTTTTTGCATCATTGCAACTTTTTTGGAATCGGGTCTTGCAGCTTACTGCTGATGATAGCAAATGTAAGTAACTGCAGTTTTTGGCACTTTAACATTGGCTTCATTTTTTATCCCTGAAGGTGGCGCTGGGCTCAGTAATTGAATGATTCTTACACCCTAGGCGTTATAGGTAACAGGCTTGTACCTTCTACTTTTATCAATGAACTAGAAATTCTCTAAAACAGTTGTTATATTAATTTTGGACCAATTATTTAACCAGGAGAGTTTTGTGCCAATCCAAGCTGTAGAAGAGCTCCAGCTGTGAGATATTGTGGTACTGCAGTAATCCTGAGAAAAGTTACATCAGCAGTATTTTGTTATGTTGACAACACGTGCACAACTTTAGGACTGCAGAATTGTCCATAAAACTGGAGCTTCAATAGGTTTAGCTGCTCAAACATAGGTTACATGAAGTCAAAACCATTCTCTTTAAGCAATTAAACAGGCCCATGTTTTCCTTTCAGAGCTCCTGGAAAGAGAGGTCAAGGTGAAAGTCACGGTTGCGCTGAAGGACATCAAGGCTACTTTTCCCCTCCCAGCTGTTTCCAGTGCTTTTGTCACTCCTCCCCAACACTATAGTATCTGCACAAGAGAAAGGGTTTTGCCCCCTGATGTCTTTACCATCCTGGGGAGCCATGGGACTGAGGGAGGCCAGGCAGATAGGAAATGCAATTAGAAGTCACAGTAAAGGGGGGACATTAGCGGCTACAGACAAAAGAGGTCATAGTCCTGAACCCCAGGTGAGGAAGGAGGTCGTAATCGTAAGCACCCGTTCCCTTTCCTGCAGCAGGGGGGGGAGGGGGGCAGCCGGGCAGACTGCAACACAATGGCCCCAACTCTACGTCAGTGGTCTCAGCCACTCAGCCTCAAACTGACCATGTACTGGATGATCTTGATCCCAGCGGCACACGTGGCCTAAATAATGACCCACTTAAAAAGATATGTGAACAGACTAATTCAGTTCTCACCTTATTCAAAGCCTCTTAGATAATGTCCAGTGTTGGTTGAAACATTTTTATCAGACTAAAGGAAGAACATAACAAAGGTTTGTTTTTTTTTACTACTAATTTTTTTAACCCAACAAAGTTAAGTTTTCCTTATATGACAAAATTCCATCCCAGTGTTTTTGGCAGTGTTGCAAAGTTATTGTCAGTGACAGTGCTAAATGGTTGTGTCAACAATTTTACAAGCCAACTGTATTGAGATACATGCCAGACCTCCTCTTTGGACTTTTGTGTTGCACAATCACAAGCTGATCTCATACACACGGTCCTCTGTAATAGTCACACAAATAATTTGACTCTTGGGTTCGACTGCCAGCTTCCAAATAAGTGCCTTCCTCCCTCACACTCTTCACTGTTTAATCTGTTTATATTGTGCAAAGCTTTATCAGAATCTTATTAGACATGACTTTCATCGCTTATTTTGCCCTTATTTTTTAGGTTAATATTTTTGTTGTACACATAGTATATTTTTCAGTGTTTTTTTTTTTTTTGCTGAACATATTCTGTGATTGATTTTAACTTGTACCAAAATACTGTAACTGAGGTACAGTTACAACTACATGTACACAATTATAATATTATTGTCACTTTTCTGTTAAAAGAATAATACACTAAACTATAGGATGTTGTTGAATTCTCAGACCAGCTGGTAAATGTAAGGTGGGAAAGTGAATGAACAAATCTCCCCTTTCCTTCAACAGTTATTTTTGCTGTTCAAGAGTTTATAGAGTCAAGAAATTGTGAGCACAATTGGTCAATTGTGTTATTTGTGTACAGGGAATAAAGAAATGACATGAGTCGACAGGAAAAATGCACTGAGATGGCAGGAAACATGTTTGCACAGACCAGTATCATCATGATGATTTTCCAGTGAAGCAGTTTTAACACGTCCTGTGTCTCAGTCCGTCTAATAAAGTGACTCCCACAAGCATCCAAACAGTTGACCTTTAATATCCTCACAGCTACTCCTGCAGCGAGCCACACATCCCAAATGTAGAAAAACACTTGATGTTAAACAAAGGATATCCTTTGGAGGGGGAAGAGGTCTCCCTTAGCTCAAGTCTAAGTACTGTATTTATTAATTGGCGCCAACACACTTTTGGTTCTTGAATTAACAGTATGTTCCCATCCTTTCACAGTGCAACGAACAGGATGTTTGTCTGCTCTCATGACGGTTCATTTTCCTGCTCCCTTTTACTCCATGGTAATGTTGTACAAATCAAAGTAAATTTTCATGGAACTAATTCTATGATCGGTGTCAATATTATAATTTAAAATTTTATTACAGAGATGTCAGGAAAGTGTCAATCATATCTCACAAATGTTCAAACATGGGTTAAGTATTCTAAAGCACAAACTAAGTTTATATTCTTATATATTAATTTGATGTCTCTTTGTTTTGTAAACCAAGAACTTATCAAAGGTTAAAGATGCTGCTTTGCTGTGTTATTTCGGGAAAGGTCAGAATCCTCATTGGATACCAAGACAAGCCCCATTTTTTCACCCTTCATGCGTTATTTGTAAGTGATATGTTAGGATTTATTTAGGTTATGGATATCCGTATTCTCCTCGGTTAAGTGATGGCACATTGTTTTTAACGACAGCATGTGTACAAGAACGTTTCCAAAGGTTCCTCCCATCTGCCTCCGCTGGCTTGCTGACAAGTTGGCAGGTAAACATAAACATGCTGGAGGGATTAAATCGCGTTGCCAGTAAATTTTGCCTGAAGCATCACAGGAGGGGTGGGGAATCATTTGTAGACCATTAGCCACACAATAGGTGACGCACAAAGGGACAAACAGTTATTTCCGGGTCTACGTGGGGTAATATCTTAAATAGCTTTGTTTATAAAGAAGAGACAGGCACAGTTGATGTGATTACGTTCAAACCAAGCTTTTATTTTTCTTTATTTACACTGTAAAAGTACAACATGTGCTTATTCATACTAAGTTGGACACGGATACAAATCCTTAACACACAAACTTCACATTTTACATTCAAAAGTGCCAAAGTTATTCAAATTACTTGTCTAAATGCATATTGAAGTATAAACCATCACAAACAGTGTACAATATATGGTACATTGATATTGATATACAATATGTGAACTCCATATGAGAAGTTTGCATTTAGCTGTGCGTGTAGATGGACGCAATTGATGACAAATCTTTCTTTGTCTTTGATTTTTCTCATCAAGATGAACTAACCCAACATTCTGGAGAGATCTTGTTTCTCCCTGCAAAACGAAAGAAAGAAAGAAAGAAAGAAAGAAAGAAAGTTTTTGTTAAGTTGATGATATTCTATATGTATCTTACTGTCAATGACTCCCACGAATAAAACCAAAACCAACAATGAATTGATCAGACTAATAAGTGTTGTGCGTCAAAGTCTGATTTACTGTATTATTTTGTGTCATAAAGCTGGAACATATTCAAAGCCAGTCAGCCTACATACCATGCTGCCGTGAATACTCACTAGAGCACCAAATGTGTATTACTCCACAGCTGAAAATAGTCCCCTACAAGTGAACTGTTTACTTTCATTAGAGTAATACTTGCTTAAAACTACAGTGGCCAGCTGTTTTGGAAAATCATCCATTCTTTATTTAAGAAATTAAACTATAAAGTTGTGACCCGTTTTTAAATACATCCTTAGTAGGATGAGAGAGGGACTAATGTTTTGTTGGTTTTGTTTTTTTCTGGATTAGTTGAACATAACAGAGATGTAGAATATTGTCTCTGTGCACACACTGTTCAGACTGCAAACCCCTCCCAGCAGTAACACTTTCACATCAACTCTCAACCTACAGCACTTAATACTCACTCTGGGCCAGAGGGGTTGATGAGGCGTTGCAGATCTTGAAGATGCTGAGCGACGCTGACTGTTGTTTAAACATAACAAAACAGTTATTTGTCCATATTCAGCCATGACATAATCAATAATAATGGATAACATTTCTACTGAGGTTGTACAACAGTTACAAATATCAGAAAAAGTTTAATGAAGTTGTGGAATTATTATGAAAGAGTTTGTAATTAAATACATGCTTGTATTACTTACTTACATACTACATACTTGTCGTGTGTAATAAGTGTAGTATGTTGGATTATGCTTGTATTTTGCATTCAAATAAGGGCTGAATCAATGGCCACTGGACTTGATCGGACCCATCCAAGAGGCTTCTTCAGTTCTGAGCTTGGAGGAGAAGTGAAACGTTTTCTTGCACCCGCAATCTAGTCCAGTTGGTGTCGATTCAACCCTTATTTGAATACCATGACCTGGATGACTGAGAACCTTCACAGTCTTGTATCTTGCATTGCATCTGATGTTTCTTTAAAAGGGCAATTCAGAGATTTCTGCCCCCATCCTAATACAGACAAACAACTGCCACTACTACATTTATTTATTCTTACCTGTGCCACCTGCCAGTCCACTCGTCCTTCCTGCACCAATTGACGATCCAGTTCCACCATTACTACTCCCACTCGACGTTCCTTTCCCTGTTCCACTTCCTGTTTTACTTTGTCCTGAGCTACTGCTCCCAAATCCAAACCAAGAGGAGGTTTTTACATTTGATGTTGGCTTATTTGAGGCTGTCCCACTTGAGCTTGGGCTTGACCCAACTGATCCAGAGGATGACCCAGTGGTTGGTGAGCCTCTTCCACTCATTGCTGGTTTATTTGAGCCAGTCCCGCTTGAACTAACACTTGGATTTGACCCTGTTGATCCATAGCTTGAGACAGCCCCCCCAGTTGATCCTGGCTTATTGTACCCTGACCCAGTGGAGCTACCTGACCCAGTTGAAAAAAGGGTGGAGCTTGAAGAGCCGGTTCCAGTTGACACCGGCTTATTGTAGCCTGACCCAGTGGAGCTACCTGACCCAGTTGAAAAAAGGGTGGAGCTTGAAGAGCCGGTTCCAGTTGACACCGGCTTATTGTAGCCCGACCCAGTGGAGCTACCTGACCCAGCTGAAAAAAGGGTGGAGCTTGAAGAGCCGGTTCCAGTTGACCCCGGCTTATTGTAGCCCGACCCAGTGGAGCTACCTGACCCAGCTGAAAAAAGGGTGGAGCTTGAAGAGCCGGTTCCAGTTGACCCCGGCTTATTGTAGCCCGACCCAGTGGAGCTACCTGACCCAGCTGAAAAAGGGTGGAGCTTGAAGAGCCGGTTCCAGTTGACCCCGGCTTATTGTAGCCCGACCCAGTGGAGCTACCTGACCCAGCTGAAAAAAGGGTGGAGCTTGAAGAGCCGGTTCCAGTTGACCCCGGCTTATTGTACCCCGACCCAGTGGAGCTACCTGACCCAGCTGAAAAAAGGGTGGAGCTTGAAGAGCCGGTTCCAGTTGACCCCGGCTTATTGTAGCCCGACCCAGTGGAGCTACCTGACCCAGTTGAAAAAAGGGTGGAGCTTGAAGAGCCGGTTCCAGTTGACCCCGGCTTATTGTAGCCCGACCCAGTGGAGCTACCTGACCCAGTTGAAAAAAGGGTGGAGCTTGAAGAGCCGGTTCCAGTTGACCCCGGCTTATTGTAGCCCGACCCAGTGGAGCTACCTGACCCAGCTGAAAAAAGGGTGGAGCTTGAAGAGCCGGTTCCAGTTGACCCCGGCTTATTGTACCCCGACCCAGTGGAGCTACCTGACCCAGTTGAAAAAAGGGTAGAGCTTGAAGAGCCGGTTCCAGTTGACCCCGGCTTATTGTACCCAGACCCAGTGGGACTACCTGACCCAGTTGAAAAAAGGGTAGAGCTTGAAGAGCCGGTTCCAGTTGATACTGGCTTATTCAATGGTGACCCGAACGAACCACCAGAAGGGTTGAATGCGACAGAGCTGCCACCATACCCGCCTGTTCGAGAGGGTGAGCCTCCTGGATATCCACCAAACCCTGCCTGAAATCAAATAAGAGGAATGTTTATACAGGAAAATCGATTGTAAATCATTTCTACTTGTTAAAAATTAATTTCATTAACATTTTATGATGTCACCAAACTATCTGGAATGGACACAAAACGTCAACATATATTTTCTGTTTTAAGATGCAAACCCCTGATTTCTTGGAAGAGCAGACATTTAACATAACAACTGACAGAAATATTTATCCAGTTTTCACCCTTTTGCCCTCTTGTACTTTACTGGCAGACAATTTCCCTCCTTCACCTCCTCTGCATTTAAACGGGACCGTTTCCAAGAACCTGTCAGAGTACTTTCATCTCATTCATCTTATGTAAGGCCTAAAGCTCTCAAAGCACTGAGATAAGGGCTTTGTTTGTTTTTATTCTTTCTACAGGTGTTATATACACAAATATATCTGCAGAGAAGGAGAGCATTATTGGCAGCAAAGGTAGAATTAGTTTGCAAAATGATGTAATTGCTGCACAAATGTATGTGGATGATTACATGTAAAAGAGGTTTTTTTAATTAAAGTCAACAGCTTTGCAATGAAATGATAACTCAGATAGACTCATTTCACATGATGCTGTACAAGAGGATCTCCAGCAGCAATACTTGCATGTAATATCTGTTGCTGCTGTCTACAGCTTGCAGTGAAACTCACTGTTTTTGATACTCTTTTCTCCTTTTAACTGCCTTCACTGGCAAACAACTGTAACTTTGGTAATTAAAAGCTGAATAATACAAAGAGCTCAAGCAATCCAGACTGTGATCCCTACAGGTCATGCTGCTGCTTACACCCCTGCAGAGTTTATAGAACTTCATGTGATTATTCATGGCACTTGTTTTCTTACCTTAAGCATGCAAGACATGTTGAGCTGCTTGAGTTGCTCTTTAAGGTGCTCAACCTCTTTGGTTTTATATTTGACATTGTTGTCCAGGACTTCTATTTCTCCATTTAGCCTCATCTTGTCCATCAGGAGTCTCTCCTTGTCCTCATCATGTTTCCTCTGAAGCTTGTCTAAGTTCTGTCTGTGCTGCTGGATCATGCCCGTGCGGTTCTGGCTGCACCAGCGGTAGTCCTCAGACAGTCGCCAGTTCTCTGTCGTCAAGCGGCTGCTCTCGGCCTGAATGCTCGACACCTGTTCTCCCACGCTGTTCAGGTATCGCTGGAACCTGTCCTCCACCTCCCTGGACAGGTTGGTGCAGTTGGTGCGGATCTGCTCCAGGTGTTCCTTCTGTCTCGGACAGGTGAGCTGGAAGGCGATGTGCGTAGGGAAGAGGGAATCAATCTTCACGAGGAAAGCCTTTGTGACATCGGAGACACCGCTCAAGGACCGGGTAAAGTCATCTTTGCATTTTTGTCTGTAGTACTCCATTTCCTTTTCATGTGTGGACTTGTCCCTCCTCAGACGGATGGCCTCCAAGTTAAGGTTGTCTCTGTCTTTGGCAGTCTGGTCCATTTCCATCCTCATCCTCTGCACTGTTTGTGTGAAGTTGGATTCCACAAGCTCAAGCCTGGCTTTCAGCTGATCAAACAACAGCCCACAATTATAGATCCCTGGTTGTACTATAAAATAATGGCAAAAGAGAAAAGAATTAGGCAAATATATTTTTCAGGGCCTCTTGTAGGTGAGAATTAGGGAGAATGACTCAAATGTTTTGTTTATTTATTTGATTACTTATAGGTTTGCACTAAAGAGATGTCATACTTACCACCTGGGCATGGCCTATGTGGGGACTTGCACAAGAACAACTCGCCGCTGCACTGTTGCTGTTCATATTTAATTGAAAGAAAAGCCATTAGTGTTTCAGTAATTTATTCTAGGCCAGTTGGGAAATTTAGAAAATGTGGAAAAATCCAGGAAAAATAATTGATAATTTACATGTGATTCTAAAGTGGTAGTTAATATTTATAATAAACTGTTATGTTGCTTCTTGTTCTAAAAATTTTAAATTAATATCGCCAAACTACATTTCACAATCCTATTTATTGAGAAACAACTAAATCACATTTGAACAGAAATCAGGGTATATTGATTGGTATTTTCCTTTCATATGTAACTTTACTCACGCCAACAACAGCTAGTGAATCATACTGATACAAACATGTCCACATTGTAATTTCTATGGCTGCTGAAAGAGTTCAATTCCAAATAAGACATAGCAGTTCATTTACACATTAAAGACAGGAACGTGCATGTTAGATGTAATGAAAGGTCTTTGCTCAGTTACTCACCAGCCTCTTGTCCATATCCTGGATCATTTGCACTGAGATGTTGGCGAAGTAGCGCAACCTGGCCAGGTCCCAGTCGTTACGGGCCTTTTCAGTCAGGGTGGAGTTGAGTAAGGTGGTCAGGTTCTTCCTCTGCTGCTTCAGGGCCACATTCTCGATGGAGAGTCGGCTGAAGCTCTCCTCCAGGTCCTGGACACGTGACGTCGAAGCTGAGTCCTGCTTCTTACCGTAGATCAGAAAGAGCACCAGGCTAACGATGATAAGGGACTGAATGAGCGAAGAGAAGAAGAAGACGATGCGCATGTAGTAGCCACAGCTCTTGCCCTTTGAGCGGTACTGCATCTTCTTCTGGGCTTGTGGGCTGCGCTTGGAGACCTGGGAGTAACCACTGCTGTACATAGGTGCTGATGGTCAAAGGAGGGTCTGAGAGGATCAGTATGTGGAACAGTCCAAGGCTTGAGGGTTACGACGAACGGACAGATGAGATCAAACAAGATTAATCTCTAAATCAGAGGACAGACACGTTCCTCCTCAGCTCTCCGCAAGCCAGACGAACAAGTACGGCTGAATGCTGAATTATTTCAGAGCTGCCAGCAGATTTCACAATCCATATCTTGAAGAGCTTGTGCCTCGTGTCTCAGACGTGGGACAGATGTTTCCTCTCTGTCTAGCATGAGAATTGATCAGACTGTGGGTGAGGTGTAAACAAGGGTAGGAATTTATAAATTCCTCGGGCCACACACTTCCCATGCTGGGAAGTGGTCCTGGCCTCAGTCCCCTCCCTCCACAGGCCATGTTGCTGCTCTATTGGCTACCCTTCTCTATGCCGAGCTTGTCAACACACACACATGGCCAGTGTGCATGCATGTACAGTATCACACACACACTATTTTTTTAGCCTGAGTTTGTGTTTAAGCCATTTCATCATTTGTTCTTGAAAATATTGCCAGTCCCAGCAAGAAGACAACATTTTAGATCTTTGAAATTGTAATTGCTGTCATTTCGTTATTATAAAATCGAACTCCATGAGCATTTAGTTTGGAGCAAATTAGCATAGCGCTTTATAACAAGACTGCAAAATGAAAAAGTCTCAATTTGGTGTTTTTGATTAGGTGACATTTCTGTTAATAACACCTTCTGTTTTCTTTTGTGAAAGTCTCCAGGCCATAAAGATCTCACCGTGTGCAGCTTCTCCACAAATGTGCCCAAAACATTTTTATGGGATCATGAACAGTGTTTTCCGCTGCACGACAGGCCGGGAGGACAATGGCTCACATCGTTCTTCTGACGTTCTCATTCGGTGCCCCTTTGATGCCGCAAGTCTCAGTCCAACATGATGACGTGGGTAAGATCCCCTCTGTCTCACAGGAGACACACACACACACACGCATGCACAAACACACACAGTGACTCGATTTAAAATGAAATACAAGGGCCTGACAGTAACAGACACAACTTTTTCCTGCCAGGCATTGTTGACGTGCCAGGCCTCATCTTGACAGGAAGCAGTAATTCATAGAGGAACTGTTGATGGTCAAACCCTCAGCAACTTTTAGGACAAGATCTTAGATAAAAGGCGCCAACAAACGCAGGATATCAGAGACAAATCAGAGACATAAACAGCCACAGTGTTGATTTAATTGAGGATGAAGTGGGTTGTTTTTATTTTCACCTCTAAACACCGGTTATGGAAGCAGTTTTTTTTTTTTTTTTTAGGATGTATTTATATTTTGGCTCCATTCATGGGATGTTGCTGGCTGACACAGCACTGTTAAATCAGTACGAGAGGCTTGTTGCATAGTTTATACATCTCACTAATGCTTGTATCAGGTAAAATGAAGTTTGTGTCTGTGTGCATGAATTTACAAATCCCATATTTGGAGGTAACTCTCCAACCCCCCACATATATCACAATAAAGAAATTAAATTAAAGGAATAGGTCGACGTTTTGGGAATTTGCTTTCTTGCAGATCGTTCATTCACATCAATTGATAAAAAGATAAATAAGCATATCAAAATGTTAAACTATACTTTATAAAGTAATATTGTAAATATTATAAAAAAATATTATAAAAACTGAACAAAATAAAATGAGAGTAGAAATTCAGGCTTGTTTCGATGTGAAGAGCAAAAACATGCTGCTTTAACATCTCAACATCTCTGCTTTAGTCTCTCCAGTCATTTAACTCGACAGACCTGTGTAACTTTGTAATTGCTTGTCTTACATGTTGAGCAACTTCCAAAAACAAGCAGGAGCGTGGACAAAGGTTTCATGGTGTGTGTGTCTGGAACGGACGTATCCAGTATAGAAAGGATATAAGTGTATCCTGTGCAAAGGGTGTCAGCACTGTAATTACGACAACTGTGACCTTCTGCCCTTTGAGGTGGAAGCTTCTAACAGTGTGTGTGCAACAAGTGAGAGAACTGTATAGCTCAGTCGCTTTTAAATTGGTGTTAAATGCTCAGTTTACTCAAATGACAAAAATACATATTTACCCCCTGCAGTGCTTAGCCACGCAGATGTGGAGCCATCTCAATTACCTGAGAGAGAGTTTTGTTTTGTTTGTGCCGCTCAAAGAACTGAAAAATTACATCTGAAAAACTTGAGACAACAAAAAACAGCATGTCTTTCCAGCGACAACGAGTTTTTCAAACGCTCATGAGAACTGTTGTTCCTTAGATGGGCCTTTACATAAATACACACAACTGTGCACAAAAGCAAACACAACACAAAATCAGTAAACAATAAAAATACAATAAAAAGTAATGAGAGGAACGTTATCATCTAAGGCTATAATGAGTCTTTCTAAAGTATGTTCTATGAAAGACCATCTAACAACTACAACCCCATTTCCAAAAAACTGGGCCCATGTCGTAATCTCCTTTATACAATCATGTGTTTGACAAAGTGATGAAGGGCTGAGCCTTTCTAGGATGAACCTTTCATACCCAGTCATGATACTATCACCTGTTACCAATGAACCTGTTTACCTGTGGAATGATCCAAACAGGTGTTTTTGGATCAGTCCACAACTTTCACAGTCTTTTGTTGCTCCTGTCCCAAATTGTTTGAAACATGTTGCTGCCATCAAATTCAGAATAAGCAGATATTTATAAAAATCAATGAAGTTGATGAGGCAGAACATTAAATATATCGCCTGTACTGTTGTGTGTACTGTTTTCAATTGCATATATGTCAAAAAGGATAAGTGAATTGTCACATTTTGTTTTACTAATGTTTTACACAGTGTCACAACATTTTTTGAAATGTCACTACAGAGCTTTATTAATATTAGAAAAGTGAAGAAAATGATCAAATATGAACACCCTCAGAACATGGCAACAGTGACATGCTATCAACCTTCATAACAAAACATCTTAATTTCATGATTAAATGTCATTTTAAAAGGCTCCATAATAGCAGAAGCGTGACCAATATTTATTTGCAAGAAATTAAAGTAAGTACTATCAAAAAGTGTTTATCCAAACCACCCAAATACTGTTTATCTCTTTTCCAAAGAGCTGTTATCAAAATCTGCCCATGTGGGTGTAAAACAGTCTAATTTGGCAGCACCTCATGGGTGAACAAGCCAACGCTGCACCACTCCCACACACCACCCAGCCACCGTGGGAGTGGAACATCGGCTCCTGTAGTTGAGGTTACGCAGGTTTAACAGAATGTACAGTTTGTGAAGGGGTCTCGGTGTCACAGATTTAAACCCTATACTGGGTCAAGCAGTGAGGGAAGAGAGCTCTATTGTGTTGGCAGTATTTAGGATATGAAATGTTCTTGGTAGACACAAAGCGCAGTGAAGTGTTTACAGGGGAAGCTTCCTGTCAGCTGAATGAGTCTGTTAAGATTGTCTTGCCCTGGTTTGGCACTTTTTGTCGATGAACTAGATAACAATTCCTCCAAGAATCAAATGAAAATAAAATAAATAAATAAATAAAATTCAACCAACAGCTTTAAGAAGAAAGTCGCCCGAGCTGTAAAATTTTAGTCATCTTTCAAACTGTTCAGGAGGTGTGAGGAAAAAGGTAGTACAAAAAATGTTTTTATGCTCATGTTTCTTGAATTTGAATACAACGCACACCCACTCACCAGCCACTGAGGCAACACTGAGACCAGCTTGTGTTGGCTTAAAATGCAGAATACTACTGCTTTGAATTCGTAGCAGAGGATATAGAATTTTAATTTCTCATAAAAACATGTCAATACTTTTAACATATTAATCAACATTGATATTTATCACAATTTATAATTTGATAATGGTGTTTGGGGAGTATGCTGATAATGACTGAAGCCTAAAGAAAGGGTTCATTAATTAAACTTTAGAATTTACTATACGTAAAAATAGAATAATAAACATGTAACTGTGCAAACATGGCTTGGTTTAGAATATATTTGGGGATAAAAGAATATATTACATGACATCTAAATGTAAACACATAACTGTGTCTTGACTTTAACTTTGCCTTGTAACTTGAACTAAATAATGGTGTGATCACTGGGAGGATACCTTTCAGCTGATGGTAAAGATTTGTTGTGTTTCCCGTCTTGGTTGGCACCGACCGACCGTCTACACATTATCAGTGAAAATGTGAAAAAATTCCAGTTCCTGAACGTCTCGTGTTGTCTTGTGTGTAAAGTGCAGTTTTGTGTGGATGGATGAAAGACACAGAAAAAACTGTGTTTTAAAAATACCCATATATGTTTATTTCCCAGCCCTAATTTCTCATTGATACAATCTATTCTCTGTTCTTAATTAATTAATTAATTTGATTGAGGATTCCATAAACATCATTTTCTTATGAATTCAGTTTAATGGAAGATATTTTCTAGATATCAGACAATAGAAAAAAACTGAAGAATCTCTTTTCAGCACTACATACTCACACTACATATTCACACAATTTTTTTAACTTTAAACTAAACAAGTAGAAAAAATCTACAAGCTGTTCAGTTTATCAAACAGTTAGACAATGTAATCAGCTTTGTGCTTTAATGTAAATAAACTGATTATATGTTGTTACATGCATATATACATAGTATGTGCATACACTCAAGAAAGGAGGAAGACAAGAAATTGATATCTATGTTCTCTGAAGTGACCTGGTTGCTGTAAAACTCATGTTTACATGCAGCTGGTCAGCATTGAGATTTTTATTATTTTAAATAATGATAAAGATGATGGTAATGATAAAATTTTTGGACTGATTGCACAGTGAAAGGACAGTCAATGTTTAGTATTCAAGACAGACACAGTATTATTGTCATGAAACACTGCCACTTAGTGGGGAATCAATATAACTGCAGCTGAAGGTGGCTCCTTGCTCCAGTTGTCAATAAATGCTGTGAATGAATGAGGACTTCACAGGTAAATGGTCCTTAAGTAAAGCAGTGAAAATATGGTAGTAGATGGGGGACAAGACAAACATTTGTACCGGATACATCATGTTACATTGATGTATTTTATTTATTCATGCATTTACTGTTGCTGACCTGATTATCTGTATTCAATATTTGATGGACTGAGTCTCACATACATTCAATGCTCCTGAATAAACTATTTACTCACAGTTGTCCTCCAAGTATGAAACATGTAAACAAACCTAGATTCTGACTGAAATGTGCATTTGTAGTGGCTGGTTTGAACATTGTTTTACAGAATCAGAATCACTTTATTTGCCAGATGTACAATGTACAGAGGAATTTGTCTTGGTGATATAGCTCTGTAGAACAGAAATCTTAAAGGTAAAAATAATTTTAAATTTAAATTTAAAAGTTAAAACATGGTACATCCAGGAATTATATAGAAGTTAGGAAAAAATAGTTATAAATAATAATAAATGTGTAACATTACTAATATCATACATTGGACCTTCCTACATACTTGATGTAATGTACTAAATGTACGTATTTTATGTGATGAGGGAGACAGCAGGCCTCCTTGTGTCCTGTTTGTTTAAATTGTACAACATTTTTTATAATGGCTTATGTGCCAAACTATTTCTTGGCCAGGCACATGAAACTTCCCTTGACTTTTTTGTTACCAGAGCTCAAGCTCATTTTTTCCTCCTGTCTAGTTTTTATGCTAAACTAAACTTACTGTCTCCTGGCTGTTGCTTCATATTAATGTCATATAACAGATTTGACAGTATTATTGCTCTTTTAATCAACTCTTGGCTCTCACTCAGTATCATGATATATGTTATTTATTTAATCTGTAAAAACAAAATGACCTTTTTATGAGAAGTTATTTGCCAAATGATGTGTTGGCTGGGAGCAGTAACCTCCTGCTCAATGCTCAGTGTGTGTTTCCTAAAAAATTTCCAATGCATTTCCTAAAATGTCTAAGTATTCCATTAATGAGAACAAATATTTGGAAATTAATCCAACTTCTACATTTTTTTTACTCCACCCACCTGCCATATTGTTTTACCTGTCCTTACATAACAACAGGCTCTCCTCATAATAACACCCTTTTAACACACACACTCACGTCATGAGGTTTCCCTCCAGAGATGTTTGGCTAATTGGTAACTTGCTCTGAAGGATCCGATTACCCCCATCACAGCCATGTGCTATATCAAATGACCGGCCTGAAGAAAGAGGCCTCTGTTGCTGAGAGATACAGAGGGGACAGAGGGGAAGTGGTAAATACCTGAGTCCACCACCAGACTGAGCAGACAAATAAACAATATGGTGCCAAATAACTGCATGTGCACACTTTGTGTTAAGTGGGGAAAGAGAGTGGAAACGCTTCCTTTGTTATCTATGCTCTTGAGTGGGCTCCATCCCACCGGCCAAATTTAAATGATACTGTAGCGCTTCAGTGGGGTTAAAACATTCAGACACTCATTTATCATGACAATGCATGATGATATCAAAGCCAGAATTGCTCAAATGAATTTTCTCAACAGGCACTGTGATGTGCAATCCTCTCAGATCATTTATTCAGGCTCAAATTTAATTTAAAAATGAAAGACTGGCTGTGACCAGTGGCTCCTGTGGTGATGTGATAAGAGCCACTGCAGCATTCATATCAAAGAAATTCTCCCTCATATTGTATTTATCTGCTTTTTTTTAATCAATTTTCCTGCCGAGCCAAGAGGCAGCCGGGGCATTAATGGGTGAAATAAGAAGGATTTGGGTCGTAATGATGTGACGTACAGTGGCTTTCTGCGTGTTCCCATCAGGCACCTCTCATCAGAGGTGGCTGAAAAGGCCAAATGATGAATCCCTGTGAGTTAATCCCCCCTCTTCTCTCTGTGTCTTCAGCCCGGCAGATGTTTTCCTTTTGACCTGCACAAAAGGCCTCTGTTTTTGGTTCCAGGCTTGTCCATTCCTCAAAGGTCACAGGTCACTCTGGTCTCAGGGTGAGGCTGTCACCGCAAATCTAAACATTTAACAGCCATCAGAGCGTGATGAAAACACAGTCCCCGCGAGAAGGCTGTGCAGATGCCTCCTGATTACTTTGAGTAAAGACCTACTTTCCATATGCTGATGCGGTTGAGAGCACAGGCTAACACCCTGAGATTGAATTACAGTGGTTGCTGGGGATGCCTCAGGGAGACAGCCGGCCTAACTTTAGACACTCGGACACGAAGGGGGTGGATGGTCGTATTTGTTATGGGATGGCCCTCTGTAACAGACCTTAAAGGTTAACTTAAATGGTTAAAATGTTAACTGGATCAATTGTCGAGTGAGTTGTGTTCGGGCCTGCCCAGAAATGCTGAAGGGTGGGGTTTAAGGACCCACCCTGTAATCTTAACTTTAAAAGAGGTCTCATAACTTAAAGCCAAAGAAAACTAAGGATTATTTTAAATTCGACCAATTCTGAACTGGATGTAAAAAGAAAAAAGGTGGGTTGCACACAGTTAAACAAAACAGAAACTTCATGTTGGAATGAAAAGGTTTAATTAGACATGAGTGAAACTCTTGCAAAAATATATGTACATGGTTAAATTCTGATTGTAGAGAAACTAGAATTTTGATAGACAGGTCTATGAAAACTGTATCAGTTTAGATCAAATGCATAAACATACGTATGTTCAATTTGTATGGAGTGAAATATTAAAATTAATGTATGTCAAGCTCATTTTAGAGTAAACAATGCACCCATTACGGTATTGCAGTGTCATTTATTGAGGTCAGACATCTGAGCAAAGACCAAAAAGCCACTTTAGACAGCAATTGAACTCATTAAGTTGCTTAACACATGCTCCAGATTTGAAAGAAAAGAGTATTTGTATATCCACCCACTGTGACAGAAGAGTAGTTCACATGCTACAATCTCAATCAGGCACGCGCAACCTTAAATAATTTCAAATTGCAGCCATGACTTATTAATCATAGTCCTCCTACACAAAAACAAACTTGGAGACTTTCCACCCCAATAAAGCAAGACACGGTCAGCTGACGCAAAGTCTGGACAATGACAAGTCAAGGCAACATCATGAAGTCAACAAACTCAAACCTTCAGACAGAGACATGGACAAACATGGCTGTGCATGCAAATGTGTGTTGCAGAAGTGCTGAATTGTTCTTACACTCGCTGCTGGTGGTGCATGAAGACTCATAAGGTGCATAAGCCGGGCAAACCAGAAATAGAAGTGACTTAAAATGGCTGCAGTAAAACAAGCCAGAAAGGCAGTGTGAGGATTTAGATGGGTCATTTGGATTGCACAAACCCAAACAAACTTGGGTTACATGTTTTTGTTTCCTTTTCTTTTTTCAGGGTTTATTACAACATGAGATTATGACACTTATTGATTCTTTATTGTTATTGATTGTTTACGTGTTTACATAATGTGCAATGTTACTGCTGTTTACAACATTGCAATACCACCGTTTACATACTGTGCAATATTCTATGTACACTTTGCATGTCACATAGCGCACTTTACTTTTTTAACTTTTGAATTTTGACTTTTTCAATTTATATACTTACTTAAATTCCTTGTTTCTTACGTTATATTTTTATTACTTTTATTTATGTTTTTATTCTTTTTTTTACTATTGTTAAAGGGAATGGACAAAACAAGAATTTTGTTGTATGGTGTAACCACTGTGTTTTCACTATCCATACGTCCAAACTTCTTGAATTTTTTTTTTTTTTTTTGGGGATTGATTGAGGATTGATTGGGGATGAACTATGTACTGAACTGCACTGTGGCTGGACCCAGTTTATGAGGCACCTCTAGCTAAAACTAATGCAGTCTAATACAAGAACCATGCTGATTTAAAAGAGGTGGACAAAAGTCTAGCCTTCAAAATGTCCATTAAGCTTCAATCAACGGCTCTATACAGCTGTAGCCTTCATGAAGGCAGGATCGGGATGTTGTATGAGACTACATTTGGGGCTTGGTGTACCTGATAAACTGGCAACTTCTGTATGGATAAAGTTTTTGTACAGTATATTTTGTATTACTATATTTTGAGTGTTTGGGTGTTGAATTAAAAAATGGTTAGCTTCTTGTTTTTTTTCCTTTGTGCATCTGTACCTACAGATATTCCGTAAAAATATTTGATAATTTAAGCATAATATTAGCAATTCAAAAATATTCAAAAATATTAGCCTTGAAATCACTGAAGTTAGGTTGATAGTAAAGTCATTGTAGCAGGAACTGGAGACATATTATTGTGGTTAGTCTGGTCAGTTAGTAGGATCCTTAGATGCTAGTTATATTTGGGAATAGAGTTGAATAAATTCACAAGACAACATTAAGCTATCACATTCAATTTGTCCTTCCCTGACTGTAGGGGTCAAACATCCAGGCCTCACCACCACCGGTCTCACATGAACTCGCCTGCTAGTTGAGAAAATGGTGAAGGATGACTCATCTGACCGTATCACTTTTTTCATCATCTCTGTAGACCAGTACCTGGTTTTTGCACCACTGAACTATGCATTCATCTTTGTAATGAGGGCTTCACGCACTGCAGCCCTACTATAATATCCATCTCTATGTAATTGTCGACAGGCTGTTCTTGCTGACACAGTCTGATCACGTCCTGTATTGACATCCTCGGTCACCTGACCAAGAGCTGCTCCTCTGTTTTTCCTTATATATCACACTAATGACAAATCATCAACCACAATATGTGACCCTGTTTACTGGTGTCTTTCCTATAGATCTAAATGCAGATGTTTCACTTGCCATCTTGATACAAAATCAGAATCGACTGTGCCAGCTGAGCATTTTCACACATACCGCAGAGCATGATTGGATGTTAATTGCTCAGTTGTACCATGCAGTGCACCTGTGTGGAAACACCTGCATTCATTATGTTCCTACACTCATTTATTCAAGTTTTTCCTTTATTTGTCACCTTTCTTTCAGGTTTTGGCAGGTCCATTAATTAAACTCCAGATATTATTCCTTTCAGAATCGGATGGTATATAAATCATGGCAGGGTCAGCCACCAACATGAAATAAAAAATGTGGGCCAGGATATTTTTTTTCCATGGACTCCTATTACAAAAAAACATCTTAAAGATACACCACAAATGGCACACAATGTCAAACATGACTTTCAATTTTGCGATTTGGGAAACCTGGCCCTCTAATATGTTGTGCTCTAAAGAGAGTTTTTGATCTGTAGCTTGCTGTTAAACTTCAGTGCTTCAGTGTCAGCTGTCTTCTGTCTTTGTAATACTGTATATGTGACGGGTTGGCGGCCCGGCAGACATCTTTTGCAGCCTTGCATTTTCTGGATTCCTCACTGGGGGCAACCACATTCCTGACTGTCGGTTCAAAGGCCACGTCACTCCTGCCCCCAGTGGTATCTCTCAAACAGACACCGAAGTGGAAATGATAGACATGTCCAGCATCTCTTTGAAGCTACGCTTTATCAGACCCTTTATCAGTCTGCTCCAATGCTTTTTGGAGGTAATTCAATCTAACTTACTGTTGTTAATATTCTTACGCACTTCTTAATATTTTGCAAAAGCAGGTTTGCCAATGTAAGAATCCTATATTGTTCAATTTAATATCTACTAGAACGCAGAGAAGAGAGCCTTTTAAAAGTGATTGTTAGGACAGGGGTTTAGGAATGTGCCACTGCTGTGTTAGGATGGCAACCTGCTGCAGTTTGGTGAGGTAAGGCTAAACATGCATGAGTCACGACATGGTAGACGTCCAATATCCAGGGATGGAAATCCACTGAAACACAGTTAAAGCAAGATCAGGTGAGCCTGGGTTTGCTGGGGAACAAATTGAATTGCTAAAATATGATAGAAATAAATGTCAGTGTGGAGGCTCTGTTTAAACAGTATGATGCTTTAGACAGATGTCAGTGGCTGTACTAAATTGAGGTAATCTGATTATGTATTCAAACGTTACAAATATGGACTGAAAAGTTAGAATGAAATGAGCCGATATCTACCATTAAAAAAAAAGCAGTAAATAAAGAACAAATTTACATAAAGGCACTGTTTCTTAGCTACAAGACTATTGATTAACAACTCTGTGGACATCTCATCTCCTCACACACACAATCCTTTACAAGCACCCATTATTTGACAAGCCTAATCTTTCCCAACACAAGAAGTGACAATAAGCAGGCACAGCGGCCTAATTAAAGGGACTTTCATTCAAATTAACACACACTCTCTCTCTCTCTCACACACACACACACACACACAACCCTCTGATGACCCATTAGTTGCACAATGGCCAGGACAATGCTTCTCTGTCACACACACACATTCTGTCCTCCGGGGGGTAAAGCTGGGTTTAGATTTAGGAATGCCGTAAAAGTGTCTGTGAGGGGAAAAGAATGCCTTTAAAATGTCTGTAAACGTCGGCTAGATAAGACAACTAGTTGCATGTAGTAAAGGGGGTTTCAAAGTCAGAGTGTTTTCCTTCCCTCAGAAGAAGCTTGGAAAAAGATTTTATGTGCTTAGTTTCGCTCAATTCCTGGATGACTATAGGATCAAAATTTTATCCTGTAGACACTCAACAATTGAGACAAGATAGCCTAATATTGCTGTTTGACTTCAGACTACAACAAATTCATCATCTGGCATTTATTATTAGTTTCTGACTCTGGGAAAGTAAAACACAGTAAAATTCTCCAAAACTACTGAATTATCACTTCCATTCACTGAGCCTCCCCCGCCCCTTTGGTGAGGCCTGCTCCCACTTTGAAACCCTCTGATATAGCGACTCTTCCATATCTGCAACCCCCCCCCACCCCAACGAGCCGCACATTTACAAGCAGATTCATCGCTTATCTCTTAAAGCTCTTATCCCTCCTCCTCCTCCTTTATCTGAATTTGACCCTGGGCTTTTTTAGCAGGACACGGGTGTGAAAGTCAGTTTGACCTCTTGGGGTAACCTCGAAGACAAATCACTGTGCGCTCCACCAAACCCTGACAGAGACGGAGAGGGGGGGGGGCATGAGCAAATGAGCAACGAACACAGGACGGTAACCTTTACTTCCAGCACAATGAGCCGCTCTTGAGCCGGCTGCTGCGCGCACACGCAAAAAAAATCAAAGGGTGTGATTTAAGTGGTGCAGCTATATCCTCCCTTTGAGGAATGAAGTTCACCTCCCTGCTGCTTTCGCTTCACGTACCGCAGCAGACAAACTTTGCAACATCTGATTGCTTTCTAAAAAACAAAGGGGCGTGCAGGAGATGGACTTGCTTGTGTTTTGTTGCAGGGCCTCGGGGTAATCTGGTATTGTCGGGGTGGTTTTTTCGAGGCCTCGGGGTCATGCTCTCTGCATCTCTGAGGAGAAAGATCCTCCACATCCTTCCTGTGCATGTGTGTGTGTGCATGCTGCCCCACACAGCCCACTCTCTTTGCTCTTTGACTCCAGTGGCCATATAAGGCGGACAGCACCATGGTAACCACAGGGCTTGAATAGCAGTGTCAAATCCCTGGGAGCGCACACACACACACACACACACACAGACCACCCCTCCCCCTCTGCACACACACTCCCTCTGTCTCCATTGCTTTGCTTGATCTCTCTCTCTCTCAAACACACACACACAAACAGGCTGGAGGAGGAAAACAAGAGTAGAGAGGAGGAGAAAAAATCCAGCCTGTCTCGAGCTGTGGCCATTTTCTTGAATCATAATTTGATTTGTGGATCCTGAAGCCTGAGAGAGAAAAGACGAGGAGGGGGGGAGTACGAGGAGCACCCCCCTTTTTTTTCCAACCCCCCACCTTCTTCACATACACACACACACACACCGACAGAAAGCAGCACACAGGGCCGCGAGTCATTAGTTCTTGGTGGGCAAACACTGACAAAAGGCTGCAGGGAGAAGAGGAACCATGGAGGTGTGAGCGCTCCTGCCCTGCCTCCATTGTTTTTTTTTTGTGGAAGAGGAAGCCTCCAACACGCAGGGTGGAGAGCTCACTTCCTTGTGTGCAGGGTCTGCCGGAGTCCGGAGTCCACGTCGCCTCCGTCGGCCGCTGCAGCTGGTGGCGGCGCCTCGAGGAGGAGGAGGAGGAAGAAGAGGAGGAGGAGGAGGAAGGAGCCCACATGAGAGCGATGTTGTTGTTGTTGTGGCTCGATCCGGATCGTCTTCATCGAGGCTGGCGATGCTGCTGAGGGGATTAGGGCAGAACAAGGCGGCTGCAGGCTCGGCGGATGGAAGCGGGATCTAGAGCCACGACTGGGATTTATTCGCCAGCTGAGAGGGACTATTTTATGCGCGCGCTGAGGTAAGATCGGCCTCATTTGTTGGGGGGATTTTAGAGGTGATTTTTGGAGGTGGCTAGCCGGCTTGTGTGAGGAATAACGAGAGGGAGAAAGGAGGTGTGAGGGGGTACTTTCAGAGGGGTGGTCAAAGCCTCTCCAGGCATGTGCTGAGGCGAGGTCCTTTTTGCAGCCATTACAGACAGACAGAGCAGGGAGTGAGTGTGTGAGTGTGTGTGCGTGTGGAAGAGATCAGTGCATTAAGAGAAAAAAAGCCTAATGTCATTTGCTCGCATTTCCGCCTTTGCTCTGTTTTAAAAACGCTACATTGTTTCCTGTGAAAGACTGCATCTGAGGAGCAGCAGGAAAACAACACACACACATCAGCAGCAGCTACAAGAGGAGGAAGGGGAAAAAAGGATGCAATGAAATCCACATGCATGCAAAACTAAAAGTTGCCACACTTGAGACTGTTTCCAGGTCATAGTGGAGGGGGAGGAGACAGCACCGCCTCCTCCATGCAAGAGCCTGTTTTTCCCCCCACATTGACATCTGCTTGTTTGGCCTCTCAGATCTGCTGCTCCACAATAAGCCACGCACCGGATAAACACATGAGAGCGCGCTGAAGCCGGATTCCGTCCAGGCGGAGGACAAAGACGCGATCAGGACTCGTGGATGTGGATTACAGCCTGACAGCGACCAGAGATCTCGGCTGTCTGTCCCCGGGTTTCTTCTTCGGTGGTGGGTGAACCGAGCGATGGCCATGGTGAGTGGGGGCTGGGGAGATCCCAACGGGGGCACCAACGGCCTGGGGGACAAGAGCTACCTGAGGGGGGACGAGGAGGACGGATCGCCGCAGGCGGGCGGCAGCGACATGGAGGCCGGGGACGAGGACAAGGCCTGCGTGGTGGACTGCGTGGTGTGCGGGGACAAGTCCAGCGGGAAGCACTACGGCGTGTTCACGTGCGAGGGCTGCAAGAGCTTCTTCAAGAGGAGCGTGAGGAGGAACCTGAGCTACACATGCAGGTGACAGGGGCATCATGGGTAATGGGCTTGTGTGTTGATTCATTGACAAGCTGATTTAGACGTTTTAACAACACGTGTTTTGTGTCATTCAACGTTATTGTAGTTATTATGTTCAGTGGAATGTGTTTTTCATTTCAGTTGTTCTGTTTGATGAAAATTATTTTGTTTAATCATGGGTTCCTGAATGCATCATGCACAATATAGTTTAACGTGGTGCAGTTGTTGTGTCTCTGCTGTGATGTGTGTGAAAAATGCACAGAACCACAAACACAACATTTGTAATATTAAATGTGTTTCTATGTTAGAGCTGAAACATTAAGCAGTTAGTCCACGAACAATCATTTTCAGACCTAATTTTAAGCATTGTTTGAAAAAGATGTAATATGTTATTGTAAACTGAATATCTGTGTTTTGGAGTTTTGGTTAGTTAAACAAGTAGATTTTAATATGTTACCTTCAGCTCCAGGGAAATTTTTCTCTATTCTCGTTCTCATTTTGAAAAAAATTGTCCGATTATGAATGAATGAAAACACTCATTTGGTGAAGCTCCACTTCACTGTTTGTCAAGTATGTCATACATAGAAACACAAACCCAGGTGTCTCTATGATCTAGAACTATTTTCACACCCAAGTTGTTAAAGTCAAGCAAACACTTAAGTTGTCCTTAATTATAAGAAATAAACAGCCCAATTTGGTGCGTACTTTTGCACCACATCTACTGTAAATGACTCACCACATACAGTTTTACGTCCATAATTATGGTCTTAAATTTAGGGCTGCAACTAAGGATTATAATCATTATCGATTAATCCTCAGATTATTTTTAGTTAAATGATTGCTTAGTCTATGCAACGTCACTAAATGGTGAAAGACTGCCCATCACAGTTTCTCTGAGTCTGGGGTGATGTCTTCACTTTGCTTGTTTTGTCTTACCAAAGTCCAAAACCTAAACATATTCAATTTAAAATCATTCATAACAAAAGAAAAAGCAGCAATCTCCACACGTTTCAGACGTTGGAGTCGGACAATGTTTGACATTTTTACTTGAAACATGACACAATTAATTGTCAAAAAAAACTCACATTTTTTTCTGTTGATCAACTCGTTCATAGTGTTTCAGCTCTACTTGAGTTAAATAGGAATGTAATGAAGATAGTGAAGTACTCATAGACAGCTGAGATATGTGATTGATCGAACAGTGAGGGATATAACCATCTGCTTTCTAAGCATGATAATGTTTCCTGTAGCCAAATTGAAAATCTAGTTTCATAATGCAATATTAATGTTCTAGAGCACTGTTAAAAGAAAGTGTTGGTATCATGCAGTAGCTCTAAACAGCTCTTTATATACCTTAAAATGGTTTTGACTTTTCTTTTACCCATTGTTATTTGCTGTAGAGTAGGACTGGTTACACATTTGTAATTTAGATTTTTGCATAGTTTTGATCTGTGTGAAACCCAAAATCAGAAAACCACTCGTTGAGGTGAAGGCAGATCACACAGGCCAACACCTGCAGGAAATCTGCAGACTGTTATTGCTTTAGTGCAAATTCAGAGAAGTTGCAAAAGTCAAAAGAAAGCTGGTGCCATTTTAACTGTAGTCCCATAACCATTTGTTTATGTTGTCAGGTCAAACAGAGAGTGTCAGATTGACCAGCACCACAGGAACCAGTGCCAGTACTGTCGACTGAAGAAGTGTTTCCGTGTTGGCATGCGCAAAGAAGGTATCTGTCTATCCTAATCCATAAATCGACCATCCATTTTAATCCCTTGGAAGTGATGGGAGCCACTGTTATTGTGCAATATTGCAAAAGCTGCAATTGAATTGATATGAAAATGCAGGTAATTGATATTTCCTTCAGTGAAGCGCCTTTCCTTTACTTCAGTCAGCTGCTCTCAGAAAAGAAGAAAATCAATCATAGTCAAATTTGCCTTCGTCATTATCTTCACCCTTTCTGTTCTGTGAGCTCCACAGTGCAGAGAAAATGCCACACATGGCTGTCTGGGCCCTATCATGGCTAAGCTAGCCATGCGTGTCAGCTCAATGCCATGTACTAAGTGGCTTAATCTAGTGCCTGTGTAAGAGTGACTGAGAGGGATACAGTGCTAAGACACCTGCGTCCCAGTGCCTTAAGCCCCTGGTTGAAGCTACAGAAACCCCTCTGCCTTGTTGGCTCAATCAGGCACAATCCAATATGGGGATTTCACCTTAAGTGGTGGAGCCCGAGTGAGGCATCATTCAATGTCACGGCGATAGATACACAGACACAAATAATGAGTAAATACAGTTGTATATAAATACAGCCACATTTGTAAGGCTTTTCAACATCACAGCCGTAGATAATACCTTTTTACTTTACATCCTGATGTGTCCCTGAGTTGTTTTTCCCTCACACTCGCAAATCGTAAAGCATGTTAATGAGACACATTATGGTTCCCTGAAGAGAAATTCCCTCTACTTGACCACCTCCACAAAGAGGTCAGAGGTCAGATGCGGCTGCAGAGCAGAATTCCTCGGGCTGGAGTGGATTCAGTATCTTGCTCAAGGACACTTGAGCAGCACAGATGCTCACCACATGAATTCATATCCTCAGATGAATGAGTCTCTATTCAGTAGTCTGCCCTGCTGTCTTGGTTTTGGTGTTAATGCGCCTGTCACAGTTATGGTACTTTCTCTCCACTAAGTGATGTTTTACTGTCATAGGGTGTGTTTGAGTGCAGAATTAATCTCCTGTGTGTGAAGTTTGGGATATAGTAAGGTTTCTGCAATAGCATGTTGTAATTCTCCTCCAGAATTAATATTGCAGAGGTTTAAAATCTTAACGGAGAGTAAATTCTTGTCTCGGAGTCTTTGTTTTATTTCCATAGATAACCTTCATCTAGCCTGACGGGCACAAGAATATTTCTCCTCACTTTCACGCTCCTCTTGAGTCAGTCAGGGCTCGATTTTGCCTCCTTTAATCTTGAAGAATAGCTTCCTAATCGGGTCGAGCCTGTCTGCTGATAATCTGACATACACCACTGGCTGAACTCAGTTTTAACTTTTCTTCTCTCCGGTTTCTTCTCCAAATCCCCTCCTTTACCTCCCCTTGTCCTTCACTGTTTTCTCTCTTTATCTTCTCTCCATTCCCTTTGCTTTCATCTCCACCCTGTCTCCCCCCTCTCTCTCTCACCCCTCCTCCCCTCCCCTTTGTCCCCCAACCAAACTACAGCAGTTCAACGCGGTCGCATCCCACCCCAGCCAAGCCTCAGCCCCTCCATCACGCCCATAGGTGGCGCCAGTGGCCTTGGTGGCGAGTTCTACAACAACAACAACAATGGAGGAAGTGGCGGAGGTCAGCCGGTGTCGGAGCTCATTTCCCAGCTGCTGCGAGCCGAGCCGTACCCCAGCAGTCGGTATGGACACCAGTACAACCAGCAGGCCGGTCCGGACAACGCCATGGGCATCGATAACATTTGTGAACTGGCTGCCAGGCTCCTCTTCAGCACCGTGGAGTGGGCCAGAAACATCCCTTATTTCCCTGAGCTGCCTGTGTCGGACCAGGTTAGTACATTAAATTCAGAAGAAAAGTAGGTAAAAAGTAGTATGAAGTGTCTGAGAGAGAAACAGATATAGTTTGTGTACATCAAAACATAAATATACAATGAACAGAGTGAACATTAAAAATGGATGAAAACAGCATAGAGCAACCCGATTAACACGCTATCATCCACAGGTGGCCCTGCTGAGGCTGAGCTGGAGCGAGCTGTTCATCCTCAACGCGGCCCAGTCGGCGCTGCCGCTCCACATGGCTCCCTTGTTGGCGGCGGCCGGCTTCCACTCCTCGCCCATGTCCGCGGAGCGCGTGGTGTCCTTCATGGACCAGGTGAGGGTGTTCCAGGACCAGGTGGATAAGCTGACCAGGCTGCAGGTGGACTCAGCGGAGTACAGCTGTCTGAAGGCCATCGCACTGTTCTCGCCAGGTGATTGTTGCTGATCTTCTGTTTTATCTGCTGTTATTGTATCACACTGTGCTGCAGAACCACCACAGGCAGCCACTTTTAAATGTGTCATGGTTCAGAGATCAAGTTGTTGGAAAGACAGATTAAGAAAAGAACGGTCAAACTGAGCAGCCGCGGCTCCGATATTCTGACTTTCAGTCAATCTCCCAATACACTGGATCCTACATTACACACAATGCATCTCAACCCTTCCTGGTAACATCCACATCCATAAACCTCCACACCTGTTAGATTATATCTGCACCTGTTAGGTTATATTTCGTAGTCTCCAAACCTAAGACAAGATGACCCTGATGACATCAACTGGGTTAATTTTTTGAGACTTGATAAAGCTCCTCCAGAGTCACAGAAGACATTAAACAACCATTTTACCGACTGAGTAGGAATAAGCTTGAAAGGTAAACTGGTCTCTATGTGCAAAATTGTTAAATAGATAACCATGAATAGACTAAAAGCAAATTTCAGGCCCACAACAGTAAAACAGTTGAAAAAAATGTAAAAATGCTGTAGATCTTAAAACTGAAAACATATTTGTATGCCTAAAGCATCTAGGAGCTGCAGGTAAGTTGCCACCTTAATCTAGGAATTTACCTGCTTTGGCACCATCTCCTGGCTTATTAATGAAAATGCATTAATGCACTTTGTGCTGCATAATTTAGTGATGTCAGGGCTCCTTATGCAGCACTGTGCATTTTAAAACTTTTTTAAGTGGTTTCCTTAAACTAACTGCTGAGTGGGAATGCCTCTTCCAAAAGCATTCAGAACTCACTCAAACTAAAAGCCATACTCTGCTACTTTTTTAAAGTTTTAAAGTGTTTGGGGTTTGTAGGTTTTAAATGATGTGTTCTTCTTGTAGTGCAGACGTGATGAGGCACTATATTTGTATGTGTTCCCCTCAGGGGTATTTTATCACATTATCTGCTGGGTTTTCAACCTTCCTCTCGACTCATCACGACTCTTTATATAACCTGCCCACACTATTAAGTAACTGCCTCCTCCTCCCTCCCTCTCAGACGCCTGTGGTCTAACAGACCCAGTCCACGTGGAGTCTCTGCAGGAGAAGGCTCAGGTGGCTCTGACGGAGTACGAGAGGATGCAGTACCCGAGTCAACCTCAGCGCTTCGGACGTCTGCTGCTGCGCCTCCCCGCCCTGCGCGCCGTTCCCGCCAACCTCATCTCGCAGCTCTTTTTCATGCGCCTGGTAGGAAAGACTCCCATCGAGACGCTGATCCGTGACATGCAGCTCTCCGGAAGCTCGATCAGCTGGCCGTATGTCCCAGGACAGTAGCCCCCCCAACGGACGAGGTCTCCGTTTGGTATTAGTGACGACAAGGACCCACAGGAAACCTCTTGACTCATCACTATCCATCTGTGTGGTTATGAAACTGCAGTGCCAGCTGGCCGTCATATGTACTGTACTGTAACCGCTCTATTCCCCCTCATGAAACGAGCACGCGGGCCTCCAGAGAAGAGAGGAGCCAGTGCCAGGATGGATCTGTCTTGTTGCCAGCCCACTCGTTCTGGTGCCAGGTCTCAGGCCAGAGGCCAGCTCCTCATGCTGGGCTCCGATATGGCCGCCACAGCCAGTCATGTCACCACCCACATGCCATAGTGACTAAAGACGCTGCAGTTTCATGTAGAGGGCAGCAGCACCCTGCTACAAATACATCTAGAGGACAAAACTGTCACGCCAATGAAAGTCAGCAGAACAGTTTTTCGCCACACTGGGCTCATTTTTCATGGCTCACCATTTGTGATACAGTGACCTTTTTATCCACACAACTGGTAACGTTATAATACAGTGTCATGATGGTAATGGGGCTAACTGAACAGTGTGAAGCATCAGGAAGCTGCGGGCATGCGGTGAACTGAATATAAGACACCGTAAGAGAAAATTCTGGATTTGCCGCTCTCTTCGCTCAATGCTGAGCAAGAAGCCAAGGAACTGGTCAAATAGAACAGAAGAAAGAATCAAACCAAGGAAAAAAAAATCACCAAAGTCTATCATATCATCCTCTTTTAAATAGAATAATTAGTAAGCAAAGCGGAGAGAAAGAGATGAATGGACTCTTGCCTGACCATCGAGTGAACGATGCATTTACATTCATTCACAGGGCTCACTCTTACTGTAGTTGATGGGGGGGAAAAAAAGTAACATGATAACGGACTAATACCTCACTTGACATCAGAATGCTTTAGTCTGATATTTCCTAAACACAAACCTCTGTAAATGTTGTTCACCAGAAACAGCCTTCTTTTTGACAACTGCCTTGTTATTCAGTCTGAATTTGGGACACCTATGAAAAATGAGTCTTCTGAGCGTCACCGGATCTTTTTAAAACAACCCCCCCCAAAGTGATTTTCACTTGTGTTTTGAATATGAGTTTTGACTGATGGAATATGGTGAATTCAGCTACTAAGCATTGTTTGGATAGAGCTTTTTCTTTTTTTTTTTGTTGCGATACGGCAGGCTGACATCAACTCACAATTCAAGACAATAAGCATTAGCTCAACAAATATAGTTGGTGACGAGAGAGTTTATAACCAACACTACCAGTTAATTACCAGTTTACGTCAATCAGTGCTGTTTCTGGGGTTTTAATGATCCCTCGAATAATGTATTGAAATGTATATATATATTGAAGCGAACTTTGTCTTTTTGCATGTTCAAATGTTGTTTTGAATCTCTGCTAAGTTGAAACTGTTTCATTCTTTTACATTATGTAATTCAAGGTTCATTTAAACATTGAAGTATTGCTTTCACTGTTAGCTCCTAAATGGGTTTTTTTTTCTATATGTATTTACATGAAAATACCTCTGTCATCTGTTCAGATGTCAAAAAAAAGAAGCTTACCTTCATGCCATTACAGCTGATATGACATAGAGATGTTCATGCTCTCATCTCTACGAGCAAGTCTCAGAACGATGTGGGATGATACTTTAATGGATGAAAATCTGGTGGGAAAAAAACTGCACTTGGAGGATATTCAATGCCAAAATGTCACACTATCTGTGTTTAGTTAAAAGATGACGGGCCCTGATTCGCTGGTCCACCAGGATTTACCTCACACGGGTATTTCAAGAGGCGAGTTTACAAAGTCACAAGTGATGTATTTGAGAGGAGAGAACAGATCAACTCTTAACATTTCAGCATTTAGTGATGAAGAGTAGAAGGATGTAACTCTGCTTCTTGATCTACCACCGGGCCTTTTGAGAGTTGTTTGGATATTCTTCTTTTAGGCACACGATCATGTCATCGATGGGGAAAAAAAGATAAATATACTATTAATGTTTTCTTATCTTTGTTGTTTTGTTTTTTTTAATTTCATGTGTATGGCAACGTTATTAAAAGAATCAAAAGATGACGATGTGTCTTGTTATGTTTTTGTTTTGTTTTTTCGAACTACTTGAAAAAGTGTTGTAATTACATCTGTATGAAGAATGCCAAATAAACACTGCGACATGTACCATAAATGTATAAGTGTATTAATGAAAGTGAATTCATATGACAAGAACTGAGGTGTTTTAACTGCAGATTTATTTAAATCTTCATTTCATTATTCCATTTATCTCCATTCATGACATTATTTCCTGTATAAAAACTGACATTCGTTAGTTCCCATATTGCAACATTCTGTAACATTAAATTAAAATTGCCAGTAAAATGGAAAGAAAAAAATCTACCAACAAATTCAACTGTCAACAATGTTTATGTCACAAGCACACAGAGAAAAGTCTATCAGTAGCTCCAGCCTGACAGTAATCTGCTCTGACAGCTGTAGAAGCAGCACAGAAGTTGTCAACACGAGGGTCAAAGACAGTTCAGGTTCAGTGACTGTGAGGCTGCCGTGAGGCTGCCGTGATGGTGCAACAATTACAACAGCAAAGCAGTAAAACTGAGGATGAATCCTTGTCTCTATAGCCAGGTCACACCCCGTCACTGTCCATCCTCAGCACACATTATTAAGACACACTAACAAAGGCCTTGGTCATAGATCTTCACCAGACGTTTGATGTGGAAAAGTTTTTGCCGGAGCTCTTTGCACTGTTTCTTCTTTGTTTGATAGTCTGGCGTCTGGAAGAGAGAGAAATTTAAGCAAGTGGTCATTAACCAATCAGCATTATCAGATGTTTTCAGCAGCAGTAACAATAGTATAGTTGGACATTTTGAGAAATTTGCTCATTCACTTTTTCACCACTCTCATATTTGTATATTAGAGATGCATGTGTAGATTCATATTTTACCATATAGACACAAGAGTGGTATCAATCTTCTCATCTAACTCTCAGTAAGAATTTCCTAAAATAAACTGTTCTTTTAATTTCACATTACGATACTAATTCAACTCACCCTTTTCAGGTCTTTAAGCCGGTTATACTCATCTGCCACACCCTGAAAAAAATACAAATATTGTCACTGAACTGTGCTGACTTTATAACGTGAACCATACAAGTCAAAAATTGTGAAGCAAAAGTGAACTCTGGCTTGGTTTTGGTCGCTGATTTGTGGCTCTGGTAGTCCAATAGATTCATACTGATGATGAACTAAGCTGTTACATATAATTAAAAGGCACAGCTATGACTGTATATTGTCCTGGCGGTCGGCCCTGAATTTTTCCACTCTGTGCTCCTCCCTTCTGTGTTTTTTCCCTACCTGGTATTTCATGGAGCCCTCGTCCAAAGCGTCCAGTTCTCGGCACAGCTTGTGCATCTGGTCACTGATTTCATCCATTTCGGCACAAAGGCTCTTATAGCGGGCCAGATCGGAGTCAAACTCCTTCTTGTACTGCCGGCGCTGCTCATCTGAAATTATCTCTGGGTACAGCCTGGAGAGGGGTAATAACATGAAGAAATGAAATGAATGAAAGTATTAAATTGAAACTATTATTGAGGGTTTTTTAAAAATCAGTCTTTTTACCAGTATTAAATTAATATCACTTCAACAGCTGGCCAAGACAGTAGTGATTCTGGCCACTGTCTGTGGCATTACAGCATTTTGTTTGTTGCTGAATTAAAATGAACACTGTCTGTTTCAGGGCAGTGCAAATTCTCTCCATTAATGCTGTGACAAATTAGAAAAAGTTAAGCCAGATGGAAGGAGGGCTTCCTCTCAGATTGGTCTTAAACACTTTAATTAGGGTCCAACCAAGGGGTTTTAAAACTGACACTGATGCAGATTTTCTTCTTGCTTCAAGCTGCTGATAGCTGACATTTTTGCTGATATGCAACATTTACATTTTAGCATTTTCCTGCCTTAAACTACAAAAATATTATAATGTTATTTTACAGGCAGGAAATAATGAGCATAGAGACAATACAGCTCTTCAGTGAAACTCATTAAAATCAAAGTCTTTCAGTTGGACTACAGTAACTAAAGTACCACAGTAATCCCAATTTTTAGCTTGCACTTCTTGACTTTTTAACATTACACATCTTAAGAAAAACTAGCTTCTGCCTTTTTAATTTGCATTTCCTGATGTTGCCCCTGTGTAGGAAATGTGCGATATAAATGATCTTTCTTTTCCTTGCCTAAATACTGATGACAACAACAGTAAGACTCCAGCACTAACTGGCTGCAGAGTAGTGGCCGACCTGTAGAGGTAATCTGTGTGGTCCCTGTCCAGCTCGTTGCCAGTGTCTCCAGTGGTGTAACCAGTTTCATACTGGGATTCCACCATCTCCGGAGCAGTAGGCCTGGGCTCTGGCTCCTTCCTCTGTTCCCTCTCCACATGAGAAGCGGGAGGTTTCCTGGAGCTGTCAGTCTCGTCTGAGGAGCTGCTGGAGCCGACGGTGACCCTGCTGTTCTGGTACAGAGGCTCAGCTTCCCGACGGTTGCTGTTGTCGGCAGAGAAACTGTGGAAGAGCAAAACATGGGGATTAGAAAATCTTTGTTTTTCTGATTGATAGCATGCTTTCCATGAAAGTGCAGTTTACATATTATATATTTTGAGATTCTTCCAGATGTTTCAATGTGTGTTTATTAGAGTTAGACTGGAGTCTCATGGTGCAAGATTGGAAAGCTGTTGTGAAGTCTTCTTAAAAGAATTGCCTGAAATTTGCTCTTACTCCCACAATTTTCACTCTGAATACATAATTTTATCATCAAAACATAGAAAAACATGTTCCTGTCAGAGACATGTAGTTTTGGCATAGTGAGCCTCCAAGTGACAGGAGTGCCAGCAAGCTCCTCATAGCCTCCCATGTTGACTGTGAGAACAGAAAAAGTCTCCTTTTGCCTCCTCCTTAATTTTCTTACTCACTGTAGCTTTCACATTTTTAATACCAAAAACATAAAATCCACATCAACGTGTCCAGCAGACTTTTATTCTGATTATTTTTATTATTGTGGGGATTAGACTCAGGGTCTTAAAGCTTGAAGCGGGGGTTTATTCTGGGGTGTAAGAAGTGTGTAAGAAGAACATTTTAAAGACGACATAAACATATTATATATGAGTGTCTTCAGTGAAGCCTCATGCTGCTCATAATGAAAAATGTATACATGACTTTTGTTTTTGAGGACTGACGATAATGAGTACTACAAATATTATTGCCTGCAAAACTGACCTGGTTTTACTGTTCATGTCATGTGTGACATCTTTTTGACTGCCTTCAGTCCTACTCATTATTACAAGTTGTCCACTCATTTTTGGAATTTATACCATGTGGATCTCAGTTACCAGAAATAATACGATTTCAGTATGTGTCCACACATGCTGCTGACAGTCTGAAACTTTTTATGAGAAATATTCTGGTTAGAGTATAAGATGCAAGGGAAACAATGATTGCTGACTCTGCTATTGTCAATGTGGTGTCATAATTTGCAAATAGTGGTGGGAGGTATACCCAGGTTTGAAGATTTATCAAGTACTTTGAGTTTTCAAGTATTTGGTGATGCATACTTTTCAGGCCGTAAAACATTTTATGTGGGTATCAAGTGGAAGTAAAGCAACATGCTTCATTATCCTCTAACTCTATAAAGTTATAGGATACATAAAGCTCATAACAGTGTTTTTTACTGAACCTGATGTGATGATTGGATTGAGAAGAGTGTGTATTATTTCTACAGTAAAGTAACAAAAATCTCCCAACTCATGTGTATACTGTATCATAGCAGGAGAAATAAGAAATGACCTGGAGATGATAAAGTATCATAATACAAAGATATTGCATCTATCTAGTCACATAACAGAGTATAGGACAAACAGAAATTTTGCTGGTGGCGCAACATGAAAAGTTGAGGGACTACCAAGTCTTTACAGTTCATCCTGAGGGAGACACACATATCTGAACTAAAATCCATAGCAACCTATCCAACAGTAGTTGAGATATTTTAGTCAAAGCCACAAATGTCAACCTCATGGTGATGTTAGAAAAATGGTCAGGGGATCATCCAGTGGCTTTTGAGATATTTAAGGTTGGACCAAAGTGGTAGACCTAAATGACAGATCAGCATGACCATCCATAAAGTCACACTGCTAGCAGGGTGAAAAACTAGATATTTCTGTGCACATGTGTACAAATATGCTATTTCATTAACTGCATAGTTTAACAAAGGAATACTTCAGAGCCCATTCTGTATTCTTTATTTGGACGGCCATTAACTTCCACAATGTGGTTGCTAGTTGTCCTGGGGGTCCATACAAAAACAATAATTAAAGCAAATAAAAAAATCATGATCACACAAAATCAAAAAAAAAACTTGAAAAAGATAAAACAGGCCATATATATTTAGAAATTAAGTGAAATGATTATACACGTGAAACAATAGACAATAGTGGCCTTCAATGGAAACAACATGTTCCAACCACAATAACACGTTCCAGGAAGAAGAAGCTCCTTGACATCAAAGATACTGCTCCAGGCAGCTTTAAATCTTATTTATCAAACAGAATTTAGTCAGTAGTGGTCCATGATGCCTCGTCTTCTGTGGCCCCTATGACCTGTGGTGTTCCCCAAGGCCCCATCTTTGGCCCTCTGTTATTCTGTGTATGCATGCTGCCAATGTGACAGATCATGAGAGCATGAACACAAGCTGCAGTACCATTGTTATGCATGTGACATGCAAAGTTATGTCCCATTAAATGACAGTGAAGAAGGCAGTTTTCATCAGTTATTATCTTATCTGTCAGAAATAAAATGCTGGATGTCCCAACTCTTTCTCCAGCTAAATGAAAAATCTGAAGTCATTTTTGGTTCTCCAAAGTCAATCCCTATTTTACAAAAACATCTTGGTTCCTTGTCTACAAATGTCAAACCTACAGTCAGAAACTTGGTGTAATATTGGACAGTTCAAAAATAAATTACAAAAGTTGTTCAATCTTGTTTAATGAATTCAGGAGCTTCTCAAAAAATCAGGGCTTCTCTCTCTGCCTGATCTTGAGAAGAACTCATCGTATTCAAGGTTAAGCCAAAAAAATTCATTTTACACCTTTAGCTGGTACAAAATGCAGCTGCTTAACTTTTAACGAATACTAGAAGACAAGATCATAATCAGGTCTGTTTTTGCCTCTGAGGGCCCCTCAGCTCTGGAACCCCCCGTCTGAGGATCTGAGACTTGCAGAATCAGTAACATCTTTTAAATCATGTCTCTTAAACTTATCTTTTTAAAAAGGTATCAATCATACTACCATACCATGCTGTGTATCATACTTATGACAAAAACAGTATAGACTTGATTTTTTACAAGAGAAGTGTGGTCTATTATTCCAAGTGATATTTTGCCCAAATAAGAGAAGACAAGATTTTAATTTAGCCTCCACACTTAGCCATGATAATCCTTTATGCATCTCACACACATTGGGGCAGAAAGAACAACGAAGAACTAATCTTTCTGCTCTGTTCTGTGGAGTCTAAAGCTTCTTTCTCAGCAACACTTCAATGACTGAACAGTGGGTGAACTGAACTCTGGGTGTGACAGCATGAGCGACCGAACGTCAGAACAAATGCAGAACATTTCCTTGAACTGCAAAACCTTTTCCTATCATTGAAACAATAATCAATGTGATCAGACCAAGACAGTAAATCATCTCATTTTACACCCAGTAACCTGGTTTAACTCCACTCCACTCCACTTTGTTCCACTCCTTTGGTCTAAAATACATCATCGCATATTTTTGTTTCAGTGGCCCTTAGAGCTAAATCAGAAAACAGATGAGCACTAAGATGAATATGTGTTTCTTTTTATTATCATTTTTTATTATTCAATGATTCTCTGGAGCAGCTAGACATCAATCATTGTTCTCACAGGAAGAAAGATGTGTGTTTTAAAGCTCAGGACTGAAACATGCTTTTCTCATGCGTCCCATCTTCTTAAGCACAGACCACACTGTTGTGTTCCTGCGCCCCAGACCCATCAGCTGTGACCATCACTGACCTGTTGCTTTTATAATTTCCCTCGCTGTGGATGCTGACTGCTCCATTGCCGTAGGACACCACGCTGTTCGCCACCCTCAGGTCAGGTGGTGCTCTCTCTGACACAACAACAGTTGGTGCCTGCTGGGTGCTGCGAGCCTCTCCAACATGGTTCACCTAAAATAATATGAGGAGGCTGAAATCAGAATCCTTTCATTGAATGTCGAGGTTTGTTCCACCCCAGTGCAAATAATTAGATTCTGTTCAAGAGGAGCTGCATAAGACAGAAAATCAACAATGACAGAAAATAGAAACGATGCCATCTGTATGTCTTTCAGTATTCTCAAACGTAATACCATATTTAGCATCATGATATATATAAGAGAAAGTCCTCAGGAGGAATCAGATGCATTCATTATGCTGGAAAGAAAAAAACCTTTTCTGCACTAAATCTGTCACATAAGCAGCAGAGTGAATAACTGGGGAGTTCTCTACACTGCACAACACACTGTGCTCAAAAACACTTGGATGAGAGAGGCTGTGTCACTGCCAGACATGTTTGCATGTAGCCAGACAGATACAAGGACAAACACACACACACACACACTTGGCCATAGTGTGGCACACTGCAGTAAAATGAAAAGAAGCATCAGTTCCAGAGAGCAGAAGTCTCTCCCAGGATGATCCGCGTCTCACCTCAAATCCTTTCTTTCAGCAACTATCAGAACCAATTAATCGGAAGGAAACACGCAAAACCCATTTACTGAACTGTGTCTGACATGAAATGCATGTTACCAGCAGTGTGTGTGTGTGTGCGCACATCCTGAGCAACCTGAGAAAGGTTGAGATGGGAGTGAAATCAGTGGAACAAACATTTCTGCTGTTCCATCTTTCTGAACTATCAGGTAAACATGCAGCACAGCACTGGGCTTCTCTTCTTTTCCTGAAGAGAAAACCAGCACAATGTGCTTATCAGACAGAACATTTGAACACCTACAGTACAACACGGCAATGGAACAACCCTTTACAGCCACATGAATAGGAAAAAAAAGATTCCAAATACAAAGAAATATCAGAGGAAAACATTCTCAAATAATACCAAACACTAAAACTGCATTATGTCTCGTGTAAACCACTGTCATAATGTATAATGCATAATTAATGACTTCTAGTCTTTGGCCTATTTCTGGGAGTGTAGTCGCGCAGGATGAGGATCCAGTGAGCTCATGCGAATGTCTGGAAAACGCAGCCTGTGAAATAGATCTCATGAATGTGGAGTCGGAGGATGATCGTCGACATGAAAAACTGCAGGGAATGTGATCCACTGCAGCAGGAAGGTGCTGTGACAGCCGCCGCTTTGTGAAATCCAAGTATTTTTTTTCTTTCCTGTGCTCTTCAGTCCTGTCAGTGTTTGTGAAACTGACACTTCCTGCTAAAAGCTAAAATCCAGAGAGCTCAGACAGGGGAATCTATAAGAGCTCTAAAGATGGAGAGACAGTTTCTGTTAATTATTTATAGGGCTGCAACATTATTTTCATTATAGATTAATCAGCTGATTATTTTCTTGATCAATTATTTATTGTGTATATGTCTATAAAATGCCAATACAATGCTCCAGAGTCTGAAGTGACACATTTAACAAGCTGGTAGCTTTTGAATCTTTGGCAAAGTGACTCAATTAATCGATTCATGTAGTTTTATTTATTCATCTCTAGACAAGTGAAAAGAAGTGATGCCATGAGTGAAAAAGCAACACATCCTCTTTTTAGAGAATTAGCAAGTGATTGTTCGACGGCGTTTTTACACAATGAAAGAATTGATTATCTGCCATTTTTTTTCTGGTGATCACCTATTTGATTTATCACGTCTTTTTAGATCTGCAATTTAAAATAAATCAACATCCCCATGAGATATCTGTCTGTGTTTTTGCACACGCCATCTTGGATATTTATGTGTCAGGAGTCTCCCATCACATCATGTTTTGACTTCGGGGGAGTTGCCCATGTTAATAAAATTTAATTGGACTTATTCAATATAACAAACGTACACTTTGCAAACATGATGCAGTGTTTGCTTTTGATCTAGTTATCCTCCAACCTTTTCTCTCAATTACCACCCATTTCCGGTTCTGTTTAATACAAATGTAGCACAAAACACAAGGAAATGACTCTTTGCCAGGAGTCTAATCTGCAGCAGTGTGTAGCAGTCCCTTTGCATACTGAATCATTTAGCGCCACCACACTCTGTGGGGATTCACACAGCAACACTGAGGCAACTCAACCCTTTTTATACATTATACATACCACATACATTATATATGCCTCCCTGCAAGGCAAGCATCTTCTCTGCAATACAAGAGTGCCCCAGAATAGGGCCTGCATCTCGATGAAGCGTCTCGCTCCACGCTTCGCAGCGATAGGCGGTATGTAGGCCAAGGCCTCGCTGGATAAACTAACTGAATGTGTTTCTTCCCTCTCCATAATGAGTCATGGTGGACATGATACATTCATAGTACACTGCTACTCTAGTAGATTAATGACTGCTAAATGCCACATGAGGCTACCGCTGTGAAGTACAAACAGCACAGCTTTCACAGGGCTCTACGCCACCTGCTAAATGCTGGGGCACTGATGGTCTGGGACTGTGGCCCTCAACCTGTGGGTGTACTTTGAGACGCACAAAAAGCATTTATATTATTATCTCTAATGTGGGAAATACTGCATACTTTTAGGCCTCCAAAAGAAGGAACATCACCTGTTGGCTGAACTGCTCCACACAGGCCACAACCTGTGATGAGGGGTAACATGTCAACTACAGCTACTTCATTTTGAGGGGTCACAACCAAAAAGGTTGGGAACCACAGGCAGGCAGACAGGAAGTGAACTGCGGGGTACCATTGTTGCAGTTGTGTAAGTGGGGTAGCAGCAAATGCAGACAGAGGCAGATCTGGTTCTGGTTCAGTTCAATATATTATTCACACCAATAAAATTGAAAAGACTTGGGTGGAGACCGGATGGTCAGGAAGACAAGGGTGAAAAAGGAAAAAAGAAATGCATGTGTCATAATAATTGCTCAAACAACCTGAAACTTAACCATGAGGTGAATTTCTCTAAACGATTCTCCTGACCTGTTTCTTTTCACAGGAAATCCTATAATGTTGCTTGTCGCCCATTTTTATATGGTTTCTTTGCAGCTTTTATCACTAGTCTGGTTAATGATCAGCCAGAGTGAAACCTGGGTGTGCCCAAGATAAACAGCAACAGCAGGCAATTGTCTGAGTTTGAGAAACCGTAGAGTGGGAAGAAAAGAGAAACTTGACAATGTGTATATATCGGCCATGAGCTATGTGTCTGCTTGAAAAGAGCAAACATGAAATTGTAAGCGGTGAAGTCACTCTGGCTTTTGTTTCTTTATCTGGCTGCGACGAAAGTAGAAATAAACATAAGCCACAAGTCTTTTGTGGACTTAGTGCAAATGGTATATACTCACTCATTTAACAAACACAATCCCCATGAATTCTCTGTTAAAATGTCGTGAAGACATAAATAATAAAACACGCCTCATTACTCACCCAGTCCTGTACGTCCTGCCCCTCTGACGACCTGACCAGCGGCTCGTCCCAGTAGATGTTGGCTTTGCCGTGGCGCCAAATCTTGCTGCGGGTCTTGTAAGCATAGTAAGCAGAGAGGGACAGGGCCAACACCACCATCAGGCCCAACACTAACGCAACCGCCTGAGGACAGAGAGTGAATTATAGATCAGAATAGGATAAAAGTTAAGAGAAGAGAATAGAATAATATAGAATAATCCTACTAACCTCCTCTGGGTCCATGTAGCAGTAGTGGTGCAAGTATTGATTGTACATGGGGAACCCCCCCGGAAAACCGGCCCCTATGCTGCCGCTGAGGCTGGGACTGCCCTGGATGTTCTGGCACATCATCAGCATGGGGTTGTAGAGCATGCTCTGTGAACTCTGAGACATCGGGTTCACCCCGATCACAAAGATGATGTCGATGATGCCCTTGAAGTCAAGGAGAGGTACATTTAATCACAGCAATGATTTAAATGCCTTCTATATTATCTTTAAATGATGCTACATGCAACATACATCCAAAAAAGTTAGGACACTGTGTAAATCATTTGCAAACAAACTGTGTTTACTGACCACAGTTTTATGAAGTGTTCCCAAGCCCATGTAGTAATCTCCTTTATACAGTCATGTGTTTGACAAAGTGTTGAACCTCTCTCCGTCCTTGCTTGTGAACGACTGAGTCTTTCCAGGATGAACCTTTCATACCCAATCATGATACTATCACCTGTTACCAACGAACCTGTTTACCTGTGGACTGATCCAAACAGGTGTTTTTGGATCAGTCCACAACTTTCCCAATCTTATGTTGCTCCTGATCTAACTTGTTTGAAACGTGTTGCTGCCATCAAATTCAGAACGAGCAGATATTTACAAAAAACAATGAAGTTGATGATGTAACACATTAAATATTTCCCTCAGGAGTTGATGGAGACCAAAACAGTGCTACAAGGAGAGTGAAAAGTGGATTCGTTGTTTCTGCTGCCCCAGGCTTAAAGTAGAAAATCAAATTGTCAGAACTAAATCCTTATTTCTAAACTTGTAATTGTGCACAATCATACAGAGTACAAGAAATTATACAACTGAACCAAAACATGTATATGCCACAGAGGGAGCAGAGATGGGACTCAATAGACCAGAATGCAACATGACTACAAGACATCAGTTTTGAGTCAGGAGTGCAGCTCTTTCAGTTTTGTGAATTGGAGACATCCCACTACTCCCACCTATAACCCACATCTATCTGCAACATGTTGTTCTGTGAGTGAGTCGTTCATTGATTGACAAATTTGACATTTGGTGAGACTCACCTGAAGGACAGCTAAGATGATATCACATATGAACACAGTGAGGTAAAACCTGCACCCCCTCATGATCCGTGACCGCGAGAAACTGCCCACCAGGAACCCCAGTGACACCAGGAAGTTAATGGCTGCCATTGAAATCATAGCCGCCTTGGCAGACTGTGGCGTCATGTAGGAGTTGCCGTAGCCGTAGGTGCCTCCATAATATCCCAGCTCTGTCCCTGCGACTCCCCCCGTGGCCCCAAAACCGTAGCCCCCGTACCCAAACCCATTCATGTCCCACACGAGGGTCGAAGCCACGCAGGCGAAGATGAGGAAACACATGAGGGTTGTAGCTCCTTGGAAGGTTTTGACGAAACCGGGAGGAGAAAACCAGCGATAGAAGTGCTGAGGCTTCTCCTCCATGTAGTAGGAGTCCTGAGGGACATTATGGGCGTAGGGGACATACTGTCTCTGGGGGGAGTGAATGCTCCTCTGGGGGTAGAAGCCTTGGGAGGTGGTGCTGTAAGGCGGGCTGTACACAGGGGGGCTGTCATAGTACCGAGGCTCATACATGGCTGCAACAAGATGTTCCTGCAGTTTCACCTGAAAGAGGGAGGGAAAAAACGATGAAATTAATTCATGGTAAAAACAATACTATCATCCCATCACTTAACATTGCTTATACATGTTTCAGCAATACAGAATAATGCACTTCATAGCAGCTTTGACAGTGTCGAAATCTTGTGTCACCTCAATCGTGCCTTGATGAGTAAACTCTTGAAATTGAAAATGTGAACACATAAATTGCACTTTTGTTAATTTTACTGTAACTACATGTTTGTTTGAAGCCCTTTTCTTTTCTGCAGCGTGCACCTCTCTGCCCTTCATTCACCTCAGCCCGGCCCTGAACCCGCTCTCTGGTGTCGCTGACCCACACTTCATCGCTCCAGAGCAACTCAACCCAGCAGGCTTCAATAATTCACACAGACAGCAGATAAGAGGTGAGCCTGGGCAGCCATGCAGTGTGTTCTGTGCAGGGGGGGGGACCACAGACGTGGTCCTGCCCTGTGCTGCATCTGCTGTGTGTTACCTGTGTGCACCTGCTGAGGGTCGGCCAATCGGGCCAGGCAGAGCTGTTTGTCTGGGTTTTGATCAATTGCACAGATTATAGAACTTTTTAAATCCTCTTTCAGAAAGTAAGAAGAACAAAAGTTGAACTAAATAGTAAAATAAAAATAACTTGTCATTTTCTTTCTTTCTTGTAACTTTTCTCTGTCTGCTCTCCAACATCTGAACTACACACATTTATTCTTATAACATGTAAGTTCTGGCTTTACATCACATATTTCAAGTCATTACCAAATGCATTAAAGTCTGAATGCCTGAAAATCTTCTTTAAACATTCTCATTGCACAAATAGAACAGGAAACATGATTTCATCTAACAACTTTATCCATGAGATGTTCAGTCAGGATTACACTTCATAACTCACCCACAAACAGCTTCCTCAACTTTGCACCCTTTCATCCATGTGATTCTCTCACACTGTTCGTTTTATATCCATCCGACCATCGTAAACGTCGTCATATCTCCGCTACAGTTTCTTTTTCCAGACTGAAGGAGTCGTAAATGAAACTCGCGGAGCTGCTGGACTCGCTGTGATCGACCGTGATCGACTGTGATCGACCGAGTGTCCGGACGCAGCTCAGACCAGCACGTGTTCACTGAGACAGCTGAGATCACATGAATCATTCAGGACTGCAGATGAACCCGAGTCCAGATCATGTTGAGCAACATCACTTCATATCACTGGATGTTGACTGCACATGATAGGAGTAATGTATATTGTAGTAGTAGTAGTAAGATTAAGATTAGTAAGAAGATTATCAATCATTATTATTATATGTTATTATTATTATTATTGCAAACACATTATGTAGGTGGTCATACAGTGAAGCAATTGCCTCCATACATCAGTTGATTAATTGATGAGTTGATCAAGTGAACAAATAATACTCAAAAATTATTTATTAGTCATTCACATTTTCAAAAAAAAATAAAAAATCCAGTGTCAGCTTCTCAACTGTTATGATTTGTTGTTCTTCATAAATATATTCTTGGGAGTGTTTTATGCATTTTATATACCAAACAGTTGATTGAGAAAATAATTTGCAGATTAATAACTATGATCTTCAGTTGCAGTCCTGAAGGTAACTCTGTACATTTTGTAGTGTTAATGCAGTGAAAGCAGGCCACATGTATCTGAAGTCCAGCATGTAGGTTAAATCAGGAAACCACCTCCTACAGTACTGCTGGCTTTTTCTGAGAGATTAAACAGTATAACTGTGACTTCGCCGTCTCCACTTTACCTGTGTCCAGACGCTTTATATCATCTATCAGTCTGCAGCAAACACAGCTGTCCTTAACACTGCTGTACTGAAACATACAAATGGCCACAACACTTTGTGATCTCGATACTGATGGAAGTGAAGAGGCCGTCACTGCTGTTTCCACACTGAAAAACAAATCAGCTTCCAGCACTAATGATAATGTATGTACAGGTGATTTTATACCTGAAAGGACACTGTGAATGTTAAGAGTCAGCTAATGCGGGGGAATTTAACCAAATAGCAGTTGACTCCATGAGAGAAACAAGACAGACTGTTATTATGTCACCACATTACCAAGATGTTTTCTCTCAGTGGCTGTAAGAAATCCTGTCTGGGAACTTAACTCTGTTGTTTTGGCGCATTGAAACAAAAAACATTCCTCTGCAATTTAAATTACTACTTGACGAGTAAGAGAAGATTCATTTCAACTTCTGTGGTTTCCAGAAAGGGAGAATTGTGTCATTTAACAACCTGTTTTCAAAATGGCCTGTTGGACACTAAACTACACACCCAGAGCACTGACATGATCTCCAACAGTCAAACCCAAACAGTGATTAAAATGCATCTTTTGTGTCAGCCAAATTTCTTTATAGTAGTAACCAGTTGTACCAGGCTAAAAGGTCAAAGGCAAATTACAATTGGAGCAATAATGATCTGTGTATTGAGCTTTTTGATTTCCAGTAAAAATTTAAAACACTCACAATTTTTATTCACCTCACGTGAGAGGAAATGTCTTTTTTTTCCTGAAGCTCATATAATAGATAACAAATCTAAAGTACAATAAAAATCTTGGATTACCAAACGGTGAAATGGTAGTAGCAAGTTAAACATCAACACAGGACCAAAAAGAAGCTGTAAACAAAACTATAAAATAGCAGTGCAAATAATAAAACAGCACACAATACATTGTAAGTAAAAAAACTTTATCATACAAACTTTCACAGATTTAGTTTTGTAAAAATGGTAAAAATCACTGGCAAAATTTGAGTTCAAAACATAAACTGAATCAACATATTATTCCTCTGCGATGACATAAATTACAGCAATAAGAAAATGCATCATGACATGAGATGAAAGCTTCACAAAAGGAGTGTAGCCCTCATAATGTTGTAGATCAGGTGTTGGAATGTATTAAAAACCAGGTTTCATGTCAATGTCTCATGAAGACCAAAATGCCCAATAATCTATTAGTATATCCAGAATAAAAAATATGAGCAAAACGTGATTTGGTTTGTTTGCTGATCAGAGGCTGCAGATATTTCCTTCTTCTTCTTCATGTCTGACCACTTGCCATCATTTCCTGGTCAAAAGTGCGGATTCTGTTTTTGATGTGGCTCAATTTAGCTTTCAGATATTCGCAGCGTTCCTTCTTCTCTCTGAAGGCAGCGTCCTGTAAAAACACACACACATAAAATTAACTATTGATTAATGGCTGCAACCTCTATCACCTGAATCTTTGTGCTAACTGTCGTCTTGCCTGATTCATTGTAATGTAACAGTGTAAAATGAAAGTTACCCATATTTCCTGATGGGAGCAATATTATTTGCATCAGTGGATGGCTTTATTTGAGAAAAGCAAACATTGCCTGGGTGTTTACACAGCAGCAGCAATTCCAACACAAATCTGGGTTAAATGTTAGAAATGCCAAATGATTTTTCAACTCTTGAACAGATGGAAACAGCTTCTTTACAAACTCCATCACTTACACTCTTTTTCTCCTCATACTTCTTCAAAATACTTTGAATCCTCTGCCGATCCTAAAAGACAAATAGAATGATAACCAAATATAGATATGAAACATTCATACAACTGTCTGCGTCACAATTGCATCATGTAAAATAGAAATGTCTAAAATAGCTGTACAACAAATGAAATCCTGGATGCCTGTCACAGAAATGGATTTGGTGGACAAAGGAAAATGTCCGTCCATCTCACCCTTTGGCTTTTTCCATCTCTGAGGAGTCGTGCCATGGTGGCATCCAGCTCTCTGAACTTATTGAGGGTGGTGCTGATGTCTCTGTGAAGCTCCTTGTATTCCTGATACTGGTCATTGAAAACAGCTTTGTACTTTTCCCTTTCTTCCACACAGCTGATCTCTGGATATTTCCTATAAGGAAGGATTTTAGGAAGGATTAATATGATGATGGTTTTTTGGGGTTTCTTTGCTTTCAAATGGGGTCAGCTACAGTTATATATGACTCATGCAGGCAGAGAAGTTTTTATGAAAAAGCTAAAGTCGGAATATTTACACAACCCCTTGACATGCATAATTTAAATGTTCACTCACATGATGTAGTCTGCGATGATGTGTACTTTGGGGGTGTAGTCGGTTCTGTTCAGACTGGCTGCGTTCTTATGGACCTCAGGGTTGTGGGCATATTGACTGATATTGTCTTTACTCACAGACTTATCTATTTCATCCTTGAATGATATGCGCTTCGTTTTTTGAGGGGTTAGTGGGATGGACCGGTGAAGCTCCTCCTGGGGCTAATTGTCAAAGAGAAAAAAATATTATTCAGAAAATATGAACCACTAAATGAAATCATCTGATGACTGTACACCGACACGTGTGCAGGCCTGTGTCATCATTACAAGAAGCTTTCTAAGAGGCCTTGGGGCAAAATTTAGTTTAAGCTACGTGTCAGAAACAACAACAAAAAAAAAGCACAGCCTGTGAAAAAAACAGTCCCATTCTTTTGCTTCGACAAGTTGAGCCTCTGAACTTGCATTCCCTCGTGTGGGAGACAGAATTATTATGTTCACTCTTGGCCTCTCACCCTTTCTCATTTGACATCAAATACATTAGCTGACCATGCTGTTCTTCAGCCGTAGGTGGTGGCCGTGATGCTCGATAACATGGACTCTACTTAAAAACAGTAATAAGCTTGGTAGCTGTTGAAGGCACATTTTGATCTGCCAATGTCAGTGTAATGTCCTAAACATGCAGGTTGTGTTTTTATATCTCAGGTATCTATGTTGATTTATATTTTTAGAGAACAACTTGCACTATGTTACACTGCATTTACAGGTGCAACTTTGCTTGGTGGTATTAATTATGACCCAAGAAAAATCTTCTAATAATTTGTCATGCATTGAGAAAACATTACACAGGTGGTAGCAGAACAAGAATGTCTACTTCTTCTTTTTCTGGCAGATAGACACAAAGAGGACTACATGGTCAGTTTACAGCTTTGGAACAAATCCTGACTGACTGTATCAGCCAGCAGAAAAAGCTGACATATCAGCACTGACAAACAACATCCTCACTGCAGACTGTCTTGACTGACTTTAAATTTCGTTGGATTTGATCTGCTGTTGTCAGATCATTTGCAATCAGTAATAGTATCCTATATTTTTGCCACCAATGAATGTGGTGTTTCATATGTCAGATATACTTAAAATATACGGAGCCCCAGAGTGGCCATAAAGAGAAAAAATATATATATATAGACCCTAAAATAAAAAAGAGCTATGTGCCATCTGTTTATATACACTTTGTTTTCAAAACTTTTCTATAACGCTCTGTGACTCTGCTCTGTTACATTCAAGTTTATCGAGTTCATGCATTGACCTTTGACCTTTACTCTAATATTTGCATTGTGTTTAACTAGCCATAAAATACCACCAGGGCAAAAGGTTGGTATAAGGTGTGAAGCTGTCATAAAACACCTAATGTGCCTCATTATGCAGACTGTGTGTTCAGACTATGTGAGTTTTATACAGTCTGTGGTTCAACATACAGCTACAGTTTGGTGACGAATTTATGTCAGGTTGATTTTACAAATAGCTGGCACATAGCTTTTTTTAAATTTAGGGGAGAGCTAAAGTTGTTAAATAAGTTGTGCATGGTGGGTATACTTGGATTAAGATATGCTGTCGTTGCATGCTGATAGCCTAACTATGTGTTCAACACAGTATATACACTTATCTCTGCATGGGAATGAATTGTATCTCATGCAAACACAATAGCATTGTGAGCGCTTGATGGAGTGAAATATGACCTCGAATATTTTTTTTCTCTTTGTGGCCACTCTGGGGCTCTGTAAAAAAACAACAACCAAAAAGCGGAGCGTGGTGCCCAAGCTTCATTTAGATAGCTTCTTTTTTCCCTTCTTTGGAGAGAGGATGTGACAGAGCAGCACAGAGAGTATAGGAGTGTATAAGGAGTCACACAAGAAAAGTGAAGCATAAAAAAGGTAGGTTTTAAATAGTAACCATACTTCTATACTGAATCCACCAGGAGCGCCTCCCACATCCAGCTAAATGTAATTCACTCCTTTTGCGAAAATGATTTCCCTCCCACATTAAATTTAGAAGCAATGATCTTGTCTTTCATCTAAACTTTCCATAGGATTCATGAACGGTACCTTGTTCTCAAAGTACTGCCTGTCCCTACGTGCAGCCTCATGCCTCCACATCTTCAGACACACCAGGAAGCTTCCCAGATACATCGCCATGTCGATGAAGATGAAAGCGGTTCCTGCCATCTGGCCCCCATCCACCCGACACAGATTGGACATGATGGGGTTAACGCCTATTGTCATGTAGCACAGCCCCCCACGGTTCAAGTCATTTAGGTAGACAATCCCCGCTGCCATGTAGAGCAGGAACATGGCCACGTTGATGAAGGCCTCCGTCAGAGGCCACCAGGGGGAGTCCAGGAGGATGGTGCGATAATACATTGTCATTCCCATCACCAAGAGAACGAAGGTGATGATCCAGCAGACTCCAGCTACTGCCAGTATAAAGGGGGTCATGGGGCCTCTGTAGCTGTACCCAGACACGCCTAGCCCATTGTTGTATGCACCGTTATAGAGTCCGTAGGTGTTGGACCACTCACTGTCTTTCTGGATGTAGGCGATGACACAGGCAAAGACCATGCCTCCAAACAGGAGCTGAAGTCCAGCTAGAAGTCTCAGCAGGCCTGGCCAGGACTTCAAATAAGAGTACTTCTGGTTATAGACCTCCAGCTTCTCTGCGTAGTACTCTGCAGGGTGGATGCTGGTCAGTAGAGAGTCCTCTCGTGGGGCCTCAATGAACAGATCATCAGAGGGGCTCTCCCTTAACAAAGGCTTATGGGAGCCGTGGCTGGAGTTGCCCAGCGATTCACACCAGTTCCTGCGCTCCGTCAAGGGACTTACAGGAGGGCTCACCCTGGTCCCATTAGGAAGGATCTGGATGCTACTGTTGCAGGCATCGGAGTCATTAAAACTGTCCCTTTTCCATTTATGGATGAGGCCCCCCCACGACTGAGGGATGAGGGACTTCAGCCTGTCCTTCACACCCCCTTTTTTCTCATCGTTCTCCTCCTCTTTGTAAGGTGGAGTACTGGATGTGTGGGCCGTGGAGTTAGCATCACCATCTTCTGTGATATTATCCGGTGGGGGTGTGTGAGTAACCCACACAGGCACTGGTGGATCTCTAATGGAGTTCCTCTCACTAGAGGAGGACCCGACCACGCTGTCAGCCTCTTGTCTCTTGAATTTCCTGCTCCAGCTTTTCATGCTGCTGGCTGATTTTGGTGATTCATTGAGAAAGAACCACACAATCTTGAGAGGCGTAGAGAGGGAAAAACTGTGGGGGAAAAAAGATAAGTTATTAAATTATAGACAACATGAAATATAGCAAACAGTCTTCTTTGTATTGAATCTTAAAGGATCATACCTGTGTGTTAACAAGTTGCAGTTGAAATCGTTGAAAGAAAAATGTTGGTTATAGCAGCTTTAAACTTGAGTATAATCCATCAAATTAAACATAAGAGGTCTTTCCTTTTAGTCAATCTTACATTATCAGTACATGGTAATTCGATTTAAATGCAGACTTGGGCAAAAAATAATGCAGACTTAATGTTCATTGATATGGATTAAACTGCTGAAGCAAGTTTAAAGAGTCTGCTGATAGATTTTCATATTGAATGGAAATAAAGTGTCTGGAATGGTAGAAAAAACATTTCTAAAACACACCTGCATTGCCAGTGGTTAACTATATATTTGGCACACTCTCTGCTACAGTCGACCAACTCAGAGAGGGACCCAAACAGGACGAGAGTGTAGCTCAGCCTCCTCTAATAATAGAGGAGTTTAAGCTGAGCTGTGACTCATAACAAGCTGCTGCACGAGCTCTTCATACACAGCAGCAGTCATGAAACTGTCACAGCACATCCAAGTGGGAACACGTTAATAACACAGATATTTGGTTTTAATAATAAAAAAAATATCTCAACAACTTTTCTTACCAGTTTGACCCCGACTTGTCTCTCCGGTCACAGGAGCTGCTCGTAAGGAAACAGGAACTGATACCTACTGTAAAATGGCCACCAGGCCCTCTCAGCTCGCCCAGTTCAGCCACTAAGGTGACTCACTCCTGGTGTTAGATGCTCTGTTGTGCACATGCGGGGTGATTGACCAATGTGTGTGGAGAACTGAGGGGGGAGTAAAAGCTTAAACATTAAACCTGAATCACCTCTGCGCTGGTGCTGAGTGGCACTAGTAGGTTAATCTGGGAGCGAGAGAGAGAGAGAGAGAGAGAGAGAGAGGCTGAAACTGTTGACATTAATGAAGCTGAGGAGAGGAGGTGGTGAGCTGACCTTAAATGACGCATATAACCCACAAGTGGTGATTTAAAAGGGCCATTTATGCTGCTTTGAGTTCATATAACCTTTATTGATGAGCAAGAGGTACAAAGTTGATAATCCACTCATCAATACTACTTCAGGGTCTCTACATATACAAGCCTTGCATTGTGTAGTAATACTTAAAGAATTGGAGATATCACTTTAAAGTATCAAAAACAGTGGCTTGTCCACTAGATTACACTTATTTTTAGAGACAAGTGCGTGTTTGATATCAGCCCTGCGATATCAATTACATCTCATATCTAAGATCTGTGAAATACTGCTTTATCATCCCGTCGTTTATGAATAATTCATCCTCATCTTGGCTGTGTCATGTCGTGTTGTTGCCACACAGGGAGCCGGAGTGTTTGGCACTAGAGGGCAGCAAGATCCTGTGCTTCTCGCTTAGATCACCTCTCTGAGTGTGTTCTTCATCCCTGCTACTGTCTCTCTCTTTTCCACTTACCTTTTCTCTGTTGCATTTAATGTTTCCAAACCTGGCTGCCAGAGTGAGCTAAACATAATCCTCTAGCATCATCCTGTTTCTTCAGTCATGTGCAAAGGATTGACTAAAATAGCAGCTGAATTCATAAAATCCATCCTTATCTTGAGATATTATAATGTTGAAGTAGCAAAGTGCATGATCTTATTTTAACATAACCAGTATCCAGTCTGTTTTACTGCAACATCCCCCTTCAGCAGTGACTTTAGCAGTGCTGCTTCTCCTCCCCAGTAAGATTTAACCCTCCATATCTGACTCCAGGGATCATTCCTGCTGTATAATGTGACGTCACTCTGGGCCAGCGACTCTTCCAGAGCAGCGCTGATTTTCATGTAGAGAAAGCTCAAGGCAAGGACATCTGTAGCGACCCCATCACCACCACCCTCACACACACACACACACACAAACACACGCACGCACTGCAGTACTCATAGCCAATACAGCACAGTAAACACATAATGCAACCCACTTTCTCAAGTAAGTCCCACCAGTGTCCGTGGCCCGGGGCTACCTCATCTGCTGGTGCTGTGCTCGTCCTCTACTAGCAGGTGCCTGCTCAGCTGCACATAATATGCAGAACAATGCATGAAGAGTCATGTAGGGAGTGTTTATATAAAGCAGAGGCCTACCAGGCAATATAGTTACATTAAAGAGCATATATACACAGGTTTGGCTGTCCTGTGTAACATAAAGTATATATGTTGAATATTTGACATGTGTTGAATTGATGTGAAATGTCTCATCTTTTGAAAAGCACAGATGAAATGATGCTGTTAGTGCGCCTGCTATCGAATGTATGATTAAAAAAGATGGATATGAAACAGAATAAGTGGATAATGCAAATGTTAAAGAAATTGTTTCCTTTGATTTTGTTTTCTTGCTGAGAGTTTGATGAGAAGGTCGATACCACTCATGTCTGCATGTTAAATATGAAGCTACCATCAGGTGACGTTAGCTTAGCTTAGCACAAAGACTGGAAGCAGGGGTGACGGTTAGCCTGGCTCTGTCTAAAGGTGAAACAAGGCTATGTGTCTAAAGAAATGCTAACAGCTCTGTGAGACTGTAATAAGGCACAATGGAGCTTTGAGCTAGTTGCTAACAAGTCTCAGTTTATTGTGTTAGCATCCTAACATGCGGGGATGATGGGAATGTCATTAGTGTTGCAGATATTAGTCATGAACTAAAATTTTGCACAAATAAATATTTTAAGCTAACGTGAGCTAAACATCTCCTGGATGTAGCTTTATGATATGAGACGAGATGAAAACTACTCCTTTAAGAAATAGTCTTTGTAGTTTCAACAACGGACAAGTAGATTTTTAATTTCCCTTTTTGTTCCATTGCTATGCAAGAATCCTTCATTAAAGCTCTTATAACTTTAACTTCTCCTCATCACCTTTAGACTGCTTTGTCTGTCTGCATGTCATTTTATTTGATCTCACTCCGTTTGTCTCATTCTATTTTAACTGACTTCTTTTCATCCTGTTTTTTAAATGCCTTTCTTTGCCTTATGTAAAGCACTCTGAATTGCCTTTGTGTTCAAAAGGTGCCACACAAATAAACTCACCTTGATTCGACTGTTATGTAATGTTTCCCTTGACCTCCACACATTTCTGACATTTTACAATGGCTTTGCAATGTTTCGCTTTTTCACTGCATGTGCTGTGATGGCAAGAAATATTATATGTCTTTAAAGAGGTCAAAGTTCTCAATCGGTAGCCCAACTTTGAGTCCTGGGTGTTCGAGTGTTAGCACATGATGAAGGATGTCAGTTTTCAGTCCATGTATTGGTGGCTGTATAGAGAAAGATAATCTATAAAACTGATGAAGAACAGTACTTGATATGATCATAAATCTGAATTTTTAACCTTGGATCAAAGTGATTCTGTCAAGTGGAGGACACATGTGGAACTACATGTATCATGAGTGTGTGTGAGCGTACACATACACACTGAAGATACACACATGTGCACGCTCTTCTTCCTTCCACAGCTAAATGAAGCAAGGAAACTACGGCAGCCTCCGACAGACAACCTCATTTGTTTCAGCCCAGACTTGGTCGGATCTCTCGGCGAGAGGAACGAGCAACAGAGGAGATGCAGACAGCAAGAGATGGAGAGAGGAAGAGTGGAATGATTGATGCCCAAATAAATGACACTCAAAAAACATTCGGCGGAATGAAAAGGCCCTTCACACCCACTCTCCACCACTACAGCATTATGCATTAAAAAAAGGACAAAAACCAAGATCAATACTCCTGTTCTCTGATTTCCCGAGTGTATGCCAAACCACGTTGGCTGAAAGTGATAGGGAGGGCATTAAGCATAATGCAGCTGCTAGCTATTAGCTCCTGGGGCAGACAGACAGGGAGAAAAGTGGGGCCTGAATAAATTCAATAAATGTCTTCCCCTGCCTGCCTCAAGCTGTCCCTGAAGGACCTTTACACACTCTGGGATCCTCCTCAACGCCCTGCAAGCCACATCCCCCCACCCCCCTTCCCTCCATTTTTTCCCAGTCTGAGGGTCGTCCTCCAGTCCTCTGCAACCTGCTTCCTCCTCTTGTCTTCTCTGGCTGTGGATTTGATCTTCAGTTCCCTCTAGGGGAAATCTCTGGTAATCTGAAGCCTCTTTTCTTCTCTCTTCACACTTAAACTGGAGAAGAAGCAGCAGCTGGATGAATTAACTGTGCTCATTAAGAGACTGACATTATTAGAGGAGGAAATAATGGAAAGCTCGGGACATTAAATAAACTGGGTGTCTGTGGCTAAACTGGGCCTAATTTTCCACTTTGTCTTGCACCATGAGACAAGATTGTGATCTATTAGTACGTGTTTGAAACCACAAGTGATCCTTATCGTATATAAAATGATAAAAGCAGTGCTCCATTTAATGATGCTGTAGTCTTATGGGAGGGAGCAGAGGAGCTGGGCCTTGTGTTTCCACTGCTGCACGTGTATAACAACAACTACAGGGTGACTGACTCTGCCACTCTTGCAGGATATCGGTCCACTGCCAAGTCCCTCCTGGTTTGACTGTAATTAACCAGGCTGAGCCTTGTTTGTGCATGCGGACATGAACAGTAGCTTGTTATTTGAACATTAATAGCTGTGTGTGTGTGTGTGTGTGCAGCCAATAGTTCACCTTGGAACAGCGCCTCAGCAGCTGTGTGTCCTCTGGAGCGATGTTTATGTTTATGTCAATACACCCTCCTGTAATCATGTTTTAGGATGTCCCTGCCTGCGTGATGTCTATATCTGTCAACACGTGTGCCAACCCACCTTTCACAGTCACAGCTGACTTCAGGTTGCTGGCATTTCCACTTCTTCCTCAGGGTGAAAAAGTTTCAGATTGGAGGACAAGCATTGCAGGAGTTTGGACTCGGTTATTTTGTTGATTTAATGGAAAATAATCTTTTCAAATGGAAGTTTCATCTACAAAAGAAGAAGAGATTTATGCTCATAGCTGAAGATAGTCTTTAATGGTTTGACCTTGGTGTCTCTCCTTGCTAGGAGAAAAGTTCACCTGCAAAATGAAGGAACAGCGAACAGTATACAGAGAACATGTTAAACCCATTTGCCATCCATTAAAAGTTGATTTATTCCAGTGCTACTACGTACATTATGCATCATGTGGCAGTGTACACAGAACAATGATTGGGTTACATTTCGTCACTTTTGGGGGCGGGGGGTTCACTCTGTTATTGTTCAGCAGAAGTGTGTTCTGATTCCTGCTCTATGAGGAAAGCCTACTTTTCAGGATAATAAAAGACTCTGGGATGCGTTTATCACTTTGACTCATCTACCATCATCAGAATAACATCATGAATGTCCCTCACTTCACTACAAAATACTGTGAATTTTTTTTATTTTCTGGTGGAGAAAATCAGGTCACTATCAAATATTGGAATGGTGTTTTGGCAGGACTTTGTCTGTGACAGGACTGAAGAAAAACAAACCTTCACAACAGGGTAAAAAAAAAAACTGGTCATACCTCCATCAGCAGAGAAAAAAAAAGGGAAATTAATAAAATGCTATCTTTGCCAGAATTTCAAACCCTCCATATCCTTATTGTTTTTCTACTCGCAACATGCTGTGCATTGCACCCAGCTACCTTTACCCCTGCAGTTCACCATTTGTCCCGTTTACTTGGCGACATCTACAATGAGGTCATATTTACAGGACACCCACTCTTGCTGTTCACAACCCCCCCGGTCCAAAACGGACATCTGTCAGTAAATGAGCTCTCATTTTTCTCTTTTTTTTAGTCTACTCTCTTTCTCCTGCTGCCTGATGAAGGATGAAGTCCTTAACACCAGCACTGTCACATCTCTCTGGGGAAGACACTCCAGCATCTGTGATCCTTCCTGGTGTAACTGAATATTACACACTGAGTGCAACATGGAACATGACCTGAGGGTTCCCCTGCTTCTTCCTTTCTTTCTGTTGTTTTTTTTTCTTCATTCAAACCACTCAAAGGTCTTTGCTGAAGGCCGTTTGGGAAGCCTCTTTGTGCGTGGGGGACTGATGTTCTTAATGATGACAGATGACAAACGCGAGGCTAAACCTCCGATGTAATGAAGAGGTGGAAACCTTAGATACGAACAGGCAGGTGAGGTCGCAATCAAGCAGATAATCTTCCATTAGCCTGTCCTGACTCATTGGATGACACTGATTGAAACGGAGACTGTAATGGCATGATAGATCCCTTCGTACTGGAAGGGTGGAGTGCAGCACTGTACGAGAAGTGGCTGGAGGTGGGGGCAGTAAAGAGTCATGCTTCATCAACTCAAGTTGAAAAGAAAAAAAAAAAGAAGCTAATACTCATGCTTGATTAAGTTCCACTCGAAGCAAACTGAATATGTTCTTAAATGAAGTGCTCTCTGGCTGGTCCAGAGCCTGTGGGAGAGTGGACTCGCTCACTGTCTCGCAGGGTTTGACTCAGACTGGATTCAGCCCCGAGCAGCTCGGAAAATATTAAGATCCAGGAAATAATAACGATCCTGTTTGTCTGTTAGCTTAAAGGGGGCACGGAGATGATTTTTAGCACTAACAACCTTTTGGGACTCAGATTATCTACCATTCAAACTACTTTAGGACAGCATGCTAGCCCGCTAACCCGCTGACTTCCTGATCTGCCTTTTAAATGTACTTTGGAAGAAAAAAAAAAAACTTTAAAGATCCTAAATATTTCTCTTCAAATCAAAAATCTACAAGTCATCACAACTCTAGGATGCGTCATACACCATGCCTTTAAAATGTTCAAATTCCTTCTTTATCATAATGTGTCATTTCGAAAGACAAAACAGAGGCCTGATATTGTAATGTTAAAGGATTGGTTTGATATTTTAGGAAATGTGCTCATTCTCTTTCTTGTTGGGAGTTAGATGAGAAGATTGATATCACTCTCCTGTACCTAAATCTGACAAAATCCATTTACCAGCACCTCTAAATCTCACTAATTAAGATTTTATATCACATTTGGTTAAACAGAAAAATCAAAGCGAATAAATGGCAACTTGTGGTTTTATGGAGGAACTATTTCTTGGAGAGATGTTGTCAGAGACTCCACTCAACACTATTTTCATTTCAGTTTCATATGGTTTAAATAATCAAGATGTAATGTGTTAATTTTGGATTAAGCCTGTTCCATATGTTTCCAGTCTATATGCTGAGGTAACCTAACCGGCTGCTGGCAGTAGTTTCATATACCCTGTTCAGACATGAGGGTGGTATCAATCCTCCCATCTTACACTCAGCTAGACGGTAAGTAAGCATATTTCCCAGAGTGTCTGTTTAAACTTCCAGAGGGACCAATTCATCCATGTTTCTTTAACACTTTTATTTGTATCCTCTCAGGATTCTTTTGTAATAGCGATTTTAACCTCACCGCATGTTTTAAACAGGGAATGCATTACAGAATCACATTACTGCAACTCTCTAGGTTCGGCAACTCTAAAATAGATATCCTAGTAAAAAAAAAAGAACTTTTGGTAAAAAATAACAAAAGAAAGAAGGGCAGCAAACAAACAAAAGTCAGCATAATTCAATCTAAATCATGTGAAATCATCAAGCCGTCCGAGGAAGTTTGTGTTCCGTTGTTTTTGCACAGAACCATGCAAAGGGGCAGGGTTGGTTTCTCAGTTCGACCGGTGACATGTGCCTGTGTGGCCGTATATACTAGCAGACCTCAAGCCATGCCGTTATCTGAAGACCACAGGAAGCTCTAATTAGTGTTGGTGAGGAAGGTAGACTACTACATATTTCATTGTTGTGTGTATGAGTGCGCAGCATTGAGCTAAAAGTGAACTCGTTCTCCGACAAACACGCTCACAGATACTCTTTCAGTCTGTCTCACTTTCGCTTACTCTCTGAGCTTTTTCATTTCTCACGGTGTTAGTAGAAATACAAAAAAAAAAAAGGTTTTCAAAACATTTAGAGTTGCTGTGTAATGGAGGCAATGTTATGCATTACATTAAGACATTTTCTTTAAGTTTTTGGAGAGGAATGTATCTGAAAAAGGAATGCAATGCTGTATTCAGACTGTTAACATCGTAAAAAAGCTCTGAAATTAGTAATTAAATAACCCTCTACTATTTATACATTCAGGCACTGAAAAATCACATGTCAATATGTAACTAAAAAAGATAGTCGCTCTCATTTTCCCTTGGTAAGAACAAGGAAGCTGAAACCTTGAAGTTGGCAACTGTGTAAATTTTTCCTACCCAGTAGTAATGCCATATGCATCCCCTTTGCTCTTCATTTGTGTGACAGTTTCCCCTCCCCATTTTCAAACGCTGACCTGAAGTCAGCGCTTTTGTCGCCTCTTCTAAAGCTTTCGCCCTAACCTATGGGAAAGAATCCATGACACTAGTCTTTTGAAAGGGAAATCCAATGGTTTGTCTCGCTCTCCTCACCGTACAAACAGATAGACGGACGGATGGGTGGACGGATGTCCTCCATGGCCTCAGAGGGCCGACAGGTGAGCCGAGGCCCTCAGCTCCACAGACCAACTTCCCCCCTCGTGGTTAAGGACTCTCCGGTGTGATAGCCAGCTCTCACCCCAGCGACCCTGAACTCAGTCATTTTTTAACTATACAAGGGCTTTTACAAAAAAGCTAACTTGAACAGCCATACAATGGCTAAAACATAAACCATATCTCTACTTTATCTCGGTTTTTCAGTCATTTTTAATTTTTTTTTCTCTTTTTCTTTTTTTGGATGCATTTGTGTTTTTTCTTGATTTAAGTCTGTTCGCTTTTCTTTGTTCTTTTGGAGTAGCTCTGATCCAGTCCTGTGCTGAGAGGCTCAGTCACAGAGGAATTGGTTTTTGGATTTGAGGAGGGGGGAGGGAATGGGTGGGAGGGAGAGACTAAGGGCGAGGATCAGGTCAGGGGTGAAGATATGGGTTCATTATTAGTCCAGATATGGACTCGCCAGCGGTTACAGGGACAGCTTTGGATGGGACAGAATGAGGTGACGAGTTGGTTTTTGGGAAAGGTGGGGCTCGAAGGTGACTGCAGGTTTCTCAAGGTTATCCGCTATCAGAGGAGGTGTGTGGTGCTGTGGAGGGAGAGCGCCGCCTACGGGCGGTGGAAGTCCAGGATCGCTCCGAGCGTTCAGAGCGCTCTGAGGCTAGTGAGGCGGGCCGAAAGCGGTGAACAAAGCCGTCCAGGAAGTCCTGCTGCTGCTGGGTTATGGCTTGGGAGATGAGGCAGGGCAGCGCCTGCAGGCTGCCCGTCACCGAGTCCAGCTTGTCCTCCAATGTGCCGATGCGCTTGTCCAGCTCCTCACTGCGCTCCTGCAGCTCTGACACCAGGTCATACATCACATTCTGGGTCTAATGAAGGAGAGAAAGTAAATGTGTTTGGGGAGGCAAGAACAGGAGGACAGAGGAGGAAGAGGAGGAAGGTGGCACAAAGGAGGGAGAGACCAGATTAAAAAAACCCATTAAGAATCTGTTTTACATCTTCAGGAGAGATGCAACAAATGAAATATACAGAAAAAAACAGTATGAGGGGGGGCACTGTAAAACAAAAACGAGGCATAAGTCTGGCCTGTACACTTGTTTTGTTCTTTGCTTCTAATAAAAATATTTGAAACAGAAAAAAACACTATGTACGCAGTTCATCATATATTAAGAGTAGACAAAAAGAGTAGACAGCCTAAATCTGACTTACTCAGTCTGAAGAGAAGGAAATAATGACAGGAAGCAGTGTGAAGAGGAGCTGTATAGTTTCAGCAAGTCAGCATTGATTTTTATCTTCCCACCGTTTCACAACCAGCTTCTCCAATCCATTTATAGCCAGAGACGCTCTTTAAAGCTTTATGTATATGCCTGAGACATCTCATTCATATAATAAAAAGCGTCTCTATTATTTAGGCACTTATTGTTCCGCAGTGAATGCAGTGGGGCCAGAGTTAATGTACGTGGTATTTCTGTGTAATTGTTGTATTCAGACTATGACAACTTCATATGTTATAAAACATATAATATATTCTATATATTCTCTTCTATTCTGACATGATTTCTGTCTTATGTGTGAGCCACAGATCGAAGGATTACTTCTCCGTGGGGCTTAAAGAAGAGACATTGAGCCGTTGAACTACTGTAGGTTGTACACAGAGTAAGGGCAAGTAAACACACATTAAAGGAGTCGGCCTTGAAACCTTTTAAAATACACACTGGAGTGCAAATGCCATCCACATCAAATGAGGCTGCAGTCATGTACCTCCCTTTGAACCCCCTCTCTGCTCTGCTTTGGTGGGGCAGCTGACGTCTATACAGCTGGACAGCAGCTACCGAGGCATGACTGCATTCACCCTCTGATACAGACAGATACTGTTTACGCTGTGTGGCGAGGTCCAGGTTCTCACACTGCTGTAAGATGTTACTGGAAACAAGGATTCAGCCTGGGTTTATTTGATTTTAGCTATTTGACAAGTACACACAACAAAGTATAGAAGAGTCCAGAGATAGTTCTGGACTTGTCTCTATTATTGTCTCTGGTGATTTTAGGCCCAAGAATAAGACCTTTTGTCTACATTTAATGTGAAGACTGCCGTCTGGTGTGGATGTCTGGTGGAAAGACGCTAAAAGGGGATCTGATGGGAAAATACTGATTATATCCAATTTAAAGTTACATCAGACGGGGGACTTACCTTTGCCAGGTCCACCAAGGTGTTGGCCTGATCATTGAGTTTCCTCTGCTCCATCTTCACACTGCGCAGTCTGGTGGAGGCACAGGGAGGTAGGAACAGGAAGAGGAGGGAAAGACAAAGGAGAGAGGGGAGAAGGCGGAGAGGGAATAAGGGAATAGAGGGGAGGGGGCGGTTTGCAGGAGTGGAGCATAGAGAGACAGGTTGTTTGGGGTTATGAGGGACAGAGAGGGCCAATAGGGAAGAAAGAAGGAGGAGGAGGAACAACACATTTTTTATCAGGCGTGCTCTCTCACTGATGACATTGAAAACAGAGAGGACAGCCTGCATGCATCGTAAATATATGTACTTTACATATCTATATGTATGCATATATATAGAAATATATATGTATATATATACAAGCATTCCTGGTCTTGGTCAATGCAACGCCAACCAAAACATGCAGAACTGTGGAAGCATACTACGCTCGTTTTGAAAAAAAATTAAAGACTGTCTTTATCATGTTTTATCTTTTTTTTGTTATAACAAGATCTTTTTCTCATAATAGTGCAATGCTTTAAGTAGCACTTTTTGACTTAAAATTATTTTTTGCTACAATGAGAAACAGCCTTAATACCGAGAGACGATCTTGTTACAACCCAAAAATAATTTGTTTTTGAATAAGAGGGAAAAAAAATCTCATTTCTTATTATTACTACGACAAAACATGATGGGTTTTTTTTTTCCAGTGAGAACACAATATGCTTCCATACAATAAAAACCCCAAACTCTATGTGTGAAATCAAAACATTCCCGTCTCTTTCCACCCCCCCAAAAGTAAGATGTTAAAAAAAGCAAAAAGATGACATGCCCTCTGTCAGTGCTACACACAGCTCAGTGGTAGGACTTCATACAGTATATACACACTGGTCATTCAGTAAGCGTGCAGTGACTGTGGGTGACTTTGTACACAATGAAACGTGGGTCTGTCAGAGCTGGATTTTGTGTGTGTGTGTACAGTACATGAGTTGATGTGTGTGTGTGCGTGTGTACAGTATGAGAGTTGATGTGTGTGTGTGTGTGTGTGTGGATGCAACAGATAAAAGATGAAGCTTGCCAGAAATAAACTGTCTAATGACACTGCTGAACATACGGCAACATAGACATTTCAAATAACTTGTGCAATGATACATCGGACATGTTTTGTGATGCCTTCGACTTTGTGCCTCTTTATCTCTAATCAAATAAATGAAGGCACTGTAAGGACTGTTAACGCTGATGTGAATACTGTGTCATTGTCGGCGGTGGCATCGCACAGCCATCATCTGGATGTGTGAGAGGAAGAATTTCCCTGTTCGGCAAATTATGAGACAGGATGACATTCAAGGGCATTTATTCATGTGCAAATCAGTATATCAGAGCAGAGTGAGACTGCTCGCTTACGGCTCTATCTCTGTGGGAAACCGTTTCAGCTCGTATGCGTCTGTTTGCTCGGCTTTGTCATCCCTTATGGCTGTCGAAGAACAGGGGCTAAAAGCTAAAAGCCGCTTATTAGTGTAGCACATTATGGGCACAGTTTTATTGTGCAGCCTATGTGTCGCACCTTTTCGTGCCATGTCATTAATGCCATGTGCAAGCTTTGATCTTATATAAGAAAAAAAAATATTAAAACAACAGAAAACAATTCACCTCATTAGAACTACAGTACATTACAGTGTGTGTGTGTGTGTGTGTGTGTGTGTGTTCACGTCATCACAAAACCATCAGGGGTGTAGGATGAGTTCTGTTGATGCAAGTTAATATAGCCTCCAGAGCAGCTATATTAATCATGGGCAACATTATACAGTACATCGTAGATGATTATGAACCGCTGACCAGGCCAACAAAGCTCCAAGCTCATTCTGTGCAAGATGCTTTTAGTTTCACACGTTCTCTCCAGACAACCCTCCACTATCGACCCCGGTGGGAAAATGTTGATGCTTATTTCTTTTTTTTTGTTTCATTCCATTCAAGGAGGGATGGGAGGGAGAGGGAAGTAAATGGAACACTGAAGTAAAAGAAAAACCAAAAACGATTCAGCATCCAGCAAAATTTTTTTTTTTTTTTTTTTTTTTTGGCAACAAACGCTTTTTTTTTCATGCATGTCAAACGCAGACATGAAGAGAGAGGAGGAGGAGGAGGAGGAGGATGTTGAGGAAACAGTAGGAGGAGGATACATAGAAGACTCAACTTACTTCTGAGCTCTGCAGTGATAGAGCAAAACAAAGACAGAACACAGTACAGAGTTTTAACCTCACAACATTCACGAAACGAGTGAAAACCATTACACTTCTCACTGTAAGCACAGGGTAAAAGGGGGTCGGAGGGAGAGGGGGACGGGGAGGGGAATAGGAAGGACCATTACACTAGATTGCAGCGTGTGTGTTTGTGTGTGCGTGTGTGAGAGTTTACATGTGTGTGAGCATAACAATCAAAGGAAATGGCTCTCTAGGAGAGGACATGATGCTACCAAATATCCTCAGTTATGACTACATTTCATCAGTTTATTAGCAATACAACTCTATTTAATATAACATCAAAGACACAGATTGAACATCTTAACAACTATTTTTCAATAACATACTGTGCTTTTAGTTTTTTTGGACATGCTGAGTGTTTCCCCTCGGTGGTGGGTGCTGAACAACTCTTATCTCTGTCAAACATTTGATTGTACATTAGATGACACAGACCACACACGGTGCAGGACTTACTGGTGAATGGCTTGGAGAAACTTGCGCTGGTGTTTCCGCACCTTGGCGTGATCTATCTTCTTGACCAACTTAGTGTGTTTGTAGATGAGCCATGTTTCCCTGAGTACATTGGCAGCTGTGTTCTTTACCTGTGAAACAAGGACATGAGATGTACAGCAACGTCTCCGAGGAGTTGTATCAAGACACTTATGATTGATATCATTGTCTGAAAAAAATGAATTAAGTAAACTTGCAGCACTGTTCTAAAGTTACAAGGTGTAATATACAAACTGTGAAATACAAAAGTAAATGGTCAGTAAATGGTCAAACGGAAAAATAAAACAGAATCAAAATAAACTAAGCACCAAAGCAATTAGTTATAAAACGTTAGAAATGCATGCAATGGGATGTAAAGGCCTCTCAAAATGTGACACAGATACTGAGAGAGAGTTTACAAGTTTATAATTATGACTATGCAAGTTCATAAGATTACGATCAACATAGGACATTTGCACTGAGAGTAAAATAAGGGCATCCTGTAAACCAATCAATCCAAATAGTGGAATAAGAGAGAAGAAAAATCAAATTTCTGCTTCACAACATTATTTTTAAACTTTCTCAATCTGTCTTTTAACTGGGCTTTTTTACTGTTTTTAGTTTCACTTCTTTAGGTCTAGGTGCCTGATATTAGCCTAGTCCTTTGGCTTCGAAAAACTAATCAAATTACGCAGCCTGAAATATACATTAACAGCCTGAAAATGGCAAATCACTTTTTGATCCAATGTTACGGCACATATCTATAGGCAACCTGTTAAAATGGGTCATAAGTAGACAAAACTTTGCTTTAAGGGCTTACAAACCAAAACATTACATGTCATCATTACATTATCTGTCACAGTTCTGCCTGCTAGGCCTCTGTTTAGTTTTGTTTAGCCTTAGATTTTCTCTGCCTTAGTTTCAGTCTCTGTTCTAATTCTGTCAGTCTTGTCTTAGTTCTGTTAGTTATGGTCCTTGTCATGTCGTAGTCTTGTCACGTCGTAGTCCTGTCCTAGTCCAATCTTGTCTTAGTTCATTGTCTTGGTATTCGTTCCTTGCCTCTGCTGTCATGTTGTGTGTCCTAGCTGTTTCTTAGTTCTATGTTGTAGTTTTCTGTCTTGGTTTTCTGTCTGTGTTCTATGTCATAGTTCTGTCTGTTACAGCCCTGCTATGTTTTAGTTCAGTCTGCCTTAGTTCTGTCTTAGTTTACCTGTCATAGTTGTCTCTTCACCTGCCATACTCACTCTGCCTCACCTTACCTACCTGCCACTCCCACCTCATCACACGCCCCTACTCCCAGCTGCACTCTATCTGTAATCACCATCAGGACTCTATATAAGCCACTTTACTCCACTCAGCCCTTGCCGGATTGTTCTTTTCCTCATTTAATATTTGTCGATGCCTGTCAGTTTGTGTGCCACATTTAGGATCAACTCTCCATTCATGTTTAGGTTTTTTGTTAGTTAAGATTTCTTTTGTCTTCATTAAATACTTCAGTCGATCATCCTTTTTGGTGTGTTGCGTGTGAGTCCTTCCCCACTCCTCGTTTCATTATCACAGTTACTCTAAATGCAGCAGTTTGCTGTTACTCACTCGTTTGCAGAGTTGTGTGTCCATCATGAAGTTGTGGACATGCTTCTCAGCCTTGGTCAGCTCCAGCTTCCTGGCGACCACTGCAACCACCAGTGCAGTGCAACCAGCTCCCTGCAGCACAAAGGCACGGTCAAACAAACGCAGCAGCACTTTGTCTGTGAGCTTTCTGCTTTCTGATAGAAATAATTAGAAGTTTTTCAGTTTTTCAGACAGAAATTGTTTGGAATTTGCTTCATCAGAAAGGTGAAGCAGGTCAAGATATACATGTACTGATTTGTGAAAAATGACGAGTAAGAGAGGACTGTACTCAATAACAAGGCATATATATATATATATCTGTTGGTGAATATAGTAGATGACTCAAACAACATTGAAGCATCATCAATTTTAACAATTCCACATCAAATTATTCTGGACACATTATGTGGTTTCAGGATCTTCAGAAACACTTTGTCACAGAGTTGTATTGATTGTCGAACAGTCGTCGACTCTAGAGAAGTTACACAAGTAGAATTATATATAAATTTTGCTCAAAGTTGTGTTTCTTTTGCTATGAGTTCAGTCGTGGTGAAAACGTAGCTGGTGGTGAGTGAAGTGAGAGCTGAGGTTTAGTTTTATAACTGTTCCAGTCAGAATCCTGTGAGAATGTTATGTGTTTCTCTGAGTGAAGAAGAAAGGAACCCACCATAATCCCTGTAAGCAGACACACGCCTTTCCCACAGTACGTGTGTGGTACCATGTCCCCGTAGCCAATCGAGAGGAAGGTAATCGAGATGAGCCACATGGCTCCCAGGAAGTTACTGGTCACTTCCTGTTTGTCATGATACCTGAAGTGACGAAGATAAGCAGAGGTGGGATATACACAGTCAGTCAAACTGCACACGGCTGCTTGAACGTGAGCATGCTGGAGAATGACGTGGTGCTGTGTGAACCAAACAGAGGTGGTGGGTGGAGGAGGTGGAGGTGGTGAAGATCGAGGAGGAGGAGGAGGAAGAAAAAATCATGGTGCAAGGTGTTACACCTGTTTTGTAAAGCCCAGTATGGCCCAGAGGCTAAAAAATGCATCCAAGTCCATTCTGAGAAAAAAAAATGAAGGTATATTTAATGGATTTGAGACACTATAAAAACATTCTATTGTTCTTCTTTGGGCAATTTCTATCTGAGACAGTTTAATGGAGAAACATGTTTAATGGGCAGGAAATTTAAACTGACATGAAGGCAGATAAAAGCAAATTGTGTCTGCTTTTTAAAGAAATTGATGGAATGATTTCAAACTGAGAAAGCAAAACCACTAAACATGTGTTTCATGTTCAGTGTCTGTCAGTATAAAAATTAACCATTTGGGGAAAGGAATGACATGAAGGAGCATTCAAAAAATGGGTCTGAGGCCAAATCACTTACTCTTTTCGGACATTAGCATAAAAATGACAATTTCAGACGACATGTTTCAAATGACAAAAAAGATAGAGCCATGTCGCTGCAAGTGACTGGATAAAGAGTCCCGCAGGTCAAACTTGATTTGAATATGACAACCCAACAAATGTAATGTCAGAGCATCCAAAAATGCACATAAAGCTGCATTAAATCACACTAACAATTGGCTTATTGGTCACGGTTTTGCTGCAAATCTTCCTCCATAGAGTTTACGCTGGCCCAAAAAAAAACAAGGTTTGGCAATGCAAATCATCACTTCAAACATGTTGTTCGCTAAAAATAGCCGACAGCCATGCTTGAATTGTCAGTCCAAAGGCTCACAGTGCATATGCAAAGATATTTCTATAAAAACACACACTGTACAAAGCTGGATTGATGATGACATTCCCATACCTTTTGCAGCAAGACAAAAGTCCATCAGAGGCAAATCTGCCTCATCCACCCACCCCCATTCAACTCGCCTCATTATTCCCAATGGGCTGTCTAGGAGGAGATCAGATAAGATTTAATTTTGGAGTTAGAATCAAATATTCATTAAACTCTTTGAGACAACATCTCGCTAACATCCTTCTGACGAGACGACGTAGATGGAGCCTAATTTCTTGGGATTTTGTTAAGGCTACTCTAAAGGGGATTCTGACTAGGCCAATCATGAATCGCTAACGACTTCCAACTATCCAGCGGTGACCCAGCATGTGGACTCAAAATGGCTGGAACAATCACCTCTAATTAGAGCACGAGTACAGATTGGAACACTTGGGGCCAGAAGATGAATTCCTTAAGCTTTTTCTATCCAAAGGAAGGCAGAAAAAAAAAGTCACTTTTGAAGAAATGCCCGCTCCTCCTTCTCCTCCAAGACAGTTCATTGTTATCAGATATCATAAATCCACTAATCATGCCTTCTGCAGTTCTGAAAACTCCCACTCTCCAGTTTCTATTCATGCTCAAAGTCAGGAGAGAAAATAACTATGAGCACCTTTTTTTTTTTCCCTCAGAGTGACAAAAAAGTGTGCGGTCTGTGGGATTCAAGCTTCTTAAATGACATGCAGAGAAGCAGTCTGTACAATACCATGCAGGAATAAAAAAGATGTCTGCATCCTGCATGCTTTAAAGCCAGTATATTGAGAGCAGGGGGAGCGATGGGAGAAAAAACCTGGGGTCCGTTTGGAGATGAAAACCACCTCTGACAAATACTGCAGCATTATCAGGTGGAGGAGAGGGGGATTGTGCGTCTTCTCGGACGGGCTTTCATTTGTAAACAGTGGGGTAGGATTGGATGAGTAACAAAGGAAGAAGCTCATTGAATTTGACACCCCTGTCTCTTTTACCTGCATCCCAACACTTCAGCAGCTGCCCTTTGATAGCTGCCAGGGGGCTAAACTTGATCAGCTGGCTAAATATTGTAATTACAAGTGACTAGTATGTTAATTTCATTCATCTTGTCATCAAGGCGTGCAAAGACTGAGTCGTGTCTTCAAGGCAGGCAGGAATGTGCTGCACCTTTTGGCACAGGGGACAATGTATTAGAGAGTATTACACTTCTCTCTGTTGTAAATATACCCCATAAATATTCTTGACAAAAATGCATCTTTTTTTTTTTTTTGCAAGAGAATGCTTTCTGTTTTATTATCTGTTTTTCTAATGGTGGATGTGGCAATATATTATCAGCGCCCGTATTTGAATAATTCTGAAAAAGAGCAGAAGACAGCAATACGGGAATAGAGACAGAGGGGAGCTAATCAATAGCATTTTAAAGCTCTCAATATACTGTGTCAAGTTTTGGAATAGCATGGAGAGGAGCTGGCACCACTTTCAACCTATTCCAGGACAAGAGGTATATAGTGTCTAGAGCAGACAGTTTTATCCCCCACTGGTAAATCCTCCCTGACAGCGAAAGCCTTATCCTGAGATTACTTCAAATATATCAAAGATGACGTTATTTATCCAATACTGTATATAAAATAATACTGTAATTTACATCCAAATGAGCTCAGAAACTTTTCCTGCGCTGGGTTAGAGGAGGGAGTACAGCATGATTCACACGACATGAGTTTGCTTCCTCATCGATCTCGTATCCAGAAGTCTCGTCATCCCTGTCCTGCATTTTCTGTATATGTGCACTAATGAATGATTCAGAGTTGTCTAATATATCACCTGCTGCTGTGTGTAGATGAGTCTATGGTACACATGACAAGTAAAAATACAGAAGTCAAACTTGACAATACATCTTCTGAACAAACATAACTGTAATGATGGATCAAATGTGAAAGAGCACACACACACACACACACACACACACACACACACACACACACACACATACCCCCAAAAAACTATGAAGAATATTTGAAATTTTGACTAAAAAAACTACAATATATAATATTTTCAATTTAAGAACAAAATGACTTTAAATACTTAAAAAGTTACTATCAATGCAACATAACTAGCTTCAATCTCAATGCTTCTGAATTGAAATTGTCACATCTGCAATTACTTTAAATGCTTATCTTTAAAGGTCACCATCTTGTTTTGGAGCAAATGTCCCTAAAACTACACATCTGTTAGGAAGAGTCTGTTAATATGGACTAATACATGCACAACCTGAGTCTACATCTTTCTCTAGCAGAAGCACAACGTCTCCTTTATTTCTTTCTTCTCTCCGGTGGTCAGCTGCCACAGCAGAGCAAACCACTTCCTCCACATTCAAACCCCACTGCTTAACATTCTGCAGCTATCGCCTGCGCACGACGGCACTTCCCCTCTTCTTCCTGCATTTTGGTCTCACATCAACAAAAACAAATTAAAACATTTTTCTCAACAAGTGCAAGTCTTGTTGATATAAATGAATCTGAGCGCTGGCTGAGATTACTTGGGGACAAATATGTTGCGACGCTCCTCGGGGAGTGTGTTAGTTGCAGTAAACATGAGCAGATTAAACTCAAAGCGATGATGACCCAATTAAAAAAGTGCAAACCTAACAGTGTTATTTTTTTTTACAGCGCAGCCAATATGCAAAGCAGGCAAGCAAGCAGCAGCTGCAGCAGCACACACCAAGTGGACTGGAGCGTTTTAATGATATGAGTATTATGTAATATGTTTCCAAGTTTCAAAATAATAAAGATGAACAAATGAAAAAATCTGTCCAACTTAGTTAAGTTGAGCTTGTTTTTATCAAAATAATTTTTTTATATTGTTTTAATTACAGAGCACTTTAGATGAAATGGTTTGGCATTATACCAGAATTACATATCTAATAGTCAGATTTTAATCTAAATGCAGTCAAAGTTATTTTTTAGTCATGCCATGGAGTTTTGTACAGATGTTCATGTTCCCCAGAAAAATAATCCTAACGTCTTTGGTGACCCCCTAACTTTTCCTTTCGTGCCACCATGAGGTTGACATTTGTGGTTGTGGTTGAAATTTCTCAACAACTATTGGATGGATTGCTGTGAAATCCTGAACACAGATCCTTGTCCCCCTCAGGATGAGTAGTTGCCTTAACTTTTCATCAGGTCAACATTTCCATTGCTTTACTCTGTTTTATGACTAAATACCTATAAAACTAGTGACAATCCCATCAGCCACTGTGCCAGTTAAATGGCTGTAGACTTGTTATTTGTCTTGTTACAGTTTGTATTGTATCTTTCCAGAACATGTAATTATAAAGACATAAGACTTATTGCAAAGTTAGACAAAACTGTTGCTAGCTTGGAAAAAACTTCTACCAGGACAAAAACTACATACAGGCCTACTCACACCCACATGAGTTACCCTATGTTGTACATACATGTGTACTCTCTCCCTGGCTTCACTGTAATTAGTTACACTGAAAAAGCTTAACTACACTGCCAGAAAGGTTGAGACGTGAGGTCTCATTACACTTTTGTCTTCCATTCACTTCGATTCAAACACTTATGCAGAGGACAAAAAGCAGGATCCGCAGCCGTCTTCATCTCTTGGCTTTGTGCCAGACTTTAATTCTGGTCAATGAATTCTTAAACACACTTGACCAGTCGAGGGGCTCAATGTCACCGTGACCCCTCATCTGATAATCAAACACAGAGGAGTTTCGCTCTCACAAGGTTGTAATTGTACCTCAGCCAGTTGACATAAAATATAAATCAAAAGAGAGGCTTGCTGTGTTGTCGAAACTGGACATCAGCTTTTAAGTAAGTGTGACTTAATGAGCCTTTGTTACACCTACTGTACAATTGTTGAATGAAATTATTTTTGCTGCACCAATGGCAATATGTAATATTATACTGTAATAATAAACTATAGATAATGTATTGCTGTCAACCAACTAAGTTGTGAATCCAAAAGTAAAGAGCTGCTTTGGTTTGCTGACTTGCAGATTTTGCAACGAGGCAGGCTTGCCAGAAAAGATCAAACGTGTGTGTTAGCGAATTTCATCCATTTTAAAGATGCTGCATTAAAACTTCCAAAGAGTTCCCTACACTGGTTTAACTAGCGAAGTTTCCTGCAAGTCAACCTATTACAAATAATGAAGTAAAAGGCTAATGTAAACTCTTAACACAGTCTTGGGGCACAACCCTTGCAAACTTTGATATTTAGGCTGAGCACTTCAGTCATTTTTTTTGCACAAAGTCAGGCCTTCACTGTCCTTAATCTTAAATTCAACTCAGACAGGGAGCCTCATTCACAAAGTCCTAATCTTAATGTTTCAGTGCTGGAGTGTGGTTATGTCTCTGGGGTTATCAGATAGCGAGTATCCTATTACAGATGTTTCATTGAATTAGACTGGAGACACCTCCACCAATCTCAACGGTGAGTCCTGGTGTCTCAGTCCCTGTAGAGCCAAACCTGTGCTCAAGCTGGAAACAAGATCACCGCAGTCCCCATGTGATTTTTTAAAGAGGTAGTTTGCTTCCAGAAATAATAAGCTCAAGGGAATTCATCACATATCCAGCAGTGTTTAAGTTTACTTTGCTGCATACTCTGGGTATCCAACTTTCAGGGGACACGACGAGCTTTGAAACACCACCACCACCACTCCACCTCCACGGCCAGCTAAGTACACCTAAGCATTTCTTTCATGCTCCCAGTCTTCCCAGTGCACTCCACACTCCACCTAATCTGCTGCACTTCTGCCCACAACAACAAGTTTGACTTGAAGGTAGCTGTTGCTCATTGGAACCCGTGAGATTGTCGACTAATCTCTACCCACGAAATGCCTGCCCAAAAAGGTTTCAAGGTATTTCACTTTTAATTCTTTCATAACAAGTGAAGATTTTTTCAGCAGTTTGTTCACCTTTTGATTGTTAATGTGAGACACCCGCACATCCTGAAGAGAAACTCATTCTATAGCTGCCAAAACACAACTAATAGTGGAGATGGGTAAAGAAAGGATGTTGTCAGCTCTGATGACCTTTTCTGATTATTTACTATTTGATGCATCACTGATTGATAAAGCGTTGGGAGTATATAAAGGTTTTATGGCATCAGTTTAGTTTCAAACTTTGTTGAGATAAAAAGTCTCTTAAAAAATATCAGAACAACAATTAAAAAGGAAACAACTAGTGGTCTTGAAATAGTTCGTTGCAAGCTGAGATTGACTACCAACCTCCCAAACACTTTAAATAAAGTATGCAAAAAAAGCAAATGCAAAATTTTGACTGTGTTTTTTGCTCCCTAAATCAAAACATATTAACATATTGAGTTTTGTTAGCAGGTGTGCATCAACCCTCCACAGACCTTCCACATTCTGGGACATTTAGGAACTTGTCAGCTTACACATGTCAACACAGCAAAATAGTTAGCGATACTGTGAGTGAGGGGGAAATGATCATTAACAGAATTGACTTTGTCCTGATGCAAGTGTAAATCTGAGGCCAATGGAACAACTTTGATACGATTATATTACTCAGCAATGACAAGATTGTGCTTTGTTAAATGCTGTCATTCTGAAAAGGTATAAAAAGACAATGGGATCATCTCTCTAAAGGCACATTTAAAAAGTGCTGCTGTGTTTGATGCAGTCCTTGCCTACAGTGCTGTAGATCCCTAGTCAGTGCATTTTGGGCCCCATCAAAGCTTTATTTCTAGCTCTCATATTAATAGATAATGGATTTTACTTGAGGTAAGGGGGTGTGCTTCTACCAGCTTGGGGGTATGCAGTACTCAAAGTAAGCCAAAACAATACACCTGCAGTCTAACCGCATGCACTGACACCGAATGCTTCAAGCTGCTCATGCTCTGTTTTCCTCTGTGTCATGGCTCAAACCTCGCATGAAAACAAATGCAGAGATTATGACACTCAGCATTTAGTCTGGTTCTGCAGTGAGACATTGATGGGAGCTAAATGATTCCCCAAAATCAAAGTAGCTCAGAGATACCTTTCTAAGAGTTACACAGTGACTGAGAGCAGCTCCATAAGAGGTCTGATCTCTTATACTGGTAGGAAATAGGTTACTACGAATTTCTTCAAACTGTATACCTACGATGGACTAAACAAACCTATAGAAAGCAAAACTGGATGTGGTGTCACATGTATTTCTAAGCCAATGTAAAAATAATGAGTACCATATGAAAGAACTCACTACTACTTGTCTTTGAGCAAAGAGCAGCGCAGATTCGGCTCCTGATCTTCAGCACAGATCATATCTTGGGTGATTATAACTGCTACGTTCTTTGTTATGCAAATATGCTTTGCAGGCTTTTATATGACTTTGCCATCAGCTGCAATCAATACTATGCCTGCAGAGTGTGCAAAGTTTAAAAACAAATTATCAGATCAAGTCTTCAGACCATAGAGAATCCACCTGTCCTTGAGGTTGCGACAATTTGCATAAAATCCATCCAACCTTTGTGGAATAGATGCTCATTTTGGCGATAATGTTGTGAATTATTCAGATTAAGAGTAAGGCCTTTTGGACGCTTAGATTGAAAATACATAAACAAACTATATAGAAAGTCCACTTTGTGATCCTTGAGGTTCATTGATAGGCACATGGTCCAGCTCTGGATCAGTGTTTTTCACCGAAGAGTGCCAGTTTGTTCTTTATGCCAGCGTCTGTGCACAGAAATGCTTTGACACAATAGATGCATTTCAAAGTCGTCATCATCCATTTAGCCAAGGAGAATAAGAATCATTTTTTGTTGCCACCCATTTTGATTTATTCTGTATATGCAACTAATATCAAACTAAAGGAAAGAGTATTCTTTGTTAAATTTGTGTGGATCAGTGTGGTGGCGCTCGTAGCCTGCGAACAGTAAAGTTGTAAAATCTACCTGAATATTTCATGTTAACCTGTGGTCGGTGTGAGAAAGTTCAAGTTGCACCGGTGTGCGTTTCTCTGGTTTGACATTCGGACAGCCTGTTCTTGGCTGGCGCTGTTTGTATCTTGTGGCTAACCGATGACACAATCAGGATGTCAGACCTTGGGTGTAGGTGTAGCTGACTAGTAACTCAAGCCTGATAATCCGGTGCGGCGCTCTGAGGGAAAGTCAGCTAAACTTTCTGAGAGCTTGTCTTTGACGTAGCCTACGGGTCCTCGGCGGAGAAAGCGAGGTGAGAAACGGCAGTCTCACATCGCCTCGAAATAGAGCATTTTGTTTCAGATAACAGAGTTAGAACAGGAGAGGAAGAGAATTAGATAACAGTTAAAGGGAAAAAGGAGCGAGAAACCAGGGAGGCAGGCAAGGCATGCATGCAAGTGTGTAACTGAGAGATTAGGCCTGCTTGTTATGGATAAGGGAAGGCATTGGGACAAGGAATCAGTAGTGGGGAGAGATGAGGAAAAACTGCAAAGCATGCCACGTTAGATGGGTACAGTAGGAGATCTGCAAAGGATCAGTCAGGAGTAAGAGAGAGAGGGAGGGAGCCTTATGGTAGTGAGGGAGAAGCCAAAAGAGCTTAGTTAAGGAGCTTAGTTGAGGTAGGTTAGCTCTGAAGATGGACTGTATCAAGAAAGACGAGAAAGAGGGGGCCAGTGACCGGCGTTAAATCCATCTACTGTAACATTAGCATTCCTCCCAACTCCACCCTCCCTCCACCCCTCCATCCCTCTCTGCCCCCCGCTCCCGGTTGTGTGTCTTTCATTCCCCCCATCTAGGCATTTTCCAGGTAGACTCCGTGCTCGTCCAATCTCACACCGTACTGCCCTTTGATTGGCTCAGGAGCGTGGTCAATGTGACAGTGTAACGGTGCATTTAACAGAAGATACAAAAGTCACACACAGCACTTTGGGAAACAAGCGCCTCTTTTTCTTCCACTTTTTTTTTTTTTTGACTTGAAATGATGGGATTGATAAGTAAACATGAAAACTCGCATGCTGTTTCGATGTTTACCAGAGGAGGGGACGAAGGGGGATGAGGACGTTCGAGTTCATGGGTGTAAACAAAAACTGGAGACGGTGCATTCAGCACAGGTCATGCTCCTCCTTCCAGAGCGTCTCGATCGAAGAACAATGTGCTGTGCAACGATGGAAAGCGATGCCCTTGTTTACCTGTCAGTGAACTGCGTAACACTAGTCATTTACAGTTGCCATTCATAATGATGTTGTGCTTGATAGTAAGACACGTCCCAGGCCAAAATGACAGCACACACAATGACTTGACATTTGTCCTCTCCTTGCACACTCAGATCTCTGGCTACAGGAGACAAACTGTCTTCACCTCTCGAGCGAAATCTTTGGGGCAGAAGCAACAAAAGTCTGTGGAAAACCATTACAACACTGTTCAATTAATTTTGTGAAGGGAGACACATAATGGGATGGTAATGCGTGAACACAAAGAACAGAAAGGCTTTAGCTCCTCGACAAATCTTTGGAGTTGCTGCTAAAAAGACTTTTTGTGCAATATGGATCTATAACAATTGCATAAGGAGAGGGAGAGAAAAAAATGAGAAAAGACAAATTGCCCTCTGGCAGATTCGTGAAGGTGACTTGAAGGAGCTGCTCCATTTTAGCACAAATTTCCTCCTCCTCCTCCTCCTCCTCCACCTCCTCCTTCTCCTCCAGCCCCTACCGGCCTAACACACAGTAGTTAGCAAAGAGACGCTTGCTTCAAAGTGCTGCTCACACCGTCGGCCTCTGCTGTGCTCCTATAGCCACTAAAAGCCTGTTTTCTTAGCAGGATGGTGCCACTTTCGTGCCAAACTAGAGGGCCTACCTAATCCTCCTTTAGCCATACTGAGTTTGGAAAGGATCATGGGTTAATTGTTTTAGAGGGGCTGCCCCTTCTCCCCACTACCACCCCACCCTCCAACCCCACTCAGGGCAGCAGTGGCGCCAGCTCGGTGCAAAATGATAAGTTGTTTCTTTCCACGGCTAGAGAACGAGGACTCACATGGTATCCCTATGGAGCAGCATAGTGGGGAAATAGAAAGTACAACAAAACATTATACAAACACACACACACATATGCACGCGCACACACCTACATGTGCATGCTTGCACCCACTCGCAGAAACACACGTAGACATACGCACGCAAATCCACCCATCTGAGCACACATGTTATTCTGAAACTGAAACCAAAAGACTATCAGCATGCACTGCTCATGGAAAGTGTGCGTCGCAGTGCGTTCGTGTGTGAGAAAACAAGACTCCGTGCTTCTCATCTAAAAGTCCAGAATTCCAAACTGATCCCAGCACACTGGAGGATTATAGGGAGTGTCAGATGTCCATTCTCATAGTTGTCTCTAGTATTATTTATATGGAATTCCTGTTTTCGATAATGAGACACAAACAGCAATCTCACTGTTTAGCCAGGACCGTCGTTGTCAGTTTAAAGGACAAGTGCAACATTTTGGGAAATTGGCTTTCCTGCAGTGACTCAGATGAGAAGATCGACACCACTCTCATGTCTGTACCGTCGCTAGAGCCAGCAGCTGCTTAGATTAGCTTCGCAAAAAGACTGGAAACAGCAAGTCTGGCTCCGTCCAAAGGTAACAAAATCCTCAAAAGCTCACTAATTAACACTTTGTATCTCATTTGTTTAATCTATACAGAAAAGTGTAAAAACAACATTTTGTGGCTGTACAGGGGTTCATGTGCCAGACTGGGCTGGAACCAGTAACTTCCTGGAGCTTCCGCTTGTTACATGGCAGCTGGTTTCACTCTGATTCATGTCTTTGTGTTGAGCCGAGCTAATTTACCACACAGACATAAGAGTGGCAGCAATCTTCTCATGTAAGAAGAATATTAGTGTCTTCTTCTTTACTGTATGTGTTTAAGGCTAGAAATAAGAAAGAGAGATGAGTGTGAAGCCATGAAATTCCCAAACAGAGTATATGTTGTTCTGAGCGCGTGCCAACATTAAGCTGAGGTTGTCCTGCCTCTGTCTTCCAGAGGAGCTGGTGTCAAAGGTCAGCTGCTCTTTTCATTGCTGGTTCACCCTGTGAGGTTTAAACCCACCGACCAACAGTCGGAGGTGCTGGTCCCAGAGGATCCGGGGTTGGGCGTGCGAGGGGGGGTGGTTAGTGACAGGTGTTAACACGGGGGGGTAGTTAAGAGGAGAGGTAGGGGAAGGGAGGGGAGGTACTTAGTAAAAGCAGGCGAGGTGAGCTGCAGGAGGACACGGAGCATCTGTAATCAGGGCCTGGCTGAAATCTGACTTGATTCTTGACTTGTACAGTGCAGCACGTGTACAGCAGCATGTTGGATCTAATAAGAACTGTTGCTATAGATCTTTCCCACCCACCCTCCTCAAGTCCCCCCCTCCACTCCAACTACGCAAAAATGACTTTGAAACATCAAAGCTGGCATTAACGTCTCATTTCCCTATGCAAATGCAAAACGAGAAAGAAAAAAAAAAAGCTTTTCATTTCTCCCTGCCTCTTTCATTTTCAGTGAGAATCGTTGCTGCCCCCTTGAGACGAAGCTCGATGCGCAGTTTTGGGGAGAAAACGGGTTAGGGGATCCTGGGGGCTGCTCTGCATTACCAAAACAAACCATTCAGCAAACAAACAATTAGACACTCATAAATTATGGACAAGCCATCTAAAATAGCAATAAAAACAAGGAGCGGGGAGTCGTGGAGCGATTGCTGAGCTAATGAAACGTATATCAGGGTGTTTTTAAACACTCAGGCAGTGGAGTACTACGTGGGCGTATCAGTGTATACTTCCCTGTACACATGTGCACAGCATTTATATGTAACCTATCCTGATGACTCCCCACATTTCTGCGGACCGGTGCAGATGAGCGGCTGAAAACAAAGGAACAAGCTCGGGACAAAACAACAACTTGAGACGAAGAGAGTGAAGGAAGAAAGGTGTAATCCACAACGCGTGATTGTGTATCAGCCATTTTGGGTTTTTTTTTTCACTCTGTCCCCAGCAACATCCATTATTCACAACCCTGTGTTTACCTCTCACAGACGCGCACAGTCCATGCAGCAATGATCCAGGAGGATATACTGAACACCAGCAGAACAGTTCCTGGACAGATGGTCATGAGGGTCTTCATGACAAAGCGTGTGTTGAAGTTGATCTTGTTGAGGGCGCCGATGCTGCGAGACGAAGCGTCCGTGAACAGCTTGCTGTGGAGCAACATGACCCTGCCTATCAGGTAGAGTCTCAGGAACATGGGGATGGAGAGGATGATGTCCACGTCGGCATCGGCCACCGACGGCGTGTAGGTAAAGGCCAACCGCGCCGTCCAGGTGAAGACGTACTGGCCCGGGATGGGATGGATGGCACACACCAGCAGCTCCAGCACGATGAAGAAGATCCGCTCATACGTCATGGCTATCCTCCAATCGTCCGCACCATTGTCGACCATAAACAGCTGAAGACAAACAGACACACACCGAGATTGTGTTATTCTTTACGTGTCAGTGTTTTAGTTTAGTGTTTGAGATTTCTCAGCATTTTGTCAATTTTTCCAACCAAGTGTTGATCATTACAAACTCAGATTTTGAGACACATATTATTTGAATCAAACACAGATTTTGTTTGAAATTCTAGTCAAGATCTGAAGAAGTTATGCCGAATTAGAGTAAAATGTGAAAGTGGCAAAAAAAGATTTAAGTATTTAATTGAATTTTAATGTGATAAGTCTGATGCAGCTGCACAGATCAAGAATATCCTGAATATGAATTGAGACACAATAAAAGCTGTAAAGAAAAACTCAAAGAAAGCAAACTAATATTTATTGACTATTGACTATTTATTGACTACTTAATGAGCAAATTCATACATGTATTATGTGTAAAAAGTGTTATGGCTTTCTAATTGTTTAACAATATATCCTAAATGTGTCACCACATTCAAGTAAATATATCACATAACTCAGATGTCGACATAACTTTTTTGGGTGCCATACTTTCTAATATAATACATGTATATCACAATATTTTTATTATATATTAATCAAGATTTCTTATTAGTTAACTTTTTTTTTTAATTAAAGCCCAATTGTCAAATCTGTTGTTATCTTCATCATCTCTATAACACTGATACCGAAATCTGCTGGTATAATGAATAAAATGATGTTGTGTTTTCTGTGGTAGACTCACCTGGATTTCCCGGGCATGGTACATTATTATAAGACCAAGCAATATAACAGTGGAAAGGCTGATAAGGCATTTCAGTGCAAATGAGTATGAAGATTCCTATGGTGAGAGAAACAGACAGGAAAAAAGATATTAGAAACAGCCATGTTAACACATTTACTACATCACATTTACATGATATTTTATTGCAATATACCTTGAATATATATACATATATATCTTATATATAGACACAGCAAGATAAACTGACATGCATTTTACATATTTTCAGTGTCTATATTTAGCCTGAATAGACAGCGATAGTGACTTGCATGCCTACACACACACGCACACACACACACACATGCGCACACACATGCACACACGGTACTTATTAGCTTAAAAGTCTAACTGAGACCAGATAATGGGCTTTTACACACAAACAGCAGCGTCAGGATGTTGCTAAACAATGCAGCCGCAGGTGTAGGTGCAGCCTGATATTATCTATGGACGCTGTTCGCCACCATCTAAACTACCAATTAATCAAAGCCCAGCACTAACAGGGGGACTTTCCATTTAATGGTAGGTGCAGAAAAGGCAAGGCTAGCATTAGCAGGGGGGGCCACCACGGAGAGCGTCGCTGGTGATAAATAGGCCAGCTGGATGTTAGAGCTGCACTGTTGTGTGTGTGTGTGTGTGTTTGTACATGGGGATCATAGATCTAGGAAATGAGAACCTGTACTACTCAAGTCCCCCCTCTATGTTGGTAAAATGCCATTTGATAAATCAATTTAACAGCCATGGTGTAAAAACGCCGCTCTGCAGCAGGCTAATGATCCTCGGGTTGTTATTATCATAACGACACTGACAACAAATGACAAAAACAACAAGTGGAAATATCGTTCATAATCGTCAGCGCGATGACAGTGGGAGCTGCTCAATATTACTCTGTCCTTCAGTGGTCCATATTACAGAATGTATTTTTAGCTATCAACTAGATTGCTTTGCCCCTTAGGTCGGCGACATGTTCTCAAGACATTCTAATGTCTGAAATTGTTTTGAGAAGTCCCTGGTGAAATAACATTGAGTAAACCAATTAATCCACCTGCCAGAGGTTCAAGGATTTTTCAGTCCCAGTGCTCGCTGCCTCTTAACGTGTTTCCCTCCTTCAGGGCTCAGAAAACCTTGGCTGAGCCTCAAGTGTCTGCTGTGTGATGTGACGGGAGATGGAAAATGGACCATCTGCAGCACATGCTACCTGTCTGATGTGGGAGGGGGTGTCGTGCCACTCAGGGGAGGTCATTTCCATTTCAGCTGAGGTCAGCTTGATGAATGGACTGAACCCCACTCAGTAACAGTCGCAGACAAACCTATTGACTTGCTTAAAACCCCATAAATCATCCTATAGATTACCACACTGACTTACTATATCATACAGACACACACTCACATGTACCTATGTGTAATCAAAAACACATTCTATATATCTGATAGACACCACTGGGAAAAATGTATCCCTTGAGAGAGGAGCATACCAGCGATTTTATATGTTTTAGCCCTCTACCTACAAATGTACTCAACATATATGCTGATGATTTTTCAAAGCATGTCAAAATCTTTATTCATATACAGCTGATATACAACATTTCTGACATCGATGATCATGAATTAAAAGAATTTGGTTCCAGAATTTGAAAAACACCTTCACACAGCTACAGCACCCTGCGACAATAATGTACGTTTGTTATAGAATCAGAAAAGGAAGAGCTGGATGCCTCTTTCTCGACAGTAGGAGGCTACGATGTGTGAAAAGACACTGACACTCTCTCATTCTTTGGTGGTTTGCAAACAAAGAATTAGCACCACCCACTGATGTAGTAGCAACTACCTCTGTCTTATAAAACCACTTGTCCCAGTTGTTATTATTATTAGACCTTCTTCTTTTGAACAGCCTTAAAACATGACTTATCCCAGGCAAGTTTCAGGACTCTGCAAATCCATATTATGCTATATTGAAATAAACTGAAAACAATGTGTGTTTTCATTCATACAATACTCTGCAATAATGTTAAAGCTGCACAATCAGGGTGAAAAGTGAAAAGAGTCACTTGCAGTGGCGTAACCTCTTTCAGCTCTTGTTTTGGTTTATTGCAATTTGTTGGATGGTTCAGTCTTTTGTTTCATCAACATAGTGAAAAGTCCAGATTAGAAACTAGACAGTGAACAGGTAAAGTTATCAACTAGCCAGTGAATATAGTGTAGCACATAGCAAGCAAAAAACCAACTTGTATTTCTGACGAGCTGGTGAAGACCAAAACAGAGCTAAAACAAGAGTAAATACTGAACTTGTATTTGTCAGATTGCAAGAAGCATGACTCCAAATTAATGCTATTGATGGATGTGTAAGAAGGCAACTGCTAACATGTTTGTCAAATCAACTTTATAATGCTTAATAATAGGTTTAAACATGCAAAACCACCTATCTTCTTTGGTCTTTGGTGCTGTTCGGTCTGTACTCACATACAGATTGCTTTGTTAAAGAGCTGGTCTTATTTCCAGAGATGAAAGACGCTGTGACCTATTATATACTGCAGTGCACTGCAATGTCAGCTCCCGAGTAAACAGCCTGTAAATACTGTGGTAGAAGCTGCTCTGAGTGAACGACGTTCTTCCCAAAATGCTCTGACACAGCGGATCTGATAGAGAAGGACAATAAGGTCAAGAGGCGGTGACCTGGTCGCAATGACCCTGAAACCAAACGGCCCTGCTGGTGTCTTTGCTCAGGAGTCCTGCTTGTTCCTAAAGCACGCCATTGTGGCGTCTCCACACTGAAAGTCAAAGATGCTGGAGGGCAGTTTAAAGCATCTGGAAAATCATTCCCATCTTTTATTCCTATTGACCTTTCTCTTCTTCTCTGCTTGTCTTTATCTTCCTCTCCGCCTAAATCTCTCTCTACATATATATCTCTTCATCTCCACTATCCGTCACTCCATCTCCATCTCCTGCTGTGAAGTAGTGATTTTAGACGCTGGCTTCACAGGGAATGACGGACAGCCACAATGGCACCAGTAGTGGAACCACTCTTTTGGCTTAACTCTGATCTGATGCCAATGATGAAAAAAATGGATATTTCAGAAAAAAAGTGACTGGTAACAAAAGCGGGCAGTCAAGAAATTACAGAATAAAAAAACTGAGATTTTAGCCAATCAATAGACTGTTAGTCATAGTACAGATCACATGACATCCCTTTTTTATTTGTATTTGTGCAATATTCCATCACCTTTGTTAGATAAAGTATGTGCATGTCTGTGCTAATAATCACTCTTCATACATCTGACAGCTGCCAACCCCACACAAATCAAAAAAGAACAATAGCCGTGACAACACACAAAGCTCCCACTCATGCATCACACACATGCACAACCTACCTTAGTGTAAACCCCCCATGACAGTTCCGTCTCTGTCACCATGACCACGATCCCAAACATCCCGAAGATGAGCGCGTAGTCGCTGAGCCGCTTCCGCTTCTCAAACAGCGCCCTCCGGTGGCCGAGCTTGTAGCCAATGTCCCTGTTCTTCTTCTGCGGCGCCCTGCCTCCACCACGCCCGCTGCCCTCCCTGACCAAGCTCTCGTTGGACGCCTTGCTGGGGTCTTCGCCGCCGTTGCCCTTTGACACCACCACCTCCAGGCCGGAGCTGTGCAGCGTCTGCAGGGGCTGCGTCTCCGAGTCGAGCTCCGCGAGGTTGCGGCGCGACGAGGACGCCAGGCTGCCCACTAGTGGTCTCACCACTCCGCCATTGTACTTGCAGGTGTTCATGGCTATCTGAGGGAGTCGGCCGCTGCTCTCGGAGAGGGAGGGCTTGGATCCAGCATGGCTCAGCTTCTTCCGCTCAGTAGTGGCCTGCGAGCGGGAAGGAGAGTGGTAAATACAACACTATCACAACAAAGAGGGTGTAAAAACCGACAGCAGGCTGAAGAGACACATACAAGTTTGGACTTAAAATAGAGCATTGATGTGGGAGTTACATCTCTGTGGCTCTGGAGAGGGCAAAGAGAGGGAAGGATCTTGCAAAACAATTTTTGGTTATAAAAGCAGACAGATTTAGTGTTCAGCAGGACATGTGGCCAAACATACAGTATGAACCAAAATATTAACAGTTCTCGTTTCAGTCCCAAACACTCAAAAGCCTTCTTTCTTCAGCAACATATACTGAGAGCTGCTAACAGAAACGTGGCTGCTCATTAAGAATAGTTAGAAACATGACAATCACACTGTCTAAAACTTCCTTTATTTGACAGTATGTTTCAAGCATACCGGCTTCCCTCAAGAAAATGGCATCAAACTGTGATGGCTCAAAAACAAATGAATAATGAATGGACTTTGATGTATAAATAAAACCATATAACCAATAGTGGACCCTACAAAGTGCAGAAAATTGAATCTTTGCGCTGCACAAATTTAGATATGAATGATTGATGCGCGGCGTGACCCTGTTTCCTATCAGAGAAACACTCTTCACCTGCAGAGATTAGAGGCGGGCCGGCCAAAAGAGGACGGGAAAAGAGGAAACGTGGACCTTCTCAAATCAGGCGTACCGCAGGGACCCGATGTGAGAGAATCCCAGTGTTTTAAAAGGAAAACAAGGGAAACCATTTCTGCTGAAAGTCAAAGGGTAACGTGTACTGTACATAGTGTGTGCGGAGGGCAACTTAGGGGCAAGTTCAAAAACACAGAGTAATGCATGCCTATATCGGCACATAAACACGCTCAACCAATACTTTTTATATTGTGTATATAAATTCTAATTTGACCAAGATAGGAAAGAATACATTAAACTTTTTTTTAAAAATTGTTTTACTTCTTTATCACCTGCACAAAATGTTCCTATTTTTCTTTTCCGACCCGATGCCGTGCAGACTCTTCTCTTCTTACATTGAGTCATCTATCATTTGGGCTCTTCTTGGCAGATAGGAGTGAGTTTCTGTCCCGGTTAGCAGACAGAAAATGTTCTATCCATGCATAGGCTGTAGAGCAGTCACCCCAGAAGCATCTATCTGCCTGTCTATCCCCTGCCCTTCAGAGACTCGGGCAGATTATCATAATGGGTTATGAAAACTTCACATGGAACAGTGCTTTTTTCCGAAACAAGTCGGGGGTGTGTGATAGCACTGCTGGCCCTTTTTATTAGCCTTGACAAAGCATGCCTAATGCCTTTAAATGTGCTGGTGGGAATAAAGAAGGGCGGCCCTAATGGAAATTTACCAACTCCGGTCCTGTGATGCTATCGTCTTGCGCATATTGTGGCTCCATGAGAACAGGACTAAAGGTTAAGGATTAGTGCAGCCCATAGTGTTTCTAATCCCCTTTTCTGTATTAAATTGCTTTTTAATCTGTGCCATTAGGACCCTTCTACACTTTTGAAGACTGTGCAGTGAGTGAACTTTAGGTTTGAATGACAGGAAATACTGTAGAAATAGATGCTGATATGGCAACAGTGGTCAAGACGCTGGTCTTCATTAGAGGGTAAAAATAGAACAGGGAGGTCTGAATTCTGCAAACAAATCAAAATAACAGCAAGTTTCTTAAAGATGCTGAGTGGATTAAAAGTCTCGCTACTGATTTTGTCCATTCTGCATAAAGTGAATTCCTGCAATTTAAGACTTATGGACGAGAAAGAGATGCAGCAACAAGGACCAGTTTACCTACTTATTCAATTATTCACACAAAGTTACAAAAGTTTTGATGCTCCTTGGATTTTCCCAGCATCAATAATAGCAAATATGATATGACAATATCACTATCAGAAATTTGCACTATGACAGAAGATGAACAGCATTGCCAAATCATCCAATGCATGTATTGACTAAGCAGCATAAGAGAGTGTAGAAAATACTGCTGCACTGAGCTCAACTGGACTCAAACAATCAAACCGTACAGGTAATATTAGTAGGGTATTTTAATAAGTTGAGGTAAATATTTATAGTCTTCACCAGTGCGTAAATAGCTTGCTTTTCTTCCTCAGCATCAAGCTCCACTGAGCATCAGCCTGCCAGTCTTTTGAATGTACCGAGCAACTACAAAACAACATCATTCCTTTGGTTTTTGAGTGTCACAACATGATGTCATTCATTGTCAAAAGAGAATTTCCTGCTTTTGTGTGGGAAGTAAATAACTCTGAAGTCCTGCTCTGAGCCGAGAGTATTTTTAGTCCCAGTCAAACTTTCAAAGTGGTTCTGAGATGCTTGATATGTAAATATAGGTCCTGGACTATAATACCTGAGAAAAAATCCAAGACAGCTATCTCAAACAACACGTGTATCACAATCCTGTAGAATTACTTTGACTTTTATTACATCACGTTAAATTGACTCGATTCTTCTCTCACGCATGTGCACACATCGGGAGCCATTCATGGTTCAGTATCTTGCTCGACGATCGAACCACCAACCCTACCATGAACACCCAACCTGAGCTGAGCCAAGTTAAAGCCATTCATTGTGATTAACTTTCACTACTGTGTGAAACAGACTGTAGGAGTAGGAGCTGCCTTCTTTCAAGGCTTTAGCTTCTTTAATTGATCTACTTAAATGTAAGACCAAATAAGCATCACTCTGAGAACGTTATTGGAGTTATGATTGATCTCTAAGACACTTGATAAATACAGAACTCGAGGAAGATCATTGTCAAATTGAGGCATTTCTTTCTCTCGGTAGCTCACCTGTTCATAGTTTTTTAATACTTTGGGTTTTATGCTTTACATTTACATCTCACAACTAACTGTAAACCAAGTTGCAGAGGTTGAAGAGGTTGAATCCTAACCTTGGCCATTATAGTCTAAAAATGCTGCATTACAAGTAAAAGTCCTGCATTCACATTGTTACTTAAGCAAAACTATTATCAGAGCAAGATACTTAAGTATCAAAAGTACTCATCGTGTAAAATGAAGAATATATGGAACATGAACTACATGAAAGAGCATGTTAATGTTGTACTTCATCAATGTGGAGCCAATTAGATACTTTGTACTCCCTTGAGCAGATTAGTAGTGCAGTGCTGCATCGTGCCATATAAGCATATCATATATTTAGTTATGTGAACAGTAACTAGTAACTTTGTCAACAGTAACTGTCAAGTAAAGGTAGTGGAGTAAAAAGTCCAATATTTGTGTTGAAGAATAAAAATACTCAAGTAAAGCATGTCAAATTTGTATTTAAGTACAGTACTTGAGTAAATGTACTTAGTTACTTGCCACCATTGCCAAGTTGCATGGTATTTCTGACAAACTTGGTGGTGTCACTATTATCAATATAAATTTACAGAGGTTTTGAAACACAGACATGTCAAAGAAAGTGACAAACCCAAAAAAATTGTTCATACTGGTTTAAGGTGTAGATTCATGGAACAGCATGAAGTCTGAGTGAGTGTGACAATAAATGACTGACAAGACTTGAATCCTTCTTGCTCCACACCGGACAAACACAGTACTCCCTGCATGGGCTCTCATTGATTCTTACTTTGGAATTTCAAACTGAACACACATCATAAATTCCTCCAACCTATCTATAAAAATATTATGAGTTCCTCCCTTCATTAAATTCAAGTGGGGCAACTGAAATAAGTGTAAAAACCCAGAAGCGTTTTCTCAAATATCATTAATCTCCCCTTAAAACATGTCTATATATTTACAACAGTAATCCTGAAATATGAGACACAAAATCTTCCCTTAATTTGGTCTCCGATGACTAATTACATGACGATGGATCAGAGTAAACTGGCCATGTTGTGACAGTCATGAGACCACACGAGGGCCTGGGATGTAAAAGGAGAACGTCCCAGGAAGGGTTGTTCCAATACCGTAAATGAACAGGATTAATGATGGACACCAAGAGAGCAGGGCTGCTGTTACATCCTCAGCTTTAGTTACCTGTTTCTGGTGATCATCAGTCACTGAACCAGGTCAGGACTGACCCAAATATGGGCAATCGTCCCATCAGTCGTTTTGTATGAGCACTGACATTTTCACACATCAGGGGGAGGAAAGAGGGACATATAAAAGAGAGAAGAGAGCTACACTGAGGGAGTAAGACCCAACAACTTCCAAGTGCCTGACTTTTTCATCTGTAAAACTAAAGAGTCCTTTGCAGCAGGACTCCTCACATCACGTTCCAAACCCTAAAAGCATTCAATCAGTTCCATCCTCTCGCCCACTTGCTGCCCGAGCTCCGCCGCTTTTCGCATTTCCCCTGCAACCTGACTAAACAGTGCAGTGAAAGGGCACGGCGGGACGGCGTTGCCCTTGTCGTCCCCTGATGCCCCCGCGGAGCAGACGCTGGGAGGCTGCCTGTCCGGCCGACCAACGGCTCAATTTCATTCTGAATGGCACACAGCATCCAGGCTCTATGAAATGGAGCCTCATAATCAAATTGAAAAGCCTCAGTGCAGAACAGTTTAAATGAAGGCAACTGTCTGCCTTGCTCCTATCTCTCTCTCTCTCTCTCTCTCTCTCTCTCTCCAGTCAGCTCAAATCTAATAGAAAATCCTCATTCTTTCGTGTTGTATGGGGGCCACTGTGCTGCAGCGTTCGAAGGCTTATGTGCCCTAAAATTGGAATCGTGCATTATAAAAATCAAGTGCGTTCGACTCTGTGTGTGTTTGCGAGTTTGAGCATGTGGGTTGCCAGCCTGTTTAATTATGTGTGTGTGTGTATGTGGGTGGGTGGGTGGATGTGTGCATATGTGTGCTAGTTGAACAAGCTGAGCCACAGCCAGGCACCGGATTAGGTCGGATATTGACGCAGACAGCGCGCGGCGACGAAACAGGCGCGAGAGGAGGAACTGTTTGAGGAGATCCACGTGTACGTGAGTGTGTAAAATCGGCGAGCGGCAGACAGATGCTGACAAGGCTGACATGAAAGGAGGAACATGAAGAAGAGGAGGCGACAAAATGAGGCAGAGATCTAGAAAGTGAGGGAACATGAAGGATAGAGAGGGTGAAAGAGAAAGAGATAAATGAAAGAGAGGGAAGACAGCTCCCTGTGGGTGTCTCTGCCAGCCCCTGGAGTGATTGAGAGCTGCAGGCTACACTCTCCAGTTTGTCCCCGCACACTAGACGCTGTCACATTTCTCTGACAGGCCAGCAGGCATCAGGGCTCCTCCGTCCATCCCTGACCAGCGTGTGGATCATTACTCAGCGCTGGTAAGAACGGAGGAAAACCAGAGGCTGCGGCCGCGCAGTCGTAAAGGAAAATCCTCCATCGCGGCACTTAGTGTGATGCCGCCATGGGAATAAACAATATATATTTAATGTGATCTTGTTAGAGCATCTAATGTTCAAAAATGAATAGCACGGGCGTTCGTGTCGTATCTCAGGAATAAGGCCATAAATTAAAATTTGTCATTTATCAGCGTCTAAGTAGAGATGCCTTTTCCTTGCAGCAGCAGAAAGGGTGAGCCTCCGTGAGCCCGGCCTTATCACCCTATACTTCATGTCCTTATATCTCTGTAGGGATGTCTGCCGTTAAATAATGGCTGCTTCTGCCCTTCCATGGGATAAGATGAAGCTTTTTGCAAGTGTTTCGCGAAGGCGCGACAGTCTCGGGGATTGAAGAGGCAGCCGGCGTTCAAAGAGTTTCCACAGAATATTCTCAAACCGACTTTACATGTCAGCCCGCGCGTGGACAACTTGCTTGATGTGCGCTGAAATGAGCGGCTTATATGTGTGTGTGTGTGTGTGTGTGTGGGATGAGAGTTGTGTGTGTTGAAGCACATGAAAAGCACATTGCCAAGTGTGTTTTTCACCTCATGCATTTATTCAAACACCTACAGTCCCACATCTACTCATGTGTGATTGTGCATATTGTACATGTCGAGTGTGTAACATCAACACTGCAACAGATCGTCTCACTCCACAATACAGACACTGAATATTGATTTGATATGGATTATTGATTATTATTCATCATTGATACTGTGACATGAGATTTGATATCATGTCTGTGATATTGACCATTGTGGTATAGTAGCCAGGGCTGGTACCTTTAAATATGATTTTCAAACTATGAACTACAAAAAAAATGTAATATTGATTTGTAATGAAGAGTGTTTCTTAATTTATTGCCCCTGTGACCCACAGCTAATGTAAAATGGCGACGAGCAAGCCCTGCCAGACAGATGATTATGACACAAAACCATCTGAGAAGTAATGTGGATTCGACACAACAGATTGGAAAAGTCATCAAGGTAAGACTGTTTACTGAGTTTTTAAAAGGCAGCTGCCTTACAGCAATGTTAGCTCTGCACAGGTGAATTTAAAAGCTGCGCACGTTCGTTCTAACTTTTTCAAACTTATTTTTTTTAACTAAGATGTTGCCTTTGTCTGGTTGTGAAGGCTGCATTGCAGTAAAATAATGAAAACTCCTGGACTTATCTGGCTGCTGTAATTGGGTTAAATGTACAGCCATCAAAAAATCCTCAAAAATGCTGTATACGAGTTTGACCCCACTTATTTCACGGTGAGTTGTGACCTAATAATTATGTCCTAATCCAAATAATATGAAATAGCAAAAACTTATGGTGCATCGACATTTTTTTTTTTTTTTTTTTAACATAGTGAATAAGTCCACTCCCAGCACAAAATGTTCACACTCACCATATCTGCAAAACATTCACATCAATGTATTTGTTTTGTTCTCCGTACAACATCCACTCCTGGCTCCTAGAATGATTAAAGTGGTTTAGGTTGAGACAACTCAAAGCACTTGGTTAATGTTTGGGAAAGATTGTTAAGTCTTGAAAATGTCAACGCTGACTTGAAGCATGAGGCCGTGACTTTTTCCAATATTATCTAAAACCACAGTCTTTCCATAGGCTTAACCAAGTGTTTTTGGTATTTGAACTAACGATTCTTGGTATGGGGTCGGTCAAGGATAGTTGACCTTTGAGTACCAAGGTCAAACTAAATGAAACATATGTAATGGAAGATGCAGCTACCATGACAACCTTGAACCCTAAAGCCATGTTAAATGCTCGCCGTCATTTAGCGAGGACGATATTCTTCCAAGTGTAGTCTATTACTCTCTATCAGTGGTCTCGATGGGCTCCCCAGGGGGAAGACCCAACACAGCAACTCAGCAAGAGAATAAAAGGCGACAATAAAATCTACACACAATAAACTGTGACAATACTTTAAAAAAAAAAAAATCAAGTTCAGCACTGCAGTCGCCTCGGGGATGCTATAACCTTTACTGAGGCAAAGAGCTAGACTTAAAATATGGGGCAATAGCTTTAACTCACAGCAGAAACTAGATGAGATTCTTTCCCTGATCAGTTCACGGTTGGCATCGTTTAAAGATCACATCCAACTATGAATCATCTGAAACATGATGTGGCCATAATTAGCTTGGTTTTGATGTATTTTACAGTGGTCAATAAAACAGAATTGCTACTGTGTGAACATTAGATTAAAAAAACTAAAGAGGAGTCTAAAAATATCTCCTTTGAAAACAAGTAAATAATGCATGACGAACGCAGGCGTGTGGCTACATACAACATCTTCAACAAATGTGTAGTATCAAAGGCAGAAAGATTTGACTCTGTATCACTGTCTTTACATTTCACTGTCCACGCGGCACGCAGTTAAAAATGATGGTGGCTTGATAACAGAGACATTTATCGGCCTCTAGCAAAGCCTCGTCCTCCCCCTTTCTCTCACTCTCTCCTCTCAGAGATTAACAACAAAAAAGTAGCCAAAAACAAGTCAAACCCTCCATGGAGACAGAGGACACAGGTACATGCCTGTGGGAATGTGTTATTGTTAGGACTAATAACGTGCTGTGTTCAGCAGAGACACAATGCTATTATAATTAGGACCCAACAAGGTTACTCTGAGTCCTCATGTGAGTGTGTGTCTTATAAACTAGGTCCTGGGGAGATTGGGGTTAGAACTGATGGGGGGGGATTACTTTTCCACTGGGACGCCCACTGTCTCATTAGGAACAATTTCAATTTCCAGCAAATTAAAGGAGGGCGTTGTCAGAGACTTCATTTGTAGATCGGGGCCATAATGGACTGATCCTGGTAAATGGTTAAAAACTGAACCTTAACGCTGGTGTGGAAATGTCCGCACAAATATAATCAGGATCTGCCCACAGATCAGCTTGGAGGGGAGACGAGAGGCATGAGCCGCAATTTCCTTCCTCAAAATCCTTCTCGGAGTCATAACTCAGACGAATCTAAACAAACCGACATGATACACGTATTTTTAGATTCAGCGTGACCTACTCTTCCTGAGGATATTCTTCACTTTCTTTAGTGCCAAAGAGATCCAGTGATAGTTCTCTGTACATACATACGCTGCAAACAGGTACAGCTAAGCTCGGCTCAGAAAAAGTCAAGTTGTAGGCCACAGGTAACAGCTGTAACATTGTCACTATCCTTCGTGCTGGTTTCTACTGTTTCACACGTTCACGACATCAAACGTGACCAGAGAGGCAAACTCGTCCATACAATGGGAGTCAACCTCCAATTTTTCACAGGTTTATGTGTATAAATAACTTCCATATACGTGTTAATTTTGGGTGTGAAAATAGTACAATTGACTCCAAGGCAACATCTTGTTTACAGCCTCCATGGAGGATGGAGGTATTGAGGGGTGGGGGGTGTTGTCTGAAGGAACCCTCACTTAAATAAATCAGAAAGAAGACATCTGAAATACACAACACATCTACTGAACCCAGTTGGTCACTCCATCACTTCTTTATTCTTTCTCATGAAGCAACATGTGTTATTAAATGTGACTGTCACTTAACCAAAGATGGGTACTCATACAGTCATATACATATACATACAGTATAACTTGGAAAATGTCCAGTAGTATCGCTCAAAGCTCAGTAAGTTTGTTTGCACTCACTCATGGTAGAATCTGCTCATAAATGACACAACAGCAGAAGAGGCCAAACAGCATGTCTGTCTGAGAGAGCATTTTACACATATATATGGAAAATATAGAAATCTTACCTCATATATATAGAGAGGAGAAAGTAATAAGGAAAGATTTACAGCACTAAATTAAAACAGATTTTAATTTATTTTGGAATGGAACAGTCATTTGAACAGAGGTGGATTATTATCCTGACCAGGCCCCTCATTATGATTGGTTCAGTCATAAAGCATTTGCAGTTTTAGTTCAGTTTTAGTTGACTCTGAAAAGTTGAAGTTAAAATCAGTTTGAAAAGAGTTGATGTAAGTACTTTTTTTCCTTGACAATATTAACCTGCACTTCACTTGTCATTGCACTTTAAAAACAGCCATTTCAGGTTAGACGGATGATGACACAATATAATGTCTGTTGAATATCTCACATCTGATCTTCTCAGTGTTGAATGCCTCCATAAAATCTGCTCCTTGAGGTTTGACATTGTACATGGGAATGGGACTAGAAGAGCACGTCAATTTGCACTAATCAGCTCTCTAAAGCGTCCTCTTTATTTTAGCTAATCAGCAGTATTGCCCCATTCGCCCCCATAGACTCCCATTATGGATGATTGCTTGATTGATGCCACATTTGTGCTGATAACCCCCTCATAAAGAGGCAGACCCAGTCCTTGACATATTCCCACACAAACCGAGTCTTATGAGAGGAGGTATAGGACAGAAAGCCCTCTCATTTTAACACCGCTGGAGTCTTTTATAAACACTCGTTCTTAGTGACACACATCGTATAAACACTTCATTGAGGGTTATGTTCATTAAAGAATTATTTTCACATCAGATAATTTTAAAATAATTTTAAACCCTGATTAAGTTTTTTTCTTTTTAAATCAATGCATTCGAGCTGTCACTTTTTCAATTAATGAAGTTAAAATAGAAGCTAACCGGTGACAGAGACAGTCATAGTGCAAATATGTGGAGGAGACAGAGTTGACATAAAACACCGTGATGCAGTTGGTAAGAAAGCTCTCAGTAGAAGCTTATCAGAATCTGAGGAGACTGAACCTTCTTGAGTCTCCTCAAGAAGAATAGACACTTGTGATCCTTCTTGACCAGGGTTGAAGTGAGGACACGCGGAAACTGAACCTTTTTACCTGTGGAATGATCCAAACAGGTGTTTTTGGATCAGTCCACAACTTTCTCAGTCTTTTGTTGCTCCTGTTCCCAACAGGCAGATATTTACAAAAAATCAAGTTAATAAGATCAAACATTAAATATATTGTCTTTGTACTGTTTTCAATTGAGTAAATGTCAAAAAGGATTTGCAAATGATTACGTTCTGTTTTATTTATGGTTCACACAGGAAGCAGGGTTATATCTGAGGTACTGTGATTAGCACAAACAGGACAAGAGTGTGTGAGAAACAATGACGCGTATGTGAAAAGATAGTAGTGTTGGATAAGATACTGTGAGAGAGGGTCATTGTTTGTGTGAGAAATTATGATGGTGAATGTTAAAAAAAATCAGTGTTATATGAGAGAGAGTGTGATTGTATGTGTTTGTGAACAAAAACCTATGAGTGATGAGAGTCCTCCCATACATATACTATTATGGCAGAGATGAGTGTAGGTGTGTGTTAGAGAAAATAGTGTACATGTAGTAGTTTGTGACTACACATATAAGAGGGCAGAGTAGTGTGAAGGAGAGTATAGTGTAACATTATGTAACATTATGATGCTGTGTGTGAGAACAAGTACGATTTATGAACTAAATGGCCTCTCGTATAATGCTTCCTTTCCACTTCATCAAATCAACCAATAATGCATGTGGTCAGGGACAGGAGGCACACACAAAAACACCAAACCGAAAAAGCTTGAAATAGTGTATAGCTTTGTCTACGTGGGCCCAGAGGACTAAACCATCTTCATTAGGTGACAGTTCCCCTGGCGGCTATTTGAGATCCCAACAGAATCACAGTGGCCGTATATTCCTGCAGAGATTATAACCCTTAAGTGCCCCATAACCCACACTGCACTCCCACAATTCTTAGCTCCCACCCAACCGCACTCACTATCCAGCAACAGCATCCATGTATAAATGCCACCACCTGACAACTTGTATTTTCATTGTGAGGTGATTGTAAGTCATTTGAAAACGAGCCCTCGGTAAATTCAGGCCGAGGCAGTTTCTTTCTTTCCCCGAGGCAAAAACATCAATAGAGGGGAGAGAGGAGCCAGGACAACCTATAGCACAGGACAGATCGATCGCGCAACAAACTCAGTAAAGATTGACTGGAGAGTTGCCTGGAAACGTCCTGCGTGAGATTTATGACGGGAGGAGGACACGGGCCGGCAGGAGAAGCTGGAGGACGAGAGAGAGAGAGAGAGAGAGTGATGGGGAATCAGAGGAATTCTCTCTTTTTTTTAGCATTTCGGGATCAAAGTGAATCCTAAAAGAATATATCCATTTTAAATACCAGTGAATAGCATGAATAGGTTTTACAACCGTGCGCATCTTTCCATGCAGAATAAAAGTTTAACCTCAACCTGCGTTCAGCTGAAAACCATTCAGTTTCCTTCCCCTTTATTCTCCTTATCTTCCATTTTTGTTTCTAAGACGACACTTTCCCGTTGAGAAAACAGGAAAAGAATTTCACTGGAGCAGACAGAATATATGTTTGACATTCTGATGGGAAAATTACCGAAACAGCGACAAGATGAAATGAGAAGATATCGGGTTTCATTGCTCCTCCTTTACCATATGTCACCCGGCTGCAGCGTGCTCTGACTGGGTGCAGTGGTCTCCCACACACTAATTGAATATCCTTATCTGGCTCAAAGTCCACTTTCCTCTGGTGGATTGAAACAAAGGCCAGCTGGCAAAAGCAGCACATTTACATTCACCCACAGACCAAATGAAAAACACACACATACTGTAACTTCCCTGCATCTTGTTTTCAGGTGGGTGAACCAGATCCAGTCCGCACACTGTACTGTACTACAGTCAAGAGGAGCTGTCTGTCATGCTCGTCTAATAGGCGACATCTCGCATGATAAAAGTTCTGGGAATTGTGCTAACAGCCTCCAGCTGTGATTTTTCTTTTTTCTTCGGTTATGAAATTAAGTGCTGCAGTTTTCTAATGCCTCCTGGGCACTTTAGTGTAAATTGATTCTATTTTAAAACGCTTTTTTTTTTTTTTTTTACTGTCTGACAGAGGAGAGGTGGCTGGGGAGCGGAAACGGGTGATCGAAAATGGACTCTCTCAAAGAAAGAGGAGGGAGAGATGGCAGGCAGCCCCGTTCGTGAAAGGGTTAAAGAGACTACGGCAATAACAAAAGGGGAAGTGCGCAGACCGCGGCGGTGGCCCATTAAGGGGTTAACAGTCGGAGGGATGCCGATAATGGAGGCTGGAGCGGCTGTATGGGAGCTCCAGCACACACAGAGAGCCACGCACCGACCGCTAATATAAACCAGAGGAAAACAGAGGCAGAGGGAGTGAGGGAGGAGATGAGGTGCTACATTTTTCCCATGTCAGCATCGTGTCAACACCAAGTAAGTTCAACAAAAATAGCTTTCACATATTGTTATAAAATAAACGCTTCTTTTTATGGACTTCGGCGCTGCTGCGAACGCACGCACGCCGTTCGAACCCCTTTGGTGCGTTCGCCCTCTTTGTAAACACGACTGCAGATGCATAATTAGCGCGGAGCCCCGATGCTGTGACGCAAACAAGAAGCTGGCAGAAGAGGACAGTGCAGAGATACAGAGGAGGATTCCTGAAGAACACTTCCACATGGCTAGAAGCTGCAATAGAGTTAATATGACCTTTGCCATCTGAAGACAAGGCTGTGCATCTACATGATAATGACACACTAAAGCTATCCTCCCACTCGCTCGCTCGCTCTCGCCCTTACGCATAAACACAGGTACAAAACCAACATGCAAATGTGCACTAATACACAAAATGCATGCAGCAGAGCAGACACACACATATCGCTTAAATGCCCCCATGGAGCAGATGTTTTTCTGCAGCTTACATCGCCTGTAGTCATCCTCAGCGGAGCCTCGACACATCACACTGTTGCTGTATACACATGATGGCTGTTTTATATTCTCTCAGCTAGGTGATTTGAGGTAACGAAGGGGAGGGAGCGGCTTCATTCAACTCGTCTTCTGCTTCAATTTGAAAAGCTTGTGTGTTGGAGAAGAGCCACTTTGGCTGGCGATGCACACATATGCACACAGTGTTTTGTATATATCAGACACACAGATACGCAGAGGCCTCCTGATTAAAGGCTGGGCCAAACTCTAATTCCCATAGAAACATCTTTTGTTTGTATAAAGGTAACAAACTGCGCTCACATTTTCTATAAACAGCTAAAGGCAGAGCGACTAGATGAGGATCAGCTGAGGCTTTTTTGTTCTTCACTGAATATTCATCAGTGGCCAGAGGAGGTTGTGATTGAGTTTTGCAGGGGCATGGTTGTGTATCATGTGCTGTAAATTAAGTAGTATGGCAGCTCAGGGGATCAGCAGTCAAACTATGACCTGGGGGTGTAAAGACCGGAAGAAGAAGAAAAAAAGAAGCGTATCCAGTGAGAGCGAACAGGCAGGGAACTCATGAATACACACACACAAACACACACGTATTCACATGAAAACCACAAGCGCGCATACAAAGCAAACACTCTCTGTATGGAATTTTCACAATGGCAGCAGAAGCTTTCCAAACTTGCATTTTCAAGGGCAGGCTGCAAGCGAAGCGTTAGTCGATTGTGTGAGCAAAGTATGATGAAATCACACGTCTCTCACATCTCGTTACTGCACTCTGCACTCCTACCAAACACTGTGTTTAACCAACATTCGAAAACAGCCAGCAGGCAATATTGAAATGGCTCGACGAGCTCGCACATCGGCGGTATCGTAAGATACGCGGAAAGACGCGCGCACACCTGCGCCTTCGCGCGCTCATGAAGCCATCATCCTGCGTCCGACTCTCTCCAGCTTTGTAATGAACGACAAATATCTGCTTACAGCTGCATTACCCACACTCTCCTACTCTTTTGTGTCGTGATCATGCCCTAACGCAGGAACAGCCTAAGATCAATAACCTAATTAGTCATAAAGCATATGCATTGTGGTGATACATTATATGCCTGGCATCTCTTGGCCAGCATCTCGCAGGAATTACCATATAAATGAACTGCGGTCATTTATTAAGCAAAGAGCCGTGGTGGGGACTTGGCATGCTACTGAGTGGAGAGAGAGGGGAAAAAAATTTAAGTTACAACACACATTAGAAAAGGGAAACATCATGAGAGGTCGAACAGTCAAGTTACAAATTGCATTGACTGCTGGCAGAGCGAAAACATCTGCCATGCTGGGACTCTACCCTCGGAGTAATAAGTAAGCAGCAAAGCTCACGGCGACTGAGGAAACCCCCAACACGCTTTCTTTCCACTCTTTGTATTCAACTGGACTGCAAGTAATTCAATACACTTCTCCTTGTGCAGGCTCACTCAGATGAAACGCAAAGCGAATGAACTATATCAAGTGGAGCACTGTTTGAACCACTTACAGTAATGTCAGTGTTTGTGTGGGCTACCCTACACTGTGTGTGTGTGCGTGCGTGTGTGTGCGTGCGCATGTGTGACGTGGACATGCGTGAAAGCCCCCGCTGCATGTGTGTGTTGCACATGTGTTAAAAGTGTGAAACGGATCCTAAGTCCAAAAGACAGTCTTGTTCTGCACATGATTCCTTGACCAAACTCAATACCCCCGAGAGAGAGACTGCTACACAATACCAGGCTGATCTCTCCATAGCAACACACATGGTAGCACAAATCTATTTCAGAGCCGGAGCTCAGCACAGCACTTAAACACAGCGGACAAAAAAAAAAAATAGGGAAAACAGCAATCAATTATTAAAAGAGCTTCATGTTCATACTTACTGCCTGTGTGTTGCCAGCTGCAGCCGAAACTAAGAGGCTCCCACAGCTCACACCTACCCCCTCTTCATACAACGTTATCAGAGATCAACAGCAGCGCCACTCCTTTGTCACATACAGAGGATGTGAACCGGGATCAGCCCTTTGTCTGACATTTCATTTTTTTTTTCTCAGCCGGTTGTGTTTACTTTAAAGGTGTTGGCTGGAGCGCACAAGGCAGTGGAAACATGGACGCCTAATGAGAGAAAAACAAACGCAGGGCCCTGTAACAACAGCGGAGAGATGACCGATAGAGAAAGTTTAAATCAACATAATGTTTCTCCTGGCGTAAGCCCGCCTGTAAATCATAACACCGTAAGCAGATCTGTCTACATCAATTGTTCCAAGCTCGGGCGCTCAACGTTACCTCAGCGCCACGACAAAGCCAACACAAACACACAGCTGAGAAGATAAACTCTTCTTTTTTTTTAAAGAGAGCCCAATTACCTCAGCATTTTCCCTCATTTAGGCAGGAGGAAAGCTGAGAAACGCAAGCGCTCTGGTAGGATTCACTTAACATAAATGATCTTAGTTATGAGTAACAGTGAAAAGAGAGAACAGGAGAAAATGCCGAGCGAGACGCTGTAAGTGGGTGAAAGCATCAAAACTGGAAATATTCAAAACAATTTTTAGAGAAGGATTAAGAAGCGTTAGTGTCTTTCTTCATAAGAGATACATCCACTTATGTTGCTGTTCATGTTTCTGGGAAATCATTCGCTCTCTACTTTTCAAAGTTCCACACAGACAACCACCACTAAACACGACCCCACTAAATCCTCCAGACAGCGTCAAAGAGACACTAAGTTGGTTGCAAGTGCCACTTTGATATATACTGTGTTGACCTTTCCCAGATCATATAGGGTGATTATATGCGTGTTGGACTGCAGTTTGGCAGGATCTGCACAAAAGGCTTTACTGTAATAGCTTTCCTCCTCTTTCAAGCCATCCATTCTGCAATGACACATATAACCTTATGTTCTCCAGAAAGGTGGGCTGGCACTCGCCTGACACACACACACACACACACACACACACACAGCTACAGCAGAGCGGCTTACAGGCCCGGCGCTCCCAACAAACATGGGTGATGTGACAGCAGAAGAGAGAGACGGCACCAAGCTGGATATTTTTATTTCTTCTTTTAACCCCAGATCTGATTTCTACATTATTAAACAGCGAACGTGCGGCACAAAGATTTGTTTTATTCTTCTAAATCGTGATGCAGCTTCAGATAAGCTGAGCTGAAACCATCTGCCGATTAGTCGATTGACAGACAATTAATGGCTAACTATTTTGATAATCAGTCAATTTAAGTGAAGCAGAAAGATCAAATGTTCTTAAGTCACAGTTTCACATTTGTTGTTTTCCTTTTTTTTCTATGAATGTAAATTGATTATTTTTGGGCTTTGGACTGTTGATTGGACAAAACAAGCTATTTGAAGACATGAATTCAGGCTTAGGGAAATTGTAACAAGCATTATTCACTGTTTTCTGACATTTTCCAAGCCAAATGATTAATTCATTTATAAAAATTTCATTTCAACAATGAGTTTTCAAAGAAGAATGCCAAATATTCTGTTGCTCTCGAATATGATTTGCTCCTTATTTAAACTGAATACTTTTGGGTTTGGGATTGTTGGTTTTCCAGAATAAACAATCTGAACATGTCACCTTGTGGGACTGTGGGAAATTTTTACTATTTGACAGCTAATGAAATTGTCAACATGCATCAATTAAAGGAATAGTTTGATGTTTCAATTATCTCATCTGATTCTCTGCAAGAAAGCAAGTAAGCTTCCCAAAATGTAAAACTATTCTTGATTTGTACAAATAATCAAAAGACTAACCAATAATGAAAAGCTGCATCTCTAAAACATTGGTCCATTTTGCCACTGAGAATGTGCCAGGAAGGACTTTCCAAGCTTATGTTCCGACAAATCAGCCATACTGTCTCAGCAGGGGATGGAAGTCACATAAGTATAATGCAGAATACAGACAACAGCCTTCTGTTGGAGGCTTCTTAATTTAAACTTTCCAGGCGTTTTACTCATTTTCAGAGAACTGTTAACTCCTCCTTCTGCACTAAATTTGACAAACTGCGCAGCGACTAATCACAGGTTTCTGCTAAAGACGACGTCTGCGCATCCTCAAAAATCAGCCGTGTTAAGCGAGAGCAGGTCCACCAGTGTTTGTGCACACGGCCGCGTCCCTGCAGGAGATATCACCATAGCAGTAAGTGGCAGGCATTAGAGTACTTACACAGCCTATCACAATAGAAGCAGCAATGCACCTTTCAAAGCACAATGTTATTGAGGCAGGACACAATATCGTACTACCTGCCATCAGTTCAGTGGGCTAGCTATTGGGTTTCAGGGTGTGCTGTGGGATACTGTAATCGTATACACTTTATCAGGCTTGTTCTGTCACAAGTGTTTTGTTTAAGGGATTTCAAATGGGAGCCGGGGCAGGGGCCTGCCCCATTGAGGGCGAGTCAATAAGATGTAACCACGATCCCGCAAATATCCGTGAATAGATAAGCATGTCTGGCCGTATCAAAATACTTGGCACGGTCGGATCTGAGCGAGTGGAAAAGGTTTGATACTTAGGCAGAGTTTGTCATGGGAGCACTTCTAAGATTTTTTTTTTCCTTCGGATTCCCATGATTGAAAGTGGATTATGTAATAGTTGTGTAATAACTAAAAGTCTCGTTTACAGTGGAAATTACATGCAAAACAAAGCAGATAATTATGATACTAAAGTCATATTGATATTTTGATTATTTTTAAGAGCGTGAAAAGTTGTCTAGAGATCTCTATTCACAATGACTTTTTCACATATAGTGTCTACTAATATTGCGGTCATGACTGATATAAAAATGTATGTAAAAAAAAAAAAAAACCCAGTATCATAATCAGAGTGGATTTAAAAGACGCAACAGTCCCACAGCTTGTTAACATCCCAGCTGCTTTAAACAGTAATGAGTATTCACTTGGACTATTTTTCGACTCACCAAAGACTCTTTGTAATGACGTTTTACACTATAATTAGTACAATATGGGCTTTCATTCGGTGCTACACAGCCATAATGGAGTCACGAAATCCTTATGTTCTATAAAAATGGATAACGTGTTATACTGGTGAATGATATGATATTCTTTCTTGGTCACTTTACTGGTGATCAAAACTAATTTATAGTGATAATTGGTGCACAATATGTGGCACCATGAACCATGATTGTACTTCTCATTTGATGTTATAACATTACTTTTAGGTCACAGACTGAGAGAGCCTATATTCTGGAAATATACTGTATGTCTGATCAAGAATAAGTTCCACTAATCTGAATTGATCTCACGTCTTGGGTTTAGTTTCCCTCTCAGCCAAACTACCCTGTGATTTTTAACTTGAAAGAGTGACAACTTCAAGAAAAGAAGTTTACTTTCCCCTCAGTCATTTGGTCATTTCGGCGTTCTGCTGATGCTCCAAAACTGAGCCAAGTTCAGAACAGTCGTGTCAAGGTGGTTCGACGTGCCACCTTTTGCTACTGGTGCCAGCTCGGCCCCTGGAAACAGCTGCAGCATTTTAAAAAGGAGTCTGGGGCTCTTATTTAGATGCGGCACTCTCGTCTGCGCCTCCTTTTCTTTTCTCTTTCCTACCCTGTGATATAAAAACTTGACACGTCGGGAGAGGAAAAACAAAAGCTGAACATCAAAACTTTCCCAAGCAAAATTAACATCTTTTCAAATGTCCATATGTTCACTGGTATGACCAATAATTAGCCATGTTATGTCAGCTGGATTTCACAGGAGTAAAAAAGAAAAAAAAAATTCCCTCTTGTGAGTTGTTAACATCCACAACAACAATGCACTTTCTCTGCTTTACGTTTCTCTGCAAGATCCAGACTGTACCAAGACAATTTGTTCTTCAACTCAGAGCAGCCAGAGAGAACATTCAGCTCTCATTTATCGATCAAATATTGAACAAATGCACAAAACAAAGATCTTTTTCAGGCTCAAACCCACTTAGACAGATCACTTGTTGTGAGTTACAGCATGGACATTTATACGCTATTAAATCTTTTAATTATTAGAAATAGATTTTACCTCATTTGAATCAGCACAACTTCTTTGTTCCTCCTTTCTCTTGTTACCATCACCATATTTTAACTTATTTTGCTCGACATAATGTCTTTAATATGTTTTCACCCATGTTGTCACTTAGAATATTTTATCTAATCAACATGCTCATCCTCAATTTCTCCTCATTTGTCAGGATGCAATAACTCTGATGAGGCTTTTATTATACTGCACATATTCTATATCATACTACATGACATCATATTGTCCTGTTGAGTGTGAGGCAGCTCTAGGAGCAGCACACACTGCTGCATGAAGTGAGTTTGGAAGTGTGTTGGACGCGGAGCCAGGAGCTGCCCACACTGACACAGTACAGGTACAGGCCTGGTGACAGAAAGCTAAGCATTGTGTCAGATGCTTGTCTGGAAGCCACAATATTAAAATTCCCCCGCTCAGATCAGATCAGCTCAGCTCTGAGGAAACAACAACAGCCGCTTTGTCTCTAAATCAGCTGCTGGGGAGCATTTGAATATTTTCAGTGGGCTCCTCACAACAACACTGCAACATGGAACAGGTGTGTGTGCGCGTGAGTGTGTGTGTGTTAGTGCCATGGCGTCTGTGCGTGCACGCGCGTGCTCGTGCAGCCAAATGAAACAAACAGCAGGTTAGATAAGAAAACATCACGCACTGGGGTTATATGCACGGTGGTTGCATGGGTGCCAAACATTGAATGGCGATGCAACCCCCCCTCCTCCTCTTTCTTTACATGTATGCGTGTGCACACCACACACACACATACGTGGATGTGCTCTATCAAAATCATATGACAGGCGTGGTCATTGAGGGAAAACGTTAAGGCCAGTTTGTTTTTGTCATCAGAGGCTAATTAGATCCGACATCGCAGGAGAAAATGTGAGCAACACCAAAAAAAAACAAAAAAAAACAACCAACCTTATGGAGGTCGATGCGTATCCTCTCCTCTCCTTTATGCGGGCTCTCTGGCCACAGGTGATAGCTGGAGCCGTAGTTGGGGCTGTCTTTGCTGCTGTTGCTGACAGTCGCAGACGAGTTCCCCGCGTACGCCCGCTGTGTTACCGGGGGGGTGAGGCGGGAGTCGCGGCTGTGCGGCTGCTCGCCCTGCGCGGAGCTCCTCGCAGACTTATTGCGGTCTTGGTCACAGTGCTGCGGACGCTGGGGACAGAGCCCCGGTGCGCCTGGCTGCTGCTGCTGCTGCTGCTGCCGCTGCTGCTGCTGCTCTGGTTGTTGCAGCAGTGGAGCCTGGTGAGTCCTACATAGCTCTCCTGAGCCGCTGGCGCAGTAGCTGATGGGCAGGCTGCTCCCCACCAGGAGCTGCTGCTGCGCTCGTAATTGTGGGATCTGTTGCTGTTGCTGCTGCTGCTGCTGCAGCTCCTGACACTCGAATGCTCTCCTGTTGGCCTCGGTTGACTCACATGCATTTAAAGAGCGCCCTTTCTGCGAGTTTGCACGGATTCCTTCAGGGGAGGGGTCCCTCTGTTGGAGTCTTAAATGACTGTGCTGCTGCTGCTGCTGCTGCTGCTGCAACAGCTGCCTGTGGTCTCGGTGCCCTCCTGCTCCTCCTCCTCCCCTGCAGCGTTCCACGATGCTCGCCTGTTGGTGGTTGTTGGCGCTCCTCCGCAGACGATCCCCCCTCTTAGATTCCCGGGAAAACAGCAGAGAGGAGGAGGACGACGTCGGCGGCGGCGGTATAGGCGGCGGAAAAGGTGGGGAGGGCTGCGGTGGGAGAGGATCGACGGGATGGGGCTGGTTTTGAGGAAGGCTCGCCTCCTGCTCGGAAAAGCTGCAGTGGCAGCTCGGAAAAACAGGCGGCTTCTCCGGCTGCGGAGCGCCGGCCGGGGCCCAGGGATCCTGCTGCAGGTGCGCCGGCCGCCCGGTGCAGGGTTCACCGGCTCGGTGTGAAGGTCGCTGGGCGGTGTCGTAGCTCGCCAGAGGTAGAGGGTCGCCGCTGCGGACGGGTCTCCGGGAGGGCTGGCTCACGCACGGCAGCTCCTGGAGGCTCTGGCGGTGAGCGGCGGCGGTGGTCGGAGCGCGGTCTCGGTGGTGAGAGGAGGGCGGGGGCGGCAGGCTGAAAACGGGAGCTGGGTCTCGGCTCTGCGCGCTGCTTCCTGGCCTCTGGTCGGGGACGTGGTGCTGATGGACAGCTCCCGCGTACCGATGCCGCATCCCCCTGATCGCCTCGTCTCGCTGTGGTTGCTCCTGTGCCGTGCAGAGCTCCGACACCCGCTCATCGCGATCAGTCCCAGCAGAATAGGACCGACTTGTATCATTGGTAGGTTTGACCAGGACCTGCCTTAAAACGTCACCGTGGAGCCAAAACACCGCCTTCGACTGAATATGGGTCCATTGGCTGCTCCGCTCTGCGCACAGGTTGCAGCGGATCGATCACTCCTCGGGGCTGTTAGGATATGACGAGAACGGGATTATCGAGGTGTGGAAAGGTGTTTAAATCCTACTCACATGGTCGATCATCTTAATCCACTGTGGAGCCCACAGATCCACTTTGTCAATGTTGCCATAACCGCCCCGCATCATCAAAAATCACTTTTCTGCTACGTCACCCAAACACATCCACAGGCCTGTCACAGAGGAGGCTTTGCTCAGATACACCCTGATGGTCCCCACAGTGTGTGATCAACTCTCAGTGATCACATTCAGCCCTAGTTTGTGACTTAAAGATCATGACATGTGCAAAAAAAAAAACAACCACACACACACTCTTGATATTTCCACATTTCCACTTGTTGGGCCACAGAAAAAGCATCAGGCCTTAAAGATTACCTCATGCCACACAGCCCGAGTCCTGCACCCTTCTGCTATTTAATAATTTAGCAGAATATGCCTGGTTTTGTATTACCAGGCAGAAATATTTAGAATGGGAGCTGCATGCAGAGCCTGCAGCCCCCTCTGTCTCTGTGTGTGTGTGTGTGTGTGAGCATGCTCTCAGTCTAACATGGTAGAGGCTTCACTGTCACAGCAGGCAGGAAAGCGGCTGGATGGAGACACAGAGAGGCGCTGTCCCCGGTGCTGAAGGAGTCAGACGCAAGAGGCACATCACTAAAATAGCCTCTATTGTGGTGTCAAGTAGCCAGAGGATAAACAACTGTCTGTCAGACACATCTTGCAGCTGTGAGGATTATTACTTTGGTGACACACAACTTGGATTAAAGGGTGAATTCAGTGTTTTTTCAAGTCTGTCTGATAGTAAAAAAAATATGCTCATAGTTAGAGTAAGAAAGTTCCTTTTGTCAATACATGCCGTCATCCCATCTGAGCACGACTTCACTGTGACAGATGGGGAACAACATGCACAGTCCTCCCTCTGTGTTTCCCCGGACAGAGTTTCCTCGCTGAGCCGTGGTGGAAAGATAGGAGCAGGAAGAGGGAAATCTGTGCTAAAGAGACATTAGAAGATACCTCTGCTCCATTTAGTAAACTCTGCTGAAGCCTAAAATCTGTTGCCTCAGCTGAACTTTCCATCATGCGGTGGTTTTCTAAGTAAGTGAGTGAACTTTATGTGTATAGCAGCTTTAAAAATCAGAGTTACAAGATTCTGCAGAGGGACAAATAAAATATACCAAGAAATACAAAAATAAGTAGACATGAAATAAAAGAACATGAAACCATTGGGGCAATAAGTTATAAAGACACCAGCTGATACAGGTAGATTTAGATAGTTGAGCTTAGACTGTCCAACCATTAACATTTAATTCTGTTAGAGGTCTTGGTACAAAAAAGAACTATAACAATTGTGTAACTCTACTTAGAATATGATCCAGGATTATGTGCATATTCAAAAGCAAACTGTTTCTCAGGTTTATGATTGATTACTTATGTTTGTGTGTTTCCAGTATTTAATTTTTTTTATATTCTCACAGGCTTTAGAAGACGTCTCTGCTCAGAAGAAGGGCTGCAGATTTTGTCCTCCATCTCTTACAGTGGAGTTAAGTAGGGGGTCACCACACGGCCAGTATGGATTACAACTAATAATACTGAACCCATGTGAGAATAAACTTGTACATCCTTGTTCCTTATACGCTCTGTTAGCATTTGAAAATATGAGCATAAACAACACAAACAGACCATTTTAGTGCGAGAGAGAGAGAGAGAGAGGAGCTGAGGCAGAGCCAAAGAGACAGGAGGGGATGGAGATGGAGAGCCAGCCAACTTTTACATCATACATTAGCCATTCTTAATAAGTAATAATCCTTTCCTTAAAGCTGGTTCAGCCCTTTGGAGTTTTGATGGGTCTAAAGACTGCAGCGGTGGCACACTTTGCCTAACCAATGGAAGAAAGCTGAGGTACACTCTGTTTTATAGCTACGTGAAGTACTGCAGGAATTTGGAGTCGAGCTCCGGCCAGGGCTGCATTAGAAACCTGATCATTTTCATTAAGTAATTGGTCGCCGTGACCTGTGTGAGTTCCTTGGCAAGATGGAGTTTCATTTGCTAGTTTGGGAAGCAATGTTACTGCTTCCACATGAATAATTAAATCAAACTTTACAACTCCTGGACACACACAAACAGTCATTCGCTAAGCGACTATGAACGCCAAACACACATTTTCTCTCTTGCTCTTTCCCCCCTCTCTCTCTCTCTCTCTCTCCCCCCCACACCCCCACGACCATAACGACGCTGCAATATTTCACTCAGATAGCCTCTTTCTAGCAAAAACTGCCACCAGAATTTAGTGCCTCTTGAATTTGTCCCATGCAGCCGTCAAACTTGGCCGCTCCAGCCATGTTAAAAAGCATATTGTGTGTCTCTGCCTTGTTGGCTCCTGGAGGGAGAAGCGGCGGAAGATCTGTGACACTAAAATGGTAGAGGAGGAAACACGGAGGAGGCCAATGGCTGCAGCACGTAACATAGGAAGTAGATAAGAAGCCTGTAATTACAGAGAAAGAGAAATCCAACCAGGGCGAAGCTGAGAGATGTGTAAGTATTCGTGTGTGCGTGAGAGAAGGAGAGAGAGAAATTGATAGTGTGTGTGTGTGAGTGTGTGAGCGTGAGAGAGAGACCGGACTGAGAGGAAGAGATATCTAAAAAGAGCAGGTGCGCCAACACAGAATAGATCAAAAGAGTTCAATTGAAAGGAAGAGGAAGACAGAAAATGTGTTGTACTGTGAAGTGAACCAAAAATAATTACACACAGGTACAGAGATTAGCCTATTATCTGAACACTGAATCATCTACACTGAAAGATAAGTCACATGTGCTTTTATAATCACTCTTCTTACAGATATTTGTGTGGTATTACTTGGCATCTTGTGTAACGTGGCCACCAGGTTTGTTTCCTTACATTTGTAGTTCAACTCCTGATTGTGTGTAATTCTTATCCAAATGGAGGATCTGAGGAAAGAGGGTGTCATATGTTGGAAAGATTTTAACATCCTCGGAGACAAATCTGTGATCTTGGGCTCTATATGCAAAACTGACTTGGCTATCTTCACTGAGCCTTGAAAACCGTGTATCCAGAATATCAGCTTCTATTGAGCTTTGAAAAACTTCCCCGTTTTCATTGTTCAGATAATCTGATTTTAAATGGCTTATTTGTCTTAAGGAGTAAAAGAAGACTTAATTCTTTGGTTTATCTGAACAATCTCCAAACTTGAGGATTCGTGCTTTTCACTGGAGAGCGACATTATGATACTGCACTTTTGCTTATTTGCATCTTAAAATGGCGTCCTACTGTAATATGATGGCTTTGGGGGTCCAATTTAGTGAGACTTTTTCTGCCTTCTACATTACAATGCGAGTCAATATTTACTGCAGCTGTGAGACCAACAGCTGCTCTGAGGACAGAAACAGACAATAAAAAGTGAGACGAGGAAGAAAGAAATAAAAAATGTAGAGAGGCGTTTGCTAAAAAAAGACACTACAGAGGTTTTCAAAAACACTTCCTCATGGCCCTGAGTGGGCCACATGTGTTAGCTGTGTGTAAGGCAGCCATCTTGAATTAGTCTGTAAAGTCTACTGCGTGTCATGGCTGTCATCTTACTCAACTATGACTAAGTGGAGTGAAGCCCCCAGGATGGAGAGTTGGGTGCCGCAGGAGCGACAGCAGGCCTTGATACAGTGTTCTGACCAGTGAATAATGCGACACATATTCGGCTGGACTGATGCGTCTGGCCTGCGTAAAAACCCCGATATGCTCCGCACATGATAAACAACCTGCGATCCTACAGATAAGAGATGAGTCGTGACTCAACCCGGTGCTGTGCCATCATCACGCGCTCGCTGCAGCCAGTGCGAGATGATACCGAAGGCGAGCTTGAGACACTGGGAGATACAGGCTGCCAGCCACGCCACGCGGCAGCGGCAGGGCCCGGCGCCCAATGGTGGAATTTATCTCTGACAGCTAAGATCATTAGTTAGATTTGCTCCGGCTACTCAAATGACTAAGCAGCTTTGCCATCATTCAAGAAGAGGCAGGTACAGGGAGAGTCATTGTTAAATATCAGCTGACATGTTAGCATCCCAAAGTCCCATAAATGAGCGGGAAAGGCCTGCGCGAGGCGGACGACTGTGATGAAGTGTTTTCTATTACCGCCACAAGCAAAGCCAAGGTGCAGGGAATGATAAAGTGAGCCGTGCAGGCAGCGGCTATAACGCACGGGCATGCCAGGTATAACATCCGAGATGAGATGAGATGAGATCCCATTGAAGGAATAAGGAGCTACTCAAGATGCATCCTGGGTAATCCTGACACACAGCCATAAGCTTAGAGGAGCAGAGGGGTGAGTGTTCTCATCCATCTCAGAGGATGAACAAGAGGGCAATTAGTCACCTCGGTCCACATAAAACGCCCCCCCGCCACACACAAGCACACACGCAGATACCACCACCTTGTTATGGTCATCTCCTCTCCGGCACGCTGCAGAAAAGGCTATCACAGCACAGCTCTATTAATTTACTGTAATATTAGATTTGCTCTGGTTTTTAATTATGAGATTATGAATGACAATACGAGGAGAATCTTATTGTCAGTGGCAATTATTTCCACAAGAACGACAAAAATATTTAGCAAGGAGAAAAGTGTTGAACAGAAAAAAAAAACGTATCCTAAATCTTCACTCAAAGACAATGAAAATGGATTTAAAGCTTCTTCAAAGATTTGTTTTTCACTTGACAGCTCCCACATTCATTCAACTCGTCATATCTCCATCTGAGACGTTATCTCACTGGCTTTAAAACATCGTACGTCACAACGCTTTCCTGCCTCTAATCAAGGTGCAGCAGTGTTAATGCAGCACTGACAGAAGCGTCTCTGGCTTTTGTCTGCTGCTGGTTGGACAGGACACTTGGGCACCGGGTGAGCATTGGACCATCAACCTCTGTTCAGCACAATGATGTCACTGCGTTAAATGGAGCAGCTGATGATGAGGGGAAGTGAAGAGGACAAAGAGAAAGAGGACAGAAAACAGAGCAAGGGCCATTTATAATGTAGTCAGGCGTGTGTGTGTTTGCGTATAGGTGTAAAGATGGTTCTGCTCGTGTGTGTATTCAAAACATGTGCCTCAGGGTGTGTGTGTGTGTGTGTGTGTGTGTGTGTGCGTGCGTCAGTGTGCACATGTGAACACGTGTGCATACCTGAGTGGGCGGATGGGACCAGCGTTTGACAAGAGAGGCTCAGTTTGCCCGGTTGTAAAATATGGTGATGAGAGATAAAGAGAGGAGAAAGCTCATCACTAATGCAAGGGTTCAAAGACTCGGCCCACGTCTCATCATCAGAGAGGCGACAAACACAAAGGAGATGACCAACTGACCCCCCGTATTCACCCCAGCAGGCAGGGGTGGACTGTACGCTCTCGTGTGTCTTAAGAAACATCCTGCAGAAACTGATCAGCTGCACCATTTGCATGAGGATGAAAACATTTGACACACTCCACACAAAGGCAACCTTGCACGATCAGACTAATCTAACATGGGGAATACCCCTTCATATATTCCACGCTACACACCAGGAAACATGTCTGCTTCCTCAAGGTGCAGCTGTGCCAGATAAGAAAATCCATCATTGCAAAAAAAAGAAAAAAAAAACTCATGCACTAGTGCTGTTAGGTGTGAAAATGCAAATGAAGTGAACCATAAAGGTTATTAACCACAGATATTAGACCCTGCGATTGCAATTCCATCATGCAATCTCTGCACACCCCTCTCTTTTTTTTTTTTTTTTTTGAACTAAGACTGATGGAAAAGAGGAGGAAAGGGAGCGAGGGAAGGAGGAGAGGACGTTACCTTTTATCTGATGGAGGTTGCAGGGGCTCTCTCCTTGCAGAAGACACATCAACGGTGATTATAAATGACAGCAAGAAAATCAATAGTCTCCTGCTAAGAATAGGGGCTCTCCCAGCCATTGCGGTCTCTCTGTCTGCAATGACTGCTTGTAGCATGGAAATAACGGGGGGGGAACACACGCTCTGGATTTTTTTTTTTTTTTTTTTTGGTCGCTCAGCTTATTGTTACAGCTGCTGCCTCCTTCTCCTCCACCTGTTTGTGCTCTGATCAAACCCTGGATCAGCTTTTGTTTTTATTTGGGTTTATTGCTTTTTTTGTGTGGAGTGTGCAGTGAAAATTCATTCTCTCTGTCATGAAATTAATTATAGAGCAGAAGGGAGGAGGAGGAGGGGGGTGATATGATTTGCAGAGGGGGGATCGATACAGTTTGGATAAAAATAAAAATCGGACATGGTGCGTGGAAAAAAAACGCTGATGGGAGCTGTGACAAATCAAGAAAAGCACTGGAAGGGGGGGTTTTATGACCTTGTGTGCGCTGACGTCCCCCCCCCTCATCCCTCCTCCTCCCTCCCTCTGAATTGATGCGGGGATTCCTGGTGCTATTTTTAGCCTCTCGGTCGTGGAGAGCCGTGCGTGGGTGGAGGAGAGAAAGGCGAGAGGAGCTGGGAGGAAGAGGAGCAGCAGGGGGATGAAGAGGAGGGGTAGGGATGGAGAGGGGGGGTTCCCATGCGGACTTCATCTGCAGCAGCATCAACACAAAGCTCCCCGGTGTTGAGGGCTTTGAATCGTGACCAGACATCCAGAAGAAACGGGGGGGGAAAAGGGGGGGAGCGCCGAGTCATTTTCTGCACACAGGACGGTACTGCTTTCTTTCATTTAGCAGGATCTTTCCATTTTTTTTGTTTTCTTTTACACCAGTCTGCACATTGCAAAAAAAAAAAAAAAAAAAAAGAAATCATGCAGAATTGCAGAGTGCATAATTATATTGTGCAGAATGGGAGGGATGTGAGGATGCTGATCAGGGAGAGTGTTCTGCCATAAAGCTACAGCCATAAAACTGTAATGGCATTTAGATTCAGGATATATGGTATTTTCCCAGCTGTAATGCAGGTCTATATGTCAGAGCTCTCTGTCATTTAAATGCATGATTTTACCCTTAGCTCTCATAATATTTATTTGCTCCTTAAAATTGAATTTCAACAAGCTGTAGACGTGCACACCTGATGTTGTGTATAATAACGCTTCGGTTCTCTTTTTTAAAAATTATTCAAGAATCCAGTTTTTCACATTTTTCTTATCCGATAATAGCTGGGCGGTGTCTCCATTTCTTGCTTACAGCCATTGCAATAGCACCGCACATTTACATTACACCATGCAGGTCCACCCTACTCAAATTAAGTCATACAATTAGCTGCACAGACTGAAATCAGGAGGAAAGTAGAGGGACGCTTGGCATATGGGGAGAGGTTTTATTATTTATCACCAGAGGACTATTTTTAGCTCATGCTGCCGTGTTGGCGTCGAGGGTTTCCGGGCACATGGATGGCAGGTTTCCCCGTCACCTGCAGGTCACACGGCGGGGGGACACCCAGGCAGGCCATACCAGGGGGAGAAAAAAAAGCCTGAAAAACACAACACGCAGGCATCAGAGAGGACTCCTCCAGCTGGATGCATTATTCACTCACTCACTTAATCAGAGGCGTATAATTACTGGGAGAAACACCAGCAGCCACACTGCAGCAGAGGGGGCGTTCGTAGGCTATGTGGTGGTCCATGTGATGGAGACAACTGAAGCAGATAGTCCAGAACGTTAACGCTTGTATCCGCAGGCCACCTGGCAGAAAGCACTGTTAATGAGAGCAGGATGTATAGGAAATGTAGCTCCTCATACAAAAGGCTATTTAAATGTCATTAGAGCATAGAGATATTGTTCAATAACATTCAGCAATATTTTTCAATGAATACGTTCAATAAACATTGAATAGCTTGGCAGAAGAATACTCAGCGACAGCGTGAACGAATACTTTATTGTAACACTTGTGTCACCTTCATGCGCAGGCAGCTTCTCCTCCTTGTTGTCAGGCAGACTTTATGTTTAAATGTATGAATGGCTTTATTGTTTTTAGCTCAATAAGAAACAATGAACAGATACATACATACATACATATTGCATTACTATCATTTACACAATTGCGCACACCTCAAGTTCATGTCTTTGAGTATGAAATGGTTAAGGTAGAGGTAATTGATTCCTTAACCTGCTTTTGATATAGAGAACAAATACCTCCCTGTGTGTTTCTGCAAAATAATTAGTCCAACTTTTGGGAATGAGGAACATCCAGGAGCAAGGAATTATCACGTTCACTGGTCTGAAGAACACGGCTGAAAGGGTCTTGAAAAATGCACATAATGGTGCTATTTCCCCTCCTAAATAAGGGAAGTAAAGGAGAGCACCAAGTGAAAAGACAAAAATTGAGAACAATGGAGGAGTCTGAGGTAGTGAGGGATAAAAACAGGGTTGTCTGATTGAGTGGGAGACGTGGGAGGGAGCGGGGAAGGAGGGAGACAGAGTGCATTAGAAATGATTGGAGAGGAGTGATAGAAAGAGCGTGTACTGGATGGGGGTAAATTCAGATGTTCTAGATGATAATGCTGCTTTGTGTCCTAATGAAAAAAAAACCCTAGATGCTATCTGGCCTCTGGAAATGCTGGACCCCCCCCTTCTCTTTCCTTGGTGGGGAGTATAGCCACTTTCTCTGCTCTTGAGGGGCCCTAACTGGCTGAACGCAGTGGGGGATTAGCTTTAGCTTCTCTTTACTGCCAAAGAGTCCTCGAGGTGTGGAGAGGCGGCAGGTCTGTCCCCGCAGTCCTGTTGGTCCGTCCGCCCTCCATCTACTCTGCATGGACGTCCGGATTTCCTCCACCCTGCCCGCCCTCCCACGCGTCCTCTCATCCGTCAGTCTGCGTGTGCTTGTCAACTCGCCTGTCTGTCTTTGTCTGGCCAGCTGTTTGTCCAGCCTGTGTATTATTTGTATTCCATGTGTATCTTTGTGCCGGTCCAGATTCTCTCTGTATTCCTCCCCGACAGCCTCCCTCTCTCTCATGTCTGTCTGCATGTTGACGCCGGGTGCCTCTCTCTGTTTGACTACCTCCATTTTGCTGGACGTCTCCGCTGCTGGCTGCATGCTGCATGCCGGGCCGTCTGTCTGCTTCACTGCATATTTGCCTCCTCAGGAAAAAAAAGTGTAGAGAAAGAAGGATCAGCCCCACCCAAAAAAAAGCTTTATTATTCACCATGCAACCTTCATACTATAAGTTTACAGTTTGACTGCTCTGCATGTGTGAATGGGTGTAACTGTGGCTAATTTAAAACTGAGCTGGGGGAAACACAGAACAATGACACAGACACAGTTCTAATTAAGGAATTAAAGCAGCTTAGGTTTAATTTGTAACAAGGTCCGTTCATGAAAGAATTTAACTCCTTACCTTGAATTGGCTGTTGCAGGACGCAACTCTTACTCACAGCTGACGTCACCCTTGTAATCTTTAAGCAAGGTGGACCGACTATCAGCTGTTAGCAGCATTGTTTTAACCTTCAAGGGACACGGTGACATTTTATATTTTACTCTGTTTTATTTTTTCCACCAAGAGTATTTTTAGCGGATGACCCTAGAGATTCACTGACACGACTAGGATTTTGTCTTTTTTCCACTTCTCAAAACCAAAATGTGCATCCAAAATTAAGAAAGGTTTTGAAAACGGCATAATGACATGATTTTAGACCTTCAGACTTTATGGTTTTTTCTTAATTTTAGAGGCCAAACTAAGTTTAGAGGTCAAGCTGCTAAATAAACACTAAACGCAGTAGCCTAATATATGAGGTCAAAGTTAAGGGCTGAATCTGACTTTTTGACATCTGTTTTACCATTTAAAAAATATCATGCCAGAGAAGAATTCTGTACATTTCTGTGAAACTATGTGAACTATGAAACAAAGCTAAAAAAGAAACAGCTGGTGCCGTGTAATATCTGGACTCTAGAAGTTGTTGTTGCACTAAGTAAGAAAGGCAGCTTATATCAAGTCAAAGTTACTCATTGGTTTTTCCTTACCTGTGAATGAAAAATATTTTTTTAGTATTGATTTCAGTATGGTATATTTGATAGTTTACTTACTTTTAATTCCTATAAACGAAGGACAGTAAAAATTGTTTTTTTTACTATCCAAATGCAGATTGCAGTATCAGCATTTTTAGGTGTTATGTTGGTTCTATGGCATAAAATAATCAGCCTAAAAAGACGTAATAGGAAGACATTGCAACTTTGGTTGCAGCCAGCCTGAGAACTTTAAACCCTTCTTGATCAACTTCACTGGTTCTGTCAGGCAGAATATGCACATATATTATTTATATGATATAAATGAAATAGAAATGCACGCGAGGCCAAATTTGTTCATTAGGATGTCCATTGTTACAGAAAAGGCAGATTCTAGATGTTATATCAGCAGCATAACGTACATAACAGCAACATAAAAAAATTTTAATTACAGATAACTTGTTTTTAGTTGCCTGAAATGCAGAAGCCTCTTTCTGGCTGCGTCCTGGGCCCAATGCTGTTTGTTGGTAATGGGCCAGACAGATGTGCTTGCTATCCATCAGCCCACAACATCTTCCATGTGTCACTAACAGTCTATTTCCCCGCGGTGCTGCCTCTCTTTAAAATGTGTCATTTTATTGTTCTGATTCCTCTCTCTTCTCTGGGGAGCAGAATATGATTTCACACAACATTAAGTGGATGGGATCTAAGGGAATAGTGTAGGGACCGGGGATGGTGGTGGTGGTGGTGGTGACGGTGATCTGGCCTAATTAAGCCCTCTCCCCGTCTCCCTCCCTCTCCCCCCCTCCTCCACCTTCCAACCAACACCCCTCTACCCCCCATGCTCTCTGATAGGTTGTTGACTTTCACCGTGGAGTGTGAAGGGCGAAGGAGTACTCCTCAAATCATAATCCGCCTGACTTTGGGAGAAAAAGGATTAGTCTAGCTGTAGCCGGAGCAGTCATGCAAAAGCACATGCTTCAGCATCCTGTGTCTCTTTAACCCTATATGTCATCTATAAAGACCCAGAGAGAGTAAACGGACATATTAAGGCATCAGAGCAGCGAAGGCTTATTCCATCATGTTCTTGGTGGGCTGAAATTACATCAGGCGATGAAGCCACAAATCAAAGCACTGCACTCCATCCAACCACTTCCACCTTAAATACTGTATGATGCAATCTGCTGCTGCTAATGATGCTCCCCATGTTGGCTATACAGTTGGGGTTTACATATATTTCATGTGATGGCTTGACCTCATGCTTTCCTAATGGCTCTGACCCAAGTATCATTGCACGGGTGAGTGGCGCCAGGTGGAAACTAAACTAACCTTGTTTTCCCTCTGGCCCACGCAATTATTACCCAATCGTCTCCCGTTATTAAAAGCATGGGGCCCTCCACAGTATAGAGACAGAGAGGAAGGCCCACAGAGGTCGTGCAGAGATGGCGGCCCCAGATCCAAAACACATGCTCTAAATGCACCATTCAAATGACGAATGACTGTGACTGCCGGTGTCACCGTCGTGGAGGCACGGGAGAGGTGGAGGGAGCGGGAGGGGAGAGAGTCCTGCAGCTACAACACATGCCCCCTCCTGCACATTGGGCACGGGGCTCGGGCAAGCGTAGGGTGATTGATCGCGGTGCCAAGACAACATCTCGTCAGGGGCCCGGTGCACAAGGGTGCCTAGCAGAGCAATGATGGACGAGCCCGTAGACGCTACATAAAAATCAAACCCGGCATATATAACACATTCCCAGCTCCCTTTCTTAACCTGTAATGTATAGTGATAGAAATTTGTTTCGCAGTCCATTGCCGCGGACAGTGATGGATGCCAAAAAGAAAGAGAGGGAAAGGGGAAGAGGAGAGAGGGGAGGTGAAGGGGGGTGATTCAGTGTGTGTGTGTGTGTGTGTGTGTGCAGACACACTGGGAATCAGTGAGAAAGTCCTCAGTGTTGAATGTTTTGCAGCTGTTTTGTTGATGCACATATATATAGATACAAAAACATACGTATAAAGATGAGGAGCATCATGTTGTGCAACTTGTGCAGGTATTATCCCATACAGAAGTGTCAATTTTGTATAATTTACCAAATGGTGCATGCATGTGTTTACAGCTTTTCCACTGGCTCAGTAGGTTTAGGTGTCCATCATGTTTCAGCATGATATATTTAAGTTCATCTCAGGATCTTAGTCACATGTCATCCTTACTGTGCTTCTAATTATGTCTATTAATAAGATCAAAGAGAAAAAAACAACAAATGCAATATGTCCCTTTTGCAGGTGCCTCTGGGTTGATGCTGTTTAGAAACAGTCAGGTGGTGATGTGTTGTGCATTGACTGCCAATTGTGGTCCATATATAAGAACACTTGAGAGATGCACACGTGTGTCGTTACATGACCCAGCATCACATGTTACACTTTCCCACATACACACACAAACCAGAACAGACCTGAGTGTGCCTTTGCACTTTTTCCAATTGTGATAAATTATCAGCAAATTATTGTTTTATAAAGAAAATAAATTGTAAAGTAGCTAACTACATTAGCATTTAAATGAGCCAATTGAAATACGTTTGGAATAAAATGATTTGAATTAGCAAAATAACTATTTCACTAATATTTCATTTATTCACTAAATTCTTTTAAAAAGTCTTTTATAAATGTATAAATTAATTAATTGATAATACTAATCAAAGAGTCTATTCTTATTCTGGTGGGACACCCAGCCTCCGTGCACATGCTCTGCCATGTGTGTACTGTTTATACCTTCCTAATGTGGACTCACTTACCTGCATGTGCACACAACAACACCGACCACCTCAGTGCATTGTTAGCCTATCAAATTGGCTTGTCGTCACGAATCTCCCAGTAGCTGATGAATATTAGATGGGAGCGGATAATACCTCGACAGAGGAGGCCTCCCCCCGCCAAGGCGAGAGAGGCTGCACGCTCAGCAGTGAAGCGCTGCCCACTGAGACCAAACCCAGGCTGCTGAAAGATTCCCTTGCAGTTGTGAGCAGGATGCTGTATAATTTGTGGGTGGATTTCATGCAACTGAGAGGAAGTGTGTCCATGTGCGAGAGTGTGCGAGTCCATATTTGAGCATTTGTATGGCAGAGAGTAAGAGAGAGGGATGACGGAGAGAGGTATTCATCTCCATCTATCTCCATAAACCTCCAATTGGATTTTACAGCAGTTGCCTCTTCATCATGAACTGCGATGGATTGTATTCCAAAGCCTCGGCCGTGAGAGGAGGATTTCAGGGCTTACATTTTTTTAGTTATGTGCGAGAATGACAGGGAGAGGAGAAAAGCTGTGCGTCAGAGATTTTGTATATACATATGTATGTGTGACTGTGGAATACAGTCTGGGCATGTGATGGACTGTCTGTTTGGACACGCGTGCAGTTGTGCATATGAGGATGAATAATTGAATATAGAATTGCTCAGCATATATTTGCGATAGGACAGCTTAGAGCATTTTTCTCCAGTTTGGCCATGTCTTAAAGCCACAATCTGTAAAACAAATGGTTAATGCTACTACCAAAAACCAAAAGACAAGATTGGAGCCTTCTATCAGTCTCAAATTGAATGACTTATATGTTCATACACGATACATCTTTAGAGCACAAGGAAATCTCATTCATTAACATTTTCAGACAATATCAAAGGTTCAATTACAAAACAAATGTTTAACTTGTGTTGAACAAGCCTCTATTTTGAATTCAGATCAGTTATGAAACACACAAAGTGCTGATTTTTCATGTGTAGCTCAAACACTTCAATAATGCACTGTATGTTGTCAAAAAAATTACTGATTGGGCCTTTAAGAGAAGAGTTTAAGATTGAGGTTGTTTTGGCAATGTTCCCATTACGTCAAGTCAGTCCTTTTTTTAGAAACTGACTAAAGCTCTTGCTGGAGATTTGAATAAGCAGAGTGGTAAAACTGAGAGAAAACATGGATTGAAACAGGATCCACATACCCCCGCATTATTTATTTAACATGGCGCAGTTAAATTTTGATTTGTTTACAGCCTTTAATTTACAGCATGATCAGAAAGAATTGGACTTGAGTAATTGAAGTTGACGTGTTACAAGACTGGTTCATTGTACATGACTGACATGCTCTGCATAGCAAAGTATCATACAATTCCCATGTGATCCAGCTGCATCCAGGCTTAATGCAAGACCTACCATGCACTCGAACACTATTATAGTGTTTCCCCACCTCAGTGAGTAGTGGGTCCAATCCAATCCACATTAACATTATGACTTGTGTGCACTCATTTGCTATCCACTGGAGTCAAGATATATTAAAGGAATAGTTTGACATTTTAGGAAATCCCCTTATTCTCTTTCCTCCCGAGGTTTAGATGCAAAGATCTATACTATTTTCATGTCTGTACAATGTTAGCAATTGAGCTTAGCTTAGCAACAGCTAGCCTGGCTCTGTCCAAAGGTAAATCAGCATCTTTAAAGCTCAATCACTTATAATTTTACAGGTTGCTATGTTCCAAACTATCATTATTATAACTTTCTGGAGGCTTGTTTTGGTACCTTTGGATGGAGCCAGGCTAGCTGTTTCCCCTGGTTTCCAGTGTTTGTGCTAGGCTAAGCTAACTAGCTGCTGGTGGTAGTGACAGTGGTTTTAATCTTCTCATCACGTTCTCCGCAAGTAAAGACATATTTCCCAAAAATTTCAAGCTATTCCTAAGAAAATCTAAATTGTCTGTCACATCCAGATACCTGCGTCTGCTTCAAATGAAAATGTTAATACATAAAAAAAACATTAAAATATGGAAACTTCCTTGTTGATTTTTTTTTGACAGTGAATCAGTTAAATATTGCAACAAGCCACAGTGAGCTTGTTACATGACAAACTGTAGACAACAGGTGTGTGATGAGGTGACCTCCAGCACCTTTTAGCGTTACTCTTATATAAAAAAAACTAATTGCCATTAGTGCAACCATAATGCATGTAATGACAGTGACCTTGTTTTTAGTACAGCCCACTAATATCAGTAATAGTACGGGAAACACTGCCGCAAGTAGAACAGAATAAGACACCAACACTGGCACAGTCTCAAGTACAGCAGACGGTTTCTACCTACTGTAAGAGGCAAGACAGTAAAGAGTGACATCAGTGACTGATCTTTATTCAAGCTGCTCCTCACGCTGCCGGAGGAAGACCCTGGTGGTTACACTGTGTGTTCTGTGTCTGCTTACTCCTCTTGTTTTCTGCCTGTTGGGAGCTGTAGCACACTTGGTAAAACTGCTCGAATCCACTTTGTTCCTATATTCAAAGCGAAACACATTTTCAACAATGTTCCTCTTTTATTGGCTCAGATGATTTTCTGGTTTGCCGAGCCTCCTTTTATGGTCCTTTTTTTTTTTTTTTGCTCTGCATCTTTAATTTCCTTTCATAAAAAGGGGGAATCCAGTTTTAGTACACGGGTACTTTTCCAGTGATATAAGGTAGACTGTCTGAGAAATAACTCTGATAACAATATGAATTTAGTGGAGGTTTCACATAAACACTATAACAAGTTATGTTCTCACACTCAAGCAGCACAGCGGCTTCATGGAGCTTCACATGGTAATTGTAAACAGGTGACCCACACACACACACACACACACACATTGCAGAAGTTTTTTTTTCCAAATACCTAAAATTACACAGCTAACAACCAAAGTTAACAGTGTTATGTTAGTTGCATGAAGTTTACTATTTTTTGCATCTTTTGGTCGCCTGAAACTTTACTATTTTGATTCTCTTTTACCTCTCTTGTCACTGTCATGTCCATCACAGACAGACAGATTTTTAGCAGGCAGCTGCGACAACACAGCAAGTACCCACTGTACATTATCTCTGTAGCACCAATTCACAGATATAGAGCCTAATATTTCTTGTAGGAGTAAGTGGAGACCAAAAAGGGGGCTCACAAAGGTAGACTATTGGACTCATACTATACATCACCAGGAAAACAAATCCAAATGAATGACAATGTTGCTCTATATGTGTAAAAAAGTATTTATGTTCGCCACTTACAGGAACAATGGAGGAAATGGAAGGGATGATGTTCTTGATTCTCAGTTTGTGGCTGTTTATCACAGCAATGAGACAAACTGTTTGAGAAAAGGCTGAAGGCAACAAGACAAAATACTGCTGAAAAAAAACAAGGAGAGTTTGGGAAATCCTGGTGACGAGACAACTCTGGTTGCTCTGTGTCATGAAAGTGATGAATCTAGTCAGGATTCTCTCTGATCTGCAGTGTGTTAATTTGACCTTTTAGTCATCAGCTCAGCTCACTCAGAATCAAGGTGATACCAAAAAAGTACCAGGCACCAGTTACCAACTTTTGCCAATGGAAAACCAATGAAGAACAGTCCCAAGCGAGTTGAGTCAAGAGTTAAGAGCCGCACGCTGGTCATAAATGTGCATCCACCATCAACATGTGCCGGCAAAGTCAGCTAAGACTGTCGACGTTATGACGTGACTTACAGCTCCTTGTATCATACTTTAATTTTTATGTTGTGGAATGGCTCAATAAAATGACTGTAGTCTGTTAGTTTCACTGGGGCAGGACATAAAATCCATCATCGACTGCCTCATCATAAATAAGCTTTTCTACTTACTGTAGTCTATAACAAAAATGAACAGCACCCTGTGTAACAACAGTGTCAAACCTGCACCATCTCAGGCTTCTATGAACCCTTTACCCCACCTTCCCCAAACTTTGTTGCCATACTGTACCCTTATTAGATAACATTAAGATAAGATAAGATATTCCTTTATTCGTCAGTGGAGAAATTCATTAGAAAAGCTACCCGGTCATTAAAAATACTCCCAGAGTGTTTAGCACTGTATCCTATAATAGAATTAAAATAAAAAGATACATGTTAAAGAAGACCTACAGTGTAAGACTGTTAACCCCTTATCCCCTAACTTCACATCTTGTACCTCTGTACCCCAGTACATGCTGTTCTGTTACACAGATACTACAAAAAAGAAGAATTACCGGGTAATTTGCAGGCTTTATTCTAAAGCACGGCACAAAAAAATTGATGATTAGGTGACCAGTACAGTCACACACACAGTACAGTCAGTTCTCATCTTAAAGAATCTGAGCTTAAAAAAATCTTCCTTCATGTACTGAACCCCTCTACTTGTACATGTTCATCACTGTAGTGAAACACCGACATGTCTTGCATTTCTGTCAAAGGGGCTGGCCTCGGACACAAATGCTTTATGTGTCTTAAGAACAAAATAAATCAATGATTTAATAATTAATGGCACATTCACACATTTGTAAAAGAACCTCTCGTGTAAGGGGTTTACTACAGGTTAATTCTAAACTGAATTCATATTCAAATCCATCTGTGACATATTAGATCTCCCCTATTCAAAGACGCTGTCAGGCCTCAATTGTAAATAGAAAAGATTGGCACAACCTAATTAGCATATCGAAGGATCTACCCAACAGATGGCCTTGGATTATATTCAAGGCTTGGCTCAAGTTAGTGTGATGGAAATGTCTGACACAGGAACTGCCTCTCTGTGTGCTCATGGCTACTAGATACATGTTATAATCATGAATAAGCACTTACCTGATCTCCAGGAAAGGTTTTCTTTGGACCCACTCCAGTCAAGGACTGGATTATTTTGTCTGCAGGGCTGTCAGAGTGGGTTGTGGCCGAGACAAAAATTCTATATATTTTAATACAATCTGGTCATTTTGAATTCCTTAATGTTTATGTAATGAATCACTGATATCCTACCCCAATGTCGGCTATGGCTGAACAACCAGCCAGGTACATTACCTGTCTAAATCCTGTAAAGCCTTAAAGCTGGTGACAAGCCGGCCAACAGTGGGTCAGTGGTACTGTAGCTGCTGGAAAATGCATTAGCTGATAGGATGGACTACCTGGTGTAATAGCACTAAAACAATATAGGCTAACGAGCTAGTCAGCCATTGTTTCGAAGGGTTTCATGAACAAGAACCATGAGAGCAGGCAACAATTTAAACAGCTTTACTGTTGACGAATGATGAAGAAGCAGAAACAATTGTCTTATGTCGGCATTATGCTATATTGAACATGGAGCAGTTTGAATTGACCTTAAACGTTAAACACGCACCTGGACAGAAAACCCACAGCTCCTGCTTCACATGCTTTCGTTTGTTTCTGATGACACATGTGTTTATGCTTGTGCACACGTAACATATAGAGGCTGAAGAAAGAAATGTACACACATTCTTTCTGGCACACACTCGCACTCATGCATTCTCTCTATCACACGTCTGCAGCTTGACCTTTTTCCTACAGGGGGTGCTAGAGCACCTGCAGCACTACTTCCCACGATCTTTATCACATTACTGTGATGCATTAAGGCTGATAAAATGCAAAGCCTCTACTTTCAGTAAAACTGGGGTTAAATGAATGTCGTCAATTAAAATGCCGGATATTTGCTTTAAAAAAATATGAGGTGGAAGTTTCAAGATTTGAGGTGTTTCAGATTTTCAGAATTTTGCTAAAATCCTTTGTCCATTAGAGTTGGTCATATTCACAAAAGCAACACTGTACCACATGAATAGGTAAACTTAGCGATTCTTAAAATGACTGTAACTGTATTCTGCGAGTAGTGGACACAGAATGTAGAAGTGAAACTGAGAGACCCTGAATTTGACCCCATGTTTTTACTTACTGAATAAATGAAAAAGACACGAAACTGAAAGAAAGAAGGAAGTCCGATACTTCCAACTCATTAACATGCACATTAACATGGTGACGGTCAGGGCCCAAACATCACCTTGTCTAACGCTGGAAGAGAAATACACAGGCTGATGGAGCTCCTGCATTGCGTATTGATGAGAGCGACTGGATAGGATGACAGCGCAAAGTGAAACCAGAGACCCTTCGCAGAATGAGGCGGGGAGGGAGGCGGTGACAGTGGTGGCTGTGGTGGTGTGATTTAGCATTTTAACATTATCACTTAACAAGACAGGCCTGGCACTCGGCCCCAGCGTCGGCCCGAGGAGAGAAGGAGGGAAAAGAGAGGAAGAGACGTCCAGTGCTCCCAGTCCAGTTTTACCTTTCTCATCCGGCAGAGCAAGAAAGGAAGACAGAGCGATGTAGGGAGAAATGGAGATGAGAAAACAGAGAAAGAGGGAGGGAGGGAGGGCACACTTCCACTAGAAACTTAATTATGCATGGCAGGGCAGCTGGAGCAAAAGAGAGGAAGAGGGATGGATGGAGAGGGAAAGAGGAGAGGAGAAGACCCACCTACGCAGAGGGATGGGGGGGGCAGGTGGAGAGGAGCTGGAGCAGGGAGGGCACAGGAGAGAAAAATGAGTAAGAGGTGGGCAGGGGTGTTCCTGCCATGCTTCAGGGTGGTTGTAGGTGGTGAAAGTTGCAAATGCACCAGAGAGCCCATTGTGTCGACTGAGCTGCAGGTGATTCTGCATCAACAGTTAATCTGGTCTGATCAAGTAAGGACATTATGAGAAAACAAAAAAAATCAAAGCACATATTTATGACTTCTTTCACACAAGTATCAAATACATGTAAAATGGAGGCAATTCATTAATTAAGAAATAAAGAAATTAGAGTCTTCAAATGTTATTTTTGTCTGATGATTGTTTCACCAACACAAATACAGATCAATTTATATTCATCATCGTGTGGTAACGAGTGCAATGTTGTACCAGTGCAGAAACGGGCCTTAAGGCTCAGTCAGAAGAGACTCCAGAACAGCAAACAGCAACACGAGTCAATAGAGCTGTTTCATATCACAATTATTGACTGAGTATGTTTTGGCGTAGAAGGAAATAGACTAGTTTTCTAATGGCTCTCAGTTTAGGATACACATATAGGCAAAGCAAGAACAACAGAGCTAAATAAATAAATAAATAAACATATAGCCTTTGTACAAGCAAGCAGTTAAAATAAAAAATCCCAGGCAGTTGGAACTGCTGCACTCAGTAGATTCACTTTATTGAACTTTGACCCACGGATTTGCACGGTTGACCAAATGCTAAGCTTCTCCACATTGCTGACCTCCGAGGGAAAGAGTCCATAATGGAGGAAGCTACCACATTAGTTATGTTACACATCCAATTTAACATAACCTTGGGGAATATGAAACTATAGACTAACTATTAATTATGTTGGGGTTTTTTTTTTGCAGAGCAGAAAAATAAAACACCTAAGTCGTGCCTCCCTTTCTTTCTTTTACACCTGCCGGGTTCAGGTGAGGCCTCTTTAATGGCACGTTTACCAAAGAGGGGGGGAACCCTGAACCATTAAGCCTCTGTTTCCATTAATTGGTTCACTTACTGGAAGTAACAGAGAGGCAGTGGTTCAGTTTCTTAAAAAGCTGCCGCACTGTACTGAGATACTGTACCTGCTGTTGTTCTGCTCCTCTGGGCTTAGGTATCCTGCTGAGACACACACACACACAGAGAGAGAGAGAGAAAGAGAGAGAGAGGCAAACAATGGCACACAAAAGCACACATAACATGCACACACAGACTCAAACGCACATGCACATACACAGCTCAGTTTGCCAGGAACCCCAGGCACTCTCATTCTGTCTTCATCACACACCCTGATGGGGTGGAGAACTGGAAGTTACACAAGCAGCTTAGCTTTGATTAGTGCAAGTGTATTGAATGGACTGCTCATGTTTTAACAGCAGCCTCCCCCTGAGATGGACCCTACTGATAACAGTGACAGGAATATTGAAGGAGGCAAGCCAGCAACGTGTGTGTGTGTGTGTGTGTGTTTAAATATAAAACAATTCTGTGAGGCATGAATGTCGTTTATTCCACTTTATAACGTGAGGATTTAAGAATATCTGTTTACCAAATATAATAATGTATTACATATAATAAATATATATAATTTGATGATAATATAAATATAATATAAAATGATAGACAGACATTTGTACCTAAACCCAGCCAGACTAAACCACAGCTGTCAAATCAGATCAGCAAAAAACGGCAGAGGCCAAATTGGAACCTCTAACCATAAATAATGGCAGTACATCATTATTGACTATCAGCCATTGATAATGTTTATTACCTGACAAAACAGACAATTTATATTCTTTATTACTGAGGTCTTCGGCTATATTTGGCGTCATGTTTCACTCAGCAGATCTCTGATTTAATAAATCAGCACGGCTATACAAATGTGTAAACTGCGCCGTTAATGCAGACGAGCATTATCTGAGAAAGAACATGTTTATTCACTTTACATGGAGCTAAAATTAAATTCTGAATTATGTTAAATGGTCGCCAAATGAGTTGGTGTTTATGAGTCATAAGAAGTCCTAAATGCCCTTTTAGATGGAGGTTGATGTTGACCATGAGCAAGGCAAGCCAATCACTAACACGTCAAATCCATAAAAAACTTGAGCTATACTAACATTGAATTTAATCCAAACAGGAATTAACATATTAATATTTACCTTTACCTGTTATCTCAGTTAGGTTGTACACCCGAAAACACCCAGCTGTTTCATCTTGTCTTTACTTATCAGGGCATAAAGAACTAGAGAGACTAGAGACTTTGCTGTATCTTTTGTTGTCAATGTTTTTTTCATTTATGCTGTTACTACAATTTAGCCATGAAATAAAAGGACATCAAACAAATACTCACTCATAAAATTAACACTGGGTCATTGAAACATTGTGCCATGCTGTCTCAGTACTCCTCTTCGGGAGTATTTTGTCAACATTACATGAGCTACAAACAGCCCAGTCACCCATGAGTGTAAGGAGGGATGAGATAGAGGGAGTGATGGACGGAGAGAAAGAAGGTGCAATGGAGCAATTGGGAGCAGCTGTGAAAGAGCAGCTGGAGTAATCGTTTTTCTGGGCCTGCCCACCGCTGTCTCTGTCTCTCTCCATCTCCTTTTTTTCCTCTCACTCTTTTCTTACTCACTCAGTCACTCACACACACAAATGCATTTTCCATCTTTGTCCATTCTTGTGTGTGTGTGTGTGTGACTGGTCACACTGTCCGCTGCAATTGGATTAGGTCGTTCCTCTTTCTGCGTGTCAGAGCTCGCACACACATGTACAAACGCAATTACAGATGCACAAAACCAGCTGAGTCTTGGTGCTTACTCCAATCAGCCTCGACTTCACGAGACGCCCGTGACTTCCTGCATCGGAGTGAGAGCCTAGATGCGTGGGTCAAACATGCATTAGACGGCCAGGTGAAGTGGCATCATGTCACAGTTATGGCCAGGACAGATCTCAGGTTACTCAAGGGAAGTTAGCAGCAGAAAAAAGTGCAAGAAGATGCAAAGATGTGTAACCTTGCACAGCTTTGGAGGCTATAAAGAGTCAGGTAGAAGCAGGAAGTATGTAATTTTCAGTAGCTGTACAATTGCATGTCTTCAGAGGCAGGAACAGAAAGAACAACAGCAGAAATGTCTCTGTCAGACTGATTTAACAACACTTAACATCACCAGCCTGTGAGAGCAAGCTGAAAAGTACCAACTCACACACAAAACATGTGCTGTGGGTAAATATGAGAATCCTAAATGCAGCGTATGGGAGGTTAAAGAAAGGATGGTGTACGAGGGCCTTTTAAACACAGTTAACAGGATGTACTTGCTCTGTCTAGGTTAACAAATTTTAGCTAAGTTCATACTGAAATATTGAAACCTTACTGTGTTTAACATCAGATTGTGACCATTGTCCACACTGTGAAAAATTAGGTAATTAAAGGTTTGGATTTTAATACATACATATGGTTTTATTCCAATAGACCACAGAGTAAACAGCTGAAAATAAAATACTACATCAGTTGACTTTCCAACATATCAGCAAACAGAATAAATCTCTGAAAACCAGATGACTTACACAAAGTATAATAACAGTACAGGAAGAGGTTTAAACGTACTGCAGTCGTTCGAGTGTCTAAAACGCAACACGAACAACAGATTCTCAGTGATTCCGCATGCAATGCCAGAACATCACATTATCAGTGCTGTGGCATTCAGCTCTGCAGCTGCACAAAACACGCCTGCAGTCGCTTTCCCGGCTGCCGCTGCCACACTGCCCTCTACCAGCTCAGCTCTATTAGTTCAGCTTCACCACCTCCCAGTGGCCCCAAGGTTGTGACAAAGTGGTAGTTAATGTCTCTGTATGCACTGTACGTGTGTGTGTGTGTGTGTGTGGTGTTTGCTGCATGTGCTACTATCCTTTCACTGGACGGATTAAGCGGATATAATGACATGCATATGGAAGACCGTATATGGCGAGGAAGTAATTAAGGAAGTTGAGGAAATAATTGGCTTTGGTTCAGAGGCCGCCGGCTATGGAAATCTGTAGACATTTAAATTATAGAAGAATAAAACAGAAAACTGACACTATGGCCTATTAGAACACAATTTACAAAATATTAAAGAAGAACACCCCCAAAAAATTGTATTGGTCATGTCTCATTCATATAGTTGATCTCTATTTCAACTGCCCTCCAGCGATCTTCTCTCTTCTGAACCACATTATCACTTTTTCTGAGAGTTAAACACTGTAAGTCATTTTTATTAACTCCAAAAAAAAAACATATAGACTGAGCAGAGAGTTTTTTGGCACGGCTCTAATGGAGCTTTATCCTAATAATTACATTTACGACTCTACATAAAATGAAGGTTTTCCTGGCAGCCTGTAAATTATTAGATCATATACTGTGTGTTTGTGATAATTAATATGTCTTAGAAAGTATTTCCAATCACAGCACGGATATTAAAAAGTCTGCATCATCTACAAAACAGCATTGAAAATGGGAAGATATGATGCTAAGCTGCAATTCATCAAGCAATAAAACCATATACTGTATTTGTGCTATTATACTGGCGTGAAATGTTCCTTTGCAGTACCTAATAGTAACAATGCTAAAGAAACACCATCCCCAGTCTTGCAGCGAGGTAGATGAGAGGAGATCAGAGCACATCCAGAGACAACAAGAAGGCTCTTTCCATAGCTCTGTCTTCCTCTCCCTCGTCCCCTGGGAGCGGCGTCTAATCACACGATGCTCCTGAAGCTGTCACTGCCGGTCAGGCCGTCTAACTGTCGTCAAGGAAGGAAGAAGAGAAGGAGACAGACCCGTCACATCGCAGTAGGAGATGGCGGAGGGTGGATGGTGGAGATATAACCGAGCTGTGCGATATTTGGGACGATGTTTAACTAGACAGCATTGAGGACTCGGGCCTCGACTGGAAAGTGCAGCAGTGGAGATCTTTTTTTAGAGCTTTCAGGTTCAGGAGCAGGAACACATACGTTCAGTTGATGGTGTGTTTATGGAGTCCGAACGACCTCATCGTGAGTTCAAATGTAATTAATGTGAAGCCCCTGGAGGGACTGAGTGGTGCAAACATGAAGCAGGCAGAAAATGGCTGCAAGGTTTGATGTGCAGGCTTCCTGTATGGCAGACACTGACAGCACAGAAAGAACAGGTGTAACTAATAACATGAATTATGTCTTCATTCAAATGTGTCTAATGTGTCACTTTCAGGGCTCTGGTTTTATGCACTGTTTTGTTAGACTAACATGGACTGGAGCCATTGTTGAAGAGTTCTGTCGCACTTAAAATAAAAATAAAATAAAAATGGAAGGTAAGTGGTCAAACTCCTGATGAAGAACTAGCTAAAAAGACAAAGTGAGTGGCATGTTATTGGAGGAAAAAACAGTCTAAATGATTTCTCACAATCTTGCAACACAAATGTTGTTCTTATTGACAGGTTATTACTGATGTATAAACAGGGCTGCATGTAACTGGTACACTGGTACGAATGCAGTGCAAAAGTCAGAAATGTGTAACATCAGTTTCCAAACATGTCTTTGCATACTAGAGCTGATGTTTGGGGAATATTTGATGGATCGGAGGACATGACAAAACCGAGCAAGAGATTTTTTACATTGTGTCTGTGTCCAACAACCTCAGACTTCCTGGGTGCTAACCAAACTACGCAGACCATAATGGATGGATTCATGGACTCTTCCATGATGCAGGCTTGGATGTTCTGTGCACACCCTCAAGAATGTCGCAAAATCAGCTGATCACAAGGTTCCTTACTTTGAGACATTGAACCACTCAGTTGTCGAGGTGCTGCAATTTTATTTATAAAAAGGCGAAGCAAAAAATACTGCCGTGCTGAAGAAGTTGTATGGGATCTCAGATGCATGGAAACTCTATTGAAAATATCAAAAAATCATTCAAATGCAACTGACTACAAGGTCCTATCACACTTGAACTTTGTTTTATGACACTTATCCAGGTTGTTTTCTCCTGAATAGATCCTTGCTTGTGTTGTATCTACTCTCAGATGTACGCCACTTTGGATGAAAGTGTCTGCTAAGTGAAACTGTAGAATTGTAGAAGTGATAACAGTGACCTGCAGCATCTCTGCACAGAGCGTTTTCTGTGTTTTGTGGCCAACATGCATGACATTGTCAACATTTTGAAGAGCACATCCAATAGGTTTCAGAAGGAAAAGCTGATGGTGACCGGTGGACAGTTGAGGGTTTTGCTTGAGGGTGAGGGCCACAGGACAAACACTGTTTCTAACGCTGATGCTGACAGGGAGAAGACAAACTTACTCAGGGGTTTAATTGAAGAATCTGAAATCAGATATGACTCCCTCAAGTTTTGTGATCATTTTTTAGTTTGTGATCCTTCAACTTGGCCTCAGGAAATGCAAGACCTCCACGGTTGTGCCAACACAATGATGTGCACCACTCTTCAGAAATATGAGGCCACCTTGCAACTTGACAGAGACTCGACTGTGAGACAATGGATGAGCTTAAAGGGAGCAGGAAAACGCCTGGCAGTGTCCTCAGTGTGTGTGACGTGGTCCAAAATAGTAAATACAAGCAATAAGGTCTGTTCAGTACAGAGCCAGGATGCTCAGAGCAACACAGTTTACACCATGTTTGTATTAAGACTAGACTAAAGCAGTTCATGTAATATCAGAGTTGTCATAAGTTTCAACTTGTAAATAGCTTTCAACAACATATAGGTCATAATTATGACTGGGTTTTATGCAAGGACCAATAAATCCAACCTGTTTCTAATTATATGAAAGAGCCTCACATCAGAACCAAAATCATCTGCTTTCGTTTCTTAGGTTAACGTTAGTTTGTGGCTGTATTGTGTTTTTTGTTTGGCTTATTAATAAATTCCTTGTTTTTGCTTGTGCTTCAGTTTCTTGCTTCTGTCACACCTGGGTTAATTAATGTTAGTCCCTTTATCCCAACAGTGACATGACGTCCTGGTTCATTTCAGAATTTCCAGAGTCCTGACAAATATCTGGAAAACACCAAAATGTGCCATTTTTCAATGTTAACTACCAAATTGTTAAAACAATAATTATAATATTATACTTGTTTTCAGCTCTTGCACAAACATTTATCATGTTGTGTCACATCCATTATTATATAAGCCAACATAAAAACATAAACAACAAATCACACTGATTAGTCTGTATGTGTGTCAATCAATCAATTTGTTTCCAATCAATGAGTCATAGGCTGTGAAGCTCACGGCTCTTTCTGACCTTTCTGAACCCGACAGTACGCTAACGGCTAGCTGTCATACCCAAGAGAAAGTCTTTTCTAAAGAACTCCAGGACTCCTTCTTTCGTAAAGTACACGCAGTACAATTAGAGTCCAATTAGGGGTTTTGACTTTGACTTTGCTGTCAAAGTCCGGGATCCTCACATGACCCTCAACTCTGCAATCAAACACGCTTTGGATTCACTGATGATGTGAACGCTTGAGAGTTATCTAAAAGTAAATTATCTCCCATCTGATCAATGAAGACAGCAATAATGTGTATAAAATCATGTGAAGGTTTAATGACAAAAATCAAGCTTTGACATGAGATAATATATTTGATGTACAGACAAATGTGGCGCTCCCCTTAGGCCAGTTAATGAACAGCAGCTGAAGAGGTACCAGATACTTCGTACACAAACCTGTCAAAAGTTTTGGACGACTGGAATTTGCTACAATTGTTTTGTTGTACAATGGATTTTGTGGAACTGCGTGTCACTTCATTTATTTCTCACATAAGCAGAATGGATCAGATCTACTGTTGGTTTGTCCTACTTGTATAACTATTATTGTTTTTGTTGTTGTTGTTGTTCTTATCATATAGGCTGAATATAATAAGCTTGCAGTGTAAATCTCATTTCTGATTTTGAAATCTCAAGTCAAGATTGATTGAAACGCCGCATGCACGACAAGACAAAGACCCTGTTACTGCGGATTTGTTTGACACCACATCTGACAGATGCTGTTACGTAGAAGCATGCCTGGAGCCCTAATAATAATGAACACACAAAAGCGGAAATGTCAGTCATTGTCTTTACTTCTGCTCCCACACCCACATGTGCTCACTGGTTACAAAATAAAACACACAAACCACCAAATATAGCATCTTTAGCCGTGACACGTTTACTGTCGGAAACAAGAGCACTGAGAGCCATTTCATTTACATGCAAATTGACACCCACCAGTCCACCGCACACACTCTTCTGCCTGGCATGTGTTTATGTGTGCGCGTGTGTGTGTCTCCATGTGTTTGCGCACGTGTATTCATGCATGTGTGTGTAGCTGCTCTGCTGGTGCTCAGTGAAGGTGCCATCCTGTCCTGCTGCTTTTCCTGCTCACTAAAACTGGATTCAAAGAGATAGAAAGCGAGATAGAGGCTCTGATTTCATTTTCCATATCCGGTTCAGCAGCTTTTCAGTTGACCAAACAGGCATGAAGAGGAGCCCATTAAAGAGGCCCCATGCAGCCGCGTGTTTGTCATCTCGTGTTGGCACCGGGTAATGATGGGCCGAGGCCGAGAAGTGTCCTCTGATCAGATTTCTCCTCTTGTCACAAGGAGATAAAGGATCACTTGAGGTGATTGAGCATTTTACAATAATGAGCGCTGAGAGACTGATCATCAGGGGAGGGGAAGCGTAGATCAAACGCAGCTGTAATGACTGAACTTGATACACTAACATTGAAATTCAGCAGTATCACCCCTGAGTTGGCTGAATGCGCCAGTTCTTCGCCGCCGTTAGCTGTGAAAGGTGAGTGCTGCTATCAGATGAGGTGAAGCAGTGCAGATAGCACATCGTCTGAAATTAGACATGTGTCACTCTCTGCTGGTCAAGACGGGGTACTGCAGTGAATCTCTCTGTTAAATCACTCCCTGCCCTCTCCTGCGTGCACTTTGTTTAAAAGTGCATGCATTGATTCTAATTATTTTAAACACAAGTAAATATCAATTAATGATTCTGTTGTCATTGAAAACTTTATTCTCCATATATGTTGAATTACGATGTATATATGTTCAGATAAAATCTCACTTTTTGCATGTTCAGCTGGCTATAAGCCAATCTCAGTTGTTTGAGCAATGAATTACCGGTAATCTAACTATATTAAGTGTCTATATTTTCCTATGATTAGTACAAAATTACATACTTTTCCTTGGAAATTTTGAGGAAATTGCACACTTGTATATAGTTGGTAACACTATATTTAATGTTTAATTTATAGTTTCAATACACAATTTACTTTCTCTCAGTTGAAATGTCCTAATGTCATAATATCAGTTTATTATTATTTACTTGCTTACTTACTGCCATTATACAGAATGCATCATTGCAACAGGCTCAAGGACACAAAGAAATTCCATGGCCAGATTTCATTTGCTAGATGTAGCCAGTTGTTATAAACATTGTGTAAGCATTCTGTAATTACCTGTAGTTAACAATCTTCCGAACAAAATTATCTGCTTACAACTTGATCTAAATTTAAAATTTATCTTCACGTGTTTTGTCTGATAACACAGCAAATAAAACCAATTACACAAAAACCAATTGTACTTACAATGTAATCTACCCCCCCCCAAATAAAACCAATTAACCAATCAGTCACTGCAGGCTGATTTCATTTGCCATTAAGAGTCATTTAGTGACGGCTGCAGTATAGAGTGGCAGATAATCAGCACCACATTTGATTATCCGTCCAGAGAATTATACACTCGGTGCGAGAAACTGGCCAGGTTACAGAGATTATTTCTGTTATTACGGAGCTGAATGGCTCGCCCAATAGCCTCAATCCGATTTAGCACTATCAGAGAGCCCCAGTGTTATAAACTGCACTCACACTGTTGCATTACTCAGTGGGTCTTCTGGTTTATAAGTGTGTGTGCATGTGCCTCCATGTGTCTGCACTTGAAAATGTAATCTAGTTTAATTGACCCATTCGCAATTTCATGGTTAATTTCTCTGCAGGTTTAATTATTCTAATTAACAATGGAAAAACACGGTTGATTTTCAGACAGTTCAGAATGAAGTGCTGATTGGTGCGTTGCTTACTTTATTCAGACAAAATGCACCAATATCGACTGATCTAATCAACAGCTAATCTGTGAAATGAACTTACAGATGAGTTGCAGTAAACACAGGCATAATATATTCAGAGGTATCACAGCTGATTTGGTCTAGGAAGTACAATGTGATCAGTATCCGTGTACATTTTTCAAGGGACCAATTTCCCCAACTTATCCAATATGGGGTTTAGGCTTTATACAGTTATAGAAATGTCACATCTTAAATGTTCACAGTAATTTTACTTCATGTCAAATAGTTTTGTTTTGTTTTTGTTTTTGTTTTTTTTAAAGCATGTTGTCATTTTGGCCAGTCATCTCTTTAAGAACAGATTTCAGTCCCATCACGATCCATCCAACTAAAAAAAGTTAAACTTCCTGTGATGATAACATATGAACATTTGACACAGAATCCTGTGAAAACACTTTTATAATTTCTTTCTTTCTACAGTCTGAGAGAATACTGTTGTCTAATGTTGTCGCATACTGGAGCATGGACTTGAGGTGAGTGTTTACCAGCAAGAGAAAGTCAATCAAAGATGCTACTGAGTTGCATTATGGGAAATGTAGATCTAGTGTTTTCAGAACCTCACCCATACTAGACACTAGTATACTATCTCATCCTCTGCTGCTTCGATTTTGATCATTCTTTTTTTTATGCCTCTCAGAAGCCTCCCAACTTTGTGGGCATCTAATATTAAATTGCTCAAGTGTCCCTTTGATGTAGTTATCCTGATGAAACCGGGTTGCAATATTGTGACCTTGCATTGATAGTTTTGGTAGAGAAGAGAAGAGAAACACTGCACAAAAAAATCAGAGTCATCACATATAACAAATAAAGCTTCTTAAATAATCATCAAAAGTTTTATTACAGTGCAGTTTGACGGTTGCAAATAAACAGTTTCTATAATGATGCAGAGAGCATAAATTATATTAATACAAAATAAAACCTGTGCACATTGTGATTTTATCTTTTGTCCTGCAGTATGGCATAGTAGATTAAATATGATCAAAATTATATAGCAAAATCAATCTTCTCAAGCATTAGGCAACTTGGTAAACAACCTTTTTAAGACAATATTTTATTGAAGTAGGGGGCCACATCTAACAGAACTGGATCAGCTCCTTCATGCTGCATCCTTTCTCGCAGCAAATATCAGATATTTTTCCAGGGGTTCGTCTGATCCGAGAGGACACGGGGTACCAGTGAGGAGCCAGGGAGAAGACGCCCTTCTCCACATCAGACTCTGGAGGGTCGTGGACCGCCTCTGTAGCCCAGTGCTCCTCTGTGGACATGTCCTGGTCCCCTGTGCAGAGGAGATGGAAACACATCTGGGATTTAGTAGTTCTGTGTTTGAAACTTCTTGTGAAACTCCAAAGGGAAGAGACAGATTGTACCATTATGGAGTTCAGTGATACAAGGGCAGCTAACAATGAAGGCCAACAAGGCATGAATACATAAGAGTGTCTGTCTAAATGTTCAAAATGTAAAACATCCCTTACATCTATCCACAATACAGAAGGTTACAGTAAGCAGAGGCTCTCGATCAATACACCCAATGCTTGACATAGTAACATAAAGTACTTACAGTGAGAAGTGTATTGATGCTGCCCCGGCTGTACGTCAGGGGTGCTCCTCCTCATCCGAGAGTTACCACAGGATGAGACGGCCAGACGTATCAGCTCTCTCCCACACATCTTAATCCTCTCCTGAGCATGAGCTGCATACACTGCAGCCACCAGCACCATCAGAGACATCAAACACCTGGCAGCAGACATTGTATGATGCGTTACCGCTTCCTCCGTCGGTCAGTGGAGAAAGAAAGGTGAGGTGTCGGGGGTGTGGAGAGCAGTAAGGATGTGCGGTGACTTACGAGGCGGGTTTTATAGTCAGTGGCGTTCGAGGTGGTTGCAAAAAATTTTGAGGCAGCAGATTCTTTCAAAGATGGATTCGGCCTTGGTGAAGAAAAGCATGTCCTGATCTTGGGCTCAGCGTGAGAGTGACATAAAGTCACCACAAGGCTGAAGTTCTCATTGAGATAAAAATTGTTTTTTTATGGTCTGACAATGATCTACAGCTCAGCCTTAGAAATATTAGAGGTGTTAAAGACATTTTGTGAATTGTTTTGACCATTGAGGCAAAACATCATATAGCTCTTTAGAACCCAACAGAGGTCTGAGTTTGGTCCTTTGTTTAAGAGGGTAGAAAGTAAAACTGGATTTCCAGCAGTTCAGATATCAATATTTAAGATATATTAGGTGGGTGTCCAGACAGATCTGAAAGAGGTTTGAGGGTTTTTAGTTTGTTCATTTCATTGACATCCCTAAACTCTGGATTTGCTCACAGCATTTATGTACTGTGTGTTTGCTTGGAAATTGCCAAAACATCATAATTCACGTTATTTAATTGAACCATTTTCCTTGAATATGAGTTGTTTTTATGCCTTATCTTAACGCATTTTGAGGGACGGCAGCTAATAGGAACAGAGTGCAACAAGATGTCAAGGATTTTGATGTAGCTATCCCCACACATGGTCACGCCAGGCCGTGCTGTAGTTACATAATCATACCAGTGATGACTGTCTCATATTTCAGCACTGATGAAAAATATGAAAGGTGGCATGTGAATATACTGTGAGCCTGAGTGAAAGATTATATGACAAACATTAGCTTTTATATGCAATCACTTTAGTTGAGTTTTATCTATTCCCCATGTGTGTATCTGCCTTCTTGTCTGTCTGTCTGTCTTGCTGATCTGTCCCTGATGTCCCTCTAGACTGCATCTATTCCTGTCCGGTCCTTTCTGAGTCACTTGAGACAGCCCGAATCTTTCAGTACTCGTGAGTTTTAATTCATGCTGACGACACTATTAAAGCCCTGGCATCCCTCCCATTACCTTATCCTGTAATACTATTAGACAGGCAGCATCATCCCTTGGACAAATGAGACAAGTGTCTGTTAATAGGCATGGACATCAAGTTTGTATTTAAAGGAAAGGTGTTTTTTTTTTACTTGAGCAAGAAATCTCATTTTTCACTTTTGAAGGGTATTGACAACAAGTATATATATTTTAATATACAATAAGATTCGTGTTTTACATGGTTTCCAGTCTGCATTTGTTTCACAATGCTCATTTTTACTGTCGGAATAATAGATAGACTTTCATCTCTGAAAAAGGAATGAAATAACTGGAAATGTCTAAATTGTCCTTCGTTTGTCATCACATTCATACTTCCATGTATATGAGCTTGAGCATATGTTACACACATTCACACGTGCAAGAGATAAGAATCAACACTTTTCAAACCTTTAGGCTACTTGAAGAAATGTAAACAGAAATTGAAAATATCTGTCATTATTAAGCAAATTCTTATTTTTCAGCATGTACTTTTGGACTTGCAGAAAAGTCAAACAAAAACAAGGAAGCGTTGGTAATATTACACCAATGATTCTCCCCTGATCACATACAATACAACATGCAATACTGTGTCTAATTATGTTTCATATGGGTGAAGACCGGGTCTAATACATCTTGGGGATCTGACCAGAGGCACAACACATCATCGGTAAAATTGGAAAGGGATTGTGGGAACTTGCATCGATGACGACCAATTAAATATCTTATTTTCCACTCCTTTAAAATCCCCCCTTCTGCACTGAACAGAACAGTCCTGGACAGATCGGAGAAAACTCTTGCCCATTGCCTTGAGTGAGTAGCCAATACTCCTACGTTAAATTTGTTTGGGAGGAGATAATAGATTTGCTTACAATAACTCTCTGGTCTTTGGAGAGCTGTTGCCCAAAACAGGAATTGGTTTAATGATCTTATCCAACAGAGCTAAACACAGCCAGCAGCACAGTGCAAGGTCGGTTCAACTACGGGATCGTGCAATGCTTGATCCTGACATCTAGAGGCCAAGAACATGAGCTCAGGTCTCACTCTCTGCAGGGATCATGCGAAAAACTGACATGTTGGATGACTATTAGGAGCACCATTGTCCATGTGTATCCAGTGAGCATGAAAAATGGTGTATCTCAATTTACCTACTTGAGAGATCTACAGAATATCAGAAATTGTGCAAATATCATCCATTAAAAGTAGTTTGTAAGAATTTAAATAGGACCTGGATGTGCACACCTGATTAGATTCTCTGTGCCACCGAAATAGCACGGAACATGGCTGACTTTTGCCCTTGTCTGACCAAGCAGGAGGCGCAAGCGCAAATCCCAGTAATCCTTGACAACAAAATTACACTCATGTTCTTGATCGCTACTGACACACCCCCTGCTGTGCCTCTCCTCCCACTTAGGTGCAGTCAAGAGCACGTTGAGTGACTGGAGTGTGCTACGGACAAGAATACCACTTTACTGACACGTGAAGCGTGGCAAATGGAAGAGCTTTGTACTGATGATGTTCAATTTTTCTCAGGTGCACAAAAATCTGACAGGTTGTCTTTGCTTGTACATTTCCTTTGCCTGTAAAAGTGGATGACAGAGGTGACAATTCACTGTGACATTTAGACTGGTTGGTACTGGCCATAAGCTTACAGAAGTCTGAAATCCAAGTTATACTGTTCTTAATGCAGAGTATCCTGTAAGTAATCGTCCAAAAATAGTTCATTTATAGCACCTCCAATGAAAACACATCCTCGCAAGGATAAAGCTCTCTTTAAAGGGATTAAAGTGTAACATTAGATCATTAATAACGTTACTACTTGTCCTCCTTGTGTCAAACATCTACTTCAGTTTAATCAGAATTAGCTGGAGCCGGGCGCTATTCTTAGAAACAGATAACAAGCTGTCCAGTGTCCAGCATCTTGCCCATTTGACAGAGGAGTCATCACCCATAGCGTGCAAACAGCACCTACTGTAAAGCTGAGGCTTAAAGCTTATCTCAACTTACTGCTGCCTCTATTTCCCCCCTTAGATTGTTTATCTCAAATCACACAGGCTCAGAGTTGGAGGCAGATGGGGTCTTACACTTTCTAGACCCGTGGGTGATAAGGCCATTTGGTTAGCAAGGTCGCACGTTGGCAGCTTCGCTCAGTCCTCGCCCTCGTGGATGGTTTGCCTCACGCCAGGACGATAATGTATCTCATCATCAGAGTCCTCCGGCTGGGGTTCAAAGCAGCTGTCAAATTTGCGCCTCAGACGTTTCCTGAGCTGGAAGGTGCGCTCTGTGTTGGAAACGCTGTATTCCTGCTCCTTCAGTTTGGCGTAGTAGTCGGAAAATTTGTTGAACAGGATGGAGATGGGCATGCCATTGAGGATGATGCCGAAAGAGATGCAACCAAATGCCACACAGCGGCCGAGATAGGAGATAGGGACGACGTCGCCATAGCCCACAGTGGAGATGCTCACCTGTGGGATGAAAAGAAGAAAGTGAGTCTGTGCACATGCATGAGCTGTGCAAAAGGAATGATTCTTAGATGTTTTTTTCAAAGAGCATGAAGAGATTCAGAGCAAAGAAAGTGAAATATTGGGATATCCCGTATTTTGTTCAGGGCTCATTCTCATGGTGCTTTTCACTCTGCCCCAGAATGCCCCCCGGCCATGTCTTTTTAAGAGTCCACTAATTAAAATGTTTTTGTACTGAGAAAGAACGGGATCAAGTAAACCTCCAGGAATACACTGCAACACTTTCCATCTCTCGAATGCAATCACTGTGTCTGGCCACAAACGAGACGCATTACACCGTATTAGAGGGGATTAGACACATATAAGTTAACAGCTGCCACCAGATAAATAAAAACCAAATGTCCCTAAATGAGAGTGCAAGAGAACACAGAGAACCAGGCTGATGATGTACAAGTACTCTAGTACATTAAAACAAAGCAAGTACAATTTGAGGCTGTTACTATTATTATGCTAAACAGCACAACACATTTTACAGGAAAGGAATCCTTTATCTTATTTCTTACCATGATTTACAATGTAAAATTAAGCTACGAGTAGAAACAGAATGTGATGGAGCCTCTGAAAACGTATCCCTGTACAATGCATTTTAGATCAAATACAACCAATACAGTTCTATCAACTAGAATTAAAAAGGTAACAGCGATCTCATGCAGTTTCTTTGGCGGTCACAATGTGTTTTTGACTATAAATTCCAGATTAAAACCAGACAGTCCAATAGTGTTCTGCACACCATTATCACTGCCAATAATTAAAGTAATAGTTTGCTTTCACTGTCTTGTTGAGAGTCAGATGAAAAGGTCCATACCACTCTCATGTCTGTCTGTCTGTTAGTATAAAGCTAGAGTCAGCAGTCTGTTAGCTTAGCTTAGCATAAAGACTGGAAACAGGGGGAAATAGCTTTTCCAGCCCTGTTCAAAATGTTCCACCTGCCAGCACCTCTAAAGTGCACTAATCAACATGTTATCTCATTATCACTGCATCATTATCAAGAGTGACCACACTTAATGTATAAAAATTTGAATTATCTTGAGAGGAGATAACCCATCTGGTTATCGTGTTTCTTTAGTTGTAAGAGATCTGCTGCCCACTGAAGGTAAGAATTGAGAGGTTGGAGCTTAATCACAGGACACTTTGTTGGCCCTCACCAGCCAGTTTTCCACATCTGTCAAGACTGTTTGCCCCAAAATCACATGTCCATCACTGAGGATTAAAAAATACTCTTATTTTTCACAGATTGACATCAAAATGGTTTTAGCCAACCATTCATTCACAAAAAGAGATTTGTCTTTAAATATGATCTCAGTGTTTGTTCCTTGCTAGGTAGAGTCGCAAATACAGCACAGAACATGACTCTGTCTTGCATTGTGCACCAAGACGGTCTGACTAGACAGGCAGCACAAATCCCAGTAGGTCTAATCCTTGACAACTGAAATGCACCACACTGCTTGAGCATACTGACACCCCCCCTACTGAGCTCCTACTCTACCTCTGCGGCAAAGTCAAAAGGAATGGCTTAATGAGCTACATAACTGAGTTAATTGATCCGGAAGAACTTAAGAGGCAGCCATATGAGCTGATGGTATCCTCCTAAATGCTCTGCACCAGCCCTTGTTCCATTAACAATAATAATTCAGGTATTACCTGGTGTCATATGAATATGTAGCCTTGTACAACTGGCACTTTGGTTTGACTTTCTAAATTAATGTGATTATCCATTCTGTCTTGATCCCATTTTTACTTGATTCAGAACACTTCCCTCAAGGTCAAGGAAAATGTTAAGTAAGGGAAAAACTAACTGTACAGTATTTGGATTGGGCCAAAACCAACCAGAAAGGTTCAGTCTACAGTTAAGTAGTAAAAGTACTTGTAAAGCACTGGTAAAGGAAAAATCCAGAACCAGAAATTTGACTGAACTGGATTTTGAAGTTTATCCTACTCACCGCAGCCCACCACCATGCATCTGGTATGCTGCTGAATGGTGTCCCAGGCTGATCCACCTCCACAGAGTGCATCAGGGCAGAGAAGGTGAAGATGCCCATAGCAATGAACAGAAACAGACAGCACACCTAAATCATAACACAAGAGTACATGTCAACAGCAGTGCACATTCACATTTGGAAATCAGATTATTCATAAATCTAGGACCACCCATCAGGTCACATGACAATTTTAAGCTTTCTATGGCTCATCTAGAATACCTACATATTACTGCAGAATGGACATACAGTATTGTAACATGAAAGACCCAAATATATAGGATATATACCACTGAGCCAAAAATGACAGAACCTTGTGTCACATGTGTTAGATCTATCTCACCACAGATGGCAGCACTGAGGGAGAACACTACTAAGTTAGACAAAAGAAAAGAGGAAGAGCTTCTTGAATTCTTACACAGCTTTGTAAATCACAGACTTTGAAACGTGTTGTGCTATTTGATGACTGTTTATGCCCTCAGCATAACGACTCACAATAATGTAACGTTCTAGTGGCTACATGAAACTTGTCATAACCTTTTCCATGCTGCTTTTCTTCCTACAACAGTGAAAGTTTCTTCCTAAACTAGCATATTGTGAGCATAAATATTAAACCTGTATTGACATATTTTTTTCTCCATTTGGGGAGAAGGGGAAACAAGCTGGAAATGCAACATTGGCATCTCAAACGTTACCTTGTAAAGTTGGTGTCATGCACTTGTTGGCATAACGTTGCCTATTTATACATCCAGCATTTACAGAGCAACATCACCATTAATTTAAAGTCATGTTTTTGGCCACCTGACAAATGTAATATGCACTCTGCTTTTAGCTCTATTTTAGTCTCTACCAACTCCTGAGGGAAACATCTGCCTCTTTAGATGCTAAATGCTCCACTGTGTTCACCAGTGAGCAAATTACTTTGTCTGTTGTTTGGTGCCAAAGTGTCATGTGATGGTCATGTGATCCATTGTCAACATACTGATTATAGCCACTTTAACTCATATGGGAGTTACTTGTGCTCTATTGTTATTTGGGCATGTCCTCTCATTTTTAGATGTCCATACCTGCTCAGAGCACTGTCGGATGGTGAAACCAAACGCCCTCATGCCCGTGGAGTGACGGGCAAGCTTCAAGATACGGAAGATGCGCATCAACTTGACGACCTTGAGCACCTTGCTGACCTTGCTGACCCTTGCCATGGTCTTCAAATCTTCCTTTGCACTGATGTCTTCTGAATCCATGACGAATGCCTCAAAAAGGATCTGGATGAAGTAGGGCATAACAGCCACCACGTCAACAAAGTTGAGGGCACTCTTCACAAAATGTTTGATGTTGGAGGTGGTGAGTAACCGCAAAAAGTACTCCAAGGTGAAGAAAAGGATGGAAGCAATCTCTATCCACTCCATGTAGGTTCTGCCAGCAAGTTTGTAGTCCCTGAGTTCTTTTACTGTATTCATTGTCATGGCCACAATAGAGATAAGCACAAAGAGACTGGAAAATACAGCAAAAGCTTTGGCTGACAGAGAAGAGTAAGGATTCTCCATCAAGTCCCAGAGCATCTTTCGAAAGTGTCCAAGAAACATGGTTTTGTATCCCTCGTCATCTTGATGAGGCTTAATCTCATCAATCAGCTCCTGGTTGACCTTCAGTTGGTCTCTGATGTCGTCCAGCTTCTCCTCAAACTCACTGGGCAACACTCCATTCAAAAATTCAAGTGCACTATTCAGATTGATATTTAATTATTGGGCATCTGTGCATTACTCTTTTTGTGAATCCTTCTGTACTGGTCATATATATCATATCATATTCATCTTCTCAGTACATCTGTAAATAACCGTTTAAATTTGTAAATTTGTAAATTTGGTAAATTTGTAAATACTTTTTTTTTTTTAGCCTGTTTATTTTCATTCTTGTTCTATCACCTTGCTGCTGTGCCTAATTTCCCCACTGTTGTCTTATCTTATCTTATCAAGAGCTACTTTTCAAAATCATGCTTGCAATACACACACAGCAACAGACCAAGCTAGACTTTGATTCTATGAAGTATCTACAGCACACCTTGGACTGTCCTTCAGCTTCAACCCCCAGAATGACACCTCTTCCTCGAAGTTGACAGGGCAGAGGCTGTCCATCACCCACAGGACTTTACTGCAATAAAAGTGGAAGATGTAGTGGAAAAACATGGGGTCCCTGTCAAAAAAGAACTCGTTGTTCTGAACATTGTAATCGTCACAGAGCGTCAGGCGCTTGACTGGATCATTACAGAGGGCCAGGACTCCAATCCTGGTTTTTGGGTGTTGGAGGACCAAATGCTTCGGGATGTGAAACACCTTTCCACCCACATTGAGGTTGACAATGTTTGATTGCCTTGGGTTTGGTGCCTCGGTGCTCTTTCTCTTTTTAGTTTTTTTTTCATCAGGAGTGTCGAGGTTGTCCATGGATGTCCACGGTTTCACAGAGCTGTCCTGGGAAAAGGGGAATTCACATTCCTGTTCTTCAATGCTTTGTGAAAAACTCATCTCCCGTTTTATGGTCGCAAAAAGACTGGAGCGACGCTTTTTCAGCACTTTCAGTCTGGGCTTCATAGCCTCCATTGTGACAGCTCCTCAGAAGACAAACCAGCAAAAAAGTTTCCAAATTCAGATCAAGTCAGTGACGAACAATAACAACAGTATTCCACAAGATCTCCATATAGACTGAGTGTTGTCCTCTAAAAAGTAATATCAGGCTGAAATAAAGATAAAGAAAGAGCTACCGTGTTTGTCTCGCAGCGTGCAAGAAGATCAACTGCATGAGTTAGGGATTCAGCCTCTTTACTGATTCTCTAATCCTATTGCTGTCCTTTCAGTCCAAACGCAAGTTAAAAATACTGTTCACAAGGATTAGTGTTGTGATTTAAGGCTTTGAGTTCTGAGAGAGGAGGAAAGGCAGAGAGACTGATGTGATGACAGTATTGCATTGCTAACAAGGCATTGGAGAGCTTTCAGACAGGAAGTAAATACTAAAGCCACAGGTAGATTACAATGGCCAGCTACAGCTTTAGTCCTTTTGAAACTCGCCTGAACAGAGAAAATAAGCTTGGATTTCTATTTTAAATGCCCAGAATTTAAATCTTAATAATCAAATCCTGGTTTGACGTTATTTTATGACAAATCAAGAGCATAATTAGTTTGTCCATTTCAAAATATAGCCAAGCAAAACCAAAACAAAGTCAAATATTGGTTATGTAAAACTGGATAACAACATTGAGTGTCCAGACCAAATTATGATTTAGTTTAGTGAATCAGTATTTTAAAATGAGAGTAAAACATGTACTGGAATATTGTGAATATGCCACAAAAATGGCATCAGCCAACATGTAGTTTTTACACAGCATAGCCTCATGTCGTGTGGCCTATTGGATTTTCTTATGGTCCTACGCGTCACACTGTGTGATGTGTGTTACAGACATCACACAGTGTCAAAAGTCAAAGAAGTGGAAAATATCAGCAGTAAAGAATTCAATATACAACTGAAAGTAATAAACAGTTGCATGAATATATGCATATATATATATATATATATATATATATATATAACAAAAAAATGGGGTCTTATTTCACATTGTAAAATTAATATGACTGATTTGGCAAGAACACAATGACTAATGGTACGGCCCTGGTTTCCCCCCATGAAAGTTAGTGTGAATGGTATTGGCCATTCGGCGGAAAAGGAAGTGGGAATCTAAAAAAAAATGTTATTTTTATTTTCATTTTAAATGAATTTTGTGTATTTTATAAATTTATTTGGTGGATATCTTTCTAATCTGACCACAGTTAAAATATAATTGTAAAATGTAGAAATAAATAAGAATTACAGTTGCAATATATCCCTGCCGGGCACCACGTGACTTCCTTTCCGGTCTAACCTGACAACATGGACGCCAGCCGCGTGCAGCCGATCAAGCTCGCAAGAGTAAGAAAATGTCTAATATGGTTGAAATAATCACATCCAGGCGGATAGACAGATACAATAACAACTAATGTCTTATACGGTTTCAAAACATCGAAGCTAAATATACGTTTATTCACTGTTTGAGATCCAGCATGTCGACTCCCGTGCGGCGATCATGGAGGCCCGTCCATGCTACAGTCTGCTAGCTAGTTCACGATTAGCCTGTTGTAGGCTCTGAGGGATTTTTTTAGTCAACATCAGTAAACTCGTTCACGTTGAAAATCTTTATTATCAATCTAACTTATGTTTTTCATTTTACAGGTCACCAAGGTGCTCGGAAGAACTGGTTCCCAGGGACAGTGTACACAGGTAATGCTAATAAGGGTAATGCCTCAGTTAGCATTTTACACTGTTGAATATAGGGATTCTCATTTATCCCATGTTTTGTGCCTAAATACCCCGATGTAAAGAGATGCAATCCAGCCAGAAATATTTAGCTATGTAGATTAATATGGTAGATTTTACGTGTCTTAAGTCCATGTCTGCGTGTCGTCTACTTCACCTGCACATTTGAGACACGTTTCCAATTTCACTTTGGTGCAATAATGTGTAAAGTTGAAAGTTGACTTCTTCTTACGTTCTGCTTGCTGTAACATTCTGCAAGTTTATTAGTGGCGACATTTTAAATCATCGTTGTCTCTGTACCTGCATAAACTTCAGGTTGGCCAACAACTCTCACTAACATGTCAGATTTTATTTGTTATAACATATTTAAGGCTTGACACGTGTTTTATTCTAATGTAATTTCGTCTGTTCTTCTTGCAGGTCCGTGTTGAGTTCATGGACGACAGCAACCGCTCCATCATCAGGAACGTGAAGGGACCCGTCAGAGAAGGAGATGTTCTGACACTTCTAGAGTCTGAAAGAGAAGCCAGGAGGCTGCGATAGGGTGAGGAGGCAGAAACCACCCGTGTCTGTCAGCCCAATCATTAATAGTTGGCATCAGACAAACTGCATTAGAGACACCTAACAGCAATTTGAAGATATTGGTTTGGGTGCTTGTATCATTTCAGAGAACATACAGCCTATAATAGTGAACAATGGATTTATTGGTAATGAAAATAATTTGTTGCATCTCATCTGGCAGTAGAGAATCCGTGTGTATGGTCAGTGACCCAAAACAACTTGAACCCCAGGACAATGTAAGGCCATTTAATATTGCACCCCTGCCAAGTGTTCTCTGTGGAACAAGTCTAATTCGAGACTTAAATCAAGATTATGTTGTTGCATTTGACGCATTTTTTCCCCATTGTTCTGCCCTCTGTATGTAAATATGGTTGCAGAACACCTAATATAACTTTGTAAAACATGTTTCAGTATAGTTATATCATAAAACACCACTTTGTGTAGAATTGAAGCTAGTGCTTTTTTGGTAGTGTCTTAAAAGAACTGAACACTAGGCACACTGCTATTACTCCGAGAGAGTGAATGCGTTATAATACAGCTCAAGCTCACTGCTGAACTCAGATTGAAGCACAGACTGCCAATTGCTTATATGCAAAAAATGAGTGCTCATGCTAGTGTTGCCTTTTGTGGGTGGAAAATAAACATTTCATTGCAGTGACGCAAATAAGTAATCATGGTCCACATTGAAACAAAACAGGGTGTTTTTTGAAAAGCCGACTGAAATTCAGTGACAGCTGTGGTTCTGGTCACCAGAACTGCACCCAATTCTCCCATCATGGACTAATTTTCTCCTCAGACACCAGAGGAATGCAGTGAACAGGTGGCAGTACTTGTCACTGTCATTGATTCACAATATTAAATCTGATACTTGACAAACCATTAAACTATTATTCTAAGTAAGAACCCATACTATAGGAAAGAAATCTGTTTATACAGAGCATTAAAAGCTTTATTTTATGATGTTGGGTTGAATCTGGTTGTTTTTTGTGATGGTGTGTGTGACTGATTTTTTTTTTTTTCTGTACAGGTGCCCACTGAAGCTGTGAGGTGTGAATCCAACACGTGGAGCAGAAGACACTGTCAGTTTCACTTGGAATGGCCCACATCTTACTTGTTCAGATGTTTTGAAATAAATTTGGTTATTAAGATGAGTGGTTGTCCTGTCTTTATTGTAGAGTCAACATGAACTAGTTTTTTTCCCCTCAATTGTTCCTTAAGGCTGCAACAGTGAACTATGTTTTGTCTGACACAAGTGGTCAGATTTTCTCAGCTGTGTTTGTTTGCTTGTGGTAGAATATCAGATGTGGACAAGGCATAGAGGCAGCGTGACGGCACACAGATATGTAAAAGTACTGTGCACCTATTGAGTAGTGATTCTAATTATTGTCAATTTTTTGGATTGTGGCAAAGTGCCAAATCTACATGAATGACAGCCTTTGATTTCAACAGATGCACAACTATAGTTAAAATCCATATGTTATATGACTAATCCAGAGTCTTGATACCTGCAAGCTCAAGTGATCACTGTTTATGATCTTGGCTTGAAAGTATGAAAAATCTGTTAATTTAATCATGAATTAGTTTTATATTGTAACTTTCCCTCAAGCATCTAATGTCAAGATCAAGTCAGACGTAGCAAGTGACTAAGGATTTCTGCTGCAGTGTAAATATATTTATCATTCTTGCAGATTTATTTCTGCAAAGACAGTTGACATCTTTATGTGCTTCAGTATATCCACATGTAATAAAAGGTTTTTATTAGTGTTCAGGTTGTGCAGTTTACATTCTGTCCAACAGAGAGCAGCATCACTTCTAGTTGATTTCAGAGTTTACCTTCAGTCCAGTGATCTCCAACCATTACAGACTGGTTTCACCCAGTCTTGTCCTGCTTTGGCGATGAGTTGTTTCAAGGCAACTGCTTGTCTAACTAACCACTGAAAGACGCATCTTACAGCCCCTTTCAACTTGTTACTTTTAAAAATTATTTTAATCTCAAACATGAAACTGAAATTTTGCCCAGAGAGCTCAAACATATAGTCCATATGTCAGACTGCATATGTAGTTTATAGTTCTTGCTTTATAACATGATGTAATTCAAACAGTGATGTGGTTTTGGCTTCATCAACATCAAGAAACATCAGCTTTTCACTCTGGCTGTGTTTTAGTGCACATACTATGCCAGACTATAACTCTGATGTTGTCTTGAATACATTTTATGCTCATTCAATATGTTTTGTTGTTTTCTAACCAACTAATTACAAACCCACCAACATTTTCCACACTTGTGGATGATAAAAGTCCAATAAATGAAAGAAAAATTGCTGTGCTGTGCCAATATGGGCCACGTTTCACTTCAGATATTTTTCCACCCTTGTTCACAGTGTGAAAACAATTTGGGTGAAACCACTTTTCTGCTGGCTGAATGAGTTCATGGCTTCAGCATCAAAGTTTGTGCCTGAATCCATGGCGATGCTGAAGAAACAAGAAACGTTCTCATGCATGAACTTGGGAATCAAACTATCAGAGCACATTTTATGTGACCCACATGTTGTCGATTTGCAGCAATGTTTCTTGCATTTTGAGAAGAATCCTCAAAGTTGAGTAGAGATTTTATGCAGTTTTTCCCTTCTTATGTCGTCTACAAAACAGTATATGAAACTAAATGTGTTCAATGTTGCTCATGAATTGCTTTATTTAAATGCAGGGGCTCAAAGAACTTTATGCCCATTTTACTTTCACACTATCTGGAAAAATGCATCAACAAAATACCTGAAATATTATGTAAATACAATATATAATGATTAAAAATGGAATATTAAGAAATCATCAGATAACTCTTTCTTCACGTCTTGACAGTGTTGTTTTGCAACACGAAGGCGCTTGGCTGAATTCCAGTTTGAGGCTCATGGAGGAACCCAGAGGTTGTTTGAACAGAAAAGCAGGTCAGTTTGAGTTATGTGTTGTGATGAGGCTCTTCACTGATGTATGCATACTGTAGGTTTAATGACCTTACCATTTTCCATACTTACTTTGACCTACTTTACACAGAGGTATGCACTGGCCTACGAGTGGAGAGAAATGAGTTTATTATAGTTGTAAATTAATACTGTACTTCCAGACACAGCTGTACTATAACATACTCTACTGATATTTGTAGAAGCAGTGTTGGGCTTAGGTGGTTCATTTGTCTGTCTAGCAGCATTTTGAAGCCATTAATAAGATGTTGAATGGAAACTTTTGCAAATGCTATGAAAGGTGTTAAAAAGCTAAAGGTAGTTCAACACACATGCAAAATTATATTGGCTGTTAAACTGCTTAGTGTAGACAGTGCTGCAGAATCAAGCATTCTATTAAAAGCCTGCTTGCTTTGGCTTGCAGACAGCTTCACCTTGAGCTAGTTCAAAGACACAGTAAATCACAACCATGTGGCACGTGCAACTTTTACTGCCTTCTCCTCTTCGCCAGCCTTTACCAAAGTAAGCCCCAAACCCAATAAGACAGCGTTATTTCAAAGTGTTTCTCTGTAGTGAAAATAGAGCTTGTGAATTGAAGCTCAAGGTTTTCACTTTTGGATGTCATAATTAATATTTCTGTATATTACTGACAACAGAAACACTTGTGTACCCATTTTGTTCTCATAGTGCAGATTATTCACCTTCACATATACACATATCACTGCATACAGGATTGCAGCTGCAGTTCCAGAGGCTCATAAACGTTGAAGAATTTGTGTGACTTTTACCAGGAGAGCACCAACAGGTAATATGAAACCAAAGTGGGAAACTGACACCAGGCCACAAATTAATTCTTGGCAGCTTTTCATTAAGTTAAAGGAGGATGTGCAAAAACCAAGAAGTGCATGCTGGCACTTGACAGCCAGAATCAACGAGCCAGAAAGAGAGACGGTTATAGAGGCAATAGGGAGAACGAAGAACAACACTTTCTGATGTCTCAATTTCATAAATCGAGTTAGAAAAGGCGGCATCAATCTGGATGAACAGCATTTATCTCACAGAAAACAACCTGCACGTTTGCATTCATCTACAGCCTGTGCCTCATGTGAGCATAAACAAGTCTGCAGCCGTCATGCTGCACCCAGAGGCAAACCAGAAAACACATCTACACATCCCACAGCCTGGATTTGACTGTTTACTATTTGACCCGCATCTGTTTCATTCTCTGACTGCGTTTGACCTAGAATACAGACGGGGAAGTAAAATTAGACAGGGAACAATAGAAAAGGAGATTCCAAGTATGTTATTCTGCAGGTTTCACAGTCAACAACAGCTCTGAAAACAGCTTGGTGTCACCTTACCCACCTTGTCATCATCATTCCACACCTCCCTGTGCCTCACCCACACACATACTGTAGATTTACAGGTGGCATGTGTTTACCATCTTCCCCCTCTCTCTCCCTCCTCCATGTCTCTCTCTCTCTCCTTCTCTCTCTGAAGCAAAAACATACCAGGTCAGAAACACATCCATCCCAAGGCCTCTCCCTGTTTGTCTGCATGCCGCCAAGGTCTAACTGAGCCAGGAGAAAACACCAGCGCTGGACATGTCTGCCTGTCTGTCTGTCTGTCTGCAAGCAGTATCTGGGCTCTGCAACATTATGCCAGACATACAAACATAAATAGGAACAAGAAGGTGTAGACGTGTAGTAGCTGCTATAATAACACTGTTGGTATGAAAGGATGTTTACAGCTTTCCAGAATTAGACACCAGTGCACAAAATTAGTTTTCTCCCTGTTTTTATTTTAATCATACGATACAGAAAGAATTATGCAACCATTCAGCTCCACAGTTCATTTGAGATTTTAGTATTTGAGCTGAATGGCTGATATAGCTCAGACAGCAATCAGGGTTCATTTAAATCCTAAAAACAATATATAATAAATATGATATAAATGACAGTAATAGTGTAGGAAGTATTGAGATCCTCAGCTATAATCAATAGTTCATAATCAATAAAGAGGCTCAAATGACTGTCTTTAATATGAAAGGGGCCTCCCATTGTGACAAACCCAGAGAGAGTTATCACCCAACTCTGCAGTTCCTCTCAGCTCTATGGAACATTTTAGTGTCTTTCAGCTCATTGTTTTGGTTTTCCAGTCTACAACCTTAAAGATTAGGTTCACTCTCATGAGCACCATTTTTAGCTATAGCAGACAGCTCCAAACTGGCCAACACTGCATGACAGACACACAAAGTTAGTAACCTCTGGAGTTGGTGGAGACCAAAAATAGAGCTTAAAAGAGAGTGAATATTTGACTGACATTTGCCAAGAAGCTGGAAACACGACTCCAAATGAACGCTAGTGTTGCTCAATATCAGCTGGATGTCAAAGTAAGCGTGTTTAAATACAAGTGTTTACTAACCAGTCGGCCATATCAACTTATGAGTTAGTAATAGTCAGTGTGGTGTTTACAGCTTGATTCAGCTGCTGCAAAGTGGCCAAAATGATATTAATTGCAGGTTTAAGTAAAAGTAGCAATACTGCAATCTAAAAATTAATCACAAGTAATAGTCCTGCATTCAAAGTCTTCAAGTAAAAGTACAGTAATAGTAGTATTATTAGTAAAATGTACTTAAATTATCAAAGTAAAAGTATGCAGAAAAAAATGAGTGTTTTATTATGATGTACTATATTATTAATGCTGATGTATTAATGTGTTTGTAGCATTTTCATGTTATAGTTGGTGAAGGTGGAGCTACTTTTATCTGCTTTATTAACTATTTGGTATTCTATTCTATTATATTCTATTCTGTACTCAAAACTAAGTACAGTAATTGAGTTGCACTTTGATGCACTTTTACATGCACTATTTCACTATCTGACAATGGTCTGACTGAAATATTAGATTCCATTTGATTACCAGTTTTGAAAGTTCTGCACAGTTTATGATGCCTGTGACACAAGTGAAAACTGGAGATGATCTTGTCGCGATGGTGTGAGGGGGCTCGGTAGAACTGGAGGATCTTGGCAGGAGGCTGTGGGCTTTGTTTCTCCCATGCTGGGTAACAGGATGTGCAGCAGGGAGGTCATGGACCGTCCAGGGGGAGAGAGGCCTCTTTGCACACTCTGAACCCGGCTACAACACGGGTCACGGCCCTCAAATTTGCAAATGGGGCCCATAGGACACAGAGGAGTTGCAAAGAAGATAATCACCCCAGAGGTAACTAGAAGACATTCCCTGCCCCTCTCTTTCTCTCTCCTCTTTGGTTTCTGTCCTTTCGCTTTCTCACAGTCTCTTTCACCCAGGCCTCTCAAAAAATTTTTACCCTCTCTGTCCCCCTCCAAACCCTCTGAGCATTGAACTTTAGTACACGCTGCCTCTCTACAGATTATCCTTGTTTCCTCCCATTAATTGCAGAAGGTGAGGTCTAATTAGGTTCCAGGAGGGGAAGCCAAGTTTTCACAGCTTGCAGCAATGAGTGGAGCTTCAGAAAGAAGAAAAGGCTGAAATGAAAGACTAAAGGTTAAAATCTTGGCATGCATAGCACATCTCTCACTCAAAGCATGTTAACTCTGTTTACCTGTTTGCAAACGCACAGGACTTTAATTCAGTGCTTTCCAGGAAATAATGATGATGCTCAAATAACATTGAAGACCTTGAAAAGAGGTGCATTCTGAAACAAATAGCTCAGGGTGGAGGCATAAACAGAAACACTTGTATGTTTGTAAGAGCAAGAGCAAAGTGCAAGACATAAAACCAGAAAGAAATGAAGAGAAGACAGCTTGAAGGATGACGACCAAACGCAGCTTTGACATTCTCGATTTACTTTTATGTAAGAGAAAGTGCAAAAGGAGGGGAGACTCCATCGCGCGAAGGTCAGAAAAACAAGCCATCCATTTATTTTTTTAAAGGCTTCATCCCCCGCAATGCATGCGACTTGTAAAATATGTTTTCCCACAATTCCCTGCACAGCAATGTCACAGAACAAACAGCAGGTGCGCAGACGGGCAGAAAAAAATGACGGACTGAAACACAGGGTCAGAGGCTTGGCTGTTGATGATAATGAGGCCTGTTGTGGAGGGATGGCGACCTGGAGGCGGGGCTGGGGAAAGAGCTGTTTTGAAGCTCTGTTGCACATGTCCTTAAGTAAACAGTGTAAAAACAGAGCTTTGTGGACTTTGTGTGCCCTAGATTGACATGAATACTGGCACAGTGCACCGTGCACCAAGTCAGGCACTGTGCCAGTGGTGGAGGTGTTTGTGTGGCCTTGCGGGTAAATATGATCGGGCTTGTTTTACGACTCTGATAGGCTACGTGGGACCTGCAATTTCAACATAGCTTCAGGGTCAACTTCACCTGAGAGAAAGGTTACTCGTTCGCATCTGCTGCTCACCACCACTGAGAAAGAAAGCCTCTCTTAGCAGTGCGATCACTTCCTCAACACGACTCTGAAGGAATAATTGGACATTCCCTAATTGGCAAATTTTTTTTAAATCAAATGAGTTGGAAAGATCAGTATTGGAATCAGGGAATCAGCCATCGCCTTATATTTACAGGACAGGCTAAATATGAAGTTTCATCGAAGTCTCTGCAAGAAAAAGAATAAGTGCATTTCCCAGCACATTGAGGTCTTCCTTTAATGTGGTGTTAACATCTATCTGCACTGTCTGTTAACTCCTGATAATGATGCATCAACAGAAATTTGTCACAGTTTCTCGTAAAGGCAGCGAGTCAATATTTATCTGTAAATCTCAGAATAATGGTTGAGAAACACTAATTATCCACTCAGCATGCCCTTCGAGGCTTTTTACGAAATACTGCATGATTGTTACTCTGTTTATAATGTTATCTAATGTACAAAACATATTATTCATCTTACAAATGTTATCTGGGTTAAAGGTTGTATTGATGTTCCATTTGTTCTGTTTGTCTACTGAGCGTTCAGGTTTGGTCTCTCGGCCAAAGAAAGGGACAGATTGTGTTTGAAGAGAAGCACAATATGAGATACAGCAGTCAGTAACATGTGCTGAAATCGTCACACTCTGGTCTTGGAAGAATTTAAAATGTTACAGCTGTACATAATCAAAATAAAGCAGTAAAACCGAGCTGTTTCACCTCATAAGAGATCGTGCAGGATGCAGTCAGGATGCACAGCTGGGTCAATGTTTAACAGGAACAAACTTTAATGGAATTTGACAAGTTAAAATCCAAGTTTTTAGGCTAAATATTTACTCAATGTTTCCATGTCAGGTTATTCTAGCTTTCTCGCTATGAAGGTTTGCTTTGGCCTGTCATTTACGCCAGTGTTTAAACATCTACCCAATGAGTCCGTGGGACAAATGGGAGCAATGACTTTTGTCCTGACTGCTCAGAAAATGAGGGAGCCACCAACGCACCTCTGTCATCATAAATGAAGGCTCTCAGGTAAAATAAAACACAACAGGTTGCTTTAGTTAGACTAAAATTACTATACATGCTAAAGTAATAACTGCAATCACATGACAGCTTCTGGTAATTCCACCCCACGACTGCTGAGAAGAGGAGGTTTTCTGGCCCCCGCTGTGCCTCCAGAACTTTGTGACACCACTCAATTTCAATCAGGCTTCAGGATTTGAGATTTACGTGGATCAGGGCAGTCATTAGAGACTCAACAGAAAACAGATGGTCAGAAGTCATTAAGGAAATGTGACATCTGATAATACTTGAGGTGCATCGGTGGCTTGTCCATTAAATGTCACACTTAGTAAAAACTCACTGTCAAACTCTTGTTTCTGTCTAGTTTTAGTCTAATGTAAAACTGCAGCCAGACACACTACAACCCCCTTCACTAAAGGTAACATTGAAATAATAGACATTTTGGGAAATGTGCTTATTCACTGTCTTGTAGAGGGTTAAATGAGAAGATTGATGCCACTCTCAAGTTTGTACAATAAATATCTATTGTGTGATAACTATCTTTTCTGGCTCTGTCTGAAGGAAACAAAATCTAACAATCAGTCTAACAGGTTTTTAACTATTGACATGTGATATCTTATTTGTTCAATCTGTACAAAAACCAAAGTGCAAAAAGGCATGTTGTGGTGTTAGGAGCAGTTTTACGAGAGTGTGTCATTATCGTGAGGTTGGCAGACAATGTGTTTTTTTACACCTCGGGTTTTTGCACAGTTGAAACAAATGAAATGTGTTAATAAGTGAGCTTCAGAGTTGCTGGTTGGCAGATTTTATTTGCCCAGAGCTTGTTCTAATCTAACTCTCGGCAAGAAAGCCAATGAGCATATTTCCCAAAATGTTGTCCTTCAAATAACTGAACCTGAAAAATAACAAAGGCGGGACTGAGAAGTGTATCTGCAATACAAAAGCTTTATGTCACTGTATGTTTCACAGAGCAGAACAATACAGTTTATTGTTCTTTCAGAACTGAAATGAGACATATAGTTTAAGCAGAAATGTCATTGCTCCAGAGTGACCAGCTCCTGTGGTACATTTAGGTCAGGGCCTCTACTGTTGTGTAAGAACACTTTGAAATTCAAGTCTTCGTTCCTTTCACTTCTCCAAACCACCAGCTGCCGTGCACTCGACAGTAAGAGGATGTCTGCTCACATTTTTCCCAGAACAGGCCCCATTCACAGTCAGATCCCTCTTCACTTGGAGTGTCTCCTCCGTCTGACCTGCTTCCACCTCCACTCGTCTTGATTAAAATGAATGGGGCGATGAATCAGTATCATTGTGATCAGTAACCTACACCCAGCGGCCTCGAGTGCTCCTCGCTCTGTGGTAAACACAGTATGCATAATTGAATGTTTCACTGGAGGCCAATTAGTTCATGGGAATCAAGCTTGATAACCGGGGTGCACGCCACCGAGGGGCTGGTTTTTTGGGACAAACGGGGGGGAATGTGTCCTCTGAAACTCTGGGGAGACTGAACGGCTACTGCTCATCACATCTGAGACATGAATTGTAAAAGATGAGTTATGGAGAGCTTGTTTAGCACCACAGCTGCCCCATTTGAGCAGAATCCCCAGACAACGTAAATATGTCTTTGAGTTATTTATAGCTAGACTTTAGCATGGAATTCATCCCTGACCTTGGTAGCTTGTTTTGGTCTCCAGAGGGATTTTTTTTTTATTGAGCAAACAGTATTTTACAGCAGGGTTCCTCATCATGTACATAGACACATGCTTTTGATGTTGGTAGGTCACGAATATTTCACTATTTTATATGCATAATTATTAATACAATGCTAACGAAATATTTTAATATTTCGAGGAATACACTCATTCACTTTCTTGCTGAGACTTAGATGAGATGAGATGATTTATTGTCCGCCTCAGTGAAATTTGGGTGTGAGGTATCTGCAGTTATATGTTTGGACTTTCTGTGTACAGCACTGTCAAACACTATGCAAACTTGTTTTTGTGACTTGCTAAGATCAATATCACTCTCTTGTCTGTTAAATATGCAGCTACAGCCGGGAGATGGTTAGCTTAGCATAAAGAGTGGAATCAGGGGAAAACAGCTAGCCCTCCGCCTTTTACAGTTTTTGTACAGATTTGACAAATGAGATATAATATATTAACTAGTGAACTATAGATTTATGCTAACTAGCTGCTGGCTCCAGCTACATTGTATGAGAATGAAATTGATCTCCTCATCTAATTCTCAGGAAGAAAGCAAATAAATCTATTTCCCAAAATGTCGAAAAATTCCTTCTTGCTGAGAGTTTGGAGAAAAGATCAATAACTCCATTAATCCACTTAATATGAGTAATAAGTGTATTTGCCAGAATGTCGAGCTATTACTTCATCGGTTCTTCAGTAGGGTGCAGCCTCTTCTCTCATCAGCTTCCGTGCTATCTTGCATGAGAAACAGACTCAGCAGATCAACTTGGTACTTTGTTTTACAGCAGTTGTGTAACTCTGAATTTCCTGTCTGAAAGTACAGAAAGATCAAGACTAGATAGCAGAAATGACTCAAATTCTCCACGCAAACTATCACCAAACCACCCTGATATTAAAAGTACTGACTCAAAAGAATATTTCCTTCAATACTGACTTTCCTAAATATTACTGCATTTAGCCTGAGGATCGTAATACTGTTTGCAATCAAACATTAGTTTGCTCAGAGTATAGGGGAAGGTCTAACCCAAAAATACTGTAAATCAGTGTAGATTTCCAGCACCATAAAGAACTGACAGCGTGCACAGCTGCTGAGGTTGACCGCAGTCTGTATGTATTTACATTTTCCAAATTGGGGTAAATGTACATTCTGTACTTTTCTGCTTCCTGACAGCTGGGACGCTCATTTAGCCCGTGAGCAGTGAAGAACTGAGAGGAAAGCCTGAGGCATCTGGGGGAGGCGAGCCTGTATGCGGGTCGTCCATCAGTGGGAGTTTGTTCCTTTCGACCGGTGGGAGAAGGAAAAGTATCTCATGGCAAACAAATACCGAACAAGTCAAGCAGAAGCAATAACAAAAACATATTCATCTGTGTCGTGTGACACATGTCTGTGCATGTGCAAGCTGAGCATGAGATGTGAGGAATGTAAAAGGAGACGACGATGTTTGCATCTAAGCATGCGGGAGAGATACACACATGCATGGATGAAGTGTGTATATGTGTTGATTAAAGTCTGTGGTCAGCTGCATAAACAGGGCACTGGAGCATATTTTCTTTTGCCTTACATAACTTATGTCACTAAGCTTTTGACCTCAATGAGAAGAAACTGCTCCTACTTCTAATAAGAACATTTCAGGTCATGCAAACTTCACAGGACGTTACAAATCCCAAAGCATGTGCAGATAGTTTAGGTTTTGGCGTCATTAAAAGGCAGAAGTCAAACGTTTGTGTGGGAACTGAAGGAGTCTCTTGACACTGATGCAGAAATGGGGACCATGGTTGTCCAAGGACAGCATGTCAGAGTCCTCACAGGAAATCTCTCATATCCTCTCAGCCCGCTCTCCCTGCCCGGGCCTGTTTGCACTGAAATGAATCGCGCCTCGTCTCTCGGGGGCGGCTGGAGGCTAAAAGACAAACTGCAGGTTTTCATTAGCTTCGGTGCCATGCCGCAGTCAGTATGCAGTCCCTGGGGCAACAACAGTACAGCATTCACCGAAAGGGGCCCTACTGGATGAACGGTCAGGGGTCAAGGCTGAACAAATACAAAGAATATGCTCTTGCTTTGCACCACTGGGGGGCAGTAGTGTGTTTCACCTGGCTGTCTGCTTGTTCTCATCCTGTCGAAGGGAAATTGCAAAACTGTTGCAAGGCAAACGTTTTCCTCTGCACGTCTGTATGGCAAGAGTGCGTATGAATCATGACACGTATATCTGTCAGCATCTGTCAGGAATTTATGCAGCAAAAAAACCTGAACTCATCACTTTCTGAGTGAAACTGCTTAATCAGTGACATTTTTACATTAGCAGAGAAACAAGGGTGTCACTAATAAATAGCCATGGCTGCACTCCAGTTTCAAGGTCCTGGTGTTACTGGGACACTTAATTGAACAGATGTTATCAGTTGTGTTATCGTTTACATCTGTGCCTTTTGTCATACAAAAGTCAAAACCTCTGCTTATAAATCAGGCTTTGAAAAACAAACATGCAACATACTCGACCACAACCCCACCAGTAAACAGAAATCTTGCTGTCGCTCTATTTTTTTATGGACTATTTCTTTATCAGTTATGATTATGACACGCCTAGAGAGCAGCATCCAGCCTCGTGTGTTTCAGAACAGCTCTAGATTCACCTCTCCAGTCCATCCTGACTGACTTTGCTTCATAAACACGAGACAGTCATGAGCTCGGTTCACAAACCCTGAACCTCAGTGGTTGTGCAGTCCGTGCTACTCATGAATATCTCATGATATCAGAAATCAGGAACATGAGGCACGTGACATTTGGTTACCCACTCCAAGAGAGATGCGGTTTATGATGGATGAGTTGTAATATTACGTGTCACTCGGATATTCACATGCTGAGATCTCACAGAATAGGATGCAAGATGAAAATTTGGGGATTTTTTTTCTCCTTCTCAAAATTGGACTCAATCTTTATTTGAAATTCTTCATTGAAATAAATTCAGATAAGTATTTCTGGCAAACACAAGTGGAAAAAAAATCAGTGAATATAAAACTCCAGAACCTCATAAAATAGTCCCAAATGGAAAAGATCACAGATCACAGTCTATCCATGGGAACCCGAGGTTTACGGCTCAAACAGGCTCTGGCACCTGTTTTTTTTTTTCTTCTTCTTCTTCTTCTTCTTCCCTCTTTCCATCCCCTCGTACATGACTACGTCTGGGGGCTGCACTGGGATTTACAGATGTTCTGTGTTTGGAATCTGGGTAAAAGGTCACAATGCCGGCTATAGATGGGAGCGGCCATTTCGGGAAATTGAATAAGCAGCTGTGATGAGGTGTGGATCCAGTGATGATCAGGAACATACGACTGTGTGGCTTTGTGAGTTCGAGTGACAGGATGCAGAGGAGACAGATTCCTCCAAATCCCGCAGGTTACTGTAGACATGAGACAAGTAAAACGGATGTTTTTTAAACCTCTAGTTTAGACTGTCCTCATGGACAGTAAATATATTGTCTTCTAACCATGTGACTAGTGGCCTGTTCTTCTCCTTTGACAATCTGAAAAGTGACTTTTCTACTGAACGTGTGGCCTATTTTTGACACTTTTTTATATAGCACTTTTTGTACTTAAGTAACATTATGAACGCAGGACTTAATGTCATTACATAATGTGAGGGAATTGTATTTTATTAATTGTCAGGAGTGATGTTTAGACTGTGGTGCTACCATTTTTCCTCAAGTGAAAAATCTGAATGCCAATGAAGCTGGTTTGAAACACTGACTGAAAACAATGTTTCATTTTTACGCAATTCTGTCTTCAAGGCCATGATGGAAACATGAGTCATCCTACAATTACAGGATGATTACAGTATCAAGACAAACTAGTATTTCTGCCAGACAGTCTGAATCATGCCAACTGCAACATGGGCCATTTAATATATCTCCGTACAGTACATTGCACTGCAGATTCAGACATAAATGTCAAAACATCAGAGGGATTTTTAATGTTCTTTAAAGAACAGAAGAATTTGCCTGATACAATGCAGACATCTGTGAAAAAAGCCAAAAATGAAGGCCTGCACTTCTTCATTCACACCCCTCCTATAAATCTTGCTCACATAGCTGCCAAAGCCTGAAATGTCCCAGAAGAATGCAAAGAGGCATGTTCGTGCTTTACATGTACAATCATGACCATCATGTACCAGACTGTCATCAAGTTTAAATATTACTGCATTTGTTACGTGATGCGAGCGTGTTTCCAAGATGCCGTGTTCCTGCTTGTACCTGCCACAGATACCTTTCAACCACTTACTCTTTCCTTCACCCGTGAAAAATACTTCGGCAATTAAAAAAAAACATTTCCATGTTTCTACTCAACAATAATCCGGCTGTGCTGTAACTCAAAGGACATGAATCATACACAAGTCTGTCACTTTGATCCGACAAGAGAAAACCTGTCTGCGTTTACCTCTGTGCTCCTATTGAGGGAAAAGATTACAAAAGGTGAATTAGAAACACCTATTTTTAACTGTAACGCAACAGGCTTTGCTCGTCCTCGTGGAAACCCTCTCTCTGCCAAGGATTTGAGGGAAATAATGCATGTTTGTTACATTCCAGATGCATAAGTGAGGGCCCTGTAATTCCTCTGCACTCAGTTTCCCCTCTCAGCACCGTCAGCAGTCTCCCAGTTACCTTTCACCTACTTAGTCTGGGCTGCAGACAGGAGAGGGTTAAACTGGCTCCTTCTTTGTGATCTGGCCCGGATCACGTACGGCCTACGAGCTCCCCGGCGGAGGCTGTTAAAGAAACCCCACGGCCTGCAATTTGGCCATTCTCTGCGCTGTGAACTTTACCCTAATTCTCACAGTCCTCACAACCTCCCAGCAGCAGATCTTTGCCGAGGAGCACCTCAGGGCAAATTGTACGCATGTTCCTCTCCTGACGTGATCCACGGTGTCACTGACTTCATTCATTCCTCACGTTATCCCTGAAAAGATTATGAAGAAAATGCTGATATAGTGTTTGTGCAACAGCTGTTAGAAATGTTTCATTATGATCTCATCTATCTATATCGGTCAAATAACATGATAACAGCTTTATTCAGTGGGGAAGGGAACATTTTACATTTTTAACATTACTGGGATCAGTGTGAAGGCTTATGATTGTCAGGCAAATTAAGTTTAACAGAAAATAAGAATTATGGAAATTATCCCCTTCCATAACAGGAAGCCAGACTGGTTTTAAAACTACGTATATCATTTTGAGTTGGCATTTAATACTGTTCTTTTTTGTGCAGAACAATTCATGATCCTTAATTTTGCCTGAATTCCTTCTCAGTCTTGTGAGGAAAAGATCTAAAATAAACAATTGAATGTGCTGTTTCCTTGATAATACAGATTTGAATCACACCAAATTTCTACTTTTCCTAATACTTCTCTGCCTTGTCATTCATCCAAAAAGAATTACAGTAAGGTGTATTGCACAAGATAGGACATGATCCCAGTAGGCAAGGAGAGTATGTATGGAGCCAAGTAAGACAGAGGAAATATACCAAGATTTCATCAGTGTGGAACAATAAAGTGAGGTTACAGGAAATGGAATATTATATAGAGATCTTCCCTTCATGACTGTGTGAATTAATGACCATAAGAAGAGGCTCAGATTCCTCCTTCAGACGGTGACAAGTTCACTCTATAAAGATCTGGGCTTCATCTTTCATTGGCATCAGTGTGGTCCATTCACAGCGCAGCTCATTATGGCATCTGTCACTTTCACTTTGAAGTGAAAGTGAAAATTTCAGATTTGTAAATCTATTTCTACACTTCACTTCAAATGGCCAGTTTACAGTAAATGATTTGCAAGATTTGTGCAGATCTGTGTTTCGGACTGACTATGAATATTAAAGAACTCTCTAAAAAGATACACACTACTTCATGAGCTTAATCTGGCATCTGTTATCAGTATCAACCAATTTCAGGGTGTTCCTGTGCTGATGGATTGATCATCTCACTTATTCAGAAATACTCCACTTGTCACACTTAGTGTTTATTCAGCAGTGCTTCACAATGAAGGAATATGTTAGTTTCACTGTGGGAGATATCAAATGTTTAGTTTCCTCCAGTAGATAATGTAGTCCCTGTCTCCCACAGTGCTGAGATGAAAGACAATCTATTTGTTATATCATGTCCCTCCTCCGCCTCTGACATGAATCGTTAACAGAGAGGTGGAGGAGGGACAGAAACCTGAGAGTAACTGCACCCCTCCCTCTCCTCGGCTGGCCAATGGCAGGCAGCTTGAGGGCTGTGAAACTATATAACAGTAGTGCAGTGACTGTTCAGCCAGGAGCCTGAGCTTCAAATCCAAGTCAAGGGGACAGGACAGGACACTGCACACTTCTGCAACAGGACAACACTCTATTCACAGCAAACTCTCAACAGTTTAAGACGACTGCAACAATGAAGACGACACTGGCAACTCTGACCCTCTGCCTGGTGGTGCTCATGGCCACAGGTTTCCCTTTTGAGAGGAAAGGGGGCTCACCCTCCAGCAGTGCTGCCAAGGAGAAGCGTGTACAGTATGCAGCGTGGGATGATGTGAATGTCATTGCCCACGGCCTGCTGCAGCTGGGCCAGGGGCTGAAGGAGCACGTGGACAAAACCAAAGTCCAGATGAGGGACATCTCCAGCAAGCTGAAGGTTTTCAACCGCACTGTGACTGAGCTGGGGAAGGAAACCCAGAAGCTGAGGGTGGAGGGGGAGGCCCTGAAGGCTCGGGCCCAGGGGCTGGAGGACAGAGAGGGTCAGCTGCTGAATGTCACGGCCGAGCTGAGGGAGAAGGCGGAGGAGATGCAGCAGGAGAGGAGGACGATGAGCGAGAGGATGAGCCGGCTGGAGGAGAGGGTGGACAGCATGCTGCAGGGAGACGGAGGGCTGCCTGACGCCGAGGCTGGTGCCAAGAACAGCAGTGATGCTCACAGCATCCAGGTGAGAATGCACAGGTTTCTGTCTTTGGTTTTTGGTGATGATAATTTGTTTGGGAAGGCAGAAGCATGTTCAAATAAGGGGGGTGACATTAGTTTGTTTGGGAGGACAAAATAAGCCTTTCCCATGTGTGCAAAACATTATTCATAGACTCCTCAGTTTAATGTACAAAATGTTGTTGTTGTACTGCAGCAGATGGTTAAAGGGACGCTTCAAGTTCATGGATGTGCAGTACATCGTGCATGGACAGTTGGCTTTTACGGTGGGGTGGTGGCTTTTTTTCCCCTCAGCTCAAAGGCATTAAATCAAAATGCACAGAGGGCAAGCAGTGGGTGGTGGTGTAGTGGAGTGGAGGGGGGTTGGTTAACAAGCCTGCACTGCATGAAGAGCGTGCAGTACGTGCAGGGAAACACCAAAGGCTTCCAGACAAAGGGATCTGCACACATCAGCTGCAAGAACGTGTGAATAATTTTACACAGATGTGTCAGTTTACAACCTGCAGAGTATTTGGCCAGATGACACAGTGGAAGAGACTCCTGGAGCAGTACGTGAGCCTGAAAGGCTTTATAGTGGGATGGAAAATCCCGCGCTATGAGGGAGTTACATAACCACACCACAGTCGGTTGGAAGAGGACAATTGCTAGTCATTGAGGGGTGGAAATGTCTCTGTGTGTCAGGATTTTCAATGAAGCCCTGCAGGGGGCCCGTTTTCTTATGTTGATCCTGGTGTTTATTTGGTGGCGTCCTCTAAAGTTCTAAAGCCCATACCACATTTTTACGCACAGGCAGGGTGAAGAGTACAGTTTATGAAATACTAAAAATGTGGTACCTTTGTGTTATTTTTCTCTTTCAGCTGATGTTGGAGGCTCAGAACAGACGCATTGATGATCTGATGGAGCGGATCAGACTCCAGCAGGAGAAGCTTGACAAGCAGAATGTGCGCATCAGGACGCTGCAAAGTCAGGTGAGGAAGCACAAACAAACCCATATCAGAGTCACTGTTACAGACTATTTTGTCATATATTCTGCAATCTCATCACTGATTGGTAACTTTTCCAGGTCCAGCAGTCGAGACAGAGACCTGCATCCCCTCGGAGCACCAACGCTGAGGGCGCTGTGCAAAGTGGCACCATGGAGCAGCACGACTCACCAGTAGGTAAGCAAAGCCAAAATCCCCTCTTGGCGCCGCCTTAAGTCGACTGCTCAAAATCTGACGCCAAATGTGGCGGACCATCTGTCTTGTCAGGCTGTAAAGACGCTTAAATCACCAGCAATTACAATCAAGGAATCTAATCAATATGGGACAAACATCTCTGCTCAGTGTGACACCAGACATGTCAACTGGTGGACTTTTGCAAAAGCTGTGAAATCTGACAGTCATTATTGAAATAATACAGGATAACATTCACTTGATTGAGTGAGTTAAAAAAATATCTAAGAATGTAAAGGAGGCCTCCTACCTCCTACAAAGGCTCGCTTTAGTCAGCGCACCTCATACTGTGCCTTACAGTAATTGTAAAAGGCAGTGAATGATGCCCTCAGTGTGCAGCCACGCCAAGCAGCTGCAGCTCCCAGCTCAACTGAACTGTGACTGGACCAGCAGTCATAATGAAGGCTTTCATCCAGGCTGTACTGGACTGGATCCACACCAACCGGGGAAGAGTTGAGACACACTTTCAGCTTCCTCATCCGCCACGTTTTGGTTTCACTAAAAAGTCTGTTTAGTCTTTAAAAAGAATGAGGAGGATGACGGGAGGACATGATGAATAAAACAGAAACGTATTCATATTGAAATGGCGGATTTTAATAGTCGTCTATTACTAATAACTGGAATAAACAATTACAGTCAAGTCTCTGTCTCTGAGGCCGACAGATGAGAAGTAGGTGAAAGGTGAACATGGCTGAGGCAACAGTTGAGATCAGTCAGCCAGTACAAATCACAATAACACCTCAGAGTTCTGACATCAGCAGGATTTGAGGAATGAGGAAAAAAAAAAGAAACGAGTGTCTCTGGCAAGGTTTCAACTGGGGGAAAGTTCGCTGGTCTCTGAGAGCGTTCAGTCAGGGTCACACAGCTCAACAAGATTACTCACACTGATCATTTCTGTTGTTGTTGGGCTGGAAAAGGCTCGGGGAGGCTTTGTACAAATCTAGCATGCGATGTTCCTCAGATACTGTCCTTGTGCCCGAGCCAAGAAAAAAAAAAAACGAGGGAAAACGAGGGTGGAAATGGGAAAAGACGCTCTATATTTATCTGTGAACTTTGTACAGATATTCTCCACTGTTTTGAAGACACTCCTCCTCCCTTCTTAAGATATCCCACCTTTTCGTGTAAAACAAACATTTGTACATCCTCAAGAATGAGCAACCTTTCCCCTAGTTCTGTCAGGGAGTCAGACATCCCTCCTCCTCCTCCTCCTCCTCTTCAGTCATCCTCTCCCCTCCTCCCCCATCCCTACACACAACCCCCCACCGCCACCTCCATCTCCTCCTTCTCTCCCATTGTAATGAATAAGAAGTGTGCCAAAGTTCAGGAGAACCCCTGACCCCCCGAGGCAGACTACAGCCACGACTGGCCACCGAGAGTTCATGCCTCTAGAGGAAAGGTCATTACTCACAAATGAGGAATTGTGGTTCAGGAGTCAGCTGGTGTGCTCACACTGAAGCAATACATAGCCAACAAAAAAAAAAACAATCAAATAAAAATGAAAAATTACAAAATTGCATTTGTTGTAATTTTTCATATTAATTGATTGTTTTAAGATATTATAAAGCATCATGTGATGATGTCATCCATGATAAAAAGGATTGCTGGAGGCTTGATATTGGTCTCGTGTCTCGCTGGCCACATGACAGCTCCAATTGGCTCCGGAGTCCCCGGCCTTCTCAGATGTCCCTTTACAGCAGCAGCCCCTACCCCCCACCACCAGCACCACCACCCTCTGATCACTCCCCATGCATGCACCAGCCATGCACTACTACGTCACCGACTAGCTGCTGTGCATGTGAGGGAGGTGTGACGAGCCACAGAGGTGGGGGGATCAGAGACAGAGGGGGGTTGAGGAATGTAAAGGGTAGTAGCGTGTAACTCAATAGCCTGGTTGAGTCTGCTTGGGAACTGGGAGAAAGGTCATATTTATAGCTGAGAAAGTGGTTCTCACTCGCTCTCTCCCCGTCTTGTTATGGCTAGATCAAATGCTCTATCAGATACACACTTCTATCTCCAGACTCGCTGATAATAGTCGCATTTGCAGACGCTCGGCTCTTGCAGCGCAGAGAAACATGTCGCTGAGAGCTTCCCTGACTGTGAGTGACCTACATATGAGCGCTGGTTAGAGTAAACAAGTTCAGATTCACAGTTACACCAGTGTAATATCTGAAATTGCCTGAAAATAAAACATGCAGAAGAAACTGGATCCCTGTCGCGACCCAGTAAACTTTCAGCCTGATTTTTTGCCTGTCCATCACAATGCAACAGTGCAAAGTTCAGGGGGGTAAAGATGCAGCAAAACACATCTCTTAAATGTGTCACCAGCAGCATGACCCTACAATGCAAACAGTGTGACGCTTTGCAGTGATACTGTACGGAGCTGTTTGTCTTAACGCTGTTGTGTTGTTTCTTTCTTGTAGAGATGGCATCAGACTGTCATGAGCTGTTCCTGAGAGGTGAGACCACCAGCGGGGTTTACACCATCCAGCCAATCAATGCAGAGCCCTTTAAAGTCTTCTGTGAGATGACAGCTGGTAAGTAGAGTAAAACTTCTTCTTTGTGTCCCGTCCTGAGTCAATCAAACAAAAACGTTTAAAGTCTCCGAACTGCACATGGAGCTGCCTTTTCGGTTGATGCAACTTTTTCTGACCAACCTTTATCTGTCTTTCTTTCCAGATGGTGGGTGGACAGTGATCCAAAGGCGCCAAGATGGCTCAGTGGACTTTGATCAGCTATGGCAGGCCTACGAGAAAGGCTTTGGCGGCCTGAATGGTAAATGCTCTTTCGACTTTGATCTCGCTCTCGCTAACTCCAAAACTGGACTGGACAGGTGTTAGCCGGCCTGGCCAGGGTCAGATTAGTTCACACAGTATTACTGTCTTTCACAACCTACTATGTCAGGGAGCAGGAGCTGGCCTCAAAAAAAGCATCTTATCACCGATAGGCTTGAATGGATCGAAGCCAGATGGAAGTTTTCTCACAATTTCTCTCTATTTGTCCCCTCCAGGAGAGTTCTGGTTGGGTCTAGAAAAGATCCACTCCATTGTTAAAGACGGTGGCTACATCCTCAACATCAAGCTCTCTGATTGGATCGGTGACTTAGCAACTATCCGTCTCCCCTTCCGCCTGGGCGGAGAGGAAACCAAGTACTCGCTCCAGATTGAGAAGGCAGGCGCTTTCAGCACGTTGGAGGGGTCCCTGGGGACTGATGCCACCTCCGGCCTTCCTTTTTCCACCCGCGACCAAGACAACGACCAGAAGACCGACACCAACTGTGCCAAGCAGCTCTCTGGTGAGTTGTAAATGACAGTCACAGTGACAAAGCCTCTCTTTGTTTGCCTTCCTGTTTGGGATTGACCTCAAAGGCAGCACCTAACCTGATATTATCCTTTGTCTTTCTAGGCGGCTGGTGGTTCAGCAACTGCGGCCGTTCCAACCTGAACGGCAGATACTTCCAGAGTCCTCCTCCTAAGCACCGGCACCAGAGGAAGCAGGGCATCTTCTGGAAGACCTGGAGGGGCCGCTACTACCCCCTGAAATACAGCATGATGATGATCGCCCCTGCTGCCATCCAAAACAAGTCATAAAGAAAAGAGAGAGACTGAATGAAAAGGTTAAAAGAATGAGGGGGAAAGAAGTAGATTTTGGACTATTCTTTCTTTTTCTTGGTGCTTAGTTGATGAGGTAGAGGTTTCCGTTTTCCCTGGTCGTCTCCCTGCGAGGAAGACCTCATACCAGAGCCCAGACCCTCAAAATAGAAGCAAAAAGAACTCACATTCAATGAGTTCCAGGTTTCCACTGCTCTGTTCTCTGAGAGACAAGCAGATTCCTCCCCTGCACCTAGAGTCTCAGACGGAAAGAGAAAACGTGCAGTGGAAATTTTTCTTATGTTGTACCGTTGCAGTTGATTCCTTCCGCTGGCATGAAGCAGGGGCCCCTAGACAGGAGAGCGCCACAGGGCGAGTCCCAGCCTGTCCACTGTGCTGTAAGCCACAAAGGATTTCCAACAAGTGGAGACTCATCACAAGACATGTGGTGTCAAGTGTGTATCTGGGCTGTTGTTTGAGTTTGAATCTGGTTCAGTAGCGAGTAAACAGCGCTGTCAGCTCGAAAACAGCTTGAGAATTGCTCTTATTTTGTAAAGGATGCTTGTGGGACTGAAAAGATTAAGCAAGCCTTTTAAACCCTGTGGTGCGGACCAAATGGTGACTTAATTAAAACAAAGAGTCATTTTCCACATGAACATGATGAGATTAGTGTTCAAAGGAATTACGTAAAGTTATAAATCACTGTAAACTAGGATTACGATGCAGAAACTGTGTTAAGACTGACGTTGGAAAGCAGTTCATGGGGCACTGAAGACCGTTTCAGCCTCTTGTACCATAGATTTTCTGCCAGCAGTTTTGAATCAAATCAAGCATATTCTTCACTGACTTTAATTTTTCTGTGGAGGTTCTGACGATGTTAAGTCATATTGACTTCTTTTATGATGAGAGACATGGTTTTGTACATAGTGTATGAAGGAATGTCATCTGTCTTTTCAGAAATATAGCTGTTACTGATTGGTTGTGTCCTTATCTGTTGTCTTTGTGAGAGTTTGTTGTTATAGATGTTCCCTTTTCTTATTTAAATGCTGTAAAGAATCAATATATATATATATTTCTGGTGCTGCCTGTTTGTAATTTATATTGTCTTTGTTGTGTTTGCCAGATGTAAAATTGTTTTTTTAAGAGAAAATAACCATTTCATGGCCATAATGAGCCAATAAAATTGATTTAAACTAATTTGCCTTTTGTCTGAGTATTATGTGGCACTTAGAGAGTAGCCCCAAGTTTGCAACACACAAAACTTAAAGTAGTATCCTTGTGTGAAAGAATCAGTGGAAAACAGAACTAAAGCAACAAATTCACAAATGTTTCACAAAAACAAATATAATAATAATATTGTGTAAATTGGCCACAACTAGAGTCAAGATAAATATTAGGCCCATACTCTTTTTACTGTATAATTTGTCATTTTAAATCCAAACGAATTAGATTAAAATGGAAAAATATTGCAGTTGTCTGATTTGTTTGACATAAGCAGAGGAAAAATTTTAATTGCATTAAAAAAATAACTTGCTTGATTTGTGTAATTTCAAATTGTTGTTCACAGACTGCTGTTTTCCATATAAAACAATCAAGATTTTTCTTTGATTGAATGTCTAGATTTGTAAAATGATCCTCTGCATGCAAATGAACATACAATTTTTTTTTTTTTTTTTTTTTTACCAATCTAACCAAACCTGTCTGAACAGATATTTTCTTTGGAAACCACCTGCAGGCCCAAACCCATAGAGGCCATCTAAACCACCCCGTAGAGCCACACGTGGCAGATCTCTTGTATCTTAAAAATCTTGTATCTTAACAGCTTAATCACATTACCTGGAGCAAACTTCAGGAGCCTCGAGGTGTCAGCTTTAATTTCTCATCGCACCACTTTCTTCTTCCATGTCGTGCTAAATGTGCTTCATCCACACTGATCCTCTGAGCACTGACAACTGGTTCAGGATCAACCTCTGCAACAGCTGATCAGATGAGAGTGTGCTCTGAACTGACCTCTTCCTTCAGCATGGTATCAGCATAGCCAGTGAAAGTCAATGCCTGGCTGTCACACAACAGGTGAGTTAATACTGGGAACAGCACTTGTTACCTGCAGAGACAAACGTGCAAAAATGAGCAGAGTGGCTGACTTATTCAACAAACCTCTTGTTACTACTCTGTGACTACAACGGAACAATCATGGTCATAATAATAATAATACTTTATTTATATAGCACTTTATGTAGCACTTTTCTTTACAAGGTTACAAAGTTCTTCACAGAAAAAGAAAAAAACAACAGTAGATAAAATAGCACAGATCAAAACAGTAAAGATAAAGAAGAACAGATAAAGAGGAGCAGATAAAGAACCAAATAAAAAACAGGACAGGCAGGAGTTGAATGATAAAAAACAGTAAATTATATTTAAGCGTTCATAAACACGTTTTCTGTAAAATATGAAATAATGAATGATGCTAATAAAGCACCCCCGGCCTCTGATTGGCTTACCCTTATATTGTTACCCCAAATCTAAACCCTAATGTCTTGTGGTTAATTTCTGCATGTGGCGCAAGTATCCCATACCATCCACATTTTACCCAGTTATTTTACAGAAATAGCCACTTAGCTTAGCTTAGCATGAAGTGTGGAAACAGGGGAACAGCTACCCTATGTCCAAAAGGTTTTAAAAATCTGCCTACCAGCAACTCTAAATCTGTTAAATCCGTCCAGAAGCTGAAGTGTAAAAATGAGAAGTTGTGGTTGTATGGTGGTCATGTTTTTCCAGAGTCTGCAGGAAGTCGTCAGTCAGCACTGCATCAGGCCAAGAAATAGTCCTTTATAAGGGTGGCAGATTTTTTTGATGTTATCAGATCACGGTTACACGTCACCTGAGGACTATGAGGAGTAACCTGGTATTAAAAGGTACTATGGCAACTGTTCTGTCCACAAAGACAGACATCTGCTGCTTCGCCGCTCTGCATGGATTGAAGTGTCTGAAAGCCCTCGTTGTTGCAGCAGTGGTGAGTTTTGGCCCGGTGCAGCTCTGATGTGAATGGGACATGAGGCGAGGTGTATAATGAAGTGGACCATCAATATGGGTAAACACACTAGAGACAAAATATGGAGCAGAACAGCAAATGCTGAATCACATAACATGCATAACCTGTAACTGCTTGGAAAAGAAAACAGCAGTAAAAGAGAGCGTGTGATTGATTCATACATTTATTTTTTTTTTTAATCATGTACAAATTGTATTCCGGTGGTACAAAGCTGTTGTAAGACTCCAGTGCTCACCCTCCTGTTGTCTTTATTGCAGTAAAAAAAGGAAATACCAGCATGATTAAGAGTCAAGAGGTACTTTGGCAAATATAAATTATGTGTTAAGAAGGCAAGCAGACATCTCGAGCAATGCAATGTGAGGGGAGAGAAGGGCGCAAAAATATCAATGAGCGGCTTCTGTCGGCACTCATTTAAAAAAAAAAAAAAGAATAAAAATCCATAAAATGTTTTATTTTAAACAACACACACTTAAAACAAGTGGACAGAGGAAGAGTCTCGGTTTTCTTCCTTTCTTCATCGTTACACAAACTTCAAAGTACAGCCTCACAGTATGTATGGATATTGCAATTCTGTGTTAGTGTGCTTGTGAGTGTCTGTATGAGATAAACTGTATTTTACATATGTATGTACAGTGTAGGAGCTCATGTCTGCGAGTATGTGTATAGATTCCATTTCATATCTGTGAACTGTAACCTCGTTCCTACTGCGGACTCACGTGAATAAAACAGGTGGAGCCAGAGGGGGGGAAACAACACAATAACATTTGGCAAAAACCATCTTGGTTGCGGAGATGAGGACGTGGGTGAGCGATGAGTCAATGTGACACAGCCTGCAATTATTTCTCCATATGTCCTTGTCTTTGTTCAGCTTTCAGGGTGAGACACCAAATCTCTGTGCTCGTAAACCATACCCCAGACTGTACACGGGGGTGGGAGGGTGGTGGGGGCATGGACAGAACAAGAGACAGAGAGAGCGAAAGAGGGAAGTATAGTGGAGAAGTTACATGACTAGTTCATAGGAGAGAGTGGCTAGTGGCTGCAGAGTGTCTGATAGTCTCTCAGTGACGGGGCGGGAGGCGGGGTCAGGGTGGGGAGGTCAGAGAGAGTAAAGCTGGGCGGTGAGCTGGAGGAGTAAAGGAGGACAGAGGGGACACTAGACTTCACTTCTCCCCTGTTGTCTCATTTCAGAGGTATTGTTGTAGAAAGTGCAGCAGCATTATCTCGTAGTGTTCTCCAGACTCAGGGCAGCGAATACTGTGTCGCTCATTGGGGTATACCTGGAAAATTGAAACAGGTCGACCAAGTTACACACTGATCTGTACACGTCTGTATCGAAATAAAATCCTGAATATGGTTAATCTAAAATTACAGTGGTTTAAGCCAATTTACTGTTATGTAAATGAAGTCAACCTAGTGTGGAGCGATTTCTTATATGACTTAAGAAAGATGTGTCAGTGGGTGGAATAAGGCTAGTGATGCTAACCTGAAGCTGGTACGGCTTCCCAGCACGGATTATCTGTGACACTAGGAAATTGGTGTGGAAAAAGTGCACATTCTCATCTAGAAATCCATGGAGAATCAGCAAACGGTTCGGCCTGGAATGACAAGGATTATACGGTTATAATAGGACTCATTACAATATGATACTTCACACAGTAGTCAAACAAACAGTGCAAATCCTTGAATAAGACATTTGCCAAATAGTGAAAGACTCCCTATTCTGTCATGATTTTAGGAAACGCCTTCCTGGATGCAAAGAAATTCAGTGACTCTCTAGTTCAGCATCGAAGAGCACAGCTCCAACATGCCATTCGTCAGGCTCAGTGTTTCCTCCGTGCCTCAACACAGAGGCTTGAGTCAGCCTGCCAGTTGCAGTAATAGCTGAAATATTTAGCTGTTTTAAGCACTAGACTCAAAAATGGTAATTCCACACTAGCAGGCAGTATTGGCTGCTTGTTTAAGTGCGTGTGCTTACTCGCTGGGCAGCTTGTCCACGTGCAGTGCCACGGAGCCTTCCTCGTAGCCCTGCTGGTTGTTCTCAGGCACGTCCATGTAACGCTCTGTGTAGCCCGTGTCGTAGGCCATCCACACAGTCACCGGGGCGCCTGCAATAGCCAACTGGCAGGGAAGCACAAAGTGGTCAAGTCATAAAGAATAAATATAAAATTGTGTCATTTTGAAAGCAACTCAAAAATAAGGTACAGGAGCAAGGCGGTGGTTTAGTTTGGCTGCATATGCTGCTGGAAAATGGTGATAGTTGCAGTTTTGTAATTCTACAATATATATCATGGCTCAGTGGATTATACATTTTGGCCATACAAAAAAAACTTTCAGTTCCTCTAGCATAGTGGTGTATCTGCAGATATCCTTTGTGAATAAAGGCTACTAGCCAACAAATTGCACAACACAGACACCATGTGGATGTAAGTAGCAACTACATCACAAGTTCAGTTTGGAAACTTTATGCTTCAGGAATAAAGCAATTCTGTTTAAAGTGCACTACATACACATACAAGATACAAAGTATGGTCTGCTTTCTTATTTGTTGCCAAAGGAGACAGCAGAGAATGCTCATTGATAGAAAGCGAGTGTATGGTTTAAAGATAAAAGAAGGAAGGACGAAAAAGCCTCCTAACCTTGAAGACATTGGGTCGCTGGATGAGGCCCATGAGAGAGAGGAAACCACCGTATGACCAGCCGTGAATGGCAACACGGCTCAGGTCCACAAAGTTAAACTTCTCTGCCACATACTGCAGCCCCTCCACCTGGTCCTCAATCTCCACCTGACCCTGAAGAGGCAAAGCAGATTAGAGTATTATTTAACCCTGCATCTTTTTACAGCATTCAATCATTACAAGTATCTTTTAATGCTCCTACTTAAATTTAATTATCGGATTCTTGCTTTACCATTTTGTTTTTCAGTGCTCCTTCAAATTCAAGGCCCCTCTGACAGGAACCCCTCCCATCAATGACGACCACAGCGTAGCCCAGAGAGGCCAGTGTGTTCAAACGGAGGTACTTCATCCCCTTGAAGGAATTGTTCACCAGCTGCACCTGAGTTCACACAACAATGCTGATCAAAATGTTGTTTTTGCAATTTATAAATGCTTCAAAGCAACATTTTGGGAACACAAAAATATAGTCACATGAGATAATCATATTAGACTGAATATATCCACAAACCTGTGGGCCTCCATACACAAACAGAACAGTTGGGTGTTTCCTGCCAGGCTGCAGGCTGTGAGGCTTATAAACCATCCCATAAAGCTGGAAGCCTGACTTCCCTGGAAAGTCAAAAATCTCAGGCGGATTGTAATCTCCCGGGCAACCTGGTAGACACAAGAACACATGTGGACATTAGGGTGGAGTGTTCCAAAACTATCAGATCCTAGTAGAACTTGGCATCAGGGTCTACAAAAACACACACTAAAGCAAATAAACCGTGAAAGTTACTCTGAAACCAATTCTGCAATATGTCACCTTGCAATACTGGGGTACAAGTAAAATTTTTTTGGCTGCAGCTCAGGAGGTTAAGCGGTTGTCCCACTAATCAGAAGGTCGGAAGATCGATCCCTGGCCCCTGCAGTCAGCATGTCGAAGTGTCCTTGAGCAAGATACTGAACCCCAAATTCCTCCCGACAGCTGTGCAAGTGGTGTGTGAGTGTGCATGCATGACTAATGAGCTCCGAATGAGCCGGTGGCTGTTACTCTGTGACCCCTACATTTGTGCCAAAGCAGAAACACTCGTAAACGCACAAGACAGCAAAGAACTGTCTTGTCAGTCGTGCTACTTTTAATTAATCATAAACGACAATCATAGACGTAAAGAGCTCATGATGACATAAGTGTTTTAGCACCACATTATCTGATTGCTGTCAGGATTGTCTGGAGGACGCCATTGTGCATCAAACGAACCGTCCTTGATCTAATCAAAGGCAGACCTCAACCTTCCCCTACAGACTCGTCTCTATTGATTGTTCCAAAAATAAAACCACAGATAGTTGGACAACCTTCACACTTGGCCAGACTGCTCTCTGAGAAAAGCTGAGGGAGGCCAATTATGTAAATACAAATGCTCCATATTGAATCAATCAGAAATGTACTGTATGGTGGTTGGTTAGGTCACATCCTGTTTACCTGGTGATTCCATCATGCTGGCCCAGAACTCAGGCACCATGTGTAGTGGGTCACCTTCTGAGCTGGTCAGCTTGTAGACGTGCACACACGGAGGCGTACTCACATTACTGTAGTGGCTGACAAAAAAGTCAAAGTTCTGCAGAGTGAGAGAGAGGAGGTGCAAAACATTAGAAATGTGCAGAATTATTTTCAAAATAAGACCAGAAAACTATATAATAACAGGCAAGGAAGGAACAGAAAGGCTGAGGGAGGAGAGAAAGCAATGTTACACCACATACAAGAATAAGCTCAACATGAGCTACTGTCAACGTAAAACACTGCTGACAGCCGGAGAAAATTATTCCTGCAGATGATCCAACCAAACACTGGCTTTGAGAGCTTTGCTCAGGTTTCCAAGGTGCTTTCAGTTTCATTGTTCTTAAGCAAGTAAAGTGGTCTCTCTGATCTGCTTAAAACTATCCCAGATATTCCATTTGCTGCACTCACACTAAACAGCAATCTGCACTGTTTGTGTTACCCCAGAATATTTGCATATAACCTTCAAATTCACATATGAAAATTAAAATACATCACTGATCTGGGAAAATATGCAAACTGCCACAGTTTCTGAACCATGCTGCAGGAAAATATGAAATATTACAGTCGCCAGCAGCCAAAAAAGACTCATCAAGAATGGAATATCTGTAAGCAACAGATTTGTCGGATGAGCTGGGTAGATACACAGCTGGAGGAGAGAATAAATGAATGGACTAATGAAATGTGCATGTATGTATTTGGATAAGTACTTAACAAACAAATGGTTTTACCTGACTAACAGAGCAGCTATGAGAGAAACCGGGCTTGGTTAGTCTGACCACATCTCCAGGTGAGTCATAGCTGACCACATAGAGGTGGTGCTCCAGAGGCGTGTCTCTGGTGCCCTGGAAGTACACCAGCTTCGATGACTCATTCACCCAGATCTAGCAAGGGAGAGAAAGAAGAAATATTAAAGGAAAATGAAAAGGCAATAGCAGTGAGGACAAGATATGTAAAGTTACTATAAAGAACTTGAGAAACTTCATCTGAGCTACCAGAATATCTTGAACTGATTTCTCAGATTCTGTGTTATGTTTAAAACACATTCAGAATCTCTGAAGTTCAAATAAAGAGTTTAGTAAAAAGTTAGATAGTTATAAAAAGTTTAGAAAGTTTAGGACTGTGATATTTTTCTCTTTTTTTGCCTCTGTAATCCGGCACATTGGATTTAAATCCATGTTTAAAGGTTACAAGAGGTCGACTCTGTGTCAGTTTCAGTTTTTAACAGTGTTGGATGGTGTTCATATCTACACTGGGTGAGCAATGTCAGATTTGTTAGGACTTTTTAGTCCCCCCCCCCCAGATATCTCCTGAAACAAGTGAGACCTGAAGATGGCTGCAGTACGGGCCTGGCAGAACATGACCAGGAAAAATATCAAGTGTCCATCAGCTACAGGCTTCAGACAGTGAAGCACAAGTCATTCAGTGCAGATGTAAGCATTCTTACATTAAAGCTGACAGTCAAAACTTTAACCTCATAGTCGTTAATTTCAATGTCAATGCGAGTACAGCGTCAACACAACACAAAATATATGTGACTGTCCAAACACTTTCAGAATGCACTCTATAAACACCTGTATATCTTTTGTGTATACATTGAATTTATAGATTCAACAAGTCTGTCAGACTTCATCTAACCTTGGAGCCATGTCTTGCCAGCACTTCCCATTCTCCACTGGTCAATGTAACCTCCTCCTTGATTGCACATTTGAAGTCTCCTGCAGAAAACAGATAACAGAATCAACATGCTCCTTGACATACGGAACAGTCTGACGTAAACTGTGATTATTTGATATGATTATTTCAAATAAATGCAGAGGCATCTCTCAGTCTCTTACTCTCTATGTGTTGGTAGTCCTCCGTCCAATGGTAGCAGCCCGGTTGTAACAGGGATGTGATTTTATACAGATGGCTGAAACCTGTTTTAGACTCATTTACCCAAATGAAAGTAAACTCATCTTCTGTCGTTTGAATAAATGGATAGAATATATCATGAACCTGCGGAAAGAGAAGAACAGTCAGTTACTGAATCCTTACAGCAGAAGAACTTTTCATAACCATAACAATTAGTTCATTAAAAACAGGACAGAAGTTAGTTTTCAGGTAACCAAAAAGGACACCATGTGAAAAGGCCTACATTAATCCAGACATCGGTGGTCTCTTCATAGATTATGTACGGCTGCGTGTTATTGGGCACGGCCTCCAGACTCTCCTGCCTCTGAGCCGGGTCATCTGTGACAGGGATGAAGAGGGCTGGAGGCAGCAGGACCAGCTGGAGTTTTCTCTGACTGCGGTCCAAAAGCACTGCCCAGCCACTAGAGGGGCACAGAACAGACAACAAAACTCAAAAGACTGCTTTGTAGGCAAGACTACTTGATTATGGAAACAACTGCTCTATTAGAAACAAATTAAATCAAAAACATAAGCACACGTCTCATTCAGATTCATTTTTAAAAACAGATTATCATCTGTGTCCAAATCATTGTTCAAAATCCTGTCACAGTATTAGAAATCCCAACACTTGCATGTTTACTTTCTGGTGGTGTATTTTGAGAATGACTGTAATCATTGAGTCAATATAGTTTTGATGGTAACACTCACTATTTGCCGTCACTCGTCCATCCTACTCTGGCGATGTATTCTGTCCCCGGAAACAAGGAGGTGAAAGGGACAGCCAGTTCTTTATCTTGCGTGCTCACAATCTGTAAATACAACCATACACACACATTAGGAATGCCTAATTATCATTTTGGAGAAGTCAAAAACACAAGGAAAAATGGTGACAGACTCACTCTTCCTTGATGGTCTGTCTTGATTTCTGCCAGTTTAAGTGTAGCCTGGGGATTTTTGCTACCTGTGAATTAAAAAAACAGCAAAATTAAAAGAAAAAAAGTGGTCAATTAAACAATTTACTGCTCCAAGCCTGTGTGAGTGTACACGATGCATAGAGCTACACTGACCTGTACGTGGATATCTGTATGCATCTGCTTTTCGCTCTTCCAGTGCTGGAGATGGAACATGAATAATCTCTACTTCTGTCTCATCCACCTCTTCATACAGCAGGTAAACTGTTTTACCTCCATTAGGGTCTGACAGGGGGAGAAAAATCAACAAAATGAGGAGAGCGTCTTAAGAAAATAATGTAGGCAAGCTCAAAAATAAATTATCTGTCAGTTAGTTGTGTTTCTCAAGTATATGAACAAGTTGAGTATTTAAGCTACCAATCACTGACCTTCCACTGCTGAGGGACTCCACCAGTAGCCAGTGAAACGGTCAAACTCTTCTTGGATGACAAATGTTGCTACACCTGCAGACTTGGGGTCTTCCTTAACACTATCCACACCTGGAAAAATAAATACATTAGGAGAAAAGTTTACACTTTCATCTTAAAAGATAAAATAGAATATGGCATCTAAATGGTATTTCCTTTCTATGTTGTAGAGTGAAATGAGATCATTTACAGCTTTATGATATATTAAAGCTACTTATTGGATTACAATTTATTGCCTACTATAACAAAAGAAACCCAGAGCCTTCAGACCTTTGTGGCAAAAGGTGAGCCTCCTTTCCTCTCCAGTCTTAATGTGGGCTATCCACAGGTCGTTATTATTGATGAAGGCTATGAAGTCAGGGTCTGCAGGGCAGATCTTGGGGTCCATGCGGGTCCCTGAGCACTGGGTCTTGATCTCCACTGGCTTTACAGGAGCAGACTGCTAAAACCAACATACACAATCTTAGTCAAAAGGCCAAGAGAAGAGTGACTTTTGGATGCAAAGCTGGAGGAGAGACCTGTTTGATGTGTTCAAGATTTGTAAAAATAACAAGATAAACATGTAAAAGTAATTTTGCTTTGCACAGTTTGTTCATTCAAATTGTATCTTATTGAACCCATCAGGAGGATGAGACACCACAGACGCACATCCCACAAAAAAAAGATTTCCACTAAATTTATTCAGTATCTGTCACAGCTACAAAAAACTTTCACAATGGCCCGACCAGCAAGAGAGTCTTTTGATCGCTTTTCCACCCACAACATGTGCTGCACTGCACGGTGAACATGGTGCCACAAGTAGATCAGCTGTAGTAGCACAGATTTAAAATACATTTAATACACAAGCATTTAGGTTAACTCTAGACAACAGAATGGCAATCATTATGAAGACAAAGGGCATTCATTATTATGCCGTCAGATGGCAATAAACAGATAGTGAAGAAAAACATTTGCAACATGAAAGTATACTCTGTTCCATGCTAATGAAGTAGAAAGCTTCACTAATTGAGTCACAGCAACAGCAAGTGTATTCAATGTAACACTCCACCAGCACACCACACAGCTGCTCTGTGGAATTTTGTACCTGCACACTTTCACCTTGCTCTGAAATAAATCTGTGCTGAGCGTCTAAGAATTCCAAATTGAAGAAAAAATAAAAGAGCAGTACACTCACGATGAAGCCATTGTTGCCTCCATCCTGACAGTAGAAGAGGCTATTGCTGGCCTGAAAGAGGAACAGACCCGTCTGGGCATGGTAGTCATAGGAAGTGATGCCAAATGCTCCAAGACGTTTACGCTCTCTCAGCAACTCCTCCTCTCGAGAGTAGGCTCCCTGGTGTGGTGTAGCCTTAGAGAGCCAACAGGAAATCAGACGTAAAACATTAGAATGAATGGAAGAGGTCTTTATATATGTCTGCTAGGATATATGAAAATATATACAGTATTATGACTGTGAAATATATCTGAAAGAAAAAAAAAATCACAACATATGTCACATTACTAAAAACAGTGACACTGCCACACTGTCAGGGATTGCTTGAGCAATTTTAAAAAGAAACCAAACCTAAAGAAAAGCCTTCACTCAAAATTAAATGGAACTGCTGAGTAGCAACCAGTTGTGAGACACCATCACCCTGCGCTGTTTGGTACTGCCACTGCACGAACAGGAAGGGTGGGGGAATTCACCTGGAAGTGATCCAGCATCTGTTTCCATGACAACACTAAGAGGGCCTCTTTCCGGATCTTCTTGGGGATCTCTGAGTAGAGTAATGAGTTCTCTCTGCTTCCATAAGGCATTCCTGGTAAGCACACAAAGAAACAAAGGCAACATCAACAACAACAAATAAAAAGGCTTGTTCTAACTGGAAAAGGAGAAATTCAACACAGCAACTGTTTTACTATCATGAGGCCATCATATTCTGCAGCCTCGAGCAGGAAAACATGACCGAGGTCTGGTGAAAGGAATGCAAACGAGTGGTATACAGAAAACACAAATCATAAGCTGCTGCAGAATCAGTCTGCTTACCGAGGTAGTACAACCGGTGGGAGTGGGGTCCATTCTCATCCTTCTTCTGTACAAACTGGAATTCATGGGGAGCCTTGTTGGCGATCATGCCTGAGTACTTCCTGCTACAGTGAATAATGTCTCGGAGGCCCTCCCAAGAGTGTTTCTCCACAAAGAACTGAGACGGGACATCTTCCATCTCCACCACCTCTGTGCTGTCCGAAAGGCCGTCCACAGCCGTCATTCTCACCGTCACACAGCTGGATGTTGAAATTAGAAAGAACTGATAAGAGGAGCAGAAACCCAGACACACACCTGCACTTGTGCGTTCCTTTAATGGAATTTGTTAAACCGTTTATTGATCCATCTTCAGTTGAAGTAGAGAAAGAGAAGGCAGTTGAAGAAGAGAAAGAGAAAGAACATGAATTTTGTTCCATACCTTTTCCAAATACCTTCTTTATTGTCACAAAGTTTAACCTTCTTGACTCTATGCATTCACCGGTCAACGCGCCTCACTCCGATTCTGTAACCTATGAACAAAATAGAGTACTGAGATCATTCAAAATTCCTAAATGAAAAATATTCAGATAGACCTAACAACTGTGACACCATGAGAAAAGCAATTCCTAATAATGACAGCTAGGTGTAAACATACTAACATCTGCACCAGTCTCCTTTCTTGACTGGTAAGACATTCATGACTGGGGGATAGTTTAGCATCTTGTCTCTTACATCAGTCCTCAGACTGGAGAAGAGGAAAAGTGCAACTAACTCATGATGGCTTTAAATGCACTGTATGTAATTTCTGCCACTCGGGGTCTCTCAATCAAAACAATAACAAAAGACGGAGTTTGATGACGTGAAGTGAAGTGAAGAGAAGAGATCACGAGAGTTGTTGTGTTCATTGTTAATCAACCATCACTGCAGATGAAAATGAATAATCATGCTAGAGCAGAAGTGAGCAATACCAACAATAGAAAATAATTGAGCAGTTAGCTAACTAGTTCACAGACTTCCTTCCTCAGTCTCTAACATATCATGTGGTGTTTCCCATGTTTCAATGGAAGTTATAGCAACTATAGGAATTAAAGGGGATATGACACCATTAACAGGCAACCAAATGAAACAGATTTAATACACAAATTTAGATATTGTGCCTTTAAAGCACATTGACTCAGAAATATGGAGATGTATATCTTAAAACTACAGACCAGAGTATGATCATAATCCCAGTTAAATGCCTCACGTGTTTGTCTTGGGCAGCACAAACACAAGTGATAAACCTTCATCCCTGCTGAAGGTGAAATACAGGGTACAGAGCATATCCCACATTCCTTTCTTCTACATTTCTTAGTATGACACAAACAGCAGTGGGGAAAATCATACATACTCTAATGAAGTGCCTTTTTAAGTTAGTGATAGGAAGTTGTGGCAGGCTGATCTGACACTTTGGTGAGCAGAAAGCTGTAAATAAGTAACACTGATCTAACAACAAATACACCAACCAGCTTGAGTCACCAGAGCCCCAAAGAGTCAGTTCAATAATAACCATCATCACAGGTTAAACTGTCAGCAACTGTCAGAGGAGTGGGCTGACGGAAGTGTATTTATGAATGGATATTATCTTAAACGTAAATCTCACTATTCATGTGCCTTCACAACAAGAAGTATGCCTGTCCTACTTGTTGTATTTAGCTAAAAAACCTCCCCTCAACATTAAACTTTAACTTAACGTGGCCTCTGTGTTATTATGTAAAATATGTTAAAATGGGCAGAATTACATTGCATCTCGTACAGATACATGAAAAGGCCAAATTTGGCTCAGCAGGTTACTTGATCTGCTCGTTTTGAGAGCAGGTCGGTGAAACAGTAAAACACCGGTACCGTTAACGTTAACAGTTAGCTCGCCTACAATAGATCTTTGTTCTCGGATTTCAACTCCTCAGTCACTCTGAGAAAAACACCGGCAAATTCATCTGTGTTAACATTTCAAACGGCATAAACGTTGGTTACATTTGGCAGTGAATGATGGAAACCCGAGCCGTTAGAAAATGACCGATATCAAACCGTGTCTATGTTTTAAAAATCTTGCTTAGCTACATTTTGACATGACAGCTCCCCTGTCATTTTCGCTCTGAAGCTAACCAGCGTTAGCGAGCTACCTAGCTAGAAACAAGCTAGCCGCTAGCTAGCGCTTTCTGATATTTCTGTCAAAAAAGGGAAACTCAGACGACCGTCCGAATAAAACAAGCCGGAATTAAGGGGAATACTTACCAATCTGGCCACTGTTTCTTTAACCAAGTTCTAGACTGTGTTAGCTTGATGTCAATAAACAGATTGTGTAAGTGCTAAGTTAGAGGTTGTATCCATGGCCCAGAGCGGCCACACACAAAATGTAGCTGCTTTCAGTTCGGAAACGGGAGGAACTTTCGTCCTGGCGGAGTTCACACCGGGGCTATTTCCGGGCTGCACCGCCGCTCTGAGGAGGCGTCAGTAAGCATCGGTGCTGCGCGACGGGTGGTCGGACGGGTCATTATTATCCACAGATTTACTCCCGCTGTTCATACATTTGATTTTGATTTTTTTCATGAACTACATATCTACTTGTTCAATCTTCTAAATAATAAATATAAATATATTTAACGTGTGAAACTTGATCTGGATTAACCACTGAGACGGTGAAGAAAAAAATTGAAAGCATGACCATTAAATGAGTTTTTCATGATCAGTTCAATTAGTTTAATCAATTGGCGTGTATCTGTAACACACTTGAGTTATTACATGTTTATAAATTAAATTCATTTTCTGTTTCCACTGATGTCACAATGAGATTAAACTACTCTTTATCAAACATGATTATTCAGGTTTTCCAGTACTGATCAAATCTCTATTACCAGCAGCCACACTCATTCTGTGTGTTCATTCATTTATCTCAAAGCCAGACAGCTCATCAAAACACTTTAAGTGGTCAAAAGCTGTAGACGGTACACAAGCCATTCATTTTTATTTTGATCCATTATGCTGAAGAAATTAGAGCAGACAAGTTTTGTGGAGCAACCATTTTTTTATTTATACAAATAATAGAGCCATTCTACTTCAGAGGGATGAAACGAGAAGAATGTGTAGCTCCAATACCAGGGCGACCGTGCTTGACTGGCTTGTAGGTGATGGAGAACTCGCCCAGGTAGTGACCACACATCTCAGGCTGTGGAGAGAAGAAACATGTTAGTAAAAAGATAAATGCCACATGTACATGGAGAGCTACATGTACAGTAATGTAGTAGCTGCTGCTCATAACCAGTCTGAGGTCTGACAAGATTCACTGCAAACAGCACAGTTTAGGGAGCTCTAATAGGTGAATATCTAGATTTAGAGGCTTTGATTAAGATATTCCTTTATTAGTCCTACAATAGAGAAATTAGTGCTTTTGGCTGGATGAGCTGGAGTCAGTGTACTCTGGGAGTAGTGTCAGTTGCCAATAATTTGATGCCATTAAATTGTCTGGTCCTGTAGGCAGTATTTGTCAGCACCATTATCCTGAAGCAAACAAATTTTCTGTGGTCACATGCATATTTTAGTCCTACACATTTTTCATACTGCAATGAAATCTGTGTAAGATTGTAAGGCATTATTGTACAGAGTTTCACATTTTATTCTTTGTGGTAATGTCAGTAGGTATAATTGGGAAAATTTGCAGAACAATGGCTCAAACTCGGGTGTGCTAGACGCAAAGGAGCACACAGAAGGGGTAATGTGGGACTTAGATCATTTTCAGCACAATGTCAGCTTGACAAATTTCACAGCAATTTTTTCAGATCCATCCTTGACCATCAATGATTATGTATGGTGCATTTATTTTCCAATGCATAGATTCATCTTAATCCCCATCATTTGCAGCAACTCAACCATGGTTCTGTACTTAGAATGGAACTCTCATGTTACTGGGCCTATCAAATGTCTGATCTCCATGATGTCTAGCTTCATCATAATGCTGCTCAGTAAAGCATCAGGATGAAGTTTTTTATAGCTTCTACTTTATACCTACTACCATTACATTAATTTAAGGGAGATAATGGATTATTTGACAGGGCAGACTGAGACTGATTAAGAACTATGACAATCTGCTTCAAAATGAAACCAACCACAGATATTGATGATTTGATGTCTGACTGCCTGTGCTTTTACAGTTCACGTCCATGATTTGCTGGAACTTCAAGTGACATTCCTACACAGGAATGTGACTAAAGTAATGGATAGGAGATGCAAGAAACCTGGAGTTTCCACGTACTCACATGTTCTAACTCCCATCTGACCAAATAATACCTCACCTTGATTTCAACCTGGTTGAAAGTCTTGCCGTTGTACACTCCAACCATGGACCCGACCATCTCAGGCAGGATGACCATGTCCCTAAGGTGGGTCTTCACCACCTCTGGTTTCTCCATGGGGGGAGCCTCTTTCTTTGCCTTGCGCAGGCGCTTCAGGAGAGACTGCTGCTTGCGGCGCAGGCCACGGTTCAGCCTCCTCCTCTGGCGGGCACAGTACAGCTGCATCAGCTGCTCACTACACAGGGAGAGAGGATAGTGATGTCAATGAAGGCCCCAGCCATGTTTGAAATAAAAGTCAAATGCAGAATAGCGGCAACAATTTTTTTGGATGTGGTCATCTCTCATTCACTTTATTGAAACCTGTGCAACTGAGAAAATCAACAATGTGATTCCTGTTACAGTACAAGAAGAACAAACACGTCAGCCACGGTGGGCACCATGATGAGATGAGCAATATCCAGTCAGCTCATTTGGCTACCTTTGTGCAACTTCAACCTCTAAATCTGCACATCGTCTAGTGTGATGGACACTAAAGATTATTCATATCTGAGCGACAACATTCCTTCTGTGGGACGAGCGTGGAACAAATTAATTGGATGAAAGCTTGGATATACACTGTATTTGATAAACAGGATGTCAGATTCCAAGCCAGTGAAAATAAGTAGTACAGTGATGCAGCATCGGCTGTTCAGACTCACTAGGACATGTCCAGAAGCTGGTCCAGGTCCACACCTCTGTAGGTGAACTTCCTGAAGGTACGCTTCTTCTTGATCTCGGTATCCGCCTAAAGACAGAGACATCAGCTCAGGTCAGTGTGGTGCTTGTGCAGTTTAAGTTAGTACACTCTAGTACTAATACTTCTACAAAAACTGAATTCAATGAAATCAACCAAACAACTTATCAATCCTTGCTCGGGCCAACATTTAAGACAGGTCATGTTTATTTACTGGTCCGTGGTACGGTAAACCAGCGGGTTAGCTTAGCCACAGACGGCCATAGCTCAGGCTAACACAGAGCCGATAAACATAGATTTATCGGCCATTCTAAGCTACGATTTTCTCATGAATGCTCAGCGAACGTGTTTAACTGTCGGATGATATCACTATCTACTCAAATCAGTTCATGTGGCGCTCAGATGCATATAGATTACATTCTGACAGGCTCCATGATAAGCTGAACACCTACCATCTTGCCTGATGTTCCGGGGAAAAAGAACGGACGGAAGTCTCGTTGGGCCTCATATCGCGCGATTTCTGCCAAACATCCGGTGGTGTCTTCCGGCGTCAGTCCCCACTGTGAACAGCAGGTGGAGCTGTTGTACAATAAGTCCAGTTTCTGTTCAGAGTCAAGTTTCTTTTACCAACGTGTCAGTTTTTATTATTATAGTTTCAGTAAATCTTAATGTAACACGATGCTATTTCTACATATTAGGAGGAAGAAAAAAGACAGTTCCTGTTTGCAGTTCTACTAAAGATACAGATCCCCTCTTGAGCTCAACTGTTAGATCTCTCCAATATATTACAAAAAATAAAGATTAAAGAATATATATTTTTAAAAGAATACACTTTTTTCTCTTCATCCCTCATGAGCCCCAAGAAATAACTTGTGGGAATCTGACACCTATGAAATGTAAATGTTAATCCTGTTGATACTTGTTGACTTGATTAAAATGTTGAATGCAGTACTTTTACTTGAAATGGAGTGCTTTTACACTGTTGTATTGATACTTGTACTTGAGTCAAGGATGTAAATACTTCTTCCTTCCAGATTTTTCTCATTTAAAAAATGAAAAAAAAAAAAACATGTACTGCTACTGATTAGAAGTAAAGCAAAGCTGCGTCTCCCTGGTGCTCGAGAATGCAAAAACAAAGCAGGAATCAAATGTGATACCTGAACTTGTGGTGTGAAGTTGTTAGAGGTCAAATGTCCCAGATTCTTTTGAACGCTTTTGGGATCGATGATGTTTATGACCTCTGTTTTATCCTCACTTACTTCAAGAACATTTGGGAATATCTATGTATTGTTTGGAACACGTTTCATTTTCTGTTTCCATTCCACTCTGCTGCCATTACTTAAGTAAAGGTTTTTGATATTTAACCATGTACTTTAAGTGACTGATCCTCTGTAACTTCCCTTTGAACATGTTATATGAACCAGAATGAACCTGAACATCTTTTCCACCTGCTAGGTCATTTAGGAACTTACAGGGTCAGCTCGCCAAATTGCAGAAACACATACAGTATGTTCTCTCTTCCTCTATTGGTATCTACTGGTTCAAATAGTTTTGGTTTTACTTATTCAGGTTTTGAGATGTCCTACCTGACCCCAACACATGGGTGAAAGGCAAGATGGACCATTTCATTATTTATTCTAATTTCTTCAGTACTGAAACTATATGGTGCATATTTTTGACTTAGTTTTCTGAATTTTGCTTTAGACATTGGTGTCTGAAAATGTGATTATTCAAATATCTTACTTGGACACTGTGTAGTATTGTTTTTAAAAAGTATACACTCCGTTGTAAATGTAAATCTGGCCTATACTAATTTATCATTGTTTACAATACATATTAATGAAATTTTAGTATATTCATTACTTCTACAAACATGTGTTGCCATTGAATTTTTTACATGTAAATGTTCAGTGCCCTGAGTACCATAGATTAAATTCTATTTTGCAATGGAGGAAGAAAGAACGTATTTCAAAACCTGAACAATTAAAAATTTTCTGCGTGTAAGTGAGAAAATGTGTTTTTTAAGCAGCCCTTTAGAAACATATGTTTGGTAAGGGAGATTTGCAGTATTATACAGTAGTGCACACAGTAATGTAGTAATGGCGCAACTTCTGGGCTGCAAAGGTTTCATAACCCTTCCTGTTTATCATTTCTGGTCAACTGGGTTGTTATACCATTTTTTAAAAATCTGATGTATATGTATGTTTTATACAGTCTATGATGTGGACACACAGACAATGCTCCACAGCTGCAGATTAAGTTAACAACTCACAGGCCCATCCTTTGTGCCAAACATTATTTCATTCTTTATACAAAACAAATCAACACATGGTAATGAATACACATTTTTATTACACCGTATTCACACAAACATACTTCTCAATTCAAACAGCTTTTTCCATTCGGCACAAAGATTATTCCAGAGGAAAAAGTATAGTCCAATAGCAAATGTTATTCAGTCAAAGGTACAAAACAACCCCCATTAAAAAAAAAAAAAAAAAAAAAATCACAAATATGCATAAATAATAATGATCAAATATAACTGTATGATTGGTTCGCATTTCAACCAATATTTAGGAATGATTCACTTTAACATTACTCACTGACAAAAAAAAAGAATCCAGTATTCTTGCTTGGAATGTTCAAAACTTCACTTGAGTATTATTTTATCCTCCCCCAACGTTATTAAGCCAAAGAAAACAAGCTTAACTCCAGTTGGACTGGTTATGCAAACAAAGGAAATATTTCCTCCGTTAAAAGAAACAAAAAAGAAAATCTGAAATGAGTGAGGAAAAAAAGACAGAACGTAAAAAAAAAAAAGACATTTTGTTTTCTCATCTGCCTGAACTGTTTACTACTGTATATGTCAATGAACAATACTGAAGGATACTGAAGAAGCAAGAGACAAACGTACATTCTCAGGAATTATGTTGATACAGATGATACAGCCATTACACAGAAACACAACCATGGGTGTTTTGTTCAAAACAAGATGCACTTTCTTATGACAGTTAAAAAAAAAAAAAAAAAAAGACTCCCTAATGTTTCACTTTCAGTATCATTTAATGTTGCCCTTACAAAAACTGGGGGATCTCCCTTAATGTAACTAATGTGTCAGCAAAAAACACTGAGGGGAAAAAAAATTAGAGGGACTTTGGCACATTAAAAACATCCCTGGGATACAAAACTAGCCAAGCCAAAAAGATTGGCTTTTGTGGTCACTTTAAATATAAAACTAAGAGAAATACAGTTCATCATGATATGTGTAACATTGCTTTTGCACAAATAGGGGTAAGAAAACTATTTCATACAATACTAAAAAGGATTTGACCCCAAAAAACGGTGCAACATCCTACAGATATAAAAATAAACGGCCTGCCTTGAAGTTTTCGAGCAGAGGATTCTTCCTTTACGCAACCTCTCTTTCCCTTCCTCAGCTCCCCCTTCCTTCTAGTAATCTGTCCCATCGTCTTGGTACACCTGCTCTTCTTCCTGGTACCCCTGGTAGCCCTCGTCTTGGTAATCTGGGATGTAGTTGCAAGTGACGCCTGCCCCGTTCTGATCGTCTGCAACCTCTCCGGCTTTAGGACAGTACTTGGCGTCAAAGATCTGCCGTCCCAGGCCGAAGTTCAGGCCACTCTGGCTGGCTCCCTGGGCGAAGCCCATCTGTAGGGACATGGTGGTGTTGTCGCACTTGTCTGTGCCCAGCTTCTGGTCATAAATGGCACGTCTGGTCCCTGGAGCCTTCATCCCAGCCTGTAGCAAAGACAGAGGGAAAAGAAAATACAAATCACTTTTAGTTTACCTTTTTTCCCCCTAACATTTTATGATGTTAGAACATTTGTTTTAACAGTTATTCTTCCTGTTTAGGCATTAAAACATTCTAAAAATAGTGCTGATTCCACTGGGCCCACATGAGCAAAACAGATCAAGCATCATTTTTTTCTTGGTGGAGACAATCCAGGAGTTTACGGGTTTCAACAAGACTAAACATGGCACTGGTTTACAGCAGCGGAAGGACAGAAAAAGTGATGCCCTGAGGCTTGTTTCCACTGGAGTCCTATAATATGGGATTTATGAGAAGTTGGGAATGTGCTGCAGTACCTGGCTCGCTCCCTTGTTGGTTCCCATTTGCAGACTGATGGTTGTGTTGTCCATAGGGGGGCAGATATGATTTTTGGGGTCATATAAGTGCCTCCTGGTGCCGTATGCTATCATACCTGCCTGACTGGCACACTTGTTGGTTCCCATCTGAAGACAGAAACACCACAATAAATCAATGTAGTTACAACACAGAAGTTAGCTTTAAACCCACTTGCTGCACAACAAAAAGTTAAACAGGGTTAAAATGTTGAATAATATGACTTTATTTTCATACTACCAACAAGAATATGAGTGATGTCCATATAAGATAAGATAAGATAAGATAAACCTTTATTCGTCCCACAGTGGGGAAATTTGCAAATATATAATCAAATATATAAAATATAATCACCAGGCAAACATACTTTTAAGTTTCAGTCAGCTATACACTACATTCATAAGACAATGCCAACAGTAAGTGGTATCATGAGTTGTCCTCACTGTTTAGGTAGCCTTCATATCTGTTTGACATCTTTCTCGATGACTGAAACCATAACAGAACAGTCAGGCTTCAGGAGCAGTGAGAACAATAAGCAGCTGTTCTACCAAAGTATGCTGTGCTTGACATGAGATCATGACAATCTGGTTTCACAATAGTTTCAGCACATGCAGTATCAAGTTCAGCTCCTCGAGCATATAAGTATCCTCACCTCTATCAGATCCAGCCAAAAGTACAAGGTAAATAAGCTGTAACTTGTTTTGTGAAAGAATTTTTACTTTTTTCTTTTATTGACCAGTGTTTTCACATTTGTTAAGTTTTTCTAACACAGCCCTGGGTATCACCGTCAGACCTGTACAACAGAAACTTGTGGTATGTGATAGACTGACTGTGCATAAATGGCAATTGTTTAATTTGAATGGATAAATAAATGAGAAGTGGTTCAAATGAACGATTGTGACAGTTGTGGAGATTTGGAAATAGCGTTCAGTTTTCTCATGTTTTATTACAGTGTTTTGGATCTGAAACTGAAATGCTGCTGCTGACTCTTCACATTTTAAACCCTGCTGCTCATCCAAGAACTATACCTGCAGCCCAATGACGCACTGTCCAGCCTTCATCTTCTCCTCATCAAACATCCTCTCCTGCTTGTCCGAGTACTTCACCCCGATGTCCACCCGTGATTGGCAGCCCTTGGTCTTGGCCTGAGGGAAAAGGGTATAGAAGGTTGTCATGGTGGATATACTAAAACCAAATCATACACCATAAAAATAAAGATGTAACTTTCTTGATAGGAAAACAGAACTCACCATGCTAGCGAGTGCGAGCAGTGTTGTCTGGACCTGCGTCATGTTGCCGTTCTCAAACAAGTCGTTGGCTTCGAAGATATCATGAGGTTTCAGGCCATATGCTGTAATGGCTTTGATGAAGTTGGTCAGGTTCTCCAGCTAAAACCACACCAAGTTCAAACAAGATCAACAACAGTGTGTGTGCAGGATTTATGTGATCATTTCTGTTTGCAGACCATCTTAAAATGTTTTATTAAGATGCAGTCCTATAGCAATAAAAACATGTTTTGTGTCTGCAACATTCAGTCTGTGTCAAATGAGGCAGGGTGTTCACGAAGTAAAGAAACCAGTTTCAGAGACGGCTTTGAAAACAGAGGCTTTAAGAAGCTTGCAACACTACCAACATACAAGTACAACCATGAGCTAGCATGATTCAGCGGACTGACATCCTAACTGGTAGAAAACACTTGAAGCACAATACGACAGCATAGCAACCCATTTGTCAAGTGTACACAAAAGCGAGTCTCCAACCATGTGCAAAAAAAATTGAAAATTTTTGCCACACCTCAACTGGTCAAAAAGCATGCGTCATCATCTAACTCACCTGATGCCAGTTCAGTGCCGACTGGTTGACCTTTTTCACAGAGCTTGGTGCAAGCTTGTTGATAAGGCTGCGAGGAGGAGAAAAAAGAGAGAAAAACAGAAAATGTTAAAGTTTTCCAAAACCACCGTACATAATAAAAAGGGATGATGAAGGCCCTCGTGGTCCAGTGTGCTGCTGCTTACTCGCACAGAATGACTCCATTCTTCAGGCCTTTCTGGAAGTCAGGGCCGATGGAAGTCCCGGTGATGTCTTCAATCCAGATCCTTAGCTCCTCTTCTTTCTGAAGGTCATACTTCTGTGCGATCTGGTTTGGAGGAAAGGTCAGAGGTCACATGTGTTCCACGAGTCGCAGTTACAGCCACGAGATGATCAGTAAAAAGAGTAAATTCATTCATAGGGTTTGTCAGACAGTTAAATGAAAAATTATCTCCCTGTCCCCAATGACCTCCCACACACAGATAACTGAGGTGCAGCTATAACAATGACAGAACTGTGGGTAAGAATATATCACACACAATGTTAATATTTGTCCTCAAATGTTTATTATGACTGCATGCTATCATGTTTCATGGTCACCCCTGAATTTCTCTTCGCCTCATTGTAATATGCTGTGTCTACAGAGGGGGTTTTGTCTTTTTTAGCCTTTATAAATAGAAAAAAGGTGACACCGACATGACCTAACACACACACACACACACACACACAAGGATATCCTGTTTGCTAAACTGCTAAATTCTTCACTGAAACACAGGAAGGCCATTGCTGAGAAGGGGAGGGAGAGTTTTAAGGGGCTTAACGTGGCACAAAGAATGACTTTCTTGTGAAGGTGTCACTGTTGAGGTGTTACTTTGATTTACAAGCTTTTTTTTTTTTCTTGGATCAATGACAGAAGCGTGACAAACACGCTCCACTGGCTCTGAAAGAGGCCCTTCAAAAAGAGCATTATGGTCACATAACAGTCAAGTCTGTTGTGTGACAAACTGAAGAACTGGAAAAAAACAAAGTCAGTGACTAAAACTGACACAGGTATAGATTTCCTGTCGTCCGGTGAAGGATAAGGTTGGGGTGTGCCCATGGGGGTTGTGGCCACCACAAGTGCCACCCCATCAAGTATGATTGGCTATCTGCCCAGTGAGAGGCAGGATGGTAGATGGAACCAACTTTTTGCTGAGTATTTTTGAATGTGCATTTTGGAGGTACAACATCCTTTTGAGGACTTAACAAATAAAGTACGGAGGCTTTATATTATATTTGTATGGTGCCACTCTGTTGTGTTGTGACTGGCAGGACCATTTATCTTTTTTGCGAAAATTTTAAACACAGGATTGTAAGAAACTGTAATTTAGTGATTAAAGTAGATATGAGAAATGTTATTCCAACGTGTGCATACACATACTTCATGCTACCCCAGTCAGAAAGGTCTGGACACGCCACTGGATAAGGTGTCGACAGAGCTCTGTGCAAACTCCCAACCATCTAACAATCCCTCTCTGTCCTGAGGGCAATGAGAGGCTGAACCGCAGAGTTCACCCTGCCATATACATAGAAGCTGGCCGCATTCACCTCACAGCTGGTTGTACTCTGAAGGAATGTCTGTCTTCTAATTACATTTCCTTCATTCGGTTATCCCCATATTAAAAAACAACACTGGCTATTTTAATTGCCCACAAAGAATCCTACAGATGTAATTTACAGAGACAAGCTGAACTCAAGGAATTTGCCCCACAGCGGTTGGATAAAAGAGTTGAATGAGAACAGCGAGGACGCACAACTATGTGTGTTGCTCCAATGAATGAAAATGGACCACGGCAACTCTACAGCTGGCCAACTTTGGGCTCACTGTCCAAACTTCTGAAATGCTTACTGGCACAGATTTTCTATAGACGTAAAAAGGAGGGGGCTTCGAGGCGTGTAAATCCTGAAATGCCTCACATTTCACAGAAAAAACTACGTCACTGATGACAGGAAATACCACTCAAATCAGCATCTCTTCAGCCTCCCCCCTCTTCAAGGACATCTAACAGAGGAAATCTGCATGATTTCTTTATGTCTGGCACATGTTGCTCTGCAGGGATTTGAGGAGGGGACGTGACCTTTTCTCTCCTGGATAAAGAAGCCAAGGAATGCAAATTTTAAAAAAAATCAGATACTATTTTTCAGGAACTATTAAGACTATTTTCCCTTTTTAGAGAGAAAGGGATCAAAGTTTAAAGCAGGCAAGAAAATGATTCTGCAGTATTACACAGTAACAACACCTTTATGTCATATATAAAAATGGCAAGTTCAGTGTTACAACAACGTTGTGAAGAAAGTGAGCTCCAGCATCAGTCCTGGCATTTAAAGTGGATCCGGATCTGTGCAGGCAGGTCTAAATAAACAAGGTGTTTACACATCACTAAAGAGGGCTCGGTCTGGTTTGTTTAACTTCAGTCTGCACAAGGACTCTTCTCCTACTAAAACCTTTCCGAAAGCACTGATCTGACTTGATTTGAGCGAAGAGAGGTTTGATGAAGAGGAGTAGAACGACACCTGACCGCAAGGGGGGACGAAGGAAAGTGTTTAAAGAAGCAATAAAAAAAGACCCAGAGTCGAGCAATTATGGGACTGGATGGCGTCCAGACCAGGCACTAATGGCTGAATCACATTATCTCCTAATGTGGGTCACAACACCGGGGAACAGGCTGCACAGGCCGGAGAAAACACTGGAAACGGGGGGAACTATTTTGCCACAACGACATATTACTTTGCCAAGAGGGACAACGCCCATGGTCTGCACTTAAGTTTGTCTCTGCGTGGGGAAAAAAAATCTGCACATCAACATGTAAAAGTAAAAAGATGTATTTATACTTTGCAATGTGTTCAAACTTTTTAAAAAAGTTTTATGAGACGTATTAAGTGTGTTTAATCTTTTTTAAAAACGGAGTTTTAAATGTCTCGTGTGAACGTCGATAAGCCCACCTCTGCCTACCTTTACAGCACGCAGATCAAAATGGAGGCCAGGTGACTCCGAGAAAAGCACAATGAGCGGCTGATGCGAAGAAAAGTTCATACAACTTACTTTAAAGTGGTTTATTTGAAAAAAAAAAGAGTACACCCACCTTGTTTTTCACCTCCGCCGATAATCCGTAGGCAGGACCCTTGTTAAAGCTGGACATTGTCAAAGAGTTGCGATTGTGTTGTTGGCGTATTAAAAAGATGCAGACTTGCGGATAAATTCTGCGCTAAATTATCTTCGACTTTCTCTTCCAATGAAAACGGAGTGAACTAAATACTTCCTTTCTTTTTTACGGCCGCCAATTAGAGCGCTCCCACGGTTTCTGCCAAAGAGCTGCGATTCGAGGATCAAGATAGTTCCCTGCTGATGTAGCGCAGGGACGCCCAGGCTTGGAAATGCAACTTATACAGTCAGTCTTTGTGTGGGCTGGATAAAAATCAATACTCTTAATGAATATTCAACACAAGACATCAATATGTGAGCTTGTGCTTACAATGAAATGGGAGTATTGGATTATATAAGTCAAAAAGGCTGCTGAAAAAAGTGATAACCTAAAGTGCCCTATTTTGACAACAATATGTTTGTCCAGCAAAATAATAAATAAGAAAAATACTTTTACATTTCTCTCTTCATAGTTTCATTCCTGGCCGTGTAGTTAGAGAGGGCTTTTAAACTTTCATGTTGGAAAATAAAATTCATAGATTGTAACTGGCTGCTTAATAAATTCAAAATTCTAACAAAAATAGATCTGATCTGATAAAAGTTAACTAAAATAAATATAAATAAATAAGTGAAACACACAGCAGCTGTGCAGCCTCGAGGGATGCTATTATAGGATAATAGTATATATTACAGGTTTAATAAAACTACACTCAAAACACCTTAATTAAAACAACCCATTCATCCCAAGTATGTTGGCTCAGCAATTCCGGAAGTCCACACACAGGAGTGCTCTCGCTCCTCCTCTGTACTCTGTGGCGCTCCGCTTCGTTAATCGATCCCTGCAGGCTCCTCCTTCTTCTTTTTTCCTCGGGTCGCGATTGAAATCAAAAACTCCTTATATGGAAGGAAACTTCCCAAATTCCTGGATGGTGGGAGTGATCCTCAGGTCCCACCCTGCATACCAGACCAGCACCGGAGCAGGAAATCTGTCGCACTTTTTTGAGTCACTGCTGAGAGGAAAAAAAAAAGTTTGTAGGAACTAAAGTCAGTACAAAGAGCTACTGGGGTGACGTAATGTTTGTGCTATGAGGTTTTAGATAACAGACTCAGCTTCGCATGCCAGGATTTGTGAATCTGCTCCAGAACAAAGTCTGATGTAGAGCAGATTACATTATTACTTCTTTACATATTAATAACACAGTGTATAATTTACCCACAGTGTGAGATGGGGAGGTCAGGGGATTTCTAATCTGACCACAGGGTTTTTTCTTTACTTTCAATTCAACACAGAAACAGTCTATGAAGTCTATAAAATAGATACTAAAAATGTAGCTCCTCTTACAATAAATTCTAAACTTAGATTTTTCTGTAAAAAAGTAACTAAACTAAACTAAAAGTATTACACTGTTACAAGTTACTCCTCAGCCTGAATATCATCATTATTCAGTACTATTCAAAGTAGACGACAGTACTCGACTCCTCTAGTGCATATGTGGAAAATCATCAGTAAAGAAAGGAGAAGCTGCACCAACATATATTTTTCTAAAGGGAAACCTCCCAACACATACCAAGCTGTTTTTCCAGACAAGCCATAATCTAGTTATGGACAATGGGACTATTGGTAAAGATTGAGTTTACTGACTGCAGGACAAATTGGCCCGAAGATGCAGCAAGTTGCCTTAAAATCTGACATTTGTTTCGGCCAGTTCATGATGTATTCAGTCGCTTTTCTAACACTTGAGTTAAAGTGATTTGTGTTGGAAATGTAGTCATCAGGAGCAAATGCGTGTTTGAGTTTGAAGAGAAATGTCATGCTGAAAGTAAACCTAGAATAAATCACTGAAAGGGTGTCCTCCTATTTCAAAGCACACATACAGCAGATGTATTGTATCTCTCTGCCAACAGAACTTTTTGTTCTTTGCAACACTTTGCACTAATCTTGCACATCACCTCTACCTCTACTACTCTACACTATCACTTCAGAAAAGTCAGAGGTTTTTAAGTATCTATCAATCTGTGCTGTTTCGAATTAATACAGCTGAAATGAGTAGTACATTAGTAGAAAAAAATAGTAATTATTTGGATCAGCCATTTTGCAGCTTCTCAAATGTGAGGTTTTGGTGTGTCTCTTTGTCATCATGATCATAAATTGAATATCTTTGGGTTTTGTATTGTTGGTCATGTACAAAAAGCAAGTTGAAGACATCTTATAGACAAAAAAAGAATCAAGAATATGATCAGCAGATTAACTGATAATGAAAATAATCCCTAATATCAATCGATCATGTCATCAGATTTCAGTGGATTGCAGATCTTCATACTGACGTCATTTTCTGAGTTCAAACCCCTCATGATACATGCTTACTCAACAGATTCTAACCAGACAAGATGTAAAATGTTGGGACACTAATGATGACATCAGCCCAGGCGTCTCTCCTCAGTGTGTCTAGACATGAAAGACAGCTGCATTTCAGGGTAAACGTGGTGCATGATGACATCATACAGGTGTGCAAAGGACTGATTCAGAGTAAACGCACCTGAGGGGGGGAACAGTTGCTCATCCTGATAACTGTGATGAAATTACATCATCTCACTGAGTCATGGCAGAAAGTGACGTACTTATGATACCCACGAGTCTATCAAACACGTGCAGTCTCTTTTGAGGGTAATAAGAGTTAATAAAAACATCACCTTTGTACACACAAGGCCATTCTTTACAACTACAGGCATCCTCTGATGGAGGAACTAAACCTTGGTTGTTTGATTTTAAAACAGAGAGCAATAGATTCTCGTGGGTGTTGAAACTGGCACGTCTGACCAATAAATTCCCACTGAAGTGGAATTACTCCTACCATCCCACTCTTACATCACATACTGATGCAGTATGAGGAGACAAATAGACAATGTGCACCTCCGCATGGATGAATTGGGTAAGTACAACAAACTATAGCACAAAGCAGACTGACTCAGACTCAGACTGACTGTTTAGTTCCAACAGGGCAAAATGTTCAAAGATGATGGCAGTCGTTGAACACAGTGACACCGTAAAAGAGTCAGTCGACCGAGCTGAAGATTTAGATCATTTTATTTTTCAAACAATTGAGAGATGTTAAACACTGAACAAATAAAGATGCCCCAGTCAAAACTCCAGAAAACAGATTCTAATCAACCAGTTGTAGCACTTTTCCTTTATTGCCAGCTGTGTTGTTGTGCAGTTTCTCATTGTCTGCAGCTTCACCCTCGCTAGATCAGTGTGTACAAAAGGTAACAGAAACGGTGCATATAACAGCGTCGTATTGATCACGGGATTTGGAATTCTCGCACATGAACTCGGCTCCACCGACAGGCGTGTTTTATGCGGAAGCAAATCCAGATTTACCATTTACCAAGGCACATTGGTAGGGATGAATGACTGAAAGAATGTATGGACAGAGAGGCTGCACAGAAGACAATCTTCATTTAAGTCATGTGAGAAAAAGTGGTAGTGACTGATGAGTATAAAGGGAAATCAAAATTAAGTATTAGTTGTTGCGTGGAAAATGCCAAGAACATCTGATGCACACAGCTTTCTCTCTCCCTGTATTTAAAAATGGAAGCAAACGAAATGCTACCTCAGTCAGCATCCTAAAAGTTTTCTAAACTCTTGAAAGCAGCTGCTAAAACTTTTAATGTGTCTGAAACTCCGAGGAAACAATCAGCACATTAACTGTGGGAGCATCAGTCACTTGAATTAAGTCAGTGATGAAATGACCACCAAGTTGTCGACTGCATAAGAGGTACATTCACGAAGGATGAGAAACAGTGTGAAGGAATTCCAGAAGGCAAACAATAGCTAAAGGAATGGAAACAAAGTGAGTCCCAGCATTCAAACATTTCCTTGTTTTTGTCTCTAAAATGCAATTATTGATCAGCACCATCTGATTTGACATTCTGTAGTACTTTAGGCCGGGGAGAGTGTGTGACAAGAGATTTTCATTTTAACTGAATTAATTGCAAATTAGCGCCACAGTATTTTGATGAAACCTCTTGTAAACAAAGTGATTTTTCAGAATCTCTTACTGAGAGCTGAGATGGAGTGGATATATAAGAGCTGTGTGATGAGACGGAGAGAGAGTGAAAAGGTGAAGGGTGAAGTATGGAATGTTTATGACCAAATGCATCAGTAAAGAAAGACCTTGCAAAAAAACATCTGTATGCCTGTATGATTAGGCCGACAACATTGTGATGAAACAGAAACAAGAAAAAAAAAACAGATCTATAGGTTTCTGAATGTCTGTTTGGATGAACGTCCCATAAATGAACTGGTCAAAATAAATAGATGTATACATAAGAAATTTATAATTTACTCTTTATATCTCACATAAAGCTTCTTGTAACTGCCAAATATGCTCCAGTATTTCATACTCTGGACATGTTCAGCTCTACCTGTGCTAGATGAACTCTATCAACACCTTTCTGGGCACCAACATGGCGGTCTGGACAGGACGGCTAAACCCCAGCCTTCCCTCAAATTGAACTCTAGATTCTAATTTCTCATTAGAAACTAGAAGGAGAAGAACAGAAAACAGTATAATCTCAGTGAGCCTGAAATAGAGGTACGATCCAGAACATCAAAAATTCACATCACAACACCATTTCTGATTATCTGGGATCATTCTGTTGTCTTTCTTGCCTTCAGTGTTAGTAGCAGCACTCTGCAACGAGGGCCTCATCATTCCTGTGGCTTTCAGTTTGAAAAAATAAAACAGAAACAGCCCTTGGTTTCACAAACTCAACTATTTTTTTTTAATCTTTACTCTTTTTATACCAATCTCAATAGATTATCACAGAAAGAGGAAGAGGCATGGGGGCAGGGGGGGAGTTTAGCAGGCCTGGCTTTTGCCGAACTCACAGTGGACAAACAAAATCACAAAGTATCTTGTCTCTGTGGGGAGACAAAGAAAAGGAGTGAAAAGGACAGCAACCTTCTCAAACACCTCAGTCTAGGCAAACATATGGCAGGATGTTCAATTTGCTTTCATCCCCGTGAGGGTCCAATGATATGCACTCTGTCCAATCATACCAGGTGCCCTTGGTGTCATAACAACCGTTCACCCCCGGCCAGTGCTGCGTGTGTATCCTGCCCAGGTCCTCGTCCGTCAGCTCCCGGCTCATGCCCGGTAAATCCCCTACTGAGCTGTCCGTCTGCAGAACATGTATCTTCCGCGAGTCCTTGATCTCCTGTTCTTCCCTTTTCAGATATTCTGACATGAAAAAGTGTGCACTAGGGGCCTGGACCCCTGAGGAGGTGAGCACATTGCTCTGAAGGTTCAAGTAGGACTGGATGATTTCATTTCTGGACAGCTCCTTCCAGTTCGTTTGATGGAAAGGGTTGGGGCTGGGACCTGGGGCTGTGGTAGGAGCTGGCGCTGGAGCTGGGGCTGGGGCTGGGGCTGGGGCTGGGGAAGCTGGCTGTTGTACAGTGCTTTCAGTTCTCTGCCTAGACTCAGCGGGGTCAGGAGTGGGGGCTTCCTCTGTTTGAGAAGGTTCTTTATGTACCAGAGGTTTGATCTGACCTGTGACAGGGTCAAATGTTATTCTGCGTTCTTTTAACCGTACAGGCTTAGTCGTGTCCTCTATTTTCTGGCCATCTAAGTTGACAGAGTAGTCTCTTGATCTGTACTTCCTCCTTTTATGCTCTGAGTTGGGGACAGTTGTCCCATCTATGTCATCAGACACAGACATGGTTCCCTCAGATGTCGGTCTGTAGAGTTCTGAGTTATGTTGGAGGTGAGAGGGTGAAGGGGAGACTGAGGGGGATTCCAGTGTTGCAGATATGTCTTGTGGTGGGCAATGAGAGGGGACCTCTGACGAACTGGCCCAGTGCATTGAAGACCTATGAGAAGAATGTGGCAGCTTGTCAGCGTAAGATGCTTGGGCTGGGGAGGACACAGGCTGGGGCAAAGACAAAGGAGAGTCCCTAGAGGAAGGGCTTGGGATAGGCGTTCCTTTCGGTGCGTACGCTGAAGAGCGCTTGGTCACCGTGTCTTGCTTCATGCTCCTTGGACTGGTAGTGAGGCCACGGGGACTTCTGGCTTGATAATACGCCCCTCCTCCTCCATCATCCAATCTGGCCTGTTGTTGCATCACAGCAACCTTGATCATAGAGGAAGTGCTAGGCAGTTTGGCCACTCCAGGTGAGCTGGGGCGAGGCTTGACAGCATTAACTGGAATTCTGTTGATTTTATCATTATCAAGGTGCTCTATCCGAGATCTGTCAGGAGACGGGACGACTTGCTGGTCCGGCGGGGCATCAGGACTGCTTGCAATCCCATTGGTGGGTGGCGGTGAAACAGAGTTATCATATGAAGACATTTTGGAGATTTTTTCGGGTAAGTGCACTCCACTGTCTCTGTGCTCTGCTCGTCGTTTGCGGCTGCTTGATTTTTCAGCTTTTGGGGAGTATGTGTTGTGAACATCGTTTCTGATTTTGACTTCAGGGACACCCTTCCCTGACACAGAAATGTCAGGAGGAGAGGTCTCAGTTCTGCAGGGATGAGAACTGCCATTGGTAGACCCAGGGGCACTCAAAGCCACAGCTGGCCCAGGTTCAATCAGCTTTCGCCAGTTCCTTAAGAGTTTCTTAGCACGCTTGGCAAGGTCTTCATCCTTGGTCTTCTTCCTTACATCGTTGATCAACTTTCCAAGTCGAGTTTCCTACACAAATAATGTGTGTGAAAGTTAGAAACGAGTTAAGTAACACAATTTCTGTATGATGTAGCAGTTCAAGTGTGGTGAATTGTCTTACCTCAAGTGCTTCTTTGGTGATAGGATACTTTTCAAGACAGGAAATTACCTCCAATACAACCACCATATTGCATATCTGCAAGGAGGAAAAAGAGACATTTGTATTACTTATATTAACACTAATATCTGCAGTGTTGCTCATACAAAGAAAATATTTAGCATTCACCTAAAATCACCATTAACAAAGAAATTCACATTACAGTTTAATCAAAGTCCTGATAAATTAGAAGACATGACAAGACAATGCAAATGACTGACACTCACATGATTAACTCAGTCACCTATATTAATGTGGTGGCTAGAAAATCTCCAGGATTTGCAAAAGCTAGTGTTTGGAAAAGCTTTTGAATCGTGCCTACAACGTGTGTGAGTCTGGGGGCAAGTTAGCTCATAAGTTAGCTTAGGAAACATTAGCTTGTCCCTCTGCTTCAGAGCGACGTTGAAAAGTCAAGATGGCAAAGTGTCAACTCAAAAAACTTTCATCATTGCAAACGTTTTGACAAAGTGCAGCATTTAAGCAAAAACTGGAGACAAAAAGTGAGAAACTTGAATTTGAGCGAGTTTCTTATCCTGTCGAGAAAGTCAACCAGCCTTTGAGTGGAGGCTTTACCTGCGTTAGCTAAACTGGCTAGCGCTAGCATAACTTGAGACGGAAGGGTCCGACTATTTCCTAAAACCTAAAACGTAGCTACTGAAGCTAAGATTTAGCTAGCTACCTCCCACACTTCGGTAACAAGAAATTAGTAGAATGAAGCGGTCTACAAAGAAACGACGACCAACTAGTAAAGCACACAGATACTTCCACTGTAAAATAAGTATTTCTGTGGCGCATGTGTGCGCTCTTTACTTTCAAATTGTTAAACACTATAAACCCGCTTTGGCGTTACGGCTAGGCTAGCAGCTAGCATGCTACATAAACCAGCTAACGCCAGACTGATGCATAAGTAGCGCTTCTGCTAAGCTAGCTTGCAAGCTGTCAAACCAAGATCTCAGCGTCTCTTCATTTTTCGCAGTCGTCTGACATGTCGGTGCCAACCTAACTCGTAAATCACGCATTTTAAAAGAGAATAAAACCGTTAATTGACAGCCTTTGGGCCAACTGACTTGACGAGTTCGCCGGAGTGCAGGTAAACAAGCTAACGTTAGCCACCTAGCTGGCTAGCTGTACTCACATTGCTCTGACTGTCGATGGCCTGCAGCAGCCGGTCCTTCATCTGCTGCGGGGTGTCTGAGACCGTTGTCATTGCCTGTTCGGTGCGATCCGGAGGATGGAGGGAGGAATCCTCCAAAATGAAAACCGGGTGACAATGAGGACTCAAAAGCCGGTGCGGTAACTCGTCAGGCGTCCGAACAGCATATTCTTCAGTCGCCTGTAAGGTAGACGGCTCGGCTTTTCTCACATGGAGGAAATGTGGGCGCTGTGTTGACCGCTGGCTGCTGCCTGATCGGCGCTCTGGAGACTCACTACCAGCTGCTGGATCTCGGAACGGCCTCCTGCTGCATGCTGGGATACCATGTATGCGCTTTGACGTCTGCACGTAGACGAGTAAACATCCTCGCGTCCACCTGCACCGCTGGATGTGTTTTATATTGACCACGGTTGTATTTGAATGTCCTCCTCTTTTATATACAGCACATCAGTGGTATGTAATTTAAAGCAGTCAATGAAATGATCATTTGAAGAAAGTTTGAGATGCAAATTACAATCTACTCATTTTTTAAATTATTCTGTTATTATTTAGTATATGGAATGTAAAGTCTCCCATTGTCCAAAGTGATATTAAAAAAAAACCCTATATGCTCACCTTTGAGAAGCTGGAGCCACATAACCTTTGGCATTTTTGCTTGATAAGCTATTTCAGTAATCCTTCATTATTCAAATGGTATAGAAAACACATGCCAAAAAAATTCAATCACCTATCAGTTAGATACCTACATGATTCACTGTCCCTCCTTCTAGAGGAGAAAATCATATAAATCTGCTGAGTTATTGTCAGATTTGAAATAGCTATTTCTTATTTTCTGAGATATTCTGGTGGACTTTGTTAGTTATTCTGAAATTAACCAAGAGATTTCTTCTATGTTATTTATTATTGTATGAATATGTTATTTCTCAGACAAGATGTATATAGTAATGTTCACTACAAAATAGTGTTTGGCAGGAGATTTATAAAACATAGGCAAAACTAAATACTTAATTTAAAGCAAAATACAATATGTCATAGATATTTTGAAATTCAGCATCATGCAGAAAAGAGACTTCCCAGGTAGTGGACAGGATATACAAGTTGCATCTCTTCAAGTTATGCTGCGACAATTTCAGTAATTATGTTCAATGTAAGTAATGCATTAATAAGTTAAGCAATTATTCTATTATTATTCAGTCTATGAAATGTAAAACCAGCGTCTCTCATAGCCCAAGGTGATATTTTCTTACCAAGGCTCTGAAATTATTCAATTTACAATAATATAAAGCAGGGGAAAGCAGCAAATACTGGAGAAGCTGGAACCAGATGTGCATTTCTGCTTAATAATTGACTTCAATAGCTCTTCAATATTCAAAAAGAATAGAAAACACATGGCAAACAATAACAAATAGCACAAAAGATGACTCCTCTGTCCCTTTGAGAGAATAAAATCAAAATCTGAGATTTATCTTATCTTAAATCTGCTGAGTTATTGTCAGATTTGAGACCAACTTTGGCTAAAGTTTTTTTCCTATTGTTGTATTAGTAACCTACTGACTACACACACACACACACACAAATAATAATAATGTTACATTAAGAACACCAACAGTGTTTTGAGGCTCAAATAAATGTGTGATATGCATTTGTTTACTATCATATGTGAGTTACCATGAATTAATCAATATTGATGACTTTAACTTGCAGCCTTCCACCAGCAGATGGAGTCCTGCAGTCTCTAAAAGACGGTACAGCTAAAAGAGCAGAGCCTGTCACTGGGTTAAGAAAGTCAGGATGCTGCATCACTGCACCAGACCGGTTGTAAAACACTCTTGAGCCATTTGAAGACATCAGAGATGGTGAAGCTCAGGAACGCTGCCTTTAAATTTGAGCCACCAAACTGGAGGGAGTTTGATCAAGCCGATCACATGTGGATCAGTCACGCTGAGTTTTAGTGCTTTCAGGTATGTATTTCCAAGACTTTCAAGTGTACAAACAGAAAAACACATTTTTCATCCTGTCTGCTAATCTAAAAGTCAAACTAGCTTCTTGACCTTCCAAACACAATCATTAGGGTCATTATGATCATGACCTTTGCCTAGCGTAGAAAGGACATCTAGAAATCTTACCTCCAATAATCTTGGACTTTCCTTGTATCATACTCATCCCACATGCAAAATGTCCAGTGTCAACTCATTAAAATTGTTAGCGTGGACAGAGTGGGAGAGGCAGGGCAGAAATGCTGGGCGTGAAGCTGTGGAGTGGGTGAGAAAGTCGACTTTGTGCCAGTTATGGGGGCTGCAATCATCATGTAACTCCTGTTTTACTTCATTGTCTTCTAGTGCTTTTTGTTGTCCAACTCACTGAGAAACAATTACAGAGACGTCTTTGCTTGTTCAGATATATTTATTCTCATTTCATTTACAAATAATAATGCAAAGATACAAAGACAGAAGCCTTCACACGAGAAAAATACATCAGGTACAGTTCAAACAGAAGCGTCGTTCATTTTTAATATAGCACACATTTACAGCCAACTTGGATTCTTTTGGTCCGATTTGACATTTAAAATAGAAAACACACAAATTGAAGAACAAGGTCTGAACCAGTAATTTTTAAAGGGTTAGCTCAAAAAAGTACCAACTTGCCAAGCTGTGCTGCAGAATGCTAGATTTTGCATATTCTATGAGCATAATGTTTCCTGTTGCTGTGAGTGCACTATGGGAGCATAGCGCACCCCTTCACGGCAGTAAAATGCATGTGCAGTGGTTCGTATCACTGTACTCAGAAACAAAATACATTATATAACAATTTAGCTGCCATTGTATGAGGCTTGAACCAGCAGTGGGCTGTCCTCAAAATGCACACAAAGGATTCATAGATGGGGTAACCCACTGAGCGACTGTACACGACTATGACTCCGTTTCATCTTCCTGATTCGGTTTGTGTTTTAACATGTTGCGTCACAAAGTCAATCTACATATATCTATTTATATATATAGCCTGACTGTACAGTATTTGTATCTGCTATTTCTTATGTTATTTCTTACTGTATGTATATGTTATTTCTCAGACAAGATGTATATAGTAATATTCACTACAAAATAGTGTTTGACAGCAGATTTATAAAACATAGGCAAAACTAAATACTTAATTTAAAGCAAAATACAATATGTCAAGGTATTTTCTGAGATATTTTGAAATTCAGCATCATGCAGAAAAGAGACTTCCCAGGTAGTGGACAGGATATACAAGTTGCATCTCTTCAAGTTATGCTGCGAGAATTTCAGTAATTATGTTCAATGTAAACAATGCATTGATAAGTTTGTAGTTTATATAAGAAGTAATTTGTATTCCAATAAAGTATTTGGAAAAAAGGGAGAGGATGTGTTTCAACAGTTAGAAGGATACAATGTCTAAGTGATCTCTTATTTATGGCTGTTTTGAACTTTGGCTTTTTGGTTCAACTGTTGATTTAACACTACAAGAAAGAGGAGAAGATACAGTGCTGATGACAGATTTACTACAAAACTAAATTCAATAAAATCTAAATAGTACCTATTCTGTTAAAGAAAAGCTTCTGATGGCGTGTAGCTGCTCATAGTAAGCACATAGGAAGGGGAGATTCCTGCAGAATAAAAGTCTGTAAATGAAATAAAAAGTGCTTTCAGGACCTTGAAATGCATTAGGATGAAGTCCAGATGAAATATAATTAAGTCATATAACTTTAAAACCTCACGAAATTGATGACTGTGGTCGTAATATTCAAATAATTGTCATACAATTCAAATTACTGATTCACTGTTAGATTTCAACAGCAAAATACATTTGCTATTGCAAGTGGTTCATATGTTTTCCAGATACAGTATTGAACAAAGCTGAAACATATTCGAGGAGAGGAAAACAAACATTGCTCTGTTGTAAACTCTTGTCTCTGTAAACACTGGTATAATACCAATGGATGCCTGAACGTTGGTGCATAAAAAGGTGGCAGTAACAGGCGACACACTAGTCAGAGCTATCTACATGAGCACGAAAAGAAAAAAAACATGTCAGGCTCACTATAAAGTCTGAGGTCCAGCAGAGAATATAGAGCCACAATGACATATTGCAGCACAGTATTTCTCAGTGCATTTTCTCACTTTGACATCATATCACATAAAGCACGAAAAACATTGTTCCTACCATACAGCAATATACAAAGCTAGTCTAGATTTACCATGACGTAATCAAATCCTGTGGGGGCTGCACAGAAAAAATTAAGCACATACTGTATATTGCAGTGTAAAACATAGTACCAAACAACAGCTTCTACTTGTGCATAAAAGGCTGATTACCATATTTCTGATGCTTTTAGGCTTCACTTAGCAATTACATAGCCTACACATGACGCCGAATTAAAAAGAGACAAGGGACGATATCACCAAACGAGAAAAACAAAACACTTAGACAAACAAAGCTGACCCCACTCTTCAAAGAAAAGCCATAAAGGGGAAAAAAGTCCAGAGATTCATGCAGTCACAACATTGTTAAAATAGAAAAAAAAAAAAAACACTGCATCAAAATCCATAAAACACGATGCATCCAAAACATTAGTGTATTTTCAAAAAAAAGGGAAAAAAAATCTTCAAGCTCAATAACTTAACATCAACTGATTTGATAATATTTGTCAGAACAGTTTGGATTGACATTATGAGAATGTGAAATATGCCGGCACATGAGGATCTCGACACACATCCACAGACATAATGTCGCAGCTACAGAAGAGCCTTTTTCATACTGTGGAATATTGATGGAAAATGGCTATATAGTGTCCTAGAAATGAACATCTATTCATTTAATGGGCGTTTTGGTAATAATTACACCTGGACTGAATTACAATATAAATTCCATAAAATACTTTTCAGGGATTTGTTGATCCCATCTTATCACAGTATTGTGATAATATGCCCTGCAAATTTCAAATGTACTCATCTGAGAAATCACAGCATACTGCACTAGTATCTTTGACTATTTTAATAATAAACTTTTCATTTGCTGATCAGTGATTAAACATTTTTCTATTTTAGCGCTGCAGCACAGGAACATGACCCGACAAACCTCTGATCACCACTGTCCAAAAATACAAACGTTTCCCTAGATTTAGGAAAAACTGTGTAACAGCAGACAGCTAACAAAATACTCACCGATTAAGTAAAAACAGCTCTTTGAAATAGACTATCTGTATATGATTTTTCAAAAATAACTATAATTTAATTTAGCTTTTTTTCATATTTTTTTTTTTTTTTTTTTTTAACAAGAAGGCAAGTTTAATCAAAGACAGGGCAAACAGGTCCAGTGCACATAACAGTCACAGGGAGGGTTTGGTATATAAACGCTCATAAATCAGTGTTTTAAATAAATGCATAAAGTGCAATATGAGATATGGGACACTGTTATGAATGAATCCAATGTATCCACTCATTGAGAAACACGCTGACTTCACAGGAGGAGCATTTCTTTTAAGAGCAAAATGCGCAAAGCCACATAAATGCAGAGACACGTAACAAATGGTTAAAGGGCAACACGCAACACAAGCATGACGAGGAAACGGATATTCAGTGTCACTGTAGTGCCTAGGAAACAAGAAAAAAGTCATAATATATAAAACTTAAAACAGTACGCCACATCTCCTTTGCAGGGAGAAAAAATAATAGGTGAAATATATTTGGTCCTACAGTACATAAAGGTTAGATATGAAAGGCAATGAGGATGACAAGATGGTAACAGGACAACTGTACAGATGTGACCTAAATACATTCTCGCTGCATCAACAATGCTGTTCTAGTATAGAGGCAGTTCAATTGTCTGGAAAAATATATATATTTCAACTACACTGAGGTCACATCTTTGGGAGTAATCCAGGAGAGTTTCTACTGTATGTCACACTCGCGGAGCCTTTGTTTCTCTATACCACACTAGTCTGAAAGAAAAGAGTTTCAAAAGTATCAAAAGAAATATAACATGGCACCGTCGCTGTGCATTCTATAAGAATCTTGCACATTGGCTTCCATTTATAAGGGTTCATTTTGTGTTTCGTTTTACAGTCCTAAATCAATCGCTGTAGTTTTGCATAGATACCATTACGCAAAATCTAATCACATTCTGTACATGTAAAATATAAAACAAAAAAGAAAAAGCCTGTAAACATCTATTTCATAACAAAGAAGTCATTTATCCATTGAAGATTTTACTGATAAATGAATGTGAAAAATGATATGGTAGTGACAACGGATGAAGTAATGGATAAAGATCAGCACACCTCAAAAATACAACTACAGTAATGCAACTGTGAACGATGTAGGCCAAACCACCCGTAAAACAGTACGAATTACTTGACAATTAAAACTGTTTTTTTTCTCATTTACATAATAGTCATCTTTGCATGAAAACCAAAATGTCAAGCTATTAAGGCAAAACAAGTATGCACAGTGATTTGTGATTTCATGCATAACTGATGACTGCTATTTACGATGGTGAAATCAAAATTCAGCATTTCCTAAAAAGAACTTAGGTGGCAAAATAGTGACTCGTCATCATTCAAGACTCTAGAGGAAATTTGGGAAAAAAATCAAACCAGGCCTGACTTTGGCTTCTATGACAAATTGCACGTGAATTAGCACTAAATTAATATCCAGTCTGAATGTACTACTGAGAACAAGCAGCTTGGCACAGAGGGAGATTAAACTTGATCAAGCTACTCTATTTTAAGAGGTGAGTGATAAGTATACTGTAGACTGTTAAGGTTTTGCTCTGTCGACATGGTTTAGTCAGTCATTGATAGAGAGTAAGAGACCAGGCTCCTTCTTGTGATCAAGCTCCCTCAAATTAAAACTAGGCATCTTAAAATTAATCAAAATTGGATGTGTCAAAAAGTAGTGACAGAACCATGAACATCATTCATACCATAACTTGAATGTCATCAGTCGTAAACCATCTTTCCGGTTCTGAGGAGAAGGGAGGCTGGCAGCAGTCTTCAAACATTTCGATGCATTTTCCTACAATGATCGTTTCTTTTAAAAGCTCTCTTGTGGGGTTTGATTGTGGTCGTTTGGTGTGGGATCGATGCTCCGGCCTGACGAGGTCTCGAACTACACGTTCCAGAAATCCGCTCCTCTCGGTTTTATCCTCTCAGATGCAAACTCCCGCTCGTCCCCAGGAATCAGCAGCATCCACACACCTGCGCGCGAGCAGTGGTTAGAGCCGGTCGAGGCGAAACGCGTCCTCTGTGGCGGGGTCGGCAAGGACCATGTCTGGGTCATTGAGCATGTGCAGGCCGTCAAGCGTCAGTGGGTCGATTTTCAGATCGTCCAGAGGGAACTGGGAGTCGATATCAAAGCTGACATCTGTGGACAGCGAGCTGGTCAGGTCCTTGGGCAAGCTGGGGGGGGACTCGCCACTCACTGAGCAGAAGCAGGACAACCAGTTAAAAAAGCGATTAGCAGTTAAAGGCATTAGTAGGCAGATGTTTGTCTCTGTGAGGCTTTTAATGGGGAGAGGGAAGGTGGCTAAAATTAGAAAAGAAATCAATGGCAGCAAGAAGAGACAGAATGTTGACAAGTCTGGGTTATAATTTGATAATAACTTGCTGTAAGAGGATTGACGTCTTAATTACACATTTCAGCAAAGAGACAGTTAACAACAGATGCTGCTGATTTTCAGAAGGGTCTGAAAATCCTGTTAAATATAATTTTAAGAGGTTAGACATGGAAGGATGTAAGTCATGATTTTGAGCAGAATTTTTTTGTTGCTGTAACTGTCACTCATGATAAATTTGTCAGTCACACTCATACAACTCAAATATAACCTCCTATAGATGTGGAAAATATCTTTCCTACTTGGAAGAAAGCTCATGAACACAGCACTGTTTTGCAGTCAGCTCTGAAGTGTGGGATATGTAAGTGCTTTCCAGTAATTCAGAGCTTGCACTAGCACAGAAATTGCCTTCAAATATGTTATTCGACATTGCATTAGTGGCAGATTAACGACAACAATGCCAGGCCATTTAAAGCCACTTTAATGGGTATACAGTCTAATGCTTTATAGCAGCCCTGCAATGAATCATAAGTTTAGCTTACAATTTGTCGGAGAAACTACGTCAGGGCATGCAAGCTTTCTTCTGGTTTGGGATTCTGGAAATCTCTACATAAGTGTTTCAGCCACATGATGTGTCAGAGCAGCACCTGTCAGAATGATGTTGGGGATGTTTCCATGGCTGCTGTAGCCCAGCTGCTGCGAGTCCTGCAGGTTGCAATGGCCACCAGTCAAACCCATCATAAGGGCCTGGGAGTAGTTGAGGGTGGAGGTCTGGTTGTACAGACCCTCAGAGCTGATGGGGGTTTCGATCATGTTGAACTGCTCTAACTGGCAATCACAATAGAGAGAAACATGAGAGCTGTTGCTGCTGTATCAAACATATAGTCGGTCTAAAGCGAGAACAGGTGGAGAGCAGAAGTGAATATGGACATGTTGGGCTTCGGTCTGACCTGTTGTGAGAGAGCGCTGGCCTGAATGGACGGGAGCTGCTGGTCGTAGAAGTCTGCAAACACGCTGCCCAGTATGGAGTTATGCTGCAACAACAAACAGGCCAAAGCTGTTTATTCACACTGGTCAAAACTCATAGTGTGAATATTCTTCATCCAGGCTGCAGACGTTGAACATTTCACATAAAAAGTGGAGTATGAAGAGGACACAGTCAAAGCAGCAACAAGACTGCAACAGGAAAGTGCTTCATATCACCTCACAACATCTAGAAATGTAATTCTTTTGAGTTGACTTTGCTGATTCACAGCCACTTTTGTATGTATATGATACAATATTTGTGTATATATTACAAAGATTGCTGTGCGCTCATTAATGGTTCCAGCTCTAGTTAAACAATCGAATATTCAACACATAATTCATAAGCATCTTCTTCGTTCTCAAAGGATGTTTAAAGCAAGATTCAGACACAAAACACAGTCCAACAAGGAGTTTCTAGCCTGTTTTTCCAGTCATACATTTAAATGAAACCCTGCAATATTTTCAAAATCTTGCATTATTTACTGTGTTTGCTGTGATATACAGATGTAGCGGGCGTGCTGTACATCCACACAAGAAATGATGCATTAATATTTCATGAAGACAGCTACTTAAATGCTTTCACCCACTTTGGCAGCATTTTCCTATCTCAAGAACACTTAAAAATTTTATGAAAATGATTGGGGGAAAAAAGAAGTTTCTGGTGCGCAATAAGTAACTGACTAAATTATTGAACAAGCAAACAAATAAATAAATGAGGGAGTTGATTTATTGCATGAATAAGAACTATAAGATATATACCACCATCCCAAAGGTCATCAAATACTGATAGATGGAAATTCAACCAAATGTGAGCTAAGGAGAAGGACGGAGACGCCTTCTTTTCCTTCCACATGAGCGTCCTCTGCAGCTTTCCTGCATTGGTGTTTTAATTAATGCCAAGCAAATGGAATTCACATGAAATAAAGGGAATCATTGAAAATATAATCCCCTTTGTGACTTTACGCTCCCTCCACTGACTCATCCAGCGCGAGCTAATTCTCTTCAAGTTTCTCATTTGAATGTCCTCGCTGAACCAGCAGCAGAAGTTCTCCTATTTCATCGTGGCCTCTTAATGTATAAGTAATTGGATCATATTCTCAGCCCATGCTCCTCCTAGTTCAAAACCAAATTATCTGTGTGTGCTGCAGATGTCCCCACAGGGCAGAGCAGGATAATAGAGCGCACAGTTTGTCGGTTGTGGTTTAGCCCGTGGATAACCTCGCGACTACGAGTGAGCCACTTCAGCTCAGGAGAGAACTGGGTTGGGTAAGAAAACGGCAGGACAAACACGTAGAAATGCAAACAAACAGCGTATCATCACCCTCGCTCGCCACATCTCACTTTCTCTGCATTACACACACACAAATTCACACTAACAATTCAGTAGAAGCAAATGCTTTTCTTAAAAAGCAACCTAATTCTTTGGTTGAGTAAAAGCTTTATATATTTATTTTATATATTGAATCTAACACATTATATGTATTTAAACATCTAATTTAAGTTTATTTAGGGAATGTTTTCCAAAAATACTTTGGGAGGTTAAAGCAGTTTACAGTCCCACTTCTTTGCTATGGTTTCAGATCTCAAATGCTTATACTGAGTCTGACACAGATTAACAACCCTGATCCATGTTTACCTTGGGTGTGTTTAGTTTATCTTAAAGCGCCACCCTGCAAGCAAGGTTCAGTTTGTTGAGATTCAGCCATGGGAATGATTAGTAGCTTCTCTTTTCGAGGTGGGGGATTAACATCTCCCCTCTCGTGCTACCTCAAATCCCCATGCTGGTGCAAAACCACATAAACACAAAGATCTGATGAACACAAAAAAAAACTCCAGTACAGAGTATACAGCAAGACTGGGGAGGAAACAGTGGAGATGCAACTCAGATACCACAAAAGCAGCAGAGGAGGAAGGCCAGGGACACAGCTACATAACAACACATCAATGACACTGAGTGTTTCAAGAGACTGGTGGTCAGATCTGGGCAAAACAGGGACCACAGAGGCTTCACAACGTATCAGTATTTAATTTTATCACCTATTAGTGCAATCACATAAAATCTTTTTTTTATTATTATAAATTGTGATATGTGGTGGAGCATGTTTTACAAACTTGTTTTTCTCCCAGAATGTTTCCTGAAATACTTGAAAATGTCTGATTATGTCATAGCATGAAAACCACAAGTATAATCAATAACATTCATTGTGGCGCTATGCATGGTGGGAAACTTCAGCTGAAAGAAAACACCTGTGAATTTCCTGCCATGACCCATTAAAATGTCAGCTGTGAAAAACTGTGTTGCATATTGATATCAGAAGATTCTCTTATTACCATGATTGTTGTCATTTTCCCCTTATATATTTATTGAAGTGAATATATATAACTATTTAACTACTTTAAGAAAAACAATGGCTGTCTTGCTCAAGTGCTTGAAATAAAGAGACATTGTTTTTTGCCCAGATCTGCTAATGTCAGCACAATACAAGCAGCTGTAGGGGGGCAGCCACAGAGCCCGACTTGGCCACGATAACCACAGAACTACGATGCAGGGGACGGTGACGTTTATACAGAGCGAGCCAGAGGCTCACTGCTTCACACGCCCTTACTTGAGGCGAGCCTCCAGGTGAGAAGCCTTGATTGGAGACGGGGGAGGTTGGAGACTGATTGGCAGAGGATCCGACCCTACTGCGGTACTGTTGGAGGGAGGAGGCCTGATACAAGAGGATACGTTTGAGTTATTCACATTGGAGGATGTTGTTTACTGGCGATCTCTGTGTGTAAATGTGTTCACACTGCGTGTGGAGCTTGGTTAGATGTATCTCTGGTGCTTGTCTTACTGTACAGCATCAGTTCAGCAACTACCAACTAAAATATTGATTCATTGTTTTGAATGGTTCTAAGCCAGAAAACTAGCATCTAATGCTGAAATACAATTTAAATAATTACAGTCATGAACACCATGTGCTACGTGTCAAATCAATGCATTAATAACACTGAAAAAGATTTGGGAGAAACAGAGAAATCTACTGGGGATTAATTAGGAGAGGAAATTGTTGCCAGCAATCCAAGCTAAGCAAGTGAATACTGTAAAACTGGAGGATCAGAGAGAACCAGCTCTGCTCTCTTTTGTTCTGTTCTGTCGTATCTACTCTTTTCGATCTAATCATCCAACAAAATCAAAACAGGAATATGTGCATGGACTAGAAACAATGGTTTCTATTCTGATCACAAAATCAAGCTGACTTAAGCAATAAACGACAATAACTGTGGAAAAAAAAAAAATCAAAGTTACTATCATAGAACATAACAGATCAGGTAATTCAGATTTCGAGGTGCATCAAATCTCTTATCACTGAGAAGCCGACAGAAGTTCAAACCTCCACATTCCTAATCTGTTGACAGATAAGCTATCAAAATATTGGTAGCATGAGAGAAATGATAAAGCAGTTCAAGGTCTTTGGGCACAGATATAAACTAGTCGTCATTTCTGGAGTAGAAATGTTTGAACTCTCAAGAAACTAATGAAGATGATATTTTCCATTATTTCACTGTGGCTGTATTTCCTTCAGACCTCAAATCTACAGCCTAAGAAAGATGGCAAACATCTTTAAAAAACAAAGTGGCACGAGTAGTAGAACTGCAGATGAATTTGTAGTTAAATTACCAGAAAGCTAGATCTAAGCTGTTTCCTCATAATGTTTCACTTGACCCCACACTGCAAAGTCTCTAACTGAGACCAAGAGAATGTAGGCCACTTCATTTCTGCAGTTATCCAAACACATTCCCACTGCAACAGAAGTAGAGCAGCGAGAGCCAAGATCTGAAGGACGTGCAGAGCTTTGCAAAAGCATTTAGATTCCTTGATGTTTTGCACATTCTGTTGTGCTTTTGTTTCATGCTTTAATTGGGAGGGTTTTGTTTTAGTTCTGTGCTGCAAAGTAAAACAATAAATTCGACGACTTTAAGTAAAATATTAATCAAAAGAGAAATTGCACTGTCATGCACACGTTATAAACAGCACAATTTTGTTTTATTTTCAATGTTACAACTCAGACTTTGCACAATAAATGTGCTCTGGGACAACCTCATATCACAACATCAAGGAGTCTGAACACTTCAACAAGGAAGCCTGTGTCATCGAGACAGACACATCTGAAAACATATTTTCAGGAAAGTATCGACAACCGGCCAGGCATCACTGTTGTGCTGTCACAACTTGACACTGTGATACACTGATGTGATGCAGACAGATGCGTCTCACCGTGTTCATGTCTATGGTCATGTTGGTTTGCGAGGACGTCTGGTTGTCTGACGTGGAGCAGGAGTTCACGGAGGACGACAGCTGGACCAGACCTGTCTGCTGGAAAAATAGAGTGGAGTCATAAATAGACATAGACTTCATGTAGTCAACAATAGTATGTTGACAGTTGTGTTAAAAGAATTAGTGGTGCATAAAGTGCTATAGGCTGCATTATTATGTGCTGTATATTAGGACTTTTAATTCAAGTCATATATTTTTGTTTCTTTATGTATTTACCTATGTATGTCTGTATGTATAGTCATTTATAGCAATTTAGTTTCCAGTAGTTCACAGTCAAAGTTTACTTAGATTTATTCTTCCTTCTCTTGACAATAATGTTTATAGTTTAACTGTCACATATCATGTCCTGTGCATACGTTTACTTTAATAAATAGTTTTGAGGAATCCTGTCTACAAATGTTATTTATATTATAGGTTTAGGTCAAAATAAATATCAAACATCATTACTGTATTTTTGCTTTTGCATGATTATTATATTTATTTTTAAGCTCAAATATTGTTATTGTAATATGTTATGTAAAACATATTGCTCAGAATAAGACATCATAGAGGCCTCATTTTAGCAGAGAGACTGTAAAGCAGAGTGGTGTCTGCTCAAGATCAACCCAAATTCAACAATAAGCCCCTCAATCAGAAACATGAGGTCTGCACCCTGCTGGTAGTTTAAGCAGGGTCTCTGCCTTTCGTCAAATTAATAAAACTTGTCCAACAGAAAAAGGAAAAAGTACATGAAGGTCAGGACACAACATCTTCATTAATAGCAGGAAGTCTGATTTTATCTGAGATTTTGCTTATTTCATTTATTCACAATCACATCTGGATGATGTCACAACACTTTACTGGCTAAACAGTCGTTCAGATTCAACTGAGTTCTTAACATGAAACGACTGCATCTGAAGCAGGTTTACTGGAAAATTGCAATATACAGTGTTGGAATAATTGCTGCTTATGGAGCCTCCATTGGATTTAATACAATCCCTAATGAAGCCGATTTTCGGACATAGACATGGACTTAAAACAGTGGCATCATTTAAGTGTTTAATCTACTAACTCCAACCTGTGTTTCCCATTTAAAAAGTAGAACTTACTTGGTGTGTAGTTCCTGATTACACGCTGCAGATTTCAGTTTGTTCTCGTCTCACTGAGCTCAATCCACAAAATGAAAAATATACGAGTGCAGGCCTGCTAACTGTCAGCCTTTGTGGATAAAATGCTGGAGGAGAAACTCACTTGCTGGCTCTGGTGGTTCTGGGATGACGGCTGCTGGTTGAAGAAGGCATACTGGGACAGCTGCTGCTCAAGGTTCATGGCGTTGATGGCCGCCTGGGGGGGAACACAGCAACAGATAAGACACGAGGTTCTGATGTTTTATGGGAAATGCATTCATGCCAACATTTGTAGCCTGCTCAGTTCACTGATTTCAGAATCAGATTTAATGCAATGTAGCAATGTTCATATACAAGGAATTTGCCTTGGTATTTTGGTGCATTAACAATAAACATAGTAAGTGAAGGAAAAAGAAAAACAAGTACTGCAAAAAGTGAAGAATTCTAAGACACACACAATTAAAAATATGAAAAAAAAAGTCAAATAAATCTATTTAAAATGAAAAGAGCTCTAAAATATTTGAAATGAAGAGGATGACATGTGTGAATATGCAAATGTTCTCAGTATAAAGTATAAGTAAAGAACATGTGGAATGTGCAGAGATAAAGTCCTAAAAATTTGCATGAATGGATTTTCCCTTTTATAACCTATAAAACAATCATTAAAATCCATTATTATAAACCTACCTAATGAAATTTTGCTCATTCTGGGTATTCTTTACACCACAAACACAACCTCATAACCCTAACACAACAAAAGGTCAGTCTGAACCACTGGGAACTGTCTAAAATAAACAAAACCAAACATGCAATAATCAATTGAGCTAACATGATTGATTTTCTCGGGACAGCCGAGGTCAGGGCAGAGAGCGGGGCTGTACCTGAGAGAGACTGAGAGGTGGAGATGTTGGGGAGAGCTGCAGGTTCTGGTGCTGGTGGGAGTCTCCTGCATTCAGGATGAGAGGGACCATGTTGTCCTGCCCAGGCTGCATTTCCATGGTTACTGTGGGTTGAGATGTGTTCACTCCTACCCAGCACACCAAAACGGCATAAGGAAACAGTTTTTTAAAAGCACACACACTGTCGAGTCAAAGAGAAACTGGCACCGGAGAGTGCTAAATGTTGAAAGCCATTAATATCCTGCACATAACTGTGGGTAAATGTTCTATGTTAAATGTGAGGAGACCACTGTTGATAGTGTTACCTTGCGTGTTGGCCAGGGTCTGTGTGCTGTTGGAGGAGCTGAACGAGGCGGCTGCTGCATCATCAGAGTCGAGCGGGGTGGGCAGCGGAGGAGGGAACTGGATGTTGGTCAGGTCAGGAAGAGAACCGCCAGTGTTGTGGGCTGCTGGTTTTACTGAAGTGGTCAACTGCTGGTCCGGAGACGGGAATATGCTGCAGAAAACAGACAGTGAATAACAAGCCTAATACGCTAAATGAGATCAGCTGGCTGATGTCGATGACGAATTGAAGGAGCAGGAACATAAACAGTGGATGTCCAATGCAAATTACTGAGCAACACGGCAAGGTTTTCCAATACAAACAACTCCAGAGATATTTGGAATTAGTGCATTTGGCCAGTGGTACTTTTGCAAATGCTTTGGCTCCTTACTCTTATTACTTTGGCGGCCGAGATGTAAATGCAAATGATTTTTAATTACAGTTCGATTGGCTCCATTTACTATGGTAATTTATACTTGTTCAACTGTGTGTAAATATGCACTTATTCTGAAGTTGCCTTAAATACCAGTTTCACCTCACCCTCCATTTAAACGGTGCAGCCATAGTTAAAACATTTTCATCATCATTTCATCATTTTAGTCAGACTTTCCTCAGACTAGTTCTACACAGGAAAAGCAGTAGAAATACTCACTGGATCCCTGGAACTTTGCAGGGTTTGGACCTTGAAATGTCCTGAAGGGGGAAACAAATAATTAGCAGCTACAACAGTGTGAAGACCACAGAGAATTGAAAATAAAAAAACACTTATGTGAGTGTAGAAATTCCACCTTTTTGCACTCCCAGTTCTGTTTTTGTCCATCTTCATCAACCTCTTGTTTAATTGCTTCAGCCCCTGGTACAGTGAGCAGCAGAACTGGAGAGGAAAAGAAAAAAAAACTCCTCAGTCTCTTGGGTTTACAGATGTCCAGCCTGTCTGAGCTTATAATAATCACAGCCCACATGTCCTTGTTAAATTCGATCAAGTGATATTTTTTAAAAAAACACAAAGAAGAAAGGAAGGAAAGAAGATAACAGAAAAATAGGAAGGAAGAATAAAAGTGTGACATTTAGAAAGTAAAAAGTTTAAACACTTAAACACTGAATGACAGTAATGGGCAAAACCAAAAAATGTCTCAGAGGAGATTTATAGAAATTCAATCAAAGTGCTGCTGAAATTAGAATAATCCGCCTCACACAGCCATTAGCAGTAAAATTCCTCGGACACTTGGATGCTTCTCAGCAGTCAATTTCCTCCTCTGCCTTCAAAGCCACATAAAAAGCCTTTCATCATACACTGGAGGGCACTCGACTGAACCGCCAAGAGAAAGCAGTAAAATACCAGGAAAAATAAACAGGCTACAACAAAACAGGCCCGTCCACCTCCACTGACTGCAGACAGTACAAGAAACACACCTGAACAGTCGGGTTAACAACTGACTCATTAGAACCTGATAAACAGCTCAGTTTATACAATATGTATGAACTGGATACTGTATGATCGTGATGCGCAGGTCAGGGTTTTTTTCATACCTGCACCCAGCTGACCTGTTATCAGAGCCAGTCCACACCACCCAACCCGCAAAAATATGCATTAACCAACCACCTGAACCCAACCTGAAAGCTGCCAACTATATGCATTACAGTTGCACAACTGTCAGGACTCAGTGCTGCTAAATAAACAGACAAATTGTTCCAAACTGTGGTCTTCATTGTTAATTAGCAGCAAAACAAGTCACCCCTCATTAAAGAAACAAACTCTATCTCTCTCTTTCTCTCTCTCTATCTCACGCACACAGACACAAACTGCAGCCTTCACATCTCAACGACATTCTACAACTCTAAAACGCATGCGCTGATCAAAACCACAATCGTAAATTGACGATGACGTTGATTGCTTGTGTTTCTGTGTGTGTTTTTCAGAGAAACAGACAGGGAAGAGAAGGTGCAAGGTGGACTTTTGCATGCAATGTTTGTGTAAGCTATTCTTAGTAACTTTATCAGATCGCTGTGTTGTCACTTTTTGACCTGAGATATATTCTGGTGAGCTTACTGGGACCCGCCCGCGGGTTGTGGTCCGACAAACACATGAGTTTACTGTAACATAGTTTTACACTTTTACACTCATATCTCAACCGACTGATCAATATTTAATGAATATCATGCTACTGGGCATGTTCTTATGTATTTTTCATGAAAATGAAATTTTAATTAACAACTTTACAATGAAAACTCCTTGAGATGAAGTGTACCTCGCTTCGGCTGCAGCTCCTGTGACCCTCCGGTGAAAGAGACCTGCTGGGCAGGAGTTAATGTGCTCTGGTGCAGTGCTGAATCAGAGTTTGTCCTGCAGCACAGTAATTTAAAAAAAAAAATCACATATTGTATTAAACAGAAGAATATAATGAACAAATGTTGAAAAGCACAGAAAAATGTAACAACATGAACAATAATACTTTATAAAACATCAAGCTTTAAGCCAGACATAAATCACAATCACCAACACAATTCAGGCACGCTGACAAATTTTTAAGCTAAGAAAAACTCTCACTCACATATTTGATGTATCATATAGAGTGTAACGTACAGCAGTGACTAATATATCAAATATGTGTGATTTTTGACACAAGAATCTAGAATAAACTGAATGTGACCTTATGATGGAAATGGAAATGCAGCATTTTGTCCACGATGGTAATCACTGAAAGTAAGTCACTAAATATGTGACTGTGCAATATATTTTCATATTCAGTTAAAATGTCTTGTGTTATATCCTGTATTGATCTGATCCCACATCTTCATGTGTGCAACAAGTCAGAGTTATTAGAGAGGGCCATGTGAAGTCTGTATAATGATCATTATAAAAAGAGTAAACACTGAGACATGCAGTCGTGCAGAGACGGTGTTTCATCCTCAGAGGCTGTCTTACCTCCTCCAGCTGGTATCAGGTGGTGGTGACAGATATACTGAGCCATATGGACAGCTGTCAATGTGAGACTGCAGGTTAAGAAAATACAGCTGGAGACTCAAAGTCTTGGCAGATTCAATGCATTCACTGAATTCTGTGCTGCTGGTATTTCAAAGAAACCAGCAGGTGATAAAAGTGAGGAGTAGTGAACAGTGAGCTTCACATCTGGTTCTGGTATTTGGATCAATACTGACTGGCTCATTGTACATGCTGCTTACAGACATTCCTACCAAACACAGTCATACTTTGATTTGAATTAAATGCAGGCTGAAGTCCATAGAAGCATTTAGGCACAAGTAAAAAGTGTAACCACAGTAAAGAATCCTACAAACAGACAGCCTCGAAAGTTTAGTGATCTCTGTATGAATAAGGTGAGAAAACTCATGTTTCTGACCTCAATTGGCCCAGTGATCCTTTTTGAAACACAAAATCATGCTGATTAAGTTGATTAAAATGTCACATAATTAATCCACAGACTTGATCAATGTAACATGACTCCACTGAGATATCACACTATTAGGCAGACCTAGCAAAGTCTAATGCAACACAATAGCCATGTAAAGAAATGTGATTTTTTTCAGACTTAAAATGTGTAGTTTTTGTTGGGACTGTGTCAAATATGTGTTTTTGAAGTTGCATTTGCACTTCTGTTGAACTGCATTGCTTTATATTGAAAAGGTGTGAACAAAATATTTAAACACGCAGGGTGTAATTTCTGCCTCTAGGGGGCTCTCAATCAAAACAATGAAAACATCACAGACATTGTGTGAAGTAGCGTGGGATCATGGGAGTTGCTGGCAGAAATGTTCACAGATGAGGTAATGTATTAAAGCTTCATTTCTTTTATTATGTTAGTCACGTTCGCTGACTTCCTTCATCACTCTCTGTTGTATCACCTGGTGTTTTCTGTGTCGCCACTGACAACCAATATAAACACACCCTTACCTAAATAAAATTACGGACTTCTCTGGGTTTGAACTGTGTTGGAAACATTTTAGATAATGTAGCTACTCAACAAAATATAGAAAATACTGTCAGTCTAGTTGTTTTTGGGTATTGTGATGTGGAAATGTTACATATTGAACCTTTCATTTTTTCAATGTAAGTAGATACAATTCAATGACACCACTACCTAACACTCAACTAACAAACTAGCACAACAAAATAATTAGTAATCAGGCAAATGGAAGACTTCTTTGTTCACAGGCAACATCAAAAATCTGTGTCACTTAAGTACAATGCAGCCTATAATGAGATTCAGACCTCAGATAGAAAATAGCAACATATGAGAGATGAAACAGTACCTGGCCTCCTAAACTGTATCTAACCTCAGGATGTACATGAGCAGCGTAATAAACAGACTAACAGGTATTAAAGGATATCTGGCGTCCATGTTTGTCGAGAGAGAGGGGTTTTCGGTGGGGTGACGTGATGCGGTTCCGGTCCCTGTAGACTCTGTCCACTAACCCGTGGTGTCGTGTTGATCTGTTCGCATCCAGCCCTGAATTCTGACAAACAAACACAGGAAAACATATAATAAATTGTGAGAATTTGCTGTGAGAGTTTCTCTAATTATTGTGCGCTGCAGCACTGAATCTGAAATGCAAGCAAAACTAAATCCTTTCTTAAACTTTGAAGTTATTGAGTCGTACATTAAGTAGTGCAGTACTGCACTAGCTCATGTAGGCCAAGCACAGTTACACTGTCTTTGGCCCACAGACACCTGTGCTCTTGCATCATATGAGATGTACAGTATGTACTGCATGTAGCAGGGATGAAAGGTCATGGAGCTCAGGGCAAAAATTGGTTCCTGTGAAATAAAAAAAGGAGGATCTGGAAATTGTCCATTTTGTTCTGTTCACACAAGTTTATTACAGTATTTTCTTGAGTAATGGACCATCATTCATCAGCTGATTCACAGGGGAACTGAGCCTTGATGGGGAAACAATAGGACTTACTCCCACCATCCTCTTTCTGTAGAAAAATCCAAAGAAGAACACATCCTACTTCAGTCAAGCTACTGACGTCACTAAATTGCATTGCAAAATTTTACTTTGTTCAAAAGGTTGGTCTCGTTCCACACATGCATGTCAGGACAATATACTGTACACGTTTGTTTTTCCAAGGATGTCAATGGAAAAATAAAGATATGTAGGACAAATAGGTTTCAGAAATTCACTAAAATCTAAAAAAAATAGAAAATAAGGAAAAAAGGAGCAGCTTTTTACTTCATACACTTTTGATGCAGACCAACACAGTTCACTATCACTATCAAACAGCTGGAAACACAGACCAATGAAAACTGTGAAAAACGTTCTCCACCATTGGAAAGCAAACGTGAAATGTGAGTATAATGATTTAAAATTATACTCTGCAAGATTATCTCTTTTTTTATTATAGATACCTGTTTTAACAAGGCGCACTGCTTTTTGGTGGTTTTTAGTGGGCCCAAACACTTTTTATACAATTTAGGCTTGGGCCTTAATACAAAAGCATTATAACAAGGGTGATAGTATTTTTTATGACAAAAACAGTTTGAATTGGGACCTATTATCTTCATTTTCAACAGATTCCAGACAACCTTCAAGTCCTTCTTTTCATTTTTATAATATTCGTTATTACGCTATTTCAACGCTAACTTCACTGCCATGTTTGTTCATTTCATGTGTCTTAGAGATAATGAACTGTGAGCCTTCCAGAGAAAACAGTCTTTGGTGTAAATCCTTCGGGATCAATAAAGTTTTCATCTCATCTTAAAACGGCACATCGTTGCTTTAATCTCATAAATATTCATACCAGCATCACACATGTTTGATATGTTGTTTCAGCAATATATGAAGTTAAAAGTTACTGTTCTCTCTCTCAGGACTTTGGACGCAGTGTTTAGAACAGTGATATTTCGGGACAGAGCTCTGATAATGACACAGAGCTCTGTAGAGCAGAGTGTGGTCCATCACACTATAGTGAAACTGACACCTAATGTAGACTCGGCGCTGGTATATTTACTCTGCCTTCTTCTATTTATTCTCACCGAAGTGCTCTTGTTTCTTCCATAAACAGTAAGTATGTTACTTCCTGTGTAGCAGTGCATATATCCCAGGAAACAAGGACCTCGTGGTGTTTAAAAAAGCCAATGTAAACATTTTTATAGCTCGGACACAGGTTGAATCAATATTGCAGGATGTGACTGAGCTCCAGAGATGTTCACAATGAACATGCAGTACATTTATATGAAAACGCTGTGAATAATTGAATAATGCCTAACCTGAAAAGACACGTCAACAGTGCCGTTTCCAAGCTGATTGACATTTGGCAAAGATCCTCCATAGTACTGTCCACGGTTCGGCCCCAGCTGCAAATACTGAGTTTTCTGCAACTGTAGCTGGAAGCAGAACAAGAGAAGACAAAAGTTTATTATGTGATCTTTACAAAAGAAATAATATGGCTGTTTCAGCAAAACTAAACTGGCTATAAACAAACCACAGGCCTGCAACAGCAAGACGTCAATAATATTTTTAATACTGACGGCTCAATGTTAATTTTCTGCAGGAACATTAAGCAAAATACTATATACTACAAAGAGGCATTTATACACCTTTGTACTAATCCAAACTTAATCCCATCCCACATACAGTCATGTGATTGTGTTCTATAGACGGCACCACTGAAACCACTTATTTTTATAAACCACCTGTTTGAGGTGACAAAATTAAGACAGGACCCTGCTGATTTTAACACAAAAGGAGAAGAACACCACTTTTTTTTTTTAACTGAGATAAATGCTAGATGTCTTCTGGCAACGTTTGATGCAGGCTGTTACATTTGCAGTAGTCATCACAGCAGTGCAATGCGAATTTAATAACTTTTACGTGCGACGAGACAACGCCGAAAAGCCTGAAAAGCGCTCTATAAATCTATTATTATTATGAAGAAAAGTTCAGGAGGAAGTAAATCATTTCAATAATAATCAATAATTCAACATGTGACTGAACTTGTCTTACTGTTTATTTCAAAATGACCCCCAGTTCCATTTCCTGTCAGAGAACCCATAACCGGTCAATTAAATTTTCTCATGCAAGCCCTAATCTAAATCTAATAATAGCAATTACTATGCCTGTATCACTGGTGTATTTTGACAAGCCTCTGACCTCAGAGTTTATTTCTTTAACTACTTGTCAAGCATACCTACTCTGTTGACAAAGGATTACATATTGAAACATAAGCAGATCAGGAAGCCAACCTAAATATTTTGGCCACAGACAGGTACAGACAGAAGAGAGACAGAGGGAGTAAAAAAAAAAGCAGAGGGAGACTGAAGGGGGAGGGAGGGAGACAGGGTGAAAAGGATGAAACTCAAAACCGGAGGCCTTCTTCCCACAGGTCAAACTTTGGCTCAGACAAGAGCTTCGTACCATTTGTCTGTGCATTAATGAAAACAAAACCCACAAAAGACGAAGCCACAGGCCTGCATTCAAGATGACAAATGGGCTCTCTGACTAACCTGTCTAGACAGATCATGTATCCTAAAATACACATTATAATAGCACTGTAGTTCTAACACAACTGGTTCACATCTTATATTCTAAAGAAATAAATGAATAGATTAAAATTTGATTTTATTAGTCATCTATCAGGGAAAATCAAAATCTGCTAAATCTTCAAAACAGGCCTTTTTGACTTGTCATAGGAGGAAAAGCACAAGTGTTCCTAATAAAATTTATGATGGCTCTGTTCTATAAGTCATGCCAGTGTGACAGTGAGCAGACATGCACAATACCAGACCTTGAAACTGAAACAGCTAAATGGAATTCAGCCATAGTTAATTTTACTTTTACACCTGTGCTTTTCTTACTGGCACATGTCAAAATGTCATATGTGGAAAAGAGATACAGGGAGAGTTTTGCCTTTGTTTCCCTATTGGCTGGACTAAATTTGCAGCTTTAAAACACAGAAAAAATAGCTTTGATAGCCAAAATGAAAATAATCCTGCAGCAGCTCAACATCATAGGATATTTAAGCACATGCACATTGACATTGCACTGCAGCAGCTCCATGTTTGCTGTGTAGTAGCAGTGAGTCTGTCCAGCAGCAGTCACTCCTGAACCCTGCCTCAGTAGGATTTATTCTGCAGGCCTGTATTGAATGTGGCTTAAATTCCACATAATCTGCCTGCCATTCATCTTTGGTGTAAATGTCATCTGCAAGAGCACAAAAGGCCTGAAGACCTGTCAGACAAGTTTACACACAGTGCAAACACACCTCGCCATATCTTACAACCATGCATGCTCCACACAACACCAGTTACCCAGCATTGGAGAAATACATGCAGATTTCTGCTGCAGCTCTGCGAGAGCGTGAAAATAATCTCTGCAGCTGTCACACACACACACATACACACAAACACACACACGCCCCTTTGCTTGCTACTTGCGTGGGACAGAAATTGGAACAACTTTTCGGACATGGCTCCCTCTCATCCACACATGAGATGACAGGACCGATCCGTGCTGCCAGCTCTGTTGTCGGGAGTCGTGGGAGAAACGGGCTCCAGCTGGCAGGAAGCGTCGTTTGTTATTGTTTACCTTCTTCTGTCCGGGCTGCGTGGACGTTTGACAGCTCGCTGAAAACAAACGGGGGTTAAAAAAACACACACACACACACACACAACATGAACCGGGCTAGTTACCCTCGCTGCTCGGGTAATACTGAGGTCCTTCATCACTTCTTCAAACGCCGCCGTCTCCTCCGCCTGCTTCTGGTTATGTAAAGCGATTTTCTCGCTGAATTTCCGCGGATTGTTCGAAGTCGCCATGTTTCGCTCTTCTGCTCCGTTTTTTCCTTCAGCGAGCGGAGTCAAGTCGCGTGGGACGAGAAAGCGCCACTTCCGGTTTGAGTCCACACAAATAAAAGCGGACACCGCAGAGTCCGTGGCATTTGGAGTTGTATTAGGGTTTTGACCACCAGTGGACGACAAGGTCTCACAGGATCAAGTCTTGATATAACGGCAGCTAATTAGGTAATTAGGCTAATTAGTTTGATGTTCTTGTGTTTCAGATACATGGGCCAGACATGGCCATCGAACAGGCCTGGGGGGTCTGGCACCATGTAGTTCATAGAGCACACATTTCTCTAGATGTGTTTATGACCACCTTCAGCTCTGTTTTGGTCTTCTCCAGCTCCTGATGAATATATCTGTATCCTTAACTTTGTGTAATTTTCTTTATCAGCCGCTCATTAACTTTGGCTCTTTGCCTTTGATTTGTAAGAATTAATCAAATCTTGACACTGACCTGTTGAAGCAAGGAAAGCAGAGATGTAGCTAATGACATATATAATAATGCCTCCATTATGTTATACTGTATGTATGTCCCAATATGCCATTTCAGTGAGCAGACATACACAACCGTAATGGTGCACAGCCATTATTAATTAGTATTATTAATTACTGGTGCAACTGCTATTTTCATTCTTTTTTTTACTCAGTAACTTAATACTTTAATCTATTTGTATTGTATAGAATATATATAGTATAGTATATATTTTTAATTAAATGTCAAGAACAATAGCATCAAAAGGAAGTCTTTAAAAAATGTAAAAAATTCTAATTCAATGAAAAGGGAAAAAAACACATTTTTGTGATAAATAAATAAATAAATAATACAATGGTCTATATATGGCCTATATATTTCAATATATAAGTCATATAAAGGCCTACCAAAACTGCAATTGATCAGTTCTCTGTTGATTGTGTTATTATTTACTAAATTTCTAGCTCATGGCAGATTTTCTGACTGATAAAACTGAAGTTGCAGCGCGACCATAGACTATGAGCACGATACATTTTTGACACATTTTTATTTTGAAGCCCAAATTGCCTAGTATCCGGTCTTGGCACGGTTGTCTCTTGTGGACTTGACGCAGTTGCCTCGGTCAGGCTGTGCGTGCTCACGTCGCTGCGCGGGCGTGTGGCGGAGGCGCAGCGCACATCTGGACTGCGGAATAAGCGCAAATTTCTCTCTCGAAGAAAATATCTTTTATGTAAGAAATTACTTCACACACCAAGTCAGAACATAGGCATTATTATTATTATTATTATTATTATTATTGTTATTATTATCTTTTTAAAGTTTTTTTTTATTATTGATAGTATCTCATTACATTTTTATAGACTGAGGTGATGCTTTCACTATGACTAATATGTTCAAACATGTTAGTGGCACCAGATGGTGGATTGTGTCAACCTGTTATACACCTAAATGGGGGTTGTGAGGGAATCAAAGATGTTTCAGAATAAACCCAAATCCAGTTTACTTGCCTTTTTATTTATAAAAAAAAATTGCTTTCTCGTCTTGGCTGACCCAAAGGTTTGAGCCATGAAATCAGAGGGCAGAGAGCCTGGGCCTCCTGTGAAGTCGTAGGTGCAGCCCTGCTGACTGAGGATGAATACTCTTACAGCTGTGTTTCTGCTTTCCAGCTGAACACATCCAAAAGGTGAATGGACTGCACACGCCTGTTTGAGACTTACTCATGTGGAGACAAATGAGTCCTCAGGCAAGAAGGATGGAGGTGGTGTTTTTTTCTGTGACATTTTTTAGTTAAGCCTTTTCCCCAATGAATTATATAATGAATGCATCAATCAGGAGAAAAAGACCTTTGCGTGTACATTCTTGTTTCTCGACTGCAGTGGGAGTTTCACTTTCACAGCTTCTGCAGCACCAGCAGATGAAAACAGCTGCATGCACCAAGAGGCCCAGGAGCTTTATACATGCTGATGTATGAGGCTCAGTAAAAAAAGAAACACCACAGGAGCATAAAACAAGCTCAAGCATTTGTTTTGCTTGGAGTCCAAATGCCACACTTGCAGTGACTGTTTCTTTTTTTGTTTTTGCAGGCACAGTGGAGCTGCTTCACCTGCCGCTCAGGAGAGTGTAATTTGGTTGTAAAGTATCCATGGTAACATAGAAAAGGAAGCGGCTGCAGGGCAGGTGGAGAGAAGGAGTCTGTGCACAGGATTGTTCTGTTATTGCCGAATAAGACAACCAGAGGAAAAGCCTTGAGGTCTGTTTGTAAAAAAAAAAAAAATACCACATGTTGTGAAGGTTTCCTGTGTCTGGCCGTCCTTCGCCAGACAATGTTAATGTTTATCTTATATGCAAACACGCTGCACTAACATCAGCAGCCTTGCAAGTGGCACAGGCTTGAGGTAGAGAGGGTTTCACTTCACTTTATCACCTAAATCTGAAAGTCTAGAAGCCTCAACTTTTGGTTCTTTGTTTTCTTTTTGCACCACTAAACCACCATTTTCAGCCTCTTCGGTTTTCTGAAATATTGTCTGCGGTGTACAGGAGGTTGTTGGAACAATGATGCATGTATGTGGGATGTGCATGCATGTAAACACCAAAGGCCTAATCTAGAAAGTGTACCATGCGTACAAACTCAAACCTGCTACTAAGATTATAAACAATCTTTAGCAATAAGAATATGCAAAACCTCAGCGAAAGCAATAGAGGAGGGATCAGTCTTCTGGGATTGGCAGGCGTGCACTAGGTGCCTGCAGCATCATATGAAGGATGAGTGAGGAGGTAAGGTGACAGATGGACCCACCATGGGATGCCTGCATGTCCATTACATTAATACCGGTAAGTGGTGCGAGATTCTGTTTCAACAAAATCACAAAAATCTCACACCACCTGACGCCCTCATATGTGTGAGTTTTGTTAACCAGCAGTGACAAATACAAGCAGACAGCAATGGTTCAAATAAACAATTCAACCATAAAACTGTGCAGAGGAATCATTATTTAAATTCCAGTTCTGCAGAAGAGACATGGTTTCTGGTCTAAAGGTAATATAACAATAAGGCTTTGTGTGTTCTGCGTGTGGAGAGTGAAAGTAACAGCAGGGGGAGGTAAAGGCCCTGCTGAACTCCTGCTCATGTCTGTGTGTTGGTGGCACAGTTTCACTTTAACTGTGCCGCAACAGTATCTCATATCATTTATTAATGCAGCTCCATAGACAAGCAGATCAGATGTAACACTGCTTTAACTCACATGAACTTGAGCTTGTTTTAATCTGTCTATGTGTGTGTGTGTTATCAACCTCCAATCCCCACCTGGAAACACACCTTCACTCATACCATTTTAATTTTTTTTCTCTTCACAATTAGTTGTGGATTTATAAAAAAAAAAATGTCCAGTCAAGCATTCCAAACAATTTCAGAGATCAGATTGGAAACTTGTCCAGTGAGTCCACACAGTTGAACACAGTTTAATATAACAGTCATCGACCCTTGTCAGCAGCTGTCTATTTTCAGAAAGAGCTTTGACAGGAAATCTTCTAGTTTCTGCCCTTTCATTGCCCAGTTCCATGGTTTCACTAAAAAGGGAACTTCACCGTCGCAAGTGTGAGACGTTAAAGACAAGCTACATTACTTGACTCACGACTCAGACCTTGACCCACAACGTTGGAGGCTTGTTTGGTGAGATCACTGTTTTTATTGACCTACACTTTGACAGCAAACTGTTTGACTTGGCTTACAGGACATTTTTTTTACAGCATTTCCTGGAATGAATCATTTTTTTTATTGAATTATTTTAGGTTTCTCTTACCTTATCTCATCTTAAAAGGCTTTTCTTTTTTTATGTGAAAAGACTTTATTAGCAATAGATACTGTTATAATACGGTGAACACTGTATTGCATTTGTGTAGAGGCCTTTTAGATAAGAGTAAACAATAATAAGTGACAAAAAAAGCAAAATTTTTGGATGAATAATCAAGAAATGTGAATTACTACATATGACTATAGTAGTTTGAGCAATGTTTTCATTCTGTAACTTTCACACTTGCAGATCATGGTTGACAATAACACTTGTGTCCCTGGAAATGTCACCTCCCCATGTTCGCCCTCCAGCTCCCCTGCAGGACTGGCTGCAGGCCTCTCAATCTTCTTCCTACTGCTTGTGATCGTAGCTTGTGTAATCGTGTTCAAATACCGCAGCAAAATCAGGAATAAGTTGCAGCTTGGACACAGAAGAAGCCAGAAGAAGGAGGACTACACAGAGTCACCAGAAGCTGATTCCCATCAGTACACCAGCGTAGGCACAGAACAGTCAGTAGGACAGACCCCCATTTATGAAAACGTGACAACTCGAGCTGCTGGATACAACAGGCAAACAGTAAACAAGAGCAGGTAAGTCATACTCAAAGTGCTGTCAGACTTGTGCTGAAAGTCTTTCTCAGCTCACAGGAACAGTGTCACGTTTTTTAGAGGAACTGTTCAGGCTGAAATGTAATTTATGAAAGTGCAGCAGTCCAAAAACGGATCAGAACAGAAACAGATGAAGAAACACTGCGGTGTGAATTTCCCCATTTTGCACAATTATAAGCACACATATCTGGCTCGCACTAGAGGCGGCCTCTTCTTCTTTTAGTTCCCAAAAATGAAAGTTTATTAATCAAACACGCCGGCTGATGATTCAGAGTCAGAGTTTTTCCCTGAGCGAGAACAGGAACTGGGAAAAGGAAATCCACACAATTTACATCATATTTCTCTTGTGTCACAATGATTTTACATCGGAGAAGCGATAAGAAGCACAATCCACCCGACACTTATTGTTTCTCCACAGGCCGCCCAGCGAACCTGAAGAGGATTTGTATTTACAGTGTGATTCACCCGATGAAGCCATATACTGCAATGATCCGGCATGCAACCTCTCCATCCTCCCAGAGTCCCATGAAGAGGACGTGTATATTGTGCCGGACTCATGCTAGGACACTTCCCTCTGCACGTCTGCATAATTTTACTCCATTAACTGTGGTATAAATGTGCACTTTTAACAAGGCTGTCCCTTTTTGATCTAGCTGACCTGTAAATAAGGGTGTATAATATAATGATGTGTGGATATTCAGTACAAGTACAAGTGAACAGCCACATACAGACATCATATGTAATGTTAAGTCTAAGTATGAGCTGTTGTATATGTTGTATTAACTCAATTTCGGGGATGAATGATGGAGCATGACATGATGGGACATGATGGAGCATGTCTGTATATCTGTTTATCTGTTAATACACTTTGACCGCTACTGTTTTTGGCACACTTCATTTAAGGTTACACTGAACACATGACATTTTGACATCAATCCAAGATCATCACATTTCTGATAAGATTTGATTGTTTTATGGCTTTCTATTGATACCACCGTAATCACAGATGAATCCCTTTTCATTTTGACCTTTAGAGAGGAGAAGCATGAGCAATTTATTCACACTTGTGTTGTAGAGTCATGCAGGCCCTTTTTTTTTATCAGCCACTTTGCATTTGGCCCTCCATTAGATTTAGAAACATTTCAGCAGCTTCTTCACAGTTAACAAATACATTTAATATAAATCCACATATATAACTTTTTTAAGTACAGTGAAAAAACAAGAAGGGATATGTGAGTATGAAAGTAGGTGGATGTGTGCGCTTGCACGTGTGGGTGGGTATCGTATTCATTATGTTTTATAGAGTTCGAAAGCTGCCATCTTCAGATATTCTTTATTTGATCAATAAACTTTTGTCATTCATACATTTTGACTATTTACAATGATTGAGTTGAATTAATTCTGTTTGAGCAATTAAACTTATTTTCCTCAAGGTCATGGTTTAATTACAACCACTATAAAAAATGTGCTATAAATTGTTATCAGCAGCCACAATTTAAAAAAATGTAAGTCTGTCAAAATTGCAGATAAGTCATGGACTATTTGGAAGAGTTTTTTTATTCTGATTCTGGTCATATGAGATAAGTTTATGTAGATGAAACACAATGTTAAGCAAGAAAATGTGAACAATATAAACTCTTATTTTGCAGTTGCATTTTGAATTGAACTATGATGTACACTGCACATTTTGAGCTATAATATGTGTCAAAGCCCGCCACAAAAAGTGATACTTGCACACGAAAACATTTAACAGTAAACCATCAAGACTTGCAAAAAATGCAAAGGTCAGCATCACTTGCTTTGTGGTGCATCAGTTTTTCAGAAGAGACTCACAAAGAGGATGTGAAAATCTTTCGGACTGCACAGCACAGACTAAAACTATATTTACTGTCTTGTTATAGTGTAAAAGATCTGAGTGGGAGCGAGAGGAAGAGACAAAGCTTTGCCCAAAAATTACTGACTAAACAGTGTGGTTTGTGCTTCTCTGTGGACGGGTAACAACATCCCAGAATTAATTTCAGTAATAGTTTTCCAGGAAGGCTATGTGAGGATTTGGGCAGCACGGCAGCTCAGTGGTTTGCACTATCACAGCTCCTCGGTTTAGATCCCGGCTGGGTGAGGGCCTTCCTGTGTGGACTTCTTCCCTGTGCAATCATGGGTTTCCAGTTCTTAGCTGGGTGCTGCACAGTGGCTGATCAGTGAGGGGTAAATGCAGGGATCACATTTGATTGTATGTGACAATACAACCTGATTGATTTGATTACAGAAATGGATTCAAACCAGGCCCAATACTCGGGGCTAATGAGGTCATGCTGTCTGTCTTAGATAACAAAAAAGGGCTTGATAAATACTGTCCCCTACTTGTATACTTTAGGTGGTACTGCAATCTTAGACTGAAGACCTTTGCATCCACCCACAGTTGCGTAATAACTGACAATGTCATCCTTGTAACGGCAGGATAAAAACAAAGAAACCGACGAGCAGTTACTCGTCTGAATTTACCGTTGGCTGCAGTTTGTGTCTGCAGCTCTGATTAAACACTTATTCATTATCAGTCAGCCAGGGCCACTCAACACGCCCCACTTTTTAATACGCCTACTTTATTAATGATGAAACAACATATGGTCATGTGTACGTGACCTTTACCCGTTCAAAGATAAACATGATTAATTGCTCATTAAGGGTGGCCGGTGTTACGTCTCGGAACAATTAAACTGCAAACATTTCCGATGAGCTGGCTCCAGATATCACTTCAGTTCAATCACTAAATATCACCCCCATCACTGTGCTCTGCTTTTTTACTTTTGAACTTGTAACGTAAATGTTACAGTCACAAGCTTTGATAATCCATAATTAAGGGCATTTATGGTATCGACACAGATACGTTATCTCCACAGGCTGCAAGCAGCTTTTTCCTTTTTGCAAACTCACATTTTTCCTGTCATATTAAACTAATGATTCAATCACTGTTATTCCTTACCTTCGGGGTCAAGGCCACAGTGAGCACAACTTCAAGGTCAAAAATAGGAGAGAGACGTTATCGTATCTTTGTATGCTGACACACACTCTGAGCTTCCTAATCTGGACTGGCTGATAGTGTTTATGTGGATAAATGACAAATATGAGAAAAGATCATGCTCATTCATTTATTATGAAATATACACTTAAATAAAGATAAATTGCAACAATTCAGAACATTCATTATTGAAATGTATAAGACAACGAGCAAAATATCTGAGCCACAAGCCTCATGAAAAAATACAGTACTTACAAAAAAAGACAATAAAATTAAATTAGTCACTAGTGCTAAAATATGCTCTAACATGAAACAACAACAAAACACAAATAAGTAATAAGTAGCCATAAATAGAACTTAAAATAAATAACGTTATGAATGAACACATGTACTGTTTGATGCACACTGCAAAACAAAACAGTTGCTCTGTGCTGCAGTAACATGTTTATTCATCTTCAAAACAAAGTAATGGTGGATAATTGCAATTTTAATTTAGCTATGCAGTGAGTACACAGCTGTGATAAAAGAACACGTCAGGGTTTTTTTTCAACATGTAACATATTTTTTATAGTGGTGATGCTCTCCCCAAGGTCAAGGGCTTAAAGTTAAAAAAAGGTCACTTGCATTTTTTTCCCCCTCAGGCACATTGACAGTGACTGACAATCAAGTCATCGAACGCCGTCAGCTTCAGGTTTCCCCTGCTGTCATAGTGCATGAGGACCATGGGCTCGTAGGCCGCCGGCACACAGCAGGGGTGCGGCGTCCCTCCTTTGGTGATCTGGTGCAGCCGAGACTTCACCTGCGTGTGCATACTCGCAGGCTTGTAGTTGTGGGGGCAGGTGCCATCGCAGAAATGCATGGTGTACTCGGCCGGGGCCACCACCCAGTCCGTCCAGCCGATGTCTTTGAAGGACACAGTGACAGACTTCCGGCAGCACCATCCTCGTTCGTCGCAGTCGTCTTCCTTGCTGGAGCGGGGCAGCCTCGGCCTCCGGGCCGGTTTGGACTTTATGAGGCCTAACTCCAGAGAAATGGTTGGCTTTGCCTCAAGGGCGTCTTTTCCACCCTCAACTATCCCTACATCCACAACCAGGGCCTGATCGCCATCAGTCCTCATCCACTTCTCCACCTTAGGGCTGATGTCCAGCATCGTATCTGGAGTGTGTGACACAGTGACGTGGACCGGTGAGTTTGTGTCAGTCCATGCAGCAGAGTTTACCATCTTCCTTCTGCTGACTTTGACCTTAGTTTGTTGTCTTACCTCAGGCTGAACTGAAGTGGGTTTGTCTAAAACCTGGCTGGAGATCTTCAGCTCAGCCCGGGTTAATGTCAGCTCAGTGTGGATATTAGGGTTCTTATGGAAAACAGCTCTGTACCACTGCATGTGTTGACCTGACTGTGTTTGTTCTCCCCTCTGAGGCACTTTGATCAGCTCCACTAAAAAAACACAAAAACAAAGATTCATTAGATTCGAATTTGGCGACATCCTGTGTTGATTTGATAAAGTACATTTAGGAAACATAATGGCATGAAACATAATAACACGTCAGGAAACAAAAACTTTTATTTTATAAATTTATATTTTGAATGTCAGTGGTTGTCTTATTTTTATGGCATTTAAAGTACCATCATATGCAAGGTGTGTCAGTCATAATCATGATTTGTAAAAACTTGTAGGAACATGTTTGCAAGACTGTTTGATGGCTAGAGACTCTATTTCCAGTACTTTCTCATATGTTTAAGCTCTGCACAGATAAAGTAGAGGGAGTCAGAGAGCTTTGCCTGGGACAGGAGTTATTTATAGTGCAGCCACACCAGTTCAATAGCTTCTGTCTGCAGACGTAAAGTCATGCTACAAGATTTCTTGAACTCGTCATGGAACCTTTTGTCCTCCTCCCACTCAAACTTTCCAACTTTCACATCAGACCTAAGTGTTTTCCTGCTGTCTCCCTGTCTAATATCTCACCTGTAGCTGGGAACAGCACAGTAGACATGGTGGGTTGCCAGGTTTCCTGCATCGTGTGGCTGGAATTTCCTCTCATCTCTCTCAGTTTTGCCCTGTAGAGCTGATACATCTTCCTCAGCTCTTCCTTTGAGGCCTTTTGGGTCGGCCTGGGCTCCTTGTCCCAACCCAACGAGCTGAGGATCCCTGTCTTCACAGCCTCCAGAAGCAGGGCCCTCTGGCTGTCCATTCTGTCCACAGCAGGCGCACCTTCGTGGTCCACGTGAGGCCGGCTCTCCCCTGAGCTGGAGAAGGAGACGAGGAGCGGCAGCATGCAGGAGAGGAGTGATCTGACCATGGTGAACCTGCCAGGTAGGTTTGGTTTGAGACTGCTGCTGCTCAGTGGATGGAGTTTGCCCATGTTATGAATGAAATTCCTGACATGCTTTTATTTATAGAGCTTCTATGTTGCCACACCCCTGTTTAGTCAGGTGAGCCTGTGATGGCCTCAGTTGGGGCCATATGTCATCATGTGGCAACATTTTGCAGCATTGCCTTATGTGTTAACAACATGTGACTTATGAAATCTGTGAAATTAATTTCAGCATTTACAGCCTTTTTATCAGTTCTTATAGCACACCATGGGAAAGCAGTTCTGATTCTGGAGGAGATTTGCTTACGTCACAAGAGCATGGTGTGCACCTTCATTTTGCGTCACCAGGATTGTTATGCGTCACTTAATCAAATAAATGACCATATGTCTTACAGTGAGCACAATGACATTAGCTCCTCCAGGGTTAATAATGATAATGTGATAGTTTATTGAGCCCTATAAGGCTGTGTTTCTCCTCGCAATTCTGCCAGATATGGTGAAAGGTCAGGATCAGATGCAGACCAAAGAACCGCGTCAAGTCTTGTTCGGTTACAGACAAGGTGTTGGAACCTGTGAAACCTCATCTCCAAATGTTTTCGTGCCAAAGCCAATATATGACCGAACAGCTTTTAGTGACAACATACAATAAACAGAGAACAAAGGCAGAAAGGGGTGGAGAGAGTTAATTATCTGTGTGTCAACCCCTCCTCCACAAACCGGCTCATGGAGGAAATACTTCAAGGTTAAAAAAAAAGAGATAAACAAAGAAGTTATCTGGTCTGTTGGAAGAGGTCTGATGCAAGGAGCTCATGGATGATCAGAGGGAGCGCTCAGTGAAAGTGATCCCTTTTTATGATTAACAAAGAAAACATATCTAATCTGCTGTCCTCTACAGCTGGATAAAGGACTGGCATTCCCACTCTTTCAGTAGTAATTGCTAGGGCACACTAAACACAGGCAACAAACTCATCTGCAGTGTGGACTGATGCAAGTCGAGTAGGTATTGCACCAGCATGTTATGTGAGAATCCTCACTTCCACCGGGTCAGTGCACGGCTGGATTGTGAAGCGGTTTCTCTATCCTAATACGTGGCCGTCTGAGTCATTGACCCTCTTCTTTCCACCTGAGGGCTCCTGACCGCTGCAACCGTCGACTGATAAAGATTTCTATTTATGGAAAGTGTCCCTACAAATGCATTTATGGTCATTTTTTGCCATGATCTTGAAAGTGTAACACAACCTTTCACGCATGCAGATAATAAAACTGTCGAGTCATAAGAGGGTTTATAAAAAATTACATAAAAGGCTTATGTGTACATAATAATATCATTAAACAATAAAGCAATAAAAATGGGCATAACAGAACCATAAAATTTACTATGTTGATACTAATTAAATTTGAATGATGTCGCAAGCTGATGCAATAAATTGTGAGGGAGGGGTTTCCAGATAAAAGTGAGTTAAATAACTAAAGGAGGAAAGAAGAATTTGTGCTGCACAAAATTATCATTTTTTTTACTGACTTTCTTCAAATTGTTGCTTCCTCTTTAGGACTAACAGCTAATAAAGTGAAACAAAGTGAGAAGGGAACATCAGTCTCTCATCTCCTCACCACTCATAGACATATGAAATCTGTGATGAGCTTGACTATAAAGGGTCACAAACCAAAAAGGTTAGGAACATGATACCACAACATATGAATATTTTCTTAAATCAAAAGCCCAGACTGAATTTTAACCTGTGAAAAAGTTACTGATGACTGACTGACATGTTACTGATTATTTAAAAAGTGACAGAGATGCAGCCTCTTCGACTGTGTGGTGTCCGTGAAAGTCTGAGCGATGAGTCACTGAGGTGATGAAACGGTCATGTGCTCTGGCAGGTAAGCCAACTTTGGAAGTTGACAGTGTGTGAAAGGTGTCAAGTGACTCATGCAAACTGGCACTGTTGTTCAAACTATCATGTAAGACTCTCACTCTCTTCACTGGCCAGCCCTCCTTCTCTTTTCACCTCTTGTTGCGTGAGATAGAGAGAGAGAGAAAAAAACAATGCGGACCCAAACTGTTTTGTCATCATGAGAAGGAGAAGTTTCAGCATGGCGGGAGGGAATTTCATCACACACGCTGATTACAGACAGAGATGCTCCACTTCAAATCAGATAAAGATGACAATGACATTGCACTATTCAGGTTGGCACAGTGGTTTTACTTTTTTACTTTTATCTCCTGTTTGTTTTTTCTTTTAACATCTCCAGATCGCTTAACATTAATTAAATGAAACAAACTGAAAACTGAAAACCAAAATTTTATTGAACTGCTCACATATTATTATTATTATTATTGTAGTATTACTTACATACTGCTGGTATTTTGACCATTAACCCTTCATTCATTCATTCTTTCATTTATTCATTCATTCATTTACATATTTTCTCTTCCCTTTGAGTTTAATGATAGAGCATTCAGAGGGGCAAAGGACTGACCCATTCCCAGAATGCACTTGGCAGAGGAGAGGATAACTGTTCATCTATGGGGGTTTAACATAAATAGACATATAGCTCCATGGCTCCCTCTGGTGGCCCTAAAAGTGCAGTACAGACTTTATTTGAAGACAGAAGGAGCAGCTGAAAACTTAATATGGATATAAACCTCATATGGAGTTGAGATGAAGAAGTCTTCAGGCAGTAAACAAGAGGAAATCTGTTGTTTTCCAGAAATTCAATTGAAGGCCAAATGTATGAGTGTGATATGTGTGTGTGGACATTTGACAGAGGGAAAATTTCTGAGAGAGTGAGAGTGAGAATTGTCGCTTTCAGATGTGGAAAATGCCACTTAATAAGAAGTCAGTGTTATTATCTGATTGCTGTGGTTGTTTCGTTACTTCCCATCTTGTTAAAATAGTTCAAAAGACCAGGTTTGGGATTTAACCCCTTATAGATGAACGCTGGATCATAGATAAACACTGGTAACCTATAAATATTTTTCACCAGAGTTGGTTTCATTTATGTTTATATTTTTTGTTAGATTATATTTGTTTCATTTTATTCTTTATTTCCGTCACAGGATTTCTAAGTGGCTTGACTGTCAGAAAACTGGGAGTAGACTCATATTCTTACCTTTCAGCCTTGCAATGGAATAAAACGAGTTAGTGAGGTTAAGTTCAGAGATAAAGAGTAAGAGGGAACATAAATGACTGTAAAAAGAGGGCAGGAAGAAAAGGAAGAGCTGACTTTCATGCCTGACTGGTTTCACTAATGAGCACAGACCATTTGGAGATGACCTACACTGGATCACAGGGAGAGCACGACAAAAGGACACATACAGATTTCACAGTCTGTCCTTTTTCTAGCTCTGAACTACATTATCAGTCTGGTGAGGAACAAAGTCATTTAAAGAAGTTTGTCTCAGTTTGTGACAATGTTCATCTAAAATGAGAAAAACTGCTTTATTGTCTGAATCTTCCTTTAAGTGGTGGTTGTTGTCTCGTTTTCTGCAAGAAGATTTGAAAGCAAAACTTCACATTTTACTTTTTTTATTGGTATTAAGATTACAAAAATTAATAAATTAAAATAATCTTTCAAAATACATAACACAGAACATACTTTTAGAGTGGAAAATGAAAACAAAATAAAATACACTTTACTTGAAATGAATCTTGTTTAAATGTGCATGTATGGGCACAAATCTTACACTCAATAAAGATGAAAATATATATTTGTTGTATTGTTTTATTGATGCTTCTATAGTGACATGATCCAAACAATCCAAAACCAGGCCAAACCAAGCCATGCTGTACAAGAAGTAATGACCAGTTCTCTACTCAAATACAAGATACATGTACGTTCATCTCATCCAACTTGAAACAATTCTTGAAAACCAGCAGCAAGGGTATCCAACCAGGTCGCTCGATTCAACTCACTTAACTCTGTAGACGCTTGATTCCCAACACTCAGACTTTAAGCTGCCTCAAATAAACATGGAACTTCACAAGAGAACAATGAAGGATTCACATCCCTTTGGCTTACAGAGATAGACATGTGACGGCACAGGACCAGAGAACTAACCATTGTTGTATCTGGGAAAAACATCACGGTACCACTGGGTGACAGACACACATCAATCACTGATGCTCAGCTTCAAAGCACGATTGTTCCACATCCTCTCTGGTGAGGTTTTATTGCACCAGACAGACATTGTGGTATTTGACATGATGGGTGAAGAGTAGATTACTGCATGTACCACAACATATGGAAACATATGGAGGGTTTAGTGTGCTGATGCCTCTAGGGGTGGAGGTTATTGCTGAATATTATATTAATTATACAGTAGGTTTGTTAAGCTCTTGGGGGGGGGGGGGTTGCCCAATTGGGACCCCCACTGATTTTTAGGACTTGAAATGATATGAAGACCTGATGATGCTGATTTTTGAGTATGTGACCTGAAAATGCTCACTAGTAGTAGAACCAGTGTTTTTGCCTTTAATAACTGATCACAGATAATCAATAAGTGGGCGGGGTCAACATGCCTCCTCACTTCATCATCATTCATCACTGAGGTCTATAGGTTAACCAGCCACCTCCTTCCTCCCCTCAGGATCAGCTGTGACCACCTGGCCGTGCAGCTCGGCCCGGGGGGGAGGAGGAGGAAGAGGAGGAGGAGGTGGCTGTGGTGGTGGAGGTGGTGCAGCAGCAGCAGCAGGAGAGAGGAGGACTGTGTGAGGAGAGGACGGAGCTCAGTATGGGCTGACAGACCGCAGATCGGGCTTTTTTATTGTCTCCAATGATGGATGAGCCGAACATCCTGAGACGCCGAGGTCTACAGGTAAATACACTGTTTCCAAGGAGACGATGAGGAGGAGGAGTATGATGAGACGATGCGATGGTTTTCTGGAAGAATTGTTTTTATATTTTTTCTCCACTAAAATCTATGTTTATTCTTTATTCCTCCTCCTCATCATCGCTTGGAAATATTTATTACCTTCAGCTGCTAATATTTCCCCCTCATGTCTGGGGTTCATTCATTGGAATAGGCACCATCATGAGTCCATGCATTGTAGTAATTAGCTCTCATCGTGTAAGAAGTGGATGTGAATCTGTGCTGTCTTTATTTTGCATCACTACATTTGGTGAACGTGGTTGCTTCAGTGATCAGGAGCATAAAGCCCGAGGATCTCTGGATGATTGGCAGAAACATCCCTTTAATCCTCCCCTGGTGCCCTGTTTATTACTCAGAAATGTCCACAGTGGAAATAATGAAGTGGGTTTTTTTCTCCCCCTGGTTCATTCATGTGTATATTTTATGCATAAATGAAGTAGTGAAAGCTGCATTGTTTCTCCTCCTGGTCTGTTATGGAGGAGGTGATGGTGGGTTTGTGATGAGAGACTCAGTCCAAACTGGGTGTTCCCATTCATTTACTGTAAGTGCTTTCTTTTCCACCTTGCATTCATCTGTAATTTATATTTACGTGCAAACAAAAATGTCATCATAGTAACAATGAACAGGATGGTTATGATTTTTTTTTTTTGCTTTCATGCCTCCTTCAAAAAGACCTCAGACCTAATGTCATCATCATTAAGAGCAGTTCCACAAACTGATATGATCTGATTAATGATGGAGCTTAATATACAATAATACTAATAAACTAATAAATAAAACTTCTTTTCTCTGCAGCAATGTCCTTGTCCTTTTTTTTTAATTTTTTTTATTTTATTATATTCTTACACACCTTGTTTTAAATATGACTGTGACATTAATCAGTCACTTTCTCAGATGGACTGTCTTTGGAAAAAATGGAGAGGATAAAATCGGGGCAGGAAATGATTTCGTGCACAAGCTCGGTCAGTCTCGACAGTATGCATCCCCTCCCTGTCCTTCAAATCCTGTTTGACAGGGCCAGTTTTATAGTTGCCTGAGCTCAAACTCAGTAGCCGTGGGCCACCAAGGATTTGTGTCCTCGCCAGCAAACAACTCAAAGATCCACTTGTCATGCAAGAAACTAGGCCATACTGCAGCTAATGATATTTACCCTGCACTGAGGGAAGATAAGTGGGTGTGACAGAGAGGAGATAAGCATGAAATGGAAATACATCTAAACTGCTGTAACCTTATTTTTGTAAACATGTTATGAATGTAAAGTCTCTGTTAAGACAGCAAAAAAATCTTCACATTCCTCCCTGTTTATTCTGAGCATCAGTGTGTGTGTGTGTGTGTGTGTGTTTGCATACCAGCAGAGACATATTCAAAATGAGAGCTGTCTCCTGATAATGAAAAGATATTGATTTGTGAAGAAGCCTAACAATAAATATCCCTCCCCGCTCAAACTGCAATGACTGATATCTGCATTTCAAAGCAATGTTACCATGAATAACATGGAAATAAGAAAACATTTTTATTCAAATATTTCATGTCTTCTTTTTTTTATTTTTTAGAAAGAACTGAGTCTTCCTCGCCGGGGGAACATGTAAGTATTATCAGCTCACTTATTCTCCGCTCCTTCTGTCTGTCTCTGTCTCCTCTCGCCCCCCTTTCTCCTCCTCAAACCAGCCCGGCCGGGTGTCTGTCGCTCATCAGCTCTAATATGCATGCATGCTGGATTTCTCACCAGTACACATTTACTTGACCCTCTCCTGAGAGGCCAGACCTTCTGAAGCTGCTTATGAGGATTGCCTGAAAGTCAGAGCAGTCACACCACTCAGACAGGTTTTTACATAAACTCAGAGAGGGCGAGCAGAGATAGAGATAAGGTGCAAAAACCACAGACGAGCTACTGAATGCATGCAATCTTCTCAGCATGTTAGAATCAAGTTGTCCCTCCCTTATTGCTAAAAATCCATGCTTATTGTGAATATACATACATTGAATATTTGAATCAGCTTTCACCATTTTGCATCAGAGTTAGGAATCTGGTAATTATGTTTGTACGTAAGTATGTAAACTGAGCAAACACGCTGGGCCAGGTTTACACGTAACTGCTCAGTGCTGTTTGTTTCTATTTTTTCCAGCATCCAGAATCAGCTGATGATTAATGGGGACTTTGCATAGTAGTAAGTTCACATCAAATATTATCAACAGAGGAGTGACACATGAGAAGAGAATGAAGGAAGTGTGAGATTGCTGCTTTAACAGTAGACGCTCCAGTCAGAACAACATCAGTCCCTTCACTGAGTCTAACCTGCTCAGGGACTTTCCTTCGTCTTTAGAGAAGAGATGAGGCCAGGCTTGTTTCACTAGTCTATGAGTCAGAGGAAATATCAGAATCACTGGAAGGATGAACAACAGATCACAGACGGCAGATTTAAAGACTTTACAGAGTTGTGCCGCCCCAGTTTGCTTTTCCCCTGCTGGTCAAGGACAAACAAGGAAATTTTCATTTTACATGTATTATTAATCAGTACTATTTTGATAATCGATTAATTGTTTCATCATTTCCAACATTTGCTGGTTCTCAGCTTCTTAAATGTGAGGATTTGCTGCTTTTCGTTGTCATTTATGAGAGTAAATGAAGGTTGTGGACTGTTGTTTGGACAAAAGAAGCAATTTGAAGGCGTCACTTTGGGCTCTGGGAAACTGTGATTTTGTGATAGTGATTTTCCTTTTTTTTTGACATTTTATAGACTAAATAATTAATCAATTAATCATGAAAATAATCACCAGATTAATTGGTAATGAAAATAATCTTCATTGCAGCCTGATTTTAATATATAATATTCTAATATGAAAGTGTTATTAATAAAAGTGAATGAACAAACCACTCAAATATTTCAGTAGGGACTTGTGGTGTGTTTGTGGAAACATTTAGTGGTGGTAGTGATTTGCTAAGATTTCTCTATGGTGTATTTTAAATAATATAATATACCAGCAGGGCTGGATTAACTCAATGGGGGGCAAAATTAGCTGTTTGCTATTTCTATTATCTGTAGTAGTAGTAATTTAGTTTTTAAAAAAAAGAAAAAGCACCATGTAAACTTTGACTCAAGCACCAAAGTCATTCCTAAACCAATTTGCAAGTAATCACAATACCACAAACCAACCAACTGCTGCTTGTGAAACTGTTTGTTTCAGTTTCTTCCTGTGTTATGCCTATGGTGCTGGAGAGGAGGCTCCGACTGATTATTGAAATCGACAAGACAATGTGGATCCTGTTGTGGTCATGGAACAGTGGACTGGCTCTTTACCCTAGCAGGGGTTACTAGAGGGGTCACAGAGGCTTACCCATCCGGTCTACTTGTGTTTTGTGGACGTGGAGAAGGCTTACAACCATGTGGGGCGTACTGTGGGAGTATGGAGTACCGGGGTCGTTGCTACAAGCAATCCGGTCCTTATATAACCGGAGAGCTGTGTCCATATTCTGGGCAGGAAGTCAAACATGTTTCCAGTGGGTGTTGGACTCCAACAGGTTTGTCCCTTGTTGCTGATTCTGTTTGTGATTTCATGGATAGGATCTCAAGGCACAGCCGGGGGGAGGAGAGTGGTCTTTGCAGATGATGTGGTTCTGTTGGCTTCATCAGACTGACCTCCAGCACGCAAAGGGACGGTTTGGAGTCAAATGTGAAGTGGTGGGCCATGTCAACACCTCCAAGTCTGAAGCCATGGTTCTCTGACTCTGGAAGTGAGTTCTTGCCCTGAATGAGTTCTAGTGTCTCAGCGACCTTGTTCGCAAGTGAAGTAAGAAAGCCTCGTGGGTGCCTGCCTTTTGAGGTTTTCTGAGCATGTCCAAATGGTAGGACACCATGGGGTAGAGCCATTACAGGCCTGAGGGATCATATATCTAATCTGGTTTGTGAACACCTTGGGATCTTCCAGGAGGAGCTGTAAAACATTGCTGGGTAGACGGATGTCTGGACTGCCTTACTTACCCTGCTGCCACCCTGACCCAGTCCAGGATAAGTAGCAGAAAATATATGGATACTTAATTCCAGTTTTATCACAAACAATAGCTGGGTTGTAAAATTAAGAACACAGTTTGAATTCTTGAGAGCATGTGCTGTAGAGTCCTTGAAATCCATGAAAATCACATGAGGATCTCAATGTTCCCTGATGAAAGAAATGAAACATTCACGACCACTGGAAAAATGAAAATCGTAATTTAGACACAGCCTCCTGTGCACGTTTTACATGTATTGATTTTACACAAAGATGTTAAGCTGTAGTTATGTAACCAGTATTTGGATTCGATATTACTGGAAATACAAAATTTCTCAGTCCTCTGTTTGTTTTTCGCTGAGTGATTCGTTTGTGTTGTAGCATTCAACGCGATATTTCCGACAACGCGTGAAGGCATCGTCGTGCCTCCTCCCTCCCGCACTACTGCGGCTGCGCGGTGCGCCGCTGCTGCTGGAAAGTTTGTCTCACTCTTGATATTTTGGCGAAGATATCAGTCGATAATGTCGCATCCAGCTGGAGACGGACTGTTTCTGACATTTTGCTGCTAACAGGAGAAAAGGAGGAGGGCGGACATGGCCGCTGCTGAGCCGCCGTGTCGCGGGTCCTGGGTCAGTTTGTGCCGGAGCTGAATGGACTTGCAGCCGTTGGACGTCTCGTACTGGCCGAACGAGCACCAGTAACAACCAGCAACTGGAGAGACTGTTTACCATGAAGCTCCCAGTTTAACCAGAGGATCATCTCATCATCTCATATCTGATCGGATTCATCAGTCACCATCATGTCGGACCAAAACTACTATTGGACCGTGCTGCCGAGCTACAAAACTAGTTTCGTCACCGGGGCCATGATGAAAAGATCAAAAAGGTAACACGGGCTGTTTTTGATAAAATACTTTATGAACATGTAGAAAACGGCCGTGCATTCTTGATTAAAGTGCCGTGAAGAGGAGACGTCTGCTCGTCCTGTGTTTGTCATTAGATCCCTGCTGAGCCGAGCCGAGCTGAGCTGAGGCGTTCACTGTCTGACAAACAGCAATTTGTTGAGCGTTTATGTTGATTCACAGCACGTAAACGCACCCCCACGGTGTTCAATAACATTATCAGCCCACAGCTCGGATTGATTATGTTACAGCGGTGTGTGTGTGATCGTCTACAGTATGTTATTGTACAGTGTGTGTCGGTTACATCCGCCCTAGTTTTTGTTTCCGACAGAGAAACGTGGCCATTGTAGACTGTTGTGTATGTGATCAGACTGCATTGTCTGCTGCTAGCTGTCGCATACAGCGACACTCAAGTCCTGGAGCTGATCGATACCCTGATGGGCTTTAGTAGGACTGTGCTGTTGTAGCTTTTATCTGGGAGATAAAATTTAATCAGCCCTCACAAAGTAGAGCAGTAAAATTTGCCTTTCATGACCTACGGGTGCTTTGCAGTCAGTGAGTTCATAGTGATGTTATCATAATTTATTGCATTTTTATTTCCTCATTCATGAGCCATATATTCTCCTGGTGGAATGTTTTGTTGTGATCCTGCATCTGTTACAGCTGCTGTCAATAAACTACAGGAGTCAAGTTCTGGGAGATGCTGTGCTTTTATCTTTTAAATTAATCTAATATAGGCTTCAAATAAGGGTTGAATCAATGGTAACTTGATTGTAGGTGCTTCAAGACATCCAAGAAGCTTCTTCAGCTGTGACTGAACTGATCTGAAGAAGCTTCTTGGATGGCAAGTGAAACGTCTTCAGGCACCTACAATTTTAAAATAAGGGCTGAACTGGCTTTGATTGTAGATGCTACTGAAGAAGCTTCTTGGGTGAGAAGTGAAACATCTTCAAGTCCAGTTTAACCTTTATTTGAATACCATGACCTTGATGACCGAGATCATTCACAGACCTAACAGAATCTAATTTTTCTAATTATTAACAGGCTGCTAACAAGTGTCAAGCTATCACCTTTTTTTCCATGTATCTAGGGAACATGCATCTGTCATGTATCCATTCAGCACAGCATGACTTGGAATAGAGCTCAGTGGATAAATGCAGCCCTTCACCCTCAGCAGACATGTGAAACATGCAGGCCTACGTCTCAGTGGCCTACATTCATCATGATACATGTCTGCCTCCAAGCTCCTTACAAACCACTATTGTTTGTCCCAGATATGAGGAGCCTTATCACCACCAACTGATGATAAAGCTCTCTCGTGGTCATGGTGTGATACAGTGTTGCTTTCGTGCCATTTATTTTTTCTGTCCAGGCACTTTAGTGTGAAAAGGGTGTGTATGTGTTTATATTCTGATAACAGCAAAGTGTTGCACACTCACAGTGTCGTTCTGTGGTTGGTGTGCCGTCGAAGCCAAAGTCAAGCCTTTATTGGCTCTCCTTCCTCTCTGTTGCTGTGCCGTCTCTTTTTGGGTTGGGGGGCTGCATACTGTGTGAATCTGCCTCAGCACCAACCCAGAAATGTCAGGCTCTGTTGTTGTCTCAGCCTCTCAATTATTTTAGGTCATTGCCAGAGAGAAAGATAGATGGCATCAACATCACCGGGATGAAACAGAGGTCATGTTGGGTTTACATCCAGCTTTTGGGAATGTGAAAGCATTCAGCCAGAAACTAAAAAGAAACCCTAATTATATTCTGAATGAATGCTTTAGTGCACATATAGTGAACACCAGGCATACAGGCTCTATATATACACAAACATACAGGAAGTAGACAAAGTAACATTTGAACTTATGCATCATAATTACACTGACATCTATGTGGGTGAGTCGTGCTCAGAAATGCCTCTTAGTAAGTATCTGCCAGCTTTTAAACCGGTCTGTCTGTCAACACTTTAACATGCGACTTTAAAAAAAGAAAGGGTATCCCTAAATGAGTGCCAAAGAAGTGACTGACTGACTCAATTTGCCAAAAAAGCTGCACAATAACACTCTTATAAATTCAACCCTGAAGCCAACCAGCAAGACAGACTGAAACCGACTTTAATCAAAATGACGCAAATGAGCTGATGTATTTATTTATTTTTTAAAAGAACAAGCTTGTATTCAAAGTTACACCAAATGCTGAACCTCTGACTGTACATTGGGAAAACAATCTGATGATAGACTTTCTCACTGATAGAGCAGCCTGTGTTGTTAATGTGTGGGTGTGTGATTGTTTTCATCCACGGTGACGGATCTTTAATGGTATGGACAGTATGTGAAGGCCCGCAGTTATGTCATGGGAGTCACTGTGTGTCCACTTATTTCTCTGCACCGTTGTATAACAGCCAGCCAGGGCTGTTTTCATAGATGCTCCCAGTGGTACAAGCCATACTCTTTCCAGATGTTTCCCCTATTCTCACATGAAAATGACTTCCAGACGTCAACAGATCATCATTGATACGTTAGTGTCGTACCTTACTGCGTAGTCTGCACTTTATTTTATGTATTTCCATTCTTTTGGTGAACTCCTGTAGCCTGATTTATTCTCTTATATATAAGAACATACCAATGTGCCCTCTTGGTGCTGACACATTAGCCAAATGTAATACATACTTTGTGAATGACTGTGTTTACATATTTACATACAGACATGTTTGTAGCTGTGCACGTGTGTTGATGCATAAACACCATTACCAGTGTCATTATTGTTATCAATGTTTTTATTATCACCATCAGCAGCTCCACTTCATACGCTGCCTGTGTTTATCTCGTGTGACTGTTTACCGCACTGATAAAAGACACATGTGATGAGTGATCCCGTTTGTAATTGCATTGCATAAGCAAAAAAATGTTTTCTGTCTTCTGTTTTGTTTTCCTCCTCTCACAGTTCCCGTAACAACAAGAGAAGGAGCTTGGCGGTCGGGACCCCGTCGCCCACGCTCTCACGACCGCTTTCACCTCTCCCACTTGCCACAGGTAGTCGTGCGTTGTTTTCCGTTGCGTGTCTGCACGGCCCAGTGTGTGATATTGTTTGACAGCTAGATTACAGGCTCATTACACTGACTTGACGTAGACGTGAACGAATGGAAAACAGAAGAGAGTGAACATCTGTGGAAGAAGAACATTACATTCGCTTTTTTCAGAGTTAGATGTGAAAATATTGGGAGGGGGTGCATGTAGAACCAAAATATTTTCACATCTAACTCAATGAATTAGGAGTTTATTTCAACAAACCAGAGTTTAGTGATTGTTGGAACATTGGAAAAACTAACCTAGAGACTTTGTTTCTGTGGAGTTTGAATGAAGTGTGTTTTACGATGACCTGCAAGGTAAAATTGCTGTTTTTGTCAATGGAGTCTGGTGGCTTTGAGGAGAGTGATATAATGGCTGTTTCTGGTTAAACATAAAGAATCTTTTTCTTTAATTAAAAGGTCTATCTATTTAGGGATTCTTTCCATAATGTAGTCAGACACTAAAAAAGCCCAAACAATCGGGACCTTTCAGTGGCAAAACAACCGTTTTTTAGTGGATGTACATCGACTGTGCGTATTTGCCCTGAAGTATTAGATCACAGCCCGTTTTACGGCTCCTGGCTGCAGTGCTCTCGCTCAATACTGGACCATTGTCAAAGATTGTTGTTCCCATTAGTTACTTAGACACAAAAACATGGGGAAAATAGGGAAAAATGCTAAAGTTTTCCTTTAAAGTCTGTGGGAGTGTTACTATAATTAACAGATTTGATTATGTCTGGTTGAACTGTGAAGTAAAACCAGTTGCAAACTGATCATGCAAAACAAGAGGACAGACAGTGGAATGATTCAACATATAGATATAATATGCATAGTTTATTTCAGCTTCTGCTCATTTTCTGAGTTTGTAACATATATTTTTTGTGTGTCTTCAGCTGGCAGCAGCCCTTCTGAAAGCCCCAGAAATGTCTCTGCAAGCACCTCTGCCAACTTCCAGTTTGCCCGCAGGTAAGAATGAACTCAAATGATTTTTAATATGGATTTGTTCCATATTAAATACAAACACCGGAAAATTGGTAAGACTGATATAAAGCACATGCCTCCAAACAACAGTGGACAACTCCACATTTTAACATTAGAATAGACCCATTTTTCTTCCTGCAAATATGAACTGACACACTGCAGCTTGAATTGAAAATCTAAGAAACAAACCCCAATAAACATGTATTGCTGATTATAATTAGAGTTAACCCAGCCTCATTAGTGACTTTAACCATAGCTTCAACATGTTTCACTTATTTTCAGCTAAATCCACTAAAAACACTAAATATCACGAGAAACTTGCTTTTAGAAGAAACTGAGTTGCATGAATAATGAACATGTCCTGGCATGTTCCCTTTTGCCCCTGTAGTGGAAATGAGGCAACGGAGAAGCAAGTCCAACCAGCTGAAAGGCCCCAGGGCCACTGGCTGGACATGGGTCTTGGCATTTGTGAAGCAAATTAAGGCGGCAAGTCAGTGCACAAACTCATTACTCAGGGCTGCCGTGATTATGGGGGAAAAATTGCAAAGCTCGCCTTCTTATCGCTCTCTTTGCCTCTGTGTGTATCGAGTGACTGGAATTTAGAGGAATAGTAGGTGGAACTGGCCTTGTTCAGCAGCAGAAAATAGCGTGTTGATTTTGGGCGAAGCAGCAACATGTAGGCTCATTCTGCAGGAGATGCTTAGAAATAGTGCTGCACATACTAGACTTGTGCCCGTCTCAATGCATGTACTTCTATGCTGCTTACCTCAAATATCACGTGCTACGAATTAGCATTCAAAGTTGCGGTGCTGCATGGCGTATTGCACCGTAAGCTCAGGGATGGAAAGGGGATGTCCTCTGATGGAATTGCCTTTTCACGAGCCTGCATGACTCATCTGAATTTATTGAGACTTTTTAAGCTGCCAGTGCGGAGACAGATGCTGTGACTGCACTTTTGAGAGCTCCGCTGAGCTTATTTGTTATTCACACAAGCTCTATAGACCTGCAGTTTGTGCAATTATTTTGTCATGTGAACATGGAAGAGCCAGGCACATAATAGTCGGCGCTCACGTAAAACATAAATAAGCTTTTTAAATGCAAATGTAGGAATAACGTGATAAGGAACAACCTCTGGGGTGAGGTATAATAGCTCAGCTGCACCTCCCTCGTCACAATTAAAGAGTGAATTTTCTTTTTTAACCTTGGGGTGTGAGCACTCTGGCCCACAGTAGTTTTTGTGCTTATACACCCCAGGCATCGATTCTAACATCGATTTAAAGCCTTGTTTTTAATCTTAGCTTCTATCCTCTTAAGCCTCGCAGGACCTCAATACAACAGCCCCAGTATCGGTGGTAAGGCGTCTAATAACACACAGCGGATGACATACATATTGGGCACGATCCAGACGAGAAAACACTCGCATCAAATTCACCTGACTAATCCTCAGATCTCAGTCCCACTCAGAGCACAACCATCCAATTTCATCGCATCACCCCAGATTTGGCTCCGCGTCCCCAAGAGCTGGTTTGCGCGAGAAAACATTTGACCATCTTTGTCATCACAGATTGAATCAGTGAAGGAAACTGGGCCACGTCCTCAGAGTGCCATATTGGATGGAAAAATAGGGGGAATGTGAAAATGGAGGCACTGTTACACGTGGTAATTTCACACACAAAGGTTGAATCTTTCTGGCTGTAGTAGCGGCCCGGGTGGGTGTTTCACTCTGTCTGTGTAGGTGCAGTTTGTGAGGGTATTTTGCTTGTGTGTGTGTTTGTGTATAATGAGTCACGAGCTAAGTGTCTCAGTGCTGCAGTGTGATAGCAGCTTGGCAGGTGTTCAGCAGCAGCAGCGGCGGTGGCGGCAGCAGACCGCCACTGGCTGCGAGCTGTGACAGACAAACACTGCTATGACTCTGACAGCCAGACTTACACTGTCACTATCATTAAACAGTGTTTATTTTCTTTCTCACTTTGTGTCTCTGCCTGCCCCTCTTCCTCTCCTCCCTCTCTCTTCTCCATTTGCACCTTCCTCTTTTTGCATCTGTGCAGCCAACTGGCCCGCACCGAAAGGTAAGAAAATGACAGCTTTTTCTCGTTTTCGTCAAAACAATTTCGATCATCGGATGTTATCGCTTTAAACTTGCACGAGAAGATGGTTTAGAAAGTGAGATTTGCAAAGTGTAAAAAGCTTTGAAGATAAGAGTGAGTCAACAGGATGTGTAGGTTTTGTATGCGCCGGGAGCCACTGAGCAGTCTGCTACTGTTTTGTTTCTGCAGAGCGGATGGACGAAGGTGGTCTGTGGCATCAGTTCCCTCGTCTGGATACTGCACCAACGCACCCAGTTCATCAGTATCTGTAAGTATTTGAGCCTCCCTCTGTGTTTCTGTTAACGTCTCTGTCTTTATTTCCCTGCGATCAGCAGTGCCAGTGAGGTCTGTCTCTTTTCTTCATCAGACACTCAGCCTCTTTCCAAACCACAGCCACGATCATTTAGCTCACTGTGTTACTTATAGTCAGTGTATCAATCAGTTTACAGGGCCGCGGTGGCTTGTTAACTTATGGTGCTGACTGACTGTAAATCCCATCAGATTACACACAGTGTCGGAAATAAATCCACCGATAAATGGTTGTTGATTTACAGTAGACTCTGTTTGCAGAGTGAGCTCTGCACCCGGGCCGTATCTTAGACGAGCTGTGAAAGTGCGTTTTACACCTTTTGAGCAACAGCTCACCTGTTTACCTGTGGAACGTTCCTAACAGGTGTTTTTGGATCATTCCAACATGCTCCTGTCCCAACTTGTTTGAAACGTTGAAACATGTTGCTGCCATCAAATTCAGAATAAGAATATATTTACAAAAATCAACAAGGTTGCTGAGGTCAAACATGCAATATATATTGTCTTTCATTTGAGTATATGTCAGAAATAATCAGCAAATTTTTTTACACAACATCCCAACTTTTTTGAAGTCAGAATTGTATCTTTTGATTGTGAAACTTTCACCCCCACAGTAGACTTGAAAAGGGACTGTGAAAAGTTTGTAGAGCACGATACTCCAGCATGTGCGAGACAGTTTACCTGATCTTGAGCTCAACAGGATCATGTGTGAGGATTTCGAAAGAAGGATTCAAATGTTTTTGTCACATACACAATGTGTAGCGAGATGTAGCAGCACATTCACTGAGGCTATAGAAGCAGTGTAATTAACCGTATTTTGGCAAAAATATAAATGCTTCAAAATTACTGGGCAAGCAACGGATAGCTTAGACGTAGATTATGCTGTATTTTTCAGAAAATTCTTTGGCTGCTCTGATGGATTTTCCACTGTGGAAACTTGTCTCTGTTGGAATCAATTGTATCTGTCATAAATCCAAACTGATCACGTTTCATGTTTTTGGTTAGTAAAAACAAACAAACTTTTTACAACCATTCTTCCAAGACTACACTGGTTGACATCTGCAGTACATTTAAACTCAACACGTCAACCAGTTGAAATAATTTGTTTAACTACTGTCAGTAAAGACATGGAATACATGGAATTGGTCAGCCGTACTTTCTGCAGCCAGCTGATTTATACTAAACAGCTGACTGGAGCTTGATGCCGTATCCTTTAATGACTCAGTCATAACAGGATATGTCCGTTGATGATGCATCTCTCCATCATCTGCCTTTCATCATTCTTTCCACTGCAGACAGGAAGTTGGAATGAATCCTCAGATGCCTTTCCCACAGTTTTCCTGGAATGATTTATACAGTGTAGACGTGATGTTTTATACATACATGACAATTAAAATACACAACATTTTACTCCATCTGATGTGTTTATCTGGCTGAATTAAAGAAATCTGTTAAGTAAAGTTAATAGTTCACCACGTGACCAACCTTATTAAATAAATGACTTCATACCAAAATGATTTGAGCCGTGCTCTGTGCAGCCCCTTTTGACTGAGGGGGAAAGTACAGGAATAAGAAATCTTATCACTAAAATAACACAGGTCTTGCTGAAAAGCTTTCTTTTTCCTGGATGACGTCACACACAAGTAAGCGCTGCACAGCATTTCACATTTCCTCACTCAGGCTTTTCCTTTCAGGAGAAGGTGAGCGTGCCATGCTGCCCAGCTCCACCCATCAGCTATTTGTTGATGTTTTCTGTGCTGATTATCTGGAGGTTTTTGTCTCCAAAGCCATTACCGGGGCTGCAGTTAGCTGTAAAAACAATACCCGTCTCCTCTGTCATGGCTGTAATTTTGTATGGCCAACCACAAGGCTTGGAGACGGTGAGGTCAGCCCTCCCCACACAATGCCCCTTTCAGGCTCGCTGTCAGTGAGGTCTTTATGCTGCTCTCGCTCGCTTCTGACACGTCTCCAGTTTCCTTCTCAGGGTATCTTTTCTCTCCCTTTTCTACCACTTGTTTTCTCCCTCGCTCTTTCGCTCTTTCTTTTTTCTGTCTGTTTTCTGTTTTCCTTTCACTTTGCCTCTCTGTCAGGCTCTTCTCTTTCCTCCAGTCAGACGAGCCACTCTTCCCTCTGCTCTTCCTCCGGTGAAACACAAGATCCCAGCCAGATGGGACTTCTCATAAATTCCAGGCTGCGTGTCACACATTTTGGCTCGGAGAAAGAAAACGAATGCATGCATGGCCAACACAACAGCCGTCGATGACTGCCTCTGGCCACGCTGCAGCAAGAAAGAAAAATCCTGCCTTAGGAGAGCAGAACACTAAAGCTCACTGAGTCATTTTTTTTCAATCTGGAAGGGGATTTATCATGTTGTACTTTACTGCAGCCTTTCTCAGGATGTCCTTGTTAAGTGTTACATCTAATTCACATCTACTGTGAAACATGAAAGCCTTTAAGACTCTAGGAGTGAGTCTTCACAGGGTAATGAGTGAATCTGAGAGAGCAGTGGTGTGAATCTCTTATTAGAGGAAGCCTTTTAACACAGGATGTTATATCATCAAAGCTGTAGAAGCACAACCTGACATGGATACGAATGTGTGAATAAAAGCCAACAAAAGTAGGAAATAAGTTTGAGCCATCGATTGTTTTTTATGACAGATTTACAGTATATTCCAGCACACTGACCTCTGTGTACTCTCTCTCTCTCTCTCTCTCTCTCTTCCCCCCCACTTTACACTTTTCTCTCCCAGTCCTCTTCTTCCCAGGAGTTATTGCACCAGTTGCCCTTCCAGCCTACGCAAGATGATCTCCACTTCCTGTTCAAGCATTTCCGGAGCACGGAGAGTGTGGCGGACGAAGAAGGAGCACACCCCACACCCCCTGTCAGGCTCCGCTCACGCAGTCTCAGGTAGATTACGGCTATATGGCGCAGATGTATGGACTACTTGTTTTTGTCACACGCACGTTTCTGTAACACTCCACTGGGATTTGTAATAATCTCACTAGATTAGTTTAAATAGGTGGAAGATAATGTCATGAGGCCTGGCACCATTGCTTACAATACTAATGTTGATTTATGAAACATGATTATTTTATATGCAACCCTGATTCCCAAAAAGTTTTGACTCTGTGTAAAACATAATAATACAAAATGTGATCATTTGCTAATCCTTTTTGACATATAATCAATTGAAAACAGTACAAGGACACAATATAATTAATGTTCTACCTCATCAGCTTCATTGATTTTTGTAAACATCTGCTTATTCTGAATTTGATGGCAGCAACATGTTTCAAACAAGTTGGGACAGGAGCAACAAAAGACTGTGAAAGTTGTGCAATGATCCAAAAACACCTGTTGAAATGTTTCACCGGTAAACAGGTTCATTGGTAACAGGTGTTAGTGATTGGGTATGAAAGGTTCATCCTGGAAAGACTCAGTTCACTTTGTAAATGGAAACAGTAAATGATTGCATTTTATTTATGTTGTGTGTTCCACATGTTTTGGAATCAGGGTTGTATTATCTACCATCGTGACCGGATATAAAATAAGCAGCATGATTAGATTACAAAGGTGCCAAATGTAAGTGTGTCAGTATGCTAAATGTTCTTGTTTTTGTAAGTGTGGTGCTGATGGACACTGTTTTCCCACAATGCAACAGTGTGGCTAAAATGCAGTCCAGCCCTACTGTGTTAACTATTTCACCAAGCTTTCTATTTAAACAACTCATGTAAACCTGTAGTTCAACAGGTAACTGAATAGCTAAGCTGTTGGACATCAATGTCATGAGCGCGAATGAAAGGGAAGAAAAAAGTCACGGCTCTCATTTGTATCTTTCATCACGGAGCCAAAGTTATTTCTCTGCCATTGCAATTTTCCTGTTCGCTCACATTTACTTGTCAGTCCTTTAGTCCTGCCAAGAGGTATGTCTGACTATAACTGCAATGTGATGCCGTGCTGCTTGGAAAATTCTGCAGGACTAATTGAAGATGCTGGCTGTGGAGCTCTTATAAAGCTTCCCACCTCCAGAAGCTCAAAGCCTACAATGAGCAGCAGTGACAGACTGCTTGACCCTGCGCTTTTTCCCTCCATCACCCAGCTGCTTACCCAAACATGGATTTAAAATCATTTTATGAGAGACAAAATGACCTGTTAGCAGTTCTGCAGCCAGCGCCTGCAGTTAGCATCAGCGTGCAACACAAATTAAAGCAAACAAGCAGCATCGCATGCGCTAAGATTGCTGCTCGGCCTCAAACCGACTGAAGCAGGCGAAATGTTCCGTAACGTCTTTCAAGGGTGATTATAAATAATGAAGCACTGGCTGGAAGGGTTTGAAGATGGTGGGATAATTATTTTATGTGGTTCTGGAAAAAAAAGCCTGTGTTGGTTACTAGTGATCCCCCGGATTAGAATATAGCATTTCCTCATCATTTAGCATGGCTGCTCTCATTAAACACTTAAACAAGGCCTTGAAATAGCTCCAGTGATAGGGAGCGCTGAGGTTGCTGGAGACTTTTATATAGGTTTGTGGAGGGTGTTGGCAACATTTGATGTGGTTTGATTTTTCGGTGACGAGTCCCTTCTCGTGCCATAGGAGGTTTTAGATACTCTACAGATTTTTCTGCTGCTCTAGTTATGTGTAAGTAGTTGTTTTTTACATATAGGGAAGAGGTTGCAGTCAAGAAGGTTTATCATTATACGCTGATTCAAAAATCTTAATGCTTGAAAATGTGAAATGATCCAATTTATAGTTGAGTCAAATTGACGATGAAGGCTTGTAAACTTTTTAGTTTGGTTATAAAAGTTTATGCACAGTAAAGATACTTATAAATCCATCAAGGAGGCACTTTCTTTGCCATGGTTTGTTATTTGAGCCTGGATCAGTTGTTTACAGATGGAACATGAAATTCCACAAACCCTCTCATGGTTTTATCATAGAGAAAACTCCATTCATGTAACAGACTTATGTAATGCTATTAAAACCGCGTCTAAATTTCTGCATGTATCGACTGTGGAAACAGATGACTGACAAGTGTCCGTGTTGCTCTAAAATAGCTCCTGAGGGTGTGTAAAGCATTTGTAATTGCCCTCAAATAGTTCCCATGGGGTTCACTCTCGCTGTTGCCCTCAGATCAATCCACTGCTTTGAGACTGCATCTGTTGTGGTTCCCCAGAAATAGTAAAATGCATGTCACATGTTGATATTGTTATTTGTAGTATGTGATGTATGGGGGCACCCAGGGTGGTTATTTTTAACACTTGTGATGACAGTACATTGATTTATAATGTGTACAGACGGTTTTAAAGGTGCGCCTTGTAACTGAAGCCCTGTGGACACAACACATGTGTTCATGGATACTGCAGATGAGAACCTGATCTGAATCACATTAGTGTCATTTTCAAACATGTGGTAGTAAAAGCTCTCAGCCAAACATTTGTAGTTTACTCGTAAGAAATTTATAGATTATGTGTAACTTTGATATGGCGTATTTGGAGTCTGACATTATTTTATGACTTCAGTAAGAGAGCAAGTTTAAACATACTTCTGCCATGTGAGCCTCTCCCATCTATCACTCTTCCCCCCCCCCCCATCAGTTTGCAAATGAGTTGCATTGTTTTAGTGTGATTCAAATTTGGCATTCATGAATTATTAACTTTATCTTTATTGTTTCTTTGCTTCTCTGATCAAATTTTCTGTTTTTCTTTTTTATCTGCTTCCAGCCCTGGACGGACCTGCGGAACATTTGACAATGAAATTGTCATGATGAATCATGTCTACAAAGAACGCTTTCCTAAGGTATAGTCAATGCTTTTCTTACCTTTTTTTCTCTCTAATCTATATTTGCAAAACATCTTCAATGTAGCCAGGGCTTTAAACTTTTGTGCGTTGAGGGTGAGATGCATGCAATTGAAAAAGATCTCACACTCTAAAGCCTTTTATCATGTTGTCATCCTGGCATTCTACGATGTTTTTATTTTTTTGAAGTTGAGATGGGCTTAGGCACAGCAAGTGCAGTGTGGTTATAGCCGCACGTTTCATGTTTTGTCTGTGAATGCACCGATCATCATCTGTTTGAACCAAAAGCGTGCAGCAATAAACCACTGCGATGCTCATTTCAGTGAGCAGCCAATCACAGTGATTTTGTTGTCGAGCAACTAACCTGCTGAGCATGAGCGAAGCAAGGATGGAGGGACTGCGGTGTTAACATTGCTTGCACTGTGCGGCTCACTACATCTGTGTTACAGTTGTACTAATGTCAGTCAATGATTTGTCTAATTTTATGAATTTGGCTGATGTTTCTTGGGGTTAGAGGCCAGGAGAACAAATCTCACTCTAAGCTGAAGTCAAAAGTTTGCGGCCCAGAGTGGAACTAATACACCACCATTTAATCTACAGATGTGTGTATATGAGCTTTTTTACACGTGTAAAGCAAGACAGGAGGTTTTAATGCTGCTGGCAAAGTCAAAATCTTCCCTCCTTCACCTGGGAGCCCATCTTTAAAGGAACTGTTACTGCTGTCACCGTTTTAAATGAAGTCTTCCATCTTGGTTATTTCTCAGGCGACAGCCCAGATGGAGGGTCAGCTGCTCGACATCATTGCAGAGTGTTCCCCAGGCACTGCTCTGCCCCTGGCTGATGGTGTGCTGGGATTCATTCAGCACCAGCTGGTAGAGCTCGCCAGAGACTGTCTGGACAAGTCCCAGAAAGGCCTGGTCACCTCCAGGTACTTTGTGGAGCTGCAGGAGAAACTGGAGAAGCTGCTGCATGAGGTGAGTGTTTCTTATCCTTGAAAAAAGTTTTTACATCTGATTGTTTGAGATGCAGTTTTTAGCCCTTTGTTTAATTACGATTCAGCCGTGCAACTGTTCAGCCAGTGTTTGTTCTCTCTAAGATGTCATCATTGGATTTCTGATTGCTGGTAGCTCAGATTACCCTCGAGGACATTGCATGTTATGCTGTAGCTTTACTGGGAACATTGAATTGAAACTTTTTGATTGCTTCTCATTCAGTGCTGTTTCCAGTTCATTGATGAGTAATGGTGTTGCCATTTTATATTACAAAGATCTGTGCAGTGGTCAAGTGTTAGATTATATAATGATTTATTACATAACATTTCTTCAGCAACAATTTTCCTGCAGTAAATGCTGCCTTCTGCAAAACAGATCACAGCCTCTGCTACCGACTAAGACCCCAAATGACTTTCCCTTTTTGACTCAGGAAGTCAGATAAATTAACATCAAGTTCATTTTTTAAGTAATGGTACTTTAGTCGCTGCAGTGCTTTCTTGTCTTCATTCAGACTCTGAGGAGCTTAGATTATCCTACAGTACAACAGGAATAGACATTATTTTGTCATCATTTCCACTAAAGCCACATTTCTGTAATTATTCTGTCATCTTGTCATGAAAATAATTTTCCAGTTAAGTAAGAGTTTATTTTAAGCAAAGGGTCCCTACTGTCACATGTTGAAAAGTTTCAGTTTGTCTCTGCGCTTGTTAGTTGGTCACTGGAATTTTTAATTTCTGTTCTTAATGCTGTTTTTGTGAAGACTTCTTTAAAAACAAATCTTAGCAGGTTTTAAAGAATAAGACTGAGCCTGTTGCAAACTCCCTCACAAACTCAGCTGACTAACCTGAACTCTGTTTGACATCACTCTCTCAGCAACTCTGAAACACAGACTCTGAACCTGCTGTTTGACCAAGGCAAGGCAATGTTAGGCTTAGATATAGAGACAATGAGCGTTAATAAAATTGCGTTTGCCAGTGTATTATTTATGAATCTGGCGAGGCAGTGAACAGAAATGAGCATTGACGCTAGTCGTTGAAATACCAGCCCTGATCCATTGAATCACCAGCAGATAATGTAAGAAGATGAAATGGATGCTAAAAATAATAGCCAGACCAAAGTGCAGACAGCCTGTGTGGATGAGCCGTGCTGCCTCATGGCTTGTGCCAATTGGATTAAGTCACAACAGTAATCCATCATCCTTTTGTCCTTTCCTGATCAGGCGTATGAGCGTTCAGAGAGCGAGGAAGTTACCATCATCACCAAGCTGGTGAAGAAGATTCTCATCATCATCTCCAGGCCGGCCAGGCTCCTGGAGTGTCTGGTAAGACTCACAGGGAGACACAGTAGTGATCAGTTACAGGAGTGACGCAGTATCAACATGACCAACTTAGAGCCTTGAACAAAGTTATCTGTCCTTTCAAATGCAGATATCACAGGTGAGTCATACGCATTAATGATACGGTGCAGTAATGATAGTTTGTGCTGTAATAATAACACAGTTGCATGTTGGAATAAGCCAACGGCCAGCTTACCTTGCCAGACAGGATGTTGTTTGACTTGTAGTCCCTTATAAGCCATTTAATACTGACAGTAGCTGTCTAGCTGATACTTCAGATCCTAAAATTAGCCCAGAGAAGGAGAAACAAGCTGCGTTCACTTTTTCAACCTTTCTTACCAACTCTGTCATCACATTAGAATTATGTTTCCTGTTTTTTTCCTGGTGCATAGTTTGCAGTTTTTCTGTTAGGGGACTGTGTGTATTTCTCTTGCAACACTTTCCTTCCCTATTGTTCTTGTTTTTGTAGTAAGTGTTTTTGGGGTTTTTTTTTTTTTTTTTTTTTTTTTTTTTTGAAGCCAAAGCCAACTAAATGATATTTAAAATGCAATGAAAGCACAACACATCTTTCCTTTCCTCTCTCCAGGAGTTTGATCCAGAGGAGTTTTACCAACGCTTGGAGGTTGCAGAGGGTCAAGCCAAGGTTGGCCAGGGCATCAAGACAGATATTCCCAGATACATCATCAGCCAGCTTGGCCTCACCAGGGATCCCTTGGAAGGTGCGGCGTTGATTTTAGTATTTTGTTAAATAAAGTTTCTGTTAGAGCTGAAGAATTAATAATTAATATTATTGAATGTCCAAGTACAATATCCATGTCACAAGAGCTGCCATTTTTTTTTACAACCATTATAAATGAAGCACTGTGGTGCTACAGAGATGCCTGGGCTTTCAAATCCTGTTCTCCTCATGTAAGGGAACATGTTTGTTTTATACAGACCCCAGCAAAAATCACATCATCATAATTTTTATATATATATTTCAGTAAAAATTAAATGCAAAACTTACCATTTCCCAAAGAATTGTGACTCATATCGCAATATCTTTCAAAATAATTGTGATTATGACTTTTTTTCATATCATTCAGCCCCTCTTCTTTCAATTTAGGCATTTTAGAATAATAGAATAGTTTTGGATGTATTGTGCCATATGTTTCGATTAGGTGTGCATGACATTGACATTATTGTTCCTGCACTTCAGAGAATTATCTGCATTGATATGTTACAATATTTACTTTATCCCAAATAGTACGTGGGACAGCACTTACCCTTCATTGCGCTTAACTTACTTACTTGCACTGCACTACTTGTCATTGTACTTGTTTTTCTGTCTTAGTTCCTTAGTTCCACTGTTCAGTTAAACAGGTTGTGTCTTTGGCCTATTTGATAAGAACATTAGAAATACTCCCTCTATAGAACTACATGTCAGTATTAGTCAGTTAGTATGATTGCGAACAGTTGATTAAGTGCTCATAGACCTCACTGGTGTCCATTTAAGCTGAGTGGAGTCTAATCTAAGCATCTGCTGCTGTTACAGAGATGGTGCATCTGGAGCAGACGAGTCCGAGCCACAGAGCAGCCAGCAGAGACTCTGATGACACTGGAGAGGCAACACCCACACAGGTATAAGCTTACATTAAACAATATATGAAGTAGTTCCAATGAATTGTAATGTGACTCTCAGTTTGACAGAATGAACAGTGGTAGGTAAAATAATGTGAAGACAATGGCAGCTGTACTGAAGAAGTATAAAATATAGATGTAAATAAAAGTAGAGCTAAACAAAGTTGAATTGGTTTCTTTGATAGGTAAAGTTTAAGTTTTTAATACAGGCAGACACTATCACAGTGTAGTTCATGGACTCATGCTATTCTGAAGTAACGTAGCAACTAAATTCCTGTTATTTTCCTTCTCCTTTTTGGTTGTGTGTGATTCAGAGCCGAGCAGCCTGCACCCCTCCTCGTAGGAAACCACTGGAGAGCGACTTTGAGACCATCAAGCTCATTAGCAATGGCGCCTATGGGTGAGTAAGACAGACTTCTTTGTTGGCATTCAACTGACTCAGTCTCTTTGTGGACACCACAGAGAGCCCAATAAAAGCGGAATAGAAACTGAAATGAGGATGTGTTGCTGGAGAATTTTTGTATTTACACTTAGAACTTGCCTGGATAATTTCATTTCAAGTCTGAACTGATGTTCACCAGTAAGTGATGCGTATGTTTCCTCATCTTTTTCCCACCTTCTTTTCCTTGTAAAATCTCTCCCTCCCTATCTATCAATCCCTTATAAATCCTCCTGTCCCTGTTTGTCCTGTAATTTTCTCTTCTTTCGTCCTCTTCCCTCCCATCTTCTGCCGTGCAGGGCTGTATTTCTGGTGCGCCACAAGGAAACCCGTCAACGTTTTGCCATGAAGAAGATCAACCGACAGAACCTGATCCTTAGGAACCAAATCCAGCAGGTGTTTGTGGAGCGAGACATCCTAACCTTTGCTGAAAACCCATTTGTGGTTTCTATGTTCTGCTCTTTTGAGACGCGGAGGCACCTCTGCATGGTCATGGAGTATGTTGAAGGTAAGGTTGGCTGGAATTGTCTGTGCATACATGTTAAGATTATATGTCATGGTATTAAATGTTTATTTGCCTGGAATATGTCACACAAAACTTTTAAGTGCCTGTTGAATCTAATTTTTCATATTTGTATGTCTACTCCATGTAAACACGAAAGACATATTGCTACAGACCTCGACCTTAGAAAGACTAAACGGAGACTCTGACTGTATTTGTACTTAAAGGTGGAGATTGTGCCAACCTGTTGAAGAACATCGGCCCTCTGCCTGTGGACATGGCACGGATGTACTTTGCAGAGACTGTCCTGGCTTTAGAGTACCTCCACAACTACGGCATCGTACACAGAGACCTCAAACCTGACAAGTGAGTCCCCATTTCACCTTTTTCATGTTTCCTCTCTCCACTTTCAGGCAGCACCCAAGTACTTTAAAGTCAAGTACTTTGATTATTTTTAGACTTATCATCATCTTAAAAAGACTAGAAATCTTTTTGAAGATCGAACAGAATTTTCAAAACCGTTCAGCGTTTGATATTTCTTACGTATTCTGAGATCTATATTTTGGGCTTAGAGTTTGATGTAACATGAAACATTTCTGTGTTTCCTTCTTCTGTAGTTTGTTAATCACCTCCATGGGACACATTAAGCTGACGGACTTTGGGCTGTCAAAGATTGGTCTAATGAACATGACCACCAACTTATATGAAGGACATATCGAAAAGGATACCAGGGAGTTCATCGACAAACAGGTTTGTCTCTTCTCACCTCGTCTTCTCTTCGTCTCAGCTGTTGAATTCATGACCTCAACTAACAATGATCTTTCCTCTCTACAGGTGTGTGGTACTCCAGAGTACATTGCTCCGGAGGTGATCCTGAGGCAGGGCTATGGGAAGCCAGTCGACTGGTGGGCTATGGGCATAATCCTTTATGAGTTCTTGGTGGGCTGTGTGCCTTTCTTTGGAGACACACCAGAACAGCTCTTTGGGCAGGTGGTTAATGGTAAGAAAGTCATCTTACACATAAATCTTGTGTTACAAATGCTTGTTTTTTGTTTGTCAGTTGCCTTGGCTGTCTAGATTTAAATAATTTCATTGGATCACTGGTATGTCTTTCTTGGTCCAGATGACATCATCTGGCCAGACGGGGAGGACGCTCTGCCAGCTGATGCCCAGGACCTTATCACCAGACTCCTGAAACAGAGCCCTCTGGAGCGTCTGGGAACAGGTTGGTGGCAGTGTGACTGATGATGAGTGGGTGGACAAGAACCTCTAGAGTAGAGCCTTCTGGGTCTGTGGTTGCAGAGCACTGTAACCTTTGGATTAGCTGTAAACCAGCCCCAAACTGAGTGGACATGCAAACTTGTTTGTCTGATTTTAATTTTGCTCTCCAGGTGGAACCACTGAGGTGAAGATGCACATGTTCTTCCTGGGTCTGGACTGGAACGGCCTCCTGAGGCAGAAAGCTGAATTCATACCTCAACTAGAGACTGAGGATGACACCAGTTACTTTGACAGTACGTGGCAGGAGAGCTCAATTAATGGACAGATATGCACACACACACACACACACACACAGAGTGCCTTTCATGATCTAGCGTGGACCTGACTACAATACAAAGATGGATCTCTGTCTGCACGCACACAGACAAACCTGGACACACCTTTGTTAGAATTACAGGAGGAGACGCTACTATGAGAATAAGTCAGAATGTTGATGATGATTTTACAGTCATGCCTGATGGTAGTTTCATTTGAGATAAAAACAGTGTCAGTTTTTTCAATGTTTAATGTATTTACTACAGCTCGATCAGAGCGATACTGTCACCTCGGCTCGGATGATGATGATGAAACCAACGATGATGAATCATCTCTGGAGCTCCGACAGTTCTCTTCTGTGGCTCACCGCTTCAGCAAGGTACCTGATACTGCTCTGTTCTTTGGTCTTTACCTACATCATTCTATTAAAAGATAAATCTAATGTTAATGACTTCTTGATAGAATAAAACATTGATGTGAACCGAATTAAACATCCATATAACCCATTTTCTTCCTAAACTCAAGGTGTACAGCAGCACAGAGCACCTGTCCACCTCCACGCCGTCCAACCAGAGCCTGTCGTCATCCGAGCGAAGCCACAGCGAGGAGAAGGAGGAGCGGTGGGAGGGCAGGGGAGTCCTCTCTCCTGGCGATGGATACAAACACTTGGCCAGTGGAGACAGGAGGGCAGATGGACACAGGGGGAGGTGAGAGCATGAAACGTGAGAGAGAGATGTCCTGACTGCGAGAGGAAAGGAATTACAGCCGGCCCTCGTTCACGCCTCATTCGCCCTAAAAACTAATGAGAACTGTGAGATGGAAGTGTAATATTCTCTCTTGTTAAATATGAGCTACTTTATATTCAAAATGAACAGTTTTTATGAGCGGTTGAAAGTAGTCTTTTTCGGTGTAATACTATGTATGATAAATCATTCTAAATAGTAAACACTGTAACTTCATCTAGGTTTGATCCTTTCTGCATGAGCTTTGTATCTGTGTTTAGATGGGTTTTCTCAGCATGCCCGAGCAATGTAAAAGGCCAGGTGGAGGCTTTCACCTTGCTCGTAGGTGTGAATGGCAGTGTCAGGTTTCCTGCTTTGCTTTCAGTGCATACTGGGAACGGCTCCAGGTCCCACTATCACCCTGTCAAGACATGAAAGACTGACATGACCTAAATTGTGATGATTTAAGGGATGGAATTAGCATTTTAAAAAATACTGAATAGTGACTACAATGTAATGTTTTTCCTCAGGATAAATGGAACCAAGTAACTGCTGGTCAACAAAAATACCAGAGCTCAGTCACTTGCTCTCATGGAAATGCACCGCAAACTAAAATAAATTTTGGTAAATCCAGATTTATGGATTTTTAAAAAATCCATAGTTGCTCCATTGTTACTCTTAGTTATCCCAGGATTTACCGAAGTCTTGCATGTTTACTGTGTTTTCCTTCGCAGTTTGCGTCCTCGTGCTTCATCCAGCTCCTCCCAGTCAGAGCGCAGTGCCAGTCCACTGGTGATGAACAGCACCCAGAGCCTTGACATCATGCCTCGATTTGCCATTGCTGCTGATGAGGAAGGTGAGGCCGACAATCACAGACCACTCTACATTCTCTTCTCCTGTTATTTTGCAATTATGAAATGCCAGTGGTGACATTCTTTACCTCCTTATTTTAGACGGGATGGTTTCCAACCTGCGCCGCATCCGGCTCCGGAGCAACAGCACAGGCACCAGGCCATCCTTCCGAAGAGGGGCATCCAGACGCATCGCCCACCAGCTGGAGACCCCAGAAAAACCCAGATCCCCAGCTGGCAAAGTCCCCAAGTCTGCCTCTGTTTCTGGCCTGTCCCTCATCATCACTCCAGGTACACAGAATAATAATGTCATCCAAATGTCACCATCTTTGTCACTACCCTAATTCCCATTGAAGCTCATATACAGTCAGTTGCTTACTCACATTCCAGCCATAATACAATAAGTCTTTTAGAGGCATGGCTGTCATCTGTCTATATTTGATAAGATTATTCATGTGTTTACAGTGCCCTCTACAGCCTGATGCTGTGTAATTTATGCAATAAAAGAAGATAAGATATTCTTTTATTGAACCCACAAATCATAAATACTGATGCTGTGGCCAAGATAAGAACAATGCCACTTTTCAATTATATTAATTAGGAATTGTATATAACCTACATTTTTAGCATTATTATTATAGTGGTTTGGTAGAAGTAGTTTTAACAAATACTGAATGTTGCAAAGTGTAAGAAAATATAAGAAGCACAAACCATCCGTAAACACTAATCTTATGACCTTTCTAATCATCTCCTCCTCCTGATCCAGATGACTCAGCAGGACCTCCTACGAGCCCCAAATCATCCTTGTCCCTGTCGTCCAACCCCTCGTCCAGAGACTCGTCCCCTAGCCGGGACCTCTCTGTCAGCATCAGCTGCCTCAGGCCTCCTGTTGTCATCCACAGCTCTGGGAAGAGGTTTGGCTTTGCGCTGCGTGCTATTAGAGTCTACATGGGAGACAGTGACGTCTACACTGTTCACCACATGGTCTGGGTACGTGTCCTCATCTCAGGTGTTAATGATTGAATGAATGAATTTTCTGTATTCAACAAAGTAGAGTGTAGTGATGAAGCATGCTAAAACTTAAAATCAAACAACTTTCATGGTCTTTAGATTTTATTTTAGATGGCCCTTAAAGGCAGCATAACGATGCATGACAGTATGTACAGTAATCAGCATGGCCAAAATGTTATGCCTTGACATATCTAATGCTTGGTATTAACGTGTTAGTGTTCATACTTGTCACTCGGTAGGTAAACTGAAAACATAATTTCCAGTAGTTGCATAGGTGAAGCATTGTCAGTCATGATAACAGCTGATTAGATGGTTGCTTGAGCAGCAAGTGTGATCCAAAGTTGTGTGTGTTGTCTCCACAGTGTGTTGAGGAAGGCAGTCCAGCACATGAGGCAGGATTGAGGGCTGGTGACCTCATCACTCACGTCAACGGGGAGTCGGTCCAAGGACTGGTCCACACTGAGGTGGTGGAGCTCCTGCTCAAGGTACGTGGATAACGTGAATTTTCAGTATTTCAAATAGCTTTTTCTCCTCACATATTGTATTCTTGTATTCTTCTTGTATCACAATGATAATTACATTGTTTCTAAATATTCTGCTGATTATTTTCTCAAACATACTTTCCGTAAGTGATGACATATCATTATGTGGCTCTTTCCTCAGAGAGGGACTGAATGCTTTGTAGATAGGTGTTTATGTTAATGATATGTTTCCAACAGAGTGGCAACAGGGTGACCCTGCAGACTACTGCACTGGAGAACACTTCTATCAAGGTGGGACCTGCCAGAAAGGTGAGCTGCAAGGCCAAGATGGCCCGGCGCAGCAAGAAGAGCAAGAGGAAGGACGGACAGGACAGGTACGTGAGGGGAGAGTCAAGGCGCTGTTTCACATTAGGAAGTCCTGAAGCTCAGTATTGGATGCATTGGATTGAGATCACACCTATTTGTAGCTTGACCGTAAATGGCTCATTCATTGTGAGTGATGCACTAATGAAGCTTTGATCAAAATTCCAGTAATATGCATTAAAAATTAGTGGATCTTAGTCTTTGGAAGTTGTCTTGTTTTGGCAATTGTTTTACCTCTTCTGCTTAATTTAGGTTCATTGAGAGAGTATTTGTACTCAAGTAAGCATGAAAGAAAAGAGCAATATTAGAGACAAAACGCACACCTGACACCTCTCACCTCTTGCACAGCCGACGACGTAGCATCTTGAAGAAGCTGTCTAAGCATACTCCACCTCCGCCCATGCAGAGCAGTCGTAGCTTCTCTTCAGGTTTCCACCAGTCATCGAGCGACAGCCTCTCCGGCTCGCCCACGCAGAGTCTCTCTCCTGGGCCTTCCACACCTTGTCGCTCTCCTGCTCCTGACCACTCTGGAGGTGAGTGAGGATGCCATGTATGACTTGAATTCTAAAAAGAAACTGGCAGTCTCTTTGCGTGTCATGACTAAACTCTTTCCTTTCTCTTTCTGTCAGATTCGAGTTCTTCTCCTTGCTCCAGCTCCCCTAACTCGCCTGTACCACAGGCCCGGCCCAGTTCCTTACATGTCTTGGGTCGTTACACCAAAGCTGGCCGCTGCAAGTCCACCAGCAGTATCCCTCCTTCACCGCTGGCCTGCATCCCACCTCCTCAGCCCCTCTCCCCCCAGTGCTCTCCATCCTGCCTCCCCAGTCACCCCAAGTCCCTACAGGGTTTCCATGGCAAGACATTGTCCCCTCCCACTATCGCCCGCCATTCTGTGCGTCCCCGCAGCGCAGAACCGCCACGCTCGCCGCTCCTTAAGAGGGTCCAGTCAGCAGAGAAGCTGACAGGAGGAGACAAGACAGCAGGATACCATGGAGATAGGAAGGCCTACAGCACCCGCCGCCACACCATGGAGGTGCCTCTTTCCGAGGGGGAAGGGCTGGAGGACATGGAGGGGGACACCGCCACTGGCTTCGTCTGTGTCGGTGAGCATGGCCGTCAGGGGCTGTACATCGGAGGGCAGAGAGGCCACCAGGACATGACCAGTGGAGGCAGCGAGCACCATCGTGTTACTGCCTCACCACAACACCGCGGCGGCAACCACCACTCCAAAGAGGTAGTGGTGATGAGGAAGCTGGCTCTGTCGGAGCGAAGAGACTCCTTCAAGAAACAGGAGGCCGTGCAGGAAGTGAGCTTCGACGATTTGGAGGAGAGAGAGGCGACGCCAAGCCCAACGCTTCCTGTCACACAGCCGAAGGCATTCAAGGCATCCTGGATCAACTCGGCCCAGTCAGAATCCAGTGTGAAGCTGGAAGGAAGAGCATCACAGGGTACAACAACACAGCAGAAAGCCAAGTCAAGAGACAAAGAAGGGTTTTAGCTTCATCACTTTGCCAGGGATAATAGGTCAATAAAGAGTCTCACTCAGAGGAGACTGACAAGTGAAGTCTTTGACCTGCTACTGTACTTACATTTGAAGGCCTTGCATGTGTGTCCAGAAAGCTGTGACCAAGATCCAAATCATCCGAAGCAACTGCTTGAAGACAGAAGAGCAAATTAACATCGACGTGTCTCAGTAATATATGCATCCTGCAACACTGTTAACAGAAGAATGACTGCCAAACTATGTTTACTTCCTAGTTGCTTGTTTTCTCTCTTGGTTCTCAAATCACTGTGGCACCTGTAACTGATGTATTTTGTAAAAAAAAAATTGTTTGTTTTAAATGAAGAAACTTATTTATGACTTTTTATGCTCATCTTGGTTTTTTTGGTTGCTCAAAATGCCTTGGATGCTTCAGTTTTACAGAAGGTGCAGAAAAGGGCAGGTAACATCAGTCGATATTGTACCATTTGTTTTATACCTCAATGCCTGTCTAGAAGTGGGTGTTGTGTTCAGACTGGGTCCTTGAAACAAACTTACAGTGTTTGTCCTGCACCATATAATGTATTATACAACTGCAGAATATATTCTGTGCTGCCTCTCAGAAGAAATGTTTCATACAGATTGTGGTGGTGACCATTTTGACTCATCGATCCTGAACACGGGCCTTGTATAAACATTTTAGAAGACAAAAATCTTGACATCTCAATATTCGAAAGCCTAGCTGTGGTGCCAAAGCATGGTTTAGCCATAGGAACCATTTTAAAAAGAGGTACTGTAGTTGTACATAAGAAGCTTCATGCATGCATGGGCTCGACTTCCACTTGCTGTCTGTCTTAAAAAAAAAAGCGCGTCAGTGCTGACACTCCTCTAGCGGTGGTTTAAATCCTAACCTGATCAACGTACAGATGTGTAGATAAAGCTGTTGTCTCTGTCCTCTAATACCCTGTTGAATTGAGCCTCCGTCCAGCTCCTTACAAACCTAGTCTAGCTGAAGTGTTTGCACAAGTTGTAGTAGCCGTATAACAGTTAGAGCACATTTATATTTCAGGACGATCTCCTTCTATGTGGGATTCAAAAATTGTACAGTGGATGCAACAAACAAAACTGGCTCCCTTGGCTGTTTTTTTTTTTAGTGTGTGTTATGAATGAATGTTTACATTTTAGTGCAAATATGTGTGTGGACTTGTCATGGTTTTGTTAAATTATTATGGAAAAAAATGAATGACGGGGAATTCAACCAGAGGCCCTGAGCGGATGAAGGAATGAGTAGATTTCTTTTTGTACATTTTGATATGGAAACAGTCTTGTTGCAGTACTAATAACCTATGCTGTTGATGTATATTGTATAAATAATGGTGGACCTTATAACAGCTGTCGGTGGTGTTTTTTGAAAGTGACCTTGTAAGGGGACTCATTGTGTAATGTCACTTAAGTGGCAGGGTCTTGATCTGACTGTGATCAGCCTCAAAGGATTGTGCATGCTTCACATCCCAGTATAATATTCCCACAATCTTACAACATATGTACATTTTTTTAAAGTTAATCTCATCGAAAAGGCCTTGAATTCTTTGATGTTCAGCCACCGATTTGAGCTATAAAATGACAGTTGTGAGAACATATTTGGCTTCCATTTATGTATTTTTTAATTTCTTTTGTTCCCATTTTGAAGTTGTTTTTGTTATTTTCCTTCAAGAACTGTTGGGATCAGCAGCCAAAAATGCTTCCAGTTAAGTGTCATTTGTTATGCAGATGGTTTTTTATTATGTTCTTACTTTGAAGGCACACATTTGTGATTTCACCATTGAGGGAACTGTTAATGTGGGAAATTATAATGGACGTTTAGCACATACTAAGCCTTGAACAGTGGTTATAGATTGTGGGAGTTCGAGTTAGAAGTTTGTTAGTTGTACTTTGAGGGAAAAAAATGTCTTTGCAGGATTTATCACTGAATATCTGATGCAATATACATCTAGTATCTTCTTCTTAGGATTTGATCTTTTTTATTTGTTCCCCTTCCAAATCATCATAGTATCTCTTGACCCTAAGTTGTATCATCATTCTATACTTTCTTAAATCAAGAATTCATTTTGTGGAGATCTCAGCAGCAGATCATAGCAGCGATTGGGCATCACACATCAAAATGAAGCATCACGACGACTCTTCTCATCTCTGTTTTTGCCAGTGTGTGTGTATGTGTGTGTGAAACTTCACACGGGTGCTCAACTGTCATTCTCCATATTTTCCACACTTGTTTTAGTGAATTTGTGTGTCAGAGTTGTTGCTCCCCATTCGACCCCTTGTCCCCAAATGACAAACTGGCCTTTGTGAAATTCCTACCATGTGGGTATCTGATGCAGACCGATGTGATATTGTCTGTTTTTTTTATTGTCTTAACAGTGCTTGAAATAAATGAATTGCAAAGGGACTACAAAGTCCAGGACTACAATGTGTTTTCACTTGTCATTTGTCCCTCTTTCAAGAACTTTTCAACAAACGATCATACTCTTCCTTTGGTGTAGTGGTGGTCAAGTATTGCACTCAACACTGATCAATGCATATAAATACTACAACAAATAAATTGTCGTAATAATAAACTAGATATGATAAATTTTCACTAACTTGCACAGATAAATTTCAGGTTTTGTCCTTTACATTTGTTCTTTATTCTATTTTCCCATATTAAATCCAAAGCAGACACAGAGCAAGAGATGCATGAAGAAGTACATGAACTGGAAAAATGTTTAATTTTTTTTTTAAAGATCAATATGAGAATTTTGTCTTCCATATGGAAAGCACAGATAGAAATTCAGGTTTTGTCCTTTGCAGTGGATCCTTATTCTGTTTTCCCATATAGAATCTAATCCAGCGACAGATAGAAGTGTATGAAGAAGAAAAATGAAAAATAGAAAAATGTTTAATGTGTTTTTTAAAAAAAAAAGGTCAGTATGAGAAAATGTCCCTATGTAGCCTAACGTGGAACGAGACGTGGATTTAACATGTGGTTGAACACAAAAAAGCAGCCTTTCAGTTCTATATTGTCAGGTTCAAATTTCCATCCAGGGCCGAGGCCATTCGGTGACCCCTCTCTGATGGTTCGGCCTTTTCCGTCCGTCTTCGTCTCTTTCCGCGCTCTTCATATGAGTTCCCACGCACTCTCCTTCACTGCGCCGTGCTGAGCTGGAAAATGGCTGTGAAGAGGAGCAGGGAGTCATGAACGGGAAAAGAAAGAAAGAGCGAGAGAAAGAAGGCGAAGCTAGAAGTGAACACGGGCTTTACTAGGAGTTAAATGCAGAGAGAAGCTATCGGCAGCACACGGAGCCTGTTGGACACTTTCAAGTGTTTAAAGCGCCGCAGCACAAACTGAGAAGAGTCAAGAAACATCCGCGGGTGAGTTTTTCCAAGTTATTGCACATTTCCAGTTAGAGCCACTGTACTGGAAAATGGTGGAAGAGCTGCAAGTGTGCTCAGCGCTTCATGCCGTGGACCCACTTTTAAAGTTTAAAACACGACATTTTACTCAATGTTAAGCTAATGCTAACGCGTTTTCTTTTGCACAGTAACGTTACGTTTGCGCTAAAATGTAACGTTTACGTTTGCAGCATGTTGCTCGCGAGCCGACAGTTGACTTGAAGCAAAATGCCGTTAAGTCAATGTAACGTTAACTTTTATTTGCTAGAAAAGTTGCTTTAAGAGTTGAATTATTTTGTTGTTCTTGACTTTGTTTCTTATTATTAATATTCCTTGAGGATTTGAGGAGGACTTTTAAACTAGCAAGTAGTTGTTTAAGTTGTCAATTTGTGCAGAATTTAAACCAACGAGTTTAAAGTTGTTGTGCTTTTTTTAGCTAAATGCTAAAACTGAAATGTTATAGATGTTGCTAACTTTGAAAAAGTTGCACTACGAGACTTAAAAACACAAACATGATCCCAACTTGTATTGCAAGTTGCAGTGTACAGCATTGATAGTATATGTTACACTAAAATAGCGCCTTTACGTACATTGGCTGCAAACCCTATGAGGCCGTGCAGTGTGGAGGCCTGACATAGCTGAAGGCCTGACATGGTGTGTGTGTGTGTGTGTGTTACATCCCTGGGTTGAGGATTTGGCATGCATCTTGGAGTTTAATGGAAATTGTGCACTTGCATAATAAGACAAGCCACTCAACTGTGTGGAGACCCCCTCCTCCTCCTCCTCCTCCTCTCTCTCTCTCTCTCTCTCTCTCTCTCTGTAATTACTGAATCCAGCCTTATGCAACCAAATGTCAATCCACTATTACACTACTTTATCAATGTGAAGCATTACTTGTGGCAAAGTCTTCATTCTTCTGTCTAAATGTCTTAAAATGCTCTGGATGACTCGCAGGGCTTGTTTCCTTTAAAAGTTCCAAAAGAAGTGGGCTGCTCAAAATGCCAAATGTCACTTCTTGGATTGACTGAATAAAACGTGAGCTAACTTCAAGTTCCACCAGACGCAGTACAGCTGTGGTTATTTTTGTTATATGTCCTTCAGCTGGGGGACCCAGTTAGTCTGAAATGTTGTTATTTGATGAAAATAGCAACATAATACGGCTTTAAGGACAGTTTTTAGACGTAGCTGCACTGGAAATGCTGCAGACCCTCAGTTGGTATTCGTACCCAAGAAAAACTAAACATCTGATATTAAGTTATGTGATGCAAGTATGTTGGTGATGCAGCCCAAGACAAACTTCCCTGTGGGATGATAAAGTATATTTTATCTTCACAAGAGTACCGTTTCCTTAAAAGGGATATAAATGAGCCTACTTGGACTCCATCATCTTGTGCACAACACACCGAGTGCAAATCCAGTTGGTCACTTGTGATTCGCTTTTTGGAATCATCTCTCTGGGATGTGACTAATTGCTGTCAAGTACTGACAGGAGTTGGGAACATGACACTGATATATTGACTGTTTTTTCTCTGCTTATAATATTCAGATCATAAAACATTTTTATAGCATCAGTATGTCAAGTGCCAGACTGAAAGTCAGACAAATTAATTGACACCTTAAATTAATTGGATGTAGGTGCCACTTAATTTGAATGAATCCATCACCAGCCAAGTTAAACTGGTTCCTTATTAATCTCTCTGTGTTACACTGGGATTAGTATTTCATTAGCTTTGTCACTGCTGTGTGTTACAATGGAGGCCACTGTATGTTACTGGAATATAATAACGTAAAGGCAAAATGGAGTTCGTTATGGAGGACCTGGAGTGCATTTTATGCATTAATATGTGACCTGTGAGGGGTAAATAGGTATTTGTTTTAATATGGTTTAAACAACAAGTATGAGGCTTACTGACCAGATACTACATGCTGATACTGCAGCAAAAAGGCTTGAGGTATTCTCAACTGGTTCAGACTTAGCAGATTTATCAGATTTTCTTTCATTGCAAAATGTTTAGGCATGTTCACATGGACTTATGGTAGCATTTATGGCCTTGAAAAGCTTGCATCTTATATCTTCTGATAAATACAGCGAGTTCTCTTTAACTGTGGAACCTTGTGGTATATTTGACTTTTCAGAACAGTGCCGTCTCAGTGCTACATAACCTTCGTAGCAGATGTTTCTGTTTAGCGAAGTGAGCTTTTCAGCTTCATTAAGGACAGATAGAATTCAGGTGTACATAACCTAAATCATAAAATGCCTAAGCCCCCATTTTAGGCTGAAAAATAAGTCCTCACAAGCTCCTGTGTTGTTGGCTTGTCCTCCCTGCCTGTGGCGCAGTAGATTTTTCAGTTCCATGTGGACAGATGGCCTGAGGCCAGGCTGCATGCGTGGTGGCTCTGTAGTCAGCTCCTCACCAGCAGGGCTGTAAAGGGCCAACACATACACAAACTTTGAAGCAATAACCTGATGTCCATGTAAATATGACTTTGTTCAATGCATTTATTTGTCTCAGTGAAAGACAACAAAGAATTGAAGCCAAAATATTGAAGCCTTTCTTTTTTCTCCTGATATTTGGATTGGATTTGCCAAGACATGTTTCCCTTCAAACTTTTTAAAATGCAGTAAATATTATGAGTTTACCTAATTTTACACTAACCTACATACATGTGTCTGTTGACGAAACTCCAAAAAAGTCATGATTGATGATGTGGTAGGTTGAAAAGTGAAAGAAGATGTACAACACCCTCAGGTCAACAGAAAAACTCGTTGATCTGCATTGGTAGCTGATAGCTGGGTGATAGATTAAGAGAAATGAATTACATACATGTATCCAGGTTTTATGTGGATGATTTAACATATTATATATAGAGCTAGCTTGATAAATTGGCCAAGCTGGTATATTGGCTGCTATTAGCTTGTTGCAGATACATCGTTATGGGTGTATTTTTCCCCTGATAATAACAAGAAAGGCCAAACCAGGTTTGAGGTAATTTAGTAATTACCCCAAAAGATTAATAACAGTCACCATAACATAGTTTTTCCACCAGAGAGCACTGACAAGTTCATTTCTACACTGTAAAAAGACACAATAAACACAATTTAAGGGATCCTTATATTAGATTGTTTGCTTATATTGTGTCTATGTTATAAGCATGTGATAAAAAAAATCCACTACTGGTGGGGCTTGATCAATATGATAATGTATAGCACCAGACAATGAATTTACCATCATAGATTTCCCCATAACATTTATACTGTGGTATTTATCACTAAATGTGTTTAGTTTTCTGTTTCTGTTCTGCTCAACAATAGAAAACAGAAAATAGACAAAATGTCTAATTCACAATTCCCAGAGTTCAAGATTGGTTTTTTTTCCTGCGGATCAACTAATTGTTTCAAATTTTAATTGGTGCTGGCCTTTTCATGTATAAATTAATAACTAACTACCTTATCGTTTTCATAGTTTCAAGTACTAACAAACCAACAGTAAACAAATATTTTTCTTCAAATCATATTAATTGAAATACAACAACACAAAAGCATATATGCCATGTTGGTCTTCCAGCTCTGTCAGTAGCTCTTGTTTCACTGTGTTAGTGATGCTCTGAATAGCTTATTTGCCATTTTACATTATGCATACTGGTGTATAATGAACAGGTCAGAGCTCCACTGGCTGACTAAACACATCAAGAGTCATTTGATGTCTGCAGACAGCAGAGGAAAATCTAGATGCCATTTTGAGTTCAGTCTAGGTCTCACTTTCCCCCCACAGTTAACAAAATGTCCCTGTCTGTGAAATAAATAGCAAATATGAAACCGGAAGAATAATAACTTGCCTCTCAATTGTTTTTAAATTACTGTGTTTTGCACGGTTGTTTACCAAATATTGCATTACTTAACTAGTATACCAGCACTTTTTGAGTGAATTTTGTTGTTTCTCGTAGTGTTTTATAAAGGCCAGAATACATTTTTCCTTCTTTTTGTGCATATAATTGCCACCATTTATCATCTTCGCAACTCAGAAAAACAAAAATCTTCTCCTTTCATCTCATTGTACGACTTCAACGTGACTCATGGAATCCTCTCCAATCACATGCAGCCTTCAGGGTTTCCATGTTATGTTTTTCATCATTATCCTGTGGCAGTTTCATTTGCTTCAAATCATCACTTCAATCAAAGATGATCAGCAAGCAGCAAGGTTGTAAGGATGAAAAAAGTCAAGTGTGTGGGGGAAAAGGTGGAGTTGTTTGGGTCAGATGTTTGATCACTGCCTAGATACATTTTCTAATATTAGAACATTTCCTTGATTTGCCCGGCTTCTCTGGTGACTGGTGAGCACATGGCCAGGGCTGCAGCCAATCAGAGGACAGGATTAGCTTTCCCTCTCTCTAGCAACAGTGAGTTACTTGCTGCCTATTCATTAATTATTTTCCTGTGGTCTCCCTCAGCCGTTTGGACTCTGCTGATAGCAAAGTGCTCCGTCTCTCAGTCTCACTCTGTTTTTTCACTGCTTTCTGTCGCTCTCTGCTCTGACTGAATAAAAAGTCTTAAAAAAAGGATGGATCCAGTGACGCTGAGCTTGCCAGCTGCTGCTGCTGCCCTCAACTGTGAGCTACTACAACACTATCAGACCAGGACTGTAACAGAGATGACTCTTCTCTCACCTCGCACGACTTTTTCTGCTCTGGAACTAAATAATAAAAAAGGATTACTGAATGAGAGCGCTCCCTGCGCACCGCTTTTTCTTTCAGTTGGTCTTCATCTTGTTTTTGCGTCTCTCCTACAGCAGTGCTCTGACTATAAACAAATAAAACATGGCAACTGGAAGAACGACTGGACTTTTTCGCTGGCTGAGGATGGGGGGGGTGTCAGTTGGAGGCAAGACTCTGTGTGTGTTTGGGGGGGTGAAGAGCAGGTGGAGAGAGGAGGGAGAGGGGGGTTTAGGGTTGGGGGGTTATGGTGGTGTGAGGATTGCGGGCTGTGGTTGGGTATGCCAGTGCCACGTGTCTAGCCTGGCACCTCTTGCTTCTCGACTCGAAGGATGTTGGACCGAGAGTCTGGCTGAGCCTGTCCGGCTTCTCTCTGAACCAAAAGTGGGGTGAGTGTTGCACTCTGCTGCATCCTGTTATCACGATAACTCTTAAACCTTTTTTAAAAAGATGATATTCTTGCTCACAAAGGTTTGCAGTGAATGTGCGTTCGCTTTCCGAATGTCGTGGGGGGAGAGAGGATAATCTAGACTAAGGTTCGAAAGCATGCACTTTGGCATTCAAAGATGCAAACCGGAGGTTTAGGTTTATTCTTTATACTCTCACCTAGTTTTATTAAAGCGTCTGCAATGCATCACTCAAAACATTGTCCATTCACGAACGTTTATGAAATGATTGCACAACACTGGGCCTCGCAAACCAGGCCTGTGGTTATTTGGATTTGGACGTTTTGGGAAATCGCCCCAAATAGCTCCTTACTCCTGGCATACAAGACCAAAACTTCCATCCACCTTCTTGTCCCTTTCACCCTCCCTCGCTACCTGCTTCATCTCCTCACTGACATCCTTTCATCCCGTCCAGAGAGGTTAACAGGACCATTGTCCTTGGTTGGTCCACAGACCACAGATGTCGTACTTAATCTGGAAACCCTAATCTCTCTCTCTTCCTTGCTGTCTGTCTCATCTCTCAGTATAGTTGCCATTTTGAATTTGAACTTTGTAGCATTTTTATTTTTATTGCCCCGCTCAAATCTCAAATGGCCAAAAACGATACATTATTTTTCCACATATTGCTGTGAATATTATAATCTAGTGTTTGCAACCCCCAGAAATTAGGATTTTTCAAATTTAGTGTCTAATGGTTTACTAGAACCTTTAATACCGATAAAACCCAGCCTTTTCTGAAACTGTTATGTTGCTGTTATGCGGTAATAATTGCCCTCTTGTGTTTGGCATTTTATTGAGCCTTGCAATCATCTTTATCAGGGACTATTCGTTATGAGTCCATGAATGACCTTTTTGCTGCATATAGACGCTGTGATACAATTGACTAGAAGGGGAGTGATATTATACAGAGAAACATTTGCTTTTAAGTGGGATTCTCTGATATTGTGCCAGGCTTTGGTTGCTTAGTTGACTGTCCATTTGGTATTTTCATCTGCAAAAGGCTTCGTACAGTATGATTTAAGTATTTTGACAGAATGAAGTCGAAAATATTTCTGAGGCAACACAGAGCTGCCTTTTTTCTCTCCTACGGAGGGGGAACTGTTGCAAAGGGTTCTGCATGTTTCAGAAAATTCTGGTTGCCCTACAGCCGTGGTGCAGGTCTTAGTTTCTTTTGCATACTCATTCTGCGAAAACGTTTTCTTCGCCATTTTGCTTCAATTTCTTTCGGATCCTGCTAATCGCCCATGTTGTTGTGTAAGTTGAAGGGACGGTTATTTCACAGTGAAACTTCTTGTTCCTGTGGAAACTGTGATGCGTCAGTTTAGGCTGTGAGTGTGTGAATGTAGAGTGGAGGGAATGGAGGCTCCTGTCCAGGGACCCAGTCTGCTGTTGGCCATGACGCAGCAGCATCATCCGATTCTCTCTGTCCTAACCGAAGACTGCACAAATGCATGGAGCTGCCGCAGTTCGCCATTTTCCTGCACCGCTTTAAGCTTCGTTTTGCAAAGATGTGTGCAGCTTTACTTATGGCTATTTATCGGCCGCATTTATTGACTGTAGTTTTCGTTTTTGTTATTTTTGCGACTAATTTCAAATCTTTTTTCCCTCTTTTCCCCTTTCTTCATTTTTTTTGGTTTTTATGTCATGCAGGTGGGTCATAATCCCTGTCCAGAACACGTGGGAGCCTGAGAGAACCGAAGAGGATTAAAGACCTTCCCACTCTGCCTCTTGTCCTCCAATCAGACCACTTCCTTTGACCGTGGGGAGCCAACGACGCAGGGCCCACGACTGACAAAATCTTTTACCAGACTGCTCCAATAGCACCCAGCCAGCAGGTTTTCGCTGCTTGAAAGAGCATGTTGCCAACACTCTCCCTCTGCTCCATCATCTGGCTCAACCGGGGTATCAAGCTGAGGAAAGTGCACCAGTCCACCAACACTGGTCAGGTCTGAAACTGCTGCCACTGCAGACATAACAGCAGAAGAACGTGACCTTATTGACTTTTGAAAATGCTTCTAAGCTTCGGGTGACTTCCCTACCTCCTCTCATCCCCCGACCCCCTGAGCCACTGTACCAACTCCAAACCAGAATTTAGTGACTCAACAGCCTTTTTGGTTTCTGAGGATTTCTGTATAGCCGAACCCTGTTGTTGCAGTGGGACTCGCGCTGCATCATCTAATCCTCTATTCTGTGGCCATTTTGATTTTTGCCACCCTAACAAAATGGCGGCAGAAGGTTTTCAGTATCTCGCCCTCTACGCATTTACCAAGGACCAGGAAGAGGACTTGGATCTGCAGCCTGGAGACCTCCTGACTGTCAGCAAGGCCTCGCTGCTGTCCATGGAGAACTACCAGGAAGGCTGCGTGGAGCAGCCTGACCGCCTCGGCTGGCTCCTCGGGTACAATGAGCGCACCAAACAGAGAGGCGACTTCCCAGGGACCTATGTCGAGTACGTGGGCCCTGTCAAGATGGCACTCCCGTCGAGTCAACCCAGGTCCCAGCGACCCCTCCCTGCTGCACCAAGACCAGAGTCGTCTCAAGGTAAGAGCCTTTTCATATATGTGTACGCTGTCACATGGTTTTTCTCAGCAGTGTAGCTGCATGGTAACCATTTTACAAATATATTGTAGAGAATAATAATTCACTTGTAGCAATAGACCAGGTGACCTTAAAATGTAGTGTTACAATATTATACGCTGTTCAGAAGTTAGTTGATTTCTCAGTATGCAAATTATCAATAGAGCATTTTGCTATTGCGGCACGCTGTCTGTTGATTTTTTTTTGTAAAGCTGGCACTTAAAAATAAAATCAATCTAAGGTAAACATGTCTATAGCATAAACTCACTTTAGAATTTGTTTTTCTGTATTTAATTATTTTTCGTTTGTTTTTTGTTTTTTTGCTCAGTTCCAAATTGTAATTAAAGAGTAGTACGTCTTTTATTAGATACGAACATGTTGAATTTTGTTTTGTTAGTAAGCCTCAGGTATGGAGAAAATATCTTTTTTCAGTTTTTTTTGTTGATACAGTTTTATGCAGAGGACCAGACTGTCAACTTGAATGCAAAAATGCACATATTTGTATCCAGTTATTGGTAGTTGCTTGTCAGCCACCTTGGGAGTTTTGATAGGGCTCTCACATTTGGCAATGACCTCAAGCTGACCCTTTAATCTATACTTAAAACACGTCATAAGCCTTACCTCTTTGGAAGCACAGCTAACCAAACTCTCTGCTGAATAATAAAGGGCTAATCCATCTACTTACTGGACTCTCCTGTACAGGTCTGGCATTGATTCTGTCCATCTGTGTGGTCCCCTTTACATTCAACATTAACATGTGTCTTTGGTGTCCAAACTGCATCTGGGCTTATCTGCACAAAAATGCTTGCCTCTCCTTTGCTGTGACTTGTGATTGACCCTACTCAACCATGGGTAAAGGATCGCACAGGCAGGAGGGGCTAAAAGTACTGTTTTCAGCTGAGACCAAGTTAGAGATACTGTATTAGATATTTGAGTGCATTTCCTGGCACTCAAACGTTAAACTTGTTGAGGAACTTTTTGTGAAAGACATTTTAATAGGCGTGTTTGTATTTTGTGCAAAATTAGAGTTATTTAACATTTCAGGGAACACAATGTCACATATTTTACTCCGAGATAAGTGCTCTGTTCTTTCACACCTCTCTTCCCTCTCGTGACTTTGGGAAAATAGGCACGCATGATATTTGTTCATAATGGTAAGAGCCTGCTTTCAGCTGCAACGGCGTCCAACTCAAACATACACTTGGCATGGATTGGTCAATCTCAGCAAGCTCAACTTCACGTAAAACTTTGATTTGTTACCAGATTTCTTCCACACTCCCAAGATTTCCATCATTTTCTCCTCATTTGCATTCCCTTGCTTTTGGCTTAAGGTGGTTAATTTATTGCTTCCTTGAATGGGATGCCAGAGAAAAAGGTGCACAGGGCCAAAATAGATCAATAAAAGTTTTTATGTAATTCTGTATATGAAACCATGCATTCCTCTTCTGTCAAAAGCTGCATTCTCTCTTATTCCCCTGTGCTTTTTTATGACAGATGGGATAAGTACCACTCTGAGCACGTCGGCTGTGAACTCTGAATTACCTCTGGTTGAGCCAATTGGCTATTCATCGTGTACAACAAAGTACACTGGGACTCATTCAAATTCATTAGTTCGAATTCATTTTTCTGTATTTTTTTTCTGAAAAGTCTTAAAAACTGGGAATATCATATCTGCAGCATATACGCCTCCTGAATTCCTATCAAATGAGATTTATCCATGCCAAAAATATAATAAAAAGTTAAGAGTGAACTGGATGTAGTAATGAATAAGCACAGGCCTGAGTTTTGTCCAGCAGAGGCAGGTGAGGAGGACAACAGTATCCTCATGGTTTGACAGACAGTGAGACAAACCTGTTGGGCAGCAGGCATTTGTGTCTGTGATATGGAGTGGCAGGGCAGAAGAACCAAGTGAAACCCTGAGAGAGGGAGGTGAAATGGGGGCACGGCAGTGGCTGAAGGAGAGATACCTTGGCTTAGCACCAAAAGTGCATTGTAGATTAGAAATGGTCAAGCCCAAATTTTACAAATATCATCTTCATTTCCCTGAAGGCACAGAGGCCCCGGACATTGTGTGAATAGAGCTATTGTTAGTGTGGCCCATTTACTATTCGCAGGGATTGTAACATTTGGCATCGAGGGGCAGCACCGTGGTGGTAGGAAGGTTGACCAAGTTACAGGTTTAATCTCATCCATCCTTTAACATGTAGCAAGACTTTTAAGAAAACTGACTGCCAGCAATTTTAGCTTAAATTCATTTACCTAAATTAGTTTTAAAACACAGTTTGCTTTCATAAGAAAGTCCAAATAAAAACTCTGTACTTTGCATCACTAAGTTTTTGTGCACACAAGAAAGCGAACCACTGGGAGGAATACGGAAGGAAATTGGTTACTGTCTGCAGTAACGTGGTCACTATAAAACCCACATTTACATGCAGCTGATCAGTTATCAGGTTTTCCCCCCAGCCTTCAATCATGCTTTGAAATATTTCATCCGCGATTTTTCGTTCATTTTGTTTGTTCCTCATCAGAGCATTTTGACTGAATGCACTGCATGGACCTGCTCTGTTTGTCTGAGAGAGAATTTGTCTTATTGTTCTCATGTGTGCAAAATTACTTATTTAGACTTAGATTTGTTTCAGTTTTAGTCAGACATTTGGATTTAATCATTTTGAATATAGCTACAATTAATATTTCTTTTCTTCACTGCACACTTCTGCTACAGCTATACTTTCCCAGTCTGACGTCTTTGTCATGCAAATGCACACATGTAAAACTTAATTAGAACCCCAGTTAAGTGTACACATTGCCAAAAAAAAAAATCAGGTTTCTTTAGCAGAAATCTTGCTGTTAACAGGGCTTTTCTTAATCCCTTACCCAGATTAAGGAAACCAGGTCTCTCATTTGCATTTAAGAAATCAGGTTACTGCAGAATGTCGACAACAACCAGGCTACCTAATGTACCACTGTTTTTCAGCAGGAGCATGGGAAATGAAAAACTCACATTTCTCATTGGCCAAAAGATGCAAATGGTTCAGCTTTTCTTCTTTCTACAATTACATCGTTTGAAGAGGATTCTGGGTTGACCAATGACGCCGTGTTAGTGTGAATATTTGTACAAGATGAACAGCAACAGCAATAGAGGTGCCACTGTTCTACTGATGCGGCACATCTTTTTGTTTATATGTATTTCATTGTTGTGTGCATAGACAATTGAATGCACACCGCTCTTTTTTAAAGCATTTAATAGTTTTTTAATTTTCTTGTTGTGAAGCATGTGAAGCATGAAGCAGCCCATGCTTGCAATACAATACAATACAATATTGTTTCCACATTAAAAACAAAGTTTGTATTAGTGGATCTTGGCTGGTACACACTTATGCAGCTTTGTGGTGCACATATATGTGCACTTTTCAAGACAAATTGAGAGGAAAAATCAGTTTCATATCCCAGATGCAAAGGCAAAATGTTTCTCAACTTGCAGCAGAAATAATTCTACAAACCCAGAGAGAGTTTTTTTCTCTCTCCCTCCTTTCTCTCTCCTTTCCCTGGCCTCACTTTAACTGCTTGCTGAAGTGAACCATGGCTTGGCATTTTTGCAAACTCCTCCCTTCGTACTCCCTCTCTCACTCCGTCCCTTCCCCCCTCCCCCCACCCTCTCTCGTCCTCCCTCCTTTTTTGCAGCCTCTCTCCCTGATTCACATACACGCCTGATACTGTCTCTGGGCAGCTATAAACCATGTTAGCGGGGCCAGTTCTCAGAAAGGAGAGGCCTCAACTCACTCTCCGCTCCCTGCGCCTTACCAGGAAAACACTTTCAAAGAACGCATGGAGGGGGTGGCAGAGGGGCTGAGACAGTAGAGAAAGTGAATGGGAAAGATATGGAGAGGCTGGAAAGGGAGGGAGACGAAGGCTACATTTTAAGCCAAGGCCACCCTATCCAACTGCAAATATAGGAACCAGCTGTATTTGGTTTCTCTTCTGACTGTTGAATTATTCTCCTGGAGTTTAGTAAAGTTAGCATGTTACAGTTTGCAGAGCTATAGAAAAGTTTTTTTTTCTGGAGCATGCTCAGAGCAGTAAATGAGAACTCATTTAGGCGTGAAGTTGTCTTACTAAAAGATTAACGGCTTTAGCAAAGCAGAAACAGAGTAAAGTACATTTTGTACAGCTTCTGCCTTTAGGCAGGAGGGAAAATCACGATTCCTGTTTGTTTCTGCAGAATGATACCATTGAAACATTCAGAGTTGACTATAAGTATTCTGTAGTAGTAGTGATAATAATACTCAATAGATTATGTACCAAATTATACTATAAAAGTATGGTCTCTTCTTTTCTTGTGAGGGCCAAATCTCAAACTCACAATTCATTTACTGTATGTATTTAAGGCTGGGGCTCCGTTAGAAAGAAACTAATTGACCAACTCTGTCCAAAGGTGAAAGTATTTATAGTTGTTTAACATAGCTACTCAGAGTTTGAGTGGAAAACCCTGTCAAAAAAGGGCTGAGGCATGAAAGTCGTTCAGATTGGGATAGCAACACATCCATTTGTACCATATCTCAGAGGCATGAATGGTGTTGCACTTGTTTGTATATACAAAACGTGGCAAAAGACAAAGGTGAATAAAATGATTGTTAAAATGGCCATGAATGTTGGACTTGCTGGTTTTGGAAAGTTAAGAAAAGTTTTGGGCACAGCTGCCTTAATTCTGACATTGGAAATGTGGGGGAGGGGCTTTCATACGGTGTTCAACAATCTGACAAATACTATGTTTGAAGCACACTGACCCCATTACTTTTAGACAGCTGAGTCCAGTTAGACACAATGCTATGCCGCCATGCACACCGTTGTAGATAAAACATTTACAAATATGCCAACAAATGCAACACAGTGTGTTAGCCTCATAGCATTACCGTTAACACAGCTGTTTTTCATTCAGTTGCATGGAAAGACACGTACACATTCACTGTATATAAAGATGGAGGAATGGCACCACCACCAACAGATTTGCACACTGGACCTTGCTGGACAGCTGAAATTGCTGGAAGGGCGACACATTGATGAAATGTCCGCTCCTGGTTTTCAGGCAGTCAAAAAGCAAGCAAAATGAGATGGTAATGCATATACTCAAACTCTAGTCACGTTGCATGAAACATGTCTCAATCAGCCTGTTATTAGAGGTTTTGTAACACATCTTTGGATTAATATTTCCTTTCAGTAGTCCCCGTAGGCCTGTGACACCAGATCCAGCATTGTATAGAGATCACATGTGTTTGACATGGTTGCAGGGGCTCCCTTGCACACGTGCAGCTTTGAAGCATGTTGTGACAGAGGAATGGATGGTGTGTGCGGTCATGATGCATTGCCTGTCCACATGGTTGTGATGCAGTGAGGACATGTAGCAGTGAAACCTGACCAGCGGCATACACACTGTTACACACCCTCTGTGAGCCAGACACCAACTGGCCTTGTCACCACTGTACATAAGAACCACATGCTTAGAGTAACTGACGTGGTTTAAAAATGGTTTGGCAAATTTTGTCCTCATTTGTTGATAAAGGTTGTTTCAATTTAGTCTCAAGTTAGTGCATTTGGAGGACGGTGAATATAAGAGATTAAGGTCTTGGTGGAAATGGACATATTTAAGCTAGACTTTAATATCCTTAGGTGAGTGTTTGTGAAGGATCCAGCAGCCAGTGATTTTGGTAAACTGAACCAGAGAGACTTGTGAATTTTACACCTCTGGGTCCACCTTTAATTACACTGGAATAGAATAGTGTTAAAAATATGCAATAATTCATTGTTTTATTTATTTTATCAAACTACTACATTTTGTGAATTTTGCTTAAATGGATTTTGGAACATGCCAACCACAAAACCACTGAATTCGGTTCTCTGAGGTATGTGAAAACTCAATTTATTGTTATACATTCTTGAACATATTCATATTTGATTCATATTTTTAAGTGCCCTTTAACATGATCTCTTTGGTTATGTCACAGTAAGAATATGATGTAACCGTGGTTGTCTGGGCTTGATTTTTATCATCAGTAGCTTAAAATGTGATTTATACAGTGCTTTGCCAAATAAAAGATAAGCACATAACAAATGATAATTTGCTGTACCAGTACAATTTCATAGTTCATTTATAATTTCAGCAATGAGTGATGGACCTGAAGTGAGGAAAATGTAGAGTTTTAATTTGAGCAGTGAAATCCCGTGAATGAATTGATGCTGTATCTCTGCACTTCAGTTTCTGACACAGAGCTCTGAGAGGGAGAATGCAGCAGAGCCAGCTATGTATTACATAAGCATACTGATGCAGAAGATACAGAGCAAATATTTTGCTTCACATAGCTTTGCTTCATCCAGGCTACTTTTGCCTGTCTGCTGCTCTCCTTGGACTGAAAACACAAAAAGACAGGATCTGCAACATTCATCCGATCTCCACTGTTCCAGCTTCATGTGTAGATAGCACACATCACACAAGACTTAAGTGTTTTTTTTCACGAACACATAATGCTAGACGACTCAGTTTAATCAGGATTCACTTGTTGTGATGACTTAATTGAAGCTTCTCTGAAGAAAAACAGCAAACACTGTGACGAGATCTTGTCTGTAAAAACTAGAGGTCGACTGGTAGTGAATTTTTGAAGGCTGATATAATAAGGATAGTTTGGAGTAAGAAATGTCAGATTTAATAATTAATAAGGGAATATCCTGAAGTGTAATTTGGTGGACTGCTTTGCGGGAATATGTTGAGTCTTATAATGGGCAATGTGGCAGTTCTGTGGCTTATAACTGGCCAGGATTACTTCTGTTGCCCGTCCAGTTACATCGTTAAATACCACTCTTATAAACCATTAATGTCCGTGTATATTCCTGGGGTAAGGAGGATCCTCAGTGTGTGATTTTATTTTATGAATGGAGAAATATGTGGCTGGACTGTTTGGAAGAGAGAATGCCAAACTGGTAGGTAAAGTAACAGTTAAATGTTGTTGTTTTTCTCTTGCTAGAATAATACTTTGAAGGCTTTTTCATGGAGTGGAGAATTGTTTTCTGAAAAAAATATCTCTGATGTTAAGAAAGGAGTGCAGTGACTGCCAGGACCAGTGCTTTCAGCAGAGCAGTTTTCTTCAGTCTAATGCACTAATAATGCCATACTATAACCAACAACCTTATAATGCTCATTAGTTACAAATAGAGCTATTTAGATATAAATTGACTGGTGGAGGCCACTATCGGAGCCAAGTTCCACTGATGATGATGAACATGATGATGATGTTTATAAAACCTCCTATCAGTGTCAATTGTTCTGCCAAACCGATGAATCAGTCGACCTCTAGTGAAAGTCTCTTACAATGACTGCGTGCATAAACTAGACTTGTAAGACCTCAAATGCACCAGGACTTATTTGTTAAAGTGCAAGAGTGCCAAACTACACTCTCTGTCGTGTTTTTTACTCTCTTCATCTTCATTGGCTACATCTCAGGGCATGTCAAGTCATATGCCTGTCTCCCAGTACAGTCTGCCAAGGAAGTGGTTGTAATTGACTAACGAGTTGCTGTTACTTTATCTCTCTCTCTTTCTCGTGCTGCCTTTCTCTCTTTCCATACCTTTCCAAAACCCTGAAAAAACCTCCAGGGCTACAGCTGCTTTTGGAGGAAAAACAAGAAATAAAAACACTCCTTCTTTGCACAAAAATCAATGTTTATTTTTTCTCTTTTCAGGTGAAGAGAAATATAAAGAGAAATAAAGTGTTTGTTTGTTTGCATGTAGAAATGAAAAAGTTCCTTCCTCTCGGGGAAAATATGGCAATCCATTTTTCCTTATTCCTCCCCTCCCAAACTATTAGAGTGCATTCATTTTGTGGTTTTATAGTCTATATTTGTACTTATTTCCCCGTTTCATTTGATTTCTCTGTTATATTGCTTGCGACCTGTCTAAACACAACTATAAAGAGTTCCATGGAGACTGGTTTTGCTGTCTGGGTACTGAATAATAAATACATTCTGCTGTCTAAAACAATAGCATTTGCATTTTGCTGCATCTGTATATATGACAATCCAGTCTTACTTAGACAGTGTGTACTCACTTTACATGGAATTATGCAATGTGGAGAATGAATTGTTCAAAAGTTGTTTATGTTTACCTGACATGGACCTGTAGTGGCAGCGTGAATTATGACTCTTGTCTGTCAGGAGCAAAGGCGAATGTCGCGTTACATTTTTATTGAGCCGCAAAACCTCTTAGGCCACGTTCAGCCTCCTTATTCATTTCAATGAGACATCTGCATTGGAAACATGGTTGCAGACAGAGAGGGCTGCAGCAAAAACGTACGGTGGCGCTGGCAAAAAAGTTCAGCCTTGCTCCACTTTTGCACACAATGTAATGTCATAAGTCAACGCAGCGATCAATCATGTGCAAGCTTACATTTGCGGTAAATTACTCTGTAACATGAATGGGGTTTTACAAATCACTTTGCAGTATTTTGGTGTCTGAGAAGCCTTAAAATTTCATGGATCCATTACTCACACTGGACTTCCTGGATTCCTTGGATTTTATGTAGCTTCCAACACAGCCACTTGTATTGTTTTAATGCAATGCAGTTTTTGGTCAGAACACCAGGTCAGGGAGGAAACACTTTGCATCCAGTTTTCTGCCAACAGTCAACATTACTTTCTGTTAACCACTAGCACAGTCTGTCCCTAAGTTGTTTTTATATAATGGTTTTGTAGTACATTGATAAACTATGCTGTCTTGTTGATATGGGATCAAGAATAGCTCATATTAGTTGTTTTGGAAGGTACTGACATATTTCGATGTTTAATTTATGTTTGTAATTTTGTGCCAACATGTATCTGAAAACTGTCCTGCACACTGAAGAGAGAGACTCTGTGATGAGAGGAGAGGGGGGGATGGGCCTGCCAGCCAAAATGGCCAACAGGGATAAAGAAGAGGCAGAGGTCTGTCTGTGTGCTCGCTGGAGAGCTGGAGACACTGCCAGGCAAAGTTTCCATGTTTAACTGGCAGGCATGGAGACCGAGAGAGAAAGACACGCAGAAAAAAAGAGAAAGATTGAATTAAAACTTAAGTAAAAGCAACCAAAGGGAGAGAAATAAAAAGAAGTAGCAAGAGAGAAAGTCCAGCAAGAACAAGAATGCAAGAGAGCAAAGGACGGACAGAGAGAGAGAGAGAGAGAGAGAGAGAGAGTGAGCGAGCAAGGGCGAGAGACATCCAGAGAAATTGAGAACAAGAACCAGAGAGAGAGAGAGAGGAGGGGGGTGGAATGTGCTGACGCGGCGTTTCTTGTCTGAACTTCCCAAATTAATAATCAGCAGCGGTTTAGCCGAACCGTGCCAGGAACAGAAGCCTACTGCCAAGCCCCGGCCAGGCCAGGCCCTCTCTGCTCCCACCGTTACCCCCACCCCACCCCCTCAACCCCCAGCTCACAGCCCTGCTCTGGGGCCAAATAGGAGGCGCTGCCTGCCTGCCTGTCCGGGCCGGGCCTGGCACACTGCCACAGGGCTTTTGCTTGTTCAGGAGTTTTGATTAAATCCTTTATTGTGCTCCACTCACGCAAAGAGCTAAGGCGAAACACCGAGCAGGACGGAGCGGAGGGGAGGAGAGAAAGCGAGAGGGGAGAAAAGAAAAGGGGAAAAAAAAGGAGGGAGGGGAGGGGAAGGAGGGAGGGAAATGGGATCTCACTTTTTTCCCTCTTGCTTTCTCCTTTTCTCTTTCTCTCGGACTGAAAAGATGTTTGATTTAGTCTATGGGGAATTGTAAAGTAGATAAAGTTTTTGCTCACCATCAGCAGTCTGTTTTGGGGGTTTTTTGGCCTTTTTTATTTTCACTTCTCTGAATAATGCCTCTTTTCATTCTTTTGTACGTTTACTAAATTGTTCTGGTTTTATTATCATATATCTCATCACCTAGACTTCCAGACTACAAGATACAAAGTGAGGCCACAGTGACATGCATCACAAGCTTCAGGTTTTATGTAGTCTTTTTTAAATTATACTACTTTCCAAAAAATGCAACACAGAAAACAGCGAAATAGATACTGAAATCCACCTTATCATATTTTATTGTGTTCCTCGCAGATCTTATATACTATACTCACGACTAGTGTTGTCATGATACCAGAATTTTATAGTCGATACCTCTTTGGATACCACGAGAAAAAGAAAAAAGTCCTAAGCATACAAAATAGGACTTACTTTAGTGCTCTCGCTCAATACTGGGCCAATTTCATAAATTGTTGCCCCCAGTAGGGACAAGCGTGCAACATGATTAACTTTACTAGTGTTGTAACATTAATTAACTAGTGCACAAGCTAGCCAGCTAGCTAACAGCACTCCTATTATTTTGTTTTTCAAGTCATGTTAGTTTTTCACTTGTCATGGCTATCTCTGGCTCGCTTCTTGAATAAAAGTGACAGGTTGCTTTCTGGCTGTTCTGAAATCTACCAGTTTCATACGTGCAGCCTTGGGTTGAAAATCTGTTTGGATCTTTTTTCTTCTGTACTTCTGATACTATCGAATGTATAATTAACAGAGATGGTGTTGTTTTAAACATCTGGTATTGAAAAATATAAAAGTAACAGTACTTTGGCAGCCTTACTCACAACATTATACATGCTCTATATCTCCAACTGCTCCTAGTTAACTGTGCCCTTGTCAGTGATGCAGCACCCCCGTGGCCTTTCACAGGCTTTGTGCCAGAAGTGTAACAGTGATTTGTGTTGTTGTTTCAGCTGTTTCTGTGCCGGACCTGAGCGAGCAGTTTACACCGCCAGAGACGGCTCCCCCAGCCCTCGTCAGCCTGATCCAAGCCATAGAGAAAAGAGGTATATCCGTGTCAACCAGCCAACACATTCGTCTGCTGTCTGTCTCACCTCCCCGTCTTTCCATCTACGTGCGACTGTCTCCCTCCCGCCATCTGTCTCTTGCTCTCATGCCAGCATTTGCACAAGTGTAGACATTTGGACATGTGGATCCAGTCGGGCAGTCACAGATGTAGAAGTGCTCACACAAGTTCATGCACACTCGCAGTACCTCCTCAGTTGGTTAATAACTTGATATAGATTTTCTACACTGACGTTTAATGTGGTTTAAGTCAGAGCTATTCTCATTGGCCGCAACGAGGGTTCTGCACAGTGGGTTTGATTCACACTATGTTATTAACAAATAGCGCTCAGTGGGACTCCATTCACAGCTTTGCCTCATTTTTTTCTGTCTTCTTTTTTGTGCTTTCTCTCTGTCTGTCTCTCATTCTCTCTCTCTCTCTCTCTCTCTCTCTCTCTCTCTCTCTCTCACACACACACACACACACACACACACACACACAGGGCTGCAACTAATAATTATTTTCATTATCAATTAATCTGCTTAAGATATAACATTTTACAATGATATAAATCAGAGAAAAGAATCATCACAATACACAAAGCATGAACTTGTGACCTTTTGGCATTTTTGTTTGAAAAATGACTGAAATGATTAATTGATTATTATAAAAGTTGCTGATTAACTCTAATCAGTTAATTGACTAATTGTTTCAACTCTTCACATATCCAACCACAAGAAATAAACTTGTCAAAAAGAAAGTAAAATGTATTTTAAATTTATATTTATTTTCTTGATTTCCAAGATTTTTTCTGTAGCTGTCTTACCACCATTTGCAATTTATTTTAGTCTTTTGCAGTTGTAAGTTTCTCCAAATCCTTTTGCATTGCATTGTGGGACAATAGTGTTCAACAGCACATTAAAAAACAATTGTTTCTTACTGTGCACACTAACTTTTCCAAGTATATTTGGGACACACTACATACTCAAAACCTGATTAGAATTAGTCTGTAGTATGTAATTAGGACAAAGCATTAGTCTTTTCTTGAGGTGCAAAGTGAATCCAAGTAAAAGCAATTATACCTTATTGATAAATCAATTAAATGGGACTAATAAAATCTGTGTTGATCACAAAGGAAGAAATCAAGTTAAAGAGTTATAGAAAAGTTATAGAGTAGATTTGAAACATTTTCAATGTGAATCCATTGGAATCTACTAGAAGGCGACAGAAGGTCTGTCTCTGAATATAAATAATATAATACAGCACTAATATTGAATTACTTCCCAGTGTTGGATGCACACACTCTGACTGCATGGTGTGGTTTTCACAACTATCTGAGAGACTGGCTAGTCTCAAGGAATTGCCTCCTAGATGCAAGCTGTCTAGACCCAGTGCTCCTAAATGTTTTTTTGTGCCTGGGACCCAGAAGAGAGTCATTCAGAGTTGACATGTTGAGGGATATTTTCACAGGATCTGTGTCAAGTCTTTCTCATGGAACAAGGTTTAGACTGGTGTGTTAGCACACTGAAAGCTTTCTTCTTGACCACAACATAAAAAAATTGACTTTAGACACTGCTTTATTTGAGTTTTCTTTATTATTAAATTGGCAGGATAGTTTAAATTCAGTGCCTTAACAATTGGCTTAAAAGAATTTCATGATCAAGCGTTTCAGTTTTCAGTTTCCAAGCAAATCACAAGAGCGAACAAAAATGAAAAACTTGACACTGGAACAGGTGTTGACTCTGCCCTTGTACAAAAAAACTTTTGTAGGACCATCTCTCCTCCAATGTATTGACCACTGTTGAAGATGAAACTGGAATGAAAGCAGTACACAATTTTTTTGGTGACTAGGTTTTTTGTCTGTTCAGTTGTATAAGCCTTTACTCAACTGCTGTTTTTGTCTTTCTCAGGTCTGGACTGTAAGACATTATACAGAACAACTGATTTCTCAGGTTCGGACAGCCCAGTGTACAGCCTGAACTCTGGTGAGTTAGTCTGAGTCAGAAATATACTCTTTGTAATCTTTTTTGCATAGTGTGCGTACTATTCTGTATTTCATATTACATGAGAGTTAGTACAGATGTGCCAAACTATGTTTGACATAATGCTATAAAATATTCCATTCACTCATGTTTCTTGGTCACATTTTTTAACTGCAGTTTACATATATGATTATATTGTATATTATCATTATTATTATGTTATTATTACGATATATCACTACTGTACACCAGTTTACCTAATTACAAATATTTTATATAATATTCTATTTTATACTTACATTTTAACTTCTGCACTATTTAAATCTTTGACTTACATTCTCTTTTGTCATATTGTATGAGCATTGTTCGAGGGAGCCTGTGAACAAGAATTTCATTGCCAACAACTGCTTCACTGTAATTGCTGTGCATATGACAAACACAGAACTTAAAAATAAAGAACTTAAATATCTTTGTGTATGTTTTGGGTTCCAGAGAGTGACATGGGTCAAAAAGATGTTGGTCCCTTATCTGAGTGTGTCCTGCGCTACCTGAGAGACCTCCCGTCACCTGTCATCCCTGCCAGTATCTACCCTCATCTTCAAACTGCTGTCACGTTGCAGCAGCAGGTCCTACAGCAGTCAGCAGGTAGGTCTCATCCGTACATGAGCTTTAAGTGAACTCTGTAGTGAACTGTATTGTATAAAAAAAACCCATTTTTCTAATTAGGACAGGATGACATCTTTTATGTATCTCTTTACTCTAATGGCTTGTTCATGGACCATAGCTGAAACAAATCAGATTCTGTACATTACTGCCGACCATTTTCCAAAACACACCATTATTGTTTCTACATTAACTTGCAGTCTTCTGAGGGATTTTTGGTTTGTGCAGGTGCAGTATGAAAAGGACCTGAAACATGCTTTACATAGCAGTTCATCAGAGTGAACATTTTACCATCTTTCTTTCTTTCTTCTTTTTGTTGATTGATTGTCAAATTTACATTATTGTCACAGGGTATTGCAGACGAGATAAAGTCATAAAGTCTTGAATTGATGATCTATATTGTTGAAAAGTCAAACCCAGAAGACAAAAAGTAAACAAATATGGAGTTGGATGTTGTTGTGTTTGACAAGAATGTGGGCAGACCCACTACATTACCTTACGACTGTGCAGCAGTATGCAACATAGTCTACAGTAATACAAAGCACACACAATTTGTAGACAACAGGCTTAAACATGCAAAGCCACCAGCATGGTCCTTAAACCCTCTAGACCTCATAGCATCCTGAAGCACACCTTCAGTCCTGAGTCCAGTTCTGATTTTGTGTTGTGTAGAAGGATCGCAAGAGCCAGAAAAATGAGCTGCGTACTGCTGATGTTGTTTCAGTGGATAGAAAGGCACCTTTCATTGCTTCAATTGCTTAACTGTAATTTAAGTAAAAGAATTACATGAGGCCCACACTGAGCCTTGCATGCAGCTGATCGAGGTCAGTCGCATGTCAGCATTGAGAAAATAGAGTAAAGTGTTGAGAGAGGATGAGCTCACTGACTTATGCTAGAAATGCTCCAGCTGATTCTCCTGTGCACAAAAGACACCATGATTTAATTTTAAATACAATATATGAGACCTATTTATAGAAACATGCATTGACTCCATTAAGTAATTATGAATTGTACTTTCAGATGCAGGCTAAACAGTGTGTACAAATACCCAATTTTGCGTTATTTCTCCTAACAGATTTTCCTTGTGTGGTAAAACCTGATAAAATTGTAAAAGTAGTTTTCTGTGTCAGTCTTTTTCATGGTTATTTGAATACCACTTCCAGATGGTGCAGTTGCTGGAAGTCATGACAGAGAAGTAAGCCTGGTCCTCGAGAGCTCCACCACCGTCCCTCTTCATCACCGTCTCACCCTGCAGTACCTCCTTACACACCTGGCCAAGGTCACCCAGGCACAGGCCAGCAATGGCCTGGACACACACACACTGGGACAGATCTTCGGACCCCTGCTGATTCGGACAGACCCCTCGACCCCTTGGTAAGTTTTGGTTGATTTATATTTTATATGGAAACAGATGCAATAAAGTGTGTGAAGTTGAAGAATTTGACACTGTTGGATTTCTTCTGTGAAGCATTTGGCTGCTGAAGGAAAGAACGAAAATCCAGAGTTTATAGAATTAATCAAATATGGCAAATTGACTGATTCGAAGGTTGCCATTGGATGAGGAGTTCCCAGGCTTTGTGGTGGAGAGACTGCTGATAGAGAGAACTACGGAACAAGACCTCACTCCTCCAGGTATGTTATTTTTAGTTAGATTGCATAAAACCTTTATGTTATGTTATAGTATGGCATTTCTGCCATACTTCCTCACAGTTTCTTAGACTTGTAGGCACTTTCAGGGAGTTTGTGTGTTAAGTGACTGTTTGAATCTAGTATAAAATAGTATAAAATATTTTAAATGGTGATCATTGTGTTTATGTGTGTGTCTGTCTTACCAGTTCTTCCAGCAAAGCCAGTCAAGTCAAAAATGGCACCATCAGCTATGACAGACACAAACGGCCTGCTGACTGATGCTGAGTGGTACTGGGGAGAAATCTCCAGGTAAATAATGAAAATAGATTTTGACTGTCGAATTTGAGTTACATTAAGTTTTCATTTATTGCATAAAAATGTCATTGGCACAAGCACAGCCTTAGAGTCACCAGTTACTATGTGTAATAGCCCTTAGATCCTCAGTTTGTTGAACAGTGGAACCACTTGCTATGTTTAGTAGCTAGCAGTAAATTTGGATTATTGTGAGTGCAATCCCAGTCCATTATACACAAAATCACTGTTCCTGTACCGCACAAGCTTCATGTTCTTCATGTTTTGCTGTTAAATAGCAGCTGATCACAATTAGTGTTCATGAAGTAAATAATGCATGTCATCATATTTGCAGAGAGGAGGTGAATGAGAAGCTGCGAGACACTCCAGATGGCACCTTTCTGGTCCGAGATGCTTCCAGTAAACTGGAGGGCGAGTACACTCTCACCCTGAGGTAAAGCAATACTTCTGATTTAAAGTTTTCTGTAATTTTGACTTAATTTTGACTTTTGATTTAATAGTTACAATACAAACAAAAATGTCACATTTAAGTGGAAACAAACCAAAACTTTTCTAAAATTTAACATGTACAGCCATACATCCTCTTATTTTCTTTTTTTCCTATTTGTCTCCCCCTGCAGGAAAGGGGGGAACAACAAGCTTATAAAGATTTACCACCGAGATGGGAGGTACGGCTTCTCAGAGCCTCTTACCTTCCTGTCTGTAGTGGAGCTCATCAATCACTACCGCCATGAGTCCCTGGCCCAGTACAACGCCAAACTGGACACCAAGCTTTTGTACCCTGTCTCCAAATATCAACAGGTTGGTGATGTTGCAGATTATGTAGCACTTTGTTGATTGAAGTAAGAGTATTCAGATTCATTTTACCCACTTTGTATCATCACATTCAGTTAAAAGCAAAACCCCTCTGCAAGCCTCCTTTGATTTAGAAATCCTTTGCAAACTCATGTTTATTAATAACAATAAGCATGGCATGCTTGAATTGTGTTTCATTCATCAAAGTAGTGATTTTTGCTCTCATCTGAATTTTGCACGGCTCAGTTGGTGAAGGAGAACAGTATAGAGGAGGTGGGAGAGCAGCTGAAGGTGTATCACGAGCAGTACCAGGAGAAGAGCCGCGAGTACGACTCTCTGTATGAGGAGTACACACGCACCTCACAGGTAAGACTTCAACATACGGACACATGCATACAAATTGTCCCTCTCACATAAATTGGGGGTGTGTTACACAGTATCAATCATCATTATAGGTCATTATTATATATATAAGTGTTGTGCTGTGTACATATGTAATTTAAAAGAAACTTTTATTACCCAAATATTCAAACAGTACGCATCCACTTCTGTTGCCTTTTATATTACAGAACAGTAGAGTTCTCAATCAGAAGAACCCAAAGATCAAAATGTGTGATATCAGCAGCTCAGGACTACATGAAATACGATAAAATATGAAATGGACAGTCACAGTCTGACCTTCTTTTCCACAGGAGCTGCAGATGAAGCGCACAGCCATCGAGGCCTTCAATGAGACCATCAAGATCTTTGAGGAGCAGTGTGAAACTCAGGAGCGCTACAGCAGAGAGTCTTTGGAGCGATTCCAACGAGAGGGCAATGAAAAAGAGATTCAAAAGTAAATTTATGTGTCTGTGCTTGACATGCTTAAAAAATCCTGGTTTAATCCCACTTCAAAAGGAGGACAGTATAAATGCAAAGCTGGCAGATTGCATTTTGTTACGTTTTTCTTTTAAGCATTTGAAGAACACATTTATGGACATCATTTTTTTTATTCTGTCAAATCAGGATCCAGAGCAACTCAGAGCGTTTGAAGTCTCGTGTGAAGGAGATCCACGACAGCAAGCGTAAGCTGGAGCAGGACTTGAGACAGCAAGTCTCTGATAACAGAGAGATCGACAAGAAGATGAACAGCCTCAAGCCAGATCTCATGCAGCTACGCAAAATCAGAGACCAGTATTTGATGTAATGAGAATCAAAATTATTAATCATTAAAGTTGTACTTTGTGCTTTGATTTCACTTAAGAGAATATGTACAGAATATATTTTTGGTAAATTGTCAGCGTTTAATCTGCGATGTTCTGGCTTTGCAGATGGCTGACACAGAAGGGGACAAGGCAGAAGAAGATCAATGAATGGCTGGGCATAAAGAATGATGCTGATGAGTGAGTGTTTGAAATAAAGTAACAGCTCAGCAACTTGTGTTCTGTGATGACTGAGTGCTTTTAGGGAGTAGTTGGAGCTGAATGTTTTGTCCATGATATGACATGTGATCGAGTGTCTGCTGCTCTATTTCTGTGTCTCCAGCTCCTACTCACTGGAGGAGGACGAGGGCTCACCCCACCACGATGAGTGTACCTGGTATGTGGGTGACATCAAACGCACCCAGGCTGAGGAAATGCTGAGAGGCAAATGTGACGGGACCTTTCTCATCCGCGAGAGCCAATCACAGAAGGGCTCCTACGCCTGTTCTGTAGTGTAAGTTTGGTTTGTGCTTGTTTGGGAAAAATCTGTTCATCAAGTGCCACTCTTAAGAAGTTATTATTTTATATTGTTCAGGATGGCTATGTATTTCTTGATCCACTAACATAATTTGCTGGATATTGATAATGTTAGTTTGATATGAGGACAGTATTTAAACACTCTCATATATAATATGAGATATAATATATCACAAATGAAAAACTTGAGCAAGCCTACTGACAAAAGAGAAAGAAAACAAGCATAAACAAAAATAAAAATTCTTCAATCATTATGTTTCAACAGTCATAAGTCAACAGCTGAATCGTGAAGCTAACACTCATGGGTTTTCAAAACCCATTGTGTAGGAAATGTAGGAAATCACATTGACATGAGCATCTGTAAAAATGATTGTTCTTCTTTCCAGTGTGGAGGGTGACACCAAGCACTGCGTCATCTACAAGACGGCAACGGGCTATGGATTTGCCGAGCCCTACAATCTGTACTCGTCCCTTAAAGACCTGGTGCTCCACTACAAAAACGTCTCCTTGGTCCAACACAACGACCAGCTGAATGTAAATCTAGCCTACCCAGTCTTGGCCCGCTCTCAGAACCAGAACCAGCACCCCAGATGAATTATCCACCAGCAATGTAGGATGCCAACCAGGGTGGGGGAACTCATAAAATTTCACTCATATGCATCGGGGAAAGAAGGAACCTCTGAACAATGCTCGTTTACGTGGCGATTCAAAAATAGACTCAACAGCCACGATTTGAAATTCATACGTTTTTGGCTGGATGCTGGTGCTAATTTCCCACACAGACCCCAGTCCAGCAGTCCTTGCTAACAGCATGGCTTCAAAATAAGCACACTACCAGTAACGAAGCACTGTACAGTTAGCCTGGCTGACGCAGTGAGTTTTAACTTGAGGAGAGTGTTGCATTAGCTAGCCGTGACTCTACAGTGTCAGTTATGGAAAAAAAGTGAGAAATTCACGAAGAAAATACCTTTGATACAGAAAAAACAAACGGTATGTGTTAAAAGAAGACAAAATAAGCACACAAAAATGTTGTTTTTCAAGATCATGGAGAAGAGGAGAGAAACCAGATGGAGGGATGATGGTAACATTTACAGGAGGCCCTTTTGTTTTTTTTTGGTCTTTTTTGCCTTGAACACGTGATAACTGTCCATAGACAAAGGCCCGATCTGTCATCCCCAGACTGCCTGCAAACTCTCCGTCGACAAAAGCCTGAGCTGTCATCCACTTGAAAGGACTGGCTTCGCTAAACCAGGCTGCTCGCTTCACACCTAGAAGGCGGCTGAGAAACCGTGGACCAGGGGGACATAGTCACTGGAGCCGGGAGGGGGCTGGGGCGGACATGGGAGGGAAGGGGAGAGATATTACTGGGCTTGATGTTTTTAGGGGGTTACAAAAGATTGATTGAATTTAAAGCTTGCTTAAGTGCCATAGTAATAGCTTTGAATGACCACAAGCCTGTGTCACTAGAACGGGGGGCACGTCGAGGTTGAAAGAAGGAAGGAGGGAATGAGCGGCTGTCGACATAGACAAAGCTACAGCTTTAAAAGATACACACATATAGGTATATTTTTTATGAAATGATCTTTATTTCCAACTGCTTTGGCTTGTTGCTCTTTCTCAGTGGGCCTCCTTTTAAAATGACGAGGTACAACATACAGAAAATACAGGATAGAAATGCATGGTACATATTTGGTGCATTGTGAATATGGAATGACTGTATCACAATACACTAGATGGAGAGGTACATTGATAAATGCAGTTCCACATGATTCAGGTTTCCTTTGAAATGGAAATTGTGGAAAGAGTCCTGCATCTAATGTCTCTTTGTTTCAAATTTCTTCCTTCTTTTTTCATCCTCTTTAATACTGTAGCACCTGTAGCCATTGACTTAAGGCATAACTGTTAGTGCTCCTCTTATGTGTCTTCTTTCAATATGCTTGAGACACTTGCAGAGCATCAATCTATGTGACTATTGTATCTTCGGTACTGTATTTGCCTCGTCTCTAGTTAGATTAGACTGTTTTAGCGGTACAATGTCCTTGCAGATGTTTATTGTTGTTGTTTTTTTTTTAAATGCAGATTTACTTGCGGTACTTCCTGCTTCCCGCCCTTGCGCTTGACTGTTCATTTCATCACAAGCTTGACTCACAGAGCTGTAGAACATTGATGTACAAAAAAAAAGAAAGCAGTAATATAACTCATGTACAGTATGTTTCAGACACACATGCAGTCAGTGTATGTGACTTTATACAGTGTCATGGCTGTGTTCCTTTATGTTTTCAGAATATTTGCTACCCTCTTAGATTCTGTTTAAGGATGCACAGTATCCAGCTAATGTGAGCCAAATGAAGGATGTTTTTTCATGTAGCAAGAAAGAAAAAGAACCAGTCCTTTTTGCCATATAGCATGGCCTCTGTGGTCTGAGAGATTATCTAGTACAGTATGCATGGAGTCCTTCATTTGGGTTGTTGTTTTTCGTTTTTTCACTTGGATAATTGTACTTTTTTGCAGTGCATATACAGTATGATGTGTGGTAGTACAGTACTATGCACAACACAGTATGTGGATAATACATGTTTAGATTTACAGAGTTCTCTGATCTGTTCCCTCCCTCTGTACTGTGCTATGGCAATGGATTTCTCCTTGTTTCCCTCATGTTCATTTGGCTTGAGGTAAAGATTGTACCATCTTTGTTCTATGTCACTTCAAAAGCACAGCTCATTTCTCTCGAGGCAGGGTTATTCACTTTTTCTTGTGTGGTCGATGAAAAGGAAAAGAGGCATCACATGAGACCTCTTTAAAATTTGATTTACATAGTTGATTTATTTAGAATGAAGAAATATGAATAATCTCTTAAATTCCTTACATTTAGTGGACTCAGATTGCCAAAAAGTAAGAAGTATTTTTGTAGAAAGAGTTAAAAGTCATTGGCGATAGAAAGTTTTTTAAAAAGTGCACTGTTTTTAAAGGCTGCACATTTGGCATTTGGTTTTATTTTTGTTAAGGAGGGATAGAAATTGAAGTTTTATTCCAAAATGAGATATTCACCTACTCTTCTGATCATGAAAGTCAATTATGAGTTAATATCAATATTTTTCATCTGAAGACCTTAGCTTCCAACAGTGCTTTTTGGCATAGTATCATTTCTGTTTTTGAAATGTTGATTCACAAATTTCAGGTAGCAACATTTTTCCAAACAGACCGATCTCATTTTCAAGTGAAAGCCAACTCAACCTGAAAAGTTTAAATCAAGACGTCAGTTTGATTTCAGTCAGGACGAATCAACTGTACTGTACTTTGCACAGTTCTTGGCAAGTAGAAAATCCCAAGAATTAAACTAGAGGTGACGGCGGCGCTTCTGATTCGAGGGCTATACAAACGTGAGTGAGAACGATTAGAAGTGCCTTTAGTCATTACGATGAGCTTGTCTTCTCCTCGTTGTCATTGGAGCGTTGCTCACCAAGATGGTGCCACCACCACCATATGCTGTGCCCCATGGTTCACACATTTGCCATTTATCAAAGACTAAAAGGGTATCTGGTAAATGAGCGTAGTTGTTGTGTGTGTGTGTGTGTTAGAGCAAATCTGAGCATGTTATAGATAATAGAGTGTCAGATTTTAGTTGTGCCTCTTTGTTGTTACATCTATAGTTGTTACATATTCCTTCTTTCTATGGTGGGGGCTGTACAGTAGCTTGGTGCTCTCTCTCACTGTGCACCAAAGCTAGATTTCTTTGGTGTTTCTTTTTTTTTTATTTGCCTGGTATATTTTTGAATAAAACTCAGATAAGATAGAAATGTGAACCGTACACATCCGCGGCCCAGCCCAGTTGTTCGAAGCTCATTTGATAAGCTCTCAAGTTAATGCATGCAGCGTATCTCAGTGTTTTGTATTAAGAGCCGGTTCCTTCGTGAACAGGCAATCTGGTTGAGTCATCCGCCACTGCTGACACATCCTTTATCCAGTTTGTTGGACCAACACTTTTGTGACTGCACTTTTTATCTGTTCCACACACTCAGAGCAGTGTGTCTAACGCCCAACATCCATAAACTCACAGACAGTGGTGAAGCTCAGTTGTCAATAGTGTTTTTAGTTGATAGTTTTAAGGTCTTTCCATACAGTATATCAGGAGTGATTGATTTCTTTGTGATATCGGAGTATACAGTGTATAGTATATGCTTTTGTTGTTTTTGCAGTCAACAACTGTCATGTAATTCTGATGCTTTTGACTGATTGTTTTCATTATAGAGTTAGTTTTACTATATGGACTGTGTAAACTGTAATACTTTTCAAAACAACTTTAAGGAGAGCTGCTGGCTCATTATGCAATTTGTGTCCACACGGCAAAATTGTCCAACTTAACAAGATGAGTAACATACATTTTCTGAAAGGGGCAGTTCACCCAAATTACAGAAAGACATGTTTTCACTTTGTACTAGTGGTATCTAAACATATTGACATACAGGTGGATTTTTTTAGAGATTTTAAATTTTCCTTGTAACTACTTTCTACTGAAGAAGCTGTTCACAGGTTCGTAGTGAGGTCTGTGGATTAGCCAGAGTAACCAAAATATTGTTTGTGGAACATATTGCTTTTGATTATTTCAAATGTGTCCCATGTTTTTAACAGTACAAACAGAATTCTGTTCACCTCCATTGTACTTGTGTGGGGACAGAGGTTTCAGATATCTCTAAAGCTCAGCATAAAAGTGAAACTAAATGCATGGGTAGATACTAGGTGAAAGTGAAGAGTAGATTATTTAGGGGGATTTGGATGAATCAGCCACTTACAAACATGTCTGGAAAAAATCATGCCAGTGGAGCAAGACCGTTACAATTCATCCCAAAACAGTTCATGAACCAGTCGGTTCTGCTTCCACTTAAGCAATTTGCTCACTGTTTTAGTTGCTTAAAGAAAAATGGAAACGTTGAACTGAACAGCTTCCTGCGTCACTTGTTAAGATGAACATTTTTGCAGTGTAGGTGAACTCTCTCATCTGCCATATACAGTATGCCATGTTAATCACAGATGTTTAATAGCTAGAAGCAATGCAACTTTAGTAGCAATGAAACGTGGTCACGCAGTGAGACGGGCATGAAACAGGCAGAAGATGAAGACTTTTTCGCGCTTTAGCTTAGAGTTTAGACTTTAATCCCACTGTTGGTAGATGTTAGTCTGAAACTCAAAGCTTTCATCCTGCTCACCTATTAGATATGCATTTGTGTCGGAGCTTCTTGGAAAACGTTTTTCTATATGGTGAATGATCATTCAAGGAATGATATATTTTTTCATCGGCTTTGGTACACTGTAAATGATATTTCTTGAACTGGCCTCACACACAAAGCACATCTTTCACTGACTACAAAGAGACATATATTTGGTGTCTATTAAGGTTTGAAGAATGAGAGACATACTAGAGAATAAATATTTTGAAATATATACTTAGATATCTATATTTTTGGATGATGTAATTCTGATTTGGATTGTGCTTGAAACAAATCAGAAAGAGGCTTTGATGTGAACATGATCTTTAGACTTGCTCCACAGCTGCTTTGTATCCAAGCAGTTCTTGAAACGCAAGCATTTTTACTAATCAGCTGCAGTGAGCTTCATCATGATCAGCAACAAACTTTGCGGTTACAGTTGATCGACATACATGTAATCTATTACGCATGATTATCAGGTGCATTCAGAGGATGAAGCAAGCTTATGTACATGTGTTAATATTTACAGAGCTGAGTCTATATGTTAAATGCAGTCTTGGCTGCTTTGCATTTATTAAATATTAGAGCAGAGTTGTTTCTTTCTTTTTTTTTTTCTTGAACTTGAGAATCTGTTTTGTCATTTGGAAGATTTCTGTTTTGTTTTTTTTTGTGAGTAGACTTGAGTGTTAAAGGTGCACCACAAAAGATACACTTAGGATGCTGCCACAGAGATCTACCACAGATTGGGCACTGATGCTGTAGCAGAGTGAACCATCTTACCACTGTATCATCCTTTGGTAGATCTCTGTGGCCGCTGAAGGGTTTTTTGGTTTTTTGGCCTGGACTTAAACAGGAAGGAAAAAAGTTTAAACCTGTTAACCTGACAGAGGTACATGATTCAATGGTTCATGATCACTCCTTTACACAGATCTTTGTACATGGAACAATGATGGCATTAGAAAGTGTTCTTTTATGGTGCCTGAGTATATTTTTTTTTATTTGGCTTTTTAAAAAAGCTGATAGATTTGTCTGTCCAAGTGTTGGTTATTTTTGTTTGTTTGTTATATCTGTTAATGATAACCTTACAGAGCCTATAAAGAAAAAAATAAGCTAGCTTGAAATATTTCCTCCATACAGAAAAAAAAGAAATACAAATGTTTACAATATGTAATTAACCAAATAGTAAATATGCGTTTGAGAATCAATCTGTCTGTCCCTCAAAGTGGCTGTGATAGATTGATTTATATTTCATTATTTCCTGTCATTTTAAACTTGAAATTGTTATGACTGCTTGTTCTGTTTTCTCTGTTTTGGGTTCGTTCCTCTTTTTTTTTTACTTATGAAAACAGTGCTCCCTCAATTTCAAAGTAATAACTCAACAAGGTAGTTCAACAAGATTAATGTTTCCATAATACACAGGTATTCATCAGTCTTTGTCATTCTTTACCTGCTGACTACTTCACCTTACACTGAGCCTTGTATATGCAGGACTGAATCCTAACTTGAGACGCTGTCGCATTTTTTGCTGTTTATATTATGTACAGTATGGTAGATTTCAGGATGACTCTGCCAGGTGAATAACAGTCAAAACACACCACTTGGTGAACATGCTTGAGTACAGTTTTAGTAGAGTCAGAAATTCAGGAATAACTATTAAGAGGCATCCTATTCTTATTTTGCACTACACAGCAAATGATACTAAAAAGGAAAAGCTGAATCAGTTGCTCTATTGGTTGGTTGACTAATTTTTAAGACCAAAATTGATCCACTATACTCTCAGCTTGTGTGTGATTTCCATTTCAAATATGATGACGTTAACAACTGCACTTTCATTTCCCTTTTTCTGTCTGTATCTGACCTTCCCACATCCTCACTTCTCAGTATCGACTTTGACCTGATTGGTCAGGTTGCCATTTGTTTGATTACTCTGATGGGAATGTTGTAGTATTTTTCACTGGTGTACAGTAGTTCATATTTAAGACCCAACTCTGCACGTTGGAGACAAGAGAGGCAGTGATCCATTTGACAATAGCCTGATCAACATTAAAGAGCAGCAACAATTTGAAACACTTAACACTAGTAACAAGGCAGTGTCCTGTCTCCTTTGCTCTACCATGTTGCCCAACAAGTTGCCTCGTGCGTCACTGCCTCAGCAGCAGCAACAGATACAAGATGGTTCTTAATGCATAGCAAATAATGATGTGGTTTTCTCTTTCTTTCAAAAACGATGAATGGAAATGAATGGGGCAGTCAGATAAAGCTACTCTACACCAAAGTGCAATTGAACTCAGAGGGAGCACTGTTGTTTCAGCCAGTAGAGGCCTATTGGTTGAGGTGTGCCCAACCCCTATGCACGAAAAGATGGTTACTCCTCTTCTCTTGTGCTATCCTCCCTCCGTTGGTCTGTCTTAATTCAGATCCGACATCTCTTTCTTTCTCTCTCATATACAGCTTGCTTCAGAGTTGTGTTTGTCCTCAGACAGGTACTCTTTCATCTGTACGGTTCTTTCTTTAGGCTGATGCAATGATTTTAAAAAGACAATAAAAGATATATGAACTGAAGCTGTGTGGTTTTGTCTTGATGTGCTGTTTTCTTTGTTCCATAATGAATCGGTAACCATGACACACTTTCATATATTCATGTATTCACATCCTACTTATAATCTGTATGAGTTTGCTGGGCTTAAACATGATGGCCCCCCTCATCTGTAGCTCTCACTGAACGGTTTGTTATTTTGAAAACTAAAACATACAAAATTAAAATGTATCTATGTATGAATATGTCAAAAATCTGTCATTTTCAGTGCTGTTCTCAAAATACTAGATTATTTGATGTATCTCTTATTTGACAAACAGCTCCTTCTCTGTTAGTCTTGGAGGTGCCTCCTCCTCTTGTGCTGCTCTTTTTTTGTGGGGTCCCTCAGGGGTCTATTTTGGGCCATCTCCTGTTTACTTTTTACACGCTACCCCTGGAGAAAATGTTGTGCAGATTTGATACTGATTTCCACTTTTAAAAAGCCTGGCACCATTTCTTGTATTTTGTCCTGCCTTGTCAAAATTAAAAATTGGATGTCCAAAAACTTCCTGCAATTAAATGACTCAAAATCAGACATCATCTTGATTACTCCCATGCCATACTCTGCTGTCTATACGTTATGTGATGACGTTAACAATATACCAGACCTCAAGGATGTACGTAATGCACTTAAACATAACAGGACACCTTTGAAAAATAATTTCTCACTTCCTTTTAACTGTGAACAGTTTCATAGGAAGAAAGCAGTTCTAATGAAAAATTGCTAGTGAGGCCTGTGGTGTAACCAGAGTAACAAGGGCCTTTTATTTCCTAGAAAGATAATGCTGCTGAAAATATATAAATTAAAAATATATAGTTGTAAAATGTTGTGAGAACCACAAATAAAGTACAATTCACGTCTTTGATATTAGGGTGTGGACATAAACCTGATTGGGCAATTAAAATCAAAAGTTTGAATGTGTAGATGCCATGAGAGGGAAGTGAGAAAATGCCTGTGATTGAAGCAACACTTTCTCATACAGTGTAACCCACATTTCCACACACTGAGGGCAAATAAGGCAAATGCATGCAAATATAAAAGCAGAACAGATGAGAAAGTAAAAAAGATTGTCTCACTATGATGTTTTAATTTAATGTGTAACACTCCAAGCCTAAACAGACAAACTGAGATGTGCAGAGTGGTGCTGTGTCCTCCCTTTTGTTTTGTTTTTTGTTTTTTGCCTCTATCCTGATTTTAGAGGAAGTCTGGAAGAGATCATGTGAGAGTCACCAGGTAAAACCTTCATGAGGTTCATTGGTTGGTGATGTTTTGCTGCAGTGCGTTCTTCTTATGACTCTTCTTGAGAAAGACCTATGGACTAAGGAACTGAGCTGAGATGTGCTATTGCTTTATAATTAGCCATGTGATGTGTCCAAGCCAAGAAGACTGGTGCACAAAACAAGTAGAACAAACTGATATGAAAAGATTGCATGATGCCAAGCCCATGCCTACACAAATCTCATGACATTTTGACTCATTTCTGTGGAAACCTCTTTCCCCAAACCAACAGATCCAGGTTTCTGGCCATGGATATCTCATGGATACAAGTGACGCTGCCTTGATCACATGATCGAGCGCCAATCAGAAAAACGGACGGCCTCCGCGAGGAAGCGCCGGAGCCGTATTTAAAGTGTCACAGCTTAGTAGTTTGTAGGTCGCTGCTGTGCCGCTGCAAACTTTATTTCCTGCTGTCAAACTGAAGAGATAAGCTGCAGCTGAAGATGAAGGGGCCTTTGCTGCTGGTTGTGGCTGTTTGGTTGAACACTCAGTCCGGCTCTGCCGCCTCTTCTTCATGCTCTTATCCTCCGACACAGTGGTGCTCGTCTCTGGACTCAGCCATCCAGTGCGGGGTAAGATTACTCATCTGTGTGGAGACTGTTTGAGATATTCTCTGAATGACTACACGTCCTTAAAACCAGCTCTAACTAGTTCCTGTCAACAGTTTAACTCTAATAATAATAATATATAATATGTGATAACAGTATTCAGTCTGACGCTACTTAACCTGTTAGCATTAACTTCCTAGCTAACTAACTTTCTCTTTAGCTACGGACTTCACAACATGAATGACTCTTTTGAACAAAGCTCCTCCTTGTACCTGTTGTAAATAGTCATGGTACAAAATAATACTAAATAAACACTTTGTTAACCTGTGTTTACCTTGTTGACCTTTCCCATCAGCTCTTTGTAAATTAACCATGTAAGTTATCTAAGTTTCACAGGGACACTCCAGATACCCAAAATGTGTTGTGTGTAGACTGTTTGCTGGTACAAGGTTGTATTATAACCATCTGGGCTCATTAAGGAAGGAAGAAGTAGGCAGCTGGGGTTTTTTTTTTGTTTGTTTGTTTTAGCTGGAACCATCTAGTGAGTTGTGGAACAATTGAATGAATTGAGGAAGTAAAAACCTCAAAAATCTCATGTGAAGTCCCTTTGCCAGTTTCAGTCTTAATAATAATAGCTTTTCTCTCGCCCCAAGCATCTGTCTTTCACTCACAGAGACACAATCCAGTGAAAGTTTTTTCCTAGGATAGTGAGAGAATCATCCAATAATAGCAAACCCTTCAAACTCACTCAGCTTTTTACTCTTCACTTCCAGAGAACACACATATGCAAAACTACTTCTGTGTCAGTTTCAAACAGGATGGTCACAGTTTCTAAAGCACATCAGGTTTCATTCTACCAAGAAGTTGAAGTACCGGTCATGCTCAGTTGCTTAGTATATTTTAAACTGCTGATTTTTTTTTGTTTTAATTTAAATTAACCTGTTCTCTCTGGAAGATATAAAAATGTTACCGCTTAGCCTGAGTTCTTCCCTTATTACCACCAAATAGAAAATGCCCTGATCTTACAAACAGCACACAGTCAAAGAGAAACAGAAAGTGATCACATATAATTTAACCTCCCCACTGTTGCCCCCTTATGCAGGTTTTGAAGCAGTGCCTTGAATCAAACTTCACCAGGTCCCGTCAGACAGCAGATCCAGTCCAGGTGGGGCTTTACTATGAGAGTCTGTGTCCCGGCTGCAGAGGTTTCCTCAGTCTGATGCTCTTCCCCACCTGGCTCATGCTGAATGACATCATGTCTGTCACTTTGGTGCCCTACGGCAATGCACATGTAAGCAGTGAATCAAACACCTTGGATGTACACTGGGATTGTTCTTCCTCTACTAATGAGGGAGTGGGTAATAGTGTTGTCTTAAGAGGATATGTGATGATTTCTTGACTAAGGAAAGAGGCAAAGACAGGAGAAGGAAAGTTGGTATTAAAAAAAATCTATGTAAAACCATAAGTGGTCACAAAACAATCAAATAAACATTATTGTCTAAATGTGTTAGAGTTTAACTTTAACAGGTGAGAAAGGGACAATCATGTGAAGTATGTCATAATCTTGGTTGCAAATTACGCTCAGTTTTTTTGTTGTAACTTGATACTGTGTCATTTGCCCCACCCTAGGAAAAACCTGATGGACAGAAGTATATTTTCGATTGCCAGCATGGAGAAGAGGAATGTCTGGGCAACATGATTGAGGTAAAATTACAACCCATATGCACAAAGAGAGATCACTGCTGAATATTAATGTAACTACAATTTGGAACCATGTAATCTGCCTTTGTTTTGTGAAATTAATACTATTCATTGTCCTGAGAAAGCAGTGTGGAGTCTAAATGTGGGTGTAGGGTTGCAACAATATGAGATTTTCACCCTATGATAACTGTCTCAGAAAATATCACGGTTTCATACAGTATTATACAATTGTTATTCTTATTATCAGTTGCAATGACCCTTAAGGGAATGAAAAATAATTACACATAATAGTATGTCCTGTTCTTTTTTTTTTTTTTTTTTTAATCATACTGTACAGTAGAAATCATACCATAAATAAGCTAATATACATGGTATGATAACCGTTAATTTTTATACCATGGTATACGGCTGCAACTCAGTCTCAGTGTTGTGAAAATAAGAAATAAGTGCTCAGAGGAATGCTCAGTCTTCAAAATGCCTTTTCCCCCTCTAAGTTATAAATGTAGTCAGTATTGTCTTTTAGTGGTGACACAGTGGTGTTGACAGTCCACTGTGATGAATTGATTATCCTGTCCTTCTCAGACTTGTATAATGAACATGACAGACATGGCTTTCCCGATCATCTTCTGTATGGAATCCTCCCATGATGTCATCAAGGAGGCCAAGAGTGTAAGTGTGTGTGTATGTGTGTGTGTGCACGTGTGCGCATTCATTCAGTCATTTAGCTGCTGTTTTTTGTCTCTCTGCTTCCCTGCACCATCTCTTTGATATATTATATGCATATTATTTATTATTTCGCTATTGATGTTTTTTTCCCATTGTTGTTCATAGTGTGTGGAACTCTACAGTCCTCAGTTGAGCTGGGACACCGTCATGACCTGTGTGAAAGGAGATCAGGGAAACCAGCTGATGCATCAGAATGCCTTGAAGACCAAAGCCCTCAACCCTCCGCACCAATATGTGCCTTGGATCACAATTAATGGGGTAAGGATCCTGTGCATTTAGCAACAAAACCCACGGCCTCTGTGGCATTTTGTGGAAAAAACATAAGAGAGAGACCATTTTGTCTGCATTGCCCTCATTCTGCCAGTGTCGTTGATGCTCGCTTTTTAAACAAGTGGTCTTAGATATACAGTGATGATACGATCTAGGGATTATTTTGACACTTGATTGGTCCCAAAGCTTCTATCTGTAAGTGAAAGAAAGCTGTGACTGATGTGTGTGAAGCTACATCTCAATGCAACTCCAGAGCACAGCACAACAGATGCCACTGTCTCTCTGCCAAGCAGCCTTGAGACCAGTGGCACTGGAGTTTGCTCTGAAGCACCACCACAAGAAACAAAGAGAAAAAACACATCCTGTATTCATCAAGACAGGTTCAAGAGCAGAACAGAAGAGTAATAGCAATTTGAAAGTATAGAAATGCATCAGTATCAGCCCATGAAACAGCTTTTACCCCTGTGTGTACATTATATTGGTGTGCATTGCCAAACAACATGACAGAACATTTTAATGTGATGTGTGTACTTTATTTCTTCTGTGGTATTCATGAAAATATTCCCACCTTTGCTTACAAGCAGGTATAAAGGAAATCGTGATGTCGCCTGTGGGAAAATCACAAGCAGCAGTCTTGGCACACTAAGTGGCTTCAGATTTATTACCATTACATCACCATCCAGAAAAATCTTCTTATCCACCAATGACTCAGATAAAATAGTTTTCCCTATCAAGATCTGTGTCAGCTGCATAACACTGTTATGAAATCATACTTTGGCTCTATCGAAGCAGAGTGACAGATGGCTTATCAGATCATCATACTTTTCCATTGCTTTTCAGTTAAACTTTTTGTGCTCCACACATCATTAATTAAGTTTGGAACTTAAAGTTTTTTGAACCTGTCTCCCTCGCCATTATGAACAACATGCAGTTCTTTTGACCAGTGGAACCTGCAAGTCAGTCACTAACAATGTGACCTCTTTTAAACTGCATCTTACAGCAAATGAATGTTATTTTTCATCTTTATATGAAGTAGTTTGATTAAAGTTTGATTTTCATAGATCTGTTAAAGCTGACACATACTATTATACTATGCATTTATGTTCTGGTCATGACATTTTGAAGACATTCAAAGACAACCCTTTTATTCTGTCATCTCCCCCCCGTGGATCTGCTGTGGAAAATGTCAGGATACTAATGTTATTCATTTGCAGGAGCACACAGAAGACCTGCAGGACAAGGCCATGTCTTCTCTCTACAATCTGGTCTGCAGCATGTACAAGGTACAGTTAATCTCAGTCAAATCTCAGTCATTCATTGACTCTGCTTATCTGTCTTTATATTCTGTAATATAGTGTGTGTGTGTGTGTGTGTGTGTGTGTGTGTGTGTGTGTGTGTGTGTGTGTGTGTGTGTGTGTGTGTGTGTGTTAAAAGCACAAGCAGTTACTGATTTGTTGTTTGCTGGACCTATAACAAGCGCTTAATTTTTTTTCAGGGCGACAAGCCTCCGGCCTGTGGAGGGAGCCAGAGACACTTCAAAAGCTACTGCCACAATGAGTGAAGGAGCAGCACTGCACATGACATTTTGCTTGCTGTGTTCCAGGTGTGGCCACTAAATAAGGAACACTGAGGAATGTCATGAGATATTTTTTTATATGTGATTTTGATCTGTTTTTATAAGGGAAAAAATCACCTCATTTTATAATTCTCAGAATATAAATACATTGTACTTTCTAAAAAAAAAAAAAAGTGTCATCACAAAAACCATAAATGTTTTTTTTTTTGCATTTTAACTGGTATTTGATGTGCCCTTTGAAAAGTCTGGTCAAAGACGGTGTTCTCACTGTCCTATAGATGGCGCAATATCTCATTGCCTCATCTTCAGTCCACTGTTGGGTAGTGGAGAGAAACAAACAGCAAATTACATGTACATGGAGGTTAGAGAAGTAACAGTTAATCATGTCATAGTCCTGTCTGAAAATGGTTATGTTTATTCTATCTAAATTTTGAACTCTCTATTAGTCTGCCAGATCATCCTGAGAATCCTTGAATTGATGTTAAGTAACTTGTTGGTCAAAATTAGGAACACGAGGGCACAAATATAAAGTATCTGAGCCAATACAAGTGTAAGTGCCAAAAAAAAAGAGTTAACATACAAATAAGTAATGTGGATAAAAGAAATAAGCTTTAAAGCAAGTGACATTTAAGTGAAGGGAATAACCACACATATAAGCAAATATGGTGGAAATATAAGAGATGATCTCACACAAATCCGATAGAATGGCAATAAAAGAAGAAACGTTTGAATTTAAAACACATAACAGCACATAAAAGCAAAATATGTGAAAATGCATATAACAATACTAAAATGATGATACTATGATACTTGATACTTTTTCCGGATGTTTTTCTGGATATTATTCTTCAGTATTTGTAAAGGTTCCGTCCAAACTACACTCTAGAATATTTTTGAAATAAACAACTTTTTGTCCGAAATTGTCTGAAATAATACATTGTACATAAGGAACATGTTAATAAGCAAACCAGAGATTACAACTTAAGGCACTGAAAATAATAGAGAATTCCTTTATTGTCAGTCAGTACAACAAAACTGTTGCAATGCTGATGGTGCATTCACACATTGAACAGCAACTTAAAAAAGTATATTTACTTTAGCTTATAAAACAAGAAGCTATAAAGCAATAAGATATAAAACACGAGGGATTTTACAACTGACGTTATACTTTATGTTCTGTATTTGGTTTTTAAAGCTGCATTCATGGGACAGGGTCACTAAAGTTCACAACATCTCCTGAGGATCATACTGAATGTTTAACATGGACTCAAATTCTACAAGAAATAATAAATCAATCCAAAGTTGTGTTTGTGTTAAAAAAAAAAAAGTTACATGGACAGATTGTAGGCAGCAGCTTGATTAAAGCCAGAGTCTTGCCGAACCAGAAGGTCTGGATGCATGAGGTCCACTGATTCCACAGTCCGATAGACACACATGAATAATGGCCTGTCACGCAGCGAGCTCCACCACCTCAATCTCACTACAAGCTAACATCACACTCTTTCTCACGGACTGCTCCACGGACTGATTCTCACCATTTTCTAACAAATTCACTGCTCTCGGGTTTAGTTAAAATCTAAAAACAACCACAGCAGAAGGTTAAGGTGCAAACTCAAAACAGTTTATTACTGAACTAGTGACAGCTGAGTGTTCTTGAAGAGGCGTGGAAATAGCTGTTTTTTAACATAGTCCAAGGAAGTATTGGTCTCACAGACTACTTCATATCTGATCTTAAATCTGTATAGATCTGTATCCTCCTCTTTGGTATTTCCTCCCCAGTTGTCTTGTTCCCATGATACAGTAGCTGAAAGTATGAGGAGAAATAACTCATCAAAGTTTTTCAACTGCTGCGAGGTAAGGGTAATTATTTTACAAAATACTGACAAGAAAATTATAAACGAATTAAATTAATAGTAAGTTCTGTCTGTGGTCTAGGGCTCATATGTATGATTTGTTTTCTGGCATATTTTTTCAGTTTGAAAACTTGCTTGCTATAACACCAAAAACCAGATGGCGTGTTACTTGTGTGACTGATCTCTTGTACTTTTGGATTATGTAATAACACTCCAAACAATATATTTCCAAACAGTTGTGGAGAAGATTAATGGAGCCCTGTACGTTAAAATAAGCCCTGTCTAATAGGAACTTCAGCTTAATAAGAGTAATTTGTCTGATTTGTTTATCAGATTAAACAAAGGAGGTTTGGGAGTCCATTTTTAATTTACATATATAATTTACCAGGAATGTAATATTTTGTCATTGAGAAGCGAAATCACTTAATGACAAAGTCAGTTCTTTCATTAGTGAAGGAAATCGACATTGCGCTCTGTATCTTGGCCGACTTGGTCAGAAATGGTCAACAATGAAACGAGAGAGAGAGAGTGCTGACAGTTGTTTCTAGAAAGGTGGGACTCCCGAGCAGATGGAGCGATAAGGTCACGGGATGCAGCAGAAAACAAGGGCTCTTATTTGTTTCCCCTCAACACTGATGCTGAAAGATGACATGCCCTAAGAGCTGAAACCCAAACACTATCTCCCTGTGAGAACCGTCTGTTGTGTCAAGGTGAGGTGTGTGGGTCTCAGGACCTGAAATCAGATAAATCCACTAAAAATAATGCAAGAATCTTTTATAAGGCTTGTCATATTTTCTGCAACAGCACAAAAACTGCCCTGTCTGCAACCTACCTTTAGATCTCAGTGATTTTTTTTTTCGTGGTCTCTTCAAGATGTTCAGCAAAAGCCCGTTTCTAGTTCAGTGATTACTGAATCATTTAATAATGAATATTCTCATCACTGCCATTAAAGTCCAAGACAAACAGTGAACTATTTGCTCTCCTTTTCTGCAACTTCATTTAGTGATGAAGCAGCTAAAGTATCTCAAGTAAAAGAAAAATCTCTCCATTTCTGCATCAAAGCACCACTGAAATAACACGCGAATGTTCATCAAGTGCCAAGTTGTACTGGATCAGTTTAAGCCATAGCATTTCATTTTATCTGTACAGAGCTGTGACGTTTATATAAACCTGAGTTTCCAGTTCTAAAAATGTTGAATTTGATGGGAACAAACCAAACCACTGTGAAAACCTGAACGAGTTAAAAAGTTTGCTCATTCCACTCGTCTATGACAGAAGTAATCTGTAAATGACTATTTACTCCTGGTATTAAAATAGGATATGTGTCTGGGTGTGTTATTAGAAAATAAGGAATATGATCTTGCCTTTTCCTTTTCGTCGACATTTAGTTATTTAAATACGCTCTCGTCATCCTCGTTAAGATCAGCTCTCTGTCCTTCGGAGCAAAACCTGTGCCACTAATTTTAGGGAGTGGCAAATCAGTCCATTAAAAAAAAGAGAGAGAGAGAGTTTTGGTGTTGAGTTAGGGGAGAGTTTATAAAGTGAAGCACCGTCTATTACAAATAATTATTTGTCTTGTAAATTAAGCAAATATAATACATAAATCTTTTTCCATTCTTTGTGTAATAATATTGTTTGAACTGGTGCATTGCAGTACCAGCGTATAGCTACTCTGTGACTACATACATGTGCCATGTTAACAGCAGATCAGCTGCACAGATCAGTGCAATGCACACTGTTGAACACACAATGTTAGCCAGACTACCTCCACATGTGGTCGGGCAGATCCGATCACATTCCAATCACACATTTACACTTTGCATTAACACGTGTTCTTCCTTATCTGGATAACGTGTCTAAGTCACTGTCTATGAAGCATCTGGATTAAATAACACATTCATACCATCACAGTTTTAATTCTCTAGTTTGACAGTTACAAGCATCCAGTCTGAGAAAGTAATCAAACTGACTGTTTCTCCTCATTGCTCATCTCACTTTTAGCACATTCTGGTTCTTGTTTCTTGTGGCTGTTCAGAGACTGTGGGACTCCGAGCAGGCCTACGTCGAGCTTCCCCAGGACCCGGCCGACAGATGCGCTGTGAAGAGGCTCTTCTCGGGCCCCCTGCAGCTGCCCAGGCTGTCCTGCAGACCCTCCCTGCAGACCAGCCCCTCGGCTGGCACCATCAAGCCCTCCAGGAGCCTGGGGACCCTGACCAGCTGCATCTACAGAGCCTTGTGAGTCATTGATATTTGTTGTTGTCGGTGCCTTTCTGCAGGACAACTCCTTTTTGGAGAAACTTTTTTAAAAACATTTTTATCAACAAAATGTTAGAGTAACTAAATCTACATTATTTAACCTACTAACAACTAGGAATGTGTTGGTATACATGGTCATTTTTCAGTTTAATTTTTTTCAGTCTATAGTTTATTTCCTTTATATGATATAGATAGTGTAAAATAATTAGTGACACCAGGTTGTTCACATTAGTAACAGTTTTAAACTAAAAGTTACATGCAACATTTTTCAAACTTTAAACACCCATCTGCTCTCAGTAGGCTCACACATTTTCTATAGTTTTTCTGGCATTTGCAGGCTCTGTGAGAAGGAATGAGTTTTGTTCCTAGTTACCACATTTCAGAGTGTCCTTTCATTGCGATCAGCTCATGGCACACCTGTGAAATAATCACACTGTTTAATCAGCGTCTTGATCTGCCACACCTGTCAGGTGGATGGATTGTCTTGTCAAAGTGCTCACTAACAGGGATTACAGATTTGTGCCTTTTGTGTGCATAGAAAAAAATCTTTTACTTCAATTCATAAAAAGTTTGAATAAGAACAAAAGTGCATTTTTGTTCAGTCTATATGTGATCAATCAATAACCCTGTGATTCCGCCATGTTGCAGTTTTGCAAATCAGCTCACATTTAGGATAACTTTGCAGCAGCATCATCCAACTCTATTTCCTGTAAAGTTTTTTGCATTCAGCAGAGCTTGATGATAGTGTTTTTTGTTGCCTATAGATAGAAAAAGTGGATTTGCTTCTTGAGCATATGATCCAACAAAGTGGCCTGCTTAAGGCGTTGCTCTCCCCTCTGTGATACAGCTGAACAATTATCACCATAAAAGATCAGACAAACAAGGCTCTTGTGATTGTTTCCACAACAACGTTCAAGCTGCCGCTGCCAACACATCTGTAGCATTTTTGCCTCAAAACTGTATGTGTGTATGCATCGCACCTTTGTTCTCTTTTTTCACATGTCGAAGGAATGCAGTCAGACCTGCTTGATTACGTAGGTAGTTGTAGTGCATGTCACAGATGATCAGACATGGGCTCGCTTTGGACAAAGACACGGTTGTATCATTGATGTTTTTTCTTTTATAGCTAACAAACCTTCATCATTCAGCGGGAACACACGCATGCTTAGTTAAATTTGACTAAAATTGGTCACAGCATGAGACCTCAAATGCCTGAGAACATTTTCACAAGTGAGATTAGTTTAAGAAATTTAGGATTTTGCGCTTGTGAAATTCTGAAATAGAATAGAAACAGAAAGCAGGAGTTTCGCCTTCTTTGGTAGTAACTGAAGACAAATAGCCCCAGAAGAAAGAGAAAGTCACCATTGACCAGGAAAACATCAAAAGTGATAGAAATGAATAGAGCAGTTCAATGGATGTCTGAGAGCATATTTGTTCACACAATTCACATGTTTAAAACTATGATTTTGCCTTCACACCTTTTTGTTTAGGTACAGTAAACTGTGCCATTCTGTATAAGAGAGTACAGTACATACTTAGATGCATTTAATCTGTAACTTGACATAATTTGTCAACATCCATCCAGATTTATCACGTTTAATGTGCCATGGTCAAAACTCAAAATGAGGCATTGAAAAATAGGTTCATATGTTGTGATGATTAGACTGTATGTATGTAAGCAACACTGCCATAGACATAACACCTATCATGTCAATGGACTAAAAAGCCTCTCTCTGTTTGAAGAGGACCATGTGCTCGCCTGTTTGCACTTTAGCCTTTAAAGCTACAGGGTGGTTAAAAATGAAAAGAAAATCTAATCATAACTGAACTGAACAAGTTTATCATGATATTACTAATTTCATATCATTATATTGTGTATCTATCAAAGTTAAAATGAAGCTTGTAATAACCCCCTATAAAATCGTCACGTGATGCAGGCTGACGAGATAAAAAAAGTCTTGTCCTCGGTAGAAGTCACTTTCAAAGACTCAGTCATCTGAAAATTGATCACAGACACGCTCTTACATGGCTTGATTAAATATGAGGGCTTGAGAATGAGCCCGGCCTCCCTTGGAACAGCTTCGAACTTTTCCAAGGCAGGTGCTTGAACTGCCTGATGAGGTCCCCATTCAGAATTTCCAACACAGGGACCAAAAAATTATCGTCTGGGCCGCAACTATCCTTGACCACGAGAAAGTGGACACAGTTAGACAAATGGTGAGAGTCTGGGATGCATCAAACAGTGAGATTATCTGAGGAGGAGGTGGTGCAGGAGGAGCAGGCAATGGAAGGCCAGAGAACAGGCGCTTAGCGCTGTCGCCTTACAGTGAGAAGGTTCAGGTTCAGATCCGCCAGCCAGCTAGGGCCTTCCTTTGTGGAGTTTGCAGGTTCTCTTCCTGTCTGCGTGGGTTTTTAAAGTGCACAGGAAGAAAAGACTTGAAAAGAAAGAAAAGAAAAAGACTTGATTGCACAGGTGTTTCCACAGCGACCTGGTGGATGGTGTGGACTATTAGGATGCTGTCTCGGTGACTTGATTTGAGCAACATGGTCTCGCATTGCCAGAACTACGTCTTGATGAACTTGATCAACCCCGCTTCAGGACCTGTGACAGTGCCACCACAGGAATGTGCACCCCTGGTGTCCATAAGTCAAGCTGGGTACAAGGCAGCCCTAACATCTGCCTCTGTCATCCACATGACTGGAATGATGATGTGCTTCAGGGTCAGGATTAGTTCGGACCCAGGATTATCCTTAGATGTGTTTACCGTGGGGAAGAGAGATCAACTTGCCGCCCAGGCATTAGAACAAGGCGATGTCAACGCAGGATATATCACGGTGAAACAAATATGTCTAACAAATATTAAGTCCAATATTTACTATCCTTTTAGCTCTGTTTTTGTGTCCACCTGCGAAAAATATCTGCCCCTTCAGTTGCTAACTGCTCCACTATGTTCACCAGCTAGTTGCTAACTTTATCTGTCTGCTGTTTGAGGCTGGGCAGCTCGTGTACAGTCGGTTTGTCAGAGCTTTTTTGCTGAAATCAGGTGCCTGAAAAAGAGGTTGGTGGGAGAGCTGAGACAGAAGCAAAACATAAAACCTAAACAGTGGCCTGAAAGATGCTAAACTGCAGAGTCTGGTGATAATTCTTTGTGAGTTCATCACTAGGTGCAACCCCTTTCACATTACACAGTACCTTAACGTATTACGGACACAAAAATATAGATAAGATGATGATAAAGATGTTTGAGACTTTTTGCCAAAGATGGACATCTGACAATTGAATTCATTTCTGCCATTAAGTACATTATTGCATAATAATTTGCACATCTGAAGGCAAGATCTCGGCGGGGACTCAGGCTGTACGATACAGTGGGTCAGTGACCTTTAATGAGACCATTTTCCAGGGAAAGTGTGATCCATTATGAATGTGGTGCTGAAGTGTTGAACCTTGTGTCTGCTGTGTGTCATGGAAATTATCAACTGAAGGACAGCTTTGACGTCACATCCATTGTTACACACTCACACTTCATGTCGTCCTTTGAGACAAGCTTGGATGATGATGGATGATATACATATCTTGCATTTGACTATAAAATAACAAGTTTGCATCTGCAGTGCTTCTAATTTCTCTGTCTACAAGTAGAGTATTGCTGCTCTGAAATACATACAGTACAGTAGCTATGAGTGTATATCCATAAAAAGTCTTTCACCAAAGAATCTTTCTTCCCTGTTCTCCCCACCATGAGTTGGTCATAGGTTCAGTCGTGTGTCAGATGTTCCAGCTCCCTAGGTTATTTCAGTTACTCTAGACAGCACCGGTGTTTAGCTGTGAGTCCTTCATCACAGGAGGATCTTTCCTCACTCCGCGGCGAAAAACAAAGAGCCTGGGTGGGGGTGAAGATGATGTTGCCTCTGGTCACAGATAGAGAACGCCATTGTGACAGCACCCATGCTCTCTGTAGCTTTTATCTACCTCTGCTTTTTATAGTCCGAGGCCCTTCATGTGACTCTTCCTGGTCCTCTGAGCATGTGAAAGGCAAAGAGGCTGTCTCTGAGGAAATAGGCAACTTCACAACAAATAGCACCTCGGGGACCGCAGGAAAAGCCTGAGTTTGCAAAGTCAGTTGGAGTGAGGGTGAGAAAAGCGAGCTGGAGGGCTGAGCCAGGCGACGGCTTGGTGTTTATGCACCGGAGGAAGCCATTGAGGAGCGCAGTTTAAAGCCAACGAACAATATTCTCCATGAGATTAAGAGTGACTGTAGGGGGAAAGAGTTGGAAAGAGGGAGAGAGAAGCAGAAGGAGGTGATCTGTCATGCTTCTCCCTCCCTGTAAATCAGACGTCCATATTTAGTTTGAGAGAGGGAAGGCCTACCAGTAATGTAAACAAAGCTTGGGAGAGGGAGGGAGGCAGCGAGAGTGCATCAACACTAATGTTTGAGTCTACTGCCCGGCACGGCAGGCAGCATGATCCCGAGGAGGAGACAAGAAAGATAGGTTTCAAATAAAGATAAAAAGTCTGATAGGCAGTTGCTTGTGTTGGCTTTTTTGAGGGGTTTCGGTGCGCTTTTGGATTTTGGAAAAAGTTAATTTGAGAATTTTGGAGCAGTCATGAGCAGGCCCAGGTTTTGTTCAAATATAAGGAAGCGAGGAATGGACCAGAGGGACTAGCTTCACCTGTGCTTGGAAAATCGAGACAAACAGCCACAGGAACAACTGGACCGCTGCCGTATGTCATGTCACAAAAAAGTCTCATGAAGTTTATTTGAAAAGAGAGAAACTGTTCCTTGGACCAAAGTTATCAAAGGCAGGGGCCAAGAAAGGACTGACTACCTGATCCCCGATCATCTGTCTGCCATGAGCGAGCTGTGCTCCGAGAGCTCTGAAGAAGAGCAGGCCGAGGTTGAGGAGAGGCCGCAGGACTGCCGGCTGCCCAGGCTGCCCATCATTCAGCTCATGCCCAGGTCCAAGGTGGGCTCCCCTGGAGGATCCCCAAAGATCTCGCCCAAGGATTCCCCGCGTGGGTCTCCTCGAAACTCCCCGCTGCTGTTCCGAAAGCTGCTGATGAACCGCAGCATCAACCTGCAGAGGCGCCGCTTCACTTTGGCCCACACGCCCAGGTAGAGTCCATCACTCTGAGATTGTTTTAACGTGCATACATATTTGTCTTTGTATTGTCAAAGTTGACAATGCAGATAATTGTCACTTGCTTCTGCACCTGTGTTGAACTGCACAGGTGAATACTTAAGTTTCAGCAAACAGTTGTAGTGAATAAGCCAAAAACCACAACAGCTAAACTTACCTAAAGTAATTTCCTAATATGTGCGTACTGTTGACAGAGAGGCCTGTTGACGAGAGGTTTTATAAGCACTTAAGCCAATATTTAAAAACTAACACTGGTTTACATTCTGCTCTTTACCTCTAATTGCTTGTGAATGTTTCAGTGAGTCTGTGTGTGTTGTTGGAAGCAGGAGATGGTTTGTGTCTCATGGCCGAGGGTTACTCCACTCAGCTGAAGATGTTCATTTATTTTTGTGCTGGCAGCAGCCTTTGACACTACAACAATGGTTGCCCTTAAGCTCATGTTATGTAATTCATCCCAACCACAAGATGCTCAAGTATTGCTGCATTTCAGTTAAGCACACTGTTCTCTACCCAGATAAAATCAGCTGTTTCAGTGAATATCTCCAGAAATAAAGTCTCATAATGGGAGTATTTTGAAACGGCTGTTTCATCCCCTATAAATGGACCAGCTGATATTTTCTGAGAATATTAGACAGCAGATTCAAATGGCTGCTGTATGTCTTTTGATGATTTTTGCATCCTTTGTTGGTTAGAACTTTCATTTAATTACGGCTGCGAAACATATTTGGTTTGCACGGTACCCCAAGTGAATTTGACTGAAAAGCAAAGGTCAAGTTTAGGTGTCGCAAGCCTGCTCAGCCTCAGTGCTTCGTTTTCGTGTGAATGAGATGAATGTGTTTTTCCAGGGCTTTTGTTTTGCTACTGAGCAGCATCATCTCGGCAAACACGCAGCTCAGCATCATCCCTGCTGTCACTGCATCGGCGGTTTGTTGTTCCACTTCCTGTACTTTAATCTGTCAGCGACGACATAACCACTTTTAAGAGCGACACGGAAATGAAGTGCACCTCCAGCTCACAACTGGATATATCCTGCTTAGCTTAAAACATATTTGATTCACAGCTTTTTATCTGTTATAGCGGTCATAACTCTTGTTTGTAGAGCGCAGCTGACTCGCCGTCTGCCAGCGCTGCTCTGGTACCTGTTGACAGCTTTAGTTTTATGAGCTGTTATTGCATCAGGCCTTACTCATGATTCCAGTGAAAATTAAACATTTGCTTACTCAACAATGTCGAGGCAAGAGTCTATGATCAATCAAACCGTACTTGACCTTAACTTCTTGAGAGAGGAAGAATAAACAGGTGTGGATGGATATACAAACAGATGGGTATTTGTTCTTTTTTGTCTCAGTGGGGACAGTGTATTTCCTCTCCTCTGAGCCTGCTGTGGAAAAATGGTCGCCTGTAAAACCAATTTTTACACACATGCCTCTCTCTTTGTCAATGTTTACCCTTCACCCCTCAACATATACACACTCAGACGTAGGCACCTAGCTGTTATTAGGTGTCTTCAACTTGCTGCAGTGATGTTAGATGACATCCACCTCAGTAGAGTCAAGTTAAAAGCCTTGGAGAAGCTCTAATCTGTGCTGTAAAACCCTGCTTTATTTTTATTGGCAAGAAGTGTATATTAAACATTCTTAAAGAAAGCATGTCTACTAGAAAACTTAAAAAGTGTTTACGAGTTCATTTGCCTTTATAAACAAGCACCGTGGGGGTCATTTTCCTCCAGGCGTCTAATGGTCTTGGATTTGAGATTGGCAGACACATTTCTTTTCCAAGGTTTACTGTAACCTCCAGCCAAACCGTTTCATTAATTTCAATGTGTCTGTTAGAAATCTAAATATTAGAGGGCGAGAGTCCAGTCGGGGAGATTTCAAGGCTCAATCTGGAAAGTCAAATGCTTGTAGTCTAGCACAGATATTCAACATGTCAGAGCTTTTACATTCTGCAGCTCCAAGGTCAGGTCCATGGAAGTGTCCCTCTGCAGGGTATGTGCAGTGTCCCATAATGTCAGAGCTGAAGTAAATGGATGGAGAAGAGTTATTGCAGGATGGCTGGCAAGAGGGAGGAATTAAACAAACTGGGGGTCCAGCGGAAAATAAATGTCGCAGACAGCTCAAATATAGAACATACCCGCGAAGTTATTCACTTAGTGTCTAAGTTGATTGAACCTCTTTTTTCACTCCAGAGACACCAAGTCAAATGGCTTCTTCTCTTTTTTTTTTTTTTTTTTTTTTTTTGTGAAAATTATTTTTTCAAGCCAGCTCTGGGATAACAGCCAGTTTTGTTTCCATTATATCTTTCACTGACGAATGTTGAACATTTTCTGGACTGATAGAACATAAACAGAACATAACACAATAATTATTACTTTATTTTATGGGCGCCTTTGTCTCTTTGGCTCTGTAGTTGTACTCTGGTGTCTAAGGTAAATACAGCAAGGTTAACTTTAGCAATTAAACTGTCAGTATCACAGACTATTGAATATTGACTACATACCAGAACTGCATATACTGCATGTACAGAGCATGTGTTGTCCTGTATAATGTAATCTATCAAAACACATATCATCAGATACTATGACAGTAATAAGTAGGAAAAAAAACTAGAAAAAACATGGATTTGTGTTATATAATCTAAAATCATTTGAATATGACAAAAGAATGGCAGAGGAGTTGCATTTAATGCATTTTTGCAACAAGTGATATGTTTAATGAGTGATAAGATATTATTCAAGAAATAAGATATAATCTCTAGAAAATCATGAGTTGCCAGGTATAAATCAATAAATAAATACATTTAAATGCATTTTTTAAACAGCTTATAAAGGCTAGAGGTGATAATCTCAATTTGCACTATAGTTATATTCCCCTCAATATGATTCATTTTAGCATTAGCAAGGAGTTTAGCATTTTTAAAAAAAATGTCATATTGAGCCTCAATCAGTCCTCCCACTCTCACTCAGGTATATGTCACAGTTCGAGAAGTAGAGCAAACAAAACAGGTTGTGTTCAGGATGGTCCCATCTTCTCCAGGTGAAAGTTAACATTGCATTTCCTGTTCTTTTCCACTAGAGGCCGCTATGTTGTGAAATGTTGGCATGTAGCAGCAGGGGTGTGTGTTACTGTTTCTGTTAGGGCTACATGGAGTGGACTAAACTCAATGTGCATTATGCTGAAAGACAAAGTATAAAGATATAGGCATAAATTTGAGAAACATATAGGTAACATAGGCTACTTAAATATAGGAACATAAGCATGAACTGAATCAATGAAGCATGCAATGTACCATTAAACATACCACAGAGCAATGAAAACCCAAAAACATCCAGTAGAAACCCCTGTCCCATCACATAGCTGCACCTGTAACAACCTGCACTAGAAACAAGTGCTACTATACCAGTACACACACACACACACACACACAAACAGAGTACTTAACCACAAGCCTTGGAGAACAGGAAAGTTTTGAGTTTGCTTTTGAATATGGACACAGATGTGATGGAACAGACAACAAGACACCATTAAGACTGCAACAGCTACAAAATGAGCTTTCACAAGTCAGTGCAGAAGCCCTGCAGAGCAACGGGGGGCAGCAAAACACAGCAAAGCAATACTGATTATAGTCATTTTTTGACACATGCTGACATAAAATACACCAATCATAGTGGAAATCCTTCTAAAAATGTTAAAAGACGCAGTTACAAGTTAGTAAAATGGTGATATCACACACCGAACACAAATCATGCACCACAGAGTTGTAAGATTGCTTTACACTACCAGTGAATCATCGATACATACCCAAGTCATGCAAAGCTGACATCTGACAACGATGCGATAGATGGAGAAAATGTGTAAACTCTGCGCAGTTGCAATATAAAGTCTCATCTTTCTAGCATTGATAGAAAAGGTTTGACAGATTTAGTGACATGAATTTGTGTTTTACTTTTTATTTAGTGAACTTTAGCATTTTTATAAAATACATAGGAAAAAGGATTTCCTTTCATTGGTCTCCTCAGATATTTCTGGATTTATCTTTTTTTCATTTTTAAGTATCTGATGAAATCTTTGTTTTCTAATTCAAATTCCATCAGCAGTTCTTCAAAACTTTAGATTTTTCCCCCTGACTTTGTGTGCATACTGCTGCAATACATTTAATACTGTATGAATCCAACATCACTGATCTTCTAGTTTGAGTTCATATTTTGATGTCTCCCTCCATATTGCCAAGATAAACTCTTTTACAATTTTGCCCCAAATACTCAGGGTTGTTTGATAATTTCATTGTTGCTTTCTTGGTGTGATTTGTTCCCTCTATCTCCTAATGTTGCTCGGATTTGGAAAGTTGATTTTTTCCATCTTGCCTGGTATAAAGGGCAGAATCCACATATTAGGAATTTCACTTGAGCTCTGTATAAACATCCCCTCGAGTTATGAACAGACAGTCCACCCTCATCTTTATTTAATTTTCTAAATATATGTCTTCTATATTTAGTTGTACCTGACCCTTGGTCTCTTGCCAGCCTGTATAAATCTAGATGTCCTTTTGTCCCAGGATCTAAACTTTCTGGAATCATATGTGAAATAGATTGAAATAGTTGCTGCTTGATATTAAACTCCCCCTCATTACCGCTTTTACCATATTTCACGCAGTTTTTCATTTCTTTTTTAACTTCCTCTTTTACCTCTTGATTATTTAACGTACTCACATTTCCATAGTTCCACAGTTCCAAAGCTATTTTTACACCTGGTGTTCAGATGAATGTTGAGATAAGTTACACTGTGATCAGACAAATAAGTTACTCCAGTACTGCATTTTTTCCTATCTGTGTGTGTCAATTGTGTCTTTAAAGAAATAATTAATATCTATTGTTCCTCCTGTCTGCTCCTCCTTCACATTGTGAATAATGAGATGTTTCCAATCTTTACTAATCACATATTCGCTGCACTATTTTCACAGTCACGCATTTGCTGACACCAAATATTTGTCTAACCGTGAAGAGGATATTGTGCGAATCAGATGGATTATATCATGGCATGAGAACAGAGCTCAATAACGAAGAGGGAAATTAAAAAAAAAAAAAAAAAAAAGGCACACACACACACACAGTATTGAAGTATTGATTGAGCGGTGTACTGTTGTCAGTGCTGGCATGGAGGCAGGCTGCATACATGAAAAGAAGAACAGTACACACTCTCATAGAAATAAAACTTTCTTGTTGGAAACTTTGCTCTTACTAACTCTTTTTCTTTTGTCATCTCACCTCTACTTATCTCAATCTGACCCCAGTGATGTTCAGACTGGTCGTCTTTCTCATGCAATGACTCGCTCTCTCTCTCTCTCTCTCTCTCTCTCTCAACCACCCGACACCCCACCCCTCTCCCTCCACAATCTCTCTCTCTCGCTCTCTCTGTCTCTCTCAGGGGAGATAATGTTGTTGTTTGTTGTTTTAAGGCTGAGTTTGGTCCCACCACTCTCAGGAGAGAAGAGAGGAGAGAGCAGAAGTCTGTTATAGCCCGCTGACAGGGACTACATGGGGCCCACTCCAGGGAGCATCTGATGGGATTATAACACTCTTTCCAGCTCAGACTTTTTTCCCCCCAACTAAGAATAACTCTGCTCAGTCTGTTGGTGGTGTAGCATCACAGAGGCATTGTTCAAATGGACCTGATTTTTAAAGACAGAAAATACCTGGGGCCCATTGTTGAGGAATTCGCTTTTGTCAGCTTGCAGCTCATTTGGAAGAATTCAAGCTTGCCCTTTCCTATTTAGGAGTACGAGGAGAGAAACAAAAACTCAAAGGAGAGACGTTTATCTTGGCACGTCTGTGGTGAGCAGAAAGGAGAACGAGTGAAGAAGTAGTCCCAGATGAGCACTGACAGCTGACACCATCCTCAATTTCACCTGATTTGATTCGGCCCCGTACTTTTACTGTCAGTGACATGATATGCTAACCCGCTCTCTGATTGGTCTCTAACAGACAAGACTCTTTGCCTTTTTAGGCTGTTCACACACACACACACACACACACATATACACACACATTCACATTGAGCTTTTTTGATTCTTCCTTTTTCCACAAAAAAACAAATGGATATAACCTTCACGGTGGAACCAAAAGCTGAACTGCAAATTGAGTTTCCAGTTTGATGCACTTTGATCTGTTGATTCTGCACTGACCTGGAAGTGAATTGCTTCTAGCTAATAAGTTTTATCTAATAAATACTGAGGAGGGCTCAGCAGGCCTGACTCTCTGTTCACTTTCATCCTTGCTCTTACCAGGTGCAGCCGATGACGCTCTTGTGTTTTGCTGTTTTGCATCCCGGTGTTGTTTTACATTTGTCGTTCTTGGACCTGTCTTTCCTGCACCGTCCTCTCAAAAGGACCTGTCTCCCATAACTTGTGACTGTGACAACGTTCTGGACAGCTTTCCCTTCCGATTGATGACAGAATGGGGGTTTGGGTTGCGCCACAGTTCACTTTTTCTCTCCCTCGCCTCCAAAAGCTGCTATTTTGATGCCTGTGTGAACTCAACCCAGCACTTTTTGAACCTGCCAAAAAAAAAAAAAAAAAGATGAACAAAGACTCTCGCTTTTCAAGGAAGATGCACGGCAACTTCTCCACCCGCAGGCACTCGTGCATTGGGTACGTATCCAGTTATGTGTTGAGTGTTTTGTGATTGTGATTACAGCGATGGCAACATGATACATGTGTTTGCAGATGTTCAGGAAGTTTTGGAAAGTGGTTTTCACTTGTGTCTGTCTGGCAAGTGCTGCCTGTTTTTGTCACTTGCAGGATGAAATATAATCAGCTGATGGGGAATTATTTTTGTTGCTCTGTCATTGTGTTTATAGTAATGTCACATTGTGCTGGTGTTTATCTGGTGGTTTTATTGTGTTGTGTAGTCGTGATGTCTCAAGCCCCAGTCTGAGATTTGGATTACATCAAATATAAAAAAGTTATTTAAGATCAAACATTTTGACATGTAAATTAACTCAGATTAAATCACTGGTTTGATTTGCTTTGCTACTAACAAATACTTTTGTAGCTGTGAGTCTGCACCTGTGTCCTGTTTAACTCTCTGGATTATTGCCAAATGATTTGATGTGTGCTGTGGTGGAGCTGGTGGGTGTTGCTGTTGGTGTGCTGGGTGCTGTGGTTGGCGTTGCAGGCCTCAGGGTGGCATGGCGATCGATGGCCCTGTCCACTGATGGCCCTCCTTGGGGGGTCCGTGGACCCGAGCCAAGTCGAGGCGTCTGTGTCAGGCACGGTACGGCCGTCATGTGGTCCAGGACTTTTGGGTTTCATAAGAGGGCTGAAGGAATATCAGCGCACTGTGGAAAATTCCCCTCTCTCTTCTCCGCACTGACGAGACTGATTGGCTTAATTGTAGTTGTAAGTTGATACAACTGTGTAATCACCAGGCCGGATTCAGGAAAAAGATAAAATCTACTACAGCTGTCATGAGAACCCTGCAGGACACATCATTATGTAAGTTTGCAGTGACTAAAAACAAAGGCTTAATACATGAAATGCACAAGTACACACACTTACGCACGCACAGCATATGAACGTACGCACACCTGAATCTGGAGGCCAACATGAGCCTGTGTGCATCGTGGAAGGTGACTCACAACAACAGATGCGTCATCAAAGCTTTAAACGCTGAACAGATTCATAAGGAATCACCCTCTTCTTCCAGGCACTGAAAGAAGGGGGAAAAAAGCATTTCAGAGCTGTTGCAAGATTTTTTTTCTGTGCGATGCGGCAAACTTTTCTGAACTCTGGGCATAAGGCATGTGCCTCATGAGTGTGATCTGAACTCCTCCAGCCGTGAGCCTGTTTGGATCATATGAGGAGATCAAAGCAGGAGATTTTAGACCACAGCCAGAGACACAGAAGTGCAGAAGGGAACAGAACAAGCCTCTACTCTTTTTACCTGATTCGTACTGTACATAGAGCTTCCTGGCTTTAAAAAAAGAGCAGTGAAGTGGAGACACTGTCGGAAGCTTTAGATCAAAGCAAAGTGGTTGTAGTGCTAAAATTAGTTAAGGTACAAGTTAAATTCCTTGAAAAATAAACTTCTCAGCCCTTATGCAACACATACACACACACACAAACTCTGAGACAAAGCAGTCTCTTGTAATCCATGTGTGTCCATCACAAAAGAGACAGCTCTTCTTCTCACTTGTACTAACAGTACCAGGGCACTATTCATCCTCTGACTATCACGCACACACACACACACACACACACACACACACACACAACTTTCTCAACAATGCTTTTTATGGCTTCTCTGTCTGTGTTGCATTTAAACAGCACAGTGTCACTGCATTAAGGCCGTTCGAGGCTGGAGAGCTCTCAGTCAGTATCATGAGAAGATAGTCGTTGCTGCGTCCACACAGCTCGTGACAGTTTGAGAAGATGCCCTTTATCTGAAGCAGAGAATGATGGGTAGAGACAAGAGTGAGGTGAGAGCGAGAGAGACGGACGCAACGGCTGACCAAGTGGGAAAAAGAGATAATTCAGAAAAAGCGGGTAAAGGCGCAGACGAGAGGGCGGTGAAGAAGTGATAGAGAGGTGGTGCTGAGATAGTGGTGCTTTTAGCAAAGAGATAATGACTAGAACGAGGGGGTTACACTGAGAGATGGGAGGGGGGGTTGTCACAGAGTGAAAAGAGAGATAAAAGATATGAAGTGGTCAAAGAAGAGAAGAGGGACAGAAAGTGACTGAAAGATTAATTAGGAAAACAAAAAAAAATGTCAAGTGAGGCCATCCAACCAAAGGGCAACAGTGTCAATGTCAGAGGTCCCAATATAGCTGCCAGTGCCCCCTCCCCTCCGACCACACACCCAGATTAGTCAATAGGGCCTGTGTGGCTGTGGCGGGCTGGCTGCTGTGTGCGTCACTGCTGTACTCCATATTTTCAGCATGACTGATTTCCCCAATCGCCTCCAGAGCCTCATTGATTTTCTGAGGCCGGCAGCAGCAGCAGGACAAAATCCAACACTGCTGAAATTCAAAACTGGCAACTTTACTGTAGTTCCTGCTCCCACTGTGAGAGGACGCAGGTGTCTTTGCTTTATCAAGAGGTTCTGTCAGACTGGAGTGACGATAAAAAGAGTCAAATGATGGATACTTAAAAGGAAATGGTATTTAAGTCCTCTTTCCAAACAGCGCTGTGTCCTGACAGATCAGATGTGCTGATTAGTCCTAGAAGAATTAGGGATGTAGCCATTAAATTATGAGGAATAATGGTAATAAACTGCTCAGTGTCTCAAACCTGTAATTCAGCAGAACAAAATGATATATATATGGTGTTGTTTTGTCTCACTTTATTATTGACGAATAAGTCGCTTTCAGAAAAAAAATCTTCTCGTTTGGTTGAGATGTTGGTGCTGGGTGTAAATCAGGAGTGTTCATTGTAACCACTAGAGGGGGAAACCGACTAAGTAATGCACAGAGAGCTTCAGAGAGCTTCAGAGCGCAGTGACCTCCTGCAGACCGAGCACTGGTTAGATATTAAAAACAACAGTGTGGTGGTTTGGTACATTATAATTCTATTTTTAGGTGCTGGACAGAGGTTATATATCACCAATCAGACTTTCATTGTGCTGTGGAGAGTTTTACTGTAGTGGGATGTAAAATAACGTGTTTGAAGCAATCAAGATATCAAACATTAATTTTAATAAATAAATGTTTGATAAAGTATGAAGCAGAATTAACAGTTCACCTTTTCCCCCACCCGAGTTGAGTAGCTTCAGTCTAATGCTTTTACACTATTAAATTCTACAAACCTAACATTTACTTAATGTTGTGTGTACTTTATATTGTCCTTTTTTACAGTAGTGTAATTCTACTCCTGCTACTTCGGTCTATACTCTCTATACATGACACCTACTGCACATCTATAAATTCTGCTCTTCCTGAGGTTTATCCCTGTTTTTAGTGGGTGTAAAGGATGTTGTTAACGCTGTAAAGCTCTGTTTGACAAACTAGTGATTCTGGGCTATATAAATAAAATTGACTTGTCTCGACACCCGATACTGATGCTTTACTGGGTCGTGGCATTTAACCTGAGTAGCTGGTACCAACTACCAATATGTCACAAATTATTCTTGGTTACAGACATGATACATTGATTTTATGAAAAGTAGAATTATTATTTTTTTTACTGCATGCAACTAGTCTTACTTACACCTACTATTGCATATATAGTGCCCATGCAAAAACAAAGCAAATGCACACACTTTTACTGCAGCTTACACAGTGGGTCAAAGTGTATGAGCTAGGTTGCATTTTTTTCAGAGATGAAATAGTGACATGGTCGCTGTGACTGAACATTTCATAGCCCTTGTTTTTCCCTCTCTGCTGAATGAATGCTCACCTGCCGACTGTGTGTTCATACAGACCATCTGATTCTGCATGTAATCTGTGTGTGCATGTCCCTGTACAGGAGTACTGAGCTTCCATGTGCATACGTCCTGGCCTTTTTGGGCTCTGTGTGTGTGTGTGTGTGTACGTGCGCGAGTGTAACTGCGAGCGTTTGCGTTTTGCGTGTGTGCGCACAAGTCTGTCATCCACCCAATCCCCAAATCAGACGAGCCCCGAGCCCCTCCGTCATGCTAGCAGATGGCAGCCTAATGAATCATGAGGCGACACACTGATAGCCTTTACTACAGCACTTGTTGTAACATGACGTTTGACATCACCGAGACTTAAATTCAGGCCACATGCTCACACATGGTGCTGCTGCTTTGTTATATCCACAGTGTTATAGATGATATTTGTACCATGAAGAAATGTGTTTTAGTTTGCTCGGTGGTCATCGCCTTTAAAATAAACAGAGCCGCTGCTGTGTGCCGTAGCCTGTACTTCCTGTACATGATCATAGGTGGATACAAAAAGTTACTAGTTCAACTGAGAAGAGTCCATTTTTTGTTTTTAATGGAAGCAGTCAGTTTTGGGAATAATCCCTCCTGGAGCTCCCGTTGCAGATATAGAAGACTGCGGTGGAAATGTGCAGCCCTGTTCTACTGCAGCTGCTTTTTTAACCTCTTGAACTGCACTGTACCAAACACAGGGTCCCCCTACAATCTCACGTTGTCCGGCTGAGCGTGGTTCAAACCGACAGAAAGTTATTTTAAACGTTCGTGGAGATCCCAGAGGTTCCAAAGATAGCAAACATGCGTAATTCTGGAAAATGTGTGTGTGAAACTACATAATACATTTTGAGTGTTTCCATTTGATGTAATGATGCAGCAACGTAACATTTTCAGATTCAGGCCTTGTGATGCTTTTTAAGTCGCTAGCGAGTCAAATAGTATTTGCTCTAATTTATATATGTGGCTACACAAATGTTTCATACTGGCACAATAAGGGGAGAGCAGCACACACAGCTGACAAATGTGTGTTTGGATTCATGCAATATACTGTATATTTTGGACCATATGCTTCTCTAATATAAGATCTGGAGGAAGCAGGTGTAAAATTTGCAACGCTCTTGGAAGCATGGCAGCTGTTTTTAATTTTTTATGATGAGACATCATCAGCGTGGAGAAATGAGAGGGTGTTTCTAAATTGCTTATCACTTTTTCGTGTGTTAGAGGAAACTGTGAGAATATTATGCCTCCGGCCTTTACCTTTAATCTGAGCAGGGACCATTTTTTTAACCTATGTGCGTGATTTAATTGCTATTTCTTCTTATACAGCTTCCTCCCTTCCTTCCTATAGCTGCCTATATAGTGTATTTGCTAACATTTATATCATAACTGTTAGCAAATACAGTTTAAAACTTGAGGAAAAGTAAACTTTTGATTTGATCTGCCCTCCAGTGTGGTGTGATACCGCTTTAATAGAGTAATGAAATATATATTGTATGTCACACAGTTGTGAAAAACTGTTTCTGTATTTTAAAAAAACTCTTGTAAGTGGAAAATCTATTAATTACTGTAAGGCTGTAACTCGAAGAAGAATGGTATTTTATTCAGTGCTTCTGGTGTCAGACAAATATTTAAATAAACTGTTAAAAGGTACTTCACTGTTACTAAGGTCACGTCTTAGTTGAGACTGACTTTTTTCTTTAAAAAATGATATAATTAATTATTAGTTGCCCTGTTAATACTTTATTCTCATTGTAAACCTCTTTGAATGAGAATGTGGCCAAACCAGCATCCTAACTTCAATGAATTTGACCTTCATGGAAGATTTTCTTTTTCCACTACATTTAGCTGAACATAGACACCAAGCCTCTTAATTTCTCTTTAACTTTCAACAAACAAATTGATGTCATAGAGAACAATGAAGATATCATTATCATCGCGATAATGATATCTTGACCTACATGAATTTCAGACAAAGAAGCGACAAAAGGTGACTGACATTGCTTTGCATTACAAAGGCATCAGGTTTGGTGAATAATCAGTGTTTATTAACCTACACGAGCAGAGTTTATACCATCCTTTCTCAGTAATATCAAAAGCCCTTCATATAAAATAGAACTCAAGGCGACCAGTTTTTGAACTTGAGCGTGCCAGCCCCACCTGATTATTCTAACAATACTTTATGTTATTGTTCATTTTCTCTCATTCAAACACACAATAACTGGTTCTCAGTGGACAGTGTGGTGGTGGAGATTAATCAGTGTCAGCTAGCTTTACAAACAAACCACAAACAGGCAGTATGTCCACTGACAGGCAACAACTCTGACACACAGCGCTCCTCGCTGACTTCAAAACAGCTCATTACCCAGGAATGCTCGCCATGCCTCCGTGTAGCCAACACATGATGTCATGAGGCCCCTTTGCAAATAATGGACTATTAAACCCACAACCCAGGGGTCAGCCAGAATTTTTGATTCCTCGCTATTTTATGAGTTTTAGAGATTGTCTCGCCACATCACCTCGGCTTCGGCGTTCGGCGCGTTGGAGCGAGGCCCTCTAAAGAGGAGACGTGAAGACACTGAGCAGAGCTAAACATTTCATGCCTGTCTTTCTTCAAACATCCACTCTCTTCCACCACGGTGACGCAGATACATTGAACACTGTGAAGTCCTCTGGTATACTGCCAACCAAATGAATGTGTGTGTGTGTGTGCATGTCCTCTCTACATAACAAGGATAAGACTCTTGAACTACGTTGTTTAAGCACTTTATTCTTGCACATGAAAACGATTTTCCCGTCATGAAAATGTGTCAAACGTGCATGCTGACAACATCTCCTCGTCCAGTTTGCATCAGTCCGATCACGTGTTAATGTTTGTGCAGTGTGTGCTCACAGAAGATAAATGTGAATACGGGGCCAGGAAAGTAAACACATTGAGAGACTTCATAGTAAAAGTATTCCCTGTACCAGGTTTGACGTAGGTAGATTTATCAAACCATGAGAGGCCTGATCGCGATTCTGCTCCCGTACAGTCGCTCCGGCTGAACCCAAACAGCTTCCATTTAATTCATTGTAGTCGTGTGATTGGATTTATAAACTGTTGCCGCTGATTTCAGGCTCTATAAAAGCTTTAATATACAGCAGTATTGTACGGCTGTTAGGTCTTTGTGGTTTTGATTGGCCCTTTTTGTGTGTGCACCTCTGCACATTTCCTTAAATGGCAGTTCTTCTGGAGCACCACAGACACAGAACCTTTGTATTATATTAAAGAATTATATTAAATAGTTTTCGAGAGCGAGTACCACAGTTATAAGCTGTCTGTGCTGTACGTCTCCACCAAGCTAAATATAAAGTTGAAAAATAAAACCGCGGCATATGAGAAAAATAGAAGCCAACTTTTTCTCATGTGTAGGTAATGGAGCGGTGGTCCTGTGATGCATTTTAAACTCTGTGACCTCTAGTGAGAGGCCTGGTTCACGTTAAAGATGCTTATTGAGTATTGATCGCTCGTCTTGCTTTTTCTTTAACGTTCTCACCTATTGTTGCCTCTCTGCCGAAATATTTGTGGATTGCATGGCGATGAGGTCGTGCTATCGATTGATATGCCAATTTAATTGAACCACTGCAGAATATAGTTTGAAGTGCGCGTCCATTTATGGAGATGGAGTCAGCTGGATACGAAATGGCCGTCCATCAACCCCTGCTACAGCTGCCAAGTCTACATTCACGCAATTCACATAATGCAGTTTACAACGGTGGCACATTTTCTCCTCCAAAGTCATTGTAGGCTCATATTTTTAAATATAACCTTCTCCAGCTTTTTAGTATTTCCTGCTAGCCCATTTTAAAATGACAAGCTTGTTTGAGGGGTTTTAAATATGAACTTGATGGTTATGTACAAGCTAAACGACTGAGGTTAAAGCTGCATGTAGGCCTACACATCGCTACATGCATCCACCAGTTGATGATCCATGTAGATATAAAGAAACAGTTGTTCTTGTAATACAGTGTATGATGAGATTAAATGTGAGATCAGACTTTTATTTTATTCTAACATAACCTTGTTTAGCTGCTTTTCTTACATACTTGTTAGTATGTTTTTATATTGGGTTGGATAATAATTGGTGGGACAGAACGTGATGAACGAGCTGAGGTTATTTTAATTGAGATGAACACCGGGACATTATAGTGTTTTACAGATATTTGTCGGGACTTGGGACGCCAGCTTGAAATAAAACGGAAATCAGCCTAAATTCTAATGGCACACAATTTAAAGTATTATATATTTACAATTTAAAGTGACCTTTAACCCCACAAAATTATGTTAGTGAATGAAGTGCTCCTTGGCTTTGGAAGTAACTTCTCTAGGTAGTAAAGTACTTAGCCAGGCATGTTAACAATTGTAGCTTATGTTAGAGCAGATGAACACAGCATTTAATCCAGTCCTTAGATTTTTCTCTCTTTTTTGTTTTTGCAAAGACCACCCATCAAACTCTTTAAGTGCAGACCCCCCCCCAGTAATTAAAATGTTCTCTCACACACAGCTCGCCCTCGTGATATTTTACAATCTCTTCTTCTCTGGTCTAAAAATCCAAAGCCCGTCTTAATTTGTCTCTGGGAACACGGCCTGTAGATCCACGGCCCTGGTCTCATTTTACTGATGTCTTGTCAAATATTTCCTGTTTAAGTTTTCATATGAAGCCTACAGAAGGTCGACCAGCTAAGGTTTCATATTTACTTTTCACATTTCTGCTCTTCAAAAATACACTGCCCGTGGCCATGGGTGACCTTGCATGCTCGTGCCTAAGCCTGTGCGTGAGTACATACTGTATACAGCTAAGTGTGTGTGTGTGTGTATGTGTGTTTGTTTGTACATGTTCTTCGTTCTCAGCAAGCTGTGTCCCAAGAGCTACTTACTATAATACCCTATCATACTCATCCTGTCATCAATCTCTTTACCTAACAGAGACAAGACATACCTTCCACACACACACGCACACACACACACACATTAATACACACTCCATCTGGAAAGGATAATGGTAGTGTGGCCAAAGGGAGAGTGCTGTCCTGTGATTGTATAAGGATATCAGTGTGTGTGTATGTGTGTGTGCATGCGTGTGTGAGTGTGTGAGAGAGGAGGAAGGGGTTAAAATGGCTAAAACATTTGAGGAAGGCAGGAACCATGCTGGCTCTGATCCCGCCCCCTTTCTCAGCTCTGACCTCACTCTGAAACTTGTTCCCCCACATGTGTGATGCACACACACACACACACACACACAGACACTTGCTCAGTCACATGCCTGCACACACACACACACTTGCTCACTGACGCACACACTGGGTTGCTTGCTCACACACACCTTGTACTGATCTGTGCACATTCTGTGGGGCGCTCAGACAAAAAAAAAAACACACACACACACACGTATAGAGCACAGAGCTACTGTGACAAACTGGAGCAGGAGAGCAAGTTTGCCCAGGGACAGGAAAGGTCTCTGTTTGCTCTGTGATTAAAGGTGTAGCAGACATAGGGGAGAGGAGGAAGCAAGAGAGAAACAGAAGAAGAGCAAGAGAGAGAGAGAGAGAGAGAGGGAGCAGGCAGACAGAAAGGGAGAGGGGGAAGAGGGCAGCGGTGTTGCGCCACATTTAGACCTGGAGCAAAGACAAGTTGTACATGGGGGACCGATTAATGGAGCTCTGCTGAGAGTGATGAAAAGCTTTTTCTATAGCCTGCGAGGACAGACAGGCAGCAGGGAGTGTGCACAAGGAATTCAGGTGCTCAGGAAGGCACACACTCCAGATTTATTCAAATCACCCAGGGAAGAGCAGATTTCCACCAGCACACAGTAGCATGGATTGCATCACCGCTCCGCACTGGAGCCACCGGTCCTAGAGCTGCTCTCCGGTCCTGCCAGAGGTAATGAGAACTCCTGGGAAGCCGTGGAGAGCCGGACAGCCCGACAGAACGAGACAGACGAGGAAGCGGGCCGGGCTTTACAGGGATGAGAGCAGCCACAAGCTGAGGAGAACCAAGAGAGGGAGAGCAGCGGAGCGGCCGAGAAGAGGAGGGTGAGGACGAGTTAAAAAAAAGAGAGTAGACTAAAGAAAGATGAGTGTGCCGACGAACTGTGGGTTCTGTTACTCCGTGGAGCGGAGTATCACTGTGAGGAGTGGGAACATATGGGGATCGCCGTGCGCTGTCAACAGGCCTATTGACATCACACAGAAACGCAGGCGGTAATTAAGAGCCATCTCATTTACTCTCACTCATTCCTTTTGTCTTTCTCTGCTTCTCAGTGTTTCCCTTCTTCTCTCTCTCACACACAAATACAACATGTGTAACATTATACAGATATGCAGTATATGAAGTTATAATTGGCAAAAAGGCATTTGCTTTTAAAAATGTGTATTTTTTAGCAGCTTTGACTTGAATCACCTGAAATATATAAATCACGTGTGCAGCATCAATGACCATTTCTTATATCAGCATTAAGTGAAACAGAAAAATTGAAATCCTACATCTGTAATTTACAAATCTTACTATATTGTGATTGAAGTCTTTTTGAGCTTTTATAACTGTCTGAAATCACTCGGCCTTTTATCAGCTGTAATATTTACCAAAAACATTCTTTTGTGCCTATCAGTTGTTTTTGCTTCATATCTGCATTTCCCAAAATATTCTTTTATCGTATTTCCTCTCGACCACTTCTCTCATCTCCTCTTTTGTCGGACTAGGCACGACTCTAGGGAGTGATTCTTTTTTTTATGCAGGAGACACGAATATCTAATCATTTTAAAGCCCTTGTTAAGAAGAGTCAACACGAGGAAATTGTGTGAAAATAATAGCTTTTGGGTCATTTGAATTTTTCATTTGGTTAAAAAAAACCCACAATACTTCATGGAACTTATTCAGTTTATTCTGCAATGAACACTTCTGCCAAATCACATTTGTGGTTGAAGACAAATGAACTGTGGTTATACTATATTATACAGCTCAGCCAAGACTTGAAAATGAGGTGACGAGCTGCACAGAAGTCCAATTGTAATTTTGAATATGTGTGAGAGATAGAAATACAGTATCAGTGGCATTTTATTAACTAACTGCAAGACTCTTTTAAAAGCAGTTAAGTTTAGCAGACATTTAGCAAATCTACATTATAAACAACCTTTAAAAATATATGTTATTTTTCAATTCAACTAATAACATAGATTTGACATGGTGGTCCAATTAACTTGTTGATTTTTGCTTCAGCTGTAACCACCAGCAACTTCAGGACTTTTCCCTGCGCTGTGGCAGCAAGTAAAAGAACCACATTCATACGCATTCAAGACAAATAAAGCATGTATGTGAATGTGCACTGACCACGCAACCTGCACTTGAACACATGAGAAATCCTGCTCTCTGCATAACACACAGGCTCTTTCCCATTAAAGCGTCTCTCTTTGCCATGTAGCTTTACTGCCAGTGTCCTTTCCGTGAATATTCTCACAGGAAAAGTCCACCATACGTTTTACAGCTTCACACATGATCCTCAGTGCCAGCGGGGAGGCTGCGAAGGAGGTCCCAGAGATAAAGTCCTGTTTACATTATGCTCCTCTGTCGTCTTTTCTCAGGCAGGGTCCTTGTTTATCAGATGTAATGCAGAACATTTGTGAGCAGGGGGGATTTTAAAGGGCAGTTGTCCTCTTAATTTAATTCCCCTCAAGACCCATGCCAAGACTTGACTCCTGCTCTTAAACCAGCAAAACTGTGGCCAAAAATGATGCAGTAAGTATGGAAACGTCGGACTATTACTTATCACACTGCTGCTCAGATGATTTCCACCTGTGGGTTTTAAAGCAGAGCAGAAATTCTCTGCCTGCTTTAATTGCAGTTTAAAGAGCAGCGGCCTTTGTTAGAGATGATTCGTTATTGTGTCCAAGCAGGGGAGCCACAGACAGAAACAGGCACCGTTTATTTGAGTCTATGCGTCGATGTTCCCAGCTACACCGCCGATGGTGATAGAAGAGCAGACTCTGTTTGAGCCGGAGTCACCACCACCATTTTAATTCTCTGGGGGAAAAGCAAGCAGGGGGACGCACACGATTGTCAGCCTCGCCAGTGCCCATTTTGAGAATCTATTAATATCACATATTCAAGAAGTCGCCGCTTCTAAAGTAAAAGCTATATTTATGAGTTTGACATGATGGATGTGTCAGTAATTATTTATGTGTTTAAATTGTAAATCTTTAGGCTTTGGAAATGTTTTAGTGTCTTTCTCTCTCTCTCGCTCTCTCTCTACTTTTTTCCTTCTTTCTTTCTCCTCGTCCATGCCTTGTATCTATCTTCATAAACTAGAACACAGCCTGGCAATAAAGTGGCACCCAGAGACCAGATGTAGGCTCTCAGACAGGCCGGCCACAGCTCTTTTTGAATACATTAAATATACTCCTGACGTGCGAAGGTATGAGAAAAGCTGACAAGATGACCCTGCAGGGGGAGGAAGGATATAAATCTGCAGCTTTTGACATCAAACTCAGAGCGTCTCGCGTGCCTTTGGTGGGTGATTTAAAGGCCAATTATCTCAGTTAACTACAGAAGACAACAGTGGCCCTTTCTCCTTAGATGGATATGTGGTGAGGGGATGCGTGTTTATACGTGTCTGCGAGCACAACAGGTACCGTACAAATTGAAAGGTTGAATACATCTCTTGGTACGAGACACGCTACTCGATAAGAAGCGACGGCTTATTTTTGCCCACTGGTGGTTATTCGTTCCCCCTTTCAACTTTCAGCTGTAAGGGTAACACCTGCTTTTCCTAAAAGCGGACAGATAAGAGGATTCTCTCTGAAAACCCGGGACAGTAGCAGCTTATTTGGCTTTGACGTGCTCTGCTGCAATCATTTATCCTTTGATTTCATTTTTATGAGGCTGAAATTGGCTTTAGGCTGTGAAAGCGCTCTGTAAGGCACATTTAATTTGACTGTATCTGCCAGCTCAGAACAACGTGAAGGAACTTTTGGGTTTTTAGCCATGCAGGCAGCTCGAGAGTGTCGGTCCGCCATCTGGGTCCAGAAACTAACAGATGGATTGCAATGAAGTTTTGTATAGATTCATGATCCCTAGAGGATGTATCCTAACGACTGTGGCCATCCTCACAATTTGTCTCTCATGGCACCATGAGATTCACATGTGTGGTGTGTTTTCAGTGAATTGCCTCGCTCTCCATGGCATTTGGTACTTACACTTATGTCCAGCCTGTATTGACTTTGGTGATTCCCTGACTTTCCTTGTAGCGCCACCATCAGGTCTGAATGCAAAATTGCGCAGTTCTTTTGTTTTTGACCAAATACATGCAAAACTGACATTCCTATCAGCCCCTTTTATTTTAAATATACAGTTATTTCCTCCACACCGAAGCTGTGATCTGACGTCAGATTGAAAATGAAATGCCTGTTAATTAGCTCCATTAGTTCGAGTCATGTTACTTCTCTCCTCTGCTCTCCCACCGTTCCCAGCCTGCCGCGTTTCCACAGGCTATCGATCTAATTTCTCTCAACGCTTCTGCAGAAGGCCAAGTTTAAAATGAAGTGGCAATGACACAGAGCATTAGCAGCAAGGGAAGAGGCAAAAAAAAAATTCTGAAAGATTATTTCTAAATTAACCACTGACAGCAGATACAAGTATGAGCTCTGTTGGGTGTTTGGGAGTGAGAGAGCGTGATTTATGCACAGAGTAATTTAATATGAATTAAGAGTCTTACAAAGACGACAGTTTTGGCAGGTTGCATGTGAGTGAGGTAACTGAGGCTGAGCTTTAGAAGTGCATTTCTTAGAAACCCAGTACTCTGTCCTGTCAGTTCAACCTGGGAGGAGAGGAGGGGAAAAGAGAAATCTCCATCTTGCTTGATTTATCAAAATCTGTGGCGTGAATGTTGGATACTGTCAGGTTTTAGAGGCCAAACTCTGTCAAGCAGCTTTTTTTTTTTTCTTCTTGTAGATAAGTTTGTGTATAGAAACTCTTGAGCTTGTGATAGACACACACCACTCGTGCCAGAAGGTCAACTACTATCTAAATTTGCCAGGTCAATGTGGCCATGATGAATTAATCTGAGCTTTCAGTCACAGTACATGAATCTCCTCATTTGCAGAAATTATTAAGTCATTCCCTGCCCTCCGCAGAGCATAACTCTCACTGGTCCTGGCGACGGGGAGGAGGCGTCACAGCCAAAAAGCATTTTGTCATAATAAATGTGTCTGAAAGTGTTTCCAAAGCATTTCTTAAATCATTAGTGGCTTCTAACAGCGGTCTAGCCCACAGGGAATGTGACGGACCCATTTATCTGCCTCACAAACAGCAGGAACAGGTCCACCAGTGATGATGGGCCTCATGCGCACACACACACACACACACATACTGCTCATGTGAGATGTGAAGTTTGGCTCCTATGTGTGTGTGTGCTCATTTGTAACGTTCACTCAGTCAGAGTTAAGTCGGGGCTGAGTGTTTGCAGTCTGACAGGCATTATGGACTGAATGCTCTCCTAAAACCCCACAACTGTGTCCAGTAACGAGTTCTCCAGACACAAGAATCATTTTTTTTGTAGCATGACAGAATAATTGTGCAGTTATGTGCCTGTGTGTGTATTTGTGCATTCATGGGTGTTGTGTCTAAACAGTTTTTCTTACTGATATGTGGTATTTGGCATCAGGATAGTTTGACCCTGTATTCAAGTATTCAGTGTTGAAATTCTGTTATCATTTTACTTCTATTTGAACAGATGAATTTAGACCACGTGTGTGTGCTTCACTTGCTTTAATGACATGACAGACATTGTATTCTTTTGCAGTCATTCAGTACACTAATGACACTGGTCGACAAACTACACACCACTACATTGAGTTCTTCATTTTTTGGAAAGAATGCGCTGGTGTCTGAATACGGACCAGCTTTAAGCATCAGACACATTTTATGTTCTATCTGAAAAAAAAAAAACGTCCACCACCTTGAACACATCGCTTCTGAACTTCTTCTTCTTTGTGAGAAAGACTTACTCTAGAAATTATAGAAATTGTGTAAATTTAAATCCACATTTTTAAGTTTTAAAAAATGCCTGCCCATGTACGGAAAATTCAGTTTGTTTTTTTAATAACCTGTCTTATTCTCATTGTTTTGCCCTTTATTCTATGGATCAAAATTAAATCGTGCCGTTCATCCTAAATTACTAGTCAATCAATTGATGCTGATGAAAGCCACATATTTGGTGCAAAAAGTAATATCGTCATCACACATTCTCCTTTCATGGACCTTTACCACCTCAGCCTGATCATCTTACAACACTTTCATAGACCCGCTTCTGAACTTTTCTGAACCTTCTCTCTCTCCTCCTGGCACTTCCTCTTTTCATGTATCTTCTCACCTTCAGACCAGCCACTTAAATTCATTTCCCTCTAATTCTTCTCGTCTCACTTCACTGTTTTCTTTGCTGCGCTATACGATCCTGGAGGATAACAGAGACTCCTTGGTGTGTGTGTGAATGTGTGTGTGTGTCGGTAGGGCAGGACGCTCCTACGACTACTGTAAATCTCTCCTGGTCTCCAACTCACTTGGGTTTACTGAAATGACCACAGCCACTCGCTCTGTAGACAGTGTACATTTAGAAAACTGTGTAGTCCTTACCTGCAGGGGTTTTCCATGCATTGACACATGTATTGAAGATACACTATATGATATTGTGTATGTCTGACCTACAGTTCACTTCCAGCTTAAACAATGGTCTGCAGTTTAGAAGAGTACAGCATGTACAATATGTAGGATGTCCTTGACTATCTGCCGCCTGCCAGCAAGGTTGATTTTAATGTTCACTCATGGAAAGACAAACAGCAGCAATTGAACCTGAGGGATGTGTTTAGAGTGGAAGATTAGTTATCAAAGCCTAATTTCAATGAATGGGAATGAAAAATGCAAGACTTTTCTCAACAATAAACTGCACTGAAATTGCTGGAATTTTTGCAGCTGATAAGAGTTTATGTAACTTAAACGTGCAGACTTTTAGGAAAGAGTGGAAAACGCTGATATGCATTTCTTTTTATTCACAATGGACCAATCAGTCTTCTTGCTTTCTGCCACTGGGAGATAAACCAGCAGACCTAGACCTGATAGGACTGTCTCCCTCATCCTGATACTCTACCAAACTTGTGCTTATACTGTATCAATTGATTGATGATTGACTGAGAGACTGTCCTCGCTGACAACAGAGGCCGGCGAACGCTCCACGTCCACCAGTGCAGGCGTCATGACGGCTTTGTGTTGTTGTCTAAGGGAAAGATCTGTGGAAGAGGGCTGGGCTCTGATTACAGCCATCAGAGAGGGAACACTGAGAATACACAGTTCACCTGTGATAATACTTGCAAACACACACGCAGATATAGACACTAGTTTTGTCCTTCTTTTTCTGTCTGTTGCTTTTAGCCGTGCAGTGCATAGCAAAATAAACTGTTCTCACATAATCACAGTGGACGGACTTAAGTACAGTAAGAGTGACCACACACACACACTTGTTTAATTTACAGACCAGATGTTTTGAGGCAAGTCAGGTTACTGCCAATGTGTGTGTGTGTGTGGCTGAATACAGCCTGATAAAGAGCAACAAATATAGTCTTTGTTGTCATTGGCATGGATCCATTGTCGTACAGTATTTGCTAGAATTGCACATTTAATCATCTTATTCATAAAATATTCTTCACTGACTCATTGTATTAATTAAACAAAATCTCACTTGAAATCTTACTCCTCCAGGAAATCATAAATTTCCCTGTCCACACACAAACAGGAGAAACAATGCAGTCACATCACTTGCTCTGTAAAAACTAGTCCCATTACACACTTTGTCTCATAACTCTGCTGAGCGCTGACATGTGTTACAAAAAGGACAGCGAAGTGATTTTGTGTTCCTGCCTTTCTCTTGTGTCAGCTAACACTACATTGACTCACATTCTTTTCAAACCGTTTTTCACTGCCTGATTCTGAACAATGGACATACATGGATATCGCAGTTGCATAATGTCTATACTTAGCTATCAATTGGCTATAAAGAGGGCGACGTATCGGCTCTGTTTTTGTTGCACGTGAAACGATACCATGCCTGAAAGGTTATTGTTTACATTGCTATTCATGAGTACTTTCTGAAATAAGAGCAGCCGAACTTTTTCATTGTGTGTTACTTTGTCGATGCTTTGAGGAGGATCTGCAGCATATATTCAGTGTGCAGTCATTTCGATCATGTTTTTTAACAAGGGGGATTAGTCAGTAACAGAGACAACGGGGACAAACAGGGAGGGCCGGGAGCCAGATCTAATGTTTTCCTGTATGCTGCTGCCCACGTATGAGTTTTACCACTGAAATCAGATAAAGGAATAGTTCAACAATTTTGGAAACACCCTTATTCACATTCTTGCGTAGAGTTAGATGAGAAGATCGACACCACTCTCATGTCTGTAAATATGAAGCTACAACGATCGACTCGTGAGCTTAGCTTAGCACAAAGACTGGAAACAGGGGGAAACAGCTAGCATGGCTCTGTGCAAAGGTGACACCTCTAAAGCTCATCGATTAACATGTTAAATCTTGTTTAAAAAAATGAAGTATATAAACCTAAATTTGCCGTTTTACAGGGATGATGTAGCAAATTATATCTTGGCCAGCAGCAGTCGCAAACAACTCCAGGCAGCTTCTGTAAAACTGAAAATAGTCTGACACATAACCCCTCTGTAAAATGGTGAATTTGCCTTTTTACACTCTGGTTTTTGTTTCATTCCAGTTTTTTATGCTAAGCTAAAATAATCGTCTGCTGGCTGAAGCAAGCAAGAAAGAGATTCATTTGATTCACTATGAGAAAGCGAATGAGCATGTTTCCCAACATGTCAAACTATTTCTTATGCTGATACTTTTTATATTCAGCACAAGTATTGTTTATCGGTCATCAATTTGACGTGATCACTATTCATGTTGCACAGCAAAATTATTCCCAAGGCGCAACAACTTGAAACACAACCTAAATAAGGATCACATAAGGCTATTGTGAATTCATGTAGTTGTACTGAATACACATAAAATCACACAGCACCTCCAAATAATCTGCTGTCACAGGAAAGAAGAGGAAGGGCAAGACCAACAAAGAGGGTGGTTCTGCCTCTGTGTGAGGGGCCACAGCAAAAACAACCACACAGCTTTTATCCCAGAACACACACACTGGTGACTCTTGTGTTACACAGTAATTTGCACATAGAAAATGTGACTGTGAATCTGAAATGGCTCCGAGAACACTTTTAAAGTCTGTCTTCTAATGTGGCCAGATTTACCACCTCGGCGGTTCATCCTCGCTTCACTTTGTTCTGTGTGCTTAGATTCAGGGTGTGGACTCTCAGCTGCTGGTGTGAATTTTGTGGTCTCATTAAGCCAGACCTAATCCTTGTTTGCTCCAGGACATCTTTCATGTGTCATTTGGATTCGGCGTAGATACGTAGGGCCTAGATTTTATTGGTTAAACACCACAAAAAAAGGTTTGCAGTTCTGCTTTCATTGCAGCTCTCATTGTCACGTAATAGAAATCACTTCAAATTATAGAAGGAAACACAATCCTCTCAAACGTCACTAGAGGAGATCTGTGTTACATGTAATGAAGCTCTCTGCCTTCTTTTAAATGGCTTTTGAATAAATGGCTGAGCCGGTCCTGCGAGTCGGCTCTGGTGTAACAAATTCTACCTCTGGTTGTGTCACAGCAAAGGCCTGGGAATGAGGAATGAAGGTTCAGATGACAGCTTGCCCTGGTTTACAGGCCTATCTCTCTGTCTCCCTCTCTGCCGCTCTGCCCCGTAGCTCCTGTATTTTAATGTTCCCCAGATGGGATTGACGTTGCCGTGACAGGCGGTGACGCAGGCGGGGTGTCGAGTATCAGGGCCACTGACAGGTTACCATCAATCACACTTCTTACCAGCCAGCCACTTAAATAACAACCGCCATAACACACCTCTCGCTTTGCACTTTTTTTTTTTTGTAAAGGCTTTATGATGCCCAGGAATGTTGGCTCCAGTTTGGTCTTTAGACTGGAGAAAGTAATCAGGTGTGTGTGTGTGTGTGTGCAGCCACCTTTGAGGCAGATTTGAATGAAGCCCTGTGTGCAAAAATGCCAACTTGGATGGATCTATTTAACCATATCCACATGCATTTTATATCAGATTTCTTCATTTTATTTAGTTGTTCAAGTTGTGTTTTTCACATGTGATTTTTTTCTGGCGGAACTGATTAAACTCAGTTCAGTGCATTAAACATCAATTTGACTATTTTATTTGTACACATATTCCCTAATGTGATATACAGTATGTCAATATAAGAAAAATATTCTTTCTAATATTATATAATATTATTTTCAGCCCAGCTCTACTCACTGATTTACTTTATATACAATATATTAAAGCTGCAACTAGAGATTATTTTCATTACTCATTAATCAGACATTTTTTTGTATATAATTAATTGATTGTTTGATCTACAAACTTTGGCATATTGATTTTCACTATATAAGACAAAGAAAAACAAAAAAATATCCCAGTAAATCCAGCAAATTCTGGGGTGTTTTTCATTGAAAAACTACTCAAACAATTAATCAGTTATCAAAACTTCTTCTTTGTCAGTTGACCAACCAGTGAATCTTCTGTTTCAGCTCTATTATATTTCCCTTGCCTACAGGAACTCCAGTGACCAGCTCTTGCAATCTCACCAAAGCCCAGTAGAGGGCCCCTGTCCTCTGGGTGACTTCATAGATTTATTTCAGTCCCCCAGACAGACTACTACACACATCAGCCATCACTCACCAACATGTTTATCTGCTATATTATTAAACACCCACTCACTCAACAGGATTATTAAAAAAATCCCATTCTGATTATTTTTATCACTTGTGTGTGAAACTGAGAAAGAGAGAGGGGGAGGAGGGTGTCAGGGAAGGAGAGAAGAGGTGGGTGGGTGGATGCGACTGGCTGGCATGTGAAAGACACGAAGACAATAGAGTCATATTAGAAGACCAGCCGTCCAAAATGCCACGGTGCTTCTCTGGGAGTTTCCTGTCCGGACAGTGTGCACGCTTAGCCTGAACGCTGACCTTTGACCTCTTGAAAACACAAAAATGCCTCCGTTGACATATGTAGTAAGTGTATGCTTATAGTCTGTGCGCATGGGAAGTTTTTTGGTTTCACGTTCGGAGCGCATTTGCACCACTGACACTGCCTGCAATAAAAAATATATAGATAAAAGCTGCTACGTTTTTGTCAGTATGAATCTAATATGTAGAAGAGTAGAATATGTTTCCATTGGTCCATATGAAAACCATTTTAGTTTAACAACTACACTCTGTTGTAATTTAGTTGCCATTTTAATTTGCATGTACATATCAACACACTGTGAATGGTTGCAGTGGGTTCATACAGTAATAGGAATGGCATGTATGAAATATAATGAAAATGACAATAAGTCCAAAAATGGCTTCAAAATTGAATAACATATCAATACATCTCTGACATAGTCGTACAAAATTTATATTCACATAGATAGTATGTGTTTTAAAATCCTTGTTTTAGTTTATGGTTTATTCAGATCTCCATTTGTTGTTATGTTGACAACAACCTCCTGGTGTTTGTGCTACTTTGTGTATTGAAGTCTTTATTCATATCAACCTAAGGGAGATCTGTGTGAATGTACTATTGAGAATCATGTGAGCTATACTTACTGATGTATAGCCCATTAAAAAAAATGCAATCTTATTATGTCTTTTTGTATTTAAGTTAAAGGTAAATAGCCCAGTGTCATGAGTAAGTGAGGACTGCGTGTTCACTCCCCTGAGAAAGAGGAGAAAACTGGAAGTGAAACGGCAGCGAGGGAAAGACGTGGGCGATATTTTGATCTGTGATCTAATTTTAGCTCGGCATCGGCTTCAAATAGAAACTTCTCCATAAATATTCATGAATGGAGGGAAGAATCTGTTGCTCTGCGATGCAGAGGGAGAGGAGAGGGGAGGGGAGAGGGCTCCGTATTCTACCTGAAAGTCTATTTTTAGCTGCGTCGCTGCCTCTCGCGGTCTATTCCCCATGCAAGGGGAGGCTAAATTTAGCTGCACAGAGGCAGAAGTGTGATGCAGAAATACAAAAATAGAAATGGGTTTATGGTCAGAGCACGCAGGACAACAGCCAGGGGTGCAGCATCATTAGGGAGGACATGATGGAGGGAGAAAACAGCAAAGAGGACGAGTGGGTGAATGAGTACATGTGTACTTGTGGTGACTGGATGATGTGTGTGCTGACACATCAAAACATAGCACATTATAGGTGTGAAAGGTGGCACGCTGCTCTGCTGTAGCACATTAAACGCATCATTTACACATGCAAAACAGGTTTAATTTGCTCTCAGAATGATGATTAATCCTCAAATACACATCATTAGTTACACATTTGTTCATTTGCAGGGATGCAGTCTACGAGCTTAAGCCTCGCTGGCCCAGTCTCACAGTGTTTATACTGTTAAGACCAAACCCTCTCAGTACAGCCTGTACTCTCTTCCCCTTTGAAACATTATTTACTCTCCCTCTCTGGCCTATTTTACCCCTCACCCCGCTGTCCTCCCTCCCTAGGACTGCTCTCCTCGGTTGTGTGTAGTTCAGTCAGTGTGTCTGAAGCTGTCACATGTATGGAGGGACGGGGGCTTCTGTTCGCCTGCTCTTACATAATAGCTAGTAAGACACCAACATCTTGTCCTCATGCAGCATCTTACGAGGGTAGCAGGGTAGGAGGAGGGGCACTGGAAGATGGAGCGGAAAGAGGAATGAATAGGATGTTTGCACGCTGCAGTTGGTGCACGCCTACTGTCAGAGCGTCGTACAAGCTGCAGCATTCAAAGCAAGCCATTGTTAGTGTTAAGGCTATTAAAGATGCAATTAGCTATCTATAGCCATGCTAGCAGGGCGGACCTGTGGACGGCAGTCATGGCCTGTCGGTCCACAAGACTGCAATAACTCAACAACTGTTGGATGGATTTGTACAGACATTCATGGTCCCCAGATGATGAACCCTAATGACTTTGGTGTTCTCAGGATTTTCCATCTATTGCACCATGAGCTTTTCTGTTTTTGAGTCAAATATCTCAACAACTGTCACATGGATGACCCTGAAATTTGCTACAGACACTCATGTCCCCCCTCAACTTTAACTTTTCATACAGCACCTTCATCAGTCTCAATATTAATTTGTTCAAAAATACCAGCAAAACTAACGACATTTCCATCAGTCTCAGCTTTCCTTGTGTTTAGTGCTGATTAATCAATGAAATATCAGGAAAAAATATCAGATTGTCTGTTTACTGAAAATATATTCCATCTATACTTACTTGAACAATTAATCAGTTGTAAAAAATGAGTGTCTGTAAATGATCTGTCATTCAGCTAATTGGTTAATCAACAAACAGTTGGAGCAGTTCAGGCTCTTGCTGACTGGTTTACAGCCATGTGAGCTGAATTGCAGAATGCCAGTAGAGATGCATTAAGATGTCGAAGCAGGAAACACACAAGTCTAATTAATAACATTAACGAAGGCAGTACTCCATTTAGCTTCGGTATTGTGCATACTGGCTCACTGGCAGAGCACACTTAATGCGACAAAACGATTGTTATTAATTACACCTATGATCAACTCTAAATAAAATATGTCATTAAAAATGTAAGTATTCTGTAGCATAGTGTTGATTACCTATGAAAACATGGGTATCTTGTAATATATAGTGTTTTGTCATTCAGCAAGGAATCTGTGACATACTTGTGACTGTAATGATGTTTTGGTGTTTTTCTTATTTCCCACATGTATCAACAACACAGATCTCCAGCTTGCACTCCTACACCCATAACTACAGTTTTTATTTGCTCTGGGTTTCAGACGTTTTTATTTTTAAACATCGTTTCCTCTGCTGTATTTATTTGAAAAAGATTGAATGCGAGACTGCTCGTCCAAAATCCTCCACGTTCTGCTAATGGTTGTTTTGCTAAAGCGTGGATTTCTACTCTGGAGTTCCTCAGACTGTTTATGAAAGGGGACGTGTTGCCAAAAGGAGCACCCGGCCGACGGAGTCTCTCCAGGTTCACATGTCAGCAGAGGGGCTGTGGGAAAATAGAGATGTGGATCAAGGCAGAAACGTGCCTGGACTGTGAATAAAAAGGCCTCGCCGTGCCGCTATCTGGTGTTTTTCTCCGTAGTCGGGTCGCATTTGATCAGGAGGAACTCCTCCTCACCTGAACACCGGGCTATTTTTAGACTCACACTCACATGACCCCCACGTCAATACGCTGATGCTAATTTTATACCCCGCAGTTCACTCACAGTCCTTCACCACACACACACATGCCTCTGGATGTTCACACACACTTGTGCCTCACCTGCGTGACATTAGCCACTCAGTTTTCACACCTTTAATGAAGTGCACATCATGTAATTCATGTTGTAGCTGTAACTGACTGGCTGGACGATTTAAAATCTTCAGAGGCAGCAGATGGAAAGATCCTTAATGTCACGTTCTCTTTGTATCGTCTTGATGTAAATGGCTTTTTGGGTCAGTTATCCTGATGGTCGGGCTCCCTTCTACAACTGGAGGACTATCAACATGCAGCAATCAAAATCAGACGCCATTCAGACTCATCAGATCCTTTTTGTCACCTTCCTAAATCAGCCATTTTTAGCCCTAATTTGAGTCTTTACTGGTTTATAATGCTGCCTTCTAAATGACCCAATTTCCTGTTCAAAAGATAAAAATGGCCAACTGTTGTTACCCAGTGATGAAAGCTTGTGATATTTTTAAATTTGGACAATTGTGTTGTATACTCCATGTCTCCCTGTCATTGTTACTGGAGCAGCCCCAGTTGCTGGACCCTTTGCTTTCTCTGTGGCCACAAGCACAACATTTCATTACCAAATGAAATCAGCATTCAATGGATCAGCCAACATTGATCCTTTTATTTGTCTCACCATCAGATTCATGTTGCCTGCTGCACTCGCTGAAACTAATTTGCTCGAGAGGACACTGCTGCGACAGCTCAAATTGTAATAGTCAGTCAGTATATTTCTATTAACTCTGTTGACAGCTGTTTCCAGTTGTTCCTATCTGATGCAATGAACACTCACAAGGTGACGAACTGCATTTGTTACTAATGCGTCTAGAAACATGCTTTCTGTGGGAGATATGTTCAAGCTAGTTGTAGGAGTGTCTTTGGAGGATTAATGCTTTAATGGGAAAACAACTGCTTGTTAATGGTTTAACAATGGCAAGTCCTAAACCAAGGAGTGGGTGTCCAGGATGGATGGATGGATGCTTCTTTCATTTCCTGTGTTCCTATTGCTATGTAATAAATCTGCACATTTTTTATCCATAACAATGTGTCTTGAGTCATCTAACCTTAATAACTCCTCTCCCCCTCTTTCTCCCTCTTATCAGTTTTGACGTGGAGAATGGATTGTCAGTGGGACGCAGCCCCCTGGACTCCCAGGCCAGCCCTGGCTCTGGTCTGGTCTTACAGGCCAACTTTCCTCACAGCCAGCGGAGGGAATCCTTCCTCTACCGCTCCGACTCTGACTTTGACCTTTCACCAAAAGGTCCTTCCAGAAACTCCTCCACTGCCAGTGACTTGTAAGTCCACTCCCACCTCATACTGTTGATATGGTACATCTTTGTGATATAATATACAATATTTGGTGTTTGTTGAGTATTCAGGAGGATGGGATGTGTTTTCCTTGATTTATTCAAGATTGTGACAACCTTTATTTACACCCCTCAGAACAGTTCATTCTTCACTCCACATATCCTCTACTCGCATGTTGTGTGCTTATTTTGACACGTAGTGATCTGTATATATCTGAATACACAAACTGAAGCACATGCTCTCTGCAACTTCACAAAGTCACATTCAGTGTCAGGCTCTGCAGTTTTAAAATTCCAAGTAAAATCAGGTTTCATTGCTCTGATAAAATTCAAATTTGATAACTCAGATATGCAAAAGTAAAGTCTCAATACCAACAGTGTTTTGTGTGCTGTGCTTTAGTTCACACACAAAATGAATGAGGATACTGTTTACATTCAGTCTTCACAAGTGTTGCATGAGACATCTCAAGACTTTGATCCTGTTGCTGAGATACCAGCAACCACTTTGTTTTCTGTTAAACACCCTTTAACAAAAAAAGGCATGCATTTCTATGTTTTTCTCTTCTTGTCCTCTGTGTGCAGAGAGGTTCCCACATGCGAAGACTCATGTGGTGAATTGGTTTAAGGGTTGGCTCACTTTCAAGCTGCACCAAACAGTTGCGGTCTCAACTTTATTTGCAAATTTGAAACTAGTCTTTTCGGCATTTTCTTCGGATTCTTAGAAAGTCCTCTATAGCCAAAGGGTCATACTGTTGATTTCCCTTTCATGGCTTTACAAAAGCTGTTCTGCACACATTTGCTTGTGTTGGACAAAAGTCCTTCACAGACCGATATGAGGGCTCTATTGCTGATTCATTTCTTAGCCCTGTCTTTCAGTTTTATAGCTCAAAGGCAGTATTAAAACACGCTGTGTATTCCGGGTGTGTAAAAACATCCACAACCAGATCTATGCTCTAAAAAGCCCAACATTAGCACAACCAGCTGGTTTTCCATCACAAATTGAAAGAAATGGGATTTTTTTGGTCTGTTGTTCCCTTTTTTTTTTGCTATTTTTGTGTCCAACATGTCCCTCAAACAGCCACTCTCCACAGTTCATAATGTCTAAACACATTTAAGTTTGTAAAGTCAGCAGTCACAGGTCTCCTCATCAACTCTCATCTGTTTTTAAAGGGAAGAAAGCTTGAAGCACTGGGAAGTCAACTGGTTGTCATCTCGGTGAGAAGAACATGATAAAGCAAAAATAAGATAAAAACACTGACTCTGTCCCCCTGAAGCCCTCTCCTGCATACCCTCTCGATGGCTTCACGGCCATTTCCCACCTCCCTCCTGACTAAATATCAACGTGACTAAATATCAAACACTTCACCTGAACTCCGATAGACCCCCCCAAACACCCAGTTCTGTTTTCCTTGTTTTTGCATGTGATGCTTAATCAGAGACAACCAAGTATAATAACACACTCTGTGTTTTTATTTACCAGTTCATACTTATACCACCCACCCTTCCACCTCCCCCAGTCCTCATTTATTCCTCCTTTATTCCGTCCTATATATTTGGTTTAACAAAGTTGTGAGATGAATTATTAAGATTAAGGAGCTTATGGACTGGTCTTCTGGTCAGTGTTTCCTGTCTTTGTTTCACGCTTTTCCCCCCTGTGTATTCTCATCTGTTTTGCAGACATACAGAAGACATGATTGTCACACCATTTGCACAGGTGAGTCCTCTGAAATCTTTCCATCCAACCTTTGGAAGCAATTTTCTTTATTGCGTCTCTGAAAATTTGCCAGATGGTCAAATAAAAAGAAAATCACGCTCACTTGTTAGCTAAAGACAGCAGGTCTTTAAAAAAAACTGTAATAAACTCCAGATGGTACGAGAGCGGGCTTCACTGGCTCGTCGGAACAGCCCTGCGACAGGATCAGGCATCCCGCTGGCATCGCCTGGCTCTTGCGTGGGACGTGCGTCACACTTGTGCTCACTTTACACAGCGAAAGAAGCGGTGAATCCAATACTGCTGGATCATGCTGTTTAAATTCGCATGCCGTGGCTGATAAGGCTGCTACATGGGTCAGGTCTGGACACCGGATACTCTGTGGGCTTTCTCTGTGCGCTGAGTCAGTGTTTGGCTGCAGACGGGGTGACAGACATGACATAGAGGAGAGTCAGTGATGCCATCAAAACATCAGACAGGGAGAGGGGAATGCCTCTGTGTAGCACTTCAGCTTGCAGGATGAAAGCCTCAGTGTCTGGTTTCAAAGGCTTGTCAGCAATTCATATTAAGAATCACTTGATCTAGTTCAAGATGAATTAAGTGGAGGCATGAGCAAGTATTTAAGGCTATGAATGAGGTGACATCTGTGGTTTCATCGCATCACAGATGTTATGTACGTCACATTTGGTGATCTCGCACATTTAGTCTCTTGTTTCTATCTTATAGGTCCTCGCCAGCCTGAGGACGGTCCGAAGTAACTTTGCCGTCATAACTGGCCAACAAGATCGCACAGCCAGCAAGTAGGTTTTTAGAAAATATCCCGAGCTGCTTGACGAGTCTTGATGAACCTGACAAACATACTCACGTTGCAGTTACAGTACTAGTTTCGCTCGCTGACTTTGGATGGTCTCTGTCCACAGGACGCGATCCTCAGGCAGCAACCCGCCATCCATGTGCAAGACCAGCCTCGCAGGTCGGTACTGGGATTAGAATGGGCTGTTTACTAATCAGTATCCCATTATCAACACTGACCCTGGTCAGAAAGACCGAGAGACAGTGAAGACATTATCATGATTAAATTGTGAAATCTGTGAAGTCATGAATTAGTAAATGAAGGTCATTCACAAATACATGAAATCCATTGATGGGGGAAGTATTCGGGTCATGTACTTAGGTCAATTCAATCTATAATGCTGCCATCATATTTTTTAATCTCACCATATGTTTTGTATGTAAAGTAACTAGAGGTGTGGGTGGAGTAAAAAGTACAATTTTCCTCTGAAATGTAGTGGGGTAGAGATATAAAGTAGCATAAAATGGACCTCAAAACTTTATTCGTGACCACGTTTACAGCCCACTTTAAAAATCTTTTTGATGTTTGAACACTGTGTGAATGAGTTGAATCCATCCCATAATGCCATGCTGTGTTTATCTGGTACAGAGGAGCCTCACCAGCAGCTGGCCATAGAGACTCTAGATGAGCTGGACTGGTGTCTGGAACAGTTGGAGACTCTGAAGACTCGTCACTCCGTCAGCGAGATGGCCTCCAACAAGGTACTTGAACATAAAACGCAACATTAACACATCACAGTTCGAGCATAGAGCGATGTACTGAACACATACACGTGTGGCAGGATAAAACCGATACACACTGTTCAGGTTGAACATTTAATACAGCCACTTTGGTGCGAGGTTGCAGCACACTCTCTCTAATCTGTACTGTGATTCAACGCCCTGAGGAATTTTATTAGTCATATGCATCTTGTTGCCATTTTTAAGGTAGTCAGACTCCAGTCAGCTCCGTGAACAGTATGTGACCCCTGAGCTCATCAAGGTCGAACTTAGTAAATCTTTAAGAATACATCTCCAAATTAAAAGTAATATGAAGATATTTTATATGTTCATTACATATTTATTACAGTAGATTCAGCATTTAACCGAAGTTCAATTTTAGCTCTTGATTCTCAGAATATCTGTAAATATCAAGCAGTCCTTCTGCCACTGTTGCTCTCTCACACCACTGTTCATTCAGATGAATTCAATTTAATTGGTGTTTCCCTTTTGAGATGAAATACATCAGCATTTTTTTTCTTCATTAGAGCAGAGAATAAAAGCAAGAGAGGTTCATAATTTTTGTTGGTTTTTCATTAATGGATGTAATCTTCAGCAGCCCAAATTAGAGCGTTCTCCAAGTACAACACAAAGCCTGTGGATTGTGTGTGATGTACAGTTAGCCGTCACTGATCCCTAAACAAATCTGAAAGCTCACTAATACAGAGAATCCATCATGAAAATATGAATAGAATCTCACATCCGTCAGCGGATGGGAGAGGGGCTTACACCATGAATGAGCGGGATGGCTTCATGCATGCAAATAGAGACTAGACACACCCTTCCCCCCACTCATGTGCAGAAAAATGTGAATGAGGAAGTGGAAGCTGAAGATGAAACGGCATCCCCCCGATCCATTCTTCCTACATGTATCCCTCTCCTCCTCCTCCTCTCAGACTGGAGCCCGGCGCTCATGTGATTCCATGATTAGACCGCCCACACAACATACACATGCTCTTCATACTAACACACACATACACAGGTCACATGTGCACACTTCTTCCCATCACATACATGTACATTGCCCGCCTTGCCTCCCATCACATATGTTGCATGCTTGGATACATATACCATTACACACGCCACACGCTCACGTGGCGGCGGCAACCCCCCACCCCCCATTGCTGCAGATCAGTCAATGAGCAGCTTCAGTCTTCAGTCAGTGGGGAAGAATTATCCATGCTGGCATTAGGGCAGGCGCATGGGAGGCCGGAGTGAACGCTGTTTCTGCATCGCTGACAGACTATTGAACTGTTCTGTTTAAAGTAGATTTCCCCCTGAAATTGTCTTTGAGGAAGAGTGAGATATCTCTGGACCTTTCATTCAGAATGTTTTTCAGAGCTGATAAATGATTTGGTGCGAAATATAAAAGCAAATAAAGTCACCGCAAAACTTCTGTAATTATCTTATAATATTTTAAATCAGCTTAAAAAATGTGGTTAAATGTACTCAACAATAAAAAGTTGGCTTAACCGTTTAACCCATTTAAGTAGTAACTGCACTGATACATTTTCTTTATCACCAAAATTCATTATTCAGTATTATTCAGTTTGGTTATTCATGCTGAGGCAGCCAGTGTATTTCCATGTCAAAATATTTAGTTATAGTTAACATCATCTATTTCTGATCATGTTCCTGATAGTGGTCAATGTTCCCACATCTTTGTGGTACATGGTGTACTGTTCTTATTTTTAGCTACATGAATGAAATCCCCCCCATCCATTCAAAGCTTTTCCTTCATATCTTCTTCAAACTTTGTGCACATGGTGTCTCACAACCTCCTCCTCTGACACACTCAGCCCTGCCTACTTTGTACGTCTCCCACCCAATGAGGGCCCTCCGTGACTCTCGACCGCTGCTGCAGCAGGCGCCTGATTGGCTGCTATTCTTAGGCATTTTTGGAAGGAGGCGGGGATTGGAGTACCTCGTTCCCCCTCTGTTTACACACATACGGGAGCAGGCAGTAACTGAGTGAATGAGGGAGAGTCAGGGGGAGCGATGGAGTGTGGCTTCACCGCCTTACATCCTCGCATCCCCGCAGCATTCCCACAGCTATGCTTCCACTCCCTTCTTCTGCCGTGGACATCTGAACAGTGTTTTTTAATCCATCTGTTCAGCACATAGTGATCAAAGCCTTCCAGAGCACTAACCAGTGGACTGTCTGCTTGCAGTGGATTTTGCTCAGGCAAGCATTATAGGAGCACAAAGTGTCCCAGCTGTCTGTTTCTCCATGGAACAGGCAGCGTCGGAGGACGACCAGAAAGCTCTGCTCTCTTGCTCAGTTTTATTTTTGCTCCCATGCTCGACTTTGCGCTGAAATGCCAGAAGTGAGTTATTTCATCTCCGTGTCGTGGATGTTCATTCAGGTAAGGAGAGGCGAGGGATGAGCTGGGTGGGAAGGAGGGGCGGGCGAGACTGCTCACATGTTGCTCTTTTTGTGAATGAGTGTTAAGATGTGGACAACTGGTGGGTGAGATGAGACTGGACTTTGTCTGAGAATCTAGACATCTTCAGATTTGTAGATTTGTAGTCTGTTCCAATGTGATCCACGTGTGTAGTATGCAGCATGTGTTTGGGTGCAGACCACTACCAGTAAAATCAGCCATGCATTTTGGTCCAATCATCTTCTGCGCCGTGTATGACGTGACACACACACAGGCACATGTGGATGCTGTTGCTGGTGCAGCCATCCTGGGTACATTTAAGGATGGTTGATGCTTATCTGTGCTCCGATGATTTTCTGTCTTTTAGCCAAAAGTATGTTTGATTTAACTCATGGATGCTTCTCTGTAGTTCAAGAGGATGCTGAACCGAGAGCTCACCCAGCTGTCAGAAACCAGCCGATCAGGGAACCAGGTGTCTGAGTTCATCTCTAGCACCTTCCTAGGTAAAATACATTCACTTTGTATAATCTTCATCCATACATATATATCATATAAATGATGTAATAGAAAAAGATTGCAACAGCTTACACCTTTTTGATCTATATTGCCAGTTGCATGTTAGTTATAAGTGTATAAGATTATGACACATGGAACAGAGTAATTCAATGCATGTATAGTATTACAATATATGTAGTAGGATATTAAAATAATAAAAGGATTTAAAGAGTTATTACACTAGAGTGCAACAAGAGGCTGCAGTGTTAAATGTTGTCTGTCTCCGTCTGACAGAGAAGCAACATGACATGGACATCATGTCTCCCCCCACCAAGGAGAAGGACAAGAAGAAGCGGCCCATGTCCCAGATCAGCAGTGTGAAGAAGGCCACCCACAACCCAAGCCTCGCCCCCTCCACCATCCCTCGCTTCGGGGTCAACGCCAGCCAGGAAGGACTCCTAGCCAGGGTATGAGGACTGGTCCACTTGTTTATGTCTCTGCATTGTTTTAAATATATTCTTCCTTGTCCTGTATGTTGTGGTGATAAACATTTGTGCTTTGTCCACTGGCAGGAGTTGGAGGACATAAACAGATGGGGTATTGACATCTTTAAGGTCTCCGAGTATTCTGGGAATCGCCCGCTGACGGTCACCATGTACACCATCTTCCAGGTAACACCTCCAAACATGCTGTGCTTTCTCACACAGTGCTTGTGCTCTACTGTATAACCTCAAACATGTAGGACAGTAAATGAATGAACAAGACAGTAAATGAATGAATCAAACAATGACGTAACTAACAAGTGTGAATAAATGATTGACCTTTACCTCGACTGACCCAGTGTTCTCCTGCTACTTTAGGAACGAGAGCTGCTGAAGTCCTTTAAGATTCCAGTGGACACTTTCATCACCTTCATGATGACTTTGGAGGATCATTACCACGCAGACGTGGCCTACCACAACAACATGCATGCTGCAGACGTGGTCCAGTCCACGCATGTATTACTGTCCACGCCTGCTCTGGAGGTAGACGATCGCTCGAATTCATGCTAAAGCAAATACAAACTTCATCATTATTCAAACAATAGGATTTCAACACATGTCCTGTCATGTTGAGCATCCACACACATGTCCTGTATATTGACTCTTCCTGCCTTCTTGTGTTGTCTAAGGCTGTGTTTACTGATCTGGAGATCCTCGCCGCTCTGTTTGCCAGCGCCATCCATGACGTGGATCACCCTGGAGTTTCCAATCAGTTTCTCATCAACACCAGTGAGTTTGCCTAGCACCACAGGGATTAGGTGTGTGGGTGCTGAGTGTATTTAACAATGTGGATGAGGTGCCTGTAGACACGTGTCTGTGTAGAATTGTGCTTCTGCGTTTCCTATTCAGCTGGTTTGCAGTGCTGTCCGTAAACTTTTGTTTTCTGCTTTTTTGCCTTCAGACTCCGAGCTGGCCTTGATGTATAATGACTCGTCAGTGCTGGAGAATCACCACCTGGCTGTTGGCTTCAAACTTCTGCAGGAAGACAACTGTGACATCTTTCAGAACCTCAGCAAAAAGCAGAGACAGTCACTGCGTAAAATGGTGATAGATATGGTAAGACACCTCGGAGGAGCCTGTTTCTGACTCTGAGTTCAGGAATTGTCTTCGTCTTGTAGACATAACAATGTACCATTGTCCTTTCTTCAAATAGATTTTTTAAAATTTAATTTCTTATCCACAGGTGCTGGCCACAGATATGTCCAAACACATGAACCTACTGGCAGATCTGAAAACCATGGTGGAGACCAAGAAAGTCACCAGTCTAGGAGTCCTACTGCTGGACAACTACTCAGACCGCATACAGGTGAGAACAGTTTAGCCATTTATTCATTGTTACAGCTGCAGTGATGTTTATGTGTAAAAGGTGTTGCTCATAGTGACAAACTCAGTTCTTCTCCATAATCAGCTGCAGAAGTCAGCTGTTCTCAGTGTAAAAGCTCTTCCTGCGTAGCACCAACGAGCAAACAACAACCATCCAGTGAACATTGCTGCTAAAGAGCCAGATGTTTCCCTCTGGAGTTGGTCAAAAACCGAAACAGAACTAAAAGACGAGTGAATAATAATAAATAAATAAATAAATAAATAGACAACTACTTAATCAGGTGTTTACAGCTTTCTCTGCTGTCTGTAGTCTGCTCTCTCTGCCTAAGTGACCAAAAATCAATTAATGCTGCTAATATTAAGATTCATTATGTATCAATACAATTTAGTCCAACTGAAAAAAGGTAAAATGTTCTTCTTTTAAAAAATCACAAACTCTTCTCTCGTCGCCACAGGTCCTTCAGAACATGGTGCACTGTGCAGACCTGAGCAACCCCACCAAGCCTCTCGAGCTGTACCGGCAGTGGACAGACCGCATCATGGTGGAGTTTTTCACCCAGGGCGACAGGGAGAGAGACAAGGGCATGGAGATCAGCCCCATGTGTGACAAACAAAACGCCTCAATAGAGAAGAACCAGGTACAGAACAGAAGCTGCAGAACTTAATACATGAAATCCACTGTAAAGTATCAAATTGAAATGTTTACATGGTGAAGGAAATGATCTCCATAAATCAATTTATATCACTTGCCTCCCTCTTTTTTTTCAGGTGGGTTTCATTGACTACATTGTTCATCCTCTGTGGGAGACGTGGGCTGACCTTGTCCACCCAGATGCTCAGGAGATCCTGGACACACTGGAGGATAACAGGGAGTGGTACCAGAGCATGATCCCCCACAGCCCCTCACCCAACCCAGAGGGCCAGGAGGAGGGAGCCCTCGCTGGCGAAGCCTCGGCACTCTGCGGGGGTGGCGGCTCCACTTCGGCCGACAAGTTCCAGTTCGAGCTGACCTTGGAAGAAGAAGGAGAGTCTGATACTGAGAGTCCACCTGAGGAAGAGGAGGGCTATAGCGGCAGCACAGGGCCTGAAATCTCCAGAACTGAGTCTGGCAGCAGATTTGATGCAGTGTCTGCTACGACTCACCTGCTCACCAAAAAGCTCACTACTGATTCGGGCAGGACGTTTTCTTTAGACTCTGAGAAAGATATGGCAGAAGACAGAGACACAGACCAGGAAGGCGTCTCTGGGGTACCACGCTTTAGACTTGGCACATAGCACCAGTCAAAAGTTGAATTTCTTTTGGCCTTTTTTTGTTTATTTGTCTTGATTATGGTGCCTCATCCTCCGTCACTCCCCTTCTCCCACTCCAACCAAACACCACCACCTCTGGTTTCCACAGACAGGGTGACAGCAAGCCTCGGGGTGGGGAGTACAGGAGTGCGGGTGGGTATGGGGGGTGTTAAGAAAGTCTGCAGTTTTACACAGCAGTCACTTGCACTGGAGAGAGACAGATAGACTGAGTCACTGTTCCAATAGAGGACAGGAAACCAAGTTCCTTTGTCCTTTGTGTTCTGTGTCTTTCACTCAGACATACTGTGGATAAGGTTCGACAGAGACAATGAGAAGTTTAAAAAAAACTTCCCTTTTACCAGCCAACCCAAGGTCTACTACAACAAATGACAGAAATGTCTTCCTCTTTTGGAGTATTTGTGAAGAAAGTGAGGAAGTTATGAATGGCCATGAAAACACAACACAACGTCTTGAAAGACATATTGCCAAACTTGCAATTTACAGGGACAATGCTGTTTTGCCTGCCTTTTTAGTTTTTTCATTTGTTTGTTTTTTCTGTTTTATTTAGTTCCATACACGGTGAAAAACAGTAAATGAAGAAACAGCAAAGTGAAACTTCAAAGCAGTGTAAGCAAAGTCACAGCAGAAAGGAGCTGTGGAGGATGGAGCATGATTTTATGCAGGAAACTTTAAATGTAGCAGATGTTTTGAGTGACTCTATCATTATATTTGTATATGTAGCACTCCTTTCAGCTGGTGTTGCACAGCCCATTTCATTGTGTTCAGCAGGCAGTTGTTTTGGAAGAATATGATTATTACCAAGTGGCTGGCAGTACATATTATTTTGAGTTGTTTCAGGCTTACTATTTCCATTTTTATAATCCTAAACCATGATATTGTGACAGCGACAAAACTGTGCTAGGGTCAGTGTAGTGTTATACAGTCACGGAATTACATTCAAAGCAGTGCACATGGCGCCTCCCAGTGTTGACAAATGGAACTGTAGTTCTGGCATTGGAGGCAAATGATTTGCAAGGGTTTTGCATAGGCCTATATGGAAAGCACATCGAAAGGTATTTAACTGTAGGACTACCCATAATATCAGTTATGTTTCAGTTTTGTTGCTTTTTGATTATATTTGTTGGATTTTTTAAATTTTATTTTATTTCAATTCACTAATGTTTTTTTGCCTTCTTAATATTTGGCACCCATTTTATCAGTTTGCCTTCAAGTGTAGCACTTTACAGTTTTGTTCATAACTATAGCTCTCATTGTGGTTTTCAAGGGCTTGAGCCAAAACGTGAACACATTGGAGGCTTTTGACTGCGAAACAGTTTGTTGTGCAACGAGCACAGACATGCAAAAACTTAATGTTACAGTACAGCTACAAATGCATTAAACTATCCATTCAAATCCATTCTTGTCACTACATAATGTATCAAACGCAGCACTCAAAATCCACCTGCATAATTTACGAAACCAATAAGGGCAGCATGTTACAAGGGTTGCAAAGAAGGATGTTAGCATCATTGTAACTGTAAAAAAAATCCAAGAGGTTACTAAGAGACACTTTCCTGTGCCAGAATTATTTTCATCTTTTTTCTCTCATTGATCAATATTTCGCTCTTCACAGGGACATAGTCAATGACAAAACAAGTGCCAAGCAAGCATGACACAACTCGTACTGTAATTTCCATTTTGCCACTGGCTACTTTCCATCAGTGACTGATAAAGTTGGTTGACTGTAGCACCCTGTGTGCCAATCTGACCCCAGTGTCTCTGCTCCTCTTTTTCTAACTCCTGTTCGAACAGTAACTGAAACTGATATTGTCTTAAAACAGTGATGTGTTTTTTGTGTGAGTGAGTGACTGGGTTGACTTTTTTGATGTATTTGCTAAGAAACAACCAAAGCACTTTGTACGGTACTTTTACAGTTCTGCACTTCCAGTACAGTTGAACATGTATAGCGTGACTGTTTCACTGTTTTTCTGTTGGCCTGGTGGATATGTTGAATTGCACGGGCTGGACCACTACAGCTCTTAAAGGCTGGATGTTGGAGGGACTGAAGTAGTTTTTTTTTTTATATATATATATATATATATATAATTGACTGTACAAAAAAATGTGTTTTGTTGAAATGCATGACATTGGCTGCAGGATTCAAAGAATATGAAGAGTATGTAGAGTACTTACAAAACTTAGCCTGTGGAGAAACTTTATTTTATTACCATGGAGTAAATCATGTTTTAACATGTGAATGAGCTGAAAGGTTGTTTTTTTTTTGACGCCTTATTTTCAAACTTGGGGTTTTTTTTTTCTGGTCATAGATGTGTTCACTGACATGCTGGAGTCAAACATGTGCAATCCTTTCTGTAGCCATAAACAACACCAAACAGACCAACACTCAAGGATGCCTTCAACACTAAGGACTATTTAACAGCTTAACCAGCACAACATGTGAAGATTCAGTCTGTCTCTCTGCGTGTCACTAATTGTTTGATTTTGTACATTTTCCTCACAGTCCTTCATGTACAGTTTATTTATTATTTCTATATTATCTGTCAGAAACGATGGAACAGTAGACTTTATTTTAGTCTGAAATTTAGTACTTATGTGTAGCTTGACGTGTGAGAAAGTCAAACAGGACAGATTTCAAATATTACTCAGCTTTTTCCCTTCTATTTTCATTTCTTTATGTCTGCAAACAACATTATACATAAGCAAAAATACTCACTTTCATGTTTATCTTGGTATAAAATTAGTTGAGTGACAGATTTCCGTCTAGGTTTTCTGAAACATCTCTCCTTTCCTGTCTTCCTCCGTTTCCATTGATCCAGTCAGATCACGTATTCATGAGTGATCTTACAGTCAGTGTGCTGATCTGAGACTTTTTTGATTCATAATGAAGATAATAGTCATGTGGCCTCAAGCCATTGTAGATCAGTATTTCTGCTTGAGATTTTGTGAATATGGGTCATGAACTAAGACTCTGCAGCTTTGACAATCCAAACTCTGCTGTTTAACTGCGGGTGTGTTTGCCCTCTCTCCAACTAGAACTGTATGCCTTGCCAATAAAGGAAAAACTCTTCACTCTTTGATGTCTTGTTCTCTGCTTTCATGAGAAAATGAAATAATAAAACATGAATAGAAAACAGAACAATCCTGTTCATCCTGATGTGAATCCAAGCATATATGGCACCCAATGACAAACAACAAAATCTGTTTTCATGATGAATAAAAATGCACTTATCACTGATATGAAGTAAATATCGATCACGACTATTACAAACAATCTGCTAACAAGCAGCAGCCTGCCGATGGCTCAGTCATTACAAAGTCATACTACTCAGCTAATCGTTGCGCAAACTCATAACTTTATTTTTAGATTCTGGTTTCTAAAGACCAAATATATCAGGCTGCATTTGTATGAATGGACGTGGAGTGTGTATAAAATATGCAAAATGTAGTCATAAAAAATATGGAGTCTTGTGGCTTGAGTATCTCACCAGTGTGAACATGCTGTAACTTCAATGAAGAGTAGGAACACGATTATACACATTACAAAGTACATGATACTGTCAGATGATGTGGAAAAAGGTGATGAATTTTTTTACTAACTTAAAAGCTACATAATTGGAAATAAAAAGGTAGTACTATATATACAGCAGCCGTGGAAAGTAAGAACATTTACTTAAGTACATCTTTGAGGTTCTTGCACTGTACTTGAGTATGTTATTGTTTAGGTACTGTACTTTTTAGGTACTTTGCATTATCATTATATACATACATACATACAAAACACACAATGATCTTATAAAATATAGCTACCCAAAAGAATATAAAATAGATAAAATTAACTTCAACTACAACATTAAAATGTTTAAAGGCAGCAATCTTCATAATGAGTTTCTTTTTCTTTTTAGTCTTTTAGTGTATTTTTCTGATCACCATATTTGCTTACAGGTACGCTTATGGGGAGGGCGTGGCTATGTGCGAATGGGCGGGCCCTCCCCTCTGATTGGCCGACCCTCCTGTCAATCATCCTTACCCTCTGTTTGGACTCGTCATGTCGCCGCTGTCAATCAAGAGGCGCACGGGCTGCTGCAGGTGCAAAGCTGGACTCTGGGCGCTGCTGCGAAGCCGAGGATAAAACACACATTTCAGGGTAAAAACTTGCGCTTATTTCTCACTGTGAGTCCGTGTTCTGTCAAACAGCCGCAGCAGCTAACATGCGAGTTATTTGTCGCTTGTCATATGGTGGATTTAGGCTGAGAATTTAGCCGTAAATAAGGAAGAGTAACCTTCATTTGACATAGCTGGGATGCTTAGCTAGCTCCTGCTGCCACTTTAAACACTGGTAACGGTCTGCTGTGTTAGCATTAAAGGTAGCGATGCTAGCTTCATTTCATACATTTAAAAAAAAACACCTTTTCATCTTTATTCTTTCCATCTCTTTAACAGTCTTTTAATCTTTATCCCAGGGTGTCATGAGTGTGTAACAAAGCGCCTTATCCTGTATTTTCTGTGTTTTTCTCCAGCTAACCTGAAGCAAACTCATATTCAAGCAGCTACATATTGACTAGCAAGCTAACGCCGCATAAGCTCCAATATGGAGAGGGGATGTGGGTTAGCCTGTTTAAATTGGGAGCATGTTGTGTTTGGAAAGAGTCACTTGGCATTAACGTTACATGGGTTGCCAGTTTTTCTCTAATTTACTTCAAGGCAAATTCTGGCCAACCATATGGTCATTCATAATGGTCTGGCTAGCGTAGCCTCCCTGCCCTCCTGGATGGGAGAGGATAGTCAGTTTAGCTGATGCTTAGCCTGCTAAGCCCTGGTACTTCCGTCTTCTTATCTCGTGTGGGGCGGAGGTGTGCACTCCTTGTCCGACATGAAGTGGAGACACTCAGGGCTGTGTGTGGGTTTTGGGCTGGTTGTATTGACACAGGCTCTTGGCAAAACGGCTGCATCGTTTTATTCCCTGATAAAGCTGTGAGGCTGTTTGGGAACCATATGGAGTGTAACCTGACCTCAGACAGCAGACAGTGTTTAACCCCATGTTAAATGGTTAACATAAGGCTGATTTACTTTGGCATGTGGATTCAGGTGGTTTTACTCTTGTCCGTCTGAAGAATGATGATGATCTGTATCTCAGATTTATGTGCATTATTCTCATGGTATCCTGCACAGATGTGTCCCATAATGATTTGTCTGTCTGTTATACTGATGCCACATATGAGTTTGTAAGTCAGCCCAGTAAAGTATTTGACAGCTGCCAGACCCTCTTGGTACATGCTTTCTGTCCTAAAAGAAATATGTGAAAACACTCTGCCCTGCTCAGTAGTTTGTCATTTACTGTTCTTTCCTCAGCCTGGTTTTACACAAGGGGTTTTTAAAGTCTGAGACTGCTTAGGATCATGATTATGTTACTTGTTCCGTAGACACTCAACAATTTATCCAAGACGGTCTAATACTGCAGTTTGACATAACTTCAGATCATACCAAATGCCTAAAAGGTCTGTCCTATGGCATTTATTCGTTTTTGACTCTGAAAAAGTGGGAAAACGGTGAAATATATCTGAACTATCTCTTTAACCAAATCACACACATTTAGGCTGTTCTATGTGATCTTTTTTGATGTCTAATGTAATAAACTATGTCATATTTTATCACCTCAATTCGCTGAGCCCCTGAAGCTGTTTGGGGCCTGCTTCCCACTTTGTGAATTTTCCCACTGTGGGACAAATAAAGCAATATCATCTTTGAAAACCTGTGTTTTACACCTTTTAACCTTTTACATAATGCCCGAATTGTTGCCATATGTTATTTTAATAACTTAAGGACTTTTCGTCATTTTGTCTACGTGTATTTAAGATCTCTGTACTAAAGAGGTGTCGACATTACTTTATAGCTCAGGCGAAGGATACCTGAATCTGTTGTGTCGGTCTAAAAGAAGCCTCAGAGGATGTCACTAGCTGATATCGGAGGTTTGAGCTTGCTTATCTTGATGCCAGTAGTTTCCTGTCTTAAAGACTTTTCTGTCTATTTAATATGCCTATAATGTGTTTAGTAAATGAATTTAGCTTTCAATGTTTTACCATCTAGAGACTGATTGAAAGAATATCAGAATAAATAGTACAAAATTAGTTAATTACAAAATGCAAAATTATGCAAACAAACCAACAAAATATGTGTCCATCTGTCATATCTCCTAAACCAATCCAGAACAGTGATATGAAGAGGTAGATACAGCACGGGCTTAATACAGCACATACTCAATCTGATGAAATCAAATACAACAGCTGTATTGTACCATTATAAAATGGACTATGTTTGTGACTATAGTTTCTGGTGTATTTGGGTTATATATATTGTAAGGTGTTTTTATTATTTGGTCCAGCCCGTCCCGTCAGTAAGAACATGCTGTTTCTTCGAGTTAATTCTTTGTGACTGTTTTTAGTGTGTTATCTCCATCCTTGCATAGATGGCGTCTGCAAATGCCACGTACGGACAGAAGGAGTCCTCGGACCAGAACTTTGATTACATGTTTAAAATCCTCATCATTGGCAACAGCAGCGTAGGAAAGACTTCCTTCCTTTTCCGCTATGCAGACGACTCCTTCACGCCAGCATTTGTCAGCACGGTGGGCATCGACTTCAAGGTGAAGACCATCTACAGGAACGACAAGCGGATAAAGCTGCAGATCTGGGTGAGGAAGTGAACACATACATGCAGACGTGCTAAGGTTGTCAACTACAGATTGTCTAATGTTTGTCAGAGCAGGCTGAGGGGTGCATGAGGATAAAATGAAAAATGTGAAAAGTTGATTTAGGGAAGCCAGTGAATTATGATCACCCCCAGGATTGCTTTTAACATTACTCGTAACTCCTGAAGTGTTCTTAAAGGGAATTGAAAACTCACATTGCTTTCTTATAGCTGTGTTATGCATTCAGCACTACTGTCCTGAACTGTGCTATCTAGCATCTCGTCAGGCACCACTGAAGAAGTAAGGGTTTAAGGGTTTAGGTGGAGAGGTCTTTGACCATATATTTATTTATTTTACTTTACATAAATACTACAGATGTTGCAATCAGCTCTTTTCATTTTCGATTAATCTGCTTATTATTGTCTCAAATAATCATAGTTCATAAAATGTCTCGCTGTCCAAAACCCAAAGATATTCAGATTTAGATTCTCACAGTGGAGAAACTGCAACCAAATAATTTAAGAATTTAACATCTTTGCTTGAAAAGTGCCTCAAACACTAATTGATTAATCAACTAACTCGACTCAACTCGTTTCAGCTCTACAGAACTTAAAAGTCAATAAGCCTACAAAAATATTTTTGATTAATTATAATTAAGGCAATTGTCCACTCTACCTGTCTTTAATAAGAATGCCTGTTTTTCATGCTGCTTCATCACATCTGCAACTGAAGCGCCCTCTATTATCATATGTCTCTAATGATTACCAGCTGTTGAACTCGCATCTCAGGTCCCCAGAATCTCTTCATCTGCTGTGTAATGGCAATACCCTTGAAGTGTACTTAACATGAGCCATAAAGCCTGACCCTGGGACCAATTGCTTGAGACACCAGAGAACACCAGAGGAATACCTAATCCTCATGGGAGTTTGGTTGAATGTTAAACCCTGACAATCATCAGGAGACACGTGTCGTAAATTTTTTGCAGGTGTTGGGTGACAATGAACTGCATAAAAAGCCAAAGAAATACACACAACTGTCTCATCCCCAGTGTTTATTTAGTCCTACATGGACATGACAATGTTTAGACCACAACCAGAGGAAGACCATCCATGGATGGATGGATGGAAACATTGTGTTATGCCCTTGAGACAGGCTTCCTACGCAGTATGGAAAAGTATGTAATTTGATTTGACTACTTTCCAGGCCTGAATAAGAATAGAAAAAAGAGCCTATATTTCCCCTACTCTGTTTTCTAAGATGCAAAATTCAGGATTTCTAAAAATAAATTGATCATACAAGCAGAGTGTTTTTCTTGGCATTTGGAACAAGCAGCCAGCACAGCCTAATCGTTTACCACTCTGTGAGAGAGTGCAGGTCAGAGTGAGCTTGATGTTGTAGAAAGCAAGGCATGAAGAATGTTGTGCGACTGAACTCACACTCCTAGAGCCACTTCTACACCCCAAGTGCCTCATAAGTATACCAAAATCAGACATACACAATCAAATTAGTTAGATTGATCTTTGATGTGCATATAATCATAGCATCACAAATAAACAAATATTAAGCTTGTCTGAGCTGCACAAACACTGAAAATTAAATTATGTAGTTAATTTACTGTTCTTATTTATAAAAGAGACTGAAAGATAAAATGTGTATTTATTTACATTTATACATCGAGCTATTTATACTCCGATGTCAAATATGGTCTGAAAAATCTAACAAGATGTCTTGAAATTTGAGTCTGGAAAATTGTGGAATTTTGAAATGGAACATCTGTAGGAACCCTGGTGAGGCCATGAGTGTGCAGGATTTTTTTTGAGTATGTTTAGTTAGAAATGATGGTGTTGGTGTGTATTTGCATAGGACACTGCTGGCCAGGAGCGCTACAGGACTATCACCACAGCTTACTACAGGGGAGCCATGGGCTTCATCCTCATGTACGACATCACCAACGAGGAGTCCTTCAACGCCGTTCAAGACTGGTGAGGGACACCTGAGCATACATGTCTGTTTGTATGAAGGTGGCAACTTAACATACAATCTTTTTTTTCATTGAGCTTTCTGATGGTTTGTGATCACAATGTATTTATAAACTGGATTTCTGTGATCTGTCCAATTCTCTTGACTAGAGGCTAGGTCAAGAGAATTGCACAGGTTTCAAACAAGTCCTCGGTGTAATCCAGTTCGAGTACAGTTCTAGCACTTTTTTGCAAGTGCAAAGACAGGTGAAAGCACTAATGTCTGTTTAAATTGTACTTTTGCTTTGTGAAACAGCATGTTTGCACAAGAACTTTAAGCAATGTAGGTCAAACATGAATCAGAAAGTAATTCAATTGAATTCAAATTTCTTTTCAGTCAGTCTTTTTTTTTTTTTTTTTTTTTTTTTAGCATGGTGTCACATTCCTGTGCTTTAGCATCTAAGAATCGGTCCGTCAATATAGCTGTAACACCCTGTGCTGTATCTGCCAACAGGTCAACCCAGATCAAGACATACTCGTGGGACAATGCCCAGGTCCTCTTGGTGGGGAACAAGTGTGATATGGAGGATGAACGAGTGGTGGCTGCAGAGAGGGGCCGACAGCTGTCAGAACAGCTGGGTAAGTCAACTGGTCAGAGTAAAGCCAACATGCCATGCGTCTGTTGTTTATCCACTATTGGTGTTCATCTTCATCTCATGGGAGCATTAATGAAAATTAAATCAAATTATGAACCATAAAGCTCCTTCAAAGAGACCATGATGATGTGTCTGAGATTCTGTTATCTAAACATTAGTAAAGTAATTGTGGCTGTGTTTGGACAGCATACTGTAGGTCATTATAATTAGACTCTTCAGCTTGCCACATTACATAATTACACCATGTTTGGAACCGATGTTACAACAATTCATACTGAAGTAAATCAAAGCCAGCTCTACCAGCGAGCCATGCTAACATGAGTCCGAAGTAGCGTCGTGTGTTAGGGCAAAGGCAGAGGAAGCAAGAGCAGCTTTTTTTTTTTTTTTTTTTAGACAAGTTGGTGTTATTTTCTGCACTTCCTGCTGAGACATGTAACATCAAAAACATGTTTGGGGAGTGATCTGAGTGGTCAGTCTGAGTCATGGTATAATTAGTAATATGACTGTAATTAAACTTCATTTCAAACCACCTATGAAAGAGGTTTAAGTATGATCTGGGAAGATAGATTTAGCATTTTTCAAGACTTTTGAATACATTTAATTTTGAAAGACTTAGACAAATCTGTTATGGAGGCAGAAATTAATGGGGGTTGAGCTGCCTGCCTTGATGTGTCCTGACATGATGAGATAAGTGGATTAACTGGATAAGCTTCACAATGGGACAATAAATGTAACCATAGCCTCTCTCTGCCTCTGTCACCCCTCCTGGTAGGTTTTGAGTACTTTGAAGCGAGTGCTAAAGATAACATTAACGTGAAGCAGACCTTCGAGCGGCTGGTGGACATCATCTGTGAGAGGATGGCAGAGAGTCTGGACAACAACGACCCGACCATCACCGGAGCTAAACAGGGGCCACAGCTCAACGAGCAGCCACAGAGGTCCCATCAGGATTGTGCTTGCTAAACATGACCCCCCCCACACACACACACACACACACACACCGTCTGCCGTCCTAAAAACCCACACACCTTTTTTGTCAGTTTGTCTTTCACTTTCTCTCTCATGTGTACGAACACGGAAACACATATTACACACAAACACTGCCATACAGAGACACACAACATGGCTGCTTCAATTCTTCACCCCTCTCACTACACCAAGAGCTCCATCCACGTGAGCCGTCCACGCAAAGATTTGGTGTTTTCAGAAATATTGTCTTAAAGTTTTTCTTTCAGTTATACAGAGATTAGACTACAGAGATAGTGCAAACTTAGTCAGAGGGGTGAAGAACATTTAACAGAGGAACAATCCCAAGTTGTCTTTATCTTTCTTATTTGTACACGTATACACATGCACAAACACACACACTATACTGTATCTTAAAGAATTATTAAAGGCCAGTTGAGGCCAAGACTCCATCATTCCTTATTGTTATGTCTGCAGTTGGGTTTTACTGTAAAAGGCTGTGAAGGAGGAACATTGGAGGGATCCTCCAGCCGCAGCTCCCACTCAGCACCAACACCTCAAACCTAAATGGATACAAATCATTTGGTTTACTTTTAGTCCCATTGAAAATATGTTTGTTGCTGTGGATAGAATTGCTGTTTTTTTTTTTTTTGTTTTTTTTTTTTAACATTTTTGAGTTGGTTGGGTGTGCTTCCAGTGTTGTGATTGTGTTTCTACAGATAGTTATGGTCCAAGTTTGACGTCCAGAGTCATTTGAAAGTGTTTTTATTTAATTTTTAGATTGAAGAATAGCAAAAGTTATGCATATCAGTTTTATTCATTTTTGGCCCCTTCTTAAATTTTTGAAATAATTTATTTTAGTGAAACTGGATGGCAATGTCAGTGGCTTGGTTGGTCCAGTGGAAGGAGCTGAATAGCCTTTTTTTTTTTTTTTTTTTTTTTTTTTAATTATTTGTTACTATTTTTTTTAAGACATACAGCAGTATCAAAGGATAAGGGATCTTTCACCACATGGAGAAGAGTGTATAAATGTTTAAAAATCAATAGATATGCATTTTCAAATGCATATATAATATAGATACATATATAATGAACATATTATACAATAAAAATGATTTCGGATATTGGATTCCTACCTGTGCTTTAGTGAGAGGTGCATGTTGTTGACGTTTTCTGATTGATTCTGATCGATTCTGGTTGACTGGATGGTTATTTGTATGAGCTGTTGTCTGAGTTTAAAACCCTTCTGTCATACAGTTTCAGTACTTGAGGTACCAAATGGGGCCAAAGGTTTCACATGTGAAGCCCACGGCCCCTTCTCGTTATACTAACTTTGATTCACTGCGTACAATGTGCAACATGCACTCACTGGAAAGGCATGTGATTCAGTGTGAGCACTGGCGTACCACAGATCTCCATCAACTTTCAGGTAGTCTCTTATGTCATGGTAGATGATAATTTCATCTTTACTTTTGGGGTGGACACGATGTTTTTAAGCATGTTAAATGTCAAATTGTGAGTTTAATTTCTCTCTCTGATGCTAAGGTTAGGGATTTGTCTGCTCGTGTATACGGTACAAAACCATGCATTCACAGATGAGCCGAGGCATGCAATGATATTTTCAACACCTAATTTATTTCAAAATAAAAAGCGTATTTATTTTGTATAACTTCTATTTATTTTTGAGATAGTGTTCTTCCTAGATTATGCATTGCAATCTGCACTCTACGTTTTTAAAGAGATGTTCAATAGTATTCGATCGCTTGAACTGTCCCAGCTTTTAAATGAAAAATGTATTTGTGTTTACAGTGAATATAAAGCTTAAGATGCTTCCTCGAGAGGAAAGTTAAACATTCCAGTGTAAGAATCTCTTATCATGTCAACGCAGCTTTGCTGGGAAGTTTGTTTGTCTTTTGATATCAGTTATGTAACTTTTAAGACTCAGTAGTGTAAAAGCAGACTGTTCTCACAGAGCAATAGCAGTTCTTTCTCTCCACACCCAAATATCAGCAATGTACAACCCTGCTGAAGGTTTGTAGTATCCATGCTGTACGCGGGTGTGTGAATGTAAAGTTTGTATAAAAGCAGTCTTAATAATTGTTCTTTCCAAAGAGATCTTGACAATAAATTTAGAGCCAAAAAAAAGCGCTTGTTCTTGTAGACACAAACTTGTCCAGTAGTGTTTTCCTGCTCGGGGCAGTAGCTTCAAAAAGGGAAAATGTTTGGCAAGTAAACGGAATACTCTGAACACTTCATTAAAGTAGTGATTCTTACTGCATTCACTTTTGACTTGTTTGTTGATTTTTGTTACTTTATTTATTGTGTTTTGCTACAACAGCTGTAAACTTTGCCAGTGACTTAGGAACACTTATCGACCCTGTTCAACTCTCCTCCTCTTCCTCCCTCCCTGTCATAAATAACCCCTGTAAATAGGAATTTTCTGCCCGTCAGGTATTAGTTGTGTGAAATGTGCTGTAATTCTGTAATGCCAGATTTGCTAAAACGAGGAATCAATAAACAAAATTTAAAAGCTGTAGATTTGTGTTGGCTCAGCAGTTATTCCCAAAGGCCAGTGATTTACAAGAAGTGTCCATGTGATGTCTCAGAAATGGTTTCGACTAAAGTTTCCTGTGCCCAGCAGAGGGCATAATACTGCAATAATGCCTTGTTTTCTGCCCTCAGACTTGTTTGACCATCTATGGTTTGGTTCAGCTTCTCCACTGCACTTAATACAACACCCACAGTATAAGAGGTGATCAATGTAAAGGTGTGACTCTATATATGTGTTCATTCTAACTATAATAAATCAAAAAGCAGAGCCTAGTAAGAAACAAAACACATGAGTGGGTTGTAATGTAGTGAATTTAATAAATGTCAGGTAGAGACTTGAAGGTCCATTACACATGGATACATAAGGTTTCTCAGCACGTACACATACATTCATGGAAGTGGCGACTGCAGGACTACACATGAGCCACCACTATGAAAAATACAAGGGTTACTGCTGTACACGAGAGCAACAGGACATGCAAAAGAACAAGGAGTAAGACCATATGTAAAATAAGAAATGTCTCAGTAAATAAAATATATATTTGTCATTAAGTGCTTGTAAACAAGTAAGGCATTATAATACACTGTGGGTGACAGCACTTGGTGACACCCTGGTGTTTTGGTTGTTGAGATTGTCCAGCTTACACACACAGATCAAAGCTATCCTTCACCAGTCCACTCTGGACAGCAGCTTGCTACATGGCTTCCACCAAAGGAAAAAAAAAAAATAGGGCAACAAAATGAGTCTTGTTTGCTGCACAACACTGCCAGATGTTGAGGAACCAGATGAGGCTGCAGCCCCTCAACCTGCTGCTGCTCCTGGTGGTCAGCCTGTCATTGTCCAGCCTGTCCATGTCCACACACAGCAAAGCCAAGGCAGATTCAGTTCTCACTTACAGGCTTTCATAATCTGCAGGGTGCATTTACAACCTCCTCATATCAAGTCTCTGATAAGGACAAACGTTCCCCGTGAACAAGCACCGTGGCTGGGACTCAGTAAGCCTGGACCTGGTTTGGCAAAAGCTGGCATCCGCTGCTGACATGGTTCATCACCTTCTGCTTGAGCTGGGCCACCTGCTCCCTGAGGACACTGGCCGTGGACGCCAGCTCGGTGTTCTGGCTCTTCAGGCTCTTGACCTTGTCCTCCAGCCGGGATATCCTCTCCAGCTTTCTCTTGCGGCACTTGGAGGCGGCTATCCTGTTGCGCAGCTTTTTCCTCTCCGCCTTGATGCGCTCCTGGTTGTCCATGTCGATGGGGGACAGAGGGGGGCTGTCCCCGAAGCTCTGCATGTCGGGCACCGTCTGCGGCTCGTCCTTCACCAGCCCGGCGGACTGGAGTCGTGACAGCGCCGCCGCCGCAGCCGCCGCTGCTGCTGCTGCTGCTGCTGCGCCCCGGCCAGGTGAGCCGGGGGCGGGGGGAAGGGGATGGTGTCCGTGGAGTAGTTGATGGTGGTGGTGCCCAGCGGGCTGGCCGTGTACCCGTTCAGGGTGGTGTAAACAGGGAGGTCTGACGTCTGGAGCCCGGCGGTCCCCACAGCGCCGGATGATCCCAGCAACTCCAGCCTGTCCACGGACACGCAGCCCGCCTCGCTCAGCTGGTTCTGCTTGTGAAGATCCTCCAGCGCCTTCACGAAACCCTCCGCGAACTCCTGCTCGTCGCTGCCGGACTTCGGGTACAAGAACTGGGAGGCGGGGTTGGAGCCGGCGACCAGGCCGTTTGACTGTATGATGAGACGTTCCAGGTCCGGGGAGGTGAGCTTGAGGAGACCCAGGTCTGGAGAGCTAAGGAGTCCGTCTGCGTCCCGGAGCGGGTTCGGTTTGAGCTCGGAGTTCTGGTCGTCCAGGTTCAGGTTGATGTCCTTCTTCATCATGGTGCTGTGGGAGTAGACGCTGGGGCCCCTGGGAGTGCTGACCGCGGTGCCTGGGTAGAGGCTCGTTTCCATCCTACACCCTCACATGAGGGAGCGGGGCGCGTCACGCACGACCGAGCGTTCAGCAGTCACATCCAGGCAGGAGGAAATCAGCTGATCCTTCCTCCTCCGTGGTCCCGTTTCCTGATCCCCCTCCCGTGGATCGGTCCACCGCTCGGGCTGGTGCTGCCTGAGGGGCTCTGCTGCGTGTCTCCTGCGCGGATCACACCGTCTTTTCCCGATGGCACGACTGCTATGCAGCGCCAGACCTCGCTCGCTTTCTAGCCCTAAAAATTCCATTATGTCACTCCAGAGCGCGCAGATTGGCCCAAAATGACGTTGGTTTCCGGTTCAATTTGAATAAAGGGGCCGAGCCGGTCTTTATTGCCATGGAGACTTTAAGTAAACTACAAACAGTGCAATGCATTGTGGTTTGATGTCATAGCATAAAGCTCAGGGTCGCCAAAAGAGAGCAGAGACTGGGCGGGGAAGGTGTAAGAGGCGAAGAACAGAGGAGCAGGCCTCGCTGAAAACACTTCCACTACAGACCTGAAAACACTTCAACTACAGACCTGAAAACACTTCCACTACAGGCAGCTTCAGACCTGAAAACACTTCCACTACAGATCTGAAAACACTTCAACTACAGGCAGCTTCAGATCAGAGTGTGATCCTGGACTATTCCAGGATATGAGACTCCATAGGATCTTTGTGGTTCTCAAACTGGAACAGAACAGAATATGATAGAATAGAATAAAAAGAAACAGATAAGAACAGAAAATAGAATAGAACAGAACATGGTAGAATAGAACAGAACACAATAAAACAGAATAGAATAGAAACAGAATAGAATAGAGTAGGGGGAGCCAGACAACATAGACTCCTAATTTGGTCTTTCAGTATGTGTATGTTCAAAAGTTCAAACTGAATTCAACCTTAATTCCAGCTCAACATCTCTCGTTGCAGCTCTGTAAGGATCAGTGGTCACATTCGACCTTCACGCTAAACCGAGAGAGAGAGAGAGACTTTAAATGAAGTGTTACAACGACTCAAAATGTTCTGAAAGCATTTCTGGGAAAACCGAGCGCAAACTAGAAAAGGGAAGGAAACAGTGACAGTAGAATGAGGAAACCATGTGTTTTCTGTGATTGAAAGTATAAGCAAGTGGAAAGGTTAACATGCGGGCTGTCCATCATCTGTGGCCGCTCGATTTTCACTATTCATGATAGATGCACTTCAATCAGGGAACAACCATATTTAAAATGTAGAGCCACGATTTAAATGTCTGGTAGAATAAAAGACATTGATAAGAACAGAGCAGAAAATAATAACATAGACTAAAACATTACAGAAAAGAACAGAACAGAAAAGAACAGAGTAGAGCAGAGCATTATAGAACAGAACACCAAAAAAAGAACAGAAAACAATAGAGGAGAACATTATGAAATAGAACAGAACATGATAGAATATAATAGAGCATCATAGAATAGAGGATCATAGAACAGAACATGATAGAATGTAATAGAGCATCATAGAATAGAGGATCATTGAATAGAACAGAACATGACAGAATGTAATAGAGCACCATAGAATAGAGGATTATAGAATAGAATCAAATAGAATAGTACACAATGTAATAGAGCATTGTAGAATAGAAAGTAAAAGAGACAACCTCAGTGTACAGGCAGTGTGCGTGGCCCTGTGATGGAAACCACAGCACAGTGTTGTTATTCTGCCCGTCCACAGTGAGGACGTCAGCAGACTGTCTGCATCAGCACCACGGAGCAGAGAGGGCATCATCAGTTACCATGGCAACACTGACATAGCCAGTGACGCAGGCGAGACGGGGAGAGAAAGGTGAATGGGTTGAGGAAGAAGAGGAAGGCTGCTGGGGACTGCAGTGCAGGTTGTGTAGGTGGTCGGAGGAGGCGGCGTCACAGAAATCAGTGTTGGTTCTGTAACCGTAGAGGCAGCAGCATGAATGAGAGAAAGGAAAACAAAAACCTCCACCCTATGGAGAGCATATTATCTCCAGTGTGCCAGCTTGGAGCCACACAGGGTGCAGTGTCCAGAATGTGTGAGTCATTTCGCAACCGGAGGGCGTGGACCACAGAGTGCACCGAGAATGAAAAGAAAAAAAAAAAAAAGAGCTGTTCCTGTATTAGATTAGCTCTGCCTTCATGACAACAAAGTGGGGGAAAGGGTTGACCTCTAAACCTCAGGTAATGGAGTGTGTCAGAGGTTGTGTAAGCTTTTGATTTGTCCTCCCTCAGCCAGAGAAGTGTCCTTTGATTTGAACTCTCCTGGGAGAGGCCAACAGGACATGCATGTTCAGCAACGCCCTTGTGCTGTTACAGTGCACACATTCACACCTGGGAGCTGCCCAGCGAAACCACCGAGCAGCTTTACTGGAGCAGCTGATCGGAGGGCTGAGCGTTCATTAATGGCCTGTGTCAACAGATCTTATTGATGGAGGGGAGGTTGTTTTTGTATTCACTTCAGCCGCTCGCTCATGAGACAGCTCTGCTCACGTTTAATCTGTGAATGCAGTGCAGATGCTTGCTTTTCATTTTCAGCCCACATGTGGCTTGAATTACATTCTGTTGCATGAAAACACATGATTAAAAAGGATCGGTTTTCACCCTTTTGTCCGCTTTCCAAAACTTTCTAATGGTGCAAGGTGAAAAAAAAATACAAATTCACAAATCCTCTTTTGTTGATTTTTTTTCTCTTTTTCATTTCTAATGCATTATTGTAGGATGAAGTTCTGTGGAGGGATGCATGCCCATACAGTAGATGGCAGTATGATGCATTCAGACCTGGTGTGTCATTTCCTTTCAGCTCTGAGCCAAAAGAAGACAGCAGCAAGCGCAGACAATCCTGGGATTCTTGTTTGGATATCTGATCCTTTTATTATACATCTATGACAATTCCTGTCATAACAACCGAGGATAATGGCCAATAAGAAGAAAGTAATAGTGACAGGTGAGAGGCTGTAATTGGTCAGAGGACTGGAGAGACAAATGATTTCTTTATTGTCATTACTGTGCTGTTTCAGCTCATAGAGTTTTCTACTTGTGTCTGAGCTGCACAGCTGATCTGGTTAAGATTATTTCACAGTTTGTTTATCATGAATATGTAATGACACTGCTTTTAATGTTCTGCTGCTGACAGGAGAGAAGGGTTGTGTCTGCTGGTTTAGATAAAGAAAAAAAGGATGTGCATCAGGAAGAGACTGTATTTTTTATAACACAACTTCTCAGCTGAAAGTAGGACTTCTTTCTGTGTCTTTACTGAGGATCAAGGGCTGCTATTACAGTTAATGTTTAACTTGATGCGAGCTTTAGACCTTGAATTAAGGGTCCTTATTTATTGCCTCTCTCCATGGCAGATAAGCATTCTTGATTACTTCTTTATTTACTTTGCTGCACAGTGCTGCAGAGAATAATCCTGTTTGACATTCTTCTCATTCTTTTCTCTGCAGGTTTTGAGCCTTTTGGTAACCATACAGTGAATTCCAGCTGGGTGGCAGTGCAGGTAATCAGTAATCAGGTTGTCTCTTTTTAACAAAGGTGCCAGTTAAAGATTTTGTGCTCTTGTGTTACCTAAATATGGCGTAAAAATAGGAATGTGCGTTTCATAATTTGCCTTGTAAGTGGATTTATGCACTTTGAACTTTGAATTTTTTTTCCTCACATGATTAAAGCGCTGTCATTTCACTGCATTATTTATATTGAGCTGTAAATCCCTTTAAGACTGCAATTAAGGTGTAGATATACAGTGGGGTCCAAAAGTCTGAGTCCACTTGTCAAGATATTTCTATTTTGCATTTAAATGTAATAAACCCTTTTCTTCATATCAGTCAAACAATTTGAGGAAGTGGAAAGTGGAATCTTTGAAAAATGTGTACAAGTTTCTCTCATGAATCCGCAAACTTTCTGATTATTTCCAGGTTTATATGAAAATATTAGAGATTTTTTTAATGTGGTCTCAGACTTTTGTGTATGTTTTCTGTGCTCACAGGAACTGGAGCGATTAGGGCTGGGTGAAGAAGTGGACCTTCACGTGTGTGAGGTGCCTGTTGAATACCAGGCTGTTCAGAGCCTGGTGCCATCTCTGTGGGAAGAACACCAGCCCCAGGTATACAAGGAGATGCACAATACTGTATATAAAGATGCATATTTCCATTATACTGTTCATGAAATGTTGCTAAAATCCATCACTCAGCCCAAGCTAACCTCTGCCAAATCTGTCTTTCGGGGACCTGCGAGCAGTTAGTGGTCCATGTTGGTGTTTCTGGGTTAGCCACCACTGTCACTCTGGAGCAGTGCGGCCACAACAAGGGTTACATACGCCTGGACAACTGCAGCTTCCACCCAGCTTCCCAGTGCTGCATGGAGAGCGGCCCAGACTGCATAAACTCAGTCCTGGACATGAAGACAGTCTGCAAAAGGGTCAATGACTCCGGCCTCGGGGTCACTCTTTCTGTGTCTAAGGATGCTGGAAGGTGGGTGATGTTATTTATACATGTAGGAAAATTAACACATGCTTTCACAGTCTTTTGTTGCTCCTGTCCCAACTTGTTTGAAACGTGTTGCTGCCATCAAATTCAGAATAAGCAGATATTTTAAAAAACTAATTGAGGTTGATGAAGTAGAAACATTAAATATATTGTCTTTGTACTGTTTCCAAATGAGTATATATCAAAAAGGATTAGCAAATGATGACATTTTGTTTTATTATGTTTTACATGGCGTCCCAAGTTTTTTTGAATCAGGGTTGTATTATAATGCAGCAAATGATAACATGATTTAATCAGCCAACTAAACATCACATCGTCTGTTTATTGTACAGTATGTGTATTGTCCCCTCTAACTGACACTACCTTGTTTTCTGATCCTCTCTTGTCTGGTAAAACAGAAATTTGATTATGCAAACTTTACACAACCTAATATCCGTCCTTTGGCTCCCTGGCAGGTATCTGTGTGACTACACCTACTACACATCTCTGCACCTGGGGCAGGGTCGCTCCGCCTTCATCCATGTGCCTCCGCTTGGAAAACCCTACAGCAGCCAGGACCTGGGTAGAGCTCTTCAGGCCGCCATACAGGAGATGCTGAAAATGCTGGAACTGGATGACAAACACAATGAGCAGTGCAACTACGAGCACTGACACCAGCATGACCACTAATGACTGACTCATAACCCGAGCAGACTCATAGAATACGTTCACCGCAATGGAGCACAGGTTTGACTGCAAGGTATCATCAGTGTGACTCATGAGGCAAGTAAAGTGATAACCGACTTAGTTGTGTGGCTCATAAGATGAAAAACCTGTGGGTTATACAGCAGGTAGTGATGACTCACGATAGTCAGCCATTAGCTCCAGAAATTAATGGCACTGATTTCACAATTGCTGTGAAGAAGAGGATCTCATGTCTGCATTTGGTGCTTTGAACCGTAATATCAGTGCCATGTGTTGTAAAAAAAATTTACATTTTACAAGTGTTGAAAACAGCACCTGGACAGCACCATCTGTTTATTATAGTACTGGTCTGGGTGTTTGCACATGTGGGTTTGAATGTGTGTGCAGGAGTAGTGGGCATCTGTGAGTGTTATTCATGTCTCTACACTCTGTTCTTCCATAAGACTGTGAACAAGTCAACTTGACAATAGTTATGGACATTTTAACATTTTATCACGTGAAAAGGGGGATTTGTGCCATTATATTAACATAGAATCAATAGTACTAACAAGGTAGTAGCTGAAAGTACAACTTATATATGATGGTGACACACTGTGGGAACATTTACAGTTTCACTAACCTGCATTATGCTCACTTTTTAAGCCACATCTGTCCCCTGACACCTGTGAGTCAGTCCTCTCACTGTGTTGAAGTCTCCCAGGTCCTCTTGCTATGATTTGGTTGTTGTCTTGGAACAATGGCGTCATTCCGTTATGTTGCTTGTATTTGCACCAGAGAAATGTGAATTTAAAATAAGGGGAACCTGAAGAAATTTTAAGATTCACACTTATAATGATTTGTTTATCTCAGGGAATATATTGCACATGCAATCAGTATTAAGTAATGTGATCAACTGAGAGTGTATGTCCTATGTATGTAGAACAGCTGTGCAAAGCCAAGCTGGTGTAAAGCTGTCTTTAATTAAAACATTTCACACAGTTTTTATTTCTTCTCTTTTAAATTTCTGGTGTTCATATCTGAAACGTTATTTGACTGTATGTGTTCCACAGAAAACCACACCCAAGGAAAAAATCTTACATGTCAGCTTTTATCCTGCCAAAGCATTTTATGATCTGTGATCACAACGTGAACATCGTGTACTTTGAGACTCAAAGTTTGAAACGCTGGCATTGCCCTTTAAGTTATGTCTGAACACAGTCATTTGTGTTTCTCACCAAGTGGAGCCTGAAAACCAAGGTGAAGGCCTGTTGATGAATAAAGACTTGTGGCCATTCTTGGGATATACCTGAAAAGGCGGGGCTGGGCAGGCAAAAAGAATCAGAGATTAAGGCGATTTCAGATAGATTAAGACCAATAATACGACCTTGAAAAAACGTATGCAATGAGATGTGAAACATAACCTGCTTGTAAGCTTCTTTGGAAACTATCCACCGCTTTGTTCCAGTGAATTCTTTATTAGTTTATTTACTTTCAGATTCCTTTGGTTCAGGGTGAGTTACAGTCACACTGGGTGTAGTACATCATGGGTTGACAGACGTGCTGAACTTGTTCTGACCTGCCAGAGTGAAACCATCAAGATCTTACTAGAACATTAAGGTATTAATCTCATCTTGACTCAATATTGTGGACTATACCTCTAATCTCTCTAAGTAGGAAATTGGTCCTAACTGGTTCAAAACTCACACCATTGCCTATTTATTCCTACTATTTGGCACAAGAGTAAAGCACCAGTATTAAGGAGAGACTTTAGAGCTGTTCTAACTGGTTAGGAGTTCTGAGCAGATGGGAAATGAGGACAATGTTCCAGTTGTGGACATAAAATAAAAGTTTTAACCTAAAATAAAAATGTTCCTCAAAGTTAGTGACTGAATTTAAGTGTCAGCTAAATCATCATAAATTATGTAAAAACTACACAGTGTGGTCCAACTTAAATCTAGAGGTCTACTTGCTTCTTATGAATACGTTTTAATAAAACATAAGATGCAGAATGGTTCAGGGGGCTGAATGAGTTTTCAGGGGGCCCAACATTTCTAGCGAGCCGAAGCCTATTAGGAGGTATTTTAATGCTGTGATCACTAATTCTTGTGTCGTATTAAACCCATACAACCCTTTAAAGGTGCATATTACACTGATTTCTCCCACGTATTGGTACACAGAGAGAATTAGTACTCTCTCCACATTTCATTGCCTTATTTTTTAACTCACATACGCAGTCCGTGTTACTACACAATGTCATGGTGTACTGGTGGATGTGTACTGGATTATCTTGTTTATCTATTATGTTGTATAAAAATAATATGTCATTTTATTCTATTTTGAGAATGCCTTTTTTAACATCTGGGCAAGGACAACAGATTTTAATTTTTTCCCTCTCCTTTCTTCTTTTTGTTGTCACTGAGTAAACTAATAAATAATAAAAGAAACAACAACAACAACAATAATAAATAATAATAGCAAAAAGAAGAAAAAATATGGAAAAGATGTAAATATGCTTCACATCTCATGTTTGTTGCACTTTTACTTAATCACTGAGTAAATAAACTAATAAACAACAACACCAATAACAATAAATATGGAAAACGATGTAAACATACTTCACATGTCACGTTTGTTGCACGTTTACTTCTTCATGTTTAGACGCATTACACGACAGAATTTGAGCGATCCTTCAACGTTTGACCTTGTTACATAATACGTTTTGTGACCACATAGGAAAATCGATGGTCCCACGTGTCTCCTTGTCTCCTTCCCTCGCCCCCTGCAGGTGACTTCCTGTAGCGAGGGAGGAGAGGAAACGAAAAGGGACGCGGCCACAGTCGAGGCTCTTTCTATCCCTGAGCCGCCACCACTGTTTGTCATTTTCTCATCAATACTCTGCCTCTGTTGCTCGATATCTCCTGGACCAGCGACAGTTCGGCGGATAATCGTCGGAGCGGAGATTTAGCGTGAAGCAGAAGGTGAAAACATGAGTGTGGAGGCGTACGGGCCGAGCTCGCAGACTCTAACGTTCCTCGACACGGAGGAAGCCGAGCTGCTGGGAGCGGACACCCAGGGCTCCGAGTACGACTTCACCGATTTCACGCTGCCGAGCCAGACCCAGACCCAAGGCCAGACCCAGAGCCAGCTAGACCACCAGGTGCGTGTGGCTAAGCTCGGTGTCAAAAGGCGTCTTCTTGTGTGTTGACAAAACGGGAGTAGCTTAGCTAACGTTAGCTAACAACATCCCTGGCTACCCCCGGTTAGCATGATGACGCCTTCCCTCTGTTACCACGCTTTTATCCCGCTAATTGGCTAGCACGCTGGCTAACTAGCAGTTAAGTTAGCTAGCTAGCTGACAGCACAGTTAGCACGCTGACACAGCTGGCATGTCAAAGCAGGACTGACAATACATACAAAGTAAGAGTGTCAGGGATTTGCCAGATGACAGATAGCCCATATTTATGCTTACTAGCACTCATATGTAGCGTTACTAAAAACCCAATGTGCCCAGATTACAATCAGTAGATAGTGTTACAGCTAGTTGGATATAGTCAGTGTGATGTTGCTGTAAACAAACTATTTGTTCATGTGACAGTCAGCAAGCAAGACCACAAGTCTAACATCTAGCCATATAAGGCTCTATGTATTTAGTTTGATGTCCAATTTCTGTACAATTGATCCACTATCTGTGATCCATCCCACATAGTGTTGTTTCAGTTCATGGTTTTGATCTCATACACCTGTCTCCTCAGGTTAATGGTCCTGATGGTGTGCTGCAGAATGGAGACGACCCTGTGGTAAAAGCCAGTCAGCTGCTGGCAGAGTTGAACTTTGAGGAAGATGAGGAGGACACCTACTACACCAAGGATCTTCCTGTGCACGCCTGCAGGTAGGGGATCAGACTAATGTGACTGGTCTCACAGCTGTTTTACTGCATGTTGTTCCTGTTTGAAGTTTTTTTGTTGGTTGTTGTTATTAGATATAACTATATACATCTCCTTTGTGGAGCCTTGTCCATGTGCTTTTTTTGTTGACCATAATGTATGAATGAGAATTTCCCCTCATTCTCAACCACTGACTGAACATATCTATACTCAATGTGGTGGTTTCTGTCCATCTTGTCCACTTTACTTCAGTTATTGTCTCTGGTGGGCAACACACACACACACACCTCTCACTCACTTCTTTAGATGCCACATAAGCCAAATTATCAGGACATCTTGTTTCACATCTGATGTCAACAATGGTTAATCACTATTATTGTCACCATGTTCAACAGTGCTTCTCTTCTCATACTCACAGCCAACTTGTTAGTTAGACAACAAGTTGACGACCAGCCGTTAGTTTGGTTGTGCCAAAACACTTTAGTCGAGTATGTCTGGCATCCCAGATACTGTCAGACGCTTAGCTTGATAAGATAACCGCTCAGTTTGTTTCTATAAAAACGTAGGTATCACCATGTCTTTCACCAGCAGATCAGCAACCAAATGCTTTAATACTTTTTGCTGAAGTTTGGCAGTGAAAACAAAGTTTGTTGGACAAAGGAGGAGGACCTCAATTCCCTTAACAAACTTGTCACCCTCTCATTTCCAGTATTTTTATATAAATTTTGATGCTTGTCATCTACATACAGTTTGATTTAGGGTTTTTCTGGCCTGCAGCTACATCCATTACTGTTTGACAGGCTATGGGACAACTCATGAAGTATGTATGTACTTGGCCAAGTGGCGTATTCATTTAAATCTGCATACAGTCTAGGTACATACTTTCCCCAAGGAACAAATGAAAAGTTTTCCAAAAGCTGTCAAATTCTTAAAACACTTTTCTGAATATTCATTTGATATTTGATATTTCATTGTTCACTTAGATTTATTTTTTTGCAACCACAAAATTTCTGACATTTTACAAATGCTGTGACAGTTTCAAAACATATCTTTGGTATTTCTGTGCTTCAGTTTCCTGTCATTTATTGCCTGGCATTTATGCAAATACTGATATGTCGACAATGAGCTAATATTGTATCAGTCTGACCCATTGGGCTCCAATTAACATGCATATTAAAAATTTCAAAGTTTATCCCATCAGCTACTCTAAGTTAATTAGTCTGAAAATGGAAAAACTGCTATAAGATGGATTGTGGCATGACTTTAATTGCATTAGTAAAGGATAATAACATTAACATATTATAGTAATCACAACTGATGCCTTTGGTGCCTATTTTTCTTGTTTTGCTCTCTGACATATACTAGATATTAAACAGGTCCATGCTTGTTAATGGTAAGGCTTTGTGGTTCTTTTTAAATTTTGCCTCACTTCTATTTTAGTTACTGTGGGATTCATGATCCAGCCTGTGTGGTCTACTGCAACACCAGCAAGAAGTGGTTTTGTAATGGCCGTGGAAACACATCCGGCAGGTATGCTACAGTAACTTATCAACGTTTTACTGACGCTCCCTGTCGGTGTACTTTGCTAAATGTTCTGGAGAGAGAATCATTTTACAGGTTCAATATCATGGCAGCAGGAGTATAGTACACAGTGGCTGTAATAATGAGTCTTTGTTGTGTTCAGAAGCCTCGCTCATAAATGGACAGTTAGTGTTTGGTTATGGACTTAAAAACAGAATTTCAAAAGTTTATGTTGACTTTCAAAGGCGACTTAGGCGTATTCAATTACGTTATGCAAAGTAAACAAGTATTTGTCTTGAACTCTACATTTAAAGTAGCCTCTCTTCAGTATATAGAATTAAAGCTGAATCAGCTGTGTAATAAACCAGATAACATCAGCAAGATACTATTCATTTCTGCAAATCAGTGACGTTTTGTCAATATTCACCTGATACCTTGTATATGTTTAAAGTTATACAATAACTGAACTCTGTATTTAAAGCTACAGTAGGACTCAACTTATACAGGACTGTAGTCTTTTGCATTTTCTCCTCCTGGTGCATTAATTGTCATTCTCTTTACTTGTAGCCACATTGTAAACCACCTGGTGAGAGCAAAGTCCAAGGAGGTGACCCTGCATAAAGATGGCCCTCTGGGGGAAACAGTGCTGGAGTGCTACAACTGTGGCTGTCGCAATGTCTTCCTTCTGGGCTTCATCCCTGCCAAAGCTGACTCAGTAGTGGTGTTACTGTGCAGGTAAGGGTGGTTTTATGTAGCTGACATTGCTTTCTGACCTCCCTGCTGATTGGGGCAGTCAAAAAGGCAACAGAATTTCACAGTTATTGTGTTTTGGTTGTAACGCAGGCAACCATGTGCCAGCCAGAGCAGCCTGAAGGACATCAACTGGGACAGCTCACAGTGGCAGCCTCTCATCCAGGACCGCTGCTTCCTGTCCTGGCTCGTCAAAATCCCTTCAGAGCAGGAGCAGCTCAGGGCTCGTCAGATCACCGCCCAGCAGATCAACAAGCTGGAGGAACTCTGGAAGGTACTGTCAGTGCAACTGTCCTTGCCCACACCTGCCATTGTACTATGTAAATATTCTGAAGCCGCATAACTTGAATTTGAGCATGGGCAGGGCTTATTTATACAGTTAACCACATATATTCATACAGTTGGGCGTGATGCAAATAACGTAACTGTGTGTTTGCTGAGCTACTTTTTCAGCTTCACTGCCTGTATCATGTATAGTTTGCTGTTGTATACAAGGATCACATATACCAGCAGTTATCACAGTTCTTTTGTGTATTTCTATTTGTGTATTCTGTGCGCTCATGCTTTCTCTCATCTTTTGTGATTTTGTGTTTCCTTCCTGTCAGGAAAATCCCAGTGCCACTTTAGAGGACCTGGAGAAGCCTGGTGTGGATGAGGAGCCCCAACATGTGTTGCTCCGCTATGAGGATGCTTACCAGTACCAGAACATCTTTGGTCCTCTTGTGAAGCTTGAGGCTGACTATGATAAGAAACTCAAAGAGTCCCAGGTAGAGAAAAAGAAATTGAGAAAGTTGTTCAAAAAAACGTCGAAATAGTCAATGAGGACTTTAATGTTTGATCAAATAATCAATTAGTAAACAAACTGCTTGAAGTTGAATTTATTCTCTAATGCTGGAGATAATCAAATCAAGCTGTTAAAATCATGCAGGTTTTTTATTTTGCTGCTTACAGCATGTTGAATTACATTGTTTCACTTTTCTTGTCTGCCATAATTTTGACTTAAAAATGTTTTCTACTGCCATTTTAATATTCAATATATCTGTTGCTTCCTAACAGACTCAAGACAACATTACAGTCAGATGGGACCTGGGCCTGAATAAAAAGAGGATTGCTTATTTCACTCTTCCCAAGACAGACTCAGGTATTTCTTTGTTGTTTTACTTCAAGTTTATTATTTTCATGCTTTGTCTATTTTTATTATTCTCCGGGTGGCACTCTTCAATAAGTGAAAATAATAAATATCGATATTCCAGTGTAATTTAAATATTTGGACAAGTGCACATCACTTTTTCTTTAATCAACTTTGAATTGTGCCTCTGGTGGTGTCCCTACTCCATGCAGTGATTTGTACTTAACAGAGTTATCTCTTTTTGTCCATCTCTTCTGCTGTCCGCAGACATGCGACTGATGCAGGGAGATGAAATTTGCCTGAGGTACAAAGGAGACCTGGCCCCTCCATGGAAAGGCATTGGACATGTCATCAAAGTCCCTGATAGTATCCTTTTGACTGGTTATGATAGGCATACTGTGTGTAACAGGAGACCACATTTTACCCGTATTACCTGTAATTCACACACTTATCACTTTTGCCAAAGTTTGTCATAGGCCAGATGGTCTTTTAACTCAGTTGAGCTTCACTTAAGCATGCTAAGAGTAAAATTAGTCTTTAGTAGCATCTAGTGGCAGCTGTAGGAAACTACAACAACATCTGCAAATTTGTGTCTTGTGTCTCTACGCTACCCAGTGGTTTTTGAAAAACAAATTCAGCTAATACACCTTACCACCTGTATCAGTGACTCCACCATAAAGATTAATTTGTGTGCTTAATTCCTGACAAAAACTGACAAATGGCTAGCACATTAGCTTATGCTGCCAATGTTGGTTACATAGGTGCTGCATAGTTTGTCCAGCAAATATAATGTCAACAGTGCACCCATGTTGAAGATTTTGTAGTATCCAAAACACTCTACCGTCCAAATGCTCCACTGAAGATCAGCTGTGTTTTGATTAAACAAAACCAGGTGTGGAGATTTTACCTGTTCATAAAGCTCCAAATGTCAGCTGCCATTTAGGTAGTAAATAAAGCATAGTAAACATTCTGTCAGAGGAGTTATATCAAATACGATGATAACTGCCGTATTTGTTCAAGGGTTCTGCCGCTTCCTTGACTTTCTGTACCAGACTATGGTGATGAGATTGCCATAGAGCTAAGGAGCAGTGCTGGGGCTCCGGTGGAGATCCCACACAACTTTCAGGTCGACTTTGTGTGGAAGTCCACTTCATTTGACAGGTATTCATCAAAAAAGCCACATGCTCTTGCCTTTCGTGATCTGCGTAAGCAAGACCTGAAACCCAACTTTTTGTATCTGTTATGATGAGCTCATCTTTAGTTGAAAAAGTTATTTTTTCATGTCTCAGGGTCAGTCATTCATTTGGTTAAAGTGGGAGCCAAAGTATACATATACTACACACCTTGAACTGAAATGCTACAGATCAATTGCCTATTTGAGTTTATGTAATAGTCTATGCATAGTTAGTGAAAGATGACTTTAAAGAGATTTTAGCTTAATATTTTATTTTTATGAATTAAAAAAATTCTGGTGTCTGACTGTTCAATGTGCAACAAACCACTTTGTATTTATTGTAATATTTTACACACTTGGTTCTTGGAAAAAGTAAATTACCACACTAATCTTGTCAGTGAATAAGTCTTATATTTAGATCCATTTTAGAACCTCCTCTAAATATTTCTGTCTTCCATCATCCAGGATGCAAAGTGCCCTGAAGACATTTGCTGTGGATGAGACTTCAGTGTCTGGTTACATCTACCACAAACTGCTGGGACATGAAGTCGAAGATGTGGTCATCAAGTGTCAGCTGCCCAAACGCTTCACAGCTCAAGGCCTACCTGACCTTAACCACTCACAGGCGAGTTAGAGAGAAAAAAACCTGTCACGTCAAGAGAGACAGTTTCAATATATAATCAGAAATAATGTTCCTGTGACCTACCTTACCTTACACCTCACACACACACAACATGATCATACACAGTTTGTATCACAAAAAATACTTTCACACTTCCCCCTAGTGGTTTCTGGCACAAGTCCAAAGGAGTATAACTCTTTCATAAAGTGACTGTGTGAAACATTTTAGTTCTTGTGCCCCCAGAGCCTCATGAATGTGGTTCTTTGTGATGCAGGTGTATGCTGTAAAGACAGTGCTGCAGCGTCCCCTCAGTCTGATCCAGGGTCCTCCTGGCACAGGGAAGACTGTAACCTCTGCGACCATCGTCTACCACCTGGCTAGACAGGGCAACGGGTAAGACACATATACAAATCTTTTTGCTCTTTTTATTACGTTGTCTGTATTATGTACGCATGTTTGTGCTGGTGTTAGGATAATAATTGGTATGACTGTTTACTCTCATGTACTCTACATTTAACTAAACATCTATCTTTTAGGCTATTCAGGTTCAGGGATAATAATAAATAAGTGTAAAAAATATCTCATAATGCTCTTAAAGAATGGCTTTGTAGTTTGTGTTGGGGTTCCTAAGATAGTGCTGTAACTTTTGTCCCTCCAGGCCAGTGCTGGTGTGTGCTCCCAGTAACATTGCCGTCGACCAGCTGACAGAGAAGATCCACCAGACAGGCCTCAAGGTGGTCAGGCTGTGTGCCAAGAGCAGGGAGGCCATTGACTCTCCCGTGTCTTTCTTGGCTCTGCACAACCAGACCCGTAACATGGACAGGTAACACATAACTGACTGTGATTAGTAATCATTTTTAAAAGCGTTAATAATATTACCAGACATATCCTTGTATACATATGTAGCTGATTTGCCCACAAGAACACCATTGAACTCACACTGTATTGAAATGATACCTACGTGCAGTATGCCAGAACTTCAGAAGCTCCAACAGCTGAAGGACGAGACTGGAGAACTGTCCTCCTCAGACGAGAAGCGCTACAGAGCTCTGAGACGCACTGCTGAGAGGGAGCTGCTTATGGTATGATGACTGGTTTTACTGAGCTTCAAATGCAACTGAATATGTTCCTAATTATAACCATACTATACACAAAGTTGTACATTGATTTCGATGAAATGGTTATTTTCAAGTTCCAGATTTGTTTTTTATGCTATGATCATTCAGGCTCACGAAGAGAGTATGTTTCATGCTAGTTCTAAGTGTGTGATGTCTACTCTTTTCCTCCACTCTCTCCCAGAATGCAGATGTGATCTGCTGTACCTGTGTTGGGGCTGGGGATCCTCGTCTGGCCAAGATGCAGTTCCGCTCTATCCTGATTGATGAGAGCACCCAGGCCACCGAACCAGAGTGCATGGTGCCTGTCGTCCTGGGGGCCAAACAGGTAGGAGCTTCACGAGTGGGAGGATTGTTCCCTGACATTAGCTCACTGCCGTCATTCCCCAGTTGTGGGGTCTACTGTGTCCACAATTGTGATTTTGTCTTTCTAATCACCCGTTTTTTTTTCCTTTAGCTGATTCTGGTTGGTGACCACTGTCAGCTGGGCCCTGTGGTGATGTGTAAGAAGGCAGCTAAAGCAGGTCTGTCCCAGTCTCTGTTTGAGCGTCTGGTAGTTTTGGGGATCCGGCCGATCCGTCTGCAGGTCCAGTACCGCATGCATCCGGCCCTCAGCGCCTTCCCCTCCAACATCTTCTATGAGGGCTCTCTGCAGAATGGAGTCACTGCCGGTAAGATAAAAAGAAACTGTTACTTTAAAACTAATTTTGTGGTGCTCAGTTACTTGTCTTTCCCTTATCAGCCACTTAAAGCTTTTAAAATTGCCCTCTAAATTCCTGCCCAGGTTGCAGCTCGATGCTTTAACAGCATTTAGTAACATGATGCTGCTCCTTTATTACATTTCCTTGACTGCTTTCCCCACTCAGAACCTTTACTGTCCAGTGACCCTGTGAAACTTTGGAAATAGTCATAAATCCTTATAGAGAATCTCTTTTTCTTCTTTAGTGATGTTTTTCAAAGCAGTGTTGGTTATGACAAATATGGTCTGTATTTCAACTTTCTTGTAAATTAGTTACCTGTAATAATCCTTAGATGTACATGAAGCCTGCAGCTGATCCTGTCAGGCTTTTTCCACTTTAGTCAGTGTACTTCACATGTGTTTGATTGCCTCCTCTACAGCGGACCGTGTGAAGAAGGGCTTCGACTTCCAGTGGCCGCAGCCTGACAAGCCTATGTTCTTTTATGTCACCCAAGGCCAAGAGGAAATTGCCAGCTCTGGAACATCCTATCTCAACAGGTTTCAACTTTCTAGCTCATTATGTTCACGTTTTAATTACCAAATCACTTCACAAGTCACAAATTTTAGTGAAGCATAATTAGTTTCTTAGTGCCATGTCAAATTATAATCTTATCTTATATAAAATGTTCTTGTCATGTAAACACCATACTTGTCTGTGCAGGACTGAGGCAGCCAATGTGGAGAAAATAACCACGAGGCTGCTGAAGGCTGGGGCAAAGCCCGATCAGATTGGCATCATCACGCCCTACGAGGGGCAGAGGTCCTACCTGGTCCAGTACATGCAGTTCAGTGGCTCCCTTCACACCAAACTCTACCAGGTATAGTAAGATTTTGCAGTTTAAATGTTGGATCATGCCCTTCGTCAGAGAAAGGTATCACAGCCATTTAAACTGAAATCCAGTAAGATGTTAGGTAGAGGTGTCCCAAGCCCCAAATTTGAAAGAATCTCTATCAGCTAAAATACAACAGATCAAAATCCAATCCATTCTTTACTGAGTATTGCGTTCTTTTGCGCATTGTTCTTCTTAATGTTCGACCTTCAGTATTTGGATCACTGGGCCAAACAAACTTGATCTGGACATCACAAATGCTAAGTTTAGGAGAGGAGGCTGATGAGATTGTAAATGTCCCCGTTGTTGTAAATTTCCCTGTTGTGGGACTAATAAAGGAATAGCTTATCTTATGTGGCTCTAAAAGCCTATAGTCTGTAACCATTTACATTAGACAATATGACATTTGTGAAGAAATTATTTCTTAGAATTAGTCAATATATTATCCAAAATGATGAGTCAGTTTTTTCCCACTAATTTCTCCATTCTTATGTAGGAGGTGGAAATAGCCAGTGTGGATGCCTTCCAAGGCAGGGAGAAGGACTTTATCATCCTGTCCTGTGTGAGGGCCAATGAGCACCAGGGCATCGGCTTCCTCAATGATCCCAGACGTCTCAATGTGGCACTCACTCGAGCCAGGTGAGACTACGTGAAGTAAAACAACACCGGTTTACTTAAGTCCCCGAGGGCCCCCTGTCTAATTTTATAGTTGTCAGCATTCTTGTGCTCTAGACATTTTGTGATTTGTTTTTTTTTTATATGTTGATGTCATCATTGTTATTTTCATCTTTAACTCAAACTTTTAACCATCAAGTCATTTTCTGCTCATGTCACTAGGTATGGCGTGATCATTGTGGGAAACCCCAAGGCTCTGTCCAAGCAGCCTCTGTGGAACCACCTGTTGAACTACTACAAGGAGCAGAAGGTCCTGGTCGAAGGCCCCCTTAACAACCTGAGGGAGAGCCTCATGCAATTCAGCAAGCCCCGCAAGCTGGTCAACACCATCAACCCTGTGAGTTTATTGTGTGTGTATCTGTGTGTATTACATACATAGAGGATATAGAATGCTGACATCAGGGTTTCCTACCTGGGTCATGAATGTTATTTTCTGGTGTGACGTGAAGGATTTAGGATGCAATTCAAAAGTTACCCATGTACCTCAGACAGGTAGTTTAAAGGAAACAGGGTAATAAATCAGTGGACATGAAAGAAATAATGAGGTATGTCTTAAAAATAGCATTTCTTGTCCTTTTGTTCTGCAGGGGGGTCGATTCATGAGCACAGCCATGTATGATGCCAGGGAGGTCCTCATTCCTGGATCTGTTTATGACCGCAGCAGCAATGGTGAGAAATCAACACACACACAAAACAACACCCTAATTTTTATTCAATAACTAATAAAGACTAAAAAAAAAACCCTAATCCAAAAGATATTTATTGTATCTGTTTTGGTAATTTATTGCAAACAAGTTGCATGTGCTTACTGAAGTATCTCAATACAAAAACAAGAACCATGTGCACTGCTGTGTGTGACAAATTTAGCTCTGCACACCACCATTTAATTTAAAAGGAAGTAAAATTAACCTGTCCTTCTCTCCGCTACAGGACGTTCATCCAATATGTATTTCCAGACTCATGACCAGATTGGCATGATTGGAACAGGCCCCAGTCCCATGACTTCCATGAACATCCCCATCCCCTTTAACCTTGTGATGCCCCCCATACCCCCACCTGGGTACATGGGACAGGTCAATGGACCCACATCAGGTGAGTCATACATAAAACAGTTTAGTGTGGAAGGTGTTGAATGCATACATGTTGCTCAGTTAAAGCTGTAATGAAACACTTGCTGTCACATATTTTCCCTCCAGGTCGTGGTGGAGGTATGAAAGGCAAAGCAGGCAGCGGAGGAGGCGGCGGGACTCGAGGTGGCCGTCAAAGAAACCGCGGCAACATGGGGAACAACGGCGGAGGGAATGGAGGATCAGACCGCGGAGGCCACATGGGAGGCAGCCAGGCCAGCCAGGACCTGGGCTCCCAGCCCTTCTCCCAGGGGCCTCTGACGCAGGGCTACATCAACATGAGCCAGCCGTCACAGATGAGCCAACCTGGGCTCTCCCAGCCTGAACTCTCACAGGTTTGTCCCTGACCTGTCATCCACTGTGAATAAATCTTTATTATCAATTGAGTATTTAAGAGATTTTATGAGGTGCTAAGTTGGCGCCCTTTATGAAGCAAGCTATTTGTAGTCCGTTTTATTCATTGCAGTTAGGAGCCAGTGCCAGGGCTGTTAGCACATATGTTCCAAGTGTTAGTCCAGGTTTTCCTCTTCAAGAATAGATTTCATCTTGTCAAAAACCGCTTTGTTGCCTGGAAAGAAATGAAGGACTAACTGTTGACTGGCCTCTTTCACTTTCTGTTTGTCCCATTATAGGACAGTTACCTAGGAGATGAGTTCAAGTCCCAGATTGATGTGGCTTTGTCACAGGACTCCACCTACCAGGGGGAGCGGGCGTACCAACACGGTGGTGTGACTGGACTGTCCCAGTACTAGACTGTAAGTAATTCCACTGTGGACTAAAACTAAGCTGACTTACTGACATTAAAGGAATTGTTGTTTGAAACTAAAGTAAGAAACACAAGTTGCTCTTTAATGGGGATTATGTGCCAGACTATTTCTCGGCTGAGGACGGTCCTGGAGCTTCCTTTCATTGTCGGCATCTTCATGTTGATGAAGACTGCAGGACGTCACTGCTCCTGACCAAGAAATAGTCCAGATAAAACAAATGTGATTAAAGTGTTAATTAGTGACCCCATGTGTGGATTGTGTTACCTAGCTAGCTGGTTTTCAGTTTTCAGTCTGTTAAGCTAAGATAACTGGCTGCTGACTGCAGCTTCATATACTGACATGAGAGTGGTATCCATCTTCTGACTCTCGGCATATCCCAAAACATGGAACTATTCCTTTAAAGAGAAAGTTCATCTTTTAATATGTTGAAAAGACTGATTAATATTAATGTGTGTTTATATATGTTTGTATTTGTCTGACAGGTTGCTGGAAAGGAGCTAGGCCTGTGTGAAGCTTAGTTCATCGGTATTTTAATCTGGGTAATAACAAAAAAGAACAAACATGGATACCCGTTTTCCACTGCTACAACCGAAGCACCACTGTGTGAAAGTAACAGGAGAGAGACCGTGAGAAACCAACCAATCACAAGAGTGAGAGCAAAAAAAATGGGAGTAGAGCTGGACAGGAAGCGAGCAAGAGAAGAGAGAGTGGGAGGCTGGTGGAGGAGAGAAGGCACTGCTGCTCACACGCGAAGACGTGGCGAAGGAGAAAAGCTGTCGTTGTCGGAGCAGCGCAGTTGGAGAGGCGAGACCTTCGACAGGTCAAAGGAGGGTGGAAGGTCCGAACGATTCTGGAGGGGAAGGGGGGGCGACTGTGTCATCTTGTCCCTCGTGTGCCCCTGAACCCATGGGGACCTCCAGGCGGTATGGTTGGGAATCTTGCTCCAAAAGCTGAGAAAGATGGAGAAGAGGTGTCTCACACAAATGTCCTCCAAGCTAACTCAACAGGGACGTCTTCTGTGACTTGGAGAGAGAGAGAGAGAGAGAGAGAGAAAACAAAAGCGGACACAACTCTTGAAGCAGTTGACATGGCAACTTTTTTAAACTCAAAGCTTGAACTGAAGCTCTGCATTTGATCTCATCTAAGCATCCAGGAGAGGAGAGTGTGAAATCACTGTTTGGCTATTCAAGTGAACTCAAAAGTGCTTGTGGTGTTGTGCCTCAAAGAGCTCAAATGAAATCTGAGGATTACATAGCCACGGCTCATTCGCTTTTCTTTCTCAGCTTTGAGTTGGAAAGTTTTCTAAATAAAGGCTGTTTTCATTGAGGTTTTCAGTGACGTAAGCTAGCGCAGTTGGCCGTCTTTCAAGGCAGGTCTTTCTCAAGGTGGTCTGCAAAGAACAAGTGGTGGAATTAGCTCTTGAAAATATAAACGTGAAAGAAAAACATCTTTGTCTCCAGATCCGAGGAGGCCAGCTCCGAGGATCTGAATATAGGGAGACAACTTTGTTTTTGTTCTTCTAAATGTATCTTTTTAGTAGTGAAAGTGGACATCGTAACCAGCTTATAACTGAATGAAGCCGTCATTCTTTCTCTGCTGAAACCCTGAAGCCACCAAAGCTAGCAGATAGGGATCATCTTGAGCAAATAAAGCTAAATGCATCAAATAAGCCAAATGAAGAGGGCAGTAATTTCCAAAGACCCTTCTCCAAAAGTCATACGTCAAAAAACATGCAGACAATTTAAGCACTGAATTATCACAGTAAAGTGAAGCAAGAAGTCACTTTCATAAGAGAGTATGAGTTTTCATACCTGTGGAGCATCTGACTGCTCACTACAGAGGATGATGAAAACTCCTAAGCCCCCATCTTAGAACAAATATGTCGAAGAGAAAGTTGATCATAGATTTCACCAGACTGGTGAAAGATATTCTTAACTTTGGAAAGAGGAAGATGTTATATGTTGTTCGTGCAGTATAAAATTTGGCATAAAGATTTCTTTAAATTATTAAGACATGATGACAGAAGTGTAACATTTAATGGGACTTGAGTCCAGAGAAAGACACATTTTTTTTCTCCCCCTTGTATTTCTTTTGTCTTTTGTTGTACTTCTAGAAAAGAGTGAAACAAGTAGTCGTGCATCATGTCAAAGACAGAACAGTCAGTTTGTTCTATAACTTTGTTAAATGTTGCTGAACTGTGTGTCTTAGTTTCAGTGCTCTAGATGTTACTTTAGATGGACACTACTGACGTTTCCATGCTTGTTATTTATCAGTGTCTCATTTTCTTCTAAGCTCTACTAACCACACTTTCCTTGAACAGTTTTCATTTTCATGTCATCGAAATGCGTGACACAGAAAAATCAGTCAAAAAAAAAAAAAAAAGTGGCACAAAGCACTTGGTAAAAAAGCGTTTGGACTGCCAGAGAAAAGAAGCAGCCAGGAGGATTTGAATGTTTTTAAAAAAAAAAAAATGTGTCACTAATAAAACAATTTCTGTATTCATGTATTCATACTCCCACAAAAATGAATTACTAATGAACCCGGGTCATTTTTTTTGACCAACCTCAGCTGAATTATCATGACTTAACTGCTTGCTGTCCAATTTTCCGTTACATCCTATCTGGATAAGATCATTATTAACTCGATGCAAATGTTCATTGACATATTCAGATAAACATTTTTATTTATTTAAAAAGAAAATACCTATCAATAAATGACCTCCTCATCCTTTACCACCACACACTTATCTTGCATGTCTCATGACTAGAGGGTAACTTTTTTTTTTTTTTTGAGTTTGTCCTCTTTATTTTGCTATGATAATCTTTGTTTGGGCTTTTTGCTGTTTTAAATCAGAACTGAAAAAATGAAGTAGCTTTTTTTTTTTTTTTTTTTCTTTTCCTGCCCACACTTGATTGATGTTAGTAGTTCTAAAAATAAAATAATATGCTCACAAAGATTTTCCTGTTGATAATCTTGGACAAATTAAAGTTTGCTTCTTTTTGCTCCTTCAGCTTGACTTTTCTCTTTCATTCAACTCGTGCAGATGCAGACTCACTCCTTCAGTATCAGTGTGTGTTTTATTGCAGGTGTAGTCCTGGTGCGACTCTGGAGAGATGTTTTTTAGGTCGTGACTTGTCCTCGGGGATCTCTAAGGTTTGCGGTGATGCACACATGCAGGCTCATTGGCTGACACGGTTTCCTGCCTCTTGCAGCTGTAGCGGCTGCTCGGAGCCGGAGGAGCCAGCAGGTGGTACTCGACCGTCCGGCTGAGGGAGGCGTGCAGCCCGGGTGCACGAGGAGCACACAGCCCTGAGCACCGGGACGAGCTCGGGCAGAGGAGAGGAGATAAAACACCGACTTCTGTGATCGCGGATGGACTCGCACGGGATCGCCGGTGTCACCGGGTTGAGCGGCTCTGCCTCCGCCGGGCTGTGACGCTCATCGCCGGACTCCGCTGGTCCGGGCACCGTGCAGGCTGCAGCAGGCTGTGTGTATGTGTGTGTGTGTGAGCTTGGTGCCTTGCGGATGAAAACCTGCCCCCCTGGAGAATAAAGCATCTGGTAGCTGAGACTGAGAGAAAGAGAGCAGGACAGCAACAGCAGCGTTTATTGTCATCCAGGGTTTACAGCGACATGGGGTGAGTGATGAATTACATGGATGTAATGAGGCTCAAAGTGGAAACTGAGAGCAAAGAGTTTGTTCAGTCATGATTTTTTTTTTAATTCTAATACTTGTTGGGTTAATGGATGCACTGCTTCAACTCTGCTCCTTGTATAGAAAAGAAGCCTCAGTCACCTTGTAAGATGTTTCCTCACCACAGAGAAAGGTAAGAACATTTTGTGCCTGATTTTCTATCTTGTCCTTGTTGTTTTTCTTTATATGTGACATTGGATTTCTTGTGCTTGTGACCTTAAGATACTGAGCACTCCAGATTAAATGAAGAAAAACACGCTCTTAACTTGAAGAAAGTTGAATAATAGTAAGAATTTAGAGAGATTCACAAAAGTGCACATCTGGAGCAATTTGGTTTCTTTCATCCTTTTCAGACGTGATGGATCTGTTAAATTAAGGCGATCATCCTCTGTAGTGTTTTCATCTCCGCGTGGCCCGAGAGTCTTCACATTATTTGATCCGTAATTCTCGGTAATGCCTCTTTTTAGGATGCTTTTATTGCAGTTGTAACTAAGAAAGGACCCAGGAGAGAGCGTACACAGGATCATAGCAGGCGTGAGTGTGTGAAACTGCTCATTTCTTTACAATTAGTGTAAAAAGAGTGAGTCAAATATGTTAAATTGGTGTAATAAAAGGAGATCAGATATTGTTGAACTTCTATCTTTTTGATTTCCAGACCATAGTTTCCTTGCATGAATTCAGAAATCTGTTCAAGTTCAACATCTGTGTATAAAAGATTTAGATCAGACCAGAGAGAGGCATGGGAAACCCAGTAAAGCAGCTTTTGGATGCTGTTAGATTGTGGTAGGAATTAGTGGGGTCATTCATCCTGAGGTGCAGCCTTGACCTCCGTCCAATCACAACCAGGCTTTGTTATGCTTAGACACCCCCGTCGAGCCCTGTAGGCCACATCCATCTGCTGAGGATGAAGGTCGAGTCGCTGAACATCCTTGAGAGGCGAGAGTGTTGACCAGTTAACAAGAATACACACACACACACACACACACACACACACACACACACACACAATGCTTTACCCAAGAGTGTGTCTCAACAGCAATTTTCACACACAGGAAGGAGTGAGTGTTGACAGGTACACACACACTTGCAGCCAGCGATGACCTGTTCAAACACATAGTCTTGACTGTGTAACTCCACCATAGGAAGTTACAGGATTGATTCCTGGAGCACAGACACCAAACCTCAGGCAAGGTCAAAGTTTGGCAGTAATAAATTTACAATTGATTCTTCGCTGTCCTTTGGGGTCTGCTTGATGAAGTGAGGGACTCTTTATTGTACGTCAACGTCGTGATTGTTGACCTCATTGACCACTGTAATACGGACCTCCTTAAACAAGTGAGGGACAGTCAAAGTTCAGTGATGTTGTAATAAATCTAAAACTGCGACTTCCAAGGCAAATAATTGGCAACTGTTTTGATAATTAATCTTAGTTTGATATTTTATTTACTAGTTAAAGCTTCTCAACTCATAATAACATAGATGACAGCAAACTGAATATCTTTAGGCTTTGAACATTTTGACAAGACAAGTAATTTGAAGATGTCTCCTTGTTTTGAGAAGTTGTGATCGGCGTTTTACACATTTTATAGACCAAACAATTATTGAGAAAATAATCAGCAGGATAATTAATAATGAAACTAATTGTTAGTTGCAGCCATAATTATGTGAGTGAATAAATAAATGAACAGTTTTATTTTTGCGTCATTTGAACATTCCAGTATATAAACACACCAACATCTGACAGCACAATGAACTGATGGTATATTTGAGGTTGAGTCATATCAGAGAGTAAAAGTCAGGATATCTCAACCTCTGCTACTTCAAATCAAATAATTCTGGTTTTAATCTGTCTCGCTCAAGAACGTCAACTCATGCGAAGACGTGCTGCTTTAAAATGTTCTAGGTGGCTTTAAGTTCCTTGTTTAGGCTTAAATAATGAATTGTATGTATTGTCTCTTTTTCACTGGCATCACATGGTTGCTCACACTGTCTGAAAAACATCACTGTCAAATCCCTACATAAACACTAAGCTTTCCCCCGAACGACTACATGACCAAAATTCTGTATCCGATTCTTCGTATATCTCTAGGAAACCAGAGCACAAATCTCACCCCCAGCCTCTAACAGACTGCAGTCATCCCAGCGTCTTGTCCCAGCCAGACCTCAGATCAGTGTAGCAGTGGTTGCAGCACTGACAACAGGGAGGATTACTGTGAGATGAGAAGGAGAATTACAGTGCGGGTTATTATCAGACTGGAGCGGGTCAGCCGTCAAAATGCCACCGTTCATATCTTTGCAGTCAGTCCTTGAAACCCAGTCTGTGTCTTTTTTATCATGATCTCCTGCAGTGAGAAAACACACACACAGACCATTAGTGGATTTGTGTGTCACTAATGGGGTCAGGTATAAATGTAGAATGACTGGCCAAAATACTACAGTTCTACTGGGAACAGCCACTGCAATTTACAATACTGCACAGAAGAAGAAGTGTCCTGGTTTTTTACCATTTCATACTTTGACTCGGCGCCTCTTTAAGGCAACGTGTTGATGAGGTGGAGACGTGCAGCTGAACAGCAGAATCTTGAGAGTCGAATCAGTGTCAATATTGTCTCCTGTATTTTAAAGACATTTCAGAGAGAAGACATTGACAGTGAACACCTCTGTCCTGTATGTCCTGTGTGCCATGTCTGGTTTGATGGGATGGACAGTGAAATAAATTTTCTTTTACTCAGGTTATTGGTCCATCACATTGACATTGATCTGCGACCTTGTCACTGATTTATTTTGTAGCATGTTATTCATGTTGGCTCGAGGGATGGTAACGTCTGCCAGTTGGTTGCTCCAACACTTTGATCCGGACTGAAATATCTCAACAGCTATTAGATTGAAAGTCATGCCAGACTTTGGTGACCCCCTGACTTTTTCTCTAGTGCCATCAACATGTGAGCGACTTGCCACTGTGAGCAGATGAACAAAGCAAACACTGTGGTGACTTTCACAGTGAAATTCGGTTGCATAATTTGACTGACACATAACTTTTTGTTTCATATTTTGTCATATGTGCTCTGCTTTACTGTCTTTTAACACATTGCTGTAAATGTACTGGCTGGACTTGGGAGTAATAAGGAGAGAAAGACCTTCAGCAGTTTTTCTTTTCATACCACATGACAGTGGCTAAACCACCTCCCAACACTACTGACTTTGTTGCTTTGATATATTTACCTCGTATCCAGGATACATCTCTGCAAATACTGGCAGGAGCAGAGCAGAGGGTGGAGGCTCAGCGACTCGGGAGAGGGTTCACAGTGTTTTTAGTCAACATCATTTACCAGCTTAGTCGCAGCCCTGTATGGCTGCTGAATGACGCAGGAAAAAGTGTGGGAGAAAGCCAAAGGATGATTCCAACATCTGTCCCTAGATGGCAGAGAGACAGATGGAGATTGACCATAATGGATTTCCTTTTTAAACAAAGGAGAGACACAGTTTGAACAGAGTTGTGTGATAATGGATTTCTAATTTTTTAAAAGTTTTGATGCTGACATCATGAGCATGATTTGAGCCAAAACACATTTTCCCTCCATGCGAAAAGTTTTAATTTTACTTGTAAACCATTGTTAACCTGAAGTCTGTGAAAGGGTTTGCACTTTGATATTTCCTTTATTCTTCATCTTCATCATCCCTGTGTTTCCTCTTCCAGGGAGCAGCCGATCTTCAGCGCCCGGGCCCATGTTTTCCAGATCGACCCCACCACCAAGAGGAACTGGATCCCAGCCAGCAAACATGCCGTCACCGTGTCCTTCTTCTACGATGCCAACCGTAACGTCTACCGCATCATCAGCGTGGGCGGGACCAAGGTGAGGGGGAGGAAAATGGCATTAATGTCCACAATGTTGTGAATTCAACAAAGAAGCTTAAGTGAAAAACATATCGTTCCAGTAGATTTGATTTCCAGAGCAAAATATCAACCGTGTATGTCTCATAATTAAAGCACCTATTTCTGAGGGAAGGTCTGTTTATTTGCCGCGAACACAGTGGCCTTGGCATCAAAAGAGGCTTTTCAGTATTTGTAACAAAGCCACAGGCCAAACAGCAGCTCCACATTGATTTTCCTCTTCACCAAACATCCTCCTACCAGAAAATCTGTAAGGTTAAGACATAATAGTGAACAAAATCGTGGTGGGTGTCAACAACTCAGCAGCCAGAGCGTCTTTCTCGCAGGCTTGTGGATTTAGATTACGAAGAAGAGGCCACATCCATCGCTGGGGAGGATTGGGGGGGGGTCGATCTGATCTCTTCTTAGCACCTCTGCTCTGACCCACATTCCCACCTCCCAGAAGGCTGTGCGAGATGGCAGTTGGTCGGTCGGCAGCCCAATCCTGCCAGGACTGGTGTCTGGCTCCAGAGTAATCTTCACTGCTGCTGCCACCGTCCAACATGTTATGTCAAACATGTCAGAGCAGAAATGCAGACTGTGGAGTTCATGTAATCATTGGTTGGCGAGAAGGACGAAAAAGCCTCCTCCTAAGCCGCCATTGCCCCGCAATTCTGGGATTTTAAATCAGTTCCATTATTGTGAGGCTTGAGATGACGTAAAAAGATCTATAAATAGATCTGCTCTAATATATTTTTTCTCGTGTGCTCAGGGGGAGAGAGGTGGCTTCGGCCATGTCTCTGAGAGCGAGGTCATGAACTCAGTGTGTTTGTGTTTCTTTACCGCTGTCCATGCCTCTGCTTTGAATTTACTTTAGACAATAAGTGTTGTGATGTGACACAGCTTTGGTTATTGATCATGTTCAGAACAGTCATTTTCAAAAAGAACAAACTGGTCTCGAGGGACAAAATGCCTGAAAATTGCTTTGAATCCCAGTGGAAACAGACACACTGTGTTCAAATTATGACACAAATTACTAATAGAAAAATGATTAATTTAACTTCTCAACAGTAGTTCTTGTCATTCACTGCTGCAGAGTCCAAAAGGAGAAATCCACCATGTTGCAAAAGTTAACAATCAAACAAAATTATTTTAAACCACATCATTATGTTGATTTATTCTAAATACCCCAAAAGTTTCGGGTAATTCAATCAATTCAACTTTTGTCAAATGAGCATCAGGTATTTTGATTTTAGAAAAAAACACATCCCATCATATGTTAAATAATACTAAATCACTGGAGTACCCCTTGAATTACATGAATTAAAAAATCACTTTCACTTTATATTTTACTTATTATAAATCAACAATTTATTTGCTTTTGCACCTTTTATTATTTTCCTACCCAAGAATAAGAAAATAATCAATAAAAATCACAGTATGCACAGAAGTATAGTGCTATTAGTGCTATAGTGTTATAGGGTCTGGAAGGACAAAGCAACGTATAGACAAGGTTGAGGGTCATGAAATTATAATGAGGAAGGTAACACAACATACTTCTACTAATAATAATGTTTCATTTCAAGTTATTCATTTTGTCTGGATGCTTGGATCTGCTCCTGAACTTTCTGTTTTGTCCGCATGATGACACATGTTGACCCACCTGAATGATCTCATCTCTACATTTGCAGGCGATCATCAACTGCACGGTCACACCCAGCATGACATTTACCAAGACGTCCCAGAAGTTTGGACAGTGGGCAGACAGCAGGGCCAACACTGTGTACGGCCTTGGTTTTGCCACAGAGCAACAGCTGCATCAGGTAAATGAACCCAAAGTCAACAGAGGTGAAAGCTCTGAGAAATACAATTCCAGAGGCTTATTACTGCTACATTATTCATGTTTCATTACCTGAAACAGTTTGTTACTTGTCCTCTTTTGAAAAGTTCTCAGAGAAGTTTAAGGAGGTGAAAGATGCAGCTCGTCTGGCGCGGGAAAAGTCACAGGATAAAGAACTGGCCAACACGGCTCTGAGCATTGCTGCTCCTCAGGTGAGCTTTACTCTTCTAGAAAAAAATGTCAACGTGAAGGTAGAGCAAACCTCTTCAGGCATCAGATGTAAAAACTTTGTCATGATCCACAGAAATATCCAGTGATGCATGTTTGGCATTTTAGGATTGGGGGGACACTGTGAGCAGAGGCCAAGGTTAGACGGATGCACCTGAGTTACTATGCAGCTATTAGACGGGGCCGGTGTGATTAAATCAAAAGAGGGATGGAGATAGAGAGAGAGAAAAGAAAGGCAAAAAGAAAGATGAGCTGGGTCACTTGTCTCAGAGGGAAGAGAAAGTGAGGGAAACTAGGACGATGGTAAAATTATCCCGTGCCGCTCAGCAGTGCACCGCATCCGCATTTTCTCCCCACAGCTACCGAGAAGCCTCCGACATCAGCACTGTAATGATGAAAATGTAGTCAGCTCAGGGCCTTTTTTTGATCAATAGAGAATAATTACCCATCAGTTACATCTGCTTGGTCATGAGGAACATGCCCGTTTCCTTTTAATTCTACGACTGAACAGATTCCAAGTGATGCCTCTCACTCCGCTTCTTTATCGATTTGACGAACACGTTGGAGAAGCCAAAGCTCCAGAAAATTGCCAACTGCGTCAATTAACTGTACTCGATTCTTGCTAAGTAGCACTGCGCTGCGTAAGTGATCACACAGCGAAGTGTGCTTGTGATTGTGATGTTTTTGAGAAGGTCATGATGTGTGAGGAGCTTTGTGATGACATGTTTCTTTGTCTGTTTTTCCCACCTGCTGCATTTCCCTAGTTCTCACAGGTGAGTCTGTCGTTGTCTGTCTGTCTGTCTCTAAAAGCAATTTGAAAAGCTTTTTTTTTTCTCCTTTCTGTCTGTCCCTGAATTTTGAATTTATTTTTAGCTGCTGTGAAGGGCAGCTCTTTATTTCATCAGATCAAAACAGACACTATAACTACCTCAGTGATGCAGCTAACCAGTGGTGGAGGAAGCACTCAGATCCTTTACTTAAGTAAAAGTACTGATACCACACACTCTGTTGCAAGTAAAAGTCCTGCATTTCAAAAAAGTATGTATCAAAAGTAAAAGTCTCAATGCAGAAAAATGTTCCCTGTGACTACTACACTATTATATATTATATAATAAGGTTATTATTGCTGATGCATTCATGGAAAAGCAGGATTTTACTGTTGTAGTTGGTTGAGGTGGAGCCCATTTTGAGCTATTTTGTCTATGACTGCACACAATGATTATTTTCATTATTGATTCATCTCCTGATTATTTTCTCCATCAATTGACTGAATGTGTGGTTTGTAAAAATTCTGAAAATAGTCAGAAATCTCCATCCCTATTACCCAGAGCACAAATTGACACCTTTGCTTGTTTTGTCCAACCAACAGTTCGGAACTCAAAATGATCATAAACTAATGAGAACAATTAAAATGAATTAAAGGAAAATCAAAATGGTTGCCAATTAATTTTCTGTCAATCTCATCAGTTGATTGACGAATCATATCAGCTGTACTTGTATGTACTGTGGTTTAACTTACAGTATAACTAATCATCATATTTTGTAAGCTCTTCATGTGTAAAAATCTTAATTTGTAACTAGTAACTGAACTAAAGTAACTAGTAACTAAAGCTGTCAGGTAATTGTAGTGTTGTTAAAAAGTATATTTCCCTCTGAAATATAGTGGAGTAGAAATAGAAAGTGGCACGAAAGGACAAGACTCGGGTATAATAATTTGTACTTCAGTACATTACTTGAGTAAATGTACTTAGTCACGCTCCACCACTGCAGCTCACATCACTATCATCTATACTATAATCTTTTCAGACTTGAGACAGCAAAAGGAAAGTGATGCGTAACTTTTCTTTATTTGTGTGTTTTTTAATTTACACATTGACTCGTCCTTGTAGAACTTTGATGCGAAAGGTATTTTTAAGGTCTGACAGCAGCCGTTAATGCCGTCTCTCTCCTCTCTGAATAATCCACGTGGTGTTGTGATGCTGTGTGTGTTATTAGTGGAGTCCATTTACTGATGTGTTCCTCAGGACCTCTCGGATGAACTCCAGTCTCCACCGGTGATGTGCGTGAACGGGCCGGAGGACAAGCTGTTCCGCAGCCAGAGCGCAGACATCACCCTGTCTTCTGAGAAGGAGCGCATTAAGAAGATGCTCTCTGAAGGGTAACTGAGTTATGCACGCACACAAAAACACACACATGGACAGAATGGAAAGTGAGACCACAAACACTTTCTTCTTGTTCTGAGTCCAATCTCACCATCTGCTCAGACAGTTAAATACTGTGAAAAGAATCCCTTTGTGAAATGCTTCTTTTCTGTAGGTGTCTGGTGGAGGAAGCTGGTTTCAATTTGGTGGCTGTTTGTCCGCTTGTTCTATAAAAAGCTTGGGTTGCAGAGTTTCCTGTCTGTTCTGCTCTGCAAGTTCAAACTTGATGACTGATTTGAAATAAGATGTTCCAGTTATCTCTCACTTCATCCGGCGCTCACAAGCATGTATGGAACTGAGCTTAAAGGTTCATTAATGACCATGTGAAATAGAAGACAAAAAAGTTTATGAGTGTAGAATTTTAGTCACATGAAAACAGGTGATGACCACCGCCGTGACAAATGAGAAAACTTCCAGTGTTGCTGAAAGCTCTGGAAGATTTTCAGTAATTGGACTGTGCGCTAAGAATTTTTCTGTTAAATGCATTGAATTTTTTGAACAGTGTAAAATCATTAAAGGACATTTTCGGAAACACCTTTATTTGCTTTGCTTCTGATACCACTCTCATGTTTGTGCACTAATTATGGCTGGTTCCAGCTGCACATTGAATGGACAGACATGAGATTGGTATCAATCTCAAACTCTTGGCAAATAAGATCATCAATTTCCCAAAGTGTCAACTTATGCCTTTAAAGATAGACAATAATTTTACATTAGGTGCAGGTCATGCTGCCATGTCTTCACTAGCAATGATGACAGTAATGTTATTAAAGTATTTTGTCTTCAAATCATATTGTTGAGACAATCAGAATGATAAGGACCCTTCTATATTCTAACATCTGCTAAACTTCATGAGGTTGTTACAGGTTTCATTTGATCGATACTGTTGTTTGCACTCAAGCAGGTAATCCATTACTTTAACTCCAAGAGTATTAACATAGTTTTCATTTTTTCCATTAGTTACATCACACTTGTTGACTAATACATATCATCAAATAATGCTTGGAAACATCTCCTCATTCAGTCTTCTGAGCCACCCACAAGGCTTTTATATCCTCCAGGGCTTTTAATACGACAGAAAGCTCCTGAGTGGTTACTATGCTCATCTGTTCCCAAGGAGCAGCGTTAAGCTTTGTAGATGTAGAGGGACAGAGACGAAGATGAAGAGAGAATCTGACTGATCTTTTCGGCTGATTGCACCAAAACTGAGTAAAATTGATAACATCCAATGAATGTATCATATAGTGGGACTAGATACACTGTAAATGCAGTCCCAAGCACACAAAAAAAAGAGTCAGTGGTGCCAGATTTACTCGCCTGTCATCTTGTTCAAAGATCACGTCCACTATCTTCTACTTCTCTGCTCCCTGATGCTTACAAATTACAAATGATCCAACGTAGTTAGAGACATGTCAACACTCTAATTTCCTTTAAAAACAAATAATAGTCTTTCAATGTCACATTCAGTCTTTTGATAAAGATGCCTTCAATAAAACCCTTCCAGGATTAGAGGATTACTGTGGGAACAGTTTGGTCTTGTTGTTTGCTCTCTGGGCATTTTAATGAGTGTATCTTTGCTTTGTTGTAAGACCTGTGAAATGACCTTGACTCGGGGTGGTGGGTGCTCTGCGGGCTGCAGTCCTTGGTATAGTCCTCCTTATGACTGTTATAGTGGCTCGCTGCTTGTGTTAACCAGGCCGACAGTGTTTCAGCATGTTCCAAACTACACGCTGTTACCACACAGGCAGTAAACGTTTGCCTCATATTGCAATGTTTTAGTCTGATGAGAACTCCTGTAAAAACTTGCCTTAGTACTATTAAAGTTGTTGGTATATTACTGAGTATATACTGTATCGTACCAACCATATGCGTACGATACTGTATCATAAGGCTCATACTAACAGTATTATATGTGTCATGTAATCGGCTCCACTGGTTTACAGTTTTGTGTTTGTGTCTTTCAGGTCCATTTGTGAGATGAACCTGGAAGCTGAGCTCTTCACTCTGCAGGACAGCAATTCCAAGCTGGTGGCAGCTTTGCATGAGGCCAATGCTAATGTGGAGCAGTGGAAGAAACAGCTGGCAGCGTATCAGGAGGAGACGGAGAGACTCAGAGACCAGGTGAGCCTCCACTGTGTCCAGTCTGACACTCAGGGAAAGAGGTCATTACTAAAATGTGAGTCCAAAGACAAAAAAAAAACCACTGTCCATCTCCTGAAACAAACAGCAGGAAATGACTGTAAAATTACTCAGAGCAACATATTTTAATGTTCTGAATCTAAACTTCTTCATTAGGAGGTTCTGACATACAATAAATAACTATCTATATTTGCTCAAATCACAAATCTCAGGTACAGATGTGGAGATCTAGAAGAGTGTTGCTTCCTTCACACTGTCCTCATACACTCCTATTTCTAAATTTAAAGTAATTAAATATATCCTGACACATATTAAATTAGCTTTACTTTGAAATTACTACGTGGATGCTTCATCTTTGGTGTCATTTTTAGGAACCAGATGGTTTAGAGGTGCTTTTTGTCGAAACAGCAGAATGAAGGTGAATTTTAAAAATGTTATTTTAAATACTTTTTGGATATGCTTGATAACTAAAAGCTAAACAAGATCAACCTAAAACATGCTTGGTGTCATACATATGTAAAATTATCGTTCTTTCCATCATTTTTTAAATTTGTTGTTAGTTCAATTTAACATAATATAATCTGTCTAGTAAAGATAGTAAAATAGTGTGTTATGGCCTTGTGATAGACTGGTGACCTGTCCAGTACCTTGCCTCTAACCCGGTGCATGCTGAACAGGATAAGCGGTTTAGGTGAATGGATGGATGGTTGACGGATGGATTAGCTGTTACATGACAAGCTTAGGGGGAAAGTTGGCCTCAAAGCTACATATTTCATGTGTTATAGAGATATTGTTACACTCTTCCCAAACAGAGTTGAGTGATGGAACAGATCTGTTCAAAAATGAGACAAATACTATGTCAAACACTGAAAAGTAGTTGTTCTTTCTTGTGGAAGTTCTTCGGCCTTCATGCACAGTCAGTCCTTGTTCATTCTGTAGTAACCTGCAGGGCAGAAGCTGAAGGTGAAGGTCACATCTAATTATCAATGCTGGAGCAGTGAAGCTGTGCAACAGGAGCAGACACTCAGGTTACTGCTGAAGTGACGCCTTGTTCAAACAGGAGCGAGGTCACGGGACTTGTCACACATCTTTCTCCGCCAAGGGAGGTCACGCTGCTTTTGCTTGTCGTTTTCAGACTCTTCGTTTCTCTGGTTTGAAAGCACTTGTTCAGAAGAGGAAAAAACTGACAAGTTTGTCAGGCTGGTAACACACTTCATCATTCTTTGACATGACTTGTGCTGCAGGCGTCTTCGCTCCTTGGCATTAATCATTCTCTGCTGGTTGAACCGGTTCACACATCAAATGTCACATTTCACCACTGGGGAGATGGGTCTAAATACGCTGGGCCTCAGGAGGGTTTTATACTTGAATTACCTCTCAGGTTCCAGTGGATGCAGATGCCCCCTCCCCCCCAATCCTCACTCATCAATAAAAGGTATTTTCACTTTTGCTGGTAGCTGATTCCTCTGAGAACGACCTCGCCTCAGGCTGACAATTACAAACCTCCCTGATTCAATACTTTAATATCTTGATCCCTTTCCATTACAGCCCGGCTTTACAGTATCGATCACCACTTTTGAACTGAATTAGAAACAGTTTTCTGGTCCGCATCAACAAATTAATTCGTACAAGTGAGAACCCCGTCTCCGTCTCCTTTGGACCGAGCTTGTTCCCTCTATCTGAGGAAGGGGACCAGGTGGCTGAAAATGGTCCACGTCTCTGGGGTGGTGTGAAAGGAGAGGGGTTTGTAGGACAGCAATATCCTACTTTCAATGCCCCAGTTAGGAAAAAATGAAAAATCACCAGAGGGAGCTGGCATCCACTCGTTTCTCGCCTGTTTTTTTTCCTTCTTTCTACTGCTCCTCCTCGTCTCAACCATACATGGTTTAAAATAATCCAGCCTGTCTCTGTCAGATGGGGAGGGGGCATTTTTAGAGGTGTCCTTCTGTTTTTTTTCTGATTCACGAGGCCCAGATGACACTGCAGGGAGGATTTCTCTCCTGTTTACCTGATAATTTTGGCATGACTTGCTCATCTGCCTGTTGATGAATGTGAGTTGGAGATGAACTTGTGGCATGTTTTAACTTGTAGATACAGTTAATGAAATCAAGAAATTGAAGCCACTAAAGTGATGAGCTGTGATGACTGATCCTATTTGTTGATCAAGATGTTTTTCATGTTTTATGTGTACACTAAAATTCAGTGTTTTTAATTTTGTGACTTGTGATCAGTCAGATGAGTTAAATGGTAGTTTTGAACTTCAACATAGATCTCCGCATAAAACTCAACAATCAACAAAATGAAGACAATAAAGTCACAAAATGCTTCACAATAAAAGTGTTTAGTACAAAGTATCAAACATGCAGCATCATAAGAAACAAAAGAGCAACAAAACAGAACTGAAAAAACCCAAATGACAAAAACCTCAAACATTAGCTAAGAAATGAGAAAATGAGTGAGATTTGAGATATTTTATTTTTTGTGGAGCTCTGTTAACATCCAGAAGACCTCAAAGACCTTCATTAACTATATGACACAAATTTAATAGAATTTCTGAAAATGATTTAATTCTGTGTGTGTGTTGTAAGGTGGCTGAACTAGAGGCCCATGGAGGCCACGGCCCCAGTGACCTGCTGAAGGATGAGCTGACCCAGTCCCTGGAGGAGCTGGAGGCCCTGCTGAAGGCCAAAGATGAGGTTGGTACTGATCCTGGAGTCAGAGGTGGGAAGTGGCAATGTTCATTATAGGTGTTGGTGAATGATTCAGCCACTCAAACTCCAAGTGTATCTTTCATTCTGTTTCAGGAAATCCACATTTTGCAAAGCAAGAAGGCAGAGTACCACGAAATGGAGCACGAGAGGGATGAAGCCATTCACAGATTACGGGTAGGAGTGAGATTATCATGGTAACGTGTAATGCTTTCATAAATTATTGTATGTACATATAATGGAATAATCAGTAGTTAAATTGCCGTCGTCTTCCTTTGCCTTATCTGTAGGAGACGGAGATGCGTAATTCAGACTTGGAGCGTCGCATCCAGAACTCGGAGCAGAACCTGAATAACTCTCTGGAAGAACGGGATCGCATGGACTCTGAAATCCAGAGGGCCATCGAAATTCTGGACATCAAGATCTTTGACCTTAATGACCTCCGCCAGAGCCTGGTGAAACTCATCGACAAATAAGAGGGAAAAAAAAAAACAGGGGAAATCCAACCCCAGAGAGAGAGATGGAACAGGTGACAGGGTTAAATTTTGTCATGGCCAATGCAGTGGGGGAGTAAAGAAAACCAAGATGGAGCTGGTCCCACGTCCTCTTCAAGCACAAGAACCACCTCGGCTGCAGGAAGGTTTCTCCATGTCTGTGTTGCAGCAGTGGCTGTGCTGTACTCAACAACATACTGTAGGTGTTGGCCTAAGCAGCAGCATATACATGGTTTTGCTTGTCCAATCTAATGTAACGCTTCACGTTGCTTTCAAGGGTAACATTCAATGCAATAAACCAACCTTAAGGTAAGTGCTTCACCGTGCTAGACATTTAATATTGAGAAGTGGTGCTTGTAGTTTTTCATAAATATGACTTTTGTACACAAAATGGAAATGCAGTGTCAATATGAATTGTAAGAGGCCTTGGTTTTTTTTTTTTTTTTGGTTGTTTTTCAACTGACAGATGATATTTAAACATCTTTACAACAAAGTGAACCCATGCAAATAGAAAAAAAGGGACAGTATTAAAAGAGTGCACAAGAAAATATTACAGTTTAGAGGTTTGCCTATTTAACAGCCTGCATACAACATCATTATTACTAAATTAACAGATTAACGCAGAGATAAACTTGTGTATGGTCTTGTAGTTACACACGCATAATGTAGCAGCTGTAATGTATAAAGAGAAGGACAGAGCGGTTCTAGTTGGTGCTTTTTCCACAGGAATAAGCAATGGCATGTACTTAAAGTCAGTAAAATAGTACGCAAATGCTTTTATGTTTGGCTAGGGCATGGACACACAACTTTAAACATTAGATCTGATTATTGACACCAAAGATCAAATGTTAAGAGCAGAGTCATTGATAAGGTCTTTCAGCAGCCGTTATGTCCGTTATTGCATCTTCACTTAAGCGCGTAAGAAACCTTTAAATCTAAGATAAAAAAATTACATTTTAGGAGATAAGATTCATGCAGTTAACACATTTAGGATAAATAAATATTTTCCATATGATATAAATCAATAATGATGCAGTTTAGTAAGTAAACACAAGAAATAAAACTTAGTATCACAGATAAGTTTAACTGGTGTTTGGACCGGCTCAGTCTGAATAGTCGTCCCGTGCATCATCTCTTAACAAACCGCTGACTTCTTAACTTATTTATGATAGATGCAATCAAGGAAATCTAAGAGACATGTTCTGCCTTCTGTCATTGTTCAGCACGTTACCTTCTGCTGTGGACAATATGCCATCTGCCTTCACACAGAGTCTTTGATCACACAGACAGACAGTATTGTTTAACATAGTCTATAGTGCTATGTTTGTATTATTTTTTCAAGCCTTATTACTGTTCTATTTTAAGGGTGGATGTTGATAGTCACACCAGCTCTGTGTCTCAGACTTTGAGCTGTTGTCATGACTGTTTGGAAATAAAAGCAAAGATACAGTCACTCAGTCAATCTAATGCACTCTTTCTTGTGTTTATTTCTCCGTGGGACATCTGGTTTATGAACTTTATTTATATCATAGTATTAATCCACTTGGTTTCAACGAGTTAATGAAATTGATTCATATTAACTTTTACCTTCAAGGAACATTCAAGATTGACCAACCTGCAAAATCAAAAAGGTCATACTGTGATACTACTTGAGTCCGATTATTGGGTTTGTTTTCTTTTACACTTATTTGGTCGTGTTCTGCAGGAAAAGTGAGGTTTGTGACCAGAGGGATGCATATTTGAGCCTCTAAATCAACAGGATAAATGTAGGTTAGGAAACTGAAACAGTGGTGCTTCAACCTCTCTCATTAGTATGACTGAGATGCCCTCATCCCCATTTGCTCCAGTTAAGAAAGCTCAGTGGCCAGTGGATCAGACTGGGGTTATACTGGGCAACTTCCAGTTATGAATGAGTGGAACATGGCATTACTGCAAAAACATCCCTAAACAAATAAAAGGTCTTAAAGTTGATAGTTGACTTTGGAAAAAAAGATGTGAAATTCTGAATTGACACCTTTACAACTGACATCCAGCATTATCCCATCTGCAAAAAAACCCTCTCATACAACTCAGACATGACTGACAATGCACCTGTCATCACTTCTTCTGAACTGAAAATGTGATCAAGTATTGATTAATAATTCTGAGTCATCTTTAAAAATCAATATAACCTACTGAAGCACTCAATACGATTTAACACACCACGGACAACAGTGTCGAACCTGTGTATGTAGCTAGACACACCAACCCATAATGTTTGGTGTCTGTGTGTCATCGTGTATGATTTTATAATGTGAAAAAAAATAATCATGTTAACAAGAGTACAGATGGGCTGCTAAGTGATGAACATGCAGAAATGTCCCGTGTAGCTACTGTATCCACAGAACACGTCCACAAACCAGGAAAATATTACGTGAGAACTGTAAGAAAGAAAACATCTACTAATCAGTCTTGCTTGTCAAACTGTTTTATTGACAATACTGATTCTAGATTCCAGCTGTCTACTTCAGCTTCTTCTTGGGTCTCAGGTTGCTGGTGTGTCCACACTTCTTCTTGCGGCAGTTTGAAGCACGTGCGTGCAGACGAGCATAGCACCTGACGCCAGAGGAACAAACTGTTAGATCGAAATAACCATCCTATCATTCTCATCAGAGAGTGGCGTAAGAGGCTACATTTTTTCTCTTATAAGCACAACTACAACTAATATGAATGACTTTGTTCGGTCTTTCCCTCATCTTTCCTCCAGTGAAAAAAGCCTGTAATGACTGTTTTATTTAGAACTTAAATGGCTTCATGGTTTAGTAAAGCCATTAATAACTCTAATTACATTCTACCTGCAACCATGCAAACTACTTTATTTTTACCAAAAAATATTTGGGGTAATTGAGAGATTAAGAACTGCAGTTTTGTCATGAATTACTGTAGTGTGGACAAAAAATTGAAGTTTCAATTTTGATTCAACTGCCAGACTTCAACACACAAAAGACTCTCTGCAGTGGTGGAAAGTAACTACGTATTTCCTGAATTCATGTTCATAATGTACAAACTTTTCTTATGCTGCTTTGCTCTATGCTCCTCTCCCTGCTGTCTCTGATAATGAGTTTCAGTCTCACCAATATGACACCGTGTTGTGTGTGTATACATACTTGCGGCAGACCATCTTGTCACAGTTGTACTTTTGAGCCAGCTGTCTCAGAGAGGGCTCAATGATGCCGCCTCTCAGACGCAGGACAAGGTGGAGGGTCGACTCTGAGGGGGGACAGGAACGGTCAAATAATCACCCTATAACATTAAAGATAGTTCAGAATTAAGAGAGTTTAACCTACCTTTCTGGATGTTATAGTCTGACAAGGTGCGTCCATCCTCCAGCTGTTTTCCAGCGAAGATGAGACGCTGCTGATCAGGGGGGATACCTCGAAGAAAACAGTCACAGCAATGACTTGGTGCCTGGAAAGTCATTTATCGTATACAGCTGCCACTCAAATTGCATCCCTGCGGTCGATGGGGTGTAACCTATACTTGTAAGTACACAATAAAGTTTTCCTTTGAATTGAATGACATTGTAGAATTAAATACTGCTGATATCAGCTGGCCCTTCATTCACTATATGCGCTCTTATGTAACGGCACTAAAGAAAGAAAAAGTTTTGGGAGACCAATATGACCTGAAAAATGTTTTGTGTCAGTATCTCCCTGGAACCTGAGGTGCTTCTGTGCCAATAAAATTATCTTAACTTGAAAGACTATATTTTATTGATGTGTATATGAAAAACAAAGCAACAGATTACAGGCTGATTGGATTAACATCGGTGCTTGATTTAAATGTATGGCACAGTGTATGAAGAGAAACAGTAATATATACAGTTAGAAATATACAAGTATTTATGGATTACTGTTTAGGATATATAGAAAGTTGATATTTCCTCTCATGCATCTCAAAGTACTAGGCTCTGTATGTATGAAAATATATTTAAATGCAATAGCATTTTTGGTTGTTTATTCAAATGTCAGTGTGGAAATTATCACACAACACACATCACCTTCCTATTAATGATCTACAGGACAAATTATCATATCAATTTTATTTCCTGCTCAAACTATAAAGTACCTTCTTTGTCTTGGATCTTTCCTTTCACATTGTCGATGGTGTCATTGGGCTCCACCTCGAGGGTGATGGTTTTACCTGTCAGTGTTTTCACAAAAATCTGCATGTTTGCTACCTGAGAATAAACCAGAAAATGTGCCAGTCAGACTCAGGTGGGCCAACAAACGCTAAATCAAACTAAAAGCCTTGTGAGGAAAAACTATTGAAACATGCTGCTGAGACTGTTGCTGCACTTCTGATCATAAGTTACTTCCTCATATTTATGATTAACTCGCCAGGTAAATGTATTTGTTTTCAGCTGCCTTTAAAAAAAACAACCCAACAAACCCAACAACAACTAGTTTGCCAGTGCAGATTGACCCTTTACATTATAAATATTGAGCATAATAAACAAATAAGAGTTCAAAAACTACATTTATACACAAGGTGAAATACAAATAGTACACAGATAAAAACACATTAAAGAGTTACAGTCAAACCCACTTTAACCAATGTTATAAAGCATTTCTCAAAATGAAACAAAGATGATCCTGTTAGAAGTTATAAAACCTGGACTTACCTGGGATCATCCAGCAGCAGTTATGCAAAACAGGAACTTGATGAGTCCAGTCTTGTGCTTATGAAGAGAAACAAGCTCATCCAGTTTGTATTCTCTGCACATGTGCACAGCTGCAGGAGGAGCTGCTGGGTAGAGGTCAGGTGCTGACATGTTGCACATTTATTGACTGGTGTGTTTCGACCAGACACGTTCACACAGTTCCTCTCACAACACTGGAATAAATTTGTGAAAACAAAAAAAAAAAAAAGGATTAAAAACATGTCGTCCCTGGGTGGGCTCGAACCACCAACCTTTCGGTTAACAGCCGAACGCGCTAACCGATTGCGCCACAGAGACAACTATGACAAGCACATACACATACACACTTATGAATACTATCATTACCATTGTCCTGAATGGTAATGATATCCTGATCCTGATCCTCATCATCAGCAGTAACGGATCAGGATCTACGTACCAGGATCAGATAGAGTCGACTAGGATTTACCGGTGGTCACATTTATCCCCGGTGCAGTAGCGCCCCTTGTGGTAGCCACATGAACTGCGTTAACGTCACTCGATGGTATGCACTTATTTTTTGCACCACTAGGCGGCTAATCATAAATGAAGTTTAAAAATATGAAACCGTAAATAAAAAAAGATAAAAACTGACGAGACAAAGCATAAACGACACCAGCTAACAAGAAGGTGGAAACGGTAGGGACGAGGGTAAGAATCTTTAACTTTAAACGGTGATTTTTCTGTTGAACAGCTAAGTAGCAACATTTCCTGCCGTTGATCAGTTATGCTAATATGCTACATGTTTAGCATTAGCTAGATTAGTGCTAGTTAACTTAAATTAGTTATTTCAGCCCACAAAGAGATTAAAATGAACGAAGAGCTGACTAACAATACGTTTGACTAACAAGTTGAACGTTGAATATGTAAAACTATAATTAACATATGTGTGGCTTTTTACAGGTTCTTCAACCTACTAAGGTTAATGTTAGCTAACACTGTTAGCACGTGGACAGGTCTTCGGAGCCAATTTTAAATAGTTAAATACTTTAATAGCTAATGTGAACACAGAGGAAGCTTTCATTTGGTTGTTTCGACATTTAACTAATAATAACAACGTAGATTAAACTCACTTCTGAAGATGAAGCCAGCAAATTAAATCCCCATATTGATCCCTTTATAGATCTATAATTGGCTGAAGCCTGAAGAAAATTGATCACGTTTGTTTGGGAAGGTGTGACTCCGCCCTTATAAACGTTTAGTTATATTTCATCAAACAAATAGATCACATTGTAACCTCTTAATTACATAATCTTTGAAACTATTATATGTTACATATCTATCACAGGTAAATCATAAACATTTCAGGCACCGGGTCTATTAGTGTCATCCTGTTCTTAGCCACCAGGTGGCACTGCTGGGCTGCTAGTCTGTTCCCTGTAATCTCCTGTCTAATGCAATGACTAATGTTATATTTTTTTCACCTCCATTGCTGAGACTGTTTGAAGCCCCTCTGGGTGGGGTCTGACTTCCACTTTGAAACTTCTGTCTTAAACCATCACAAGAGACAGACATAAAAACAGTAAAAGGATGAATTTATTTCCTACATTTAAATATCTACTGCATGTCATGGAACAATTTCACTATTTTACAAAATACAAAAACACTTCTGTCTTCTGCCACTGTCTCTCTGTGTTATATCAGCAAAGATGTGCTGAATGACAAACAGTGTAAACAGTCTGTAGTGTTGGCCACAATGAACAAAAACGTCAGGCAGGCACTGAACATGTTCATGATTCCCTGATTTTACTTCATATCTACGATCCTTGTCCATAAAAAAGTATAGCATATAGTACAATATATAGTATCACATCAGTGTTACTACCCCCACTGAACAATGAGCTGTCCACAGTGGCTCCCTGACAGCTGCAACAGCCCCAGTGGCCTAATGGATAAGGCACTGGCCTCCTAAGCCAGGGATTGTGGGTTCGAGTCCCATCTGGGGTGCGTAGCAGAGTGGCGCAGCGGAAGCGTGCTGGGCCCATAACCCAGAGGTCGATAGATCGAAACTATCCTCTGCTATGTCAGCTATTTTGCAACGACTAATGATTCAACTCTCACCATTTCACTTTTCTATTTCCACTCTCAGTTAAAATGAAACATGGTGGCAGGGAGAAGGTTAATGAATCGCATCCATCTAATATCACTCAGCATGGCTGTTGTAGTTATGAGATGACAAAACCAGGACTTTATGTGATAAAAATCATCAAGATTTTATTGAGCTTTACGCATTCTGTCTGCTGCAGATGCCCTATGGTTGGTCAAGTTATTTAGGACACAGCTGTTGGTCAGCATAGATAGTTTTGAGTTCAGGGTGTCTTTACTTTTCTCCCAACAATAATCTCCTCCTTGGTCCACATTATCCTCTCCTCCTTTATCGTCCTCTTCCTCTTCAACCTCACTCTCTTCATCGCTGCGTTCATCTTTTTCCAGCTGCAGACAGAAGCAGATACAGGGTTTAATGTGTTCAACAATCTAATCTTGGATGTTAAAACTAATTAAAGAATCGACTGCAAATAAAAGCTACTATTCAAGGCATACAAATGTTAGTGAGGGATGCTTTATGGTTAATTTCAGGTTTAATGCAGATTCTCACCTTGCCTTTCAGGAACTTATAGACCATGCGTAAGATTAAGCTGGCCCAGAAGATGTGAAGAGCCTGCAGCACCATCAGCAGGATGTTGAAAAAGTAGTAGCCAACAAAAGGTTCAAACACCTCCATGGACAGCACCAAGGTGGTATGGATGATTCTGTAAGTAATCAGAAAGAATTGGAGTGATGTTGAAAAAACCCATGCTGCATTAATTAGATAAACATTTTGTCAACCAAAATGGAACAGTAAAAGTAAATTGTGAATTTCCCTGTTGTGGGACTAATAAAGGAATATCTTATCTTAAACCTTACTTGCTGGGGAAGATCACTAGTCGAGTCACAAGGAAGACCACAGCAAACACAACAAACAGTGTGTCACACGTTCTCCTCCATCCAGTGCCATAGTTGAACATCTTTGCAGACTGCAGATGCAACAAGAAACAAATACAAACTATAAATGAAGCTATATCAGAAGCAAACTCGCCACAGTGAACCAAACATTAGTTAATTATGCAAAAACGTTTAATGAGCCAAGACAAAGAATCAGGATAATGGATAAACATGAGCATGTGTCTGTCATGTCATCTCAGTCTATGATGAATCTGTAACATGAGCAGACTAGTGTATATCTCAAATATTATCAGCATCATTTGTATGTTTTGATTGTTGTCTTTGCTGATGTTTTTTCCTTCTTTAGTGACAGCACAACTGGGGTTCTTAAAATATTCTTAATTCATTTCTCATGTACAGTCCTTTGTTTCATACAGATACAAAAGTCACTTCAGGCTGCTTAATCACTTTTAGCTATCAGGACTCAGTCACAGGATCCTCCTGTTGGAATAAGTTGAGCATCCTGCTGGCTACTACAGAGATCTCTCTAGATAATAAATACTTATTTTCTGAGAACAGCCTCAAGCATAGTGTGAACATTTGACTTTAGTTTCTGACATTTACAGCTGGTTTTCCTCTCTTTGGTAGGGCTACACCGAGGTAGAAAAATGGCCGATGTGGAGGTGAATCTATTGCGACATGCTCTGAAGAGGCTAATTATATTTGTGAAGTCCCATGTGCTTGTTTGGCTATGGCCCTTGAGAGGTAAGACTCTTAATGTACAAGTTGTTCTTTTGAAGTCCCACCAAGGTTACATGAAAGAAACTTTGTCTACAAGCGTGAGAAAAGAAGTCAAATTTATCTTGTATGAGTTTCCACGTTACCTCAAGCAGGATGTCAGAGGAGTCATGAAGCAGCATGACCAAGGTGCCGATGCGAATGTAGTTGGCACAGTAGGAGAAGCTGAGCAGGAAGATGGTGGCCAAATGGTGGATCACCTGTTCTTTAAAATCCTGGCAATACAAACATGAATAGAATATCAACTCAGTGAGATAAAATGACCTTTGCGTGTCAACAGAAGAATTTTAATTCCTGCTCATATGATCACTTTAAGTTTCGCATTAAAGCAGAAACGCAAGCCATTACGTATGAAATAAGAACAGGCTGGATCAATGATAGGTTAATCCCGTCACACACACGCAATGAGGTTTAGAAACACAGGAGGGAATTTGTTCTGTAACATTTAGAAATGAATCAGTGTTGAAGTCCTCACCTTCCTCTTGATGTCTACTGAGATCCGGAGGAGCAAAGAGCCGTAAAATCCCAACTCTAGCATGTAGTACCAGTAATGAGCTCTCTCCATGGGCTGTGGGCAAAATATTATTCAGAAGTCAATAAAAAAAAACAAAACTTGAAAAACCACCTGGAGCCATATCAGACAACACTGGTTAACATATATGGGTCAGGAATCACAGTAGCAGAGTGGCGCAGCGGAAGCGTGCTGGGCCCATAACCCAGAGGTCGATGGATCGAAACCATCCTCTGCTACAGAAATGAAATCTTTTGGAGTGTTCATCAGACAAAAAGATATTTCAGCAGGCATTGTTTTTATTTTTTATTGAGAAAATAATCAGATTAATTGTAAATGAAAATGAATGTTGGTTGCAACTCGATTGTTTGATTTTACAAATTTATCGTGAGGGAGCTGCTGCAGAAACAAGGGAGAGTTAAATATCAATATGTAGAGCTAAGGAAACAATTTCTCATAGCACATTTGAGAGCAAACACATTAAAATGGCAGGAGGAAAGTGCTGCTGATGCATTGTTCTCTGTAGTATGAATGAGGAAAAATATGCTTCTTTTACATTTCCTCTAATAAACACATTTAATCTGCTTCCTTAAAACTCAGATGTCATTCAGACTACCCTTAAAAAGTGATCAATTAACAGACTGCACAAAAAACAAGGCTTGAAATTGGACAGTTGGACAAGTAATGTTTTCACCTGAACTGGATATTGCCTCCAACATTCGCTGCGGTCCCAGAACCATGGTTTCTGTGGAGAAAAGAAAGTTGTGAGATAAATCTGTACCAGCAGAAATGTACAATATAATTAATTACATAACTTCCGGATTTGCTGACATAACTTATGTTTTTGGCAACAATAGTTGTGTTTTGGTATCATGTTATTGCTATAAAACTCACATCAATCAAACAGGCCAATCCAGCTATGAAGGCTGTGAGGTAGAAAAAGAACCTCCACCTGCAAAATAAAAGACTTGAGATCACATATTTTGGAACATTGAAACAAAAACTTTAAAAATGTAATTCATGCAATGGTGTCTCCTGCAAAATGAGTCGAGCTCTCAAGGGCTTTTTGCAGTGGGTGGTGAAGGAAGTCGACTGTAAACCGAACAATGAAGCGGCCGTAGAGAGGAAGCACTTACGCAGCCTCACCAAACTTCTTGGTTTGACAGGGCCTGTCTTGGTTCCTGCGAAGTCTGAACCAGGTCTCAATCTGCCTCTGGGTTTTGCCACACAGTGACATCAAACTAACTATTTCACTCTGAAACAATAATGCAAGAGAGGAATCAATGTAATGGGTTATAATGAGGATAATGTAATAAATAAATGACAGGCTTCACGGAGGAAATGAGAGAAGGGAGAAAGAGAAGAGTAGACGTTGTCTTTCCATCAGATCATCTTCACTATCCACTGAATGGACACTGGTGTTGCTCCCAAAGTATTGTTGAAGCAAAATTCAAAAGTGTTTCATCTTTGGCCTCACTGCTGCTAATGATCATCTGCAGGTTTTAAACAAGCAGGCCTGCTGGGATTAATTAAATTTGGTCATGTGGTGCAGTAAAGCCTCTTTATATTCTTTCTTAGTATTATATATAGAGAGAGAAAGAGAGAAACCTAAGATGAATAAATTTTTAAATTAGTATTTCTAATTGATCCAAAAGCTGGGAGAGAATAATGAATGTATGGAAGGTGTATGGTGGTGTGTTTTCCCCTCAGGCTGAGTTTTCCAGGAACAAGGATGTGTTACCATCCCAACACTTTTCACACAAAACATTATCCCACCAACAACTAACAAGAGGAAGTAAATGCTTAAACTGAACACTTGAGAAATTTAAAAACCCCTCATCTTGATCCTTTTCAGTGTTCTCTCAGGTAACTTCCTCTGGATTCAATAAAGTGTTTTACAAATCAGGCTGAGCCGAGCCTTTTCAGACCCACCTGTGTCGGCTGTCTGCTCCTCTGAGTGTAAAACAACTCCAGCTTTGGGGAGGGGGCGGCGCTCACTTGCAATCTATTCTTCACCCCCAAACATCTGCCCATGGATGGGGCAAAAAACCTGGGGAGCAAGGAAGACAAAAGACACCTTACACAAATGATAACGTAACACCCACTGTGGGACAGTCAGGGTGCCGGCCTGCGATTGTTTAGCCATACTTAATGTTCATAATAAGCCATTTAACAGTCAAGTCAGTCAAAAGCAAACACTTTAGAACTAGGATAAGTGAATACAGCAGTGTGTGTATGGACATGTAGTATCACCACTAAGTATGTATTTAAGATGAGATAAAATTGTAATGATTCACAGGAGGGACATTTAGCATATAGATACAGATACAGTTGATTAACTATGTTTGTAATATATATTTATAGTTGATTGATAACAGTTGCGATAACACAATACAGTAATGGAATAATACTGGAGATGTAATCAACCAATCAGAAAGCCTAAAGAAACAATCTGTGTGTGTCCGTGTGTGTATAAAAGGTGCCTATGAGGCTTGTTTGCACTCATAACACGCCCACTGCAACATTCACTTCATCTACGCTACCTTCAGTTTCTCATTGAGGTTTTTTTCATCCTGATAACAGGACGTGTGTTTCATTAGTTCTTGGAAATAAAGTTCCGACTGAAAATCATCAGATAAACAAAATTTGGTCTGTATCTAGAATTTGAAATAACTTCCACTGAATATTCTCCATTTAGGCCAGAACATTTCTATTTCTCTCCCCCTCTCTCTCTCTCCAAGTCAAATAATCCTGTCGTTTTCAATTCTGATGAGAGATTATTGTTTTTTCTTAAACGAGGAATGTAGGTATTATTTCACGTCAGACTGGTGTTTATTTGTCAAAGCCACACAGACCTGTAAAGCCTACAAGGTCCCAAACACATCACCCGGATCTTTACAGAACAAAGAGAGCAGCTGTGTTTTACCTCTCAAACACATAGCGCAGGGCTACAAAGCCCAGGGCGAGGGGCAGAGCTATGAGAAGGTCCCGGGGTAGCGGTCGGTCCGAGGCTGCCAGCTGCTCCATGTCTGTCCAGGTCACACCTGGAGGAAGCCAGTAGTCCTGCCTCCACACGTCCGGTAGCAGGTCCATTCTGCTGCAGATGTGAAGGAGAGAAAGCAAACATGGTGAAGATCTTTATAACAGGTTTCCACATAGTTAGGCCTCTGTCCAACCAAATGTGATTTCATCCAGGAAGTCTGGTGCTTGGATCATAGCAAGGAAAAGGAAACAATCAAGTAAGCAGTGAATATCTGGAAACCTAGAGGCCTCTGAATCACTGAATCCCTTTTTTTAATTTGTCTGTTTGTGTGGATGTGTATTACTCATGTTGTGGGAATATGAATCTGTTTACAGTCCCCATAATTTAAGTAATTACATTTTAGAGTGAAGAAAAAAAATAATAGCATCAAAGTATTTATTATTATCTTTTCTAAGTCCAAACATAGATGTTAATAATTAATATTAAGTTCAACATCCTTTAGTAGTATTACTCAGTCTTGATGATGTCATTAAAAGATCATATATGTAGTTCACAAAGCTGTGAAACAAAGTGACCAAAATGATAATAGTCAACAAGAAAATATCACAAACATACTGTAGAAGTTTATGCAGGACTATATGAATATTATAAAGCTTGTCTGTGTTGAAAAGCAGACTGAAAAACAGTGTCTTCATGATGTAGTTAAACTGTTGAAAGAAAGAAAAACTCACCTGCAGCTCAGAGCAAATGATGAACTGATCGATCCTGAGTTCAGAAGAATAAAATCCACCTCAAACTGTGAATTTGTTTCAGTCTTATTTGGCTGGATGCGCTGGACCTGAACGACTACAGCCGAGATGAAGTGAGCCGTTCACCCGTCACGTCTCAGTCAAGTCACACACCACAACCGGAAGCTGGGGTTCACACTTTCAAAATAATAGTCATTTGAGGCGAACATTGTACCTTTTAATAGAATTTTTTTGTGGTTTTTGCAATTAAAAAAAACAACTTCTATTTCTCAGTATTTAGTATAACTCAGTATTTGTTAATTATAAGCACATTTCCGGCAGACAGCACAAACAAACAAGCAGGAAATCCACATAATTGTATGGTTACTGAATTACTGTCATTGAATATTAACTAGCCAAATTATGTTTATGTATTTATGATATTCGCTGCCTTCTCAGAAAAAAACACTCAAGTGTTCAACACTTAAACACATTTTAAATTCATTTTGCTCCTCAATTGTCAATTTACAGTAATTGCGCATAACTTAGTTGTACCTTTATTCTGAAAGGTTCCAGTGTTCTCTGCCTTTTTTCCCAAGAGGTTGATGTAACTTGACAGTTGAGCGGCTAATGAAACACCTGGGGCGTCTCCTGCTTATAAGCCATTAACTCAGCAGGGTAACAAAGGAAGCCAGGGGCATTAGATGCCTGTTATACTCTTTACAATTGCTAATAACTAAAAGGCTCAAACTGGGGTCATATTTGCCCTGTAACTCACTCTGAACATGAAGAGATTGAGTTCACATATTTTGTTTAACATCAGGTCTGTAAGTTTTCTGGTGTAAAACTAAAACAGTGAGAGATTGTTCTTGTGTTCTGTCCCCTGATATTAAAATGTAAGTTTTAAAAAAGAAAAATCATTCATCCTTTCCCAAGTTAAAAGTTGAATTCATGTGCAGTAAAACACAGTCAATTAAACCCACTAAGGAGTTTTTGCTGCTATAGCCTAGCTATTTTGGAAACTTTAGAAAATGTGTTATGACCTTTGTGACCTTTCTCTAAATGTGCTATTGTTATGCTACTTCTAAGCATTTAGCGTTAACCTGTAATTTCTACATGTGGCCACACTCTTGGCTTTTCCGCAAAATTTACAGTCTTTAAACTTAAGTTGACTTGATATGCAGTAAGTGCTTGATTAAACTCGGCCTGTCTGTGCCTCTCATGTTATTCAAATGATTATACACGAGTGACACAGCCCGGGGCTACATGAAACCACGACAGGCAACACTTCATGCATTATATCTAATTTAATTTCCTTATCTGTTAGCAGAAGTTCAGTAAACTCAGTGAACATAAAGTGCTTGACACATCCTTTACAGGAAGTAGTATATCTCATTACATTTCCTTATACTCTGTTCTAGGTTGTGTTCATGACTTCTCAGATGTTACCACTCTCCAGCAAAGCCGTTAATGAACCTTCCAGGACTTCACAGTTTGAAGGTAAACACGACTTTCCAAGTGTGTGCATAGCCTGGCGGTGGAGCTCACAAACTTTACTCTGAACAATTGTGTGTGCTTTCATTGAGAGCTCACTGTTTGACTGCTGCAGTACTTACTAATGGCACACACCCCCTTAAAACACACACACAGACACATACTCAGGTGGTCATCACCCCATCCTCCTCTTCAGCCAACAGTCTCAGCTGATAGTATTGTCATGGGGGGAGATAAGCAGACTGTCTACTGATAACATCACTACTGTTATGCAGATGAACTCTTCTTTAGGACCACAGCTTTGTTGTATCTCAAACATAGATGTATTATTCAGTTGCGAATATGTAAAGCCTGTGATAAATGTGTTTAAAGGACTGTGTGTGTACTGGGAGAGAGAGTTTGTTTACATTTTGCAACAGGCAAACCTTATTTGCATGCGTGTGTGGGCTGTGCCTAGCTTCTGTTGTATTTGTGTGTGCATGTGTGTGTTGTGCCTGTATACAAGTGTGTTTCTGCGCACCTATGTGGGATGGAGTCACATTATTTGCATACTATGTGCACCTGCCTGGTCTATGTGTCGGTCAGTTGAGGTAGAGACACAGATGTCTTGTTCCTGAATGAGAAATATGAGAGAGTTAGGCAAATCAGCCCAGCCCGTCACACCACCCATCACAAAAACAGACTTTTTAGTCAAAATTAAGGTACAAAAGATTAAAATCTGATTAATGCTATTCAACTGAATTCTAAGAATTATAGTAGCATTCCTAGTAACAGTAATGTTTCACTTCACTACAGTGTTGTTGTGATATGTTGGAAGTGTCATATAACAGAACAATTTCTGCCATGCATGTCAAGCCTGAGGTCATATTATTCTGTGATCCAACCTTATTTCCATATTTGTGTGCACATGCGTGAGTGTGTGTGTGTGTGTATACAGTGTGTGAGAGGGTGATGGGAACTGAGTGCCTTTGTTGTTTTATCAAGGAAGTAAATTGTCTGAACCCACTGAAGCAAAATCTGTCCTGTTAATTGCTGGACTAATGAGGTGGGGGTGGTACACTGTGCTTCCAACCATCTGTTGGGGCCTGATAAACTGTAGAGGCCTGTTAGATTCCGCTCACCAAAGTCTGGCTGTGCACTGCTTGTGCCCAGTTTATCATCACAGATAACTTGCTCTGACTCATTTTCTGAGTTGTCTTCTCAGTACTTTGCACACACAATGACAATGCATGCAGTTGTTGAAATATTTCAGTCTAAATCTAATCATGGCTAAAATGTGTGTTGATGTTTCTCTCTAAGTAATAAAATACTGTGCAGTAGCTGATGTAAGATAGTATCAGAACAACTCTCAGATTAATGTATGGTGGAAGTGGACTCTCCATATATAGTTCATTAGTTCATTGCCATAATGTGTTTTATGTAAGTGGATCCATTATGTGTTATTATGTGTTTCCTCTTGCTCTCGAAGCACATTTGAGCACTGATTGGTCCCTCAGTGATGATTGCAGTTCTCAAAGTGTCCAGAGGAGGTCACTGCTAACCAGAGGGCAAAGTTCCTGAGTGAGCGTGCTCACAGACAAAGGTCAGGGAGATCCACCAGGAAGGGGAAAGCTGACATGGGAGATATTGGGAAAACCCAAATTAAAATACCTTCAGGAAATACACTTTAAAACTGTATAACTAGAACTTAAACTGCATTTCTTAAATGATTACACAATGGGGAAATGTGCAGCAAGATAAATAGTAGGTAAACAAGAAGTATGAAAAAGTATTAACAATTCAACTTGGGTAAAAAAAGTATCACCAATTTAACTGGAATAAAAAGTATCAACAGTTTAACTAGAGTACAAGTCTTAACACTTAATCATAATAAAAGTATTGTAGCGTGTTGGGGAATGAGTGGGGCAGAGCATTGCTTTGTGTGAAACTCAATAAAGAGCTGAGTAGTTAAGAATTTATCTCTAGCTGTCTCTTCCTTAGTTGAGAAATCTGAAGCTCGCCACAGTATTGACTCTTTAACTATATAAATATTCAAGTATTAACAGCAAAAACCAGGCTAGACTGTTTTAATAAATTGAGAGAAATATAGGAAAACAATATATACACTGTAGACAGGATGAAGATATGTGTTGTGTGTGTCATATCTGTACTTATCTTTAAGTATTTCAAACTCTTTAGTACTTTTGTTCCTCTCATTGTGACAACTGATGTGGATTTTTTGAAAAACCCAACTACTGATAGTGAACTTTGTTCTTACAGTCTGTATGTGTGTCTCTCTTTTCCAAACCAGCAGAGTGCTGTGATGAGGGTCTAAGTCCCTCAGCGTAAGGATATATTTCATCTGGGTGGGGGGGGCGATCTGACTCTGTGAGGGCTGATCCTTGTAAATTAACCGACTGTGTCTCTTTACGAGCCTCCAATTGATTATTCGATTGATTTCATTTGCTTCTAAATCTAGCTGATATTGATTTTAGGGCAGTGGTGAGGACAGCTTTTGCTCAAGTAGAATTTTGTGTGTGTGTTTGTGTGTGTGTGTGCTGCAGGTCTATAAAGTAATGAAACTTTCTAAAATCAAGACAAGACAAAAGCTTTTATTTCATTAAAAAACTGAATGCCACTTCAAAGAAACATTAGGAAAATATCTACTTTTTACAAGCAAGAGTCTACATCCAGGAAGTTGGACCATATACAATAGTTTGGTATTAATAAACAGTCTTTTGGTCGTGATTACGGAAACAAACATTTTAGTAAATTCGTAAAATACTAAACTTTATAAAGAGTCTTTCGTAGCCACATTTCAAAGGACTTTATAAGGGCAGAAACAATATTACAAAACAAGTGGCGAAAGGAGCAGTAACATCATTAGTATGAAATAGATATTAGCTTTCCTCATATTTCTACAGGCACTGTTGAGCAGATTTGGCTGGTGCACTGGACGGGGCCTAAAGGCAAAAAGGATTAGGCGGAGGAAATTGGTGTACATGCATTTCATAATCATAACTTTATGTGACACATATTCAGTCAGCGCTGTGACCCCCTGCACTGAACCTCATAAGCCTCTTAAAGGGAGAGCGACATGAAACAGCACAACCCCAAATATAATGCGCTGTATTAACTGTTATGTATTATAAACTTTCGCTTTTATAGCGGCAGAAGATTGAAATTTAGGACACAGTGAATTTTAAAGAAAACAGTGTTACAAAAAGCGGCTTAAGCTCAAATTTCAGGAGACAATTTAAGTGATTCCCTCAAATGACAGAGGCTTTGGTTCATCATTTTACCTGAGGATCATCTTAGAGGTGGTACAAATGCCTCACAATATCCAGCATGGTTCACATTAAAAATAAATGGGGAAAAAAAAAAAGGTTTCCAGTTATAGAGAAACTGTGACATCTTCTAAATTTTTGGTTCAGCTGCACTTCTAAAAAAGAAAAGCTCAAAAGTAAAAGCTGCAGAGGAAATGTCATTTTCACATTTTAACCATAAATCAATGTATACATTTGTCAGTCTTGTCTCTACATCTGCAGTAACAGTGCATATTAGTTCTAAATGACTTCCATGTCTGCCCTAAACTCATTTAATTTCTTTTATTCAATCAGGACTTCTCTTGCAGCAGCTCTGCTCTCTATTTATAATTCAGCCCTGGGATTTGTGAAAACATTATAGAATTACAAAACGACATGATAAACGTTGCGTTGCGCTGCGATACTGATCTCTGTCTTCCTGCAGTGTTTGTCACTCTGAAAGCTGCAGTGTAACATCACACACGCCATACGTTTCCAATCATACATGAATTACTGTAAATTAAACTGGATGTGTCTGTTCCTTTTCTCTCTGCCCTGCTGCATTTAATCCTTATACAAATACTGTTTAATGATTTTTATGCTCTTATCTTGACAGCTTGCATTATCCCAACTCAAACATTATTTTTTTAGCAGCTGAAACTTTGGACATTGACAGTTTTTAGCAGGACACACAACAAACATCATCAATCAAAAGAACCTTTACACATCCCCCCTCCTCATCTCCTGCTCACTCCTCATCTTTACACCAGTGCATAATCAAACTGTCCTCTGTCCAGACCCTCCTTATGGTCCGTCCACGATGATGCCGGCATGCTGCTGTAGGGATCTAACAAGATACGGACGCAGCGAACGACAAGAAAGAGCAGTAGCAGCACAAGGAGGCCAACGAAACAGAGGGCCGTTCCCTGCTCGGGGTGTCCTGCCATGGGCTGCAGCACTGTCGGCCCCCTGGGGAACCCGGGCGGGGCAGGAGAGGAGAGCTCATAGTCCACGACCCAGTAGTTTGTGTCGCTCATCTTGGAAGTGAGGGAATGTTTTGTTGCTCAAATGGTTTACTGTGTGAGTTTTATTCTGCAGTCAGAAGCTGTGAGGGATGGCATGGCTCCGCGGGGTCATCTTCACTATCGAGTGGGATTTCTAAACCCAGAGGGGGATCACATAGTGAAATCTGGCAGATGTCGACCAATTTAACTCAACCACAGTGTTTCCCACCAGCTGCCGGGCAAAGAAATTGTTCCTGCAGAAATAACACGGGGCAAATCAGTAGTGCAAATTAATAAGCCCTCTGGTGAACGGAGCAGCAAGCTGAGGCATGCTCAGTGAGGTTTAATTAGATTTAACTGGCTGCTCTTCATGTGTCCCTCTCACTTTCTCCCACATAGACTCACTAACAATGCTGAGGTCACTACTTCAACTTCTAATCATCTGCACGGCCCGCAGTTCACTTGTCAATATTGTAAGTGTCATCCAATAGCAGCCCTAGAGGGGCATTTATTGTGATTACAAAGTGAAGTATAAATCTCAATCGAGTGGCTGAAGATGTTCCATAGATCAATCAAAGTGCTTGCGGGCTGTAAATGATCCGTGTTGTGGTGCTTCAGAGAACGTTTTTGTATTGAATCGCTGGAGCGGTTTGGCCGTGCTGCAATGAGTTGTTGATTTACTGAGCTTCTATTTTTACATCTTCATCACCCGGAACCTCTTCATTTGGGGATTCACCCATCAAGATACCTAAGAGGGAAAAAAAAGATAAGACACAGCATGAGTGAGTTTCCAGCATGCAGAGGTGCTGAATGGAGGGAAACATCTGATTGATTCAGGGGGTTCAGAGCTCGACAGGGGCTCTGGGACATGTCAGGGATTATAGATTTTTACTGTTTCAGGGCCCAGAGTGAGGTGTTTTCACGGGACGCAAACCTTGCAGAGCCCCAGGCAGCACAGAGTCTAACTTTAAAACTGTTATTACATGCTCTGTCCAATCTTTCTGGGGAGAAAAATAACTGAGAGAAGGCAGAAGCACTACCCCTCTCCTGAACTCAGGTACAGCACAGTACAAGATAAATAAATCAGACACTGATGAGGGAAGAGAAAAATGTGGGGGAAACCCTTAGAGAGTTGCTGCACTCTTGCACAGAAACACTCTCCGTAGCCTCTTTAATGGGCTGTGGAGTGGAGAGACATTTCCTGCGGTAGGTGCACTCCCAAGTCAGCAGATTCTATTCCAGGAGGCTACGTCTCCCTCCTAACCGCCCCGCCAATCCTCGCAAAGACACATTGATAGCTCCCCTGCTCTCGGGATGATGGGACTGAAGGGCCAAGCGAGGCTTTAATAGGAGACTTGAAGACATAATGAAAGAAACTGCCTGCCTCAGAATCAATTATCAAATGGCCTGTGGTTACATCAGGCTGGACAGTTCAGGTAGCTGCATGTACAGAAGGAAGCTCAATGGAGACTCAAAAGTCGATAGAGAGCCATGAAGTAGGCATCGTGCATCAAGTTTACACAACAGGACAACACATTAGTCCAAGTCAGTAAGTGAAAAGCACTCACAACAAGGCTGATGATGAAAGCTGGGGAATAGCAGTTGAACAATATGATGTTTGTTGCTGTTTAATTACTGCTACAAATAATATTATCACATTTTCCATTAAATACTTCAATACCTTGCTTTTCCAGCACAGACGACTTTTATAGTTTTAGGATGTGACTGATTATTATCAGCTGCCAAAAAACATGAAAGGAAATGATACAAGACTGGATTAAAATTCTTCTGAGGATCTGCCCAGTCAAAATTATACTTTTGCAGAGAGTTATGCAACACAGCCAAAATATTTGCTAGTCACTGCAGCTCTACTTGACAGTGCATTTTATGCTACATTGGCAAAATATACAGTGGTTGGAGAGGCTTTTTTTAATATCACAAACTCATCAGGTTGTTCTTATTCATATTCATATTCATTCTTATTCATAAGCAAACTCAGCAAACTGAAGATGGAGGGTGATCAAGGATGTCACTGTCTGTTTTCAGGTCAATCAAAAACTGCAGGTTACCCAAGGTCATAATGAGAGCCGAGGACGAGGATGGAAACCCAGTCGCATTGAGAAGCAAAACAAATAATAGAAACGAATGGACAACATCAATTTCATGGCTCATAGATCCTCATTGAGAGACCTGCTTTGGTTCCTAAGCAGCAGATAAATCACACTGCGGTGTCTCACCACATCTGATTTACACAGATGATAAAAAATGAAAACTGCCTTCTAACTGATCTGGAGTTCAAATGCAATTGTAACAGAATCACAGCTTTTCATTTAAAAGCAGCGATGAAACAGGTAGATTTGCAGAAGCCTCGTGCAGCCGCGACTTCTGACGACAGAGCACATGCAGTGACATATGGCGTCCTCATGGCTGTAATACCTGTAATACCTCCCAGTCAGACCTGTGGATTATGACAGCAGCTTTGAAAATGTCAAGGACTTCTCCAAATAAAAAGGGTGAAATTGTGTAGTCTCAAATAAAGTCTGAATATAGGACTGCAGGGTGAAACAAAGCCAAACATCTGCAGCTGAGGCTCTCTGGCATCTAACTTTTCTGATTTGATGACATCTAAATATGTTATTTCAGTGCACATACATGACACTTTTGCCTCCACCTTTCTTTTATCCCTGCTGGTGGTGATCTCTGATTATATCATCCCCAAGGATTTCTGAAGTTTGATGTAAAAAAAAAACCCAACAACTTCTTGATCACAGAAATGAGTGAAAGTCGATCATTTTAAACTTTTGTCTAACTTCTATTAAAAGCAGAACAAAGCAGATGATTTTATTCATTTATCTCCTTTTGAAACATAATCTACAACCTTTATATTTCAAAAATGCAGGACATAAGATGAACATCATGCAGTGAATCTTGTTAAACTGCCTTGATACCATAAGTACAGTTAAAATGTTGGAGCCTTATCAATCTGTGAAAGAAAGCACAATCACCTGGACTAACGTTTAACATTAATACAGCCTATTAATGGTGATGCCGCAGTGAATTGGATGACCCCTGTATAAACATTTTTCCTGCTATAAAAAAATTTAAAATTTATGAACGTTTCACAGAATGGTCCGATGTATTGTGACGTGAATTTATAGCACAAAGTTACAGGACAACTTGTAAATGAGTGATGCATATTAAGTAACACAGGGACCATGCATAACGTGACTGACTTGTACACGCAAAAGTTCACTGATAACAAACAAAAACATTGTTTTTCCAGCAGGATGATCAGGATGGTGAACTTACTTCCAGGTGCAGGTGTCTCAGGTGTGGTCGGAGTCTCTGTGTGAGGATGCAGCAGCTGTTCAGCCTCAGGGAGCTTCAGGTCTGAACTCAGTCTTGCAGTCCTGCAGCTCCTCCTCTGCTCGATCAGGAGCTTTAAGTCTGCTGGGCTTCAGGGATCCGCCCCACCTCCCTCCCTCCCCCTCCCTCCCTCTCTGCCTGTCCACTTATGTCTGTCCCTGTATGGACTGCACATAATCTTCTCGTCTGGATGAGTAAAGCGCCGAAAGCCATGTGTGGCTTTTGCATTATGTAAGAGGCATGAACACCGAGGGGCCATGCAGACAATATGTCACACACAAGATCATATTAGTTTTATTGTTGTTGTTTATTCCAAAATAATAATCCTCATATTTTCTTAGAGTGATCCTATATGAATCAATATCAACTTTTGAAAACTGAAAATTAGTTAGAAGGTGACAGGTGTGCAGGAAAATGACCATCAAGCTCAAAACTTACTTGTAACTACTTTTATTTTCAGTTTGAGTTATTTTTGTTTTGTTTTGTTTTACAGTTTTTCGTAGAGGGTTTACAGAAAGAAAGAAAGAAAATGTCGTGTTTTTTTACAAATTGCAAGGCCATGTACTACAAATGTTATACCAATTTTGGGCATCATAGATAATTATAACATTATTATAATTACATACATAAAATACATATTTCTTACAAATGGAGGATGGGGGAGAGATTTTGATTAAATTCTCCACCAAAGTGTTTTTCATGGAAGGATGAAGATGGCTTTGAAACAGTATAAATGAAAAAGTCTTTGTTTTAAAGGTCTACAATTTCCTAGAAAGTTTCCTTGGAAGATATATGTAATCTGGTAATAATAATAGGGTTCACCAAGTCAACCCTCGATTCAACTCCACATTATTAAAACTAGAGCATGTTGTTCTACAGGAGCACCTACCCTGGAGCAGACCACATCCTAAATGCTTTACTGGTTATATAATCATGTATGTGCACTGTAATTTTCAGGTCATGGGCCGTATGGTTGCATTAATTGTATTTATTGTAATTGCAGCAGTGTGTTTCTGTGGACATTTCCTGTGTGTACTGTCTGGGTATATAGTTACTGTTGTTAAGCAAACCAAAACAATGTCCAAATCTACTGTAAACTTGATATGGCAATAAATAATTGAATCTTTTAATGATTTAGGTCCAGACAGTCCTGTTTTTTTCATTTGTCTTCCTCCGCTTCCTTTTTTCATCTTCCTCTTCTTCCTCCTTGAGATGCTGGACCCTGACTCAATTTTACTTTTGTTTTTGAGCAGCTGATGATTTTCTGAGGACCTGCTCCAAACCTTGCTAAAAATATAGGTAACTATGAAAAGTTCCCCAAAATTCAGATAGTTTAGTATTCAGTCCTTTTGAGTCAGGTTGGAGGGACTTCAACTCATGACCTTTGTATTTTTAAAATGCTGGCTATGACTTAATGAATTAACCTGCTATCAGGCCCCGGGGCCAAAAATGAACTGAAGGTTGCTCTGCTGCAATTTTTATTAAACATGTTAACTTAGTATCACTGATACCGACTAGAAACTGCAGGTGAAACTACTATTAAATTGGAACAGATTTTCGAAGATGTTGACGCAGCCTTTCCACAAAACTATGGATCAGATAATAATGCAGGAAACACCTCTTGACCTTTTCAAGGCCCTTTAATTTCATTTTATAATTATTCCCCTAAACTGATGGGAAACCCCAGAAGTAGCCAGTTGTTAACTTTCCCCTGTCTGAAATCTACTCTTCCTAAATAACTAATATTGTCATTTGTTTGGAAATGTAGGTCTAGACATAATCTATTAATAGTTTCTCAGAGGTAACAAGTTGATAAAGTTTACTAAACTGCCTAGACTGCATACGCTTTGAGAATGACTTCATTGCTGTAGGTTGTATAAGATGACTTAGTTGCATCTTATGTCAGACTGCATTACAAGTTTTGCTGAACTGGAAGAATATACATGATCAAGATGTGGAACAAAACAAGTAGTTCAACCTGACTGTGCCTGTGGCTAAGCTCCAGACACTCACTGTGAGAAGTAATTAATTGACACAATTAAAACTGTACAAACACAGGGACAGATTGCCGTCCATACACATCCACATGTCCCCCGCCTGAGGCCGCATGGGATCTCCCTGTAGGTTTAATTAATAGTCACTGTCCTGACGGGGCTCATAATCAAATCACACTGAGCAGTGCTCCAGCAGGCCGCCTGCCGGGGTCATAATTGATAAGAGTCTCCAACCTGCCAGGTTATGAAATTCAACATCTCCGTCACTACACCAGGAGGTCAAGCAGATGTGGGTCACTGCTGCAGGATATGTGGACCCCATGATGGCAGGTGAGACTAAAACCACGAGCCACATGAAGACTGCCGTGTTTGTTGCCCTGAGTCTGTCCTTTTAGGCAGCCCTTCCTTTAAGACATCTCACATCTGACAGGCTCAGCTCAGGGCGAGATGTCCCCTATTATTCTGGGCTTCCGCTCACAGTTTATGGATCTTGCTGTCACCAAGCGTCTCTCCACAAAGTTTGTCCCAGAAGGTGAACATAACCTTGTTCATGCTGTCCAGGATGTTATTTTATCTTCTGTGATAACTGCACCAGGTTCACTCTTATTCAAATTATTGCCTTTGTGGCAAGTAAACAATCTTCCATAAAATTCAAATCAGTTGATCTATTGTGATCAGTCATTACATAACAGTTTATACAAAGGCACAGAAAGTTATATATTAACCTTTTCTGATCAAAATTGTCTAGTAATTATAATTAAACTGATGTTATTTATATTTTGTTGTGGTTTCATGGACGGTTAATGTGCTGTGACTTCATGGAGCCTCTGCTGTTCTGGGAACCTCATGGTGGTAAAATTTGTGTTTTTCCAAAAACAAACTATTCATGTAGTAGAATACCATACATGCACATCTGATTACATCAATATAATCTACAAGCATTATTCTGATAGGAGTGCTAACACTAATAATGATAGGTTGCCAGATTATGTGCATACCTGAAAAACATAGTGTATCACCCCCTAAATGTGTGCAGCATGCTGAGAGCAAGTAAAGGTTTTCCTGTATATCAACCTACTTCCACTGTGTTGTGTCACTCAGGTCAATACTTTTTAATTTTCAAGTGAATGAAATCACAAACTGTGTTAAAATTTATTTTGCTTCTCATCAAACAAAATCTTTAAATCTAAGTATAAAAATAGACAATATGAGTAGTATGACATTTACACAGTGTATAAAATCTGCTTGCATAATGTTCCGATATTGCTGCACACGCTACACTGAAAGCCTTTTTATTATGTAGGCCGGAGCACAGCTTGGTGTATACATGCTAGTGTGCCACCGAGAACATACTGTAATAAGTAAAGACGTAGATAAAGGAAAGCACTGCTCTGCCTCCAGGGCTTTTCCTGCTTCCAGGCTGTTGTGTTGGTGCAGCCAACCCCATTCATTCACATACAATAAGAGCGCTCATTGCTCAGGGGGCCAAATATGGACTTTCTCTGCAAGGATATTCTTAATATTGTGTGATTAAAATCGTTTTATTGTCAACTTTTACTGCACATTAAAAAAAAGAGATCTGTATGTGAAAACATGCAGAAACTTGATATTGATTCCATTAAGTGACAGGAATTCACTTTAATTTAGCTTCAAGAGGTTATGTTTCGGTGGCAGTCAAGAGAAGCGAGTAGACTTCGGAGGGCCAGAGGAGGTTAGTTAGTATAAGGACGTCCCCAGTCATTCATCACAACAGACAGCTGTGGGATGAGGTCCCCTATATATCGGCCCTGTGTGTGAATCTAGAGGCATGCGTTATTTAAAGCCTGATCTATCATCCCTATACTACCAAATCCATAGGTTTATCAACCGGTGTCAATGGCCAGATCCATGGACATCTATCAAAACATGTCAGTTTTGAAATGAGAAAACAAAGAACACACACCCACAATGTGCAGTTTAATTTTCTCTTGCAACCACACAAACACACACAATGCATACAAAGCTGCTGACTCTAAGAAAGCTTGGACGAAGCAAATCACGAGACAGCACTCTTTATTCTGCAGTCAGACATATTACTGGATAAAAATAGAAAAAAAAAATCATGAATATATTTTTTCTTTGGTCAACTCAAACATAATGAATGTGAAGCAGAAGGATGGATGTAATGTGTAAATCTTAGTGGAAGACTTCAGAATGCATATGCATCATATAGAGTAGAATATTTCTCATTATGTGGCAAGAACTAGTGAGTTGTCAAGCAAAACCTTCCAAAATCACTGTTGACTAAAGATTGACTGGGTCTGTTCTCACTTGGTATAAACCAGTCTACTCCATCAAAAACAGAATTCTTAGTTTATTGGCTGGACCATATTTGGGCTTTGACTTCATATACACAATAAGACAACAAGGGTAAAACTGTAAAATTCTGCTACTGGACTCAATAATGGCCGTTAACGGACCAAAATGTGAAAGTGCTGCATGGAATAGTGGTGATCTGTTGAGCCTTACAAGTAGTGGCACTAGAGGAAAAGTTAGATATTAATTTAAAAAAAAGATTTATCTACTTGGACAGTTTGGCAATCTAAAAATAATTTTAATTAATTTGGGTTCGTCCTCTGGGTTGCAAGAATGAGCTCAATACATTTCATGAAATCCTTGAATGAGATTTTGACATTTCTTGTAGATCGAATCCAACAAAGATGCTGGGTGAAAGGTGAAGCCTCATTAGGATTCACTGTCTGGGGACCAAACATATTTGTACCATATTTCATGGCAATCTGACCAATAGCTGTTGAGCTATTTCTCTGTGGACCAGCATGGAAAGACCTGCTCCAGTGATGTCTGGTTAAGTACTGATACAGCTTCTTCACTAACAGGCTCTAAATTCACAGCTTGTTATGCAAGTTTGATCAATGAGTCCTCAGACATATATTGTATATTGAGAGTTCACATTTTATTGTGAGAGTTGCCTTAACTGATGGGTTTAATTTTTACCCACAGGAGCAATATCTCTAAGATGCACAGGGGTTCTGAATAAAGCAAATGCTGTCTCTGAAAATAGAAAATAGAACCATGTGATGGATATATCATTAGCACACACCAGCGACTCATAACAAATGTGTTACTTGAGCATGATGTGACCATCGGGGGTAGACATGAATTCTAGTTAGTGACAGACATGCTAAGATTCTCAAGGTATAACAACAGAAGCTCAACTTCTCTTCACAGGTACGGACGTTGCTGTGGATTTGATCGAACAGTTGCAGTACAATCATATGTTCAATCATCAGTGACATGTGACTTGAGACCCACATTAGAGACAGAGTACATGTTCAATACAGTTAACAGAACAGAACAGTACAGTAATAAACTCTTTCATTCAAGTTTTTGTCTTCAGCACCAACCCCTCGAAAAACCACATACATAAAAGTAAACCAAACATTTTAGTACAGGTGAAAAATGTGCAACATGAGATGGCAAATGATCCTCAAACAATAAAGCTGCCATGATGACATATTTGACTGTGGTCCCACCCAAGCTTACAAAGAAGCGGTTCTTCACATTTAATATATTTACAAAGAGTTAAGAGCTGTAGATACAATACATTTCTCCTTATTGAGGGTGGACAGACTGTACAGCGACTGAGGGTCCAATGAACTGCAACCTGAGAAAGATGATGCTGCGTTTGAACACCTGCTGCAAATACAAACACCAGGATCTGTTCTCTCCAGCTGTGTGTGGTTTCTGAGGTTGTAGTGCATTGGGCGGTCTGAGCTACAGCACATACGACAGCGTGAACCCTGACTACACAGATCAATACATCTTATATCATATGGTTCAAACTTACTTGTTGTACATGGATTTTTAGATTCATAATGTGAAAGCCAGGAGAAACCACCACGGCTGAGTTTTGTCAGTGCTCCCTTCATTAACAGGGCCTCTCATGCTGTTCCACTCAGCTATGTTGGTTGCTGCAACAAGGCTCCATGCCACCATCCAGAGTTTAATTTAACTTTGTCCAAGTCTCAGGACCAACAGGTAAAGTCACAGGTGCAATGTCCATTGATGTCTATTTTTTTCCCCACCAATCTTCTTGGCTCTCGCCACCAGGCTGATGTGGATTGTACCAACGGATGAAGCAATGACGCAAAGACTCTTCTTTTAGCCCGCTGGTGAAGAAGTTGGCTCCATCCATTCAAAATGAACCTAAATGTTCTATATTCACACTCCACCTGGAAACCCAAACACTGAGCTAACCGGTGAAAATGACCACACACACATACTGGTAGATGCACAGTTTTCTATGGATACATCATATGTTGGTAGTTTATCTCTAGGTTCATGTATATTTTCCTTAGAGTGGATGAATATATACATGTGCACATAAATCCTCTGAAATGTGGGTGTGTGCAAATATCGTCTCTGGCATAACACAGGAGGATGAGTGCATTCTGACCTCAGATGTATATATACTGTATATGCGTGTGTGAGTCAGTACGTGCAGGTGTTTCAGGCACATCCTTATATTTTCTGCCCTTCTTCACAGGCTGTGTGTCCCATGTCGACCTTTTCACCTGCATTCCTCCTCCTCCTGCTCCTCCTAGAGGACCTGCTCAGTGCTGGAGGCAGAGATGTCCAGGAGTCTCCAGGCTGCGTTGGGGTTCAGCTCCTCCTGGTCACGACATAACGCCCAAACATACATCATCCTCATCACCTTCCCCTGTTGAAGGAGGGGGAAGAGCAGAGGGTCAGTCCCCAAGAGACAGCATGGAGAGGGTGGAGGTCTCTATTCTAGACTGATGATCAAATTTCAAAACTGCAGTGAATAACCATAACTCATCAAACCTGTCTCGGATTTGGATGCAGTTTGCTCGACAGACTAGATACAATATGTTAATATTCATATAAGCTATTTATCACTGTCAGCTGTTTAAAACCTAGTGTATTAGCAAAACAAGCCAGAATCATATTGCTCCATCGAACCTGTGATATTCTAAATAATGCAGACAGATGGAACATGTGTTACAGAGTGCTGATCTAATTTTAACCATTTGAGTTGTTTACTTCCTTGAAATGACTCTGATTATATCAGGTTCGTTGTGCTGGTGCAGTAATTATGAGTCGACTGACCGGATCTCCTTCCACAATGTCTCCTTTGGGACTGCGGATCACCATCACGACCTGCGCCTGGAAGGTGATGATCAGCACTGGGCCCTGATCCATCATCTTACCCATGGCTAGCTGTATAGCGAACAAACAAATGAAATGAGAAGAGCATGCTTAAGCAGTTATTATCACTTTCTGGAGAAACCTGATTTCTTAAACTGCATGTAAACAGTAAATAATGTTTTTGTAAATGTAAATGAAGTGAATGTTCAGAGGAAAAAAGATGAACAGAGTGACAGAAAAGTGAAGAAGAAATAGCAAGTAGTAGTTGGGAAATTTGCAAACACAGTACATTATAACACTAAGTGTGATGGCTGGTGTTAACATGTGAAACCACTTACATCAATGTTATCAATGTCAAGGATTTTGGACTGGAAGAGCAGCCCCAGTGCTCGGGCCTGCTGGATTGGGTGAGCCAGCTGACTGTATGTCTGAGGACAGGGACAAGAAAACACACATTTGACATTAAAGTGATGCAAGAGGACAGACAGTAATTCCTTATTTGTGAAGATTTCTATTTCCAAAAAGGTGGTTATGCCTCTTTGTAAACATATGAAATGCAAATGCCTTCACCTTCTGTGGTGCATTTACTTAAAGAGTTGATAAAGAATAAAACTGCAGCATTGAACTCACAGCTTCATAGCACCAGTCTTTTAATACCTCCAGCTCCCCACGGATCATAGCCTGCAGAAAGGACAGTGACACTGTGTTACTGATGATTGTTTACGACGGCTGATTCACAAGTCAGATTAGACTTATTACATTCATCATTTACCTAATATGTCCAAATTAAATTACAATGGTAACTTGTGCTTCAGTCAAACCTTGTCGGAGGCAGTTTCAAAAATGTAAACAGACACTATTTTATTATACAGTCACATGGTAAGGTCTTGTCTTATAGCCTAAATCCCAACGCATCCTCATTTCAGTAAACCACATTCAACATCATCCTTTTTTCAATATCATATGCTTCTAATTTTCTCTTGTGAAAGACACAACACATTGTGTTAAGTGTTTCCTGCCATCGGTAATTTGAATTATGTCTTTTGCCATTCAGCTTGCTTTAAAATCTGACAGCTGCAGTCTGACTTTTATTCATTCTAACAAGAGAAGTCACAAATTAATTTGGTGAATCTGACAAAAGCTGGAGTAAAAATTCACATTTAATGAAGCAAGACTTTCATCAATAAGTTCTTTTCTGGCCTACTTAGTGGAATACCCTCTGGTATTGAGCAAAGAGAAGAGGGTGAATGAAGCAGCCAGAGTTGAAGACAAACTGAGAGAGAGTGGAAGAAGACAAGTCTGTTTACCTCCAGTATGTTAGGGATGATGTCTTTCTCACACTGTTTGAGAAAAGAGTCTTTGTCAAATGTTGGGTCTGCCTTCACTATCTCTGTCAGTACCTCAGACATTTCTGTCTTAGAGAAAAGACCACCTGGAAAACAAACACCAATATCAAACAAAGAGATTGCTCAGTACTATGAATGGGACGTTAACAAATACAAGTTTGTATTAATGTCTATGCATTTCCAATATCTACATTTATTTATAAAACAGGCTATGGACACAACATGGTCTTTAATTGTCTGCCACTCAGTCAAAGCAGATTTCAGAATGAGGTCAGAATGAGAACTATCTGCAACATCAAAGCCAACTGTGATGGAGGATTACCTAGGAAGTCAGTGACTCTGTCAGTCACAGCTCTGGACGCTCTGATCAAGGCATTGTCACTTTCATCATATTTCATCTTCATCTCAAAGAACCCTGTAGGAAACAATAGCTGTTGTGAGGACAGATTGTTTGACAAAAAATGTGAGTGTTTTGCAGTAATAATGGGAGATAAAAACACATGGGCCTCTGTCAAGCTAAACACCTAGCTAGACACCTGAACTGCTATTATGCAATCCACTATAAAGAATCTGGTGCCACCTGCTGCCCTTAAAGGAAATTACACAAATGCGTTCTGTAGGTGGTCTATTATATAACATTAATTTCACAGTATCAAAGCTAATAAATCCAGAGGATTTTCTTACTGTTAAAAACCATGTTATTGTCCTTGAAGTCCTTCCACTGCTGGAACCACTTTGAATCCTTGTGCAGAACGACACCCATAGCCTCTCTGCATCACAAAACACAGGACAATCACTTTCATCGTTACAGATGTCTAGAACATGTACAGTCATGGATTGACAGAGAGCATACACTGTGTAAGAGAGGATATATCCTTACAGAAGAAGGCATGAGAGGGGAAACAGTTTGCAGTTCCAACAGTTACTCACTCATTAGCCTCGAACACTTTGGAGTCGCTGTCAGCTCCTTTAGAGGAGAAATCGCTTCTTTTCCTTAACTGAGAAGGAGCCTTGTAAGGGCCGGCATCACCAACATCTATCTCCTTCTTCATGGTCTCAACACTCTACAGAGATGGCACACAGTTTTATTATATGTAGGGTATAACAGTGCATGTATTTATGGGTATGTGGTTTAGTAGGCAGCTAGGTGCAACCTTGGAAACTTATGGATTGTGTTTTCTCTTCTGACCTGTGAGATGGCCTTAAATGCGCCGGTTCGGCCCAGTTTTTCTCCTCCTTTGGAGACGGACTCAGCAGAGTGCATGGCTGTCCTGGCTGCCTCCTCCACGCCTTCCTTGATCTTCTTCCCGATGTCAGTACGACTCACCTCCTCAAGACCCTATGGCCAGAACACCAAAAAATGCACACACACAGAAACACATAAAAACAGATGTAATGAGTCAGTCCATATGGTTTAATATACAGTGTGTCACTTTTCCAGAAAACAAAAAGGCTTCATTTCATTTTCACATTTGAGGCCATGTATTTTTTTTTGACATTTTACACTGGAAAATCAAACATTATTTGGGGAAACATTTAGCAGCTAATTAGCTAATACGATAATGTGACTATGGCATGGCTACAAGTATTGATAATTGAGAAAACAGTCAACATGTTCAGACATGAAGGTTCAAAGGTTTTAATGTGGCCAATCTGCACCCACAGTTTAATAGTGTGACTGTTTTTCTTGGTAATTGGTAAATGAGAGGAAGTGCTGATACCTCCTTGACGGTGTCTGACAGGGAGCCAAACGTCTTCTTAAACATCTCTGAAGTTTTCACTGTCTCGGCCTCTATAGATTTCTAATGAAGGAAATAAAAAGCAATGTAAAGCAAATCTTGGTTGATGCAGATAAATTGCATATTGATTTTTTAATCGCAAAAAGACATTAAATGATGTGATGAATGATCAAATAATGATCTTACATATTTCCTGCGGGCTTGTTGGAGAGCGTCAGACTCCTCAAGCCTCTTGGCCTCTTCTCTGAATTTCTTTATATTGTCCTTCATCTCCTGATTCTTACTGAACTCCTGACGCAGGTTATCCACAAACTCTCCCAGGAAACCTTTACGTCCTGAAGCATATCGTACCTAATAAGGAAAACAGAAAGTAGGACTTTAGTTGGACAGACGAACACAGAGATAGAGTGAACACATTAGTCACATATTTCCCCTGGGAAGTCCTTTATCTCCGACAGAAAGAAGAAAATTCCAAAAAGAGAACAACGCAGTCAGATAAGTAAAACCAACTTTCAACTTTCTAACTTAAATGAACTCTTTTACAGAAAGAACTAATTATTTTCTTTGAGGTCATCAACAATGAATATGTGTCATTTAAAGGTGAACGAGAGCTTGTCAGTGTGTACCTGCACAGCTGCAGCTGGGCTCCCATGTAACCTGTAGGCATCTCCTCTCCACACTGAGGACACCAGAGGCCGAGAGCAGAGGGCCAGGGCACGCCTGCCAACCAGCTGCAATGGAGAGAGAGAGTCACAGTCAGTAACAAAAATCCACTCTGCCAACACTGCAGTGGATGGAGAATGAGTGACAGGTAGTTAATGAGACACTAATGAGTTCTGCCCACACAATAATGAGCAAGGATCTAAAATAGGAATTGACATTCACAACATGAGTCTTCTTGTTGTGATACTACTTGTAAGAACCACAGTTACCATTTGTTTTGGTTGATTGCATGGTGATACCTTGCATCTATGATGGCTGACATATTAAAAGAAAAATCAACAAAGTGTTAGGAAGGTGTGGTCCACCACAACCCTCGAGAACAGTTTTAATGCTCCTTGGAAAAGATTCTCCGTGACTCTACTGGAGGGAGGACACCGTTCTTTCCAAAGGTATTCCTTTGAGAGCACTGTCTAACATGTTGGTCCAAATCACACACAAGTGTTCAACTGGGTTGGGATTACACCATTCAGTGAGTCATCGTACCCTGCGGATAGGTGAATTTTTAATCTGCTCGTTCGTCCATTGAGGGGGACAAGTGGACCAAAACCATGCCAGAAAAATGCCGCCCACAGCATAACAGAGCCAGCAGAGCCCTCACTGTGGGGGTCAAGTATTCAGATCTGTGATATTTGTCACTGTTCTTCATGAAACACCAGTCATTTGAGCAGCCTTTGTTATTGAAGCTCCAGTCATCTGCACCCTTTGAAATTCACTTAGATGTTTTCCTCTTGATCCAAAAAGCAATTCAGTTGGACCCAGCTGACAGGATGCTGGGTTATTACATACAGTATCTCTATCTGCAGTAATTCATATAATCAGGTGTTCCTTTAATTTGTCACCTGTCTGTTTAACCATGGGTAGTAGATTTAAGTATGAATGCTAACATTTCTGTGATTTTGATGAATATGAACTAAAACTGTGTATCTATATACTATAATGTTTACGAACAGCTGTCCCAATAATTTATTTCATTAACTATGACAAAACCATTTGCACTGACAGGAAAGTTGAAATTCCTTTTTAGTTCACAGAATCTGATGGGCCACAGATTAATAAAGATATTAATAAAGTCATTATACCACCATTATTACTCCTGTTACTCCTGTTTTATAACAACTAATCAATGAAACGATGAGTCAGTACCTGATCACATGTATAAGTTTAAAAGGCTGACTTTTAAACCAAATGTTAACAGTTTTAAGGCCCCACACACAGACAACTTTCCACCTATAACCCTAAAAACAAAAAGTTAATTTTAAACGTTAATATGTGAACAAGAACATGGAGAAACCAGCGGTGAATCTGATGCAACAAGGCCTTTTTCTCACGCAAATCTCGAGCTCTAGCTGAATTAAAAACACCCAATAAAATCCCCCTTCACACAACTGGAGGCGAGAAGACAAATTACAAAGTCGTGTACGTCTATTCCTTTCACCAAATTATCTGCTGGAGACTTAAGAGCTGCAATGAAGGACGTGTATGATTGTCTAACCTCGTAGCATCGACACACGGAGGCTGCCATCTTGATCTTGAACTGCGCGGAGCAGCACGTGCGTCCCTGGTGCAGCAGCTGACCTTGCGCTCGTCCAATAGGAGCAGAGCTTGCGGGCTAGGGGCGGGGCCATCTGTCAGCACGACTTTAAAGGGAAAATCCACCTTAAAAAGAATTTACATGACGCTTAGTAATAACGATACAATGCTATTGTCCAAAACCAAAACTGTGTCCCTGAAAAGGAAATCAGAGCATTTAAGATTTTAATTCATTTTTTCATTGCTTGACTGTTTTTGAAGCTGAATTGTCTCTGAATCAATGAACTCTAATTACAAATTAGGACATTACTTCCAAACGGGTATAATCTGAATGCACCGTTATAAGACAGAAAATGTCTCAGTTTATTACAATAAATCACCATTGGTACATATAATGTCATTGGAGTTACTCACTGTTACAATGCCTTAGTTTGTGCTGAGTTTGATTTCAACGCTGTCACTACATTGATTACAACATATGCTCTATTTTAGTTTGTCTTGTCTTGTACATTTTGTACATTACCAAAAAAGCACTGAAAGCACTAAGATAACAAACATAAACAACAAAGACTTATTATGCCAAAACCCATACATGTCTTCACTCCAAGACTTTCTAGTTTTAGCTATCATATAGGTTACAAATTCAGACATACATATTTGTTGTTATAATGAGACTATTTACTGCATCTTCTTTCATTTATATTTCATTAATTCATAATTGTAAGTTCCCTCATAACTTAAATGCAACTTGCTCCATGATTTGAATTTTCCTCATAATTTCTTTCCAGTCTTGAAGCCAGTCTCTCATGTAACAGTTTCCACTTGTCTATTATCTACCTCTAAAATATGGATTCAGTAGGTTGATTTTGACGCTGTTGACTTTATGTCTGCTTGATGTGCATCTGAAATAACATATTAATTATTCTTTTTCATCATCTTAACTGCTGTGAACACCCTTTGTGGCCTGACACCGTCATTCTCTCCATTCAGAATAAAACCACTGTCTCGCCGTTATCTGCTGGCATGCCGGTCGGGAGCGCCCCCTGGTGGAAGCTATTCACATCGCAGGGACTCCTCCCCTCCCTCTGCAGAGTTGGGAGCTTCCCCCCTTTCTGCGGCCAGCTCGCCTTGACAGCCAAAAACTGGCGCAGAGTCTCGGCTCCTAAAAAACCTTTTCACCACATTTTTTTCTGGCGTATAGCGACAATCCACAGCGGCACATTTCTCACATCCTCTTCCGGAGACAAGCTTTGTGGAGCGGCCTCGTCCAGAATGGGGAACCGAGACGATGAATACGATTTCTTATTCAAAGGTAAAAAAAAAAAAAAAAAAAAAAAGATGACCGCATTCCCCCTTTTTGCATAGTCTCTCACCGACGGATCTTTGCTTTATAAATACCTGTAAATCTCCTCATATTGTGTCATTTTCATGGATGTGATCTGTGCATGTTGTGAGCAAACAAACCCGGATGATACCCGGCTGCTGTTATTACAACATTATGCTGTCATTGGAGCAGCTTTATTTATAGGTATAGGATGCAACACCCTGATCCGAGCTCAGCCTTTGTATTAAACTTTCATCAACTCGTGGTTTCACTGCTCACTTTCCTCATTTATTGAATTGACATTTGATGTTTTCTGCTCATCCCACCTCACGAGGTTGATCAAAGGCCTTATCAGCATCTATTGATCAATAACCTGCATCCTCGTGATTGTTTCTCAGACAGATTTCATTGATATTTTTTTGCTAACTTTGTGTTATGAGAATCACAAGGGCCCGATCGGCTCCGAGAGATTGAAGCTTCGTGTTTATGTCCAGATCCAGAAAGCCTTCCTTTGATGGTGCTATCAGCTCCTGTGGCACATTAACATCCTGGGCCTGCACAAGCCAAAGGGCCATTTAGATGTAACAAAGTATCCTCTGTGGGATGAATGGGGCATCTGCCGGAGGCTCTCTCTCTCTCTCTCTCTCTCACTCTCTCACTCTCTCTCTCCCCCTCTCTCACTCTCTCTCTCTCCGCCCGAGCCATCGTCTGTGTACCCGGCCGAAACAGGAAGGGCAAGGCGGCCTGAAACTGTCGATTCAGGTTTTGATGAAGCCCTGTTATCAGCTTCCTGCAGCCTGGACCAGCTCCACTGTCGACAGGGACAAAGTTCGGCTCCATTTCCTTTCTGTCAGAGGGGGAAAACAAAAGAGCTCCACCTCTCCTGCTGCAGCCACCTCAGCCTGATCCCAGACCTCAGCCTGGTCCCAGACCTCAGGCCATCCCCGATCCAGACCACAGCCTGGTCAGATCAGAGCCTGGTTCTCAGCCTGGTCCAGACCTCAGACCAGCCCCGATTCAGACCTCAGCCTGATCCAAATCTCAGCCTGGTTCCAGACCTCAGATTGATCCAAATCTCAGCCTGGTCCCAGACCTCAGCCTGGTCCAAACCTCAGCCAAGCCTGGTCTGTGAGCCAGACCAGTCACCTCCCTCTGCTGTCTGATTTAACCACAGACTGTGCGACAATGCATGAAACAGAAGGCCTGTTACTAATCAAGTCCACCCATCAGTTTATTCTGTGGACGCCACACAGCTGGGACTCCACACTGACTTTGTAGTTCACTTATGGTGTTTTTCAGTGTTAAATCCCTGTACTTGTACTCACAGTGTTGGTGCCACACTCATGTAGCTCTTTTAATGGCTCTTGAATCAGAGAGAAAGTTTTAAATGAGGGTTGGTAAACATAATTGAAGGTTAATCAGGTTAAAGCCTCCCTAACTGAGCGCTCTCCCGGAGATTTCAGCAGTTCATTTGCTTAATATCACCACTCTCAGGGTGTTTTGACTGGGCTCAACTCTTGATTTGAAAGGCCAAATGTATAAAGTTAATTAAATATGCACTGCAGAGGCATGCTTTTGTCTTTTTTGATAAATGGAGCTGAAAAACTAGTTGGAATAGATCAGAAAAAAACTTCTTTGTTTCATAACAAAGCCTCCAAAATGATGTTTTTTAAATTAAAAACTGTAATGAATTTAAAAGCAAAAAGGCAGATTCTCAGACGCTATTGAGTTTTAGCAGCTTTTGTAATTTGCTGCACTCCTACTTTATGGTGGTAACGTGTTTTTCAGATCCCATAAATCACACACACAAAAAAACATGAAGCCCCTGGATTTTGTTGAAACCAACATTTAGAGGCACAGTTTTATGCAATATCAACATTTTTTGGATCTATTTATATAAAAAGCCCATCCCCTACCTCTCCCATCACACACACACTATACACACACACTCATCTAATCTTTTCCTCTCTCTCCCTCTCTGCTTCTCTTTCCCTACACAGTTGTGTTAATTGGGGACTCGGGCGTAGGGAAGAGCAACCTGCTCTCTCGATTCACGAGGAACGAGTTCAACCTAGAGAGCAAGAGCACCATTGGGGTGGAGTTCGCCACGCGCAGCATTCAGGTGGACGGCAAGACGATAAAGGCTCAGATCTGGGATACAGCAGGACAGGAGCGCTACAGAGCCATCACCTCGGCGTGAGTCAACTCCCAGTCCTGTCTGTCGCCTGGAAGCTTTCACTGAGGGGAAATTCTCCATCAGACTAGATCACTTAAAACGAGTCAGATTTTTGTTCCACAACATTTAATTAAAGAGGTAGATGGCACTTCTGATTAATGGCTCACCTGGGGACGTCTTAACAAGACTTGAGCTAGTGGGTTCAGTCCTCTTTAGTTAGACACAGAACCCCAGGCAGCCCTCTCACTGCCCGAGATACATAAGTGCATCCGATAAATGTCAAACATGTTCGATGTAAATTCAGAGTGTCTTGGCAGCTTGCAAAATGTATATTGGTTGAAGAAGACACCAGTTGTAAACATGATAACATGACATTCAATAGTGTTTAGCAAAGAATGCAGATGTTACTAACCACTGTATATTCTGGATTAGTCAGTGAACAAGCAACAGAAAAACGTTTGTCATGAAAAATAACAGCACTTCTTAGAATGATTTCTAAGACTAAAGCAGAACAAACAGACTTTTTTATGAATCTGCACACACTGACATTTCCTCTCATCGCTTGTGAAACGTGTTGTCACCATTGTGTCTTTGTTCCTCTCACAGGTACTACAGAGGAGCGGTGGGGGCGCTCTTAGTGTATGACATAGCCAAACACCTGACCTATGAGAACGTGGAGCGCTGGCTGAAGGAGCTGAGGGACCACGCCGACAACAACATCGTCATCATGCTGGTCGGCAACAAGAGCGACCTGCGCCACCTCAGGGCCGTGCCCACGGACGAGGCCCGGGCCTTCGCAGGTACTGGAACACACACTGCTGAGGCTAAATATCAAGGAGATCTATTAGAGAATTTTTTTTTTCATTTATAGACATTTCTATATTGTGTGTATAGTTTTTAAAGATATTTATCACTGTCTATGAAGCCAGTTGCCTGTGCTGCTGTAACAACTGAAGTCATCACAGTAACCTTAACTGTACTGTTTGTTTTTCTGAAGGTGGCAAGATAAGAGTATTTGAAAATACATAACCTTACTTGGTTCTCCTTTTGCCATTATTATATAATAACTTATATCAATTGGTATTTATAATAAATACTATTTTGTTGCTGTTTAGGTTTTCTTTTCATTCAGGTTTTCTTTTTTTACACCACAGAGAAGAACAATCTGTCATTCATAGAAACTTCAGCCTTGGACTCAACAAACGTTGAAGAAGCCTTCAAGAATATCTTAACAGGTATGTGAACAGAGAAGGGACATCAGAGCCACACTCTTCATATTGTACTACAATAATAAGAAATTTACTTTAATCATTCCCAAACCTTGCTGAAAGCTGAAATGGTGTTAAGATTTTACCTTCCAAGCTTTAAAACCTCTGACAGTCTCCTTTAAAACCAGCTGCTGACATCGACAATGAGTACTTATTTGCAACTGCAGGAAAATGTCGTTTCTGGTCATTAAACCCTTGAACTTTACTTGTGTAACTTCCCCTTACTGTGGGAAGTTCTTTTTATTTGTCTTGTGTAAAATTGTAACTCAAGTGTCAACTTGTAAAAATATCTCACCACTGGGTTTCAGTGTCATTGTAGGTGTTTCTCTAACATGTTTGTTCTGATGTCCCAAGTGCGGGTGATGCATGGCTGTGACCTCACCTCAGCCATGTTGTATCAGTGTAAAAGGTGAAGATTGTCTCTGCCAGTCCACCTTAAAAAAGAACTTAGGGGAAAATGGCTCATCTGTTTGTTTTCTGTCTTCTAAAAAAAACCCAGAAATCTACCGCATCGTCTCGCAGAAACAGATTGCTGAGCGGTCTGCCCATGACGAGTCCCCAGGAAACAACGTGGTGGACATCAGCGTGCCACCCACCACGGACGGCCAGAGGGGGAGCAAACTGCAGTGCTGTCAGAACCTGTAACCCATGGCAATCGCCCCTCCTCACCTGGGTCGATTATTAATTGAAATCCGCAGTGTTGGTGTGCTTCCATCCGCCCGGGGTGCAATATTGTCTGAATCTGCACTTTGTTAGATCAGTGGAGTCAGTTCCGTTCGGCCACAAACGATCAATCCCTGAGAGAGGTGTTTGAATCGATTTCAAGTTATAATCAGACCCAGGTACAATCTGCTACATCCCAGTGCAAAAACAGGACTGACGGTACCGCGCCAAGTAGCTACCACAGTTACCCATGATAGTGTAGCAGATTAGCTTTGCCCCGAGACCTTGTAAGCCTAGACATCTCCCTGGTAGACGGCCACACGTTGGAGGCCTGGGTTTGAGTCCTGCCTGTTCCAGTGGTACCAGCAGTCCTGTTTTTGGGCTTTCCTCCCCCTCGTTCAGTCATCATCTCAAAAGTGGTTGTGACGCTGCTGATGCTTATTTCATTTTGTGTAAAATATATTCTTTTTTTCTTTGTTTTGATTTTGATAGCTTGTCTGCTCACATACATTATATTAATGCCATGAAATTAAATTTTACAATATTATGCTGGTTGTCCTCTCTTTCTTTTTAGCAATACACACACAACATGACATACAACACCTGCACAGTGACTAGTGGACCACCTTTTAACGCTAAATTATATATTTTTTTTCTATATTAAATCATCAGAATGTGGCATTTTACTGTGGCTTCAGGTCAAAGTGGAGATCGGGTGCAGTGGGTCCTAACCTAGGGGTCAGGCCCCTCCAAAAGGCTCACAAGATACCGGGAGTTGTGAGATGATTACAGAGTTGTGCTACACAAATGAATGGGTTTTTTTGGGCATTGAACAGAATCTTTGCTTTTACGTAAAATATTGGATTGTTATATCTCTTTAGGTTTTGAATAGTTAAATTAACGAAACCATCTGAGAAGCTTAAAGGGCAAATCAGTTGTTGCTGGAGCTGGTAGTAAAAGCTCATTAAAGGTGACAAGATGCCCCAACGAGACACTACTTTTTGTAAGGTGACCAGAGCCAAAAAGAATGGGAATCAGCAATGTATTGCAATTTAAAAACTTGTAAACTGAAACATAACTAGTGGACCTTCCCTATTAAATGTAGTAAGTAGAAGCATAAAATAGGTTAAAATAGAAATATTCAAGTGAAGTACAAGTATCTGAAATTGAACTTTAGTACAAGACCTGAATAAATGTCATATAGTATACACTGTGACTCTCCCACATAATGAATGTTGTTGATCTTGCAAATGTACTGAATAGGAAAACAATTCTAAACATGTACACAAGATGAAATCTCAGGGCACGACCCCCACAATGACTGATCATTGGATACATTTCCAAAGACCACATGAAAATCGTTAGAAGCTGCAATACCTAAAACCAGCAGACGAGTCACATTCCACATTGATTTAGTCCAGGAGTCCCTCATGTTTTATTGCACAATAACCCAACTTTCCAGGGGATGCAGCAGGAAGACTACAATAACACAAAATACTTTGTTTAGCATATGCTGCATACATTGATTGACATCTCAGAACACATTTCTCTTTTGCACCAGCCTGCTCTGATACATGTCTTGTGTTTTTATATAGGACAAAGTCTGTAATCTCACTATTCAGAACACTGGTATTCTCTTCTATTTAAAATTGCATCTCTTGTGATGTAGGACATAACTACTGGTCATTGCTAGGCAGCTCAATTAATGAATGGTGCATTTACAAGTGGAGCAGGGCTGTTTGCTAATGCACTGTTATGACAATAGTCGAGATGTCATCCAATTAGAATGTAAACACTTTTCCACACCTTCAATACTATTTCCTTATACATTAATGCACTGCCGTTTAACGGCTGCAGGTAGTGCTATCCCATATACTACAACCTCCACTGACCCCGTGACAAGTGTGATAAATATGTGATGCCTTAGCTGTGTCTAAACAGGAGGAGGATTTGATTTTCACTGTTCAGACAGCAATGATAAAGCTTTACCAGGAAACTTTTAAAGGGTTCCGATTATAGACAAGACCATTGGTATGAGCGACTGTCGCTCTTTTCTTGTCGAGAATGAATATTCACAGATAGACTTTGTCAATCATGTTTTTCGATTATTATCCTTTGCCGGGCTACTGGCTGCCCGTTGTTCAAAAACAGCTAAATACATTGTGAAGGGGCATGGGGGAATTATAGGTAGTGAATATGTTTCATATTATACTGTAGTAGCATGCTGAATCAGTTATATCCTGCTACATTAGCATGTGTCTTAGTATTTCATAAGTTGGTGTCATGGACACACAGTCGGGCTGGTTAGTCCATTGTCCATGTGTTCATGTCGTTCACATCCCAGCACTGGCTGTCCGGTGACAACTCTGTGTTTCAACATCAACTATGACTCCGGAATGAGTTCTTTCCAAAACCACTTTTTGTGGTCAGTCAATACCGTAGTAGTTTACATCAAGTGCTTCAATAAAAGAAAACAGAAGGAGAGAGTAGCTCTCTCCTCTCAGAATGGTCCATATGAAGTGCAAAAGTTCATTAATATGATTAATCTTGTTTTTTTAGAGAGTGCTTCCGTGGGCATTATTTTAAATATTCCTCTTGGCACCACTCTGCACTCATACAATGGTCTCATCAGTCATTTTCTTGGTCGACTTGGTCGGCACAGAACGTTGGGTGGTGTGCGCCCCTTTCATGTCAGGCATGAGCAGGCGCACTTTCTGATTGGTCCTCCTCCACTCCGAGTACAACTGACAGTGATACCGAAATGACACCTGAGATTGGATTGGATTGGAGAGTGGGAGGGGGCGAGACAGGAGGTGACAACAGAGGAAAAAGACAGACATCAATACAACTGACAGCAAGATATTTGAGACAGTAGTATGGATGTAGGACAGGAACAATATGCTGACTGAAGCTACAGCTGCTGCTCAACAGGCGCTCACAAGCTGCGAGCAAAAGGGCTAATCTTTCACAATTTGTCATTTCTAGTGATTCTTTTGCTTTAGATTAAAGGATTAAGTTTCTGAAAAAGGTTTCAGATTTACAATACATGCTATTTTAAAAGAATAGGATCCAGTTAGGGAAAAGTAGTGCATTCTTAAGACTAAAAGCCATCTTAGTCTTACTGTTCTCAATGAGATATGCATGCGTGTGTGTGCATGAACCATCTGGCCAACTTTCAAACAAATGAGTGCTCTGTGCCAGAGATTATCAAGTTGCACATACCCTCACGTCTCTCTACCATTTTGACTTTGTTCAAGTGCCATTCAAGGTCATGTTGGGACCAGTGATATAATTTCTACGATAATCAACAGCAGAACATAAATCTGTTGGTTTGATTGTCCTTCTATTGTGTCTGTGCCAGTTCCAGGTCTATGTAGGACACAAAGACATTAAAACCAACTTGTGGGTGTGAAGACACCAGAGAGAGAAGCATTCACTCTGTGTCAACAAAAGTACAAAAACATGTATGGCATAAACATGTTTTTCTCAAATACTGTAGACTAACTTAAGAAAAGCATTAGTTACCAGTGTCCAGAGGATGTAGATGGTGAAGAGGGCAATGGTGAGGGCAATGAGGCCGACAGCCTCGAGTCTGCTCTTCAGTTGCAGGTGGTCCTGGGCTCCCCTCAGACACAGCCAACCAGAGATGGCTGCCAGGGGCGTGATGAGAAGGAAACAGGCCATGTCGCACAGCAGCGTGCGCTTCTCACTGCGAGGGCCTGGGTCCTTCAGCCACTGAGCAAGAGCAAAAATGAAGAGTCCATTGGTCCACTATGCCACTTTGCTTCAGATGGTGATGAACCATTAGTTCAAGTACAACACGAGTTATGGGTACTGCATGTGTAATGCTATTGCCTGTAATTTTGTTTTGTGTCCAATTGTTCTGGTATGGTTTCTATTTTATACACATTTAACAATTTATTCTCTTGAAGTTTCTCTATCTGTGCTTATTCTGTCCTTGTGCTACTGTAACACCAAAATTTCACCTCTGGGGGATCAATAAAGGCTTATCTTATTACAACAGAATTCTCCCAAGTAAAAGATAATTTAAAAGGTGTGACTTTCCTGCATAACAAATACGAAAGGTGTTGATGCTATTAAAAAACTACTTCTATGAATAGAGAGCTCTTATTACAAGGTCTGGCAACCAGCTCATCAATACGAGCAAATCATCTCATATCCTGAAGATGCTACCTGTTGGCACCCACTCTACATAGCTTAAAATTAATCTCACAGACACTTCAAATGTCAGTACAAGGCCAAAAGAAAAAACAGTCTTCCTTGCCTTAGACAAATTAGTATAGCTCATTTCCACCATATTTTGTAAAAAAAAAAAAAAAAAGACAGTAAAAGCATTTATCCTTGCACTAAAAACCCTCTAACCTGTGTGAGTGGTTGTGGTCGTCGTTCAATGGTGAATTCTGTGTGACAGAGTTCACAGTAGCTGGTGTTGGAGGAGGACAGCCACTTCTCCAAGCAGCTCTTGTGCACTTTACCCAGAGTACCAGTGCAGTCACAGGGTGAGAGGAGCGTCTCCCCTCCAGCTCCCTCATGACAAATCCGACACATGCCCACATCACTGTGGAGGAAAGCAGAGAAGACGACAATGTGATGATTAATCAAAGAACAATGTAATCACAGTATGTTCATTTGGGCCCCATGTGAGTTCCTCCCTCTCTTACCTCTGCAGGCTCACCGCTTTGACAACGGTGGAGAGTGGGCGGCCATCTTTAGCCGTAACCTTGGCAATGTATTGGGCCTGCGCGGTAGAATCAGACTCCTCCGAATCCTTGGAGGCATCAGATTCAGCGTTCCCAGAGTAATCACAAAGGGAGCCGGGTAGGTGGCAGCAACCTGACGAAGACATGGCTCCGCTGAGGGTGACGGTGACTAAGATGATGATGGAGGCAACTTCAGAAGGAGGGTCTGATCCAAAAACTGATGTCCTACAGCTCTCCTCTGCTCCTCTGTCCACCTACAGAGCAAATGCCTGGTGGATTATGACCAAGAGATGAACAGGAGACAAAACATAGGTGACTTGAATTGACAACACACGTACAACCCTCTCATAAGATTTGTTATAGGTCTCAGTGAGGCCGTGATGACATAAAAGAAGGGGACATCCTAAAGGGGCAAGTTTGCTGGAAATAAACAAGGCACACACCCATCAAAAAGTCTCAAAGCAAGACACAAAATCCCCAGATTTCTCTATTTACAAAGGCATTTTGTGAGGTTAAGTTATGCTTAAGGCACAAAGAAAATTGTTAAAATCAAGATGTCATGATTGCTAAAAATGCCAAATGTGTCCTGCTGCAGAGAAATGCGTGAAAACGCATGCACAAGTCTACTGAAACTTTTTAAATGCAGTGACTCTGGAGCCATAAAAAAATGCATGTTATATTTAGTCTTTCACTTAATATAAGTAAATGAAACCTGGGTGATATGGCTTCAATAAACTGTGTTGCTAAGCAAATGCAGAATGCATCATATTATTGTTCAGAGGAAAAATAGTTTATGATAATCCTTGAGAACAGGGGGTTCAGGCCTGTCAGCTCCTGCAACCTGCCCTTCACATTGATACTGTTGCCAATACATTCCTAAACCACTTCCTTAAAAATGAAGCATTATAATAACACATAAGTATGGAAACGTATTCATGCATTTAAAGCCCCTTACGGCAAAGCAACATAAAGCAAACAAATGACATTGTGGTCTCAGCACCGTTATCTACACTGTCTGCTTTTATTCGAAGACTAACAGTAAAAATCACAAAGCTAATTTTGGCCGATATGCAGAAATATGATTGATAGTGTTCCATGTACAACCGCCAACAAAGACAAAACGTCTCTCAGTACAAGAAAACCACGAGAAGCAGTTGATCAGCTGTCAGCCAACAAGCTAACATATTATGTTAGTATATAGGGGAGCTGGTAAACAAGGTGAAAGACAGACATGATCGTATATTTACTCACCAGACGGCCTCTCTTTTCTCGCTTGGCCTTGGCCTTGGCCCTGCGTTAACCACACACAGGCTAGCCGAGCTAACTGGACAGCCCTAGCTACAAACTATGACATTGACATCTAACCAAAAGCCGATGGTAGGAGGGGATACAAAAGACGAGCACATGCGCTGCATCCTCTCCATGGCGTGTGGTGTGTCTCCCTCCGCTGATTCTGTTCGGAAAGATGGGAAGAAACGGCTCTTTCTCCCAGGATTACCAGACACAGCTAACGTGGCTAACAGGCTAGCAACGGGCAAGCCTACCTCAGCTGTGAGCGGGTCATGTGATACAGCGCTGCCTTCACAGTCACTGCTGAAGTTGTAATTATGGACACATATTAGTCAAAGTGGCAAGTACGACTAGTACGCTTATAAGAAGTACTGATAATTTTCTATTGACAAATGTACTGTGGGTAGTAGTATACATTGAAATGCAGTAAAAACTGATGATGACAGCAATGCATGTAATCGCATTTGTTTGTCCAATGATTTCATTTAAACATCAACTGGCTTATGAGAATAAAGTAAGCTAAAACAAAGAATCCTTAAAAACGACCTTTTCTGTCTTCATTTTTATTTCCTCCTAACGTTTTGGTGTCTATAATCAATGTTACAAATAGCGCGTCCGACCGTTACAACAGCAGTTTACGAGGAAGCTTGAATGCAGCGCCCGGTGCAAACCAGAGGTATTATAGTTTTGCATTTTTTATTTTCGTTTCCGTTCAATACAGTTTCGTTTCAGTTAGTTTCCTGGGTGGGTTTGCTCGTTTCAGCTTAGTTTTTATTGGTTAAAAATGTTTTGTATTTGTATTTAATGTTCATTAGTTTCAGTATTCGTTTTTTATTGTAATATTGGTGGTATTTATCAGGGGCAAGATTTAAATATTTTATATTAAAATTAATTCGTATTTTATTTTAAATATTCAGAATAGATACACAGACTGACTGACTTGACCCACTGTCATGTGGACATCCCAGTCTATTAACATATACACTAATGCCTCCTCATGTTTGTGGTGATGACAAATTTGACCAATTTAACAAAGACTAATAGTAAAGACATTTCCTGTGTATTTTTATTTTAGTTAGTTTTGTAGGTACACAATGTCGTTTCAGTGAGTTTTTGTAGTGTAGTTTGTAGTGTATTTTTATGTCAGTTGACTAAAATGTGTTTTTTTCACACCTAGTTTTAGTTATTAGTTTGATAACTACCTTGATACCAACAATACCAACTGAAACACATGATCATGTCCGTTTGGAGATATTGTGACTCAAATGTTTGAGTCTCTTTTTCCTGTCAATGTAGAGGCGACCATCGTCCTCCGTCGACAAAACATCTGGAGTACGTTGTAACAAAATAAAACCACCAGGTGGCAGCATTGAGTGAACCCTGTCAGGGAGTCGCAGAGCGGACAGATGGGGGACAGTTGTTCCACAGGTGAGGACCAAGGACCCTCTGGGGTGAGAGATATGTGTAATGATAAAATACAACAATGATAGTTTGTACTTTTAATAAATATATACAATATTTTGTTGGATTTTTTTGCTTCCATTTTATGCTACTTTATACTACCTGGTACATATCAGATATAAGCATTGTACCTTTTTTGAAAACCAATAATGAGCTTAAAGCATAAAATGCATAAAAATACCTCAAACTAACTACATAAGATGCTGCTTTCATGTTACTACATCAATAATAATAACCCAATAATATCATATACAATAGAGGCCAGTGTGCTGCACAATGGCTACTTTTACTTTTGATACTGTAAGTCAATTTTGCAAAACTTACATACTTTAAGTCAAGGTGTTTTTGCACTGTAAGTATTGCTACTGAATACTTCACCCATGATCCACCACTGGGTTACAGGTGTGGCTGCTTGACTGGCTGGAATTTACAGTTTTATTTTTGTCATTTCATTTTGTTTTATTACCAGTGACTAGTTTTCACAAAGATACAAGCCACAGACTATTGTAAAGCAGATCACTGGTTCAAAAACGTAGCAATCAAACATTAATCCACTACTGCATGATACTGTGCTGCTATCACATACACTTCATTGTACTGTAGAAACAGAACTGTTGATCGGCAAATATAAGAATTCTCACTTGCTTCTAATTGACTTACTGAGTGTTAATGTTGTTGTGTTAATGGAATTGGAAAAAAGTTTTGAAGAGCCAGGTCAGTGACTTTATTTAACATTTCTCTTTTTAGCATCAGCCACTGAAAACCAAACTCAGTGACATTAAAACCTGCAAAAGTAAACATTTTGAAAAGTCCACTTGACCTAGATCTTGAAAACAACACTCAGACAGATCTAACTCTTATTTGGTCATTCTGCCTCTCTTGGAAGTGTGTATTCTGTCACTAGATATAAAACAATAATATTCCAATTTACTATTTATTGCAGACTTTTAAAATGTACTCAATAATGGATTCTAAAATGTCCCTTTAGTGTGACCTAAAATAGCAGCTTCCACATGTAATTTTTAACCATTAGTTAAACAACAATATCTATTTTTGTCATATTACCCTCTGCCCCTTATTTTCATTCCCTTTGAACCCAAACACTGATAAAGAAGGGTCCACTCACGGTGAGTGTGATCTGACCGAGAGCGGGGATTGTCACACACACACACACACACACACGCACACACACACACACACACACACACACACACACACACACACACCTCAGAGTGTGCTTCTCATTAGTTATTCCATCCGTCTGCTTGGTCAAAGTCCAACAGAAATCATGAGACACTACCTCTCTGCATGTGCGGGATATCATGAGACATGTGTTAGTGGACTTTATCACTAACAGCCACGCAAGTGTACATGCAATTCATTTAGACATCACACGTTTTGGATGTTTGAGCAGTTAGCCACCATGTGAAAATGTAAGAAAATAACAATTACATAATAAAGTATTTCTGAAATATTTAGTAAAATTCAGGTAGTATGTGCATGTGTGTGTTGTTTACTGGATTCATGATCCATTGCTGCCATCATAAAGCAGTTTATGAGGCTGGTAGACAAGGTGTGAGATTGTTTGGATGACATAGCAGAGATTCAACAAGTTGTAGCGATGCATTTGTCACAATAGGAGTTCCAACGAATGCTTAACTTCATTGTCACATTACTACTTTGGCTCATGTTGTACTGCTTTCCTCTCTCTTCAGCTGCTCGCTCAGCCACAGAAACCTGCATCTTCAATATCTTGTGCAGGGTTGCTGCCAATCTCTGAGGAACAATTGGATACAATTACTGCAAATGGATTATTCATTTATTGTAATTAATTTTGCATCACATTTAAGTTTTATGTAAGGGAAACAAATGGAAGATTTGAACTGGGTGGTGTGAAGAATTCAATTGGCACATACACAGTAGTAACATACATACAGTGCTATATTCCTACATAATTTACAGGACCACAGAGAGGAAAAAGAGAGAGTGAGACAGCCACTCACTGAAACTGAGAGGCAGACAGATGGATATAGACAGACAGACAGACTGCAAAACTTATTCACAGCGTTTGGCTTTCAATAACAGAATAATTCAATTGCCACAGTTCCATCTCGTGATCCTTTAAAATGTGAGCAGGAATCCTAATGAGAGCCAGTGGAAGGCAATAATTCAGTTTCTCTCATTTTCCCATGCCACTCTTGTCCTTGTGAGAAGGACACTGACTTGGCCATGCTGCCTTTCTCGCACCACAAATCAAAATTCAACGCACAACTGACCAGCAGGGTACTGTCAACATTTAACACCCTCCGGCTATTTAATGCCTTTCAATATGAGATAGTGTTCTGGACATATTTCATCACCTTCAGCTGCATTGACAGACATTGGGATCACTTCATTTGAATATAATCTTGAGTACTTTGGAAAATACACACTATATGTAAATAACTGCTAATTCCATTTAATCACTACTGTTGACTGTGTTGTTGACTTATTTCATCTCTTATTTCCCATTGCCTCAAGAACCAATCAAAGCGGCATTGAGATTTCATAGAATTTCACCCAGGACCATTCTGAGTATCACCCTGTGTTTATCAATCCATCAGAGTGTTTATTTTTGATGTTTTGGACCTTCACCTGTTACTGACCGTATTGATTTGAAGATACAAATGGTCCCACAGCAACAAAACAAACATGAAGCTGCCGAAATCATTTTTAAATCTAAACAAATTACATACAGTAGAAGTAATCCTAAAAGGACAATTCTATGAACTTTATCACATGAAGGTATTGAAAAAAAAAAAGATTTGTTCCTGAAAAATGCTTTTAATTCACAAATTACATATTAATAAAGTATCCAACAACAGACAAAAACAAGATGGCTGGTCCTACCTTCTTACTGTGGTTGTATTTTTAAAATATCAGGCATAACTTGATTCTTTTCAAGAATATAAGGATGAAGATAAATGATGGATATTAATCTTTAATTGGAGAGAATACGTATTTTAAAAAGAACCACCACATGCACACTTTAAACAAAAGCAATGTTGTCAGGAATTAAAAAAAAACATTTCTGTAAAATATTTTATTCAATTGCAAATCCATTCATTCCATCTTAGTTTGCATATTGCGTAAAAAGAGGCCATTTCCTTTCATCTGACAGCAAATCACTGCTTCAACATCCATCCTCAATCTCTGAGTCATGAGATGTACTGTGCGTAACCTCCTTAATGCAGGACATGACATTACTGGTTTTCACTTTACAAATGTGAACAGTGAAACCGCTCGCATGACTTCCAACCTGTCATACTGTGCTCCCAATTACAAAACTGTGTAGATTCTTTATTTCCATTATTGAATCACCAGCTGACTCTGAATGTAGTCAGCTGATTATGTTGCAGTTCAATTAAAAAAATCCAGTTTTGGTAAAGACTGTCTCATGGGGGAAATAGAATGAAAGTGCATGATCTCTATCAAAGTGCCCTTGATAGCAAACTAAGGCTGAATGTTGATGTGGATCTGCAGCTGCAGCCAAAATTACCAGGCTACAAACATATAAGAGCATTTCTCATTTAAAATACCCCTATGAATACTTTGAATGAGAAAATGCTCTTAGTTAAAGGCCTGGTTAAACACTTTCCAGATGTCTTTAATCATTTCAAGTAGATAGTTCCCTTTTTAATCTCCAATTAACAAACAGCCTGCATGTCTGTTCAACTTTGACAGATCAAATATTAAAGTTACATTTAAAGATTTGCCTTAAATCCAGGCAAAGGGGTCAGGCCAAAGTCTTTATCAAAGAGAGAAAGTAAGAGTTGAGGGAGTTTATTGGCTGCAGCCACAGGCTTGGCTCCATATTTTATTACACTGAATCTGAACCAGACTTTAAAGTTAAAGGTTAAACAGCTGACTTCCAGCTTTAAGGGTGTGAAGTTGAACATCCTCAGCTTCATGTGTGTTCATATCTATAGTGGACGATAGGGATAAAGTCTGGTCAAGGTACATACAATTTGTATTACGGTATCACTAAATATTGTGATGTGGTGAATTTAATTGAGAAACCCCTCATAGATTAAATAACCAGATATGGATAATCCAGTGAATTAACTATCTAGCATATAGAGGTACTTCATTACATTAATGATAAAATCCCGTGAATCCAATACTGCTCTTGCACAGTCCTGCCCCTTGGTATGCAAGATTAGTGGCTTAATACACCTAGAAATATTCAATATTAAAAGGCTACTGATTTTATTCATTTTATTTGTGATGATTGTTGGTCGTCAATCTGATCTACCATGTGTTCTGATCTGAAAAACTGATCTTGATTTCAGTGAGACAACAACAGACAATTGTCTTCAATGTAAAGCTGCTTTTCTTTAAGCTTTGCTTTGCAGCTTGCATCTAAACATCCTGCAGCTCTGATTCATTCAACGTCGAGCATGTGAACAGTGCATGATCGGGGCGGGAACGGCGTGACGTCACGCGCCATGCTGACCAATAGCAGCGTGTGTTTCCCAACCTATGCTTGTACAGTAAATACTATGAGCTGCGCCTCCTTCCTGCTGCTGCACTGATGAGGAGGTGAACCGACACGGAGCCGCGGATGTGCCACAAAAACCGCCTGTTTACACACCTGAGACCCTCTGACTGTCGAGCCCGCACATCTTTGGTGCTTCAGCCGAAAACAGGGGCACATCTGCGTGAGAGGGCGAGCGGAGAGCGACCGAGAGGAGGTGGGGTTAGTCGGCCCGCCGCAGTCTGAATCACCGGAGACTCGCCCCGCCGCTGCTTCATCACCGTTTGATCCGTCTACGTGCGCATCCTCACGGGTGAAGAAAGCAGCGGGACCCGAGCCCGTGTTGGAGCCTCTGCCGCAGCCCCGAGGAGCGCTGCCCGGCAGAGCATGCTGAATAATGAGCCAAAGGGACACACTGGTTCATCTGTTTGCTGGAGGGTGAGTTACACAATTCATTCACATATTACTGTTGTTTTTAAATGAGCAGTCTCAGCTTTAAAACAGAGCTAGCGGTGGTTTATGTAGCTAGCTAACAAGGGCCGTTTTCCTACATTAGCAGCTGTGTGGACGTCAGTCAAGTCAGCGCTTATAGAGTCCGTTCACACTTCCTGTCAACGCTTCAAAATATGTCCACTTGTGCTCTAAAATATTTAGTTCACATATTCTCTCGTATTATAGCTAATATGTGGCTTCAGGGATGCAACTAAGTACTTCAGTTTATTCGTTTGTCGTTTTTTGCTTATAAATACCGACTTATTCCGTTCGAGTTGCAAGATTTAACGCTTTTATTTCGAAGGCTAATTCCGTGTATTTCCGGTGTCGCTCTTGCTCTCTCGCTAACTTGACGAAGTTCTGCAGCAGCAGCAGCAGCAGCAACAACAGCTCACTTTCTCCAGAGATTTTGCATTTTAATAACCTGGGAGATTAATTAGGTGAATGAAACGAGATGTCTTTGACAGGTCTTTGCAGGTGGAGCGTGCAGTGTTAATTATTTCTCTATATTTTGGATATTATAACAACTCACACCTCATCTGATTAACTTAATTTTTAGGGCTGTTTAGGGCCTTCCACACCTTTCCAAATCAAGGACCCCCATAAACAGCAGATGCATTATCCTGCACACAGCCATAATATTTCTTCCCAAAAACTATCATCTGAAGATTTGTGTTGTTTTGCATAACTGTCCAAACTGTGTAATGTAATATTAGGATGTAAAATCCTGCAGAAATATTAGTGTTCTGCTGTTTCTGAGGGTAAATGAGGCCACTACTTTAAGTTAAACTGGCAGCCCATACAATAGGTGAGGAATGATTCTCATTAGCATTTCTGTAGACAGGCCCAACAACTCGTCCATCAAAGGAAAATCTAAACACAGACGTAAAATGTAGCAGTTTATTGTTGAAGTATGTCTGTCTTGTTTTTAATCCATTGTCTGCAGTTTCTCTGCGTCTCTTCCCTCTACTTTTATCTCTGCACCAAACCATTGACATTTAAATATGGTAATCTCATCACACCACGACTCGTCTGTTATCTCCTTTGTAAGGCATTTAAAATCTGAGGACTAGGACTAGGAAAGACACATTGCATTATCTTGCATAAGCAAAATCAGATTTGTTTTCCCCCCCTTAAACCTGAGCTGGAGGCCTCAGCACAGTGCTTCCTCTCACAGCCGCGAGACACTCACACATGCAGCAGACAGCGTAGCCTGAAAGTAGGCCAAGGGTCACCGCTGTCTGTGAGCATGAATGTGGGTCGGTCTTTTGAAAAGTAAATATAGCTGGTGCTGCTCAAAAGAGACTGCAGCTAGAGGAATTCACGGCCAACAGCCAGGATGTCAGAATACACCACTGTAGGGCTACAACTAGTGTTCGCTTAACTCAACCTATAGAGCATTCACATAGTCTGTCACTGGAATAATCAGCAAGCACTTTCCAGTGTTGTGGTGGTTTGCTTGTGAAGCTCTGTTTATACAAGCCTCTGGTGAAAGCGGAGAGAATCAACAGACATGCACGGGTGGCACGGCAACAGAGCATTGTTTTGAGATGACATCTGGCAGCCTTTGGCTTCTAAAAATAAAGTTCTAATTTCTACCATGTCAATGAAGCTGATAATTTATTTATCTGTTATCTCTTTTTTGATAATGAGGGTGAAATGAATTACAATTAGATTGGCTTTAGTTTGTTTACATGCTGATGGCTTCGGTCGGAGTAGGGATCAAAGTCGAAGCAACATGATCACGAGGTTCTTTGGCTCATTTCAGTCATGTTTTTATTTAGTTTGTGTGTGTGTGTGTGTTCTGTCTAATTTTCATGACACCTCATACTCACCTTCTCAGATGGCGAAAGTCAGCAAAGTGGTTACACTTCCACTGAACTGGAGCCAATTTTCACTGAACTTCAAGATGAAAACAGTCATAAGCTTTCACATCACAGTATCTTGCATATCACAATGACAGGTCATGGTGTGTGGATGTGTGCCTGCTCCTAGATAATTTTAGAGGTAAAAGGAATAACAGATTATGTGACCAGTGATTGGATGGAGAGGATGGTTTTAAAAGGAAGATTGGCAGAGGAAATGGGCAAAATATAGATGTGACCCAGACCAAATATGAAATTAATATGTTGTGTTTATAGATGGCTTTTTAAAATAGCCAGAGATACTTAGCATGACAGATAAAGAAAACAAAACACAATGCAAGCGCTAAATGTGTGATATGTAGATATTTATGAATCATTTTTATCTGTCCCTTCTCTCTTTTGACTAACATGAATGTTAAAGCATTTTTCTGACCATGTTTTTCCCCTCTCTGCCTCTTTCTTCCACCACCCCCCTTTATTTCTGCACCCTTTCATCCTCAACCCGTTTCTTATTTCCTTGTAGATGTGGTGGCACAGTGGGCGCTATTTTGACTTGTCCTCTGGAGGTTGTGAAGACCAGACTGCAGTCCTCTTCCATCACTCTCTACATCTCTGAAGTTCAGCTCAGCACCGTCAACGGAGCCAGTGGTGTGGCGCGTGTCGCTCCACCAGGGCCTCTGCACTGTCTCAAGTAAGGAGAATGGTGCTAAATATTGATTGTACTAACTTTGCTTCATTGGGGATATTTTCAGTCACGCTTTACATACGATGCATCAGTGGTTAGCAGTGTGAAATGAACAGGAAATGCCTCCAAACTAGTAGTGATTGCTTCTCCTGTTTGTTTGTAAATTAGCGAGGTATGGGTAGGGTCAGTTCATGAGTTAGTGCAATAGACTTAAGGTAGCCTGAATACTTGCCATACCTGTCATGGCAAAGTGCACATCTGCAGCATAAATTGAGGCAAAGGCAAACCTGACCGAGCTGAAAATGTGTCAGGCATATGAGAAAATTTGAAGTTGTCCTGGGTTGCATTACACACTCAATAAATGTGCCAGGACAGGAGCAGAGGGAAGATGATCTGACAGGTTCAAGTGAAATTCACTGAAGTTTTGTAATCAGTCTGTCAGAGCTGTGACATACACAGTCCATGTTTGTTGTCACACCATGTCAGTTGGCGTACATCAGATGTTAATGATGGAAAGACATAGATTTAATCTGTAATACTTGAAAGAAAAAGAATCAGGTTTCTTGTTTGTTTGTCCTATATTACTGCGATTTTCTGTGACTTTACATCGGCGATTTTACACTACATCCTTTCACACTACTTCTACAAACAAATGTGCTTTTATAGAATAGTTATTTGCCTCAACACGACACCTAGAGCGCTCCAGGAGACATGAAGTCACATCACCATAATGAAAAACATAAAACTGTTTAAAAGAATGGCAAAAAAACCTCAGATTTCAGGTGACTTTTCTTTTAGTGAAAATACTTGTTTAGTTTTTAGAGAGTAATAGAATCTACAACCAAGATGCTTGAACAGTGCAACAGTCCAACCTGAAGTATATTCCTTCAATGGCATCCAGGGACAAAATAGATAATTTAACCTTTATTTTGACCTTGCAGCTGTTTTGGGTACTTTCTCTGAACAAAAACTGGGAAACCCATCAAAGATATACATTATAAATTGTCCTTTTTTTTCATTCCTCTTCTCATTAGACAGTGGAAAGTTACCAGAAAGATAGGAAGTGAAAGTTTAGGGGAATCCAACATTGGTTAGGTGTTTATTAGGAACCTCCTGTGAGCTGGTGTGTCTGGATACTCGTTATTAACGTAGTTCACTGAGGGATTAACGGTGTTCAAGTAAATATTCAACATGGTTGCAGTGCTCTGCTCTCTGGCAGCCTTATTTCTATGACTGTCACAAAGCATGTCGCCGTGTTAAACATGTTGCATAATGCACAAGCTGCTGTGTGTGGAATTTTCCACAGCCAATGCTTTCATTGATTATCTTGCAAATTAGGAATCTTGGGAAAACCCTCTCATGTTTTACTCAGGAAGAAATATTGTTTTTCAACATAGAATTTTAACAGGAAGTTCAGATTTGCCATGATATAATATCTATGGAAAGCTAATCTTTTACTTGCACAGTTCAGTAGACTCCGTTTGTTTGACTAAAAAATGGATTTGTTCTCACTGGCTGTTGCAATAATTGGGAATGTTTTCTTTGTCAGCTTGCCTAACTTTGTTAACAATGCTCTCTTCAGGATTTTGTTTAATACACGCTCTCGATTGCACTTAATCGGGTCATTGTTTTGGGATCAACGCTGCTCTTTTGCCGACATGAACCAGCTTCTTGTGTTGTCCTTGAGTTGAACTGGCAGAAACTGTACACCACTATTACATGATACAGAGTCGAGCAGGGCAGATGTCAAGGAAAAGAAAAAAACCCACATGAGCCAAAGTGGGTCAACAGGCAGTGAGGTGCAGGCATTGTTCCATTTTAGAGCAGAGTATGTTAACTAATCATTCACACTGTCACTCCAAAATCTCTGTGGTTTGTAAGTTTGGGCAATTAGTCTATGTTCTTGAAGAGATGCCTCCAGGGTACTGTAAATCATTTTTAAGTATTAAGCTACGAGCGGACACAGTCTGCCATGGTAGAAAAGCACAGCCCTTAAACCCACAAGCTGAATGAAATACAGCTCCATAGCTGCTCCAAGAAAGACAGAGGCTGTGATTGTGTGGGGCAGCTCAAGTCAAGCCACTATCATAAGAATTTAATATGGCCCAAAGGACCAATTTATTATCTGGCCCAAAGGACTGTTTTCATGTCTTTTGGGTCTCATTTCTTTCTAGGATGATTGAATTCGTTGAATGTACTTTGCATTACAGTTTATGTGAAAATGTGCGATGAAGGTGAACTTTCCCATGCTTCCTCTGAATGAGGTTACTGGGTTGGAGCGCCGACGGACAAAAAATAGCCACGTGAGCCATCATGATAACACCACCATAAACAACAGCAGATCGAGGACACCTGTCATTTCATTTATTTTGGGTCTTCCAGTATGTTGATAATGCCCCTGTGTATAATGTCAGGCTGTATTGAGTGTCAGGTTCTGGCAGATTGCCCCCAAAGTACAAGTTACTGGTCCATCTGCTTAAGGCATCCGCATTGGATATAAGTCTAGCTACAAAGAGAGATGTTTTGCCAAATGAAATGCAGTCTCTTGACATGACGTATCATGACATGGATGCTAAATGTACTCTATTATGATGGAATAACTAAGAAAACGTTTAATTGAAATCTCTGTCTCTGTAGGTTAATTCTAGAGAGAGAGGGACCTCGTTCACTCTTCAGAGGACTGGGACCCAACCTTGTGGGTGTGGCACCTTCCAGGTATGTATAGTATTATCTACAGCAGCGGCTCACAACCCTTTGTAACCTAAGGCCCATTTCTGATTGTTAAAAAAATTCCAAAGACCACCTTCCCAAATAAATACGAGAAACATAACATGGCAAAAAAGGAGAAAAACAAACTGGGCTGTGACGGGATTTCACCACATTTCCACACTGTGCTTCACTGCCTGCCACTATGAATCCAAGTTTAATATATTCAGGGTCATATTTCCTCACCAGAGGCTTTAGAGCTTTTACTGGTGCAGGGTTGTCTCCCACATCACTTTTTCATTTCAAAAACCAATCCACGTTTGTTATTCATGCGAATTCTGGAACACATTTATGTATAAATATAACTGGCTATCATTCGCTTCAGCAATACCACAAAGTGAAAATCCGCCTTCCTTGCACATCTGTTAGTAGAGTAGGTCAGCACAATCTTTGATGTTGATGAGAAACTTTCAGTATGCATCGCTGTTATCAGCACTGGTATGACCTATAATCAGATAATAAAGACATTTCTGCGTCATTTAGTTCACGTTTGTTGACGAATGTTCTTCTGGTAGATCGTCTTAGCTTTTTCCAAGCTTGCGGCTCATAATACAGCTTACAGTGGCAGCAATAATAGCAGACCACAAATACGGAAATGAATGGAGTTAAACAGAAATACAATGGAGATCTGTGCTTCAAATCTTACAGGAAATGAGCAGGTTCCCTCTTTTTTGCTTAGGGTTGCATAACAGCTTGAACTCAGTCAATCAAAGTCTGAATGAAACGACAACAACAACAGCAGGCACCAGCTGTGACACCCTCGTCATGTGACTGTTGTTGTTGTGTATTATCACAATGGCGTTCCTATACTGAGACATTTGTGTCTAATCCCCCTCCCTGACCTGTCTCGTTCTCCCCAGCTACTGCTGCATCACATGGCCATTGTCATCCTCTTCCTGTTGGTTCGCTCTCTGTCTCTCCCTCTGACTCATCCTTTCCATACATTTATCCTCTGTCTCTCTCGCCCTCTCGCCATGTTTGTCATTCTTTGCTTATATTAATTCAGAATTGTTCTGTCCTCTGGGTCCTTCACTGTCCATGCTGTCTCGGCCTGTCTGGCTCAGACTCTCTGAGGGGTGAAAAATGCCCTCCAGTGTGTATATGTGCGTGTGTGTCAGTCCCACAGGCTGGTTGTCCAGCTGTGGAAACGCCAGCTTGCTTCCTGGTCACGACAGCTATAGCAAACTGTGCTATAGGATATTGTTACATAAGACGTGAGCCTGATGAACTCATTGGCCACATATGAGCTTCCCTGCTGCCTCATGTACAATATTGTAATCATATCATATTAAAATTCAGACAGCATTTTTTTATAGCTTCAGTGCCACATGAAGTGGAAAATTCAGGATACCTTTTTTGCTATTTTTTTAGATTCTAATTCACAGTGTCTTATTCGGTATCTGTGGAAACTTAATGATCTTGAGGAGAATTTAAAATAAGCCGAAATAAACAGATGGGCTTTCACATGGACATTTTCATATTGTTTGCCGGCAGCATAGCAGCCTTGTTGTTTTTATGTCTCAAGTGTGTTGCAAGTATGATTTAAGTACAGAGGAAATGGAGGCACATCGACATTCAGGCAGACATACCGATTTGCATGTCTTTTGAGGATTAGACGGGAAAATGAAACGTCAACATATGCAGAAACTTACAGTATTTGGCAAAAACTCCTTCTGGTAGTCCCCATTCATCAATCAGAGCAGCCAAATTCATCAGCTCAGTCTTCAGTTGTATGTAGTGAAATCTAAATGATTCTCCTCTGAAGATACTCTGGCCACAAAAATGGCCACATTACTACAGTTTATTGATGAGCATGTTGCCATCAATGTCTGCACGGTTTATTATAGACACAACGGAAGATTCCGGTTGTGAAGATTTATGGTAACATTTAATGCAACGTTTCCACTCAATTTAATCACAGTCTTAATTTAGATAAAGTTTAAGCTACCGATGCAATATAATTGAATGAAATAATAGATTTATTACTTTATTTATCTGCAAGGGGACGTCTGGTTGCTGGGCTACAGAGTTATTCTCTCCTGTTATAATTTGGCAGCAGCACTCTGACGCTGGAAAGCTGCAAAAATCTTCTGATGCTAATGAGAGCGCGGTCCACTGGGCATGCTGCTGGCGTTCATTAGCAACACACACAATGCATGTGCACGCAGAGCAGCTTGCACTGGTGGCATCACTCATTACATATGAGACATGCTCATACACATTCAGACCCACTCACATAATTCATCTCTCATCTGCAGTGCAGCATGATTATGTTGTGCATGCGTGCTCTCAATTCAGAATGAGGGCAGGGTGGGAGAGAAGGTCACGGGGGTTTAATTCTGCTCTGCAGAAATGTTGACTAAATCCTGTGATTTTATTTAGTGAGAAGCAGCTAGAATCATGGGAGATAAATCTGCTACTAAAGTGTGCTATGAGATTGAGATGCGCACGCACACACACACACACACACAGATAATCTTTCAGTGGCTTGTGTTTAGACTACATATTAGCTTTGACTTAGCTCTGTATGCCCTTATGTACTATTTAGACTGTACTTTATTTCAGTTAATTGAAATAACCTTTTCCTATTTAATGCAACTATTCTTCATATAAGTCATGCAATTATACAATTTGTTTGTGCTTGTAGTTTACTTAACTTGTGGTTCCAGTTAGTCATAAAATGCAATTGAATTCCTGAATGAATCATTAATTTCTAGTTGCACGTTTATCATTTTGATCAGCAGTACATGAAGACTCTAATGAAGAAAAAAAGTTTCCTTTCTAAGTGAACTTAACCAGTGTTTTTAATTTCTTATACTGATCTCTGTCTTGTTTGCCACAGGGCAATCTACTTTGCGGCCTATTCTACAGCCAAGGAGAAGCTGAATGGGGTGCTGGAGCCAGACTCTACCCCGGTGCACATGGTGTCAGCCGGGATGGCAGGTAATGGTGGCTCCTTCTCCCCCCCCCTTCTGCTTGTTCGTCACTTGTCTGTCGCTGAGTCTTATATCTGTCTATTTGTCCGTCTGTCAGTCTGCCTGGGCAGTGTAGATCACTGATGGGTTTCATTAAAAAGAAATCAGTTTGTCTTCGTTAGAGAGATTTTATTTTTATTTATCTTCTCATCATTTTTTGTCACTATTTTTTATCACCCCATTTCTTCCCCCTACCTTTCCATATACATGTGTGGGATGGTGGGATCTTCATGATTTTGAAAGCTTGTGAATACCTAAAGCATGCTAAAGCTAACTAATAACACTTGTTATAAGTAGTCATTATGCAGCTGTTTCATGTATAAAATATTAGATATATATACAATCTGGGGTTTATCAGAAAGCACAATTTGAGACTCTCAGGATCAAACTGACCTTGACCTTGATTTGCCTCACTGAGTGAAGAGTTAATCTTCCCATCTGGCATTAAAGAAAAAGCACCTTGAAACCATGCTGGTCACATAGCATATCTTGACTACTTGCTCTCACTAGCATTTTTTCTGAAAATACAAATCTACCCAGATAACAGTGCCTTGTCTCTTCATCGTGGCCTTGCCAGCCCACATATAACTGCAGAGACAAATCCTTCTATCAGCAGTCTCAGAATTCAATGCGCTAAAACCAAATGTGTCACAGCACCCAGGCAATTTCAGGCTATAAAGTGCCACTGTTTAACTGCTTGACAAAAAGAAGAAAACCACACGGTCCTCAAAGTTTAGGTTGTGCTTTCCTCCTCTCTTAGCCCCATTGTCCCCCTTGTCCTTCATTATTTTATTTTTTTCCTCCTCGCCCCCTTTTTTCCTCTTTTTAATTCCTGCATTTTGAGGCCTGTCCAGAGGACTCTGTAAATGGTTTAACATCCCAGTTGTTACTTAAACAGTGTGGTCTGGGCCCCCTTCTTTGCTCTGTGTGTATAGAGGAGAGAGCACGGCCCCGAAAGGTCAACCGGGGCCCCTGGCACTCGGGCGGACACGTCAGGTAGCACCCCATTTCTTTACACTGGTTATGATGAAAACCATGGTGATTTGAATGAAAATTAGAAACTTCATAATGGTTATTCATTTGTAATGATAATAGCATTGCTTATGGCAATGTGTTTGCTGCTGGTTTGTAGTTTTAGGTTCTCAATATAAGGTTTTGTTATTGCTTAGTCTTGACACACACCTCCTCCCCTTTAGCCTGTTGTCTTGTTCTATCAACATAGTAAAGGTAAAGTAATGACACATACTTCTGTGGATTTTATGTTGTTAGAACAAAAGAAATGCTAACCTTGTCACTGCTATAGAAAGTTGCAATGGACGTGCTCCATTTTGTCTTTCGCCATCATCCATCAAAACCATTCGTGCCTCAGTCATTTCTTTTCGAGGAGAATCAGTATCAGTTCATCATCCAAAAGGCTGGCACTGTTTTGTTTAACCCCAACAGCCAGTTTAAAAAACACAATCTAATACCTGAATGTGGACAAGACGCAGAGAAGGCACAGACATGTAACAAATAGAGCTCGGCAACATGTGGAAAATTCATTAGGCCCTGAGAAAATTTGTTTTTTCTTCATGGTGCACACATTTCTTCATCAGCATGGCAGTTACATTTGTTGAACTCTGGAATGAAATACCAGGCAAATATCTGTGTGGTTGTACTATACAGTCTAAATGTTTTACACGGCTACTGGACAGATAAATATATTATCTCTGTCTTTCATAAGCACATATTGCACATTCAGGTTTGTCAGAGATAAAGAAAGTCTCAGTGACTGAACAGCTAAATTTTACCCCAATGCTTCCAAAACTGGGTAATTGCTTCCAGTTTTGTAAAGTAGCTTTGTGGAGTCACGGTCTCTCATGGCCTTGCTGCTATGAATTGTGGGTTTCCTTGTACTTGAGGAAGGGAGGCAAGTCCCACTACTTCACTTAGACTTCTCTCTCCCTCCAGCAGTTAATCTAAAGCATGCTTGCCTTCTCCGAATGTAGGTCAAACTCCTCTGGAGATATTGCACAAGGATTATGTGTCTATAGAAGGATCATAATGCACAACATGCAGCAGCATGTGCATATGCACATGTAGCTCTTGAGAGGTTCACCTCAAGGAGTAGTTAAAGGACCAGTTAGCCTCTATGGGCTGCATACATGTCATGGAATTTTTTGAATAATGTTTTTATATATACAATATTTGCTCCGAGGGAAAATGGTGATGAATTTATTTTAACACGTTATCAGTTATTAATGGACTTGTGTTGTCCTATTAAGCTGACCCATATTATACATAAGGAGCATGTTACATTTTGACAAAATACATGAATAATGAACAGTCAATCAACAAATCCCAACTAAAACCGTTTCTATCAAGGAGTTACATTGTCATAATACTTCAGCTACAGCTATAGAGTAGTTTACTATAAATTACCCAGAATGACCCATGAACATTCAGTAACTGTGGAAAACTGTTAAGAAAAGTATTTTTCCACTGAGGTTGCCATTTCCAGTGTCCGTTTGTGTGACATGGAAGACGACTTGTCAGTATTTGGTTTGGTCCAGAGATTATTTGGGGCTGGCTGAGTTGCAGTCATCGTCCCGCCTCATTGATTCACATCACAACGATCAATAACTTCATCCTTATGTCATCACATATTCATAAATTGGTCTCCTCACTCCTTTCATCACCATTGTTCACCACTTGGAGTCTGTTACACACGACGACAAGGTTAGCATTTCCATCTGCCTTTATTTTCTACCTTATTTCAATAAGCATTTGATTTCGTTCCTTCTCTAATATGTCGATTACAAACTGCTAATGGCACAATAATTCTGAAGAATACAGCTTCAATTTTATTTTCTGCCTTTTGTACTGTACCTCACTGTGGTGAGCTGGAGCTGGAGGTTTGGATTGGGTCGCTTTCATATTCAGTCAACATGTTCTTTTATTCCAGTTAATAAAAGGAGTAAAGGAAGAGATGAATTGTGATAAAGTGAAAATGAAAGAAATTTAAAATAAATTCACCATATGAATTAAAGTGGACGGGCGTAGAGTTGGGATTAGAGTTTGGGGAAAGATGGGGGGGGAGGTCCCTCAGTCCTTCACCTCCCATCTCTTCTCCAACTACCTGTACAGTACCAGCGGGTTGGGGTGGGTGGTTGGTGGGGTGGATGTGACTGCTGCTTGTGTGTGACTGTGGTACAGAAAAGCCTGTGTCTATTTTAGGGCTTTACTGTAAAGCTTTCACCTCTGCGTGAGTGGGTGGGAGACCCCCGCCATCTGAGCCCCCCATATCTGCAGGCTACTAGCTGCAGCGGGGAGGAGCTGGAGGAGCTTTGCCCCTCCCTCGTGAGTACACGCCATAGACGCTACTTCCTTCTACTTCCCTCTTTTTTCTTCTTCCTCTTTGTGTTCTTCTCTTCTTCTCTTCAACAGACCTGTGTCATCCTCTCTTCTTCACGCCGTTGCCTTAACGTAGGGCTGTGTTGCATTGATACACTAGATGTGACTCAGGTCTCTTTATAGACTTGCCCTCGTCTTAGCTGTTTTCTGCAAATGGCCATGTTTTATTCCTCTACTCAAAACAAGCGCACACTCACGTCTGCTTGATATACTGTATATTCTGTGGACACAAGTGTGTTTTTAATGCACTTTCAGGACCCCACTATTGACTGACTAATGTTTCAAATGAAGCTAAGATAAGATCGGCGGTGACGGCAGAGGAACATATAGACCAAGGTTTCCCACCACTATTAGTATAAGTAAAGGCTGCACTAAATTCTACATCAGAGACTTTCCACTTTAGCCCTGCTGAATAATTGAAGAGTCTCCTCCAGATACCACTTTGTTCCTCTGTGCTGTTGTAGTTAGGTTATTATCAAGCCCACAGCCTGGCTCTAGTGTCACATTCAGAATAAGCATATATTTACAAAAAAAGTTGATGAGGTTAAACATTAAATATATTGACTTTGTCCTGTTTTCAATTGAGTATATGTCAAAAAGGATTAGCAGATTATCACATTCTGTTTTATTTATGTTTTCACACAGCACCCAACTTTTTTGGAATCAAGGTTGTAATAATCAGCCACGCTCAATGGCCTAAAATGAACTTGCTCCTCGTCCTCATTTCCTAGTGTTTGCACTTAAATATATTTGTTTAAGAAGATAGATTAAAAAAACAAAGCACTCACAGCTGCTGCCTTCATGCACTGTTGTTAATTGACACACCTGTAATTGAAATACAAGGAGAGAGCTGTTGTTACATGTAGCATTTCACATGAAGAGGATTGATATGTGACTATGCGTTTTTGTCTGGAACGCCAATAATGAATGTTCAAATAGGATGAAATTAATACAGACATGGTCTCAGATCATCTATACAATAATTCTCTCATCCTGTTTAGTGAAATGCTTTCTCACTGTCCTTGTACAGTATAGAGTATTTAATGTAGTTGATTAGATTGTGCTCTTCCAAATGTCTCTGCACCTGTCTGAACCTCTGACCTCTGACATTTTACAGGATTCACCGCCATCACAGCCACCAATCCCATCTGGCTGATCAAGACCCGTCTGCAGCTGGAAACCAGGTGAAAAACCTCAAACCTTAAAGTCTATAAGTGGAACGGGTTGCGTGACTCATTTTCCTGTAATGATAAAGACAATGAAATTACATTGTCATTGGACTTAGATTAAACGTCTCTATATGATTACAGAAACCGAGGTGAGAGGCGAATGAACGCATTCGAGTGCGTGCGGCGGGTGTACCAGATGGACGGCCTGCGAGGTTTCTACAGGGGCATGTCAGCCTCGTACGCTGGCATCTCTGAGACTGTTATCCATTTTGTCATCTACGAGACCATCAAACGTAAGCTGCTGGAGTCCAAGGCGCACAGCAGCATGGACGAAGAGGACGAGTCCGTCAAAGATGCCTCGGACTTTGTGGGAATGATGCTCGCAGCAGCCACCTCCAAGACCTGTGCCACCTCCATCGCCTACCCTCATGGTAACCATGTGTCTCTTTCACCTTAGTTTTTTTTTTGTTTCTCAAATGATAAGACTAATAATATTTTACTTGCTGCCAACAAATCCCCCCTAAAGACCAAAAGCAATAATGTGTTGGTCTGACTTCCCCAGCCTTTCTGTGGCACTGGAATACATCCTTTCCTTTCATTTTTAAAATAGGCTAATTCATTTCTTAAAACAGCTGGGGACTGTAGTTTCTAACAAATGTTATTCAAACAGGAGTAAATAGTACATTTGTTGGGGATTTCTCTTGCGAGTGCTCTAGTGGGTGGATGTTCATGGCAGCGAGATGATACATGCAGGAACCACTCAGAATAAACTACAGTGCCCTTGTTCATCGTAATGGAGGAACACGTCACCCAGTGCAACTGTCTGACTCTTTAGTCTGTTTTGAAGAACAAATGAAGTCTGTGTACAGGAGTAAAAGTCTTTATCGACTTTTGTTACATGGGTAATACTTGCTGGTGGAATCAAATCATGTGTGGATTTGGTCTTTTCATAACAAACAAACACAATATCACAATTAATTATAGTTAATTAGTCATAACCTAATTCAAAAACCAATACAACTCATTAAAGACTGTTAATATGCTTTCACATTGATTTAAAGGTGTTTATAATATGAACATATGTCAAGATTTCAGAAAACATTGAAAAATATTAGTATTAATATAATTTTTTTTTCCAATTTTACTCCCCACCCCTGTGATTTACTTTATATCTGGGCTCATTCTTTGTTTGGCGATTTTTTTATTACTTTAAATCACTAGCCATTTTGCACTGGAGTTTAAAGGAATCGTTCAGCATTTTCAGAAATTAGTGTCTTCACTTTGTTCAGGAGAAAATATAAATACCACTCTCTCTCACTCTGTCTCATCTCCGTTAAGTATGGAGCTAGAACCAAGAGGCGATCAGCTTAGCTTAGGATAAATAAACTGGAAATGGGGGAACCTGCCTGCACCTTTAAAGCTCATCAGTTAACACATCACGATTGTTTAATTTGTAGGCAAGCATAAAAATAAAAACAAGAATTGGTAGTTTTATGGGGAGGAAACATGGAGACATGAGGCACTGACTCACTGTTTCTTAATGGAAAATATCATGATCCACTTACAGCATGCTATAAATATCATATCATTCTCCACCTACGTACAGCCCACGGCTGAATGCAATGGTTCAGATGCCTTCTGTCAGGACTGTCTGGGATCATTCTGGGACATAGACTAACATGACGTGGAAATTTCAGAAGACAACACTCATAGGCAAAGTCTGTCAAGAACAGCTAATGGCCAATAATGTATTTGACACCGTTTTCTCCCTCTTCTCTCAAATTACAGAGGTGATCCGCACACGGCTACGAGAGGAAGGCAGCAAGTACCGCTCCTTCTTCCAGACTCTGCTGACGGTACCCAGGGAGGAGGGATACCGGGCGCTGTACCGCGGCCTCACCACCCACCTCGTCAGACAGATCCCCAACACCGCCATCATGATGTGCACCTATGAAGTGGTTGTCTACCTGCTTGGCCGTTAGCCCACCAGGTACGTCTCCTTCCTGTTTAAAGAGGGAGACAATTAAATGACTGAGAAGGGGGGCCTTTTGGCAAGGAGGAGGAGGAGGAGGAGGAGTGAGGACAAGATGTCAAAATGAAGACCAAAGGAAAACAAGAACACACTCTGGTGGACCAGAAGAGGACACATGGACAAAAGATGAAGCAAAAAAAGGAAGGAGGACATCCCCTTGTTACCATATCAGCATCATCACCTCCAGTTAACTTTATCAGACTGCTGGAACAAGTAGAGGGCGCTAGCGCTCACAGAGGAGGTAATATGGGTAGGATGAGAAAGGAGGCCCTGACACAGAAAGACACAGGAAGAATACCTCTAAAAGAAAAGATTTTAAGCACAATTCGGTGGCCTTAACAGAAAAGGTTTTAGTTTGCGTCCTTCTCTTTGAGTGAAGAGTGAAAAACAGCCTTTTTCACCGTCAGATAGTGGTGATATTGTGAAGGGGAATGCTTGAAGGCAACTGAATATGACAGGATAGATGATAAGTAAATGTGCATCAGTTTCAACAATCCGAGAATCTCTACTTGGCACTATTTGTCTGCACTTGCTTCTGTGCTATGAGACTACTGTATGATTAGATGATAAGGAATGTTCATGTAAAGCAGAATGTCAGAAGGAAGTTGGCATTTAAAACAAAGGCATTAGTCTGTTTTCAAGTCACCTGAAACACCCATCTTTGCACTACAGAAAATCTGCATCTTCAAGCATTCCCCTCTGAACACTGCAGTCAGCCCTCCCCCCCTGGCCTGAAGTTCATACACAGCTAACAGGCCAAACACATGAAAACACAATGATGAGCTTGTGATGGCCTGTCACTCTAACACACGCCTCAGAAACTAGCTTGTGTTTATAAAGAGTGGGTTGTTGCTTTTTTATTCCTCTATAACTCAGCGCCTGGCAGTGACGACGCTTCGGCTGCAGTTGGCCTGCAGCGTCGACAGTTTCTCTTTGTTAAAATCAAAATGAGATTGGCATACGAGGCCAGCTTCTGCCCGCACCCAGTCACTGCTCAGGACTTGAAAATCTTGTGTGAAAACGCGAGTGCAGCGTGTCCTTTTTGAGATGTGAAGTGTGTGATTGTCCGAAAGGTACCAAGACCAAGCATCTGCTATTGGAGTGCCACTACTTGAATATAATGTGACGGTGTGGGGAAATGTTGGAGTGGGAGAATGTTGAAGGTTTCATCATCACCCCATAACCTGATTGGTGTGAGTGTGCGTGCGTGTGTGTGTGTCTAACATGTTGGTGATCTAACTGTGTTCAAGAATGTGTGTGTTTGTGCATCTGCAGTCATGTGTGCCTGCATGTATAATTAATATCTACTCCCAATTTCCCTCCACTATTAATCTTGCAAGACACTGCTGTTGGGATTGTGGGAAAGCTCCTGTACGATACCGGCAGCTTTCATTCGCCCTCCCATGCCAGTCCTTTCTTCTAGTGGCTTCCAAATGACCTGATAACATGCACTTTGTGGCCTTTTAGGGCTTGTGCTTTGCATTTTATTGTGTGGACAGTTTGAACTTGTACATTGTAAAAGAAAAAAAAAGTATTACTGTATATGAAAATGGTATTTTGCGCAACTGTTCTTAAAGCAGATATATTGTACAGTTTAGAGTTCTCAGTAGTTGTGAAGGATGTCCAAATGTGTGTATATAATATAGATACTGTATATGCATATCATTTGTTGTTTTTCCTCTGGAGCCCATGTTTGATCATGCCGTAGTTTGCATGTGCAATTTAACCTTGTTTTGACATGGACTGTTGACATGAGTATTGATATTGCTTGGCTGACTTGTCTTACAGTATAAGTTGTGGGGTTTTTTTGTATTTGTATCTCATTGTCATGCAAACATTTGTGCTTACACGAAGGCTGACAAAACGCTGCTGGACAAATACTTTCATGTAAGCATTTGTGCTGGAGCATCGGTTAGTGCTTTTACAGAGTTCATAAAAAGTGTTCCATTTTGTAAAGTTTGGATGTTTCCATCATTGGTAATGTTTACATTGCTCCTTACTTTCTGTCAGATTATTTTTGGTTCTCCTTGCAAAACATATTTTGAATATCCAGATGGAAGTATTTTAATGTGAGTGTTCAAGAACTGGAATCATATTTCTACAACACTGTGCAGAGCACCATAGCAGGTCCAGATCCGGAGGATTGTTGGTCAGAGACAGTAAATTCACCACTTTGAACAATCTGTTCAAAAGGTTTTTAGAGTATACATAAAGAATTATCTTTTGGGGAAATTTGGCACGCACATTTTTTCAAATTGTATCCAAGCACCTTTATTAAATTTTCCCTCGAATTCCTTTATATCGTTTATTATCTAAATGTCCTTTTACATGACATTAAGAACTTGTGTTGAGCAGAGAAAAATTCTCCCTCCACGACCTTTCTGACCCAGCCGCTGTGGTCTCGGTGTTCACTTCTCCATCTGGAAATGATCAAGTCTGTTTCCATGTTGAAAAGTATTGTTTATTTCAGCAATTATAGAAAATCCGGTGCATTCACGCATGATGTTGTTCTTGAGCGCTCTCATTTTTCCCCCCTAGTTGCACTATCATTTCGGAGGCAAACCAAGGCCTGTGTTGTACCTTGTAATAGTTATTGATTTTCAGTCTCCATTGACATGTTGCTAACCCATAGTTGCTGTCGATGCTTGAAAAACATTTGCTGACTCATTTTAAATGTCCATGTCCATTTTCCTGTAAAACACTAATAGCTTTTATGTCTTTGGCTCCATTGCAGTAATAGTTGAGGTCAAATTACCAAAATGTGACATGAACAGACAACTGGACAAACACTTTATTTTTTACCTCTCATTTCAGTGTCTGTATGCAATCGAATGAATGAAACCTGAAACATTGGTTTTTGCCAGCTCAATCACTGATGTATTTTTGTTTGTTTGTTTTTTAAACACAAAAAATGTAAATAAAAATCATCTTCACTCATTTGTTTGTTTGTTTTTTAATCTGTATGTATTGTTGTGCAGGTATTTGTACCCCTGAGAATTAATGAATAAAAAAATACAATATTTGACTGATATACTGTACATAGAAATATACATTATACATTATTATTAGGAAAATATATATATACACACACACACAAAGTATATGATACGTATACACAAACACAGTAAAATGAAAAAAACTACAGAAATGTACATCAATGTTAAAATGTTACAAATGTTTAAGAAACTACAAGTGTAGAAATAGAAATATGAAGAGAATGAATAAAAAGTCCAGTCACTTTTTGTATTTATCCACTATCACCGCCAGGAGGAGCCAAATAGCTCTTGATAGAATTAACTAGCGCACAACTGATTTCAGACTTCAATCAATTAATCAAAAAGCTAGAGATAGATCGGGCTCTACTAGCACACACACAGAGTCACACATGGTCATTTTCAGGCTCAAACATTAGGGGCCAATGAAAACATCGATTTCTATTTAGTCCTTTAATGCACGTTTAACACCTCCAGCACATTTCATCAATAAATGCGTGTGGACGGAAATTGGAATAATCCATCATCATACTGTACATGTCGGGGCTGTGACTTATATTAAAAAATGGCCATAAGACATTAGTTTGTATTGATTCTATAGAGCAGCTGTAGAGGTTATTCAGCACAAACAGCTCACACACACACACACACACACACACACACTATTGCAGCTCAATGCAAATCAATCAGCCCTACTCTGTTTTACTTCAACAAAATTCACATCATGACCGCAGATCAGATTGATTGATTTTGTGGTAATGTATCTGAATTGGCTTCCACTTAACAGCTGGTTTGTTTAGTGATGAAGATTCAGTTTGAAAACACAACCAGGATGTTCACAAGATCAGAGGAGGAAAGCATGGGGAGAATGAGACCTTCAAGAGCTGTCGGAATCCTGAAGGTTGTAATAACTGGGGGAAATGCTTTTATAAAAGAAAGGGTGGTTAAAGAAAGTAAAACTGTTTTAAGGCTATGTTTTTTAGTATGGATCATAATCTTTAAAATGACAAATATAACTACGATAATAACATATAATTTTTTATAGTATACTTTTGTCTAATTGAAAAAGTGCTTCACAGAGATTTTTCTTTTCTTTTTCTGACCAAGACAGACAATAAAACATAACTGGAAAATGCAATCACTCAAAGCAGATAAACCCTCAGTTAAAGAAGAAGAAAATAAAGCAGTTGTCAGTTGTGTCAGTACTGAAAATCAAATCATCAAACAATTCAAATATGATCAGAAGGACTATAAAATTTGATAAGATAATAGCCAGCATACCATTACAGGGTATATGAAAACATATATGCAATAGATTAAATCTCTTGAAAAACAAACACATAAAATTAATAAAGTAAAATCATAATACAGATGATCATAATATATCCTAAACTTCTATATTATAAACCGAATACATTAATTTAGAAACCCTGGCAGCTGTATTGGCCTCCAAATTAGCTGGATAATTATTATTATTATTATTACTAGTGGTAGCGGTAGTAGAAGTAGTAGTAGTGGTAGTAGTAATAATTTTTGGTATAGCTCTATAAGGAAAGGAGTTTACGAGTATCCCATGAACGCACCATCCGAGTCTGAGCCAATCGCGTCAGAGCCGAACGCTGTGTTGTGGTGGCAGCGACCAATGAGCGCTCGCTGTGCGGAGTAAACGGACACTGAGCGTCGGGACTCCTGAACGTGTCGAGCTGCTGTTTTACTGCAACAAAGAAACCGTCGATCATCGCACAAACACAAATAACAGCGCCGGTATAAGGTTGTTGTCATTAACAGAGAAGAGGAGAGGAGAAGAGACATCGGTTCTTCTGACCCTTGAAGAGAAGAGAGCGGAGACGAGTTGACTTTGTGCTCGGTGAGTGTTTGTTTACACCGGATGAGCTGAGCTGAGGATGTGGAGCAGCAGGTTATGTTTGTTGTAGGTAGACGATCACAGTGTCTACCTTTAAAAACTACCTTTATCCATGTTGACTGGTTTCTAAACTTCACACCGAGATAAACTCTTTTTTTTACACTGAGGGTTACTTTTAGTTTGTCTCCATGTGGTCACACTTTGCTCAAGTTCTCGCAACACTCACCTGGATGTGTTTGTGTGATGTTTGTGTCCTCACCTGGTTTCTCCTGTGATCAAACTGGTGTCCCCTCATATGTCATCTCACATCAATCATAATGGAGTGGAAAGGTTGACTCAATCTGTGTATTGGCGGAATATGTTATGTGGGGAAAACCTTGACTTCGGCATTTTAGGAATAAGAAAAAGCTGCTTGTTAATTGATCCATCAAATAATTCTGCAACCTTTATGTCTCGTGATCTTTTTGTCACACTTTGCATGTCTTGTAACCCTTCTTTATCTTGAGACATCCTGAAGTTAAATACTCTGCAAAACACCATCTTATAAAGCAGAACATAATTTGTAAACTTAGCTTTATTTCAAAATTATGAACTTCTAATCACTAACATTGAATGATCTAATGTTTGTTGACACGTAAAGATGCTTTAACATAAAAAGTGTGACTGTAATACAGGCAGTTGTGTCAGAGTATAGTTATAGAGTTATATTTTTGTGAAGTATCATCTTTTTTCGTGGTTCTCAGGTTGCTCAGGTGAGATGTGTGAGGTGACGAGGACGTGGAAAATGGAGAGCAGGTGGTGAGAGCAGGGAGGAGAGAGAAGAGGGATGGGAGTCGAGATGATGAGGGGAGAGAAGAAGAAATACAGAGACAAAGAAGAGTAGAAACAGGACTGAACAAGGGACACTCCCTCCCTCCTCACATGTACCAGCTGCAGCATCGCTTCATTTGGTTTACTAACAAGGCAAAAAAAGTGTGTGTACATGTGGGTGGGTGGAGTCTGCCGGTTGATGGATGACCTGTCGAGATAAAGGAGGAGGGAGGTCGGTCGAGGAGAGAGAAGGAGGGATAGAGGGATGGAGGAGGAGGAGAGGATGGAGCATTGTAGTGGTGACAGGGGGTCATTTATCTGTCTGCTGGATCTGACCAGCCGCTCACTGTGGGAGATCAAGCTGCTCAACCCCTCACCGGCTGGGGCTCTTTACTTCTTGTCTTCCATCTTCTGTCCATATTTCCAAACTTCCCCAACTCTTCGTCTTCTGCTTCCAGCACTTCTTTTCCACTTTTCTCCATTGTCTCCCGTCCTCACCGCTGCTCGGCCGGCTCTTCTTTGCTGCCTCTTCAACTCTTGAGCTCACTGACACTTTCAGCAGCTTTCAGCCTCTGCGCATCAACACGACACGTCAAACTAATTTTTAATATTTCAGCCGACAGCTCATATACTTGCAGTGACATTTTGACTGCTGTCACTCCTCACATACCAGCAGACGCTTCAACTATTTACACTTCTTCCAAACTATATATGCCGCTTCGACTCCGGCTGAAATTTTTAGACGCTTTCAGCACATTTGAGTTGCGGTGACATTTCAACTGCTTTCATCTTTCGCTCTTTAAATGTTCAAATGCTTTCATTTTCCACACTTCAACTAAGAGCTTTCAGTGCTCGCCCTTCAAATGTTTCACTGCCAATAAAACTGACAATTCAGCTTCCAAAGGGTTGAAACTTTCCAAGGCTTTCAGCGAACGCGCTTCCACTTATTTCAGTTGCTTTTGGCTTTTACACAAAAAACATTTTTACCCATTTAGACCTGCAATTGTCAGCATAAGCAAGTACACTTGAATTTCCCTCATAAAATACATCCTTTTCCAGTCTTGCTGTACATTCTTTGCATTTTTCTCTCCCCTCCTCTGCTCGGCTCTCTCTCTCCCTCTTAATCTGTTTTCTTTCTGTCTTTACTTCCAGCTTTTTCCATCCCTTTTTAAAAATCTCCCCTTGTCCCCTTTATCCCTCCAGAGGGACTAATAAGCAGCATTATGAGTCAGTGAGGAGAGAGGCAGATGGGATTCAGCTCGTAGTCCAGATAAGGGTTTTTAACTCAGCTGCGTCTTATCACGCCCTGTCACTGCTACTTAAACTGAACAGATACTGCCTGGCATTATGTATAGACTGGTAAAAATCCTCAAGCAGAGATAGTGGAGGTTCTGTCTGAAGCATGTTGTAGTAATCCCCGTACAGAAGGGTGCCAGTGGTGTCAGAGTACTAATTTAAATGCAGTGATGGGCGACTTTTTCGGGTAGTTCAAGGCAGCAGCCGCTCAGGACTTGACTCAGTGTTATTGCACATCAATTAATCAACATCTTGGTCAGAGAGCAGAATTTTAAAATCAGATTTTAGGTCCATTTCTCACCAGTTGCTGGATGTTTTGCTTATCTGCATTCTGCTTGGTGTCCCAGTGTGTCACCGCGCTCATCACTCTGCGACACGCGAGGCGACTCGGTGACAAGACAGACAGCATTTTGTAGTCTGTATGAGCTGCTTTCCATCAGCCATCATTATTTTTAATTACTTTATTTCCCCGCCTCCCCCACTGTGCTTGTTTTGCGCCACTGCAGAGTACCACAGGAAGCAGGCTCTTACAGGAAGCAGACTCAAAGATCTGAACCTGTGAAGCCTCAAATTAGACTAAATCAAAGCACAAACGAGATCAGAGTGTTGTTTTTCTCATGGTGAGAGTCACATTTTGTCTAGCATGAGCAAAGTGTAAATTTATGTACTGAAATGATCTACCTCACAAGAGTTGACCTAGCAGTTATTTTTCATGATTGATTCATCATTAATAATTTTGTTGTTTGTGAAAAAATGTCCGTCACAGTTTCCCAGAGCTGAAATGACATATTGAGATTTCTTGTTTTGTCTGACCAGTGGTCCAGAATCCAAAGATATTCAGTTTACTATCATGTAAGACAAAGTTTGGTCAGTTGGTCAGTTGTCCACCACTTTTGTCCAGACTGAAATGTCTCAACAGCTATTGGATGGATTTCCATGAAAGACACATTCCTGTCTGGATGAATGTTGTTAACGTTGGTGATCCCTTAACTTTCCATCTAGTGGTGAGGCTTTATTTTATAGCTCCACAGTTTCCAAATAATTTTCTAGGAAGTTTTCTGTAAAGAGCTGTGTTTGGAAAATGGGAATGTAAATATGAAGTCATTACACATTTATCATTAGAAACGTCACGCTCCTTTTGTGTTGAATTTGTTATTTGCCTGTTGATAAATGTAATGTTTTTGCTCGTTCAGGTGACCTGCTGTGCCCTGACCTGGTTATTTTCTCTAATATTAGTACCAAATTACATCAACCTCAGCTTGCTTTGTGTTTGTTGCTCATTAGCAAATGTTAGCACATGGTGAACATATTAAACATTATGCCTGCTAATCATCAGCATGTTAATATTGTTATTGTGAGCATGTTAGCATGCTGATGTAGCATTGAGTTTATATGTGGGTCTACACAGCTGCAGACTCATTTTTGGCCGATCGACTAATTGCTTTATAATTGCCCCATATATAATAGATGAATAGATCGATGTCTGCATGACAATCTTTCTATCCATCTTTTTGTCTATCTGCCATTTATATCTTTCTGTCCTTGGACAACCATGTAAATGTATGCATCTTACACTGGCAGATGGAGTGGGAATGGATTTATATTCAGCAGCCTTTTGTTAAGTCAGTGATAGACTGCTGAGCTTACAAAAATGCACATAGTCACACACACACACACACACACACACACACACACACACACATACATATACACAAATACCCTGCCGTCACTCAAGGAAAGCAGCACTCTCATGCACCGCTGCGCTCTCAAGTCAATGACATCAACTGCTGCAGAGAGAAACAAACAGGAAGACGTTGTGTTCCTCATGCCCTTGACAGGTGCTTAGTGTCTAAATGCAGCGTACAACCCATGTGTCTGTGTGCACCTGTGTGTTGACGTGTGTGTGTGTTTGTGTTGAGGCAGTGTTTTGTGCCTGCTGATGCACTAGTGACTCACAGAGGCCATTACAATGACAGGATAACTCAAGCAATAGTGCACTGTGCAGTAATATGGGCAGATTTCCTCCTGGTGGCCGCCAACAATACAGTGAGCGTCAGAGATGGCAGAATGTCATGCGTTTCCAGAAAGTCAGTCGCCGTGTGCAGCTCTACTTGTGAATCTCCTGGCATTTTAGCTTGCTCATCAGTTTGTCAGGGGGAGGTTGATGCTGCCTGGCATCTTATTGTCACCCTGCGTGACACACATCAGTTTGTTAAGGAAGGACTGCAGCAGTGAGTCATTAAGCAAAGTCCTCCTCGCAGGCAAGGCTGCAGGTTTGGTCGCAACATCGCAATTGTCATCTTAACAAAAAAAAATGGTGGTTAATGTTAGGTTTAGACAACAACACTACTTGCTAAGGTTTAGGAAGACCTCGTGGTTTGGATTCAAATAATTATGTCACTTACATGGGTGAAAGTCCTGCGTGGTATTTGGACGCTCTGCACTCTCCACAGATGTTAACACAACTGCAAGTCAGGCAATTTGAATGCAGATTAAAGGCTACAACATTGGTAGGGACCCCTCTCCTGACAAGATCAAACGACTGAGGAGGCTTTAAAAAATGCGAGGGGGCCTAAAATAATTTTCTGCTTTTACCATGCAGTAGCCTCAGAAAGGCTAAAAACCAACAACACTTGCTTCCTGTTGCTTTTTGAATTGATTTCAAAATATTATCGATTACATACAAAGCCCTGAGAGGCCTCGCCCCAAATTATTTATCATATAACTTATTGCCCCTTCCTGCTCCCCGAGATCCTCGGATGCATTATTCCTTTTTGTTTCAAGGTCCAGATTGATACACAAAGATGATAAAAACTTTACTGTCAGGGCTCCTAGATGTTGGATTAACCCACCTGAAGAGATCAGGGCTGCTTGATACTTTGTTTAACTCTCTTTGTGTTTTATAATTTGTTTTGTAGTAATATTATGAGGGTCTCTCTCTCTCTCTCTCTCTCCCCCCTCCCTCCATGGTCCACAGCACTGACTGCTGTAGCCTCCGGGAGGGCACATCAGAACTCTGATGCAAACAAGTTCACTCAAGTATTGGTAGGGACAATTCTGTCCTCCCAAAATATTACTAGGGACATGTCCCTACGAGGCAGCAGTGCAGTTGGAGCCCTCGGGGGAGACAACAGGGAACATGAACTCATTAGTGTTGTGACAAACAGACCTGATTTGCAGCTAATGTCCCCTCCTCGTAGACCCCGTCATCTTGGCTCGTTTCACCTCGTCGTGTCCCGTCTTGTCACCTATCGTTTGGCTTCCCGTCGGTCCCAATCATCTCAGCTGACATCTTTTCTGATCTGATGGAAAGTTTGCTCCATCTTTTGTTTTCTGAGTAAAGTGGGCTGCATGGAGGGAGTAGCGGTGTGCTCATTTACATATAAATGACAGAAGCGTCTGAGGTGCTGGGCTCTCGCTCATTTGTCATTTTGCGGTAATTCAGTGTCTGTGTGTTTGCTTGTGTGTGTGCTTCTCCTCAATATTGAAATGTTTCTTTTCTCTTTTGCGTGTGTGTCGGTGCAGCGTCACTGTGGGTCAGTGCTCAGACTATCAGCTCTGAATCAGCTGCCTTGTGCTGCAGTCTGCCTGCGATTTCATGGCTTCCATGAGACTATCTGATGGCTTTTCCAGTTGGATAAAATCAATTGACTCGTCCTGGAATGTAAGATCCTTTTGGCAAGAGCGAAACATTTTGGATAATTGTGAAGAAAATGCGATGGCATGAAAACTAACATGGTGTATTAAGTGCTCTGATCCGCTCTTAGTGAACAACAAATGTGTTGCGTCAGTTTTTGCTTCACAAAAAGGAAAAACAACGAGCAGAGAGTTTCTTTAAAAGCCTTGAAGTCTTCTCGCATATCATCTCTCAGAGTGTTTTTGTAACAGGAATCCTGGCTGGCTTCTCCAACTATTTACTTATAAACCCCAAAAATAGACCAGACAGCACTCTGAGGCCTGGTTACCACAAATCACATTCACACTAATATTAGATGTGATATTAGATTTGTCCTCAGGCTTTAAAAGGACTCGGATGAACCCAGCGCTGCAACGCTTGTGGGAAACTCAGCCAATGACATTTTTTTAATGCAACATTGCCTTTGAGCTGGGAAGTATGACCAAAATATCTATAGCACAGTTATGTTAAATGTTAACATTGATACTGTCAGAAACAGATGGTACATTTCTCTACATCTTTCAAATTACTCTTATTTGCATTCTTCCTGAGAGATAACAAAATACTAATCTCATGTCTGTAGAATATATAAGAACCTACAGCCAGAAGTTTGTTATCTTAGCTTAGCATAAAGACTGGAAACGAGGTGTCAGAAGGTAAGAAAATCTGTGAAAATTAGTGAGCTTGATAGGTGCTGGTAAGCGGATTCTGTTGCCTTTGGACAAACCAGAGTAGCTGTTTCCCCCTTTTCCAGTCTTTATGCTATATTAAGATGAGCAAATAAGCTTAATTTAGCTTCCAAAAAATGTCAAACTGTTCCTTTAAGGCTTCAGCATGCGTCCAATGAGGCGGTGGCTGGGCTGTCAAATAGCATCTGAAACACTCCTTCTGTCTGCGTAACTGGGCAAAACAATATTTGAAGCTTTCTGAAACCAACAATCCAACAACGCAGCCAGATGTGTGCAGTTGTGAATGTATGCAGGGTTTAAATTTCTGTCTCAAGTTCTCTTCATTATTGTTTACACAACTTCTTTCATCATTTTTCGCTTGCACACTTGAAGGCAACACCACGCCCTTACCCTCATTTGTATGGTTCATGGCGGAGACAGGGTTTTCCGACCCGTCTTTCAGCTCTGCCTTTAGATTCAAGCAAAACAAGTTCAGTTGAAGCATACTGAGACCTTTAGAATCAGCTCTCATCATATGCATGTTGTTTTGTTATGTGTAGAATGAAAGCAAGACAAGTTAGCATACGCCTGGCTGACGAGGAGCCGTTGTAGTTTTTTAGCTGACCACTCAATAAATCATCTGGGGGGAAGGGTTTACTGAACATACCTGCACGAGCCAAATGAGACCAGTCACTTGCAGGTCGACTCCTGATGTCGGGCCTCGGTACGTTTTTGGTTTTTCGCCCGGCTCCACTTGGCAGATACTCCGAGCCAAATGGGAATAAACCGAGGGAATGTGTTTTTTGAAGTCATCACAAAAGCGAGCACTGCCATAACTGATTATTGATTTTGACTCCTTGGACTGTTGAGTCTAAGCGATTTCTGTCCACAGCTGTCAAGGGGAATTGCCACTGTGGCACTACAGCTCCATATATCCACCCACCTATTATCAAATCATTGTATAACTCCATTCACACTTGAAGCGAGCTCTCCATATCAAATTTAGCAAACGTTAGTGCAGCAAGTGCAAAAAAACACTAAGGGAATGGTTTGTTTTTATTGAAATTATGCTGCAGCAACACAAAATTATGCAAAAAAAAGATGAAAATATGTCCGTATGAAAGAGTGAAATCCCTTGTCAGCCGGTCACATGACTCTAGTAAAATCCTCCAGCTTCTTTGGCTTAGATGGCAGAGCTGCACAACACTGTTGATGGTATCAGCTAATACTGTGGGACAGCCTGTGTTTAAAAAGTGTGAGGGCATTTCCTTCTCTGCCTCCCACTCTCTCCCTCTTTCTCTCTTTGTCTCTCTCCGTCTATTTTCTGGCCATAATTACAGAGCTCATGAAAGCGTTTAGAGTCTCATGAATATTTAGGTCTTGGAGGGGAAGTGTCAGGGGAGACCCATGTGTGGCTGGTCTGCCCTAATTATGGAGATGGGCCTCCACACCCTCTCTCTCTCTCACTCACACACACACACACACACACACACACACACACACACACACACACACACTTAAAATGAGAGAGGAAGGTCAGAAAAATGATCAAAAGCCTCCAATTTGGGAAAAGCTAATATAGGCTTAAACAAAGGTATAAGCGCTCTGAGAAACTGGTGCACACACACACAGCAGGGCGATAATAATAGCACAGCTGGTCGTGGCTTGCAGCTGGTTCTTTCTGCTCACTATTGTTTAATAGTGAGCTAATGATTGACACAAGCCTGGCAGATTAGTCAAGTGTGTGTGTGTGTGTGTGCGTCTGGGGGATGGGATGGGTTTTTTTTGATGTCATGGCAGGGATGAACAGAAGTGTGACTCATTGACTCTATGATGGACACCATTGAGTCAAGGGGAGACAGAAGAGGGGGAGTCATGCTTTTTGGCTGGAGAAAGCCGGAGAGGAAGGAAGGAGGTGCGGTGAACAGAACTATGCAGAAACGCAGAATTAATTAATTAGAGCTAGAAGAAGGATGGAAGCAGAAGGAGTGAGAGGGGAGGAAGATGGGAAGTTGGGGGGAGGAATTAAAGGAGGATGAGACAGATCTGGTGGAAGAAAAAAATGGAAGGAGGGAGCGTACGAGAGGGTGGGCAGACTGAGAGAGGAAAGGGGAAGTCATGAGGGGCGTGTGAGAGAGGAGAAAGACGAGTGAAGAGAAGGTGAGAAAGACGCAAACGAGAGAGCCGGGGAGGTGAGAGGTTTGCATTTTGAAGGAGGCTTGTATTGTAATGACTCATTGCAGACAGGGAGGCTGGTGAGGGATGGAGGTGAGTGGTGAGAAGAGAGGAGAGAGGTGTAAGGAAATGTGGGAGAAAGATGAGAGACCTAAACAGCACATTAGGAAGGTAGGAGAAGAGAGAAGAGGAAGTACAGCGGAGTGTGTCACTGCAGATGGTGATGTCTTTGTAAAGGTGAGAAGCGAGGCGCACGTTTAGTCCTGGAATAGAAAATAGCATGATAATATAAATGATTCATTGGTGCAGTTAGTCAGGTGTACGTACTGTGTTTTATAAATTCATAATGCTCACATACTGTTGCTGAGCCGAGTTAAAAATGACCCCTTAGGCTACTATTCACATATGCATTTATTACTCTGAGATCAGTAAATATAACAGCCGGTCAGCCTCACATACTGCAGATCCTGAGTCACATAAATGTACAGATGGGGGACAAATCAAAGGAAAAATCAACATGAAGCTGTCATCGTAAGGTGATTGGTGTCCGTGAGCCTCCAGCTTCAGAGCTCCTTGGCACAGGTGGGGAATGATGTCGCTCCAAAATCTCCCATAGGTATGGAATTGAGATCTGGAGACTGCGAAGGCCGTACTCCATGGTTAATATTTTCATACTCATCAAACCATTCACTGGCCCCTTGTGCCCTCTATGGAAGCATCTGCATCTTGTGTATGAGATACGATATTGAAGCCATTGTGTGTCGGGCACGGAAATGCCAACTCTGGCTCCCTTAATGGTTGTATCAGATAATACAATCTGGCACCTCCATGATGTCATCAGGGTTATTTCAGGTTAGGCTTGCAGACTTTTTTTTGCAGAAAGCCTGCGTTACGATTCAAAAGTGAAAGATGTCTCTGTTTGCCTGTCACAAAGGGTTGAATGCTGCATTTATGTCATATCAGAATCATTGTAATTTTGAGATTCCAACTTGTAAACAGCATTCATGTCAACATTTAAGTTGTAAATTACAACAGAGGAACTGAAAAGAAAAAGACAGTTGTTGTAATTAAACCCAAATTGAATGTTTATAGTGTTATTTTGTCAATGCACAGTATTTTTAACACTCCATCGACCAACTCTGTTATCATACAGCTGTCTTTAGTTGTCCTGTGACATGAATGCTCGCTAGTCGGAAACATATGTACTATCCATCCAATATAATTGGAACAAGGCATAAACAAAGACGGTATCGAATTGCATTACGGGAAATGAAGGATCCAGTGTTTCAATTCTGTTGTGACCAGTCTTTTTAAAAAAAAATCTATCTCTTGTGAGTCTCCATCTTTATGGAAGCAAAATATTATTTCACCGGAGTAGCCATTTAATTTGAGGATGATGAATTTGAGGATTAATAATAATAAGATTCAAAAATCAAGATTGCTCTGGATGACATTTGGATAAACACCCAAATATGTGATATAGAAAAGCCCTTATGTAGCTCATTGCGGCATTGCGGTAATGTTCTCCAGGCAGTGTGAATGAAAATAAAGTGCGAATGAGTTTGTTGCTTTTATAAGAAACATCCTCTTGCTCACAGCAGCATCCAGACATTAAAAGCGAGCTCATTCCCATGACCGCATGACTAAAGTCTTTGCTAACTACCCTGTCACTGTTAAATATCTACAGTAGGCCGGGAAGTTTTGTCTGCCACTTGAGCGCTGCGGTCAAGACTGCAGATCAGACTCGTCTCACTGCCACCATGTGTGAGCTTTCATCAGGCCACTTCACAGCCCTTTGAGCTGCAACCAGACCACCGCCACACGCTGTGAAGGCACGCTGCTGCCGCGCAGACAGTGACACACACACACACACACGCGGCTGTGATTACCAACACAGACGCACACTCAGAGACACACAAACACACGTGTCAGCACCGCTTACAACAGACCACAGTTTGATGAGGTGTGTCACCAGTCTGAGAGGAGTGGAGCCCACTCTGCATATGTGTGTGTGTGTGTGTGCGTGTGTGTGAGGGAGAGAATTGGTTAGAAGTTAGTAATCACTTAATCACATAATAGCAATCGCTGTTCATCAACCAACTCCAGACAGTCAGTGCACTGGACGGGCTTGTAATGTCATTCAGCAGCTGTGTGTTTATGAATATTTATGTGTGTGTATGTTGTGCTGTCAGTGGAAGGCGGGAAGAGGCGGAGGAAATGATGTATGTATATATTATACTTAATGTTTATTTATGTATGCTTTATATGAGCTGAGAATTGAAATGAATAAAGCATTGAAGTGGAGCCTGCAGTCTGTCACAAAGCCTTTAAAGTATCGTAGAGTGTCCTCAGTGCTGCGTCTTGCTGAGGTTTCTTATTTTATTTTGCTACTTCAAATGTGACGGATGGCTTTTGACACTATTTTCCTTTTTTTTTTCAACCTGAGTTGGCGGATATTTGTGAACCTGGAGAGATAAAGTAGTAGTTACAATGAAAATGTCACCCAGTACTCGTCAAATATGCATCCCACATCTCTCTCTCTCTCTCTCACACACACACACACAGAAAGATTTAAGCTGGAAGTAGAGTTGAAAGGAAATGGAAATTGGCGTGTTCTCACAGGCAATAAATATAGTGGGAAAACAAGCCCTGCACTGGGCTTTGATTGCCACAGTGTGTGCAGGACTCCAGTCACAACTTTATGTGAGTCATGGGGAGAGTGTGTGATTAGTTTCTCATTTTACCTGCAGTTTATATTTTTTCCTCATTAGCTAGACGGACCAATTTTAAAGTGAGGAAATACATCCTCTTACCTAAACCCCCTGAAAAATCCTACAGAGACTGTCCTTGTTTTATACAGTTTTTTTTCTTTCACACTGCCAGAGAACATTTTAGAAGCCACATTGAACTTGACTGCAGATAATGTTGCCTGTATTTTTAAATCTGGGAAGATCATTACGACATGTATTGGCCTGATCTGTCATGACCTCTGACTCATCTACTGACTCATTAAACCTATAATAACAGTTTTTGGCCTATTGGCAGCCATCATTGATATATGAGGAACTTGATTTATTATTATGTTATTGTAGCTTTATTTATACTTCCAGCATTTATGGAGCAAAAATCATTCATGTAGTTCAATTTGTGTCCACTTGACAAGAGTAGGTCCGTTATCCACTTTCCATTAGTTCTGTTTTTGGTCAATATTGAAGAGTTAAACAATTCAGATAAGTCTCCCAAAATTGATGTTTACACAATATAACATAAACACATCACAGAAACATCACATTTTTATGTTTAAGGGTCCTTTTAAATATAGTGATTATTACAGTAAAAAATGTGATGTCCAGTCACAGTTCACACATAATGTGTCTGTGATATCAGCTGGTTGATTTATCCGTCTGGCTGGAGTGCGGATGAAGTACTGATAATCAAGTTTAGCATGTACAGGATCCTGCAGCTGGAATGTGTTCAGGCCTGAATCGTGGCAAATATGGAGAATACGGGACTCTCCATAATGTAAAGACCCTTCTCATGCAATAACACACAATGATTTTTTGCCTTAAATCATAGATGGAAATTTTTTATAAAGGTGGTCACTCATTTTGGTTGATTTAACTTTCTCCTTATCTAACAAACTGGGATCTCTCTTGTTGCCGTCTAATTGTTTGTTTGAGAGAACGAAGATACAATTTTCCTTGTATGTTCTGCTGGTTTTGTTGCAGCAAAAATGTTACCAGAATAAATCCCAAATAATCTTCTTCCTCCTGTATTATTAGCTGTGACTTTCAGCATAGCCACAGCCTGTCTTGTCTTCACCACCAGAATTCTTTCCAGTATCATCTCATCTTCAGTCACCTCCTGGCGTAGAGGAAAGACCTCCACTGTGGCTTTTGCACCCAGCTATGAGCTCGACGGCTTTTTTTTTTTTTTTTTTTCTTTACCAAACTCAGTTTCAAAATGAGTGAACTACGGCTCATAGAGGACGCTCAGAACAGAAGCACTATGTCATCCACGTCAGCACTTTGTGCTTTGCTACTGAAATGAGTTTGTGTGAAATACAGTTCGTGTGTGTGTGCACGAGCGAGAGGAGGAAAGAGAAAGTGAAAGGAGAAAAAATACACTAGCTCTTGTGGAGGATTACAAGAGATGATGAGCACTCAGTGAAGCAGATGTGTGTGAGTAGAAGAATGAGTAAGATCAGGTTTGGATGTATGTGAGAGAAAGAGAGAGATTCGTGAGAAACCATTCCAAGAGACAAGAGGGGGCATCTGGTTCACATGATATAGAGAGAGCATCCCCCACTTATCATTTATTTATTCATATATTTTTGTTTTCATTAAGAGAGGATCTGGGTCAGACACGGGGGCATGTGTGTGGGAAGGAGAGAGAGGAAGAAATAAAGAAGAAGACAGATGTTCCTGTACAATGAGGACTGAAATCTGCCAGTTTAGACAGACAGATGAGGGCCGATGGCAGATATGTGGGCAGATGCAGAGTCGTGAAGACAGACCGGCATTCAGAAAGACAGCTGTTTGTCATCTCGCTTTTCACAGCCCTTTGGTCGGAAACCAACAGGTGTTTGTATTCAAATGACAGATGCAGACAATTTGTGGTAACATGTTGTGTTGCAGCGTGATAAGCAAAGCGTCAGTTTGCGTCAGGGTTTCGGTCTCTGAGCTGGTTTATCTGCGTCTGTAACAGATCTGACCGATCGCCTTGAATTAGTCAAAGAAACAGGAGGTGGCTGTGAAACTGGAGAGTCAGTACGTCCAACTTAAAATGTGTGTGTGTGTGCCAGAGAGAGAGGTAGAGACGTCAGGAACAGACAGCAGATTCATTTTCTGTTGACCTTATTTTGATAATTGATCGTTTGAGCCAATTTTCAAGCAGAAGAAGAAAATTTCTTGGTTCCAGCTTCTCATATTTTAAGATTTGCTGCTTTTACATGATAGTAAACTTTAAACTGTAACATATTTTTGGGTTTTGGATTGTTGGTCAGACAAAAAAAGCAACAATCTGGCTGCTTCTGGGAAATCGTAATGTAATTTTTCACCATTTTCTGACATTTTATTAACAAAGCAATTAATCAATTTGCCTGTGAAGTAATCAACAGATTATTTATTAATGAAAATAATTGTTGCTTGCAGCCTAGTGTGGATTGTTCTGTGGACAGGATGGTGTGTGTGTGTGTTTAAGAATGGGTTTGACACACATGGAGGGAGTCTCTTGTGTTGTCGACGTCAACTACAAGGTCCTCGAATTTTTTTCTTTTTTTTACTTAAACAAGCCAAAAAGCTAAATTACACACACTGACATTTTCCCTTCATTTGTGGTTAAGGATGGTTTAAATTATAGTTAGTATGTTTGACAACTGTGCTGATTTAATCTGGATCCGTGAACCATATCTGGCAGACAGAAGTATTCTGCGCTCGAGGTGAGGAAGTTGTCCATCCTGCCAGTACGTGGAAAGATTTTTTTCTTTTTGGAGGAAAAGCTTGCTGCCGTCACATAATCGAAAATTCCTGGTGTAATATATCTCTTTCATACGGGAGAGTGGCCCTGGGGAAATATTTGGTCCGTTCAAGGGGGAAGGAGGAGAGGAGAAATGACAGGGAGATGGAGCGATGAGGAAAGCAGGGGAGATATGGAAACGATGGAGCAGATGATAAGAAGCTCATTATTCTGTTCCTATATTTGGCTCTCCATGTCCTCCACTCTTACTCTCCTGCTCACAGTGGAGACATCCTCTGTGTAGGCCTACATCCTACTGAAATCTGTCGGCCGCCTGCATGCCTGTCTGTCTCTGAGTGTGTGTGTGTGTGTCTCCTCAGTACTTCTGTAGTTGTCATGGCAACATTATATCGTCTGGTATACGAGGTTGTTTTCAGGGAGGTTGATGCACAATGAGCCCAGTTCTTCTTTTTCAGCAGGAGATGTTCATCAGCTTGACCTTTCCCCTCACCAGAGCTGATAAGTAGTTTGAATGCACGAGGCTCCGTCTTTTGCTGCACTGAGTTGGACTCGGTTCTCCTGCTCTCCTGTCATTACAAAACTACGCAAAACTGAAAGGCATCACTTGGCGCTCGTAGTGTTTGAATGTTTACTGATGCTCAACCGCCGCTGCTCAGTGTTGACTTTTTCTTTGCCTGCAGGAGGGAGAAGAGAGAATCAGTCACATGCACACAGAAATCTTATTATTTCTCCTTCTTCATATTCCAATAAGATATGTGAAGAAATATATTCATATTTACACTCAGTGGAGTAGGACTTCAACAAATGTTCTTTTTCATTATGGATTAATCTGTCGAATATTTTGGGTGAGTATATAAAATGTGAGAAAATAAAGAAAAGTCCACATAACCAGTTCTCGGAGCCGAAGTTTGTTTCTGTTCAAACCCCCAAAAATATTGAATTCATAATGATATAGAATAAAGAAAACCAGCAAATCCTCACATTTGAGAAGCTTGAATGGACAAATATTTATATATTCCATAATAAATTCCACTACAGTGAAGTGGATTCTGAATAATACCGACTGCATAAAAGCAAAGTTTGACATTTTGGGGAATATTCACTTTCTAAGAACATGACATCTGTCTTTTTTTGTTTGTTTTCTGTTTGCTCAAAAAAAATGGGTGTCATGAAGTTGTTATCCCAGTTTGAACTTTGGAAAAGTTTTGATATTTTACTGCTTTTTCCATAGAGCAAACACTGTTGGACAGTCTTACAGTCACATGCTGGAGGCATCACAAACATGAGCACTCAGACAGGTTGTAAACACACTAAGTCACCACTTGCTCATCTAAACCACTTATTTGGAAACGTAAATAAAGGCGAACTTCAAAATTATTACCCAGACTGTCTGCTGTACACATCTGTTGCACAGCAGAGCTGCCTCCTCATTGACTGAACATAGCATCGTGTGAGTGAAATGTTGTCATAACCAATAGTCCAAACCATCATGAATAAGGCTCAGGTTCAGAAAAATAAACAGTGTAGCCTATAGAGTTGCAAAGTAGGAGGTGTTGTTTTGGCCAACCAGACTTCCAAAACCAAAGTCCCTTTAATTTTCTACATAAACAGTGTTAGACTGGCAGATGAAGCACTCACGGAGTTTGGATGGGATTCTCAAAGTTGAATCATCAGTAGAAGAGACTGACGATTGCTTAAGAGACTGTCTGGTTCTTTTGATTAAAAAGTCAATGATACATGTCTGCGCCCATAAAATGAAAGGACACAAGTTCACTTCGACTCCCATTGTGCATTTCCGTGAGAGACGTTCAATCACTGAAATTAAATTTCTGCAAATAAGAGCAAAATTCAGGCGTTAAATTATTTCACTTTCAGAGCCTGGGTCAGTATTGGATGAATTCAGCGTGGTGTTTTGTTTCCAACTGTGCTGATTGTGACCCTTTATGGAGGTGATAGCTGCAATCTATCATATAAAACTAATGTGATTTATCGAAAATAAAGATACAATTATTTAAAGTGATTGCTAAAACATAACCCTGTAATACTGTTAAATCATCCAGGAGACTCCTGTCTGTCTATGGTTCATGGTTAGCATCTTAATATCTGGTTTGAATATGACTGTAGAGCACATACACGCCGGGCTCTGTGAATGAGCCGTAGAGTGAGGGAGAGTGTTGGAGAGGTCAAGGCAGGGCTGGACGGACAGACGGGCAGTGAGTGACACCTGCAGAGGCCTGCTAATCCCAAAGTAAAGTAGATTACTGTAGCAGCCTGGTGCTCCCTGCCCGTCTGCCTGGAGGAAATGGAGCTGCCATAAGCTGCTAAGTTGCTGTGGGCTGAGAAACTGCTGGCTGCGTTGACCAGAAAGCTGCTCGATATCACTCAGCTCTGCTCTGAACCCCTCGACTCTTCTTTGACCTGTCTGTCGTCTCCAGCGTGTCACTTAACCTGCTCTGCTGAGTCCTGCTGTTGTACAAGGTCTGTCTGTGTGGCTGCTGTCACTCTGATCTATATTGTGTGTGTACGTGTGTGTGTGTGTGTGTGTGTGTGTGTACTTGCACACAAGTGTAGTTGCAAAGAGCACTTGAGTTATAGAACAAGTTGTGTTTATATGAGATAATGACGAGCGATAATGATACTAATGAGTTCTGCTTTTACAAATACACCCCATCATTTCTGACTGATGCAATCAAATGTTTTAAGTATTTTTATTGTATTTAAATTTATTTGAATGTCTTTTTTTATCAAACCCATATTGACTGACTCTTTCATATGTCTTTCCTTTTGCTTTTGTATTTACTTTTTGCATTAAGTCTTTTCACATGATAGATACAGTGGATGTTATGTGCTGCCTGCTCATCACAATTTAGCCTAAAATGTACCAGTACCACTGTTATATGTAAATATCCATTACAGAGGTACGATGTAACACATGGGTTTGGTGCAAAAATGTTTTTTTTTATCAAAAATGAATATACACTTAAACAACTCTTGTTAAGCTCATTTTTGTGCAAACATATCAGAAGAGGTCATCAAAAAATCATAATATAGTCAAACCATAGACTCAATTGAAACCAGGAAATTGATCGAATGTTGATTAAAAGTGTGGAATCATACTTGATTGCTTCATGTAGGATATACATTTTCTGAATTTCAAAGGACACTGTGGAATTTGTGACCACTAGTAGCGCTATGAAGCAATGTTTTGAAGAGTGGGCGGATCTTGTATGTTCGCACAAGGCGCATACCACTGATTGACAGTTGGTGGCGATTATGCACCAAACAAAGCACCTCGCTGTGAAAGGTACAGACACACAGTGTGTAAATAAAATAGGTTTCAAAATATTTAAAAAAGTAGTTTTGCAAATGTTAGGTCCCAAGGATCCACAGAACAGTGAAGGTAAACAGAAATTTTTTTTTACAAGAAAACCCTGTCATCCATGTTAAACTATGAATAGCTATTTTTTTAAAATAAAAATTAGTCATTCTTACTTTTGACCTTTCTCTGCTTTAATTTGTTTTAAATCATCGGTTCCGTTTTTAAATTTCCAACCTCAAACAGATTTCACAGTTTGTTACGTGTTTGCTGAATGGTGAAATTGTTTTTTGCTTGTGATCTTCACTCGGCAGTAAAAATGTTCTGGTCATTTAATTACCGTATGGCCGTGAGTGATCGTTGGCAGCTGTTCGGTTTTGCAGGAAGAGAGATGCTGCAGGTGTTCCAGGCTTGAATTATAGGTATAAATGATGTTTGGTGATGACATAGCCACACCTCTGTTTTGCTGAGTTACATATAAACACACAGAAATATTGACTCGGTGAGTGAGACAGATAAAAACAACACAAACATGAAACTTGAGGGGGGGGGGGTTGTCTCTGTGGGCGCTGGTGGCAGCGGCATCACGCAGTATGACAACACCACAGAGTGCATGTCTCCCCTTGTGACAAGGCTGATATCACATTTTGTAAATGGCTCTCTTTGCACAGCATGGCATGTGGTAGAAGGAAAATATGAAAGTCGGGGTTGATGCGAACTTTAAATGCTGCTCCAGCAGACAGGATTTGTGACGTATTGCGACACAGTTTCTGGATGCACAACACCACAGAGATGAAGGAAAAGGCAGTAAGGAAACTAAACATATGTTGTGTAAGTACAGGAGTTTTGATATATCTACATATATGTGTGAATTTGCTGAGAGCAGTCCCAATGACTCCGTATCTGTGTGTCTGGTTTATTGATGAAAGGCAACCCTGTGGTCTTCGTATTTGACTGACCTTTCACCTTTGCCCCTGGCCTGGACAGACACAGACAGGATAACAACATTTCTGTTCAATCCTCAACATCATTTCAAAAAGTTCAAAGTACAATAGCTGACCACTTTCTGAACCCATCAGCAATTGTGACAATAGCACTCAGGTTAACCCATCCTTTCCCTTTGCTTGTCCGGCAGCTTGTTCCTGTGCGTGTGGGAGTGTGGGGGTGGATGTAATGTATCCGTGTCTCCACCGATTGCCTTTGTCTCCGTCTCTGTTTTTCTATCTGATCGTCTGTCTGCCTGACTCTGACCCGGTTTCTTTGAAGACATGACTCAGATCCTGAAACAATGGTTGATTCAGTTGAAAAATAGCTTGTGCAAATATTCTACAGTAGCCATGTCCATGTGCAATGTGGGCTTGAATCACACACCTGATGTGTGACTAGTAGATGTGTCTGCACTCGACTGGCGTGAGGAGATGATGCCGGACGTGTGTCACTGATGGTTAGTTAAGATCCTACCTCCTGTAGCATCTTCAGAGTTGTCAGACCTTGAAGTGAAATGAAAGATACGCTGTTTTCACACAGTGTGGCATGTTCGTACATGTGTATCATGTTGACAATAAAAGGTCTAGAATGCCACAAGCCATAAGAAAGCAGAGTAAAAAGTCTCTAAAGCAGCATATATAGGAGCGACGGCAGTGTGCTAGAAGCAATTTGAAGTCGTGAACACATTGTTTTTCCCTGTGGTCAGCTGCTGTATATTGCAATATGGCAGTAATGTTCTTATTGTCGCACCCTGAGCACAAGCTAAATTTACTTGCAGCTTTTAGGCGACACTTATGACTTCTGGCCTCGGAGGCTGGCCCGTAAAACAGATTTACCAGTATTACTTTACTACTACTGAGTCCTTACCTTTTCAGCTGTTCTTCACTTACAGTATGTGATGCATTTATTCTGTGGAACGGCGCAAACTTTCTCATTAGCTCGGGTGTTTTTAAGCCTGTGTGTTTTAGCACAGTGTTAACCCCAAACCCAAATGTCAGTGTCAGCGCTGATGCGTCTGCAGCTGTAATGTAATCAGCGCTTCAGAGTGACCTTAAATTTGTCGAGATTCTCTGCAAATGTTGTCCAGTCCCCTTTAATTGAAAGATTTGGCCTTTGTAAGACATTTAATTGACAAATGATACAGCGATGTAACGAGAGTCTGCAATCAGAGGTCAAATTTGTGTGCTTTTCTCGCTCTCTGCGGGTGGGAGACAGCCACCTATCACAGGCCGATCTGTGCGTGTGTGTTAATGATTTAGGGGCTCTGTGGGACACTGAGAGGAGGACTTGGCACGTGGCAACGAGAGGTCAGCACTGACAGACGCAGACCAGCAGATGTTGGAGAAAGGGGAGGAGGAGGGACCGTGAAGGGAGGGGAAGAGAGGGGAGACACCGGGAAGAGGATTGGCAGTGGGAGAAATTGTGGGAGGAGAGGAGTGGCAAGGGTGGTGCTGGATAGATTGATGGATGGATGAGTAGAGACAGAGGAGATGTGGAGCAAAGAGAGAGAGGGAGACTAGAGGGAGACGGGGGGAGGTGAGAAAGAGGCCATCAGGCGGCTATTAAAAGAAAAAAACGAGCGAAGGGGAGGCATGAATTCAAATGAGATAAATTTGAAACATCAGTCGTGCGCAGACTAAACCCACGTTGAATAAGGGATTTTTTTAAAATCGCCCTCTAAAATAGATCATTTTGAAAATGCTCGTCTAGTGTAAACAGGAAACATATGCCGTATGTTTGTCATGTGATCTCAGGCCTCTTATTGTCATGTGACATATTTTTGAGAACTCTGACTTTGCTGACACGCTCCATTGTTCAGACTCTGAAATAACAAACAACCATTCAGAAATTGTGAAATTCGGTCTGGTGGAAATAAAGTAGAACTGCTTGGTTAAGTGAGAAACAAAAGCTGACTGAAAATGTGAGCTTTAATAAAACACTCTTGACAATGCTGACAAACTTTGCACATTTAAGTAAAGCTTTCAGATGTGTCGGCATTAGTGAAGACATGGCCTTTATAAAGCTGTTTATTGTGCAGAGAGCGAGGCACAGACATGATACCCAGTGACAGTGAAGGAGGAAACTGCATGTGTCCTGTACAAAGTGACTCACTTACAGAGCTTTCCTATAATGAAACAAGACATGGAAAGGTTGTGTTTTAATGGAGAGAGAGAGAGAGCGAGAGAGCCGGAAATGAAAGCAGCAGATCGCCGCCTGTCCCTCCTGCTGCCTCCATTTACCATCATTGATTGTGCAGCCAGGCTGAATTAATGCCTACCTGCTGTACTCAGATGGCCAGCATCTGTATCGACGTGTGTGTGTAAGAGGGAAAGGAGTGGAGTGCCTGTGCGTTTCTGTGAGCCTTTCATTTTGTGTTCACACAGTGAGACAGCTGAATGTTGGTGTTCTCGTCTTCTTACAAATGTCCTCACAGGCGGGGAATGAGGACAACTCTCTGATGTGAGGACATTTTTTTTTTTTTTAACCAGGCACTACTCCTACATGCTTTTTATAAGGAGTGTTTCAGTGTGAAGATTAGAATCAAGATTAGCTTTGGGTTTGATAAAGTTAAATTAAGGTTAAGATGGGTTTAGGGTTAGGATTTAAAGTAGGATTAGATATTGGCATACATTTTCTGTAAAGAACAATATCTTCATGCTACAATATATTGATACCAAAGAGTAGGTTTTTTTTTTTAACATACTCACTTACTTGAATATTTCCTAATACATCAACAGCAGATTGAGACACCGGTTCTATCGCTCAGGCGAGATGAGTGTGCTAAATTGGAAAGTGGCCACGACTAGAAGGAACATCAGAGTTGTCTTTAACTCAAGAATGAAAAGAGGTGATGAAGAGTGATGCAGATGACGTACAATCGATATTAGGTGGGGTTCATTTGCTTTTATGCTGAGAGTTAGATGAGAAGATCAATACCACTCTTATGTCTGTACACTAAATATAAAGACTTAACAGAAAGGCTGGAAACTGGGGGAAATGGCGAGCAGTAGAAAGCAGCATGTAGACAGGTGACAATGTCACAGCAGTTACTTTTTTTATATCTCCTGCTTCAATGATGTCAACATTGCACGTTCTTCCTAGACTGTAATAATAATAATAATAATGATAATATAAATAATGTTCAACACATGTCAGAGCATGTGGAAAAGAGGTGAAAATTAGCATCTCCACCTGGGTGTCATCTTTTCATCGCTACCTATTGGAGCTGGAGCCGATAATACCAGAACCGGAATTTGACCACTGAATGCTGCCTTTATCACTGAAGACAAAAGCCAGGTATTGGTGGGTTTTTGGGTATATTTGACATATCTCTTATTTAATGTTTGTGAAAAGGTGGTTTTTTGGGGGGCTATGTGAGGGACTATTTCTTGGCTGGGTGCAGTAGCTTCTTGGAGTCTGCGATCTGCCTGGCAACCTCACAGTAATGTCAGACTCCAAGAAATCACTGTGCCTGGCCAAGAAATGGTCCAGCACACAACCCCCATAAAAACACAAATAGTTCCCCAAAACATCAAACTATATCCTTTATTAAATTTGAAGTAAAAGCAGTTTTATAAAGGGTAGATTATTGGTGTCCTTGCAAGTAGAATAATATAAATGTTTGGGTGTATTTGGGTCCATATGTGAAAACAACAGCTGATCATTTGAGCACAAATTCAGCCAGTGTGTCCTTCATTATCCCTCATTCACTATTACCTCGTCCAAACTGGCCGCGCTCCTGTCGCTCTGTCTCTCCGCCATCTGTACCCGTAATTCTACTGTCTACTGTTTTTTTTTTTTTTAACTCTCCTCCTCTTTCTCCCCTTCCAACTGTCCTCACCCTTCACCCCAAGGCTGCAGACCCCTTGTTCCTCCCACTTCTTTTCTTCTGTCCTCCTGTCGTCCATCCATCCCTCCATCTATCCCTCCCTCCCTCTCAGTCGACCCTTCTCCCCTGGGCCGTGTGGACAGTTGGATGGCTTTGTGTTTGACACGTGTGTTGGCAGGAGGAAGCGCGCACACACACACACACACACATGCACACCCACAAATGCACATGCACACACACTTCCAGTTTCTATTGTCAGTAAGCTGCTCAGCTGTGAGGCCCCGAGCCCTAATTCTGTGTGTGTGGTGAAGACAGGACCCTCATTGTCCTGCAGATTAACTCACACACACACACACACACACACACACACACACACACACACTCTCTCCTTAGACCCCATGGGGTCCCTTAAGTGTGAATGTGCCTTGAGGCAGAAAATCAGGGGGCAATTTACAGCAGGGTCCATCGGAGAAGACGGGGGATGTACTGCAGGCTCAGTCCTCCCTTTGAAGCTTTAATGTCAAAGTGTATCTTTGGTTTCTTATTCAGGATGATAGAAGTGAGTCAGAATCCCTTTATTAGACAGTACAATAACCAAAAATCTACAAGAATTTGGTTTAGTGGATTTATGCAGGAGTGTACTGACAGTCCACAGAGTGATATGCATGGACACTCAAACGGGGCAGAAAACCTAAAGAACAGTTAACTAGAAGTATTTTTGGCATATTTACTTTGTCAGAGAACATGTACCCTCAAATGTATTTTACATACACTATGTTATTGCTGTGATGCCGGACACCACAATCAATTTCGGTGATCACTGGTTTGAAACAAAGCCTCCCGAAGCTAAAACCCAGAAAAGCCTCTAATCCAGCAGAATGAGGGGGCTGAGTTTGTGGGTTTGTATTTTACATGCAAATTAAACTGTAAATTAGCAGCAGTAAAATAATGAGCTTCAACCGTCTACGTCTACAGGCACACAGCTGATCCTTTACCATCGGTGCAGCATCGCCAGGTCGCGCCTGTCAGTGATATTACAATTGCACACTTCCACAATCCTTTTCTAAGACTGGGAAAGAACAAAACTTAATTGGCCTCTGTAGATGAATTGATGCATTTCTGCTGTAAACAGGATTACAAAATAGAAGTGGTGGGATTACAGCCGTCAAGCGAGTGTATACATAAATAACCCAGATTTTAACTTATTCCCTTTGCGTACCACTGCCTGAAAGTACATATAAAAATCTTTATTTTACAGGGAAAATCATCAGAGGCACATTTCCCCAAACCATAAAACCTGAACTTGGCCTCACAGCAACACGACTTTCGTGGAAACAGAACTTCAGATTCTCTGGCAGATTTCTAACCTTGCCTTCAAAGCCCCCTCCTCCCTACCTGTGTGTATTATGTGAAGCCTGCAATGACTGCTTACATTCAAAACCATTGACCTACATCGGGTGGTGTCTAGAATAATGGCAAGTCAGTTAGGAGGTTGAGGTTGGTGTGTGTGTGTGCGCATATATGAACTCTGAATGTGTGTGTGTGGGGCAAAGGTGATGCGTCTAGCCCTTACGTCGGCCTCAGGTGATCCATAGCCGCCACTGTGTGTTTGTACAGATCTGAACATTTCCTCTTTTCCAGCTCTCAGTCTGAATGAGGCCAACTGACTGGCTTTGACGTGTACACACTTTGGGTTGTGTGTTCCTATGTGTGTCTGTGGGTTTGTGAACATTTGTGTTGAATAGTTATCAACTTTGTTTGTCCAAAACTTATATTTTTCAGACTGTTTTGCCTTTTTAACACCCTAAAGAGTTGTACCACAGGCTGTACAAGTTCATTTAATTTACAGCAAAAGTTTAAAGCACTCATATGTTTGTCCATTAAACATAAGGTCGCCACAAGCTCAGACTTCTGGGATTGTATCTCATGTCTCACCGGCCTTGTGTTGTTTCAATGCAGGGTTGACTTTGGTCTGAATGCTTGCTAATACCTTGGTCACAGGCATGAGTGCATAAGTTTTAAAGTTGTCAGATCACTGTACTGTTCACAACTTTTTGTCCAGTGATCGGAAATCTTGAAGTCGTTTTGGTTTGCACACGACATGATTGATCAGTGACGGGAGGTCACTCATTACAAGATCTTCTTCTTTCTTTTTGTCATGAACACACTAGCAAGTGAGAAGTGACACAGGAAATGATGCGATACCGTGCGTGGGACGGAATTTTTTTTCTTCCAAAATTGATGTCCACAAGAAAGGTTAGCACATAACCCCTCATTAGTTTCAGGGGTTTTTTTGGCGCTAATGAAACCAAACCGACAGCTGACCAGCATGTCCATATTTAACCGACAGATGTGAGAGCAGTATTAATTTCTAACATTCGTGCAACTCTCTGCCAGAAAGCGAAAAAAGCATAATTCCCAAAATGTCAAACTTTTTCTTTAAGTGTGTGATGTGCATTTGTGCATGCGTGTGTGTATGCGCTCCTTGATCGCACCCGCTCCTAATTAAATGCATCCTTTTGTTAATTGTAGATGTCTGAGAACAAAAGTCAGACAAAACCATGATTAACAGTCCAGCAAACTCTCTCTTTCTGCATGATACATTGAATGCCTCTGCAGACATGTGATGTAATGATATGGTAATGATATAGTGGGAGCGGCGGTGTTGTGGGGAGTTTGGTTCCCTGGTGGTCCCTGCAGCCCTGGGAAAAGGAAGTCTATACAGGAAGTGAGCTGGCTGGGCCTCAGTCCTGCATGACTGTGAACACTGTAGTCTGCCTTTGCACTGTACATAAATGTGTAAGTGAGTGTGCACATGCTTACACACACACACACACACACACACACACACACACACAAGTCCTCCTGCATCAGAGTGTTAATGTATGTATGTATGTGGCATGTTTTTAAATGTCACAAGGAGGTGAAAAGTTCTAGTATTGACAGAAAAATATCTAAGTACAGTGCATGAGTACATGTGCTTTTTCAAACTCTTTCTTCACTTCCTCAACCTTGTGAATGACTGATGTAGCTACGGGAAAAAGGCTCCAACAGCTGAAGACCGATAAATGGACGTAGTCATCACATCATGTCAGAGCCAAGTTTTGCAGCAATGTGGGCAGATACACAACGTGATGACTGGAAAGAACAGGGAGCGACAGAGCAGAACAAAGCAGATCCTCACCCAGACAGAACTGGATGTGATGTGTTAACTGCAGAAATGTGGGGAAAAGAAACACTTTATAGTCTGAGCCGTGAATCTAACATTGTGGAAAGAGCCGTTCTTTTTTTAATGAGTACATCTTCTAATAGTTTCATTCAGCTTTAACCTTACATACACTTGTGGTGAACATGACTGGCATTTTACACCTTGATGACTAAAGTGTGCACGTGCTCCGCTCGTGCGGTGTGTGGCACGTGTAGGTGTGTGTGTGTGTGTGTGTGTGCCTCTAACAGGGGGAGGCAGGGGTTGGTTTGGTTGGTTGGCTTGGTGTGAGCTCTTTGTAAGAAGGTGGGGGAGTGGGAAAAGGGGGGGAGGAAGGGAGGTGAACCGGGTGTTTCTCTGAGCTGCCTGCCGGTCTGGTTGCTGTTGGTAACTTTGCTTGATGAGATCAGAGGGGATCGGCTTTCAGCCCTTCATCTCTCTCTCTCTCTCTCTCTCTCTCTCTCTCTCTCTCTCTCGGAAAGACTGAAGTGGAACTGAAACTGGAGTGGGGATCTGAAGTCTGTGTGGCGCTGTAGTTGTCAGCGGAGTACGTCGTGACAGCGCTGCCTTGGAAACACTCTTTAGAGTTGGAGCGCAAGTGTGTTGGGGGAAGGTGGTGGTGGTGGTGAGGTGGGGGGGTGCGAGGAAGAAGTGATAGCCTCAGGACAGATAAGCTCCAGGGAAGGAAAAGAGGGAGGGAACAAGGGAGGGAGGAGGAGGGAGAGGTGGGCAGCTCTCTGAGGAAAGAGGGAGTCTCTCTCTTTCTGTCTCAGTCAGACTTGCCGGCTGCTGGTCTCTTCTCCCTCCTGTCTGCTCGGGTCCTCGCTCTCGCTGTGCCGGCGGCTGGCTGGAGGAGTTTAGCTGTGTTTTGGCTGCCTGTCTGGATTTGAACACGGACTGAAGAGGTACACGCAGCGAGACATGAGAAGAGTCACTGGAGATTCACCGTAAGCGGCTTGATCTGTTGTGCTGTCTACCAGGTGTAGTGTGTCATCGCTGAAATATCTCACTGAAAGAGATTGTTGCTATTTTAGGAGTGTGTGTGTGAGAAGAAAAAGAGTAGCCGCTACAGCTGTATGTGATGACAGTTCATGCAGTGACGTACAATGCATGTCTGAGAGTAAAAAGTAGCTCTAAGTATGGTCAGTTTCTCTTTCTGATGAGCCCACACACCGCTGCTGCTGTTAACCTTGTGACGAAACACTCAACATTTTCTCCTCCTGTGGATGCTACCGTATACTCAGCCTCTCCTCCTCCCTCTCTCTCTCTCTCTTTCTCTCTCCCCCCTTCTTGCTTATCTTCTGTCGCCTTTAATTCTCTTAATGGTCTCGAGGCCCCAGCTGGCCAGCTGGGATACCCCTGTGTGTGTGTGCGTGCGTGTGTCTCTGTGTGTGTGCTTTTGTTTGGGAGAGATAGAGAGTTGAGAGTCCTGGGATAAGCTACCCTTGGATTTCCCCCGCTCACATACAATAATAGGATAGATCCTGCTTTCTATTTTTAAACTGCACTGTTTGTCTATATGTTACAAACACCCCTAATCTGATGCCTCGCTCCGCGCTGCCTGCAGTAGCTTCTCTCACAGTGTTGTGTTTAGTCTATGGATTGGGATGGGAAGGTGTATTTGTGTGGTCCATCCTGGGATAGAAAGATAGCAGCTCTCCTCTCTGACTTTATCCTTTTGTTTTGTCAGCTGCTGACCTCTGTTTCTCTGCCTCTCCATCTCTTCCATTGTTTGTGTTCTCTTTATTTCTGCCAAATCCATACAGCCGTCCTCCACCGCAGCCTCTGCCGGCTTTTTATAGTTCGTCCCTCCATTTAAATAATCGCTCTTTTTTTTCCTGCACCGTTTTTTTTTTTTTTTATGTCCTTCCTTTCTTTCTCTTGGTTTTCTGTCTTTTCTCTGGTTGCAATTTGAGAGCAGCGGGGAGGTTTCTCAGTATTACTGTGTGTGTGTGTGTGTGTGTGTTCATGCTTGTGTGGATGTACTTTTCCCTGTCAAATGTCCTGGCACAGCACCCTTTGTTCCACTTTGCACAGAGCAATTTTGAACACTGTGGTGAGAGAGACAAGTGCCTCGATCACTAAACGTGTGTGTGTGTGTGTGTGTGTGTGTGAGTGACCGAGCTAAGGCTGCAATTATTTCCATTATCTGCCAATTATCGTTTGACTAATTGATGAATTGTTTCATCTGTGTAATGTCAGAAAATAGTGAAAAATGCTCAAGTTATCAGATTACCAGAGTGACATCTTCAGATCAGTAATGAGAAGGTCAGTTCTTTTAAGTAACCCGGTTCATTTCATTCACCCAAGTTGATTTTGCCTCGTCAGTTCGAGACATCACAACTTCAGATCGCTCACTTTGTTTGACCAACAGGCCAAAACCCCAAATACATTACATTTGCAATGATATAAACTTGAAAAAAAGCAGCAAATCCTCCCAGTTGACCTTCAATTATTAAACATTAGCATGTTACCAAACAGAACTAAGATGGTCAACATGACAATATCACCTGCTAAACATCAGGATGTTAGCATTGTATATTAGCATGCTGATGTTAGCATGTAGCTCAAGTACAGCCTTGCAGAGCTGTTATCATGGCTGTAACTTAGTCTTGTTGCTTAATAAATAACTCAATTTAATCAATTATTAGAATTGTTGTTGATCAATTTTCTGCCGGTTATAAATAAATTGACTTATCGTTTCAGCTCTACAAAGAACTCTTAGCTCCTCAATCTCCCTCTCTTAAGTGTTTAAAACCATCCAGCGAAACCAATGAAAATTAGTGGACCAAATGCTGTTTTAGACGTCATTCTGTCGTGACAGCCTTTTAAAAAAAACACCCGTCATGTCTCGTCTTGGACTCTTGCGGGTGTGACGTGTTTCATCACACTCTTGTGCAAGCGCTTTTGGATGTTAACTGAGCGAGGCAGCGGCAGTGCGTCACATTCAGGCAGACTTTGATTCAGTTTCATTACTGCTGGGGTTGTGAATCTGCCACCTGAATCTACTGCTACCCGAGAGAGCTTTATGGATGGCATCGCCAAGGCCTTCTGTGTGTATGTGTGTGCGTATCCATATGTGTGTGTGTGTGAGAGAGAGAGAGAGATGAATAGGTTTTGCGTAGGTGTCTGTAAAGGAGTGCTCAATCACTGTACCACTAATAGTCTTTCCTTAGGGCACCATGGATTTTAAGGTGTCACAGCAGACACGAGGAAATATAAGAACTTAGCAGCAGAGAGTGTGTGTGTATGTTTTAATACCCTGCATTTCATTTCTTTCTTTAGGCAAATGTTTAGTTTCAATACCTAGATCGCCAAAAGAAGCAAGTTCTGTATTTGAGAGAAAGAGCGAGGGAGTTTTGGGAGGGAATTTTTTCATTTCAAGAGAGAAGCAAATTAATGTGAGCAGAGGAAGGTGTGGGAGAGGGAGCGTGATTCATTAGGGAGAAGATGACTCGAGTTGCTTCGTAAAGATTCAGACTTGTGATGGGAGAAAGAGAAAGACTGCTTCTCTGGCTGGAGTGGGAATACAGGAAAGTGATGCATCAGGGAAATTTCACTGAAGGCAACCATCAACTCATGTATGAAAGTCATTTCTTACACAATACATGCATAGTCAATTTGGTCTTTGTGCGAGCGTCAGTCAGTGGGCATGTGTGCTGGGATGCAGCCGTGTGTGGATTTGCCTGTGTTGGGTGTTTTGCGGACCCTGCTTTTCCTGTGTGCTGAGCTCGCATTGATTGCCGCATGGCAGACGCCGGGGCATTCGGTGGCAGGCCGGAGATAATTTGTACCAATTGATAGGGTGTCAGCTCTGCTGTAGTCTCCATGGATTTACTGGTACAGTAAGGCAGAGAGACGGGGGACAGGGACAAATGGATAGGAGAGGAAAATGTAGAGTGGAAGAAGGATGTTGGTGCAAACAGAGGAGACCGATGTATGAGGAACGAGTAAAAATTCAAGCCTATTAAGAGAGACAGTAATAAAAGAGTAGACACATCTCCTTCTCCGACTGCCTAATAAGTCCACTATATGAGTGCACAACTTCTTCTCATCAGCTGCAAGATGAGTTTAAAGTCCCAGTCTGGAGTCTGTATTTTGACATCCTGTTAGGAGCCAGACGGCACAGTTTATGTCTACCTCTGGCATCTTCAGCTACCCAGGGATTCCCTCAGCAGGAATGAATGTCAGCAATGTAGAGAGGATGGTAGTTTGTTTTATCTAGTGGGTACAGCAGTTGCCATGAAGAGTTATAATATAAATGTGTCTGTTTTCCTGCGTGTGTTGGTGTTTTCATGTGAGCTCTGTTTTTATACACTGCGGTGCCCAAATGTCCCCCCCCCCAAGGAATGGAAAGTGGAAGAAGTGACCACTTTGTGATTCATTTTTCAGACGTCAGAGGAATTAGGCAAAGTCGCTGTAATTTGGCATGACAGTGACGGTTCAAATCGGGTCGATGTGCTTTAAAATCTGTTATGTAATGGTGGTGGAAAGTGATAAGGTCTAAGTTTAGGCCGTGAGTGAGAGTCTTTGAGGAAAAAGGCAAGGCAGGAGCACCGGGGTTGAGCAAACCTGCAATACATTTGTTATAATGAGACACATGAAATTAGTTTGGCCTTTCGTCGTTCTCAAACTTCAAAATGTTTCCTCGCTATTAGAGCTCTGCTGCTCTCCACCATGAATTTCAAGCTTGAGCAACGTATCAGTGAGCGGGCAATTTTTAAATTAACACACTACCTAATTCTGCACTTAAATCAGAATTCACCACGGCTGGAATAATTCGAGTTCACCGACCCTTGAAAGGCGAGTCACAAAGTGCATTTTGCACCCCGCTGGCGTATCTTAATGCAGACTCACAGCCGTTCCCTCAGTAAAAAGACAGACACCTCAATATTTCAGGAGGAAGCTGCTGAATTTCTCATGTGATAACAGAAACAGGCACATGCAATGTTTTAGTTGCAGTTCATTAAATGTTTCATTGCATGGGCCAACTTTCCAAATGAATGTCCCCGGTGTCTCAGTGGTCTTGAGGGCAAGTCATGTGTATTAACTTTGAAATGGAGTTCAGCTTTGTTGCTCTGAGAATGAGATATTTCTTCCAGGAATAGTTTGACATTTTGGGAAATTTGCTATTCTCACAGAGAATTAGATGAGATCAATAGCATCCTCAGACAGAGCCAGGCTAGCTGTTTCCCCTTGTTTCCAGTCTTTATGCTAAGCTAAGCTGACCGCCTGCTGGCTGGAGCCTTGTGTTGAACAGACAGATATGAGAGTGGTATCGATCTTCTCGTCCAACTCTGAGCAAGAGAGCAAATAAGTGTATTTCCCAAAATGTCAAACTATTTCATTAAGATATCTTTCAAGTCTTCATTAACCTACACAGTCAAATGTATGTGACTGGCTAAACGGAGCCCATTGTCTCCGTATTAGTGTTGTGAGACAACAGCTGTTTCTGCTGCTGTCCCAGTGTGTGCAGGTGGTTGGGATGATAACTCGTGGACCAGCTGATCTAGGATGAAGGACATGCACACACACACACTAACACACACAAGCACACTGTCAGGCCAGACACTGATGACTGGACTGAAACAGGAAGGCTGAACGATTGTCTAACTATTAATCCTCATCCTGTGTGGCCTTGTGGGTCAGCGGTCGCCCTTGATTGACCCTCTCAGACACAAATGAGTAATCACACAGTAAATGCTACTGTATTTGGCGTGGTTACAGCGCAGGCCGTATGGGCTAAACCGTCCTCAGTTTGCTTCCAGCCGGCGACCTTTGTTGCCTTAGAGAGGTCTCTCCCTGTTTCCTGTCAGCCTCTTGACTGCCGCTTTCCAAAAAGATAATGTATGTATGTATGTATTCAACATTAATTAGAAAACTTGGCTTCTGTTACTTATAAGATCATATTTCAACATGGTGCTTTGGCTCCTCTGGGGAACTTGACATGATCTCTGTGGAAAAGCCCACAGACGTATCTGGCCTGTTGTCAGAGGGTGGGGCAGTATGAGTGAGAGGTTCCTCAGCAGTTTCCTATCCCTATGTGTGTGTTGGAGGCACACACACACACTGTCCTCACATGCTTTTTAGTGACTGGAGCTTGTTAGTAGTACAGCAGGAGATGCCAGATGAAGCTGGCCCACACACCAGGTGCACACTGCTGGCTGTCTGTCTGGCCGCTCCCGTCTTATCTCATCCTTTTCCACTTTTTTTTGACAAGGCTTTTATAATACTTCCTATTTCAATGTAACTTGTCAGCTCCTTTTTGTCTCAGATTCACTGACCTTTTTTGCTGCATTCTCTCAATTCAAATTATTTCATTTTATTCTGCCAAGTTTACTCATTTTCTCTTTGTGCCCCTAGTCTCTCTGTTCAGTCTCTCAGTCTCTCATTATCCATCCTGTCTCTCATTCTTCCAGATTCCTTCCCCAACATTCATACCCTGCAAAACCCATTTGTGTTATTTGACCTTTACAAAGGGATAATCAAGCTGAAACAATTAGTCACTAAATCAATGAGAAGACAGACTAACTATTTTGATAATCTAATCATTTAGATTTAGATTTTTAAATCTTTTCTGGCATTTTCTAGTCCAAATGATAAATAGTTAATCAAAATATAATAATCATATTATTAGATAAAGAACATAATCTTGAGCTACAGCTCTAAATTGTAGCATCACCTGGAGTTTGCACTTGTGTGACACCATGTGATCCTCCGTGCCCTCCGTACCTGTCTGACCCAGCTGAAAGCACAGATGAAGGAAGGGGGGGGTGGCGAGTGTAGTTCATCCTAAATGAGTTGGCTGCAGGAGAGGAGGGAGATGGAGGGAGATGGAGGGAAAGTAAACAACAGATGGCTGAAACATGTTGCCGCTCTTTGCAGCAGCAGACGCTGCGCCAGCCCACCACCAGCCTCTTGAGAGGTTACTACGCAACGGCGACGGTGACGACACGGGGTCAGAGATCAAGTGCCTCCATGATGACAGCCCATAATGCCAGATTGTCATCCACATGCTGTGCCAGACTGGGCCAGCTGAGGCGCACACACAGGGAGTTTGTACAGTGTTAAATAGTGTTTTCTTTGGCTGAAGTTTGGCAGGGATGACTCTAGAATCTTCCATGCAGTGTCCACCCTTAACCCACCTGCCAGCCGTGATGACACACACTGAGGCAGCTGTCTGTGTGTGTGTGTGTGTGTGTCCGAGCACTGAACCCTCTCATGCTGAGGAGTGAACTGAGTGGTGGCACACATTGGCTGCCAGCTGCCATGACCTCATTCACAGCCAAAGAGACAGAAAGAGAGCGACAGAATGGGAAAATGCAAAATGGCCAAAATGAGATGTGTGTCTGTGTGTGTGTGTGTGTGTCTGGAGAGCATAGAAATTTCACACAGAATTACACCATGACCTCACTCTGTGGTGTGGTGGCTGACTGGTGGGAATATTTGTGCTTGTGTCATCAGTCTTTGGTTAAAAAAAAACAAAAAAAACATTGTATGTATTTTTATTAACGTTACTGCAATTTAAACAAAGACACAGTGGTCTTTGTGAAATTGTACTTTTTATGTCTCTGTGCCAGCAACTCTGTGGCCAGAGGCATCGTGAGTGTGATATCTCAGGAATATCCTGAGAAAATTTCTTTACATTTGGCCCAACGTCCACTTGGACACATGGATGAACAGATTAGAATTTGGTTGTCAAAGGTCAAAGATCAAGGTGACTGTGACCTCACAAAACACATTTTCTGTCTATGACTCAAGAGTAATGAGAAATAGATGAATAAAATAAATAAAATAATTAATGACAGAATTTCACACAAATGTCTAATAGGACAAAGTGATGACATTTTACATCCAAAGGGTCAAAGGTCTGCTTCACTGTGACATCATAATGTTCTGGCCATTATTCAACACCATAAACCAGGAACAGAAGGGGAGACTGTGTCCACCTTGAAACTGTGGTGATTGTATAGATCTTCTGTGTTGCCAGGTTGAAGATGTGTGTGAATGTGTAGCTTTGTTGAAGCAGCATCCATATTTGAAGCATTGTAGTCCACCATAAGCTCATTGGTGTTGCTGATATTGAGCTTCAGATGATCGTTGTTGCACCATGTGATGAAGCTCTCTATCAGTCCTCTGTGCTCCTCTTTAACAATAGTCTCTCAGTGAAGACAGCACATTTCCCACTGGAAATTATTCACTGGAATTGTACATGTCAATATAGTGATAACACCAAAAATAGACTTAATACCTGTACTTTTAATAATCTTTAATATCTTCACTAAATATATTATATGAGCCTGGATAGACATGGATGTAAACTGCAGCCTGACTGTTTGTTGAAGGCACACAACAGTGAGGCAGTAATTCTAGTTTGAAGGGTATTTTCAGCTCCTTATTATTGGCTTTCCAGTTCATGTTGGTTCATGTATAGATTGAGACAATAATAAACTGAACAGAGATACATCAACAAAGCCTTAACCAGGATTAACCATAATAGTACTGTATCGTCAGCAGCAGAGTCGAACCCTCTGTATCTATCTTTCACACTTGCAGTGTTGACTCGTAAATAAACTGAGGTGTGAGACACTCTTACCAGAAGAAGCGTCAGTTCAGCATACGCATAAATGGGCGCTTTGCGGTATGTGGCGGGTGAGGTAAAGACAGGCAGCAGATAGATGAGACACACAGGGAGTTGTGTCATCCACTTGCCCGTCTGCTCGAGGTGTGACTGACTCTTTTCCTGTGAACAGGAAGCACCAGCTGCTGTTCCTGGAAGAGATCACTACGTCAGTTTTACTACACAGAACTGTCTGTGTGTGTGTGTGTGTGTGTGAGTGTGTGTGTGAGATCATCTTTGTGGGCTTAACACGCTGAAATATGGTGTTCAAGACTAATGATTGTTAACTAAGATAACAATAAATGTCAGACTATGCAATTATTAATTAATTAAATGAAACTATATTTTTATACTTAATACTAACTAAGAAAACTTACTATACCTCACTTATCGAGGTAATTTTCTTTATGTATGTGTAAACTAAAAGAATAAAAAAAGATAAAAAGAGGCATCAAAAGAAACAATAGGTTAATTAACATTGATTTGACAATTGTTTCTGGTCTGTGGTTTTTAACACAGTGTCACCTATGCCCCAAATAAACAGTTAAATTCAACTGATTAAAAACTAAACTAAAACTGTCCCACCCACACTGGAAACACATTACGCTGAAATGACATAAAAATGGAAATTACTTTCTGAAAATGAAACCACAATATCAGCTGTGGTTATTGCTCACCAGGATTTGGGCTTTATTTAGATCACAGGACACAGACGACCTGCTGCTGTCACATATTACCATGTGGATCACATACTATAATATCTGTTTATGAAGTATGAGGGTAAATATAAGCCAAGCTGACTTTTTCAACTTTGTTTCACTGAGGAATAGAGATAAATTATTACCTGGTGTTTTGTTATTCTTCCTGTTGTTTTGATAGTTTTTCAGACTCAGGCAATACTCATTAAAATTACATTACTTAAATGAGAGGCAGCTTCAAATCTGGGCAATGTTGCACAACTGGGGAATGTTTGCAGGGTTGCACGCATGTATTAGCATTGGCGTATGACTTTGCTGAGAGGATGCAGGATGAGTCAGAGGAAGTGTGTGTGTGTGTGTGTGTGTGTTTGTGTGTGTATGTGCCAGTGTGTGTATATACTTTTTCATCCTGTTCATTGTTTATTCCTATCAAAACAAAGCCACATGAAATCTGTGACACAAAGGATTTTGCCAACGCTTGCCATCAGCGTAATTCTCTTTCAATCATCATCGCTCTTTGTGTCTCCTCTTCTTTTTCTAGCTCATTCCTTAGACTATAATTTGCAGAAAACTATTAGTGACTAAAATTCAAGGGGTTAACGATTATTTTTTAAATCTGTTTTTCTCTTGTCCGTCTCTCAACAGGACAGACAGCGGCTCTGTCTTTCTGAAGACGTTTGTGGCATGAAACCAGATCGCGTTCATCTTTCATTCATCACCTCCTCCATCTCCCTCCACCACTCTCCCGTTAGGAACTCTCACCTCAGCTCCACCGCATTGATGAGGTAACGCCAAGCTCTACGCAGCGCAGCACCCACCTGCACAAACACCACCCTTCCTTCCCCCTCCTTCTGTCAACCCTTCCATCGCAGCCATGGGACAGAAAATCTCTGGCGGCATTAAATCGGTCGACGGTCGCGGGGAAAGCGGTGGCTCCCCGTCCTACCGGCCCTCTGCTCACCGCCGCCAGCACCCAGAACTGAGGGATCCAGATTTCTCCAAACCACCCAGACTGGATCTACTGCTGGACATGCCATGTGCCGGACTGGAGACCCAGCTCCGTCACGCGTGGAACCCTGACGACCGCTCGCTCAACATCTTCATCAAAGAGGAGGATAAACTGACATTTCACCGCCACCCGGTCGCTCAGAGCACGGACTGCATCCGGGGCCGGGTCGGATACACGCGGGGTCTCCACGTGTGGAAGATCCACTGGCCCTCCCGCCAGCGTGGCACCCACGCCGTGGTTGGGGTGGCGACCTCAGAAGCTCCTTTACACTCTGTTGGGTACACGGCGTTGGTGGGGTCGGACTGTGAATCCTGGGGCTGGGATCTGGGACGCAACAGGCTCTACCACGACAGTAAGAACAGGGCCCACAGCTCGCTGCCCTCTTACCCTTGTTTCCTGGAGCCGGAGGAGTCCTTCACCCTGCCGGACTCTCTGCTAGTGATTCTGGACATGGACGAAGGGACATTGAGCTTCATGGTGGACGGACAGTATCTAGGAGTCGCGTTTAGAGGACTGAAAGGCAAGAAGCTACATCCCATCGTCAGCGCCGTGTGGGGACATTGTGAGATATCCATGAAGTACATTAACGGCTTGGATCGTAAGTACTACACTATTGACATATTCTGAGCATGCGTGAGTGTGGGGAGTGCTAAGAAGAGTGATTAATGCTGATATTTGCCTATATAAGAAGCTTTAAATTCTTGGTGCGGAAAAGCCAAGATTTTCTTCTTTTGATTTAATGTATCTGCTGAATGATCTTCCAGCAAGTCTGAGCCATGGTTAGATGTCTATTAATACAGGAAACCAACAGCAGTAGCCCAGTTAAATTGTGACATGTCACCACTCGTCCTAGGTTGCGGTAACTTTTGTTATGTAACTCCGTAAACTCAGAGATTGTAGACACTTTCTTTGGCAGCAAACAGGGTAAAAGTTCATTTGGCAACATGGGCAAGACAGGAAATCCACATGTTCTGCAATATTCAAGGTCAGCACAGGTTTCTTTAGAGAAAAAGTTGAAACGTCATGTGTCATCATCTTCTGGTGTGTGATCAGATTTCTGTGGAAATCAGCAAAGAAAACAGCAAAGATGTAGAAGAAGTTGTTTGTCATTATGAATTTGGGTTCTGTTCTCAGTTGAAAGATGGACATAGGAGTTTGTTTCCTGCTGAACATTTAAATCATTTTTTGTTAATTTTCTCTTGTCCCTGTTGGAGCTTCTCTCAGACTCATTTCTCCAGATTTTACTGAGCAGGTACCCGAGGAAGCACTAACAGATAATTTCCTCATATGTAGTCTTACAAACAGTGCCTGCAGGTATCAACACCATATTACAGATTACTTGTTATGTTGGCAGTTTGATTGTTTTTTGTGCCACTCTCATGGCTAGAAGGGTTCGTTCGTGGCAACATTACGTCTTGCGGCAGAAATGCATCAAGAGGTTGTTGTGTCTGCGTGTGAAGCAGCTGTGTTTTTCAGTGGTATAAGAGCGAGATCATGAGTTCGGAAAGAGCAGCTTGGATGTTGTTCTGCCTGCTTTTGGTTTCGCTATTCCAATATGGCATGTTTTGTTCTCAGGAGAGGCTGCACTCGACTCCCACTGTCTGTCTACATGTGTGTGTTATGAGAGAAGGGACAGGCTTTTCCTCCCATCGCAGTCTAAACACAGTGACTCTTTGAACAGCTTGTTAAAAGAGCTCTTAGACACACATCATGGACACCTACACACATCGACCCACACCTTCCAGGAAGGGAAAGTGTGTTATGAAAACACGCTTATGATCTGACTCTGGCCATCTCCCTCCCCTGTGTTTGCACAACCCCACGGGGGTTTATTTGATATCACAACAGGGTGTGTTTTTGTCTGTTACCCAGCAGAAATCTGAGAGGACACCCATTTCTCTCCGTGTAGTTTGTTACGTCTGATTTTTTTCTTTGCCTGTTCACCTCAAATTCCTCAAATTTTTCCTAGAAATTCTCTGCTCTCGAAGGTCACTGCAACATCACGAGCCTGTTTTCTACCTTTTAAAAAGACTTCTTGAGCCCCGTCGTATCTTCAAATTGGATGTTTTGGTGTTAAAACTGCAGCTGGCCGGCCAGAATATGAATCAAAATGAAACGCAAAACACTTGGCTGAATTTGAAGGCCTGAATTTCTTAACCTCTGGTTTAAGTCCTGCCTGACTGTTTGTGTGATGTCTGGTAATCTGTTACACTCAGGCTTAGTTCAAAGTACATACTTTGGCTGTTGAAAGCACTTCACCTCAGCCATTTTCCATTTATGGAGCCATCTGCTGGATTTCACGGCGAGTCTGTGTGATGGGCCACCTCAGAGAATATGGAGAATATTGAGACTGTTCAAAGCGCTCGCTTCTACAAGCGTATAGACTTCATGCTGTGAAATGAGGTTTGACTGTTGAAAATGTGCTCAGCTTAATGCAGGGAGGAGAGTGAAGGTTGAAAGGCTCATCCTGATAGGTGTATCATGAGGAAAAGGAAGAGAGGGAGTAGGTGCAGAAAAGGAGGCACAGAGACAGCGAGAAACTTAAAAATACATTTGTGATCAGAGTGCAAAACAATGAAAATGAGTAAAGGTCAGGTCAGGAAAATCAATGTGTCTTACACACTGCTCACAGGCTAACACACAAGCAAGCTGACTTACTATAATGAACTAGTATGAGACAGTCAGTACAGGTCTGTTTTCTCTGTACTGGGTTGCTCCCCAGGCATTTTGTTTTTGGGCCTGTACATCATTTCATTCAATAAAAAGTTATATTGACAAGGGAAAAATACGGTTCACACAGTTTAATCAAAAGACATATTTGTCCTTTTGAGTCCTGTCTCATAAGTGTCAACAAACCATTCTTCTTAGAGTTAAATAAAAGTGGATGGTGAAATACAGCTAATAAGATATGAGCTTCCTCTGCTTTGGATTCTCCGGCTCTCTGTTCTTTTCAAAGGTCAGTACTACTGAAGTCGAAATGGCTTGTAATTGGTCATTAGTGCAAATCTGCAGGTCAAAGTTCAGCAAGTTTTTGTGCGAATTTACTCACGTGCAAATCCATTTTCTCAATTTGCCACAGTTTTTTAGCTGTTTTAAACATTGGTGTGACCAGGCCTGAAAACTGTTGTCTCCTGTTAGAAATCAGAGACTAAAAAGGTACTAAATTATTCAACAGTGCATTCCAAAAACTCATAAACAAAATAAATGAAATCGTGTGTGTGTGTGTGTTTGTGCACGTGTGCGGGCGCAGACAGACGAGACAAAGGCTTACTTGAGAGACGGGCCTCAGGTAGGGGAACTCCACTTGGACCACCAAATGTGAAACAATGCTTTTGGTTTCTCATTCCATTCGCGCATAACCACACTCATGTCTGAGAGAGGCCTTTTTGGGTTATTTAGTGCTCCAGTCGTTGCTCTGAATCTAAAACAAAGACTGCGCCGATGCGATGATATCTCAAGATTTCATTCCGAGGTGAAGTAAATAGCCTCGGGGTGCTCGCTTTGCTGCAGAGGGGGCAAAGAGGGTATGATTACAATCTGTTTAGCGGCTTCGTTCAATATCAGTTTTGATTTGAATCGGCTTGTCTGCCCCATGGATGACTCGGATAGTGAGAATGAAGTCATAATTGCTGTCTGCCTGTGACTGTAGGAGTGTGTGTGAATGGCAAAGCAGCCGTATGTGGTCAGCCGGGCAACAGACATTGTATTACATGACTGTCTTTTTATGCTTTCTTGCCTTGTAATTGCTTAGTGCATTATTTGTGAGTGTGTGTGTGTGTGAGAGTTGAACCCTCAATAAGTGTAACGTATAAATCTGTGTGTTTATGAGAGTGTGTGTCTAGTCATGAAAAATCCTCCTGGTAGTTGGGTAATGACTTAATCTAACAGGCCTTCCCATGAGAAGCGACGATTGGATTGTTCGTGAATTATTGTTGTGAGGGGAAACAACACGACGGCAGGGTATTAAAAAGAGATTTATAGACGCCGCGTCTCCTCGCCACAAACTGTTTGTTTTTTCTCATCACGCCGGCTCAGGCCCCGCTGCACCACCAGCTCTTGATCATCACTTTTGCGCCACCTTCGGATCGCTGCTCCCATTTCAGCAGTAGCACAGCACATAACCGGGCGAGACATATAACCAACAGCGCTCTGGCCTCGTGGTAGTTGAGATCACACGAAGCAGTCAGGGTCAGATATGTGTAATATAAAAAAAAAAAATAGCTGAGCGAAGTTCAAACCGCATTATTCTGTAAATGTGATGTAAATTATTCATCCTTCCAACTTTCTGACTTCAAAGAATTTCTCCTCTTCCATCGAGAAGTGAGCAGACCCGTTTGCCAGATAGAGTATATTTCACTTAATCGTCGCTACATTACATAAACACGTGTAACTAATTCATTTTGCAAACTCTCGTCTGTTCCTGTCTAATGTGTGTGTGCACGTCTGTCTCACACGGCTCTGTATTCTCTCTCGTCCTCTCTCTATAATTGTACCAATTAGCGGCGCTTTGATGCGCTACAATGGGAGCTGTCTTAGCTTCAGTCCCGATATGTGCCGCTTCTTCTCCTTCTCTTTTTCTTCCTCTCTCCTCTTTGTACTCAAGCGCACATCACACCAGACTCCAATGCAAAATCTGGCAGCTTAATGTTGGCCTCTTATCAGCTAATATACAAACCACCCAGAATATAATTTCAGAGCCATTAGAGGCCATTGTGGGGCACGTATGAGTGCTATCAGGTGAAAACCTTGTAAATCCAATTTGGGAGATTGGTTTTAACTTCAGTAGAAGGATTGCATAGTCTCTTTTGACATTGTAGGCACAAACCAGTTTCAGACTCAGACAGTTTAACTGACCAGATGACAGGACCAATCATTACTGTCTCAGAGACTGTGAGGGAAGCAAAGAGAGGAGAAAACAGTGTGGAACAGGGAAGTTGGGTTGAAAAAAAGATGTGGGAGACGGTGACAGAATGGAAGAAAACCAGACAGAGAGAGTTAGTGAGAAGTAAGTAAAACCAGGATAAGATCTAAAAGTAGCAAGGACCATACTGATGTTTTCGCAGGAGAAGGATGGAGCCAGGACGCAAAGGCAGCGAGAGGGAGGGAGTGAACGACAAGGGCAGAAAGCAGAGAGCTAGCGGAGCCGTGCAGTTGTGTGGGACGATGTGAATGAGGCAGCGTGACACCGACGCTCAGCTGATCAGCTTCCTCAGCTGACTTAAGACGGGAAATTGTCATATTTTCAAAGAAGTTTCAAAACTGCATTGCAACACCCCCACACGTCTGCACCATCGCTCCGTCTGTTTAAACTGCGCTGTGTGAAAAATGACAAACAGTCACAGAGCCGCTGCACTTCCAAATGTGGCATTCGCAGCACGCAGACACAAATACTAACACCGGGTTTTCTTTGGACGGGATTAATTCATACTTCGTAGTTAAAATCACAATCACAGGCTTTTTCAGGCGTCACATTCCAGCAGATCTGTCAATGAGAAGTGACCCACTTTTTGTTTTTTTCCCTGTAAGCCGGTCTGACATTCTGACCTCCCTCCCTCACCACTATTTAGTCTGCAACACATGAGCTTTTAAACTGCAGATCAGACCTGAACCAGCTGCTGCTGTTGCTGCATGCACCACAACTACAGAAAGGTAGTCTCTTCTGTCTGAGAATGTATCGATCAACTGTCCATTTGATCAGACAGCTGCTGCAGAAATTATTATGCTTTCCTTTGCATGTTCTTCTCACACACCCGTTTTCATGGTTGGACAAACAAAAATCTCTGTGCGTTATCTGAAATTCAGTAATCTAAAATCGGCTTCCCAGTGCAGTAAGTATCCATCTTCATTCATCGTTGTTTGTGTTCCAGATAGAAATCTGGGGTTAAAATGTTGCTTCAGCCAAATCACGAGCAAACATGTTCTCAGTTGCCCCTTGTGATATTAAAGTCATGCAGATAATTTTGGTTTTAGCCGCTGAGGACATTTGTCTCTCAGACTTCTGTTGCCAGTACGATACAATGGAGGGGAAAAGGTTTAACTTGGGCTGCACAAAATTCCATCAGACGAACTCAACAGCAGCATGTCCTCCCAGAAACAGCTCGGTTCAAACAGTTCCTACTTCCTGCTGAAGAAACAGTCCCCAATAAAACTGTCCACCGGGAGGTGTGTAGACAATCCTGTGTAACAGTGGGGGAAATCGCTTCTGGAAAAAAACACTTTGCTGTTGTAATTTTGTGAGCTTCCAGTCACCCTCACTGTATTCACGTGGCAGCCCGAATCGAAAATGTTTAGACGCCACTGACAGTAAGTAAGAAAATGTTTTGATTTGGTTGAACCGATCCTATAATACCAGTTTATTTTTTGACGTTTTCGGTTTACCTCAGCCCTGCTCGGTTGGACGCACCAAGTTTCACACACAGGCATGTTCATCAGTGTTGGCCATCGTGCATCTTCCTACTGGACACAGTGACTCAGCTTTCTAGTGTTTGCAGCAAACTAGCCCTCAGAGTTTCTACACTAATTGCTGGCTGTGTGATATGTGGGTCAGTGGGTTAGCTGTAGGCATAGTGGTTCGCATTCTGCTTTTTATGCTTTCCTGATATGTTGTTGTTGTTTTTTCACTGTCACATGTGCATGCTTGTGTCTCTTTGTGGCGGCTTTTTATTCATCTTTCTTGTTCGTTTTCCACCTCGAGTGTTGGCTCCGGCACATGTAGATAAGCCATCAGCAGATTCTTGCAAGAGCCTGTGCATTGTACAGACACACAAAGAAAAGTATATGCATGTGTTTCTCTTGTGCTGCCAAACCCTATTTTTAAAGATTGGGTAATATAACACACTTTTAAATTGGACTGATCATTTAAAAGGCCAATTTTTCCCTTAGATTTAGAGAGCAATTTGTGTTGTCCCTGCACTATTAACTACACAAAACACATTACAGATGCTAATTGTCCTAATTTTAATATTGGCTAATTTACACTGCCTACACATTTACTTAATAGCTTCTGCAACATTAATCAATATTCCCCCCGACTTTAATGTCCTTGTTAGATGGACGCTGTCTTTGCAACTATATTCTGTGACCTCGCTCTTCTGGACATAATCTAACAAAAAGGCCTGTGATTGGCTGTGCTGAAACTGCACTACAAGATTATGTGACAGAAAAGGCTCAGATGTATGTTTGAAAGTGCTGCATGTTTCCTTCTTCATCCTCTGCTTTGAGATCTAAACACCGTCGGCTCCAGCGGTGTCATGTCAGTGCACTCATAATCAAATATTTAACAGCAGAGATGAATAGAGGAGAGGGGGGAAAAAGAGGCAAAGAAAAAAACATAAAAAATACAACAAGACAGAAAAAGAAAAGAATAAGAGCTGGGGAAACCGGTGGCATGCGAGAGAAGGAAGACAAATAGAGAAACATGTATAAGACAGAAAGCCTAAAATGTGAAGACAGTGATTTTTGTATGCTGTCTAGTGTCAAAGCTTTCAGGAAAAAATACCTGCTGACAAAATGAGGGTATGAATAAGAGTGAGTAAAGAGAAAAAGAGGCCAAAACGGGGAGAATTTGAAAAGACAAACAAACCAAAACATTCGGACAACGAGACGGAGGCAGCAGCGAGATGTGTGAATGATCTCAGATCAAAGCGCGGCAGCCAGAAAGCAGAGTGACACAGACAATACGATAAAAGACAGAGAGAGAAAGGAGAGGCATTAGAGATGAGGTAGATGAGAGGTGTAAAGAGTGAGCGAGGGGCAAATTGAAAGTCATGTCGGCTGGTGTCAGTTCTGTGGAGATCACATGAGCTGATTAGTGACGGAGGAATGAAGGGCTGCTCGGAGAGGAGGGAGGCAGCGGAGGAAGCGAGTGTTCATGAAGGGCTGCAGAGAACGTAAGGGCACTAGAATATGAATTAGTATTTTAGACACATAATCACACACTTACAGAGTCGAATACCCACAACTATGTGTACTACTGTAGAAGTCATATTAAACACTTGACTCAAGGAAAGAAACATCATTTTTTATTTTAATATGAAGGAATCATCAAAGTCATCCGGCACACATGAAATCACCACAAGCAGATACACTGTATATTGCTTTCTGTCTATCAATGTCTGTATCAATATCTTCAGAGATAAAGAGTCTGCAGACAAGCTCTGTGAGGCTGGCACAGTCATCCTTCCAGCTATATGAGAACATCAGCATGCTAACAAGCTCACAGCAACAATATTAACATTTAATGTTTAGCCAATTCTAAATCCAAGGGATGCTGAGGCTGATGGGAATGTTATTAGTTTTGCAGGACAAAGGAAGGGACAAATTAAAATTTTGACCTGATGAAGCTAAATGAACAGTTGCCAGATTTATTACAATTCATCTCGAGGAGGTCGTGAATAATGTGCATTCACAGCAATCGCAATAAAAAAAAGTAATTTCACAAAAAAAAAAAAAAATGTCAACCTCATTGTGGTTCTGGATGAAAAGTCAGATGATCACCAAACGTATTAGGACTCATCTTCTCATGAATGCCTGTACAAAATTTAATTATATCCTATCCTGTAGTTGGTGGACCAACCAACAGACAGACAGACACTACCATCTCAAGAACCACATCGATAGCATGGCTAATAATGCAATAATCCACCATCTCCAGCAGAACAACAGTAACTACAGAGTTATTTTGAAGTGATTCCATTCAAAATCTTCAGAGAGAAATTTAACAAGAACAAGATCGGTACTAGAGATACAATGCTGACCTGATATTTCCTGAATTAAAGATTAATTCCCAGACTGAGATTGAGCCAAGTTCTGGACTAAACAGGCCTTTTAAACTAGATCACCTGCAGCACAGACCACTCGTATACGCGTGAAACCAGATTAACTCAAATTGGTTTTCTCTGATAATCCTTAATTCGGTCTTGGATTAACTAAACCAATTCCATGAAGGAAGGTAAAAGTTACTCTGAGACATCAGAAATCTGCTGTTTATCCTCAATTAATTGGTGGCTGGACACTACTGTGTTTTCCTATTTTTCTGCTTCTATTGTTTTTATCCATCTCTACTCATTAATTCCACCACATTAATGGGCTTTAATTGATCCATTCCAGTTTTTACGAGCACCTCGAGGCCCGGGCCCTGTGCACCTGCTCTCACTAATGAGCACCAACACAGATGTTTGACATTCATCTTGTTCAGCATAAGTAATGGATGACATTTTGAAAAAAAAAAAAACAGTTTCAAAAAGCCAGGATGAACTACTCCAGATTAACTCCTGATTTAACCTATACCCTGACCGGGAAACCAGTGGCATTGTTATGATGGAGATTCACAGATATAGCAAACTGCATACACCATCACCTGAGTGCCTCGCTGATAGTAAAAGCTTGTTGCTGGAAGCTTTTGTAGGACAATAAATCTAGAAAATATTTTTTTGGTTCCCTCTGGTTCTTGAGTGTTATGAAACATGTTAGTTTTAGTGTGTGTATGTATTTTTGCAACACCACTGATCTTTAACTTCATTCAAATCTCTGAATGTTGGTTTGAGTCATCTTAATCTGACAGTGCAAAACTGTCTCTCAAACATGGTTACTCTATATTTCGTATGCAGACTAACATGCAGGGTTTAGTTTTATTGCAAACAAGAGCACTATATATATGATTCTGGTCTTTGTTATCTAGTAAACAGTCTCTCTCAGACAGTATGCACTGTGAGATATGGTGTATTAAACATTTTTAACTTTAGACAACATTATTGTATTCCTTTGCAACAGCAGAGCTCATTAGATGGACTCTGTGTGTTTTTGCGTGCAGCATGTGCGTTTGTTTCTCCGTGCAAACTCTCCAAGGAGTCCATGTGCAACACCAAATCTACTGTTTGCTTTCTGCCAGTCTCCTGCCAGATAACAACCACATAGTGGCAGGGACGCGAGCTTAGTTACCAACTGTCAAGTGAATATTTTTACCCAAAATCTTGGATTGTGGAATAAAAAAAAATGAAAACTTCAGAAACGCACCCGCCGTGGAAACGTATTTCTACATTGCATCATTTTTTGGTGACATTGTCATTGCGCAATTTCAATTTGGCATCTTTATCTTATAATTCACATTAATGTACTTGTGTAAAAGCTGAGCCACAGAGAAACTGGAAAAAAAAGGGATGGAGATGGAGGGTAGAATGGACAGAAGGACGGATCAACCCGAGGAGGGAATAATACCAAGCTCAGGAGGAATGGTTGGCGGTGTAAAAATGGACTATTGTGTGAGAAGAAGGCAGAGAGAGAGCATGAAATCCTGAATGCGGGTGCCTCCCTGGGAGTAGTTGCATACCTGTGGGAGCTGGCAGGGTTAACATTTCCCTACTGTACTGCCAGTGTGTGTGTTAAAAGCCCTGCGATTACTACTATTAGTTTTGTGAAACAGAAATAGCCCTTTGAGTCGAGAGACAGGGAGAGAAGAGGAGAGACCGACCGAATTACTGCAGAAAGAAAACCAGAGTGATTTCACACCTGATTATCTCCCCATTTATCCCCCGTTCTCTGTCAGGACTGATCCATTTCCCCTCTTCTCTTCCACCCAGTGTGTATGTGTGTATCACACACAGAGAGAGAATCTATCCAGACACAGTTATTGGTGGAAAGATATTGTCTTTACTGTATTAGAGCTTTACTGCTGTGTCATTTTTTTTTTTGGAGCAGGTCAGTCTGTGGGAGACTCATTTCAATGCAATTAACTTTCCAGAAATACACTCCAAACAACAGTAAAAAACCCTCTGATAGATCTGTTTTTGCTTTGCAGTCAGTTTTGCACCACAACACCAGCCACCAGAGATTCAAAGAAATTTATGCGAGCGAGGAAATCCGAGGAGCTGAAATCAGTTTTGAAAGCTCAGCAGTCGCTTTTTATAAACCCATAAATCCCACGTTTAACGCCGCCACAGACTAGACTATGTGAGCCACGCAGTTGCGAGACACAAGTGCATTTTTTAATGATGATGGAAGTGGGAAAAGACTTTTACCTGTTTGAAACGCATTGGAAAAAAAAACATGGTGGCATGTATTGTTTTTCGCTGCGGAATAAGAAACTAAAACCAAAGTGACAGCGGTTTCAATGCCAACACGTTTGGTGACTGCTGATCATTGTTTTCATTTATTAAATTCACACACACACACACACACACACACACAGATCCAGTATTATTAATGGGCCGGTCCAATCACTCTGGTCTCTGTAATGAATGAGGGCAAGATAATCCTCCCCGATCTTCGTCTCCTTCGTTCTTTGTTCAGGAAGCCGTAGGATCGGCCTCTAATCAACACTTCAATTTGGCCTCCTGACATTACCAATTTACAGACAGCCTCGCTCCCTTTGTGTGCTCTCATGGATGCAGTTCTATTTAAAGGTTTCTCGGCCCTCTCTCTCTCTCTCTCTTTGCCATTCTTCTGCCCGGTGAATGAAACTCTCTCAATTTATTCAACCGTCGCTTCCTTCTTCTTCTTTTGTTTGTGGCTCTGCTGAATTCGATTTGTGTTTTCAGTCGTGTCAGTGAACACCAACAAACAGAGAGTTCAGCTGGAGCTACCTGTAGGAGCCGAGAGCTTGTCTTCAGTTACCGTCTCTCTGTTTGAGTCTGCCGCTTTCCCACTGTTGTTTCTCTTGTGACACATGAATGGGAATTTAAGTCCGTCTGTGAACTCGCTCTGAATTACATCCATCTGTCTCTGTTGAAGACAAGTTGCAGTGTTTCCATGACAACGCGTCCTTAACGTTTCCTGTTTGCACATCCTGTGAGGATGATGTCAGGACTTCAGTCAGGTGAAAGGGGGTTTGCCTTAGCGCTCAGGAATCCTGTCCTGTGTAACAGAGAGCAGAGACATGATGTAATGGATTTTGTTTATGTCTGTGAGAACCCGTCTTTTAACCTTTTTTAATGGTGGAAAGTTGACTGAGCACGCTTGCTCTTTTCCAGCTCCTAAATCACACTCAGTTTCCCACCTTCACACATGGGTAGCCCTCCACTGCTTGCATCTGAGCAGCTCTGCTGGAGCCGTTTAGGGTTGAGTGACTTGCTCAAAGGCACCTTAACACTCTCTTCTCAGGCTACATCCACACTGACATGTTTTCATTTTAATATGATGCATATATACAGGCTGATGTTGTTTGATGAAAAAGGGTTATGTGATAGAGGTGTGACGAATCGGAGAAGGGCACAACATGACTGATGAGATCTAATCAGATAGCGGACGTCAGAGTTTGCATCATTGTTTCCAAAAGTCCCTGTTTTCGTCTGTCCAGACTACAACGCAGTCCAGGAGTTTTCTAAGACGGGGTCAGCATAATTTCCAAAAGTCTCCGGAAAAAGTAAAAACAAAAAAGTGTGGCATTACTTGTTCACATCATTTAGTGCGTTTACATGCACAAAAGAATACTCCCCTCCTGCGACAGAACAGAAACCTTGTTAAGTGCATGTAAACACAGCGACAGTCTGCCATGCAGTACAATAACGTTTGGAGAACCTAAACCTAATGAAGCCAGGATGTGATGTGCTTTGTCCACTTGAAGTACATCATGAAAGGTGAATAGGAGCGAACCATTTGTGACTCAGTGTGCAGCTGGCCAATACTTTCCACTGACTTTGTTTTTTCTATGCTTGAAAGCTCAGTGAACGTGCATTGTGTGCACAGGATAACTCTTCACTAATGTCTACAATTAGTGTCTGTATTGCTTTGAATGTTCTGGCAAATGTTTGGCCCGATGTAACCTCGGAGAACAGCAGCCCAGAGCGGCTGTGCAGGGCTGAATCTGGCCTCTGTCACATTTCTCTTTAGGAGCACAAACGGCCTGTTCTGGCCTTTTGCTCTCCTTCAAAACAAAATGAGGCAAAACAGCAAATGAAGAGTTTCTTTTCAGAACGAGTTATGACCCACTTTCACAATATGTGAAATATTGAGTAACTGTGTTTCGAGGTCAAAGCTTTCTAACATCTTGACATCATGTGTCTTCAGCCCACATGTACTGGAAAGTCCAACACAGCCTAAAGATCAGGATCTAAATTCAGATCTAACACTCCCTTTTTCACTCATGTCATTTCTTATCTTGTAAGATATAAATGTACATAAAGATAATGATCCCGCTTACTCTTGTTCTGAAACACTTTAATGAGTGATGTTCATCCTACACACAGACTCTGATTTTTATAATTTCAGATGAGTTAAGATTCATAAAGCATTCAAAGTCATCCCTACTTACTTATTAAAGACAACGTGGCCTGTGGTTGTAAATTAAATCTGTGATATGAATTTCTGAGGATGTTAAAGTGAGTGTTGAACAGCAGAGGGCATATTTTGTCTCTTTGACTGACACTGGTCACCTCTTGTTCCTCTTATAACACTCAATTATCCAAACAGGTTAAGGGTGTTTGACAGTCTCTCTGGGACTGTTGGATCATTTAGTCCATTTTTTTAGTATAATTTAATCCAAATGATGGATTTTAACAGGGATAGTTCAGATTTTTTTCATACAGTGTCAGTGTATCACCTACAGCAGATAGTGGTGATCACGCCTCCAGTTTGGAGAAGCAGAGTCGTGCTGGCACAGAAGCAAAGCACTGCAATGTACTGCTGTGGACGGGGGCAGCAACAAAACTTATTTTAGCCACCTTAAAAAAATCAATATCAGTTAAAGTGTGTGCTAAATTTAGAATATCTTCAGTGCTTCGCCTGGCTGTCAGACAACCTTTTCTTTTGGTTTTATATTTTCTCAACCTTCTCTATTCCTATGCACAAGTGCAACTGTACAGCACACTTCCTCATAAACCGCTAATGCATCAGCAAGGCAAGGTTAGGTAATTAAAGTGCATGCAGCACGTGGGAGAAAATTTCCTTCAGGGCTTTCTGCCAGAAAGCGCTGTTTGTGCGTTTGATGAGCAGAGTTGAAGGTGAGCAGGTATGCACAAGCTGCAGGCGACGGGTGGCTGGAGATAGAGACGCAGGCTATTTGCATATTCATATGTTTCGTGCATACTACATGAAGGCAGTGGTGTAGAGTTACATCTAAGATATTTTAGTCCATGAAGGGATTTTTTTTTCCATGAAAAAAAAATTAATTTTCATGAACAGATGAGTTTTTAGGGGTTTAATCAATGCCTTTAAATCTGCTTCCCCAGATTAGAGACAGATAATAATCATTTCAATCTGAGTTGTCTAATGGTGTCCTGTCTGCCCTGCAGCTAAGCATCACAGTGGGGGTGTGTGTGCTACGAGCATCACACATCACAAAGATATTCCTGAGATTCAAACTTTTTATTAGCTTGGTGACTTTTTGCCTCCATATCTCCAGTGAAACACCAAGAGTGCTGTCTAAGGGGCTGTGTGAAATTGTCATGTCTCCAGTAATAACATCATACTGTTTTGTGGGCTTTACCTGGGAATGTTGTGGAAATCCTACTGGGTCCAAAGCTGGCGAACTGGTGGAGCATCTTTCACAGAAAAGCGACTGATTTCTGTGTAAGCGTCATGGGGGAACCAGGATGCTTACACTGAAAATTACCATTTTAAGGCTGAGGGTGCATTTTGGAAAGAGTCTTCTGACAGATATTAATCTACCTCTCTGAAATCTCCAGCCTCATCTTAAACAGCTGGACACCTTTTGAGCAAGGACACAATGGATAAATGAAGTTTATCGATTAGAGCCTTATACCAGAAATAACAGCAAATGCATTACAGATACTTACCGAACCCATAAAATGCTTTCATCCCATATGTTCTCCTGATCTTTTTTCTGCACAAGTCAGCACTGGATTTGTCCAATTTATTCATCTAAATTTATGCTGCTTGTGTGTCTATGTCACTACAAGGCTGTGACTCAGGAGGTTCAGTAAAGTGAGCAGGGCCAAAGGTAATACTGTTTTGCGAATCATTTCTGTTAAGACATTAATTTACTGTCTGGCACAATCCCTTTAGTGCTCCCTTCAGTGTTTTTTCTTGCTGTAATTATCTCCTGGAGAATCCACCTTGGCCTGTGTGTCCATTGCTATTTCTTTTATTCCATTTTATCTCTGAAGTTAGTCTTGGATAGCTCTCTCTCTCTCTCTCTCGCTCGTCCACTTTGTCCCTTCCCTCCCTCTGTCACTCTCTACAGTATGTCCCTCCCTCCTACTGGACGTCCTCTCTTTTAAATGTCATCCTGCCTGTAGTTATCCATCACTTTATGTCCTGCTCCATCTAATTCACATTGCCCCTTCGTCCCCTCACCCTCTGCTGGGCTCTGTGCCCGGGCAGCTACTGTGGCTCGCTCTGTTGGCTTTTACTGCAGCCGTCCGCCGCTGCCCTGTCCTGTGTCACACACTGACTGACTAAAGTTATAAAGAGCAAAAGAACTGTTGAGAGTTGAGAGATGTGTAAACCTAGTCTATTCCTCATTATGGTGTAGTTTAGACATGGTCACTGAGTTTTATAGATCTTAACATCTTACTAGTCTGTATTTCATTATGCGGCTGTTGTAAAACTTCATATGATTGCTACTCATTATGATCTCATTCCCTACCCTCTGTACCCTGTTCACTTATCATGGTGACTCACCTTTCAAGACTTGATTGTGTGTGTGATGGATGACTGTTATGTAGTCAGGACGTCCATTGAGGAGTGTGCCAGGTTAAAAAGAGTAGTGGAAGTCACCTTGCAGTGAATCATTATAGACAGAATTTGTAGCTGCATTGCAGGTCGTTTCACCTCAGCGGTCTAATGTTGAATAGTCTGAGTTGTTTATGAGCCTAAAGGTAGAGAAGGTGAGGGAGTAAATGGAGTCATGTGGCAGAACTTCTTCAACAACGTGTAAGTCTTTCAAGCGTCACATAAAGAAACGACGACAGCTCATTTCGTCTGCTGTGAAATTGAATTCCCAAAAAACACACTGCAGTGGTCTTGGTGTTTTCCTCTCCTATTACTGTTTCACCTCCTCTGTTAAAAGAGAACAGCTCATGATGCCTCTTTACGTATGGACTGAAAAAAGTGCTCAGTTAGACTATAATATTTCACATTTTGTTTTTTACTGTGGTAGTGCTTCGTAAAGATTTATAGTTGTTGCTGGTTTGAAAAGTTGTTTTCTTAAACCTCTGCCCTGAGCACAGATGTTGTGTAATATCATAAAGTAATGTGGGTCAGGTTGTTTCCACAATGAAGTAAGAGATTTTATTTTAGTCGTTACATCATGAACAGTAGCAACTAAACTCAGCTTGAGTTCCTCATAGACCACTGAGTGTTGTCATTGTACAGATATGCAGAAAGCTGGGGATGGATGTACGTGGCCAGGTTACCTAAAGAGAGAAAAGTGACAGCAGAATGGGTAAAGCTTTATTGGATTGTGTTCAGACCACTGGCTCCTTCATCCTGTGCTCTCAGAGAGAAAGACATGCTGATGTGCATCCTGTTGCTGCTCTGAGCACAACAACATCTCTTGCACTCAGAAAACGCTTAGCACTCAAAGTTGAAATCGCTTTTAGCCAAAGACTGCTGCTCTTCAAATGGGCTGTCAGTTGTCTCATAGCAGCAGCAGCGGCTATGACAAGTGCTTCCCCAGACAGCTGTCGCATTGCAAGATAGTGCCTGGATCCAAGAGACAAAGTTGTCTTTAGCTCCGTGTCATGATTTTTTTGGTGAGCACTCTGTTACTATTAGCTCACTGTTTGAAGGGGAACTCCATTATTATGTAAGACGAGTATTCCCTCTATTAAACTTAATTTCACTTTAACCGACTCCCCTCTCGATTCACTAGTGCCCCTTATTGTACAGAGAAATGGACTCCTGACCTACAGTGATCCTTGATGTTTCATAAGACGGACTTCTGATAAACATATAACCTTAGATGACTGCTATAAATAGAGCATAAAACAGGTTGTGCCCAGTGTGTGTCGTAAGCCTGCCCAGGTGTTTCATGGCAGCTATAAAGTTAATAATGATGTGCTACAGTATTAGCTGGCCATGGTCTAAGATTTCATCTTGCGAAATGAAGCCTAATAAAAATCCTAATATGATATCAAACTGCAGTTGATTTACAGTCATGTCAGAGGTGTCAATACAAAGGCCTTGAGGGAGACAATGTACTGCTCTGCTGTGCTGGATATACATTTAAAGGCAATGGTTAAATGAAGTGTCTGTCAGTTTCAATAGACACTAGTCTGTAGGGTCAAATCTATAGGCAAAGGTCAACTCATCAAGTTAGTCTAGTTAGAAACTTTATTTAACTCTTAGAAATCTGTTAAAGCCTCTGAAAAATTGGTTGTATGAGTTCCCCTTTAATGCTCAAAAACTCAGCTGATCTGCTTCATCACTTCAAACCAGTGAGAAGTTTAAGCGCTAATAGAGAAATCTATGATGTAAAATTACTAAAACTGTTCTGACTTTGGCAGATAATGTGTGTTCATGAAGGATGTATTATTCATAGAAAAAAAGGTTTATTAAAATTGCTTTTAGGGCCTTTAACATAAAATATTTAAGGGCAGGGTCCATAACAACCTCTAGAAAATACTTTTCAAATTAAATTTTGGCATCCAACTCATACTTGTGCCGCCCAGAGACGAGCACGTAGGCTTTGATCCCAACTAAACACCCTCACAAATAAATTCACTGGTAGCTTACACAGTCTTACCAAGAGGAACCGAAGGCTGAAAGCATCTGGTGCTGTGTTTGGTTGCAGTGAAACCCTGTAAACACACTGTATCTCTCAGCGACTCATGCGTGGAGACACACAGAACCAAATTAGTGTCACAGCAGCTTTCCATGTCTAATTAAAGGATGCTGTAGAGAGAAAAAATTATTGTCTGCAATTTTTTTTGTTCACTCTGATCCTCTGCCTTTACCTCACAAAATAATAGTGTGTTGAAAATCTTTTTATTGCTCCAAAAAAATGAGAAACCACCGGCCCACAAGCTCGAGCATTTGGGCATTTTGGTAGATTTTTATAATTACTTCACAGTTTGAACAAACTGAACCAATGCCAGTGTGAGGGATAGAGATATTTTTAATCTGATTTTGTGCATTTTGAGCTTTTCTGGCCGCGCCCGATGTCCCGGGCCGGGACTGACCTCGTTGGTTACAACACGACTGACCTTGCGTGGCATCATGACTGCGAGCCAGAGATGAGGATTAACTGTCTGTGTCAGCCGAGGAGAGACAGCAATTCCCTGAAGCCAATTGACAATTTGTTCAGATGTAATGAAATGGGTGGTAGACCACACGTCCCTCGCTTCTGCCATCAAAACCTCCATGCAGTGACAGTGATTGCCTCATTTTTGCAAATTGAAAAGCAAAAAAAAAAAAAATTAAGAGTGATGACAACCTCTTCAGCAACGCTTCTGCTTTATCACAGTTTGTTCTTCAACTTTTTCATGGATAAAAGCTTGTCATCATTCATCTGTATTTCACAAGCAGGAAAATTTGATTTTAATTACTCCAGTATAACAGAATGTTGCATATTCTCACGTCTCAGTGTTTGGGAATGTGCTGTGCATAAATATGGAGAGAGCTGAGGTCAGGGATCACACAATGTCTCACATTCCTGATGATTTTGAAGCAAAACCAACACAATCGAAACAATCTTGCTATGAAAGACTTTATAAATACAAACCTGCACTGGCCCTGAACATGCGACCCACAATAAATTCCACTGCAGATGTATAATTTATCTTTAGATGGTACTTAAACAGTCCAAAAGTTGGCAGCACATAAAGAGCCAGGCTCGCTATTTCCCCGTTTTCAGTCTTTATGCTAAGCTAAGCTAACCAGCATCATATTTACAGTACAACATTTCACATTTTCATGGGAAGTGAGGTTGTCTCTGTGGATAACATCCACAAAATATCCCAAGTCTGGCATCTGAAGCCCTGTGTGACAATCTGCTGCCCATCTATTGTTGGTGGGTCATCACATGAAAGTTTTAAGGGTCACAGTATGAAAGAAGAAAGGTGTCACTTCTGACTGCAGATGCCACAGGTGGAGTCACTGCGGCAGCTGGACTAAAAACAGTGGTTGTGAATACCTTTGCTTTAGGCGAGCCTTCTGACTGGACTGAAGGCTAACCTTTGACCCCCATTAGGCCAATATGGAGCCATTTTTCCAGTTTTCACTTCGGTGCTCTCCTCCCACTCTCCATTGCTGTCAGAGCTGTCCTCCTCACTTCTCAGTCTCTGAAACTCTACCTTTGCTCTCTCCTCTTCATCTTCCCCTCTATTCATCTTCCGTTCCAAACACTCCTCCTTGTTCTCTCGCTCTTTCCTTAGGCCATCTTCCCGCTCCTCTTCTTTCGTCTCTGACCTCTGCTCCTGCTCCGTGTTTATCTTTGTCTCAGCTGTCTTTTGTTTTATCCTCACACCTCCCACACCTGTCTGTGCCTCCAGTCGTGCTCTCAGCTCCAGCTCTCTGCGGCTCCACTCCTCCTCCAGCCTCTGGTACATGTGAAGGGAGAAATGCCATCCTCCGTTCTCCTGCAACATGTTCTCCACTTTATTCAGCAGCTCCCTCACCTGCTCCTGCTCTTCTTCCTTTCTCCCATCCGCCTCACCTCCCGTGCTCCCCCTTCCTGCCCTCTTGTCAAATTTCTTCCAAATCCCTTTTTGTATCTTCCCATCTCCCTTCACCTCCTGCCTCCTTCTCTCTTGCTTGCTGACGATGGCCGCCTTGTTATCGAACACGTGATATCGATAGCGACACTTCTCCATCAGCCAACGCAAGGCGGGGCCTCCTGATTGGATGTGCTCCTTCACGCTGCGCCCTCTTGCCCTCAGCCAGTCTCCACATGTGAACAACACCATCGTGTGTCTCCAGACTGTGGGGGTCAACAGCTCCATCCTCCTCTCTATAGCTCTCCCCTCAGGCTCAGTGAAGTCCAGCAAAGGGATCACTAAGAGAACAACATGAGGTCCTCCAGGTCCACACAGAGACACTGCTCCCAGCAGTTCAATTTTCTCCTCTCGGGGGACAAACTCCTCACATGAACCCCAACCCTGTGCGTCCACGACATTCACGTGACGTCCAGTGGTGATGGCGCTGGCAGCGGTGCTGGCCCCGCCTCCTCTGGTTTCGAAGACCTGACCCTGGCCCAGCAGGGTGTTACCACTAGAGCTCTTACCTGTCCGCCTGGGACCAACCAACAAAATATTAAGATCCTGTGAGGCTGGAAAGAGAAGGACGAAAGAGAGGAAGCTTTTAATCTGCAGCTTGAAACTTGAAACAGTATTTTGCACAGGATGTGGTTCATTGGAGGCTTTTATAAGCTTTACTTTAGTGAGAAAATTTGTTCCTAACACACTCCTGCTGTTATACTTGACTGCAGAAGCTTGGCACTGAGCGATAGTTAGTTAGTGATAGCATGATCAAAATGCAAAAAAGTATGAATGCTGGGCATGTTCAAGATGTGCTTTTCAAAAAGTAATCCTCCTTCTGCTTAAAATTGCATAACATTTTACATGGCTCCAGCATTGAGAAAACTTTCAACAAAATTTGTATCTCAGTATTTAAAAGTTAACATACCAAAATTTCTTGGTGGGTTGCAGCTTCCCATTGTGGCAGTCGTTGAGGAGTCCTCGAGGCCTCAGGTATAATGTCCCTCCACAGTAATGGTGACACTACGTCAGGGATCGTTAGAAGGCTGCACTTTCTGCTCCGCTTACTGTAATATTTGATGGCTGAGCACGTGGGATAAACCTGCCACTTATCAACACATTGACTGAAGCGCCTCCCAGTTTTTATTGCTGACTGTATTCCTGAGGAACATAAAACTATCAAAGTTTTTCCCTTTCAGGAAGTCTCCATCTGATTTTGAAGCCTTATTGTTTAATAGAGATAAAAGATTTTTGTCAACGTCTGTCGATGTTTAACCAGTGTTACTTACTGCTGATTGGCTTTTGGTGAACAACATGGAGCTTACTTACAACAGAGGGACGAAAGTCTTAGTTTAGCAAGGCTCTATAGATGGTTTGTTTCATTATAACAGAACAGAGGACAGAATTGTAGGTTTCCACTACATCCTGATTATGAAATCGATATGAGATTCAAAGCTCTGTAACTAAGGTGTGCCATAACAAAGGCAGTAAAATTTAATGGCAGTAAGTTAACATTCTTGCAAAGAAATTGATCAACACTAATAACAACATGTCGAGTGATTTACATTGCTGTATTTTATGCTATTACTGTATGCATCTATAGCCATACTCCAGAAAGCAGGCTGGGCACAGTACGGCAGCATAGAGCATAATTTAAATGCTTTGACACATGCATACATTTTTATGCATGTATGAAGTAAATATGCATGTAAAAAATAGCCTTTGATGTGGCCCAAATACAATAACGGTAACAAAAATATCCACAAATTAGTGGAATCACCTGATTTTGAATTTGTCCTCGTCATGCTGAGTTCCTGATTGTCCACAGTGGCCTCGAGTTACTTATTTACTTTCACACCATTGCTTTACAGCATAGCTTTTTTTAGAGCAACAGGCCTCTCACATTTTACACGTCTCAAGGCTCGTCCACATGATCCGTTCGTGCGAATTCGCTGCCTCTCCCTCTCTCATTATCAGCGCTCTCATGTTTGGTCCATCTGCAGCCTCGACCTGAGCTTACGCGTCTCACAGATTATAGTTTGCTCTGACTCTGACTCTGTGCGAGTTTGTGCGCTGAGCTATGTGTCATCTTTTGTGCTGCCAGTCTTCATCCTTAACTTTATGGAAGTGTAATATTAAATTGCAGCAATACCACTTTAAGTCCATGCTCAGACGCTCATATTTAAGAGTCTGGTACATTCATATGTGATGAAATGCTGTAATTCACCTCTTTGTATCCACCTGCCTTATCAACTTAATTCAGCCAGTGATTTCCGACATTACTCAAAATGACTTTGGGCATCTTCCAGACAGCAGGTAAAAACCTGTTACATTCAGCTGCGAGTTGTACTTTAGGTGGAAGTGGAGGTGAGCATTAGTGATAATGACACATAATGTACACTTGTATTCTACTCAAAAAGGAGGTCTTTACCTCTTCCTGTAAATCAGCTGATTCCTAATTTAAAACCAGCGCGGTGGAGTATTACACTCCGGTGAAAAGTTACACCTTTCTGTCTCTTCCCTCCAGCCTCTCTCAGGTCCTGCTCTGTTTTTTTTCTCTCCGATCTCAAACATGCACACGAATCAACACACACACTCTGACCTGACAGGTAATGCCAGTGAAGGATCAGCCGGGTTTTTATCCCAGTCTGTCTCGGTCAGGTTGGTGGTGAGATCCTGTGTGTGCACATGTGAGAGCTCAGGCTTGTATACGTGTTAATGCACGTGTGTGTGTGTGTGTGTGTGTGTGTGTTTTTCCTCACCTTCATTCACACATAATCTTCACTGAAGCTACATCAGCAGGAGCAAAGTTCCCCAGGTTTCTCCTCTTTGTCACGTTTAACTTTTCTCTCCTCCCTCTGTGTGTTTTTCTCTCTTCTGTTTTGATCTTTGCTCTCTGATCTTTTCTACCTTGTCTCCGTCTCAACTTCGCTGGCTTTTTTTCCTTTACCTTTGTGTTTGTTCTTTAATCTGACACACACAAATGTACAGGAAGCTTTCCTAACCGTCCATATAATTACCTTGTCTGATGACGCTGCCCATCACATCTCAACACGCTGGTCTAATGTACAGAATGTATGAAGATATAATTATTTCCACAACCTTGAACAATTTTCTTGTCCCTGAATCAATTTGCCCGATATCAAGAGGAGAAAATTAGACCTTTCTGTAGTAATTTCTAATATAAAAAGAGAATATTTGCATGTAGGGTAAAGAAATTTCCAGGATCTCACCCTAGCGACATTTTTATTTAAATTATTTACTCTACACTATAATTATCGCTATAAGGATCGCCTGTTCGAAGCGAATCGCCTGATACGCGAAACGTTGAGTGTTAGAGGACACACCTGCATTAATTCTTCCTTTGTCCACTTGGGGGCAGCGTAACAAACTGTAAACAAAACATTGATGTATTATCGCATTATACAAACAGTTGTCTGTTTAAACATCCAGCAGACAAGAAAGCATTTATTTGGAGTTGTGTTCACAGCCACTTGGTGAATACAAGTCCAATATCCTTTTTGAAATCTGTGGCTCTTAAGATGATAAATGCCTCACTTTGTTCACCAACTAGCTGCTATCTTTGTTACAACTGCTGAAAATGAGGCTGATGAGCAGTGAGAGTAAACCGAAACAATGAGCAGAAAGATGCTGAAACACTTAAACACTAGAACTGAGGGGAGCTGCAGAATTCAGTGATCCTCTGTGGGTTTGTCACTATGAGAAACACCTTCCATCTTCCATGTACTCATCTTTTGTATTGTTTGAATATAAATATTGATTAGTGCAGCTTTAAGCAATTACATTTGCTTGTCCTTGTCACCTTTTCTTATGAAGGTTTTCCAGTTGATTGCACTTACAGTCATTCTCTGTCAGATTGAGAGCAAGTTATCTTTACTCATTTTTAATAGAAAACGCACACCAACAAAATGCCACAGTGGACAAACATCTGCTTTTTCTCTGTAGATCGCACAGGGATGAAGGATGGTTCATCATGTTTGAAAAACTGCACGTAAGCAGGAATATTAATCGAAGGCGTGCTTACTAAATTATACCAACAGATTTCCTCTAATATTGACATTTTTATGAATGAAGTCCACCTCCCTGCAGTTTGTAACTGTCAAGGATAACTGAGGGTCAGACAGGCCGGCTGTGCTCTCTCCTCCTATTTATCACACTCTCTCCTCCTTGTGTCCACCTCTCATCTCATGACCTCCACATTTCCCTACTTCATCTCCTTTACCTTCTTCTCCTCTTCCTCTCCCCAGTCCTCCTCTTCTTATTTTACTACCTCTCCTTCACATCTTTCCTCCTTCTGCTTCTTTATCACTTTGCCTCTCATCCCAGAGGAGACGGTGAACAGTGGATTTACAGTAATGCAGGATGGTAAAGAGAGAACAGGGCTTTAAAAAGAAATGCTGGCATGGCTTGTATTACCACCAACTCCTGTCTCATAGCCAGCTCTGCCCACAGTGCCCATCTTTCTGTGTGACACTAATGTGGCCGGTAAGATATGACTCATACCACAATAATTTAAGCACCAAGAGTTCACTTTAACCCGATATCTCAAGATTGTAGTTTGCTGAGGGAGGACTTCAGAAAATAGGATTTTCACACCCTTCTCTCCTAAATCTGTGTGGGACGGACTTAGTACAACTATGTTTGTAGCCATTAGTCCTCCCACCCCGTGGCTGCATCCTTTTTTAGTATAAAAGGGTTTTCTAACAAATCCTTCGTGGATTGTAGCAACACTGCTGCATTAGTTCTGCACAACACGCTGCTTCGACGTGTCTTTTAAGCGTGATTGTGCTAAAAACTGCTGTTGTTACATGGTGTGTGCTGGGAAAGAGGATACAGGACACCACCGGAGGTACATTAGTTCCGGATAACGCCAACTTCCCTCAGTGGCTTTGAAAGATGTCGGTGTTCAGCATCTCATGTGTTTGAAAAGGAGGACACTGTGTGCAAGAGTAAAGCTACACCTCCTGATAATCCTCTCCTCTGTTGTCTTATTTTTGTTTTAAGTGAGGCTCAAATTTGGTTATTTAGATCAATTTCTCTCTTTGCTGTGACACAAGGAATAACTCACTTTCTCAATATGGCTGTTTATGCTCAGAATTTACTTCAATGTCATTAGAAACATTATGGAGCTGTTTTTACTGCACTGCTGTCCTCTCTCAGTAGATCTGCAAACCAGGCATCATATTTATCACACTGCATTGTGTTGTTCTACATCCAATATTAGAGTTACAATACAGGGTGAGCATACAGTAAGGGCCATTGAGTGAATTTGAGATTAGTCACTGACCAGCATGCAGTGCAGTAGAGCTCTTAAAGCAATGTTTAACTGGTGCCATAGCACAAAGTATGTTTGCATGTTAGCATTTCTCATCTACCCATTACTTCATTTTAATCAGTATAAAAGTTTGAGGCTTTCAGAACTCATTCTTTGTCCCCATGTTGCTCCCTGTCTAATGTAATTTTAGGCCTTGGCAAGTGTCCTCCCCTGTGCTCCTCAAATTTGAGCAAGCAGCCTCTGCAGGAGCTAAAAGTCCTCACTCTTAAGTAAATATGACAAATAAGTTGTATTCTTATCAGTAGCGGCCTAATTAGCTAACTTCTCTTTCTTGTGAAAGTTTATTTATGTCAGGCACAGGCCATCATGAACTGCCAAGGACATGTTTCAAGCTGAGGATGATAAAAGTCTACTTCAGTTCATTTGCTGCTGTTGAAGCAGATATGAACTCAGCTCACTGTTAGAAAGGCATAAAGCATCTATTCTCTAGTATGGAAACTGTTCGCTGTTAAATATGCTGTTACATTTACTCTTGTTTCTTTGCTCTTGTACACTAGCGGACAGATATTATTCATAGCTAACTTTCATGCAATTGTAGCTGGAGTTGCTCTGATGATTACACACAGGTGAAACATGAAGATCCTGAGATTCTAAGATTCTAAAGAGATTCTAAATCTCTTATTTTATCATCTGCCACACAGCTGTGAAAAAGAGTTTTTATTAGACTGCCATGATGTGAGCTGTAGGAACATTTCTTTGCTCTAAGGCAGACAAATCAAACCAAATACATGCAACTACAGCTGGATATCATTTTACATTTTTTGATACTGATACCAAACCTTTGAAGAATGTAAGCATGGATTTCTAGCAAAGCCTTCCTGTTCTTAAACCGAGGAAGCTTAACTTCTCAAAATGTTAAATACAAGCAGCCTTACAACAACTTTTCTGTTCGTACCAAAAAGTACTTCAGCCCTACATGTGACTGTTGGGCTCATTCGCCCTTGACTGAGCTCAAAGCCTCTGTATATGTTGTTTACTTCACACCATTTGAGTTTTTTTTTTCCTGATCTCTCTCGATTTGCAGACGTGCGTGTTTGTCAGTTTGATTTCCTGTATTCGTGACCTTGCATGTGTGTGTGCTCTTTGCGTCTGTTTTTCTACCTGTCAACATGTTTGCGAGAGGTTTGTGGATTTTCTTTGTGTAAATGTTTGTCATTTTATGCGTTTCGCGTAAAATGGGGAAACGCTGTGGCGAGTCGATAGCGTGGCATTAGACTGGGAGAGAAAAGGCTCTGCATTTGCTGTAAAATATGCTAGAGGTCACATTATTGAGCTGTTGGTAATTTTACCCTTTAACTGATTACTCTGGGTATATGTACAAATGCTCATGAGCAAGCACAGGGGTTGTGCATCAGTCCAAATTTTTCCACTGTCGTCGTGTGAAAGCCTTGTAATTGCAGTTTTGTTCATTTTCATATTTATTGACTCTAATTAAAGGATTAAAGGATTACATGCTCCTCTAAATTCTTCAACCTCTTGGGCTTAGAAGCACTTCCAAAACCAACCGGATAATGATAAAAACTGCACTGTCATCAAGCTAAACACGCACCTTTTTCTGTCTCTTGTTGACATTTCCAAGATAATACAGCTTTCACCCAACAGCGATCATTTCTAATGTGGCGGAGAAGATCAAACACTCTGACCTTGGAGAGTATAAAGAGGGAAAAAGATAAAGAAAAAAAAAGAACAGTGTGAAAGAAGGTCAGGGATAAAGAGTAGAGAAGAAAGCAGGCGGAGGGGTTTCTTCATCGGTGAAGTGAAGCTGGTTGCAGGAGGAGAGAGGAGAGAGGGTGTCTCGTTACAAATGAGATGGAGCCGGGGCCGAAGGAGGGAGGAAGACCTGGACCTGAAAGAGGAGAGGATCATGTTTTCCTCCATATGTAACCTGTGTGTTGGTCGTCTAACCTTGTCTGACTAATGCACTCACAACTCCTTCAAAGTGAAGTAAAATTTGCTACAAAATCAACATATATCCTCAGTATTTGTTTAAATTTGTGTACGTACTTGGTCAAAATTGTAATTACCAAAGCAAAGAAGTTTTATTTGTTATTTTTATTGTATTTTTGGTTGTGACTGACAGCTGGTACCATAATTTGATTGGCGTAATATCTATGTGGGCCGGCGCCAACACTGGTTTCATTTCAATTCCATCAACCACAGAGGCAAATATCCAACTGCGGATCTGACATTGTTTGCAGCGTCTCAGCCCCATCTGTGACTTCAGCGCCATGTTCCTCTGTACTGTGTGCATCAGTTACTCCATTTCGGGAATTGAATCACAGAGAAATTACTGCTATTATAGTCTGGTTTTGATAGTCATTTGTCACGACCACAACGGGACCTTGAACGTGTGGCGGCTAACGCTGGCTCCTTTCTAAAATACAGGACAGACACAACACTGAGATGAGTCAGCAGCTGTTGAAATAACATGAGCAAAGAAAAGCTTCCACTTCTTGGTGGAATACAAACTTAACAGCGTGATGGATCCTCCCAAATGTTGAATGTTGTAGTAACAGTACAAAACAATGTGGGCTTGTTGAAAACGCAGATCGTTTGTAGGCTGCACGGTGCTGTGATGTCCACCAGTCAGTAACACAACATAGAGGTTGCATCTGATAGCAAAGCTCTCTCAAATGTCAGCGAAGCTTCGACTCTGCTGCCACAAATAAGTCCATAAAAACATCTTGTATTGTCTTTTGTAAAATGACAACAGCCGCGGTGTCACCATGGTTTATATTTCCTCACACAGATTTCAGCTCGACTTTAAGTGTTTCCTCTCTTCCACCGACTCTTTCTGCAGTTGTTCTACTCACTCGTCATCTGTCAGGCTTTATTTAGCTCCCGACGCTAACCTCAGGTCACTTTTTACATCCATCATAAAAGCGATGCTGCCGTTGCCATTTTCACCCTCTCTCCCATTATCATTGTCTACAGACAATAAATCTGCTCTGCGCTGCATCTCATTACAGGCATCACGTCACATTGTATGCCCCTATTAGTTCTTGTTCCCGTGGCAGCAGACCCCGGGTCACAATTCATATCCATATAAAATGTCTCATCAGGAAAGAAGTTGGCCACTCGCTGGGATCGTGTCACACATGGTATCAATCTGATATTGTCCGGTCGTCCTCATCAACAAAACCATCTCACAAAATTCATAGAGGTCTGACACCTTCGTATAAATAAATCAGTCCACCACAGCAGACTATGAGGAAAACAACTATCTGGTGAAAGGTTGCCGGTTTGATTCCCAGTGCTGCCATCAAGAACTCCGAAACAAAGAGGAAAGAGAGCACTTAATTTGATTCGTGTTCATAATCTTCTTTTTCATTTTTTTCTGCACTAATGGGCCAGTTTTTTCCACAGGGGTCGTTCAGGATTCATCTGGCTGTATTTAAATTTTTTTTTAATTCAGCTCTGCAGAGATCAACCAAGGGCAACACTCTAAACAAATATTATCTGACCTGAGAAAACTGTAATGAAGTATGAAATTAATCACAGTTTCAGTTTGTTCCTCCGTGTCTCAGCGGTGAACAACGGGTGAAGAGATTTACCCACACTGACAATATTCAGTCCTGCAGCATTTTGAAGCATAATTCTTCTTAATGCACTGATGGTGTAATGATGCAGGGGTAAATGACCTGCTGCTGATCAGTTCATCCTCAGTTTCTCTCCTCATTAGCTCCTATCGCCACTTGAGGAGACACGGATAAGATAAAACATGACAGAAAATGTGTCATTAAGAATAAATCTTATCTTTAATGCACTGTGTATGGCAATAGAGGTTATTAAGCCCAGTTAATACACGTGTATAATATAATACAATGCCATTATACAAACCTGGAGGGACATCTGGATGATTAATGTGGAGACAATTCCAACATGTAGTAAAGAGCAGCTACTGGATCACCAAGAGCTAGAACAATATTATGAACACACCTGGGTTCTTCTGAAGCATTATAAAGTATATATCCATATAACACACTGTGACACGTGTAATACATATAAAAGATGGTATAAGCTGTTGTAATGCACTATAATGTCTTATAAAGATGCCTATCAGATATTGAAAGTAAGATCATAGTGTTTTACAAGGTTAAAATAAAGTTAAAGTTTTTAAAAAGTTAATGTAAAAATACAGATTATAGCAGCATTAACAATGGATCAAACGACTACTTGTATGTGAGAAAACTCTAAAAACCCGTTCTACACTACCTGCACAGCAACAAACAGCAGTTAGTGACTAGCTGATGAACATAGTGGATTATTTAGCAGCTAAGGAGACAGATATTTCCCTCAGGAGTTGGTGGAGAGCAAAACAGAGCTAAAAGAAGGTGAATATTGCCCAGGTGGCCCGAAACACGACGCCAAATGAATTCTAATGATGCAACTGTTTGCTACCAAATTCGCAAAGTAAAACGTGATATGTTGGTGTTTACAAGCCCCCAAGTGCCCAAAAAGGAAATCCGTTAATGCAGCTTTTAAATTTTCAAAAGTCTTATGAACATAATGCTTTGCTGCTGTTATTATAAGACATCTTAATGCATTATGATAAAAGCTTGGTAATCAGAGTTCATTATGTAGGTATTAATAATGCATTATAAATATGAGCCCGATATCATCTGGCAGACAAAGCAGTGCTATTTTGGGTCATTTCACATTGAGGTAGGAAGGACTCCTCCTGGAGGTTTGAGGGTGTTTAGATTTCACTCACAGAGGCTAATTAAGTCTCTGTTTCGGCAGTGAATTTTGACTTTTTCAGTCTACTTTATTATTTTAAGTTCTCCATAGAGAAAGAGTTTTCTCCATAGAGAAAGAGGGAGAAACACACGGCGGCAGCACGAACACAAGCAGTGGCTGCTTCCTCTCAACAGCCACAGTGTTGTCGTCTGAAATTGTCTCCACATAACTGAGCACTAAAGAGCCTACAAGCGTGCTCAAATTAATTTGAAAATTGCTCCCCTTGATATGTACAGTGCATGCACACAGCACGCACACACAACCCCACACACACGCACAGCTTGCTCAGTAGGATTGAAAAATTGTTTTAGCTGTAATAACCTCAAACTGACGTGTTCAGATCCAGTGTGTTGTCGTTTCAGTTGACCCCTCCGCTCAAATATCTGCTTTTCTCTGCAAGTCGGCAGAACAAATGAGCATTTTTCTGCAGAGTAGCTAACAAGCCAAATGTGTGTGTAGGAACATGAGGCTCACTGGGTTTGTGTGCCTGTGTAAACATCTTATGTTTGTGTATTGTCACACAGTGATATATATCACATCAGGGTTTTCTTTGGCTGACTTTTTCTTGACTTCTGCGCAAGTTTACTTTTGATTCTACATACAATTAAGATCCAAAGTAAATAAATACTTTCAGCCAGAAACGATTTTGCTTAATATTCTTTTCTGGTAACAAAAGTCAGCCAATCAAAAGCAGGTGTCGACGGACGCTTTCTGTCTGTCTGTAAAGCCAGCTTAGCATCAGTGCGTTATATTTAGAGCTGTTAATGAGAGGCTGCTCTGTTGTTCACAAGTTTCACACTGTAACTACATGGAAGTCCAGTAATAATGTCAACCTTTGTGAGCAGCTCTTTATTAGCCATTTTATATGTGTTGATATACATCAGAGCTGAAACGATTAGTCAATGAATCGATCAGTCCGTCTGGAAAACAGTTCTCACAACTGATTAATGAAAGAAATTAACTAAATAAATAACTAATTGTTTATAATAACTAACTATAATAACTACTCTAGGTTTTCTCAATGTTTTAACTGCTGCTTTAAAGAGAAATGACCATTTATTTTATGATACCACACAACCAGTTTTAACTTAAGAATTTAATATTAAGGAAGTAATCCAAACTTTCATTTGGGTCCCATCTTACAAAATTCCTAAGGTTTTGGACTCATTAATGCTGTACCACTGAGAATATGTCATTGTGCAAAGTCAATGTCAGACATTTGCTAGTTCCAGTTTCTCAGATGTCAGGATTTTAAATTTTTTTTATCAGTTTCTTGTCCTTGTAAATTGAATGGTTTGGACAGCTGTTTTGATTGTGCGAGCTGTATTGTAATGGCATTTTCACTGTTTTCTGAAATTGAATAGACTCAGTGAACCATGAAGTTGTCAAAAGCTAATCAACAGATGAATTCATAATGAAAATAATTGTTGCAGCCATAATGTACAGTACATGCATGGTCCTTCGAGCACGCAAAATGACTTTTGTGAATCACTTTGTTTGCAGCTCACTGTATCTGGTGTCAATGCCGCTCAGCCACCATACAACAGCATTCATCTGCTTGTTTATCCTATTAATGTGATGAGAGCAGCTCTCACAACGGCAGCGTAACAGAGTCAAACAGAGGTCAAACTAAAACTCAACAGTGCCGACGCGTCATTGACACAAATGAAGAACCGTGGTTCTGCGAGCGTGGATGAGCATTAATGCGACAGTCACATTGCAAGGACGCGCACATCTTTAGCTGAAGTGGTGTACGAATCTTTTGTGTCTGTATACTGTATATATGTATGTAGAGACCGGGTTGTCCTTTATCCTATTGGTTTAACCTTGCTCACACACACACACACACACGAATGCACACACAGCGGTGCAGCTACGGTAGCAGGTGGTAGAGGGTGTCCAGAATTACAATAGGCGATGACAGCGTGGAGTTTTTCCTAAACAAGAACAGCAGGGAGAGAGTCTTATGTCACTCAGGATCCTCGCAAAATACCTCACGCCTCCCAAATAAGAAACGTACCACTAATTACAGCCTGTCGCAAGATACTGACTCCACTTACAGGAGCCCTTTTTCTGCAACTTTACACATGTACACATCAAGCGATTGGAGATTTTCTCCTGCATCCCGTATCCTGTTTGACCTTGTATCTGCCCTTTTCATCCCTCCTCTTTACTTTTTGCCGCTTCTCTCTCCCCCCACCTTTCCATCTGAATGACTTCCATTGTTGGTGCTCTGCCACATTTCCCTGCGTTTACTTCCAGTTGGTGTGCTGATGATTGGGTGCCATTGTGTCGCTGGGGGTCACTAGGTTCTAAGGCTTTTGCATATACAGTGCAGCGCAGTAAACCATGTGTGCATACTGTACATTATGTGCCTGGCTGTGTGAGTGTTTCCTCAAGTGGAAGCGTTTGAGGTTGTCGGATCATGGAGTTCATTTTGGTAGCATGTCTCCCTCCTCTCTCCCATTTGGCTCTAGTTAGGCCAATCAGACATGGTCATTATTATTAATTGAAACTGATGATGCCATAAAATCCATGTGGAGGAAGCTACAGTATGAGGCCAAGTTGTTAACACTCAATGAAGGGGGAAGGACAAAGAACAGATAACTGGCATTAGATGAGAAAGTTTATATTGGCAGTCTGTGTTTATTTATTCTTTGTTTACCCGGTTTGATTGTGGAAATGTCAGACTATCCTCCAGCACATGAACAAATCGTACCAGATACACAACATCCAGATCCATCACCTAAATTTAATCAACGAATACTTGGGGCATTTTTCCACTAGATTTCATCCAGATTGTCGTCCTATCTTCTCTACTCCTCGACTTGCAACAGGCTTTTCATCCAACTTTGTCGCCAGATGAAACACTAACGATAACAGGAATAATCTGAGGAGAGGTTCACAAGGACTGAGCCAGTGAAATCAGTGATAGTCATCATCAGTCACATTTATCAGTTTCACACCATTACACATCCTGCTTGACTTGACTTGAAAACTGTTCTTACTGTGTAGGCATTTCTTTCTCTTGAAGAAGTAGAGAAAAGAGCTCGACTGATACTGCAGTTCTTCAGATTTCAGAGTTTAAAAGTTCTGAAAACAATATATTGATCCCTTACATTTGTGTGACCTTGTAAAAATGAAATTGTCACTTAACTATCTGGCAACATGTGGCGATACTAATGTATCTGTGCAGGGCTGTGAGTTTAAAAGCAAATTAGTCTAAACTGAACTCTTCGTCAGTCCCTCGTCAAATTTAATTGGGTTTAGCTTTCATTGTTTGTAACCGATCTGTAATCACTTTTTGTCGTCTGTGAAGGCAGTAGCTGCGGCTTTGAGTGGCAGCCAAATTAATGTTCCCAACTCATCTCACCTGAAAATGAGATGAGCAGCAGAAGATGTGAAAAATTAATTAAATATGGCACATTGAAATATAGCATACGTACGTCTCACACCTTGTTTATTTATTCATATTTTGTTATAGACAGTCCATTTGCTCCAAAAGCTGGCACTCAGGCAAATTCACAAAACGACTGCTTGGCTTTTGTGGTCGCTACACCAGCACAAATAACGATGAAAAGAAACCATGTGATTGCCAAAGCACCCACAAAGGGTTACATGTAACCCTAGATCCACTGCCACTGGAGCTCCGGTGTCATTTGCACATTTACATTTATTATCCTTATTGTGCACGTGTCAATACAATGACTGTTCAGTCTTATCAATCTCTCCCTTTCTCTGATTAGGGACATTTCCTCTTTTCATTCTCTCTATCAGCCTGTCAGATCGTTGCTGCTCCTCACTGTTGCTGTCAGCTGTCGTTTCAGCCTTACACTTTGCCACGTGCATAACTGCAATCAGAAGCAAAACAAAGACGAATTGCACTCGACTAACAAATTTTATGGGCTTGTTTACGCCGTAATATCATTCATATCCTATCAGATAGTGGTTCCAACTAATGCGTAATTTATGGTGCCATCAGCGGCTGCAGTCCATTCACCCCTCAGTCTAGTACAAACACTGGCTTAACAAGACAGACGGCAACTAAATATTTGAGCTGTTAATTTAAATGGCAAAAGCAACAATAAAAATAAATTCAAATAAAAAGATGCTACCTAAATGTTTTCTATATTGCAAATAAAAGGAAACGTGTCAATAAGAGACTTTAGAGTTTAGTGATTCTGCATATTTTGTTAATCTAGAGCCAGATCCAAAATTGAACCGGTAATTGAAACCCAATCCTGTATCTGTGCTAAGATAAAATTAGCTGATGTATTGATCAGGCTCTGAAGAGACATACATTTTGAGCTTTTTGTTCTTTGACATTGATGCACAGTTTTGTTTTATAGATAGAAATGACCACAGGATTGTGCGGGTAGATGTGCTCATTAACCTCCCATCATATATCAGATAACAACAACACAGTTCAGGCAGGTTTCTCCTAAAGTGCCATCTTTCCACCTCCTCTCCTCTGTGGTCTGTGCAGCTCAGACTGTAGCCTCCTGTATCTGTTACCTCCTTAACCCTGATGCGAAGATGAAGGTCAAAGGAAAGGCCATCCAGGAGCTCACAGTGTAGAGAGAAATGTGAACATGCCACACAAATATAGATATTTATACTAGTTTTCCAAATCTCAGATGTCCATTAGAAAGCAGACAGAAACCAGGGTGTCATGGTGTTTGTGTTTAAATGGTCTCAAAGTAATGTGACAGTACAAACAGGTGTCATTGGTGGCGTGTGTGTGTGTGTGTGTCTGAGCAGAAGGTTTAAATATTTAAAGGTGTGCATCATCACTCTCTCTACCCCTCTACTTCTGTTTCTCATTCATTCATGCATAACAAATATTAGGATGCATTATGCATGTATTAAAGGCCAAGGTGCAAGTATAAATATAAACCAATACATAACAGTTGCAATTTTAAGCAATGCACAATTCATTTCCTGAAGTGTTTCCCTCACAGACTCGTGCTATCGCCTAACTTTCTTTCCCTCTCTGTCCCTGTCTTCAGCCGAGCCGCTTCCTCTGATGGACCTGTGTCGGCGTGCGGCCCGCCTGGCGTTGGGCCGGGATCGGCTCCAGGAGATCGAGAGCCTCCCTCTGCCTCAGTCCCTGAAAAATTACCTCCAGTACCAGTGACTGACACCAGCAGAGCCAAACTGGGAGTACAAGGACACATACCAGACCACCAGAAAGTCTAAAAGATGGATGGATTCAAGAGGGGATGCTGGATGGAAGAATGTCCACACTGAGAGCAGTGGCTCTACAAAAGATGGATTTATAAAAGGATGCAGAGAAAGATGGTGGATGAAGTGATGGAGGAAGTCCAGGCTTTCAAACAAAGAACAGGACAGCACCAGCTTCTTTTGGATTTCCAGCTGCTTTTTCATTCGTTTTTGACTTGAAATAAATTATTAATGATGGTATCCCATCAGTGTCTCGCTCATCCAGAAAGAAAACCCATCCTCTGATGGCACGGTGTGGTTAAGAGGTGACAGTGTTAAGACGGCTACCGCCACCTAGTGATGAGAATAACAAACTGCGCCCGAGAAAGCACACTAATCCTATCCCTGGAGGCCTTTCTGACACACAGTCAGCAACCATATCATTGCTGTTGGATACCATAGTGTGTATTCATGGTCTCCACTAGCACAGGTGGCAGGCTGCAGAGCCTAGATGTCCAAGAGGATTTTAGCACGAATGTTGTTTTTATCTGATTGACTCGGGGCCCGACCAAAAGCTCGCCTCGCATACAGAGCACATCAAAAACATGGCTGCAAGGTGTATGTAAAGTGCAGTAAAAGAAATGAAGCATGCCGAACTTATCTCCTGGCTTTCTGCTGACGTTTTGATGAGCGTTGAGCCCTTTTCAGATGTGGTTGTTGTGTTGGTTACGTAAAAGTTACGGCTATCTATGATATTAAATTAAGACTTGCGCCGTGTGGGTGTTATGGAAATGTTACTGAATCTGACTTATAGGATTGCTGTCATGACTTTTATGTAACAAGCTGCGTGTCTGAAAGGGGCTTTATTAAAGAACCAAACAAAACTGCTCGCTGTTTCAAGTAGTGTTAAGTTTCACTGAGAACCATTCCTCAAAGGACACTAAATCATGTATTATGATGTCGGTCACAACCAAAGTATTTCATACCAAGCCATGGAGTGTGTGAATGTGTCTGTGGGAGCTGGAGGTCGCGGCCCGTCGCAGTGTAACTAGTGCTAACATGCTGTTGGCAGTAAGAAGAGCCTCACCTGCTGTTGTAGCACCCTGCTGTAGCTCACTGGTACCAGACAGTATCTGTCTGCTCTCTGCACAACTGTCTTAAGGACCACAAACAAACAAACAAGCAAACAGGACCAGAGCAGATCTAGTTTCACTGGATCTATAAAAAAGACTGGAGTGGATGTAGGAACATACTGCTCCTGCAGCGGCAGGGCAGATGTGTTTGGGGCACAGAATAGGATGCAGAATGACCAATACACACACACACACACACACACACACACACACACACACTGTAGACCAATCATGTTTTCTTTCCTAAAATAAAGCTTGAGTCACCTTTTTTTTTTTTACTTCTGAGTTTGTATCCTACATTATTATTATTAATATTATTGTGAGTGTGGAGTCTGATTCTGATGACGGTAGGATGATGATGACGAGGATGATGAGGATTATTTATCACGAACTAGTTCTGTGTTCATTTTTTTTTTTTAACTGATCATTGATGGTTACATTCAGGTAAATTAAATACAAAGATGCTGGTGATGAAGGGAGAGAGAAATCAGAAGTTGTTTTCTTCAATGCTGCTTTTATTATTATTATTACTATTATTATTATTATTATTATTTGTGATGGTGGTGTTCTGAACTCCTGTTTTCATCAGTTAGGATGGGGAGAAAAGGACCATTGAGAAAAGTAGTAGAATGTATGGACAGATGGTGCAGATGTCAACGGATATGAAATGTGAATAAAAGCCAAGTGAATTTGAAAAACGCCTGTAAGGTAATTCTTGTGTTTCTTCCCCTTCTTTTTGAAACGCTTACTAAAATATAGTTGTCTTAGTTAAAGTCATCCAAATGCTTCACACGCTGCAGTAAGATGCAAAAGAGCCTGCTGGTTGAACTGGGGCTGACACATTTTCAGCATCTTTAATTGTGTCTGAGGGAGCGTTTAATCTACCGGGGGAGGCCTTGGCAAGGAAAAATTGGGCTGTAAAGTATTTGGCTGTAAGTTCTCCCAATTGTCAAGTGTGCGGTTTCCACTTCAGAAAGTAAATAGCTAATGCCGTGCTCATCAGCTCCTGCAGCTGTAAATACAGCTCACACTCAGCCAGGGAGATGTTGATGTGTTCGGAGTGAAAGAGTAAAAACTGCAGGGTGAACACAGTGAGAAAGCAGACATTAGCGACGCTTGATGTGGTTACAGGCTTTATATTTCCGCCGCACAATGTGGGATCAGTCTCATCAGGTCCATCTCGCCATATCTAAACACACAGGGGGCTGATGTTTGAGAAATCAATAGCAGACAGACAGTGTAATGATGCCTCCACATCAAGCCTGATCCTGCTGGGACGGATCCAAACCTCTCAATTTAACAGGACCAGAGAGTCTCCTTACCAAACACACACACAAACACACAGGCTTTATGTCTAAAAGAAGTCAGATTGTCAACAGTTTTATCTATTTTCTCAGTCAAAAGCCGACATGGATACTGTACATGGTGCAGGCCTCAGGAGCTAAACTTGGTTTGGCTACACAGCAGAGCACCATATGGTTTATAGCAGAGTCTCAGGTCTGACAACAGATGGCAATAAAACCAACACAGGTTTATTAACATTTCGGTCTAAAGGTGCCGTCAGACCAGATTTTGGCAGATTAAATTTACTCCCGTCCCGTGGTAGAAAGCAGGGGGAAAGAGTGTGGGCAGGATTGTAAACAAAAACTGAGGGAGTCCAACAACAGCAGGCCACAAAGCTGTAAATTGTACAGCAGCGGTAGGCAAACAGCCCATGGGCCAAATCTGGTCCTCCAACAACAGGACTTGCCCCCCAATGATTTTATAATTTTTGCATGTTTCACAAAACTATTGCAGATAATGTAAATACAAGTAGTCCTGTAAATCAAAATGACCTTGTAACATTTAATAATAATCAGTGATCTGCATTTCAAATACAACTAGGGGGCAGTCTAACAGACATGGCAAGCTGAGGTCACACTTTAATGAGTGTTGATAACCTATTAATTAGTAGCACAAAGCATACATTTGTGTGTATGAGTAATTTCTTGCCAAATGAGTATTAAGAGAAGCTGCTGTAACTCCGTTAGTCCTCACTAATGAAAATCATGATCTGCCCTCAGACACAATCCTAAACTATTTTTATATCTGTTTTATTCTTAAAAGAAATTAAACTCTAAAACTATAAAGATTGTAAAACTACATTGGCACCATCATTTGAACAACGTTAAAACACACTGAAGTTTGAACCTAATTACTGACCCATGTGATACAGTTTCTTATCAAACCTTTGACTGTTATTACTTCCTGTAATTGCAAAACAGTCAATATTTCCTGAATGAGATTTCAATCCCATCCCCTCCAACACTAGCTGAGCAATGGAGAGTCTCGTACTTTTCACGACTGAGATGAATAGAAAGTAAAATCCAGTTTGAATGCCCAGGAAAAACTACATTTGGACACATTTCATGAAGCTATAAAAGCCCTTTCACATATTTCTGTTTAATCTTGTCCAGTGTCTAACTGATTCTCTCCAAAGCAAGTCTAAGTTTATCCAAACAAGACATTTTTTCTACTTTCATATAAAACTATTCACTTTCATATCAAGAGCAGTTTTAAATAATTTGGGTACTTAAGCACAACACTAAAATCTGGTTGAGGTGGAGCTAATTCTAACTACTTTATATACTCAATATAATCAGTACAAACAAGACATCACATTTTCTAAACATATGTTTTATATATAAAATCAAGTACAAAGTAACTACAGCTGTAAGATCAATAAAGTATAAAGTCAAACTATAAATATAAGTTATATAAGTTAAGCTCCTACACTAGCAAGGACCAACGTTTTTCATACAGCATGCGTCATCAATACTCAATTTACAAAGGCACATATGGACTAACAAAATCTATACAATACTTTGAAAAAGGAACATTTGAACAGAACCTTTGAGGAAAACACCATCTCCTGCATCGCTGCCTGCCCACACACGCACACACACACACACACACACACTGCTGCTGCATTCATGTCAAACATTTAACCCCGATGCTCACCAAAGCAGAAAAAAGGCAACAAAGCTGTGCTGAGGTTCTATTCTGGGACTAATGACGGGAAGCTGAGGTGTGAAAAGTGTCCACAACACATTGTTCTCCTGGGGAAGCAAGTTTACCTCCACAGTGGGGGAGGAAGACCATGAAAACAAGGACTTCTTCCAAGTGTTTCTGATTAACAAATCAGTTGGAGAAATGCATAGCAGAATAAACAGCAGTGGTGTTCTTCAATATTTTGCCTTCCTGTCATCGGTATTGAACCAATGTGCTGAGAGAAACAAACATTACGAGGTGGTGGACTGAGCCAAAGTCAGTGTCAGATAAAACTGTTCTGACTGCCGCCATCTGGGACAACATGGGCAGCTCTGGCTCGAGCTCGGGCTCAGATCTACAGTACTCTCACTGTGCTAATACAAAGATTGATTAAATGAAAAAAGAAAACTCTTCCCTCTATATTGTTGCAGAAAGTGAAGATAGAAAATGAAGCGTACAAGGCTTGGTTCAATAAGAAGTCGTTTTTAACCTACACACGCGCTGACTCACACACACATCAACTCCTACAATTAATCAACACGCTGGCAAAACACAGCTTCTCCGACTACAGTAGTGAGGAGGTGTGTGGCTCGTTTCCAGAGAAAAAAGGATGAGTTGAAACAAATGTGGGGGGAAAAAATAGGGCTGACAAAGAAACAAAGTCCCTCGTGAGCTGTGATTGTAGGGTTCATGTCACTGTTAATGGTCGACTGCGACACCAGTTAGTGTGTGAGTGTGTGTGTGTGTGTGAGAGTACCAACTTGCGTGATTGTGTGTTTTGTGTGCACGTTTTTAAGTATTATGTACTCCACAAATAGCTTTAGAAAGCACTGCATGTTCTCTTATCACAAGCCAACACACACACATTCTATACACATACTTCTGTTCTTAGTAAGGCTGCAACCGACAATTGTTTACGTTCATCTCGATTCATTTCACATTTTTTTCTAATTAATCAATTCATCACTGAGTCTAAAATATGTCAAAAATAGCGAGGAAGGCTCAGAACAGTTTACCAGAAGTAATGTCTTCAAATTATCTCCAAAGACGCAGTTTACGGTCAGAAAAACAAAGACAAGCAGCAAATGCTCAAATTGCTTGGATGATTAAAATTATTAACAAACATTAGCAATTATCAGAAAGCCTGTGTTACAAACTGGAAGTGTGGACTGTGAAAGAAAAGGTATCGACCAGTTAAGGAGAGTAATGAAAGATGAAGAAGTTATATAAAGAACTGAAAATCATCTTGACCTCTGCTCCTTTCATTCTTTTCTTTTTGAATCTGTATTTGTAAGTCCACAATGTACCCTTTAATTTCATGTTGATCAACTAGAGTCAGTTATTTATGTAATGGTTTTAGTTGGCCAATATTCATTGGCACTAAAAGACGAGCGATGCTCATTAAGTCAATATAACAAATCAGAAATTTGCCTGACATGTAATCAAGACTTGGCCAAATCCTCCCAAACAACAGCAACATTTCGAGGATACATGCACAAAACATGAGGCTACTCAACAAGAAAATCAGCATAAAATCATAATGCACTTGCTGAAACACAACTATAAGTAAACATAACAACAACCAAAAACATAGCTGACAAATGCAGCAAGACAGAAACCAGCAGTTGACAAGTTTTCACAAGCAGATGTACTGGCAGATACACAGGACACAAAACCAACAACAGCATCTGCAGCACTTCAGTGGTGTAAAGTATTTAGATCCAAGTTCTGGACCCTGTACACAGGCAGTCTCTACAGACCCCATCCCTGCTATTCATTCTAGTGTCTTTGTGGGCCCTCCTCACATGAAACAGCCCAAACATCAACTCTCAACATGCATGTTAGCAAAACTTAGAATACCTGGCTTGAGAAGAAGTGAAGAGTAGAAACTCAGCAGAGAATAAAAATCCTTTCGCTGCAGCAGAGACATGCAAACTCCTTTAACACCTTGAAGTGGCCCTAAAACATATTTTCTCCACATATAAACTTCCTGAAGCAACATGAGCAAATTGTTTGATATATGTTGAGAAGGAAACTATGATGAATGTGTTTAATTTCTGCTCACGTTTAGCTTCCCAAACATAACTTATAGCTCACTGTTTTGGCTCCAGATGTTTGAACTTGTATGTTTGCATTTATAACAGAAGAGATAATTGCACTATAATGAGATGTGAATCTGACAGAGGAAAGTTCATAAAACACATCAGAAATATATAATAAATATTATATTTAATCATGAAATAATAATATTAATAAATCTGGTTTCACTGGTGATACTTCAACACAGGGCCGTTCCTAGCTTTGTGGGGGCCCTATGCAAGATGCTGTTTGGGGGCCCCTAGTTCGTCAAACTATGATGGAGAGATTCCTAACCTTTTAGATGGTCCAATAAGATGCCACAATCACTTCACAAGCAAAACAGGCTACAGTCATAAAAGCCTCTCATGTTAAAATTAAACATCTTAAGTTGAGCCACTTTGGCAAGTGATAAAAAACGATAATACAAGGAAAACAACAATCCTCTATACGTCAATAAATAAAACAGATATTGAGTGTTTAAAAAAATGTTTAAATTAAAAAAAAAAATAAATAAAAATAAATGAAAGTAATCATAAGTAATGTTAAGTGTCGAATATCTGAGAGACAACTTCCACTGGATGATGACAGAGCAGACAACAACAACAACAACAACAACACTCCCTCCCTGGGATCTCTGAATAACTGGCTCTGGGCTCAGTCAGTCAGTCAGTCAGTCCCATGGCTGGACACCACAGTCCATTCACATGTGACATGTTCATTTTATTTTAGACAACTTTCATGAAGCAAACACTAAAGCTGGGTTGATGACGAACAAATTCTCGCCGGCTAGCTAACGTTTAGCCGAGGCTAGCCGAGCTAGCTAGCTAGCAGGACAAATAAACAAACTTGCTAAAAACTCGGCGTTACCCCTCCCCCCATCCACCCACATCAGGAACTGTCTTACCTTTATCCTTTGTCCGTTTTTCTTCCTCCGTTTCCTTCTTCCGTTTTTGTGCTCCACTACACTAGGATAATTTCTTTTAGATGCCATTACGGCGTTTCCCTTGTTTAACACGCTCAATAACGAGGATGATAGGCAGCTGTCAATCATTCCCATCGTACCTGTCGGCGGCCCGCACGTCACTCACTGGGTGACTGTGCAGTCCAACGATTATGACGTAATATTATGCCACAAAAACACCAGCTACAGCTTATCATTGCAGTTTATTTTATAGGATATATTTATATCCTACATTTATTTTTAAGCATATGAGGGATATAATGAACACGTGAGATAGCTACAGATAAAGACAGGTCATTTGAATTCTCCTCAGATGAGGCTGAACATGCAGCTCTGGGGCCCCCTGGTGGCTTGGGGGCCCTATGCATTTGCGTAGTCCGCATATAGCAAGAAACGGCTCTGCTTCAACAGATGCAGTTGTTGAAGTGGATTAAAGTAAAAAAGAAGACCACGAAGAAGAAGAAAACAAAAATTAAAGATCCAGTTAAGAGAGTATAAAACAAACAAGCAAATAAATAAATATAGCTTAAGAAAAACACCACTCTGCATGCTTTGCTCGTTGCAAACTAAAAAGCTGAACAAACTCAATATTAATGAATTGCATAGTTGCCAGTCTGAGGTGCTCAGTATTTTCCTCCAGCAGGGTCCATTAGAGTGTTATTGAACATGTGGTGCTCATCAGTTAAAAGGGCACATTAAGCTACTAATTAGTCGATTGTATTTCTTCATCCTCTGGGATCTGCTGAGAGGAGAAATGAACAGTCAGCACTGTTGTGAGCAGGAGCCCAGGCAGAGCTGCAAGACTTCATCTGTACGCGATCTGGACATTTAGTGGATGAACGCAAATGAAGGCCAGTCAATTAAAAGCTTTGTGGGATTGATTTAAAATCCACAGACTGAGGTTTATACACAGGAGGGGTTTCTTTTCTTCTTTAATATTCTTAATGTGATGTTTGTCAGACAGACAATATTTGTTAGACAGGTGTCTTTTGTTTCTTGTAAAACAAATACAGTTATGTAAAAATGAGTATAAACTGTACATTCTCTGATATAAAATCAAACACATCCTTCTTGTATGAATGATTTTCTTCACTTTCAAAACAAGAAACCAACCATTGTTAAAAGGTGGAAAAAATGTCATGTGTTCTTTATTCCCAACACATTGCAAAATATCTTTCACAAACTTAACTTGCAACTTTTTAAAAATATATTTTAATTTTTTTTTTAAAATTTCAATATATGTCGCAGTAGAGGCTTTGAGTCATCCTTCCACCAGCAGGGGGCAGTAGTACTCTATCTGCTGTTGGATCTATTGCCTTTCAACTAAACGCATGGATGAAATTGATATAATTGAATCTAAGTTGAATTAAAAAGAAATATATACTTATTTACCAACATTTTAAAGTACTGAGATTTTTAATTTTTCAAGAATTTAGTAATGCAACATGCTATTTCAAAATGAGGCTTGTTATCCAACAGTTTCTCTTGTCATTTGCACCTGTTATTTGCTCTCATCCTCCCACAAACAACAATTTCATTATTATATTATTCATATTATTGCCTTTGCTTGAGACCTCAGCACCTGCGTTGTTTCCCTCACAGCGGCCACAGCACCATGTTAAATGATTTAGACACCCACAGTGGATTATCAATTGTTTTCTTTATGGTCCAATTCACCACAGTGTTGCACAATGTTACATCATTGAATGTGTGTCGGTGTGTATATTCACCACCACATTCAGTGTTTTCTAAAGCAGAGTTGCACCAGGTTTTATTAACATATTTTTCCGTTGGTCTTCACTGTGGGTCTGTCTCTGTCCCTGTCTTCATAATGTTTTTATGTGTCTATCATTTTTGCCTTGTGACTAAAGTCAATACAGAATTTGCACTCTCCAAACTTGTGGCCTGAACTTAAGCGAAGGAAAAGTTATTATCGACAAATCCAGTTTATTCTTGTTTAACCTTTAGCTTAGTGTGTTTGTTTAATCCATAAAAAACTGAAGTGTAAAAACTACAATGTATGATTTTATGGGTGTTATGTGACGAGCAGTTACTTCCTGGATCTCTGCTGAGAAATAATCCAGCACATAATAAGTAAATGCAACAAACTGAATGAAGGGAACTCTCAAGAAAATCACACCCAAAAATCCAATAAACGAGAAGAAGCCCTGCAAAATGTAATCACCATCTTGTAATTCCCTCAGATTTATGTTGGGAATTTCTGGGGAGTCCCGGCCTTCTGGTGTTCAGATGTGCACATATTGTGTTGCAGATTGTTTTTGTAGCTCTAATAAAGGTTATGAATTGAGGCCAAATATTATTTAGCATTGCCTGGTGTTCAGCTGCCTCAGATATGGCAGGCAGTGTTTTTCTTCAGAAGCCTTTCGGTAGTTTAGGTTGGAGCTGACGCTGAGCTCTGAGAAATACACTCAAATATCAACTTTTCCTTTGTGCTAAAACAGCAAACAGTGAATCTTTGAATATACATTGCTCACATACTGTAGGAGTACACATTGCATACCAGGCCCTTTTTTGGCGCTCAAATACAAACACTGTGAACAAATTCAGTGATGTGATGTTAATCATTCCCCTCTCTGTCTGTGTAAGCTCATGTAAATAAATGAAGCGCTCAGTCAGCTTGCTCCAACATGTGGCGTATTCAGGCACCTTTCCAACATCTACAATGACAGCTTATTAATTCTCTAAGTGTCTCGGTTTGCCAACACACACACACACACTTGTACTTCTATACTTGTGAGGATCCTCATTTGACATTCCCCAAAATCTTACCCTAACCATCACAACTAAATGAATCAGCTGATCATCAGATTATTATCAGATACTGTTACGACTTGAAAACCACCATAACCTTGATGGTTAGTGATGAATATTCAGGTTATTACAGCTTGGTCTTATTTGAATTTTTTCATCTTCAGCAGCCCGAGGGGAGAACTGAGGTTTGTTCTTATCAAAGAAAAACTTTCCAAATTAATTAATTTGCTCATTGATGGTGGAAAGTGTTGATTCATCTCCCAGTCCCTTACCATCACAACTAAATGTCTAACCCTGACTCTTACCCTAATATAAACCTAATGCTAACCTAAACCTTTGAAACCAATGTAGCAAGTATAAGTACACGCACACATACACACACACACACACACATTAAAATGCCTCAAACAAGAAGGAGCTGTGTAGAGTCTAAAACAAGTCTTTATTGGTCAATATACAGAAAGCAGTGGGATGACCACTAAAGAGAGAGAAATCCCAACCATTTTGTTTACAAAAAGAAAAAGAAACGGATATATAAAATAACTGTCTCGAACATTTTTACAGGGTTTGTTTTTTATATGTAAAAGAATCTTTTCGTCTTTAATCTTTCAGAAGCACAATATGACAAAGGGGGACGAGGGAAACAAGGCAGTTGTTTCACAATGATGACATCACAATCACAGGTGCGTAAAGGCCAACAGAGGGAGGGGGGAGGTGAACGGGAGACTTATCAGTCAAAGAGCTCAGAGGGAGTAATAGTCACTGATACTGTCTGGACATGAACAGGTGAGAGGTGACTTAGAGTTACTTTTAGATCATTTGAATGCAGACGAAACCATGGAATCACATTTTTGTCTGAGCAGGTTTAGCTACTTTATCAGCAATAACGATGGAATAAGTTGGAGTTAATATCAGTGAAGTTTCCACTTCTGCTCTGGTGAAGTTGTGCCGACTTGTTAACACCAGTAAAAACAATCACGCTGCTTCTTCTCTCCTGCATTTAGCTCTGTCAGGGTGGTCGCCTGACTTTAAAGGGGCACTCCATCAATTTTACACATTAAGTTTACAGTCAAAGAGAACAGTTGTATATTGTCGTCTGTGGCTCTGGGGGAGCTTTGTCAGGTCAGAGAAAATAACCCAGAGGATGTAATCAGGGTTATCTTTGCTTGACATGGAACGAATGCTTAATAGAAAGCCTGCATTACAAAAAATTCCTGGGATCAGTATCTCAAGGATAATCTAATCTGTAGGCTTGGGCTGGTCTTTACCCTCAGGTTAGTCTAATGCAAGATAGAGAATTTAGAGGAATAAAGGCTAAATTATTTTGTCTGGTCTAAAAATGTTATGCTGCTGGAGGGTTTTTTTGCATTGTTACACTCTTTGCTGAATTTTCCCAGTAAAATGTCACTGTAGCTGATGAACATTTTCTGCTGGAGCAAACAAAGCTGAGTGCGTTTAGTCTTAATTGACCCAGAATTCATAGCAGATGAACGAGACAGGTTTATGCAAAGGATTAATTTAGACATCTATCAGAAGTCTGACTGTTTGATCTGAGTTGTAGTCAGGTTCCATCTTTGTGAAACCAGCCCCTGGAGTTTGCTGGTCTGGAGAAGAGATGCTACCAAGTTACATTATAAGAAGAGCAGGATCCAATGTCCTAAAGGACCTATTTTCCAATCTGTCTCTCATAAGCTGTGCAAAACTAAATTGATGGAGTACCCCTGTCTCTGTGTACTAGTCTTTTAAACTGGGCCCATAATTGCATAGAGGGCTCCCATTACTATGGAATTAAAAACAAAGCAGATCAGTAGCAGACAGTAACATCTCTGAATCATTTCATCTGCTGAAAAAAGAAAGATAACTGAGCTAAGCCCAAACAGCAAAGGCTTCAATAGGCCACGGTATTACAGTAAAATATGTTTGAGAAACCAACATTAAACAGTTAATGATTCTGCTTTGTATATAAATCAGGACAAATGTGGAATGTTTATGATGAGAGATAACATGATAACAGGATCTTGCTTCTCTTTAGTGTCCAGGCCACAGAACCACAGCACTGTGATGTATTCAGAGAAACTCGGCACCGATCACACAGACTTCAAGGACACAACAGCGTTTGGTTTGAGTTAAAGATGAGAACAGAGGATACACACTGACTGACAGTACAGCTATGTTATACCTACTATATAGGCTAAAGGAACTAGTATATTAAAAAGTTTATGGACACATTAAATAATGGATATGCATATGGATACATCTCTCTGCTAAATCTGTTAATAACCCATCATATTGCAGGTGATCTGTTACAAAAATAAACGACACTAAAGCAATCTGAGGACACATGTAATTGCAAACAGTGAATGTTGGGATAAAAACCCACATTATCTTTGTATCAATGTAAGAAACGGAGAGAATTTGTGTCACTGTATTTAAGATTTGAGTCATGTTTGGATTCAATTTTATCAGCAAAACTCCAGCTAATTGTGCACATATAATGAGAAAGCTGTGCTTCTTTGATATTCATCATATATTTTGCTTCTTCGTTAGCTGTGATGTGAATAATAATGTACATACAATGTTTTCCAGCACTGTGGGACTGCAGCTGATTCTGTAGTTCTGACTTTGTCCAGCAGAGGGAGATGTTTCATTAAAAAGGACAACATGGGAAAGTGTTTTCAAAGTGTTTTTTTTTCCAGCAACAGATTATAAATAATTTTATCAGAGATTTTGTTTTTCTGTGTGCATATGTGTGCGTGTAGTGAGCATGAAGGATGTGTGTGTGTGTGTGTGTGTGTGTGTGTGTGTGTGTGAGTGAGTGAGAGAGATGAACATGTAAAGAGTGTTTGTATGTGCAGGTATATGTTAAGGTGTGTGTGGTCAGTATGTTACAGAGGAACTGTCCCACTCTAGTTTTCCCTTCTGTTTTCTCTCTTTCACCTCTTCTCTCTCGTCTTCCTCTTCCTCCTCTTCGTCTTCATCGCTGTTGTCTGACTCAGCACTTGTCATTCCTCCCACCTGCTCTTCATCCTCTTCTTCTTCCTCCTCCTCACGTCCTTCTTCTTTTACCTCTTCATCAAGCGCCTGAGCTCCTTTTATGTTCTAGAAAACAAAATGTGATTAAGAAAAGGTCACCACAGATCCCGAACCCAGTTTGGAGAGACAACAAATGCAGCTGAGGTACTTGTAAGATAAATCATTTTCTACCCTAGATAGTCTTCAGGAATACTGAAGTAATAAAACACCCCAATATTTAAGAGCAAACATCATCCAACCTCCATGGGGTTGACAGTGATGGTGAGTGCAGAGTTGTCCCAGTCTTCCTCGGGGTCTTTGCCCCCGTCCTCGTCTTCTCTGGACCCCTCCTGGTGTGTGGCGTGGATCCTGTACACGCCAATCACCACAATCACCACCAGGGCGGCGATACAAACCACGATAACGACCGTGGCTGCTGGAGGTGCTGCACCTGAGGAGGAGCAGAGGCAAAAGATTGCATTATGTGAACTGCCTGTCATCTGGTTTCATTTAGCTTTTTGCTTCTACTTCAGTCAGTATTTGCTCTAAATTCGCCTGTTTATTTAAACAATGGTTAAAAAAATCTGCAGACATTTTTATTGACATGCAACTGAGTCTATACATTCACGACTGTAGGTCTTGGACTGTTGATGTTCAACTTTTGGCTTGAGCCAAATATCTTTATGACATGAACTGTTTCGCTGGTCTTATTTTTGTTGGTCTGACCATCATCATTTTCAGTTATGACAACATTTCACTCTTGCATTGCATTTGATTGCTGAGATCTGGGGATGTAGCAACTCACTTAGACTAAGCTTTACATGTATGTCTTTGTTTTCATTTCCAAATAATAGTCTGATTAACAAAACACTGTTCTGTTAGGCAGCAGGTGACAGAAATGTTCAGTTCATAAGTACATGATCAAAGTTAAAACATCATTCTGCCTCATCTTTACAATCTCAAACATTCACCACACTTACAGAATTACATTCATGGCTTACCTGACATGTGTGTGTTGAGAGTGTGTATCATGAGTGGGTGATGGACTGGCCTCATGTACTGAGGTTGGGCAGCCATGTGATTGACATGTTCCACAGGTGCTGAGTGGTGAAGGACGCTGACCTGCAGAGGTGGGACAAAAATCATTATCCTCAGGAAGAAGATGGTGGACAAAAATTTGTGTAACCACATAAAAGGTGAAAAGATGAAGAAAGAAAAGGAGTGTGATAAAGATTAAGAGATAAAAGCAGATGGAGAAAAGAGATAAACAGGACATGAAAAGAAGAGAGTGAAAAAGAGTTGGCATCAAACTAACCTCTAAATTGAACTCATTGCTGGTGTAACGTCCGTTGAGTTCAGAGCAGGTGAGTCTGAACCTTCTCTCGCTCAGGGTGGCAGGTCGCCAGTTCCTGTAGCGCACCTGTCTCAGTGCCTGCTCATAGTGGGCCATGGAGTCCACGCCTTGTGAGACACAGGGAACACATGTTCAACCACACTCTGAAATATGTCAGGAAGCGCTGCGTGTCACTTTGTAACTGTAATACGTCATGACAGGAGCTGATGTCAGGGACCTTTACAGCTGTCTTACTGTATAGAGAGTGAATGTTCATATTGTTGCTGTATAAAGGGCAAACCAATTTTGGAGACATTCTTTAAGATAACAAGGAGGAAAGATGGTGCACCATATATTGATATTCCAGATGTGGAGTTGGTGGCATCCAGGTGTTTTCCCAGCAAAGCACTGTGATGAATCTCCAGACTCTCTCTCTCTGGATTCAGCTCATCTCCAATTACCAGCACGTCACAGTAGTCCAGGTTATGCATCACCTCCATCACACCCGGTCTGTGGGCTGCAACACCAAACAACAGAAGAATGAGAAAAAAACAGGAATTTTTATGAGTATGGAACTATTATGACTGAAACATTACTAAAAGGCTGGTGTGACACGAGAACATCGTAACAACACAGGCAGCCTCTCCACTCACATCCGCCGAAGCTGTCTCCCTTCATTACTGTGCTGGTGATGTGAAGCTCTTTGAAGGGTGCCACACCCAGCGGGCCCCGCAGGTCACCGGCAGGCCTGACGAGTCGATTAGATCCTGTAATGGTGATTCTCGGTTCACTGGGCGGCAGGACCATCACTACCGCCTTGATGTCTGGGATGGAGAGACACGTGTCCTCCCCGAAACACCTGACACACACACACAAACACACACACAATCACAGGAGAAGAGAGGGAGACGTTACAGGACGGGACAGTAGCTTCACAGCTGATTTGTCTCAATTTAACTGCAATAGTGTCACGTTGGCTTTTCTATGTAGTTGTCACAAATAATGATGAAAAAAAACAGCTTTTTTTTGTGAGAAATATAGCTTTTTAATAACAGTTGTGATAACATGGACAGACAGAATATGTGTCAAATTAAAAAGTATTAAAGTATTTCTCTATATGATTAAATATTAATGACATAATAAATGAATAAAAAGTTAAAGTTTGGAGAGAAAAAAAACATAGTTATTTTTCACTACAAAAGTAAACTGCTTCATCTGGACTGTGTGCCTTTGGTTTGATCAGACTTGACTGACAGCAGCCTGGAAACATCATTAAAAAAACCACCCACTGTCATTAGATTTGCATTCAAACGTAGCTCAAACCTGGTGCTCACTTCAAAACTGTAAAAAGCAAGAACAAGAACAGAAACACATATATACACATCTCTAACTTCTAACTACAGAAAATAGTGTGTTCCTGCAAGACCTGATAGCTTACAGCAACAACCTGATAGAGAAAAGTTTCAGAGTCTTTAAGTTGCATGAGGTGAGGTGCGTGACTTTTAAATTCTTCTTCCAGTAAGGGAAGATGACTGATAACGACTTTTGAGTTTTGTTGAATGCCACAACAAGCTGGTGATAAACACTTCAAATGGCAAGAAAGAAACATCCCCTTTAACGCTCAATGTTATGATCAGAAGGTCAGTTGCAAATAAGAACTAGTGCCTCAACCCAATGGAGAATAATCCTCTGATGTGATCATTTTTAAAGTTTGCCCCAAAAGTCTTCATGGACCTTGAAATTATTTGCCATTCACTTTGGTGTCTCTATTGCATGTACAGTATGTATGATTGGTAAGATTTAAAAAAAAAAAAAAAAAAAAAAATTGGTCATAGTTTCTCTCAGTCCTGGCGATCAGTTTTATTGGCCTGGACTGTTTCAATATTCTGCTCTCTGCTGTCTCAAACACTGTGTCCAACAGTTATAAAATACTCCTCTTTTCTGCACTTCAACCTTTTCACATAATAGAGTCAGAAAAGTCCAATTTAAACTGAAGCACCACAGAAGACTAGCTCGAACAAAAACAGACAGTAAATAAAGTTTCACTATTGAGTTGAAAAAATAAAGAGTTGCAATAAAGTAAAGAATCACTCAAAAGTTAGAGGTGAGAGCAATTAGCCGTGACCTCTGCCTTTACCCATACAGGAATAAATCTCCAAAAAGGAAAGTAATCCATTTGAAAATAAGCATAATGCACAAAGAAGGATGTCGGCTTAACCCCGGCTTCTTTGAAATTCTAAATCCAGTGACTGTGTGAAAACTGAAGTGGCAATTATCAGTGTATCACTGCTCCTAGTCAGGACTTGTAACACAGAAACAATACACTCAACTTAAAACAACACTTTAAAGAAGGATTTCAAAAATATGTGTAATGGGACCGCATATTATCGTCTGTGCCTCAGTCACACACTGCAGATTCAACGTATCTGCTGTGTGTGAAGGTGGATCTATCTGTCTTTATCTTGAGGGGAGCCGTGAAGTGCTGCTCGGAGTTAGACAGCCTCTATTGCTGCTCCTCCAGCTCGCTTCGCTTTATCGACCAGTGCACGTCTAAGCTGATTTCACCTGCCTGCGTTCGCCGCTCGACAAATGAACAGGCGCTGGAAGGGTGTGGAGACGGGAGCAGACACGTAAAGTGTACGCTGCGAGACTCGTGGACAAGCTTGACCGTACACACATGTAGCATCATACACACACACACACACACACACACACAGACATGCAAGTTGTGTGAGGATGGACAAATACTTGAAGGAGGAGGAGGAGGAGGAGCAAGCAGAGACACATACACTTCACAGATGCAATCAAACATGTTGCATTCAGTATGAGATCTGTAATACTGGGATGCAACAGCTATTAAAGCATCAACATTAAGGAATTCATTTAAAATCTAAACTAGTATACAAGTCTGTAGTTATGTGAATCAAAGTTACTGTAGCATGAAAGGTTAAAAAGTGATTTCAGTATTAAGTATTTTTTCTCCGTCATTTTGTTGTCGAAGGTGTTTTATGGTTCACAGTTCACAGTCATTGTGGCCATTTCTGACAAGGCAATTAAAATCAGGAGACACATACAGGAGATGGACAACCAAGGACCAACCAAGCAACAGGAGATGCTGTAGCTGGATCTGTGTTGAGGCTTCTTTTATATATGCATCTGCAACACCTGGCACACATTTCTAGTTGTCATGCAAAAATAATCTCTTCTGACTTCTCCTTTCGAGGTCACACCTTGACCTCCAACTCACCAAAGGAATTTGAATAGCCATGACCTGAACACAGAAATAACACTAAATACTGTCTGCTCTCTGTAACATGCTTTCAGTGAGCGAAATTAAAACACAGCAAGGTGGAGTGCAAGGATTCTGAAATTTCCTCCACACAGTATGTACAGTACACATATATGGTTAAATCATGTGTTTTAGATCCAGCTATTGCAGAAATATTAAAGGCTCAATCAATGATAACCAATTACGTTTTCACATTTCTCGTGTGTGAATGAAGATTTTGGCCTGATGGTGGCATTAAAGAAAATGTCAGGGGTGTCATCAAAAAGATTAGTATTAATCCTTTGAATATCCACAGCAAATATCAAGGACGTCCAGTCATTTTCAAGACACGCTCCTGTCCTGTCAAAGCGTTCGTAATTTCATAACAATGTGGCTCAAAGTTGTCAAGATGTTTTTCACTTTGGACAAATGCTGGACAAACAGACCGACTGACATCCCCGTCCTTGAGATCCGCGGCTACTGGGCGAAGTGGACAAAGTCAATTCAAATCAAATTACATCCAGAGGTAGATCCACAGAAGGACACTCGGAGCAAAACAGACAGAAAATGAGAGAAAGGAAGAACGGAATAGAAAATAGACTAAAAAGCAAAGGAAAATAGACACTAGCAAGATGGTCTTTCCATTCACCAGAAGGCTTAATGTCCTTAATGGCCAGCTGGTCTGTTTAGCGATTTAATAGTTTTTACACTAATGATCCATCGTCTGCCATCTCACTGGGAGTTCTGTGGCTTAAAGACAAAGACAGACACAAGACATCTGACAGAGCCTTCTTTTAATGTTTTAACCACCACTCCTCTGGCTTTTTGTAGCTTCTGTGACCATCTACTGGATTAAAGTTGACCAACGTGTTTTATGTATTATGCACGCATCATTTCACATTAGTGTTCCCGGGATAGTTACAGACCTCACACTTTGTTCAACAGAATACCTGGAAAATGTGTTTCCTTAGTGATCGCTACCAGGATGTGTGTCCTCGGGTGGGATAACAACAAAGAAACGTTTCAGACATGCACCTGAGTAAAAGCATAAATTCATCCAGCAGAGCTGCTCAACGACTGAACTGTGCAGGTCCCACAGCGAATGTGAGAACATGAAATTAAGGGAATGTAAAGCTGCATGTTACAACATGCATAAAGTGAAAATGCATCCACTTACTGTACTGTGGTGGTGATGTGTAGCCGACGGAGGCCTGGTGTGGGGAATTGGCGAGAGTTAATGTAGGACACTTTGGTCATGGCTGTGTTGATGCTGTCCACATCTTCTCCTTCCACCACCAGCACAGACTGAGCGGGATTAAAATGGAACTGGACACACAAACACAACATTTACCCTCAAAGAAACTTAGAAACTTGTGTGGTGGAGTAGCTTCAATGATACTTGAAAACATTAGACTGAATCGTATCTTATTTCTTCTATATTACAGCTATACGACCAGCCAAAGGCTGAAAAAGTGTGTGTGTGTTTTGTGTGTTGGAAACACTGCCTCTGTTTCACACACCTTAATGTCCTTAGCGAGGCTTTCGAGGGAGTTAATATCGAGGCCTTCTTTGCAGGCCTGCAAACAGGAGATAACCTTCTGGGTTTCAATGCGGCCCGGTCGGATTGTCAGACCTGACAGGCTGCCGTGGAAATACTGGGTGAACCTCGGGGTCGCGACCTCACCACCTAATGGGAGAGGAGAGAAACAGGAAAAGTGGAGAAGTGAGCTATGAGAGGGTTCAGGACAGAAGTGGAACGCAGGTGAGGAGAGGTGAGAAATGGGTCAAAACAAGATCATTGTCACAATGTCAGCCAATTCCTAGCCTCACATTTTTCCTTGTCTACTTTTCTCCTGACATGTACTCACTCTTGTTTCAAATCCGGCCACACTACCTGGCCTGCAGTATCACCCATCACCTGACCTCCCCTGAACCACCTGCACTTCCCCATCAGCGTAGTACCGTACATACCAGCCCACTTCCATTCATTCCTCTCCAGATCCTCTTTTGTACTTCTGCCTTAGTGGTCCAGCCATTATCTTTGTCTGTTAAAACCCCGAGCTGCCTTTTGGACTCTACCACTGGATACGTTTGCCTCATCTGCCCTGCTCTGCCCGATTTCCAACCTCGAGCGCACTTGAACTTTTTATTTCACCAGCCTGGACTCAGAGTCGTGCTTTTGGGTTCAAACCTGTTTTTACTGAGCCTTTGCAGGGTAAAAGAGACAACAACATGTATTATCTATGTTTCCAAGGGAAAAGTACACACAGTTTGCTGAAAATAATATCTGTGAATCTGCTTCAGAAAAGGCTTACAAGACCCAGTGGATAGCAAGCTATGAAGAATTTATTTTTCCCCCAAGTTCACAGCGGGGGTAAGAAAATAGATGTAACTGGATCACATTGGCACTGACATTGTGTTTTACATATTTTATGATGGGAACTTTTTAGTATAGATAACAAAAGCATGTTTAAATAGATGACAATGAACATCTATACACCAGTAACTTCTATTTAATAAACTGTTACCATGCAGGAAATGCTGATAACCACATCTGTGTATTTTTGTTTTCTGTGTGACTGCACCATCTGCAAATGTGTCGTGGGAGCAGGTGGCAACAATTGTGTGATATTGCTAAATGAGAACAAAAAGCTACCTGAGAATAGGTGGAATTACACAAAAGGTTTGTCTGCAATAACAAATATGACACGATACACCTGCAACATCTGGCACACATGCAGACACTTTCACACTTCCCATCAGGTTTATGCATTGAATCTGAGGTATGAGTTTGACAGCTGTAATGCGTGCTTGACCTGAAATGCTCTGCAACCACCACAGAGAGGGGAGAGAGCAGGAAAATACATCCTTTCATGCAAAATAAATGGAAGCTCTAGTGCAAGCCAACACACTGGCGCGGTCCGTGCGAGGGAGGTATCGCAGCACTGCAGTGTGTGGGGTCAGCTCCATCGCAAATTCAGTCAAGCCCTGACATTTTGCGCAGGAGAAAAAAAGTGGACTTTTTTCATACATAGCACCACATTTTCCCGTCGAACCGGTCAGCTCTGCCCTGTGGTGCGAGTTCACCGCTTCTGATGAAGTGTGTCATCGCAGACTATTTATACTCTACACTGCATCAGTCAATGGCAAATACAAATATGTCACAGAGGTGTAGTATGAGGCTCCTGGAAAGTAGCCTCGCTCTTGAAATTACAAACGTTCTTCAGGCAGATTTAAGAGGCATTTTTGAAATTTAAATATACTGTGTTGTGCTTTTCTGTTAAGTGAACCATTTGATTTGAAAAAGAATCTCTTGAAATATTATTGCTACTAGTTCAAAATCATCAAATCACACAATCAATTTAACATTAAAAATATTCTTTCCATGAACAGAGAACAGTGATTGGTAATTATCATTGTTATCATTGTCATTAAATTGATAACAGACTTAAATGGAGACTTTAATAATAAAAAATAATTTAGTTTGTTAAAAACGGAACGTGTTGATACTCTGTTGAAAATGTTTGTCATTTTCAATTAAGATCTATAGTAAACTACAGCAAAAACTTACTGAATACATTTTAAAGGTAGGTGGGAAACCACCACTATATTGTATTTTTTCCCATTCATCATCAATAAACAGGCACGTTTTGTTTGATCACAAGTTTATTTCCAACATACTTCCATTAACATCATTGTTCATACTGCTAAACTAACCATTTTTCTACCTGCTGCAGCAAAATCAAAACCTCTGCTGTCACACTGAATATCTGCTCTTCAAAGTGCCTGAATGGTGACTAAATAATTTGGCTGTTTGAGGTTAATAACCCACTTCCTGAAACGCAGACTGGATGTTCTCCTTGTGCTGAGCGATTCTGTACAGCGAGGCTCGGGGGAATGGTAGACAGTAACAGCACATATTATTCTGAACAGCAGCTACCAGCCAGCCAGCGCGGGACTGGAGGCATCTACTGTCTCAGCTCTGTCAACGTGAATCACGCAGGAGTGTGTACATGCGGAGCTGAGAGGGAAGATCCTGTCACAGACACACCAAACAACTGCCTTCAGCAAGCCGGGCAACAGGAGACTTACAGTGCACTGCATATTTTACAAAGGCTGTCTGTGACACAATATTAGCACATTAATTATTAAGTAGCTTCAGTATTTTTTTTGATACACGTTATTGGTATTTGCGTTGTCTTAGATCCTCCTTCTCCTTTCAATCAAAGCACCAGTCAACCCTGTCATATGTTTGTGTCCTGGAGCTTTGGGGTGCAAAATGATTTAGGATGTAGTGCATGTTCCCAAAAAACCATTAAAACCACCAGAACACGATTTCCAAAAACGATGTAAACAACACTACAACAAATGGCAAAACAGCAGAAATTAGAATCAGTTCAAGCAAACTGTCTAAAAAAGGTTTCTCCACTATCTAATGAAGGCACTACATGGACGCTCATCCACACTCGGAATCACAAAGAAGCTGGATGGCAGTGGAAAGTTCGGCCAAACGCATCCTATCTTTGTTCTCAACTTGGGGATCCAATCAGCCCATAAGCTTTATGACATGAATTAGTCTGTATTTGTGCAGTATGTACTTTACGCATGTTCCAACAAACATGTGTAATAGTAGTAAGTAATAGAAAGTCATCCACATTTCCCTAATCGTGACTGTTCTCTGCTCCCAGAGTTCAAAAGGTCAGACCTCGAAGCATTCTCGCTATTACGGAGAATATTTCACATCCACATCACAGCCGGTGCACACGCTGCAAAAACTCACTGCAATACATTACAAAAAAAAAGTGTATTGTTGAAGTTTGTCAATAACTGATTACAAAAATGCTGCAGTTGCATTTTAGTATATTGCTTTAATAGTACTACATCAAATGCATACAAGATGATGCAGCAGTCACAGAAAGCAACGGTCTCAAGCAACTCTAATATGATCTAGGATGTGTGCTGTTTCCCAGATTGTTGGATAGCTGAGGCTGTGTCTGTGTTCGGATTGTGTTAAACTTGCAAAGATGAACTAACTAAAGGTGATCAGGAAGCTCTTTGGTTTTATTTAAAATAACAAAGCTAACAACACAAAATTTGTACTTGCCATCCCCTCTGTGTCCGTCAGACACTCTTAAGTGGCACAACCACAAAGTACAAGAACTAAGAATTTCATCCTTATCCTTGATTGTATTATTCCTGTTTGCTATACTTGCCCATGCATTAGGAACAGACTGGGTAAACACTATGTTTGAGATGACAGGAGGTGTAGGTAGGGGCAGAGTGAGGAATTTTCCTAATGAGCGTCCATCACCTCCCTTTCTCTCCAAATGTAGAAATATTCATCATTATTCTGCCCTTCAGTCTATTTCCGTATCTTTCTGATAAATGCATTGTTGAAAGCTTTTCATCAAGGAAACGTCTTTGTGCTTCAGCTGCTAAGTGTGAACTGATTGCCTGTGTCTAGATGTGCATATATGTTTTTACAGATTCAAAACTGAGAGATGGAAAGGATGAAAGAAGAGAAATGGGACATATGACATGTTACACTGCAGACCTTGCAAACACATGAACATGATGGAGCGTTAACGACTATGATCTTTTACAAGTAAGTAATCACAGCTAATTAGGGTTCAAGTTCCAGAGGGGTTTATCATTATTATTATTATCATCTTTCTGCCGCAGCACATTGTGAGCCAGTGGAAATGATGAAGTGGAAATGATGTGCAAGTTGCTTCCCAAGAAACATGAGCCCAATCGGCCAGATGGTGGCGCTGCAATTAATTCAATTCAATTTTATTTGTACAGCGTCAAATCACAACACAAGTCATCTCAAGGTACTTTAAATGCAGACCAGGTCGAGACAATACTCTTTATAATATTATTTATAGAGACCCAACTATTTCCATCATGAGCAAGCACTTGGTGACAGCGGTGAGGAAAAACTTTTAACAGGCAGAAACCTTGGAGCAGAACAAGGCTCTAGATGGGCGGCCATCTGTCTCGACCGGTTGGGTTGCAATTAAGGCACAAAAATGCAATTTTGGACAGGCCACGTCCCTCATGCAGTAAGTCTTGACATGAAAATGGACACGCAAGTCCAGCTCAATGTGCTCCACCAAAAAAGATTCTTGGATTATAAAAGTCCACCTTGATGGATTTATTGCTAATTTGCATACACTGACAAACAGTAATGTGACATCTGCTTTTGGATGAACTGCATCAAGTTCAAATTGGTCATGTCGCATTCATTTAGATGCTCCTTTTCTTTGACTCGTGCTTGTATTGTACGTACTATCTGGATGGCTTTAGCGGGACACCTTAATGAAACACAGTCAGAGTAAGAAAGGTCTAGTGGATTATTTTCAACGTGAAAACAAATCCTGTTTATGCTCATATATCAGTGCACTGGGATATTAAATCTAATTGTTCTTTTCTCATTTCACTGTGTGCTAAAAGAATACTAACACGTACCACATTGTGCTTCTACTTAAGCTGCAAATTATTCAAAACTCACTGATGGTATATGTTAACCAATGCCTTTCATTATCAACATACAATTAGCCCCGGCTCCTGATGCCTACACTGCACTTTGTTGGTTGGGTATTTGTACACTGCTCTGTGAGGGTTGCTTTGAAATCGCACACCCACTTTCCTGTTGCACGTGTAACGAGACGGCGAACGCACATTTCCCATCCAAACTCAAAGACGCCTTATTGCCACAGAAAACTGCTCAGAAACCCCCCAACAACAACAGAACCGTTCTCTTGTTAACCTTGTATGGCGACAACACACGTCTTCTTTTTGCTTTCAGGGCAATCAAAGTACAGTCTGAACGCCTTTCATTCCACATGTCTCATCATTATGTTGTTGATTGTGGGGAAAAGGGGATGGAGAAATGAGAGGCTGAAAGGCAATCTTGCTCGCTAATGGCCTGCAAAGTTATCAGTTGCGGCTTAGTGAAGCTTAAAGCGGCTTCATTGGGATGTAATAGCTGGCAAAGTTGTCCTCCATTCACTCTAGCTAATCCTTCCTTCAGGGCTTTCTCTCACAATCAGAGATTCATGGAAAGAGGCAGAAAGAGAGGGCCGTATGAAGCAAGGAAGAAAATGATGACGACAAAAAGAAAATTGCAATCAGGCACAGGATGAAAAGAAATTTAAACGGCAACCAAAACGGCATCAGGATGAAGCTTTGGGTGACGCTGGCGTGATTTAGGCAAGCTGCAGAACGGATCACGACGGTCTCATTCTGCCCTCCTGTAAAGCACTTTTGTATAATTATTCAAGTCATAAACATGGCAGCGGGGAAGCTCTTATTCATTCCAATGTGATCACTACCCGCTCTCGTTCCCTGCCGCTGGAACTGACACGCAGAATTTCCTGTTTGACACCCACTCGGCTAGCGCCTGCATTTCAAAGAAGAAACGCTCACAGCCCCGGGGCATAAATCTTAATCTCTTTATTTATCTTAACAGTGAGACTCCTGCTCTCTCTCTCCCTCTCTGTTTGTGTTTCAAATGTAATTTCAACATCTTTTGGCTGCTGTTGTCGATGCAGTTTCTCTGTGTTTGCCATCCTTTTCCAGGTATTTTCCCCTTTGCATATTTAGAAAACGATGCATTATATTTCGTGGTACTTTAATTACTGAACTATTAATGAATTACCTGATTTGATTTGTTCAATTATTTTCCACCAGTTCTGAATACAATTATCTTTTTTTTCTCATAGGGGTACAAATTTAGGTTATTTATGTATTATTCAACAATAATGTGTTTTATATTTAAACAAAAAAAAATGTAAGTAACAAAATGTGTCTTTATGAGCCACCAGAACAGCTTCAGTGCTCTTTGTCAGAGATTAGAAGATTCTTACAAAAAAATATTGCCTTCCTTTTTTTAAAAACTTCTTCCTATTTCCCAATTTCTTTCTTTCATTTACAAGCAGTTTAACTATTAATATGCAGCCATAAACTAATTACGTAACAGAAGAAACTACAGTGCTTTTACACGAAGTCATAAAATACTTTCTCCTGTACACATATGGCTCCTTTTTGTAGAAACAGGCCAATAAATAACTGATTTCTTCATTTTATGTGGAACAAATAAAAACCATATCCTCAAGCGGAAACGGCTGCTACATATGAAACAACCGTCAGATTTTAGTGTGGCTATAAACAATCCTAACAACCCAATGTAATTGCAGTTGCACCCTTTCCTGTCTGATTTCAGAATCCTTAATACCACAGACACATTTCTGCGTTACTCTGAGGCTACTGTATATTTTTAGACACACACACACATACACACACACACACACACACACTGACCTTGCCAGCAGGCGCCCACAGTTAGCTGCGTATCAATCTTTGACGTGTGGATCGGCCAGTCATCCGTCACCAGGTAGGGTTCATAGGTCACACCATCCACAAATAGTGTCACCGCGGGAAACTCCACATTGATCACGTAATAGTGCCACTCCTTGTCACAGATCTGTAAAGTGGGGAGAGAGGTTATCACATTATTACACTGCAGCACTTTCTGCTATGTGTCCACTTATTGTGCGTTTAAATGAGATTACTGGTTTGCACATGCACGAAAATGGGGCAGCTGTAAAAATACATTACCCCAGGAACTACATCTTATTTAGGTTAGGAGCGTTTTTCCGTGGAGGATTATGTTCAGAGGGGTGCTGTTATGAAGATGATGATGTTTACTCCAATCACGCAGCTGAGACCGGAGGCACATCCTTGAACGTTCCCAGCCTTTCTACCTTCAATGAGAGCGACGCAACAAATTCCTCGCCTCATCTCGGGATCATTTGCTCCTTGTCATCAAATAGCTAATGAGGTTTCTGTCTAATGAGCTGTTCATTAAAGGCACAGGATGAGTGACAAACGCTGAGGCTGAGGAAGACCCAAGTTTCTTTGATTATTTGGACAACTTATTTGGACAACTTGTGAGGGCTGACCCCTTCCCCTCTACCCAACATAAACACACATGTACTACCTGGACCACAACATGTTAAAATATACATACAACTAGTGATTATTTTCAATATTGATTGACCTCGAGATTATTTTATTGACTTATTTATTTATTTTTATATGTACTATAACATTTCAGAAAATTTTAATTTGTCAGAGTCCAAGATGACACATTATTTGTTTCAGTCCCCAACCCAAAGATTAGATCAATTTATTATTGTGTATGACAAAAAAGCAGCACATTTGAGAAGCTGAAACAATTGAAAGTTTGGTAATTTTGCTTGAAAAATTACTGAATTTAAACAATTTTCAAAGTAGTTAATTTTCTGTCAACCGACCAATCAATTAAATGACCAATTGTTTCAGCTCTGTGTGACTTTTGCTCTCAAATCTTTGGCCACAGTGAAGCACAACTGAGCAATAACTTGTTTGAATTCAAGTCCGCTCAGTCCAGGTGTTGTTAATAAAACAAAAATATAGAAACTGTGGTTCAGTGATTTGCACTGTCAACTCACAGTGAACCTGACCTGGCTGGCTGCAGCCTTCCTGTGTGGGGTTGACTATTACCATTAGTTCATTATTAGTATTACACTCCAAGCGCCCAGGAGAGACTGCAGATTCATGTCACATTATGTCTTAGGTATTATGTGCTGTGCAATAGCCAAACAGAAATAAGTGCTGCTTTTTACTGGCCCAAAGGATGAACGATGCGTACAACGCTGCATGAGGTCCTGAAAGCAACAACACATCTGTCTCACGCACATCTGCTCCACAGTGCCTGTTATCTGAATCACAAGGAGGCGTGCAAATACTCTCAATTTAAACCACTTAAACTGCAAGTGTGTTCAAGGGATATTTACAGTTTTATGTATTTAGCAACTTGGGGGAGTCTTAAAGGATTTGAAAGTCCTCACACTATTGTTCCTCCTCTTATGGCCACAGTATCTGTTTTTCCGTAATCAGTCTGGTGTGAAGGATTCGCTTGATTTAACAGCAAACCATTTGTTTGCGCTGAAGAGGAGAACATCTGATAATGTGAGACGCACAGAGAAGAAACAGCAGGAAAGGACACGATGTTCAGGCAGATTTTCATTAGGTTAGGGTTCTTTTCCAAGGCTCAGTGGCACACACACACACACACACACACACACACACACACACACACACACACGCACACACACTGGTAGTTTATTCAAGTTGTGATATGAACTAATGGGAGTGAGACCTGTGTTGGAGCAACCGGGAATCTCCAGGGATGTTCGATTTAGAACGCAGAGTCTCACCTTTTACAGTGTGAAGAGACAGAAATTCCCACAGGATATCCCAGACACCCCTCACACAACATCACATCTCATAGCAGATATTGCCATGCTTTTCTATAGGTCGCTTCCTTTTGTGACCACAAGTAGATCTGAATTTCACGAGGTTTGGGTCTACTTGAAGAGGAACAGTCTGAATATTAAGAGCAGGATGAATTAAAAAAAAATATGAAAAGACAATCAAAGTATGACTTGTTCTGTTTTTCAGATTCCTGTGCCGTACACAGATTGAGATATCCCATGATTCCTAGCATGTGTTATTAACAGTGACAGTGTGTTTTAGTTTCATCAGCTCACAATCAGGATTTGTATGTGTACTGGATCAGACAGGCAGAATGAATTGCCACTTTCATTTAGCCAGTGGCTGGCTGACTGCCTGCGGAGGTCATGGAAAAAGACTCTGAAAAAGTAGAATTACAAGAGGCGTGTGATCTTTTTGAACTTTCTGGACTTTGACATTCGTTACAGACCTCTTGGTTAAGTGTGATGTTTTTACTTTTTTCCTGCTGAAAAAATCAGCTGAAAAATTCATGTGTGTGCATGCTGACATTTGCTGAGTAGCACTAAGGCTGATGTCATTAATTTGGAAGTTATTTGGTCATAAACAACCAATGAACTGTTTGACCTTCATAACAACTTTCACAATATTTATTGCATTGCACTGTTCCTTTTTTTAAAGCTGCCATTGTCTTGCTTTTGCTTTTGTTGCATTTTGTTTGCTTCACTTGTGTTTGCTTTTGTTTGCTTCACTGTTCTTCGTGCCTTAAATTGCCCCTCAGGGATAAATAAAGTTTTTTGAATTGAATTGAATTAGGATATATCTTCTGGGGACCATGAATGTCTGTACCGAATTCCATGGCAATCTTCCAGTAGTTATCTCATAATAATAATAATAATGATAAGAAGAAGAAGAAGAAGAAGAAGAGATATTGGTGAGATATTTCAGTCTGGACCGAAATGGTGACATGACCTGACTGGAGAGACCTGACTATCCATTGAACCTACAGCTTATGTGGCTTAAAAAAGCATTTGGGAAATGCCAAGAAAAGGAAACACATTATGCTTCACATCCAGAAAAACTACAAGAAACATTCTCATGGACTTCAAGCATTATGGAAATATGACAGCAACAAACTGAGTTATATTATTTGTCTCACACAGAGAGACTGATTGTTTCTCCCTGAATCTCTTATCTCGTGCTCTCTCGTTCTCTCTGTCCGTGTCTTTGAGTGCAATAACTGATAACTGATGGTGGACTGAATGGCAGAAATAGAGGGCATGAACAAACATTGTCCTCCGTGTCGACGTATGCTTGCTTGGAAATGCATGTGTGGCGACTGCAGCAGGAGCTTTCACTGCGCTCGTAATCAGACTTTATTGCGTGAATATTGAAGCACAAAGGGAAGCTGACAGGCTCTGAAGGCCAGACAATGAACAGAAAACACTGTGTATACTTTTATTTAATAGCCAATAACATGCGTAAATAATAAAACATTGTTGGCAAGAACAAAAGTCATCTTGTTACAGATTAACTTTACTGAGTGGCTCGGAGTGCAATCATTTATGTGACACACACTGCATGCGACTGCTGTAATTAAGAAAAGTTAAAGCCCTGAATCCAATCCGGCTCTCAATTTGTTTATGTTGCTGACTGTCTTAACTTGAGAAATCATACCCCAACACACACACACACTCTTCATTAGTTGATACCATCAACTGTACTCTGTCCGATGCAGAGGCACATTTGTATATACAATGCAGGTCTGAAGACACATTCGTCAGTGGAAGCTTGAAATATTTCTCCTCTGCAACAGCGTGACAAGACAATGAATGCTGAAATGCTGTAATGAGCTGGTCCCCGAGCAGGTTGCAGCCTGCTTAGGATGAACAGAATCATGAGAGAGAGAGAGAGAGAGAGAGAGAGAGAGAGAGAGAGAGAGAGAGGCCATGTCCCTGCTAATGTAGATGCACTTTCAAATACATGTTTCTTGTATCATTTTGGACTTTTGCTGTTTTCTAACACCAAAAATTGAATATTTTGAAAAGTACCTCCCATGGGGGGGCACATGATGCACTCACAGCGAGAGGAAAGTGATCATTTCTGCACTCCGACTTCCAAAGTTGACATTTCTACCTTTGTGATGGATTAAACCACTTTAGTTGAATTACTGAGGGAGACAGTTATTCATGAGAAAATTCTAAGGAAAGGCCATGTTTACCTTACCTTCCTAAGGAATGGTAAGCTCGGCCTGTTTGAAGACAAGTCTGGAAAATGGCAAAAACATTTCCTTCTGATGAAAGCTTTTTATCTTTTCTTGCTTTTATCACCCAGATAACTGCTACAGTACGGGGAAAGATTTGCAGCCTAATGGAGCAGAAGTTCAGCTAGTTACAAACTACTCTTGACAGGCTGAACGGCTGCTTTTCAGACAATGTCGAAAGGATTACTGAAATGAAATGCCTTATTTTGGCAGGTGAATATATATGGCCTACCTCGGGGGGCAGGATCGCTGAACTTAGACAAAGATTAAAAACTTCAATTGAGCAAGCTGAGGATGGCAAAAAGCAGAAGGTGCTGAGGAACATAGGAGAAATTGGAAGATACAGAGGACAGGTGAGCAGTCAAATTTTAATAAAAACATATGCCAGATTTTAAGACCAAGCAAGGTCATTTTAAGATTGAAAGGGTTCACAGAAAACACTTTTTTTAAACTCTAATGCCGAGATGAGACGACACAATATCAGCCTGAGGGTTTTGGGAACGACAATGTTTTATCCTGTGTAATGTATCATAGTGGACGACAGCAAACGCCACATCTGTCCACTTAATGGACCTGAGCCATCATTAACCAAGTTTGCTTCACCCGTGCTTTTCCTGCTGAGACAAATCAGTCCTTACAACTCCAAAGGTATGAAGGAAACTTTTGAAACAATTTATTTCTTACAAACGCCACATCTGGGACGCCTTATGACATCAAGACAAAACCTGCAAGGTCCTGTGTCTGACTTCCTGCCCAGCTCAATCTGCTCTGTACATCTTATTGGATGCAGGTTCCAGCAAAAATAGACTAGGTGCTTATTTTACCATAGCAGAGCACAGAGCTGATTCTGGGATGCTTCTGAAACACACAACACACAAAAATTGAGGTGAGGGTCCTCGTGTTGTACATGCTGGATCACTTCATGGACCTGAGCCATCATTAACCAAGTTTGCTTCACCTGTGCTTTTCCTGCTGAGACAAATCAGTCCTTACAACTCCAAAGGTATGAAGGAAACTTTTGAAACAATTTATTTCTTGCACAATTTATACAAAAGATAAAATAACAAATAGATATATACCTTCTGACATTATATATAAATCATACATCCTACAATCCTACTGTGAGGTAACTTTGTGTTTCTAAACGTACCTTAATATTGACATGTCACCTCCCAGCTCCCAAAACTCCTAATTTTGTCCATTCTTTAATCTGGATTCATTCAAAATCTGGGGCACGCTCCATCACTCGGACTCGGACTGTGAAACTTCCTCCTTCAGGTATTCTCTTCTTCTCTAAAGATCGACTACTCCCTTGTTTTTAGAACTACGTTGGACACGATTACAATTTCTTGCTCATTCCTCTATTACTGTACCCATCTCCGTCTTTATAAAGACTCAGCTTGCAGATACCATACTGAACCAGATTCCCTTTCTTGAGTATATTACCATGCAATAGCAGTGTTTTATTGCTGAGAATAAAACACCAGAGATAAGCCCGTCTATCTTGTGGAAATCTGCCAGGGTGTATTTACGAGAGGCTATTACATCTTATACATGGGCACAGAAGAAGAAAGATCTTAAGAGCCAATTGGACCTTGAAAATACTATACAGTCTGGAGGCTGAATTCAAATTGTCACCCAAAGGATATCCGGCAAAACAACTAGACGTTGCCTGCTTTGCGTTGCACGAATGACTAACGAAGAGAGCGCAGTCCCAAATCTTTCTCTCTGCCAAATATAGGTTATAGGATTCAGGTAATTAACCAGATTGGCTTATTGTGCATCTTGCTGGGGAGAAAAGCAAACATCAACCCCTTATTCACAGACAACAATGGGGCTTTTTAAATGTGCTGACATAAACAGAATAATGAGGACGTTGTGCCGGCTGCTGAAAAGCCCTTTAATAGGGTCAAGTTTATTTTGATGCACTGGAGAGGCTCTGGATGGGAGAGGTGTCTTTATATGGATACAAACCATATGTAATGGTGTGTGTCTTGTGTCTCACCACCACTGATCTTTGCTTTGGCATTAGAACAACAGGCCGAGACGATTCGGCTTCATGCTGATGTGAAGGATGAAATGATCGGTGCATTAATTTTCCTTGTATGCTGACAACATTGTTTTGCTGTTGTCGTCTCCAAACATATCGATCGCTTACTTTCTCCGTATTTAGCATTCACAAGATAATTTCAGGAAATCTGAAACCCTGCCTGTAGGCAGCACTGCCCTCCTTTCCTCCTCTGCTCTTCTCATCTGCACTGTTCCACCCCTTATGTCTGAACTACTTTCTTCTGTTTTCCCTTCTCTCCCATCCCCACCTCCACCTCATCTATCCTTCCTAACCCGCACCTCTCTTCTCCTCTTTTCATCTGCTTTGCTCCTAATCACATTCCTCGCCTCCCCTCTCCTCTGCTCTCTTCTCTCCTGCCACTGTTGTGCCGCTGCATTATTGATGCCTGCCTATTTTGTGTCAGTGTGGTGGTAAGGAATGACAAGGATAGTGAAAGAAGGAGAAAACAAAAGAAAGAACAGTAAAGGAAAGAAAGGAAAAAAAGCTTTGCTATCATACTCGACAGCATGTCCATAAACAAATGTTGTCATTCAAAAGCAGCTTATTTCTGATGTAAGATGCTTTGCACTGTCACGCAGGCGTCGTACCACTCACAACTTTAAGAAACAATGTCCCAGTGAAAAAGTTCTGTAGTAGTTGAAAAGAAAAATATAGTCATCTAAAGACTGCATCAAGGTCTACTTTCAGAAGTTTTACTAAAGTATGTTAATCAAGGGAAGCTATCTGCAGCATCTGATTCATGTCAGGCAAAAAGAGGAAAAAGCTAAAGAAAGAAAGATGTGAGACACAAGATTAAATAAGAATGCCAAACATGTCTGCCCCTTTAAGTCAAAGGTCTGCTTTGAAATGATGTTTTTGCTGCAGGAATTTTCAAATCAATCTGCCTGTCTCCTCTGTAGTCTTCTTTGGTTAATGCAATGATATAATATCTGTGAATTATTCAAGTAGTACATTTAGGGTGGGCTGGAAAGGCCCCTTTTTCTTGCCTAAAGTAGAAAGGAGTAAGAGGAGGGGGAGAGTGTATCAGTGATGAGACAGTGGGATGAAAAGGTTGAGATGGAGTGAGAAAAATAGAAAAAAGGGAGATGGAAAAAAACAAGCTGTCAATGCATTAGTGTGCTGACTGAATGCTTATGTAGTGCTGCTTATGGAGCACTCAGCATGTCTTCTGAGTGGTCTATAAGTAGCAGGTAGTGGATTTAAGTACCCCGTCTCCCACACCCACAAACACACGCAGCAACCTCTCACACTGCACGTTTAGTGAGATGCAGCAGCTCTACATACTGTAGGAATAACACAGGAAGTGCCTAAAGGAGCCGAAGTACAGCTGAGCTCTCAGAAGAGTTCATTTGCAAAATAGAATCCAGAAATAAAATAAACACACATACTGAAAATGTATACGCTCGAGGCAACGCTCAGAATCTTCTCTCTGTTATTCTCTGTCTTTTTCTGTTTTGCTCTGACGGAAAAGCGAAAAATGTGTGTTTCATCATTGCCAGCTTGTGCTCTTCAGACTAAAGTACTGTACGCTGCACAGCGAGTCCTTGTAATAGGATGACTTGCAAAATCAGAGTGATTCATAGCAAACAATATTAATACGGGAGAGCGAATAAACGCAGCGAGGGCTGGAGAACGCGACTTTGACTGAAAGAGAGAGTGGATAACAAAAAGAATGTCACTTCAGGAGATTTATTACAAGAACACTTTGTAATCTGTGTGGCAAACAATCGCTTTTCACTCTCGGTCCTGTTTTGTTTGAAATGCAGAATGAGCAGGATTTTCCCAAAAAACAATGCATGGACTCATACAGTAATAATCCCTCTCAGTCATCACTTGTGACCCACTCGAAGTGGGTTTAACCTTTAAAAACTGCACTGCCGTACTCCTAACTGCATTCTAAACATTGTAAGCATCGCAAGCATACAAATAACTGAAGTGAAGCACCGTTCAGTCAGTCTCTCATGTTTGAGATGGACCTAAATCACTCTCTGAACAGGCACTTCAATCTCTCCTGGTATCTTCGACAAGCATGCAGAGAGGCAATACGCTCTCACGCACAACACCGCCACCACCACCACCATCCAATTAATCTCTCAGAGACAAAGGGAGGCTTCTAATCAACACAGGACAGAGAACAAGCCGTGGCACAACAAGCATGGTAATAGCAGGCAGATAAGCCAGATAATTGCAGATGCTGTATAGACACGCAGTGAGGGTGATTTCGCCACTACTCCAGCATTCAGTCCCTATAATCGAACTCAGACATAAATGATGAATAGCAGGGGGTCTGCAGCTGTTCCGAGCAGTGTAATTGGTGGAATTGGAAAGTTTATCTGTGATTCACAACACATGATCTATGAATTGCGCAGTTATCTCGGATTGACGCGAAACAGCTGCCAATACAAATAAATCTTTGGCCCTTGACTTATCTCTTTCAAATCTCAGGCCTCAGCTGAGAAAAATCCTGTGTAATTGTCTAAACCCTCACCTCTCTGTTAACATAGATTTTTCCTACTCTAAGGACCCTGCTGTGAGTAAATAACTCCTCATTTGTAAGGATTTTGATCAATGCCGAGTCACAGACACACACTTGTTCTTTATCTTTCTAAGCTGGGCAAACTTGAGCTGTAGGTCTAGTCTAAAATGGCCCTGACAAGGAAAAATGACTTCTCCTTTATCCACTTCTGTTTGTTTGGTGACTTTGTAGGTTTCCCTCTCCGCTCCTCTTTGTGTGACTTTGTTTGCATGTTTGACATATTCCTGCCAACTTTGGCTTTCGGGACATTAGAAGAGAGAATCTTGATTTTTATAGGACCATTTGACTGTGAGTAAACACCTTTTGAACATCTGAATTCAACTGATAGGCCCTCTAGACTCAGGGAGAGTGAATGATGTGCATAGGGAGGAGTGATCCATCCTTTAGTCCATTACCAAGGCTGAAAAGGAGGAAGGGAAAAAGGCATCCTGTGTGTGTGTGCGCGCATGGCTGTGTTCACATATACACTCACAAATAAGTCAGTGCTTGTAGATGCGTGTGTAAAAGTTCCTGTCAGATGTGACATTCCTTCAGTGTGTTCGATCGACGTGGAAAATGGAAGCCACTTTCTCTCTCACTCTCTCTTTGCCAGCCTCCTTTCATCCCTCTCAGCCCCTCCTCTCTTGGGGTGAGAATTGCAAAATCAATAGAGCTAAATGGAGTTGCCGCGGAAGCCATCGAGTGTCCTTTCTAAGTGCTGGAGGAACAAGGACAGTACAGAAGCAGCTGTGACACCCCATAGTCACCTCTTCTCCTTCTCCCCCTCGATCCACCACACTCCTTTGTCAACAGTCTCTGCTACTCCTGTCCTCATTATCAAGGCATTGGAGCATCTCTTATGTATAAAGTCAAATAAAATCCCAAAAGTGATGAGGAGGTAAGAGACGGATGATAAGGTGCAGTCACTGAGGTTAGATATTACCACTATTTTGATTTTCCAGAAATTTAATCAATTTGTTAAGTTTTATTTATTCAGGAAGTCTCATTCAGATCAAAATCTCTTTTACAAAAGAGAGACCTAAAGGTAATTATATATACTGTATATAAACAACATTGCATTATAACCTGGCACTGTGTATCTACAAAGCTGTTTAAGTACACAATATGTTTTTAAATCAAAATTATATGAATGTATACTATGATTCTGTACTTTTTTTTATTACGTCAAATAATTCAAATTGTCTTGCAATTCTCTATAATTCTCTTTAATTTATAAAATGAAAAGCAAAGTAAAGCCAATCACAACATAATAAATCATTTTCACAGTGTCTGAAATCACTATCTGACTGCTATACAGCACAGTACTGCATTTACTGTCCGCCGTTTCATTTGAGTGTCTGAATGTTTAGTGTGAAATGCATCGACTGTACGGTGCCATCAAGCATTCTCACAAGGGAACGGAAAAGTAGTTCTACAAATCCCCCGACGCAATGCCCTTGACAGATGTTTAAAATTGCATTTTATGGATGTTAATATTCTCACTATAGAGTAAACTACAGTGTCTGTAGGGAGGAGTGACTGAGTGAACGAGGGAGATATTGTGCAGCCCGTGACTTGTCATAGCAGGAAACAGGTGTAACCAATAACATTAACCGTGGCTCTGTTCCATCAACTGTCCTCGGTACCTTTGCAGTGAGCCAACATGCACAATATCAGAAACTGGGAACTAGGTCATCTGAATGGAAGAGTCCTAATTAATCTTATTAATTACCCCTGTGCTTTTCCTGCTGTGACATTATAACATCCGCAGAGAAAAGGCAGATTCACTACTTCCTTCATTGACTGTTCGATAGTAGTTTTATCCTTTTTGGTGATGATGGTGACAATGGATTTTATGAATTACAACTGAGACACAGTAATTGTCGGTTGACAGTTGATTTAAGATAAAAATACATGTGCCTGCAGCTTCTCCTACTTGAGTTACACAGTCCACTAAACCTTCTGGCATCTTCAAAAAAGATCCAAATAGACTATTGTATTTGAAGGAGGCTGCTGCTGTTTTCAAAGACACTGCGCTCACTTCTCTTTGACGTAAAATACCGTTTGCTGCTTCAGGGCCCACATTAGGTGTTGATGTCAGTTCTTCAGATTCAAAGAGCAGTGGTTTCTTTCCAGACTCACCATTTTGCACCGAGATTCAACAATAACACAGACCTAAATCAATTGTTAAAAAAACCCACTTGGTTTCTCTTTTTGGCAGAAGCCAAAGTCAATAACAACAATCCAGCCGAAAGACATGTTTTCTTAACTATAGGAATTCACACAAAGCCAGTTTAACTAATCTTTCTACCTGCATGTGAACCAATGGTTAAGGGCATTAGGACATTTGCCAAATAATTCTTTTTTAAAATTACAGGCCAAAATACTCACAGAGTATCACTACACAGATCCAGCAGATTAAGCAAAAGCAGGCGCACTGTACATCACAGACCAACAAAACAGCAGTTTATGAAAATATTATGACTATTTTTTCCCTTCGCTTTGTCCATTCGTGTTCCTATGATGTCAGTTCTCCGGTTAACCTCCGGTATTTCAGACCAGTTTCCATTTATATTTAATGAGAGTCTCTGCACAAGTGATTTGTACTGGTGAGTAACTCATCACACATTCTCTTTGACTGCTCCCTCCATGCTCCTTCACAAGATCCAACTAAAGGAGCAAATGGGATCCCCGCTGTCTATGTACTGTGTTTGTGTGTGGGAGAGAATGATAGAGCGAGAGAGAGCGAGAGAGAGAGTTAATAATGATGTTATGAATGCTAACAAGAGAATGAAGAGACTCACACGTCTTGAGGTTGTTGGCTAAGAAAACTGCTTGGCCGCCCTTCTCTTTGTCACATCTACCTCTGTGGACCTCAGGAGAAAACGGCACTGGACTGAAGAAAACTTTTCAATATACCTTTGACCCAGAGCAAACAACCACCTGGCTGGAAGGTACACAGCAGCACCAGCAGGGACAGTGCCAAGAAAACACATGGGATGTTTGCTCGCACACAAAGAATGAGCCATGTATGTAATCACACCTGGAGGAGATCGTGTGTGCGGTCGTGTTTGTGTGTATCTGTCTGTCGACTTATCTCATATACTGTATACTGACTGTATGCTTAAGGGCCTCTCTTCTTAAGTGGCCAGTCAGGGACACAAGCGATCAACAACTGCTTCAGTTTTCTCCCAGACACAAATGGATGGTAATGATCCATCCAAATCCACATATATGCATAAATCATCCACCTCAACAAATTATTTTCTCCAATTTAGCAACACTTCACTCCACCTCTACTAGCCCCTGTAGGCTATGTTGCCTTTTAAACAATGTTGCTTTCCAGGTTACCTCTTTATTATGCATTGTACTGATGTATGAGTGTCTTCCTTAACAGTTTACTTTACTGATTAGAGAGGCTGCTTTCAGTAATTTGAAACATTTCCACAGGTGACCGGAGCAAATATCGTGGAACATTTAAGCAGCAAAAATAAAAGCTGAACCTATAAACTAAACTAAGACAAGAGGAAAAAGAATAAAATGTTTAGATTCTGAAATACATTTTTGAAACAGCTCTGATGGAGCTCAGGATTTATCATGAGGACGGCAGCTATACTCCAAACACTTTCACTGCATGAACCTGAGCTGTATGTGTGTGTGTGTGTGTGTGTGTGTGTGTGACCTTTAGGATGAGCAGAAGAACACAGAACATTAATTAACATTAGATCCTGACTGATCCTGTTGGCGTGTTTTTAATTTAAATAATCAATGAAGTTGTACTGCTGTGTCTCGTGCGTAAATGCAAACAGCATCTTTCTTAATGGGGAGATGCACTTATCGCTGCTGTGGGGGGATCGCTGCAGGTAATGTAATTAATAGTTTCCTCATTAATTATGTACTATTTATCCCCCCCGCAACCCATCTGCTATTAATCAGAATGTTAATTTTATGACCCAGCCCGCCTGATCCACAGATTATCTGTGGTACCCGTGGATATAACTGCACATCCCTGCCTGGTGGAGATCTGCACTCTACTGAGTCAACTCTTCTACTTTTCCATCCAAAACTGCAGATAAAATTCCAAAATAAAAGTAGTAATCAGAGTAAACGTACATGCTGATGTGTGGTCACATGGCCATGAGTGCACTCACACTAATCTCTGATATTATGCTTAGTGAGCAAAAACTCCCGAGAGCTCCCTGTAATTATGAAGCATTTTCTAATAATTTCAGCATGAGGTGGATATACTATGCTCTATCCCAAGGGTAAACAATTAGATTAGATTTACATCTACCATCCATTATTAGTGAGCTGGAAAGAGTAAGTGGAAAGGGGAGATTCCTGTGCAAGAGAGTTTGTTGCCTTATAATGAAAACCATTATGACTGCCGGGATTTTATTTTCTTTTTACACTACGGTTTTCTCTGCTCAGTGACTGCCTGCTGAGCTGGAGGGACTAGACGCCCTTCAGCCGGATGATTCTCATTCAAGCGTCCGCCTTACTGAGGCGTCCTTGAGCAAGACCTTTAATCCTTCCGGCTCCACAGTCACTGGTCTGATTTCACATTGTGATATCTTTAAAGGAGGGGACAAAAATAAGATGTCACTTTGTGGAGTAAGAGTTTACATTCTGTCTTAATATTTAGATAAAAAACCTGCCTGCCCCCTCATTCAGTGCTTATTTACTGTCCCATTGTGTACATCTGCAGAACAACTCCAGTATGAAAAGCACTGTGCAACATTCAGCAAGAAAAAAGATATTATATGCTTCATTCTGGCTGAACTTCACATGGTGCAACGTTTTCCTTTCAAAGGCATTCTGCAGGACAGAAACAGCCAGCTCCTCTGCAAATTAGTTCAACAACACTCCAGAAGCTTGGCAGATAATAGAGATCTGCTGCTAGGTGAGCTATTATCCATAACTAAACAGACTTTCCAATTTGAGTCTATGTTTGGGTCTGTGTGTGTGTGTGTGTGTGTGTGTGTGTGTGTGTGTGTGTGTGTGTGTGTGTAGGATAACGGTGTCGTCTACCCTCTTATCTCCATCAGCGAGCACAAGAAAGTGATGGAGGGTCTCCGGTAATTAGAATGGAGAGCCTCTCCCTTCACTACACAAATAATGATAGCCCTTCCACTGCTGTAGAAAATCACAACCAAAATCTGTGCTCCCACTCAAATAGGACACTGGCAAGCTCTCACACACACACACACACGCCTCACCTGCTCCAGTTTCCAGTGGAATTCAGCGGGTCTGAAGGTGTCGACCTGAGTGAAGTCTCTTCTGAGCAGGAACACCAGGCGGCAGTTGTGGACGTACAGAGAGTAATGGTGGCGGTTCATTTCTGCAGCAGGAAGATCACAGGCATGGTCACACAAACGCACAATAAAACATAATTCTGCATTAAGCAGCGTATCAATCAACAAGATTACGCCCTCTACCTCGAGGACAATAACTGATGCACCTGCTCCTCGAAGATTTCTGACAGAGGCAGTTTGAATTTTTTTTCTGGGACCATCCAGAAAATGTCATACAGTACAGCTGTGAGAAACTCTTTTCAGCTACCGCAAATGGGTTCTCCACATCAAAACACAGCTGTCAGCATGACAGAAAGGGTCCAGTGAGTGTGGTCACAGAGCGCACCCTGCCAGTATGTCTATTTTTTCATTATCGACTGGTGTCTGTAGAAGACAGCGACGAAAGGCAAGTCCCACTTGCTCTGCTTTTGTAATACACTAAATAAGCTTGAGGTGTGGGGTGTGCGATGAATTCTCTTCTGAATACCACACGACTGCACAGTGATGAACCCATGCTTGTCTTTCAAAAACAATGCTTGTGTTGTTTTTTATGAACATTGGTATTTTTTAGTGTTAAAAAGACAGAAAAGGATACAGAGATGTTTGTCACGACAAAGGAATATTTAGAAAATTATTTAATCCTTTGATATATGAGAGAAGGGTCACATCGATTTGTAAGCAATTGAAATGTGAAAAAGGGTATTATCATCAATATTATCATTTCTTATCCATTCGTATTATTGTATTCTCATCAGGATATCTCATCTCTAAATGAATGATATGTGTTACATATATGTTAAATTGTACCAAAATCTGTCACTGTGTAAGCTCTTAAATACATTTTTTTTGTTTAAAAAACACAGAATGTTTTTTTAGATAAAATACTGAAAAACATTTGAATTGGTGGGATAAATGTGAGCACTGGTTTTGAATCTGTGATAAGGAGAGTGGTTCTCAAACTGTCAAGCCCCCGTTTAGAAGCTGAAAAAAGACTCATTAACAATGACAAATAAAGCAACGGATCAAAAGGATCCAAAGGAATTTTTGTGAAATACAGACCAGCATTATAGCATCAGCAAACTCTTTTCCTACATAAATCATTCAACTTAGTTTCACTCTATATTTTTCCACTGGTCATCCACCCCCTGGGAGGCCCGCACCCCAGTTTGAGAACCAATCCATTAGGACCAATTTGGTAATTATACTGATATGATGCTCTTGAGATAATATTGAGATAATTATCATGCTAGTTATTTTGCCGCCATCTCCCAGCTTTGATGTCACCATGCTGGGAAACAATCCACGGCCATTTTTCCACACAGCATTGCTGATCTGGCCCTCACACTGAGCCTTCTGGTACCATTCACATCCTTAAGCACAAAGTTGCAAATGAAAATAGGTTTTATAAGATTCTGATGGTCTAACACAAACTACTCTGCAGTTTTGCATTACAAGATCAGACTACACATTTCCTAAGCTAATAAGCCATCTGTGAGACCATTGTGAGAGTGTGCAATGTACAGATGGCTTGCTTAATTACACAGTTCAGCCAGCTCAGTTCAGACATGCAATGGGGAAAAAAAGTTAAAAGTTTTAAAGGGCATTTGCGATTGTGGGCTCGAGTCTTGGCTTAATTATCTCATTATTTTAAAAGGATGTTTGTTCATAGTATGTTTGTAACACTGAAGATACTTGGAAATCAAAGTGTAAAATGTTTCAGTAGTGTTTCTGTTTCTATATTCCAAATTAGGAGCAGTAATGTTGCTAAAATGTAAGAAAATCAAGCAGACCATATTATGCTTAAGTCGGGGGGGTCAGTACTGTCTGAAACGTCTCATTTGGAGTCCAACCTTTTCTTCCATTACCTGTCTGCATCACAATGTAAAACATTTGCATGATGTCCACCTAGTGGCTTGTTAGGAACACCCTCAATCAAAGCTAGGTGGCATGGAGGCCGGGAAGAATTCAAGGCCAAAGACGTGGAGGGTGCGAGCTGTTGATGACCGCAAGAACCAACACAAAAGTTTTCATCTGCTCCCCCACCATCTGAGGATGTCAAGATCCAGTGGATTCACTTTACTTTTGATGGACATGTGATGGAAATATCCCCACAATGACTGGAAAACTGCGTGTATGCATTTCACTGCTGACTGCTTTCTCGGCAATAGTACAAGCTCAAAAATGAATCGGTTCCATCTGTCCGAGAGCCAACTTCAAACTTGGAAGCTGTAAGTGTTCGCATGTTTTATGTTGTTATGTTGTCTTAGATTTAGAAGCAGTCATTGTGTGATATTCACAGTAGGTTGTTTCGGAGGGGGGCTTTGAAGAGACAGCTGCTAAACAGAGCGTTTTACACAGAGGGTGAATAGAGGTGCAGCAGCAATGTACAATATGAGACAAATATGTGATTTTTGAATTGATGCAAACCTATTCTTGTAGACAACCAAAATGAAAGTATGAACCTGAAATTGAGCAAAATATAGAATTTTTAAAGGTCAAAGACAAACTCAGTGACAACACTAACAGTGTGTAAGTGTGAAATTGTTTCCTCACCGGTCTTGTCAGAGTTACACAGTAAGGTTTCCTTCTCAGCTCGGAGTCCTGGACTTGGCCCGTGTTTCATCCACGTTGCTATGGTGAACTGGTCCGTCAGGTTTTGGGGCACCACGTGATCTGGTACGTTAGCAGCCTGACGCCCGTCGAATCTGTAGATGAGGTCGCTGTCTCGGCCGCTGTCGGTCAGCAGAGATGCCGTCCAGTTTGTGGAAGGGCTGGGGGCAGGAAGGAGGTCGGTGCTGCCTGACGCCGCACCTGGATGTGCCAATCAGAAGACAGGACTTCAGTTCATGACCTAATGTTGTTTGTGCATGTCTCAAATACAAATCTGTGAATCAGTGAATGTTTTAAAATGGTTATTATTTTTGTTGTAGTCTGATATTAGTGGCCATTGGACACATGCCAGGTTACTAACAGAATCTAATTACATGAAGCACATCAAACATAATATGGAAATTTTAATGCACGCTTTGGGATCAACTGAGTCAAAAGACACAGTATAATTAACAACTTCCATCCATAAATCCCC